>JALPQD010000029.1:5471212-6779962 GCA_023101885.1 Typhlomys cinereus
TGTTATTATGCTTTTTTGTTCTTATCAAGAAACAATGCTATTGAATTGCAAAAGAAAAATTACTTGGAGGTAATTTCAGATAATTTATTTGGTAAAATGCAAAGTTTGAGATTTAAGGGATTATATATAATTAAGTAATATTAATACATAGACCTGTTCACTTATTAATTAGGGTTTAGTATGCAAAAATCTTTACTTTTTGCTTATTTTTTGGAAAGTTGACTGTTTTTTGAGATCCACAGAAACAAGGTAGTTTTGATTGGTTATGAAAGTGGTGTTTGGCAGGATTAAGATTATCCTTGTTAATTCAAATCCAAGAAGAAAGCAAGAATTAGCATGGTGTTTAAAATGATATGCTTAAGAAAAATTCAATGCAGAATAAAAACCGAGGAATCAAAGAGAACCTTAAAATTCTGGATACTATCTCTTTTTTGTGTGTTTAAGGTGGACTCATTCAGAAAAAATTTTGGGCAAGGACTTTATCTTTATCTTTGTATTTCCAATGACTATTATACTGTATATTATGACCAGGATATTCAGAAAATGTATATAAAGGTAAAATTGCACAAAATAAAAATTTAAAGAGTAAAAAAACATAAATATGTTTCATTCCAAAATCTTGGTACTGAATCCAAAGACAAGGAGACATTAATTCCTATCTTTTGACATTCAGTCTCTGAGCACTGGTCTGTATTCCTGTAATGTGTACCATGGAAGAACATAGCTTAATCTTCAAATCATAATTTCAAAAATTAAAAATGAGAGACATAGGAAATTTAAGTAAATTCACCTCCCATTTGAAACAAATACAGATGAAACAAAGCATAAAATTTTCAGCATATTAAGATTGATAGTACATTATTGTAGTTCTCAAAAATTGCTATAAGAATAAAATAATTTCCAAAGTCATATTGTGATGAATATCACCATCACCTATATGTAAACCACTTTATATACATTACCAATGACAAACACAAAATCTACAAAAGAATTACTATTATTTTACTTATTCAAATAATAGAATTGAAGGCTAAAAGATATGCCATAATGTCATGGTTAGGCGCAGGTGTCAACTTGACAATTGAGGGTTTGAGCTCTGGGCACATTTGTGGAGAATTAGTGGTTGGATTAAATCCAGAGCAAATCTACAAGTGATTTTCTGGCTGATTGGGAAGGCCCAGGTGGGTGGGATTATGCCCTGGAATAAAATACAGAAGCTGATTGAGATAGTGGGCATCCTTGTGTACACTTGGCTGGACATGCTCGTTTGGCAAGTAAGGATCATTCCTCTCCCAAAAATTATGTAGAGATGGTGTGGCCAGTTCCCTCAATCCTGGTGTTGATGCATGCTTTCCCATAAAGCTGGACTATAGACTGTAAAGGAAATAAACTTCCTGTTCCCTTAAGCTATTTGATGGTGATTATCAGCAACCATGTTTGAGGGTTTGGACTCTAACACATTTGTAGAGAATTATTAGTTGAGTTAAGCCCAGAGCAAACTTGTAGAAGATGGACTAGTGGATGGAGAAGGCCTAGCTTATTGTGGGTGGGACTGGTCCCTAGGGCGGGTGAATAAAATAGAGAAAACTGTTTGGGAAAGGAGGCTTCTTTGTGTATACTTGGCCACACATGCTGGTATGGCAAGTAAGGATTGTCTCTCTCAGCAGTTATTTGGAAATGGTGTGAGTAGTTCTCTCGGCCCTTGGAGTTGAAGTGGGCTCTCTGGCCAAGCTAGACAAACAACTCTAACCTGGAGTTATAAGAGAAAATAAACCCCTTGTTCCCTTAAGCCATTTGATATATCTTGTCATATAATACAAACATCTGAAATGTGAGAAGAATCACATAGTTGATAGAAGGTAAGGTAGTTTCTTTTTCTCCATGAAAATAAGGCAGAGAATCATATAGTTCATAAGCAACTAGAATGTGAAGTCTACTTAACTAATAAAGTAAAAATAATCCAATCTACAAAATCGGTCTGAAAGACACTAATGTAGAGACACTTGCAGTTGTGAATATTTACAAAAGTCTTTGAAAAGTGGGTCACAGGAATTAATGTATTTTATGCAAGGAAAATTAGAGGTTGCAGAAGGCAAAGTGAAAGATGTTAGCTCTTCTGAACTTGCTATGGTAATAGCTGAAATTAATTTCTCAAACGCTAAGAAATTTGGCAGCGGTACTGGAGGTTAAGAATATCCCTATGAGAAAAAGAAGAAATTAAAAATTATAAGAGGAACTATCTCAGATGTCACAAAGCAGTGACTCATATTTAAAAATGATATAAAGAGAATTCCCCCTGGGGAAGGAATCAAGCCAACAACTGGAAGGAACAAAATAGCTGCAGAACTGTTTAAAGGAAGGTAGGACTTAACCAGATCTGGATAAGACTTGGAAGAAGAAAAGTCACAGAAATCACAGGTCTTGAAGAGTGAGCAAAGAGAGGAAAGAGAAGAAATGACAGGTAAAAGTGACGGTACATCCCACTGACATGGAAGCTTGTGTAAACAAAGAATAGTGGAAGTAGCAGAGCAGAGTAGTTGGACCAGGTGGTCACTACCAACAAGACACAAATAATGTCAGGTCTTCTGCTACCTGAATAATAGCAGTGCTCTTCACAGTAGAAAGGTGGAAACAAGCAGGCAGAAGGAGGTTTGGTAATACAACTTGCCAGCAGCAGAACTGAGCAGGCATTTATTGGCAAGGATTAGAATTTAATCAGTGAAGGATAACTAAGGTCAAAGAATTCTAATGAGTTATTGTGGGTGAATTGAACACATCTTTACAACTTATTTACTAAAATATTAGAAAATTCTCAACAGTAGAATCTTAAGTTTGTGTTTTTACTTTTTAGAAATTGAAAGATGGTATTAAGCATTGCAGAACTATGTATCTGTAGAGTGATCTCAGATTTTTTGAAATATGGCAGATGATACACGTGAGGTGCCTGTGTGTTGAGTGGGGGGAGGCAAAGACATTGGCTTCTAAATCTTTAGAGATAGAGTACTTTAAGAGGAAATTAAGAAAAAAAAACATTAATTTTATTACTATGAAGCAAATGGTTGATCAGGAAAACAACAACAACACAGTTTCTTTTCAAGACCATCTGTCTGAACATTGCTAAAATCTGTGAAGACATTTCCCAACAACACTATCAGCAGCCCATGCTCAGTGGTAGGGTAATATTTGTGAAAAGTTGCATAACTCAAGGTGCCAGGGAATTGAAAACAACTTGCTTGTCTAAATTTTCTCTGACTGTGTGAACGCAAGACTGTTAATACAACATAGCTAGCATGTTCCAGGGATGCAACAACAAAAAAATTAAGTTGGAACAAGAATATATATTGTAAAATCCATGGCATTTTATTCAGATGCTACTACTCTTTGGAAAAAAATCAAGTATCAAAAGTTGCAGGAAATTTTTGAGCAAAAACATAAACATTGATAACATGCACACAATGAAACTGTGAAATGTACATGGCAGTGACTTGCTCTTGAAACAATTAATAATCTACACTCTATAAGAATATCAATGCAAAAAATGAAAATAAAAATTATACAAAAAATTAGAAGAAAATAAATAATCAGAAAATGGGTAAAGCTGAGTAAATATCCAATGACAATTATGTACTCATCCTCCTGAGTTTTTATGTACTGTAAAAACAATAAAATATTTATCAACATTATCCACTAATTGATCTGCTCTAAAGAGTATATTTAAGCTTCAAACCTTGATTGATTAAGCTGCACATTTTTGAAGTTCCCTTGAAATTCATATTTAAAAATGTGTGTGCTTTTGCTGCTGGCCATTTGACTTCTATTTTTGGAACTTACGGAAATGTGAAAAAACAAAAAAAAAAATTCTATTCACTCCTTCATTTTGAGGTGAACTAACCCATTGCTCAGTAGCATGCACATGATGCAGATTATACCATAATTTTTTGAAGGCCTGTGGGAAATGAAATGCGACTTTATTTTGATTACTTTTCTGTGACTGTTATTAAAAAGTTCGGTCTGAAGAACCTAATGGAAGGAAGGGAATGTTTTTGTTCACAGTTCCAGTCTAGAGTTCACCACAGCAAGAAAGGCATGACTGGGGAAACTTGAAGTAGTTGATCACATTGTCTTTACTGTCAAGAGAAGCTTGTAGTGATGAATATTGTGTTCAGTTAGTTTTCTTCTTTTTATGCAGTTCAGGACCAAAGTCCAGCAAAATCCTCTTTGAGGATGAGTCATCCCACCTCAATTAAGCTAATCATTACAATTTTTTACTGTCATGATCTTCCACAACCCTTCCAGGTATGCCTGGAGACTTTTCTTTAGAAGATTCCAGAATTTGTCAATTTGGCAGCACTGATCCTAACAGACAGTTTTACTTAAATTAATAACAACCAAGAAAGAAAAGTTCAAAATATGGAAAATTTATGATAAAGTAGATGATAGAGCTTTAGAGATGTGATATAAAGTAGGAACACTATAAAGCAACTCATATATCTAATATAGACATTGCTAATCTTAAAGATGAAAATGTTAAAGAAAAATTTTTAAGAACATGTTGGGGAAGTTGTACAAGTGAGTCAAGATAAAGGTATCTTTATTGAAAAGAATTGAATGTCTGTCCAATTTCACATAACATTTGGTCCAACAGAAATAATTGAGGAATAAAATAATAAGCACATACATACTAACTATTAATTTGAATTGGCTGGCTCAGAATTTAATATTGAAAGTTAAAATAATTTCTGGTGGATACAGGTATATAAACATTAACATGAATCTACACACATATACTATTTATTTATGCATGTGATTATTTAATAATTATAGTAGCTTCTAAGCAACTGTGAATGATTATCTTCTTTTCCATTTTTCAAATAAAACTAATGAACTTCAAAATATATGTATCTATGAATTAACTATGTTTGTGTACTTAGCATGAACATTCCTCAGTAAAATCCAATGGTGTTCATTTAGATCCAATATGTTCTTTTCTCAAAGGGCTATTCTGTATACTTAATTGAAATTCTGGATGAATATGTGGATTTTAGTCTTTCACATGTGGCTTCATATTTCTGTGGAGACCTTGATCATAATTATGAACTTGAAATTCTAGAAAGGCACTGACTTTTGCTTCTCCAGATTCTTGCTGCCTAACTGAGCGATCCACAATGTCTTGTCTTTTGATAGTGTCTCTTATATCAGCCCTAAATTTCCCATTTGAGATTTTCAGAACCAAGGAGAATTCTTACAACAAAGATACTGAAGCACAACTGATTAAATGCACTGCTGGTCACGCTGGAGACTGAGTAAGGGTCATGTCTTCCTCAATGACAACAGTGTCTTATCAATAGAGTGGTTGTGTCTGAGAGAAAGAAAAAGACCATGCATGCAGTTATCCATAAACCTAGAATTTTGTGAGGTTTACTTTGTGCCTTATTGAATCAGCAGCATTTATGAACCAAGTTAGAAATGGAAATTGGAGCAGAGGTAGGTGAATGGACAAAAAATGGACAACAGTTAATGTTATCGATGAGGAAGATAATGTGGGAAAGTGAGGCTCCTTCTTGAGAAAATATGGAACAGGGTTCCCTTCTGCCCCAGACCGGACCAGGGTAGACTCCCTGATCCTCAGGAGGTTGACCTTCAATACCAATCAGGATGCAGCCAAGGGCCATGCAGGAACAGCAAAACTGAAAACAACAACAAACCATAATTCAAAAAACCAGAGACCCTACATTAATCACCTGGAACCAGACTAGCCAAATCTGTCCCCATCCTAAAGCTCAGTGAAACTTGGGGAAGAGGGGACAACAAGATTGTAAGAGCCTAAAGATGGGGAAGACCAATGTTATACAAGATACTTCATACAAGTTATAACTGCAGTGTTCATAATCGGAATTTGCATGATCTACATGTGACTGACGTGTCAACGACCCCCCAGGTTCTAGCATGGATCACAGGAAGTTGGGTCCTTAGAGGCAAGGAATTGACAGACATAGTGATGTTCCCGTGTTAGCAGGGAGCCCAAGAAAGGGCTCCAGGTTATGCCACTGAGTCCTTATACCTCACTAGGGTAGAGGACTCAGAGGGAAGTTGGCATTCACACAAGGGGATGCCTCAGGGGGGTTGGGGGGAGGGGGGAGCTACTGAAAGAGAGGGAAGGAGGAAGGGGAGGGAAGAGAGAAGGGGTAGAGGGAAGGGAAGACTGAGATACCTATTGAGTTTGTATGATTGGGAAAGAAAAGTAAAATAAAATAAAAGAGAAAAAAGAAAGTTGATAAATATAAGCAAGATTTGCCATTCATTTGCTTAATACATATTAATCAAGGAAAAAAATGGAGCAGGGTTTATAATTTCATCAAGAAAATTTATTACAGCTAGCCCGTATCCTGTTTTCAAACACAAAGAAACAAAAATATTAGAGGTTATTAATCAATTGTGTATCCTTAGAAATAACTGCCTGTCAGTTTTTATCTATCTAGTAAATATAAAATAAATTGCTCTTTAAAAATGACAATTGTTAAAATAATGTTGTATGTAATGATAAGATAACCTTAAATCAGAGAAGCAATCAGCTATGAAACAAAGATTATCCTTTTGTAATGAAAAGTGTAATGTTAAGTAACCACAACTTGCCAAAGAGCAAAGGAAAAGTAACTATGGACAGTTCACTCTTAATCAGGACATCTAGATCACCTTCAGTCATTGGCTCAGGGAACTTTATGGAAGAGGAATAAAGAAGTAAGTATGTAAGAGTCTGTTCATATCAGGATAGCTGTATTCAGGAACCAGACTTCTGCAATGACTGACTTGTCAATACTTTGCTGTGAAAGAGGAAAGATTTCACCAGATATTGAGCCACCTTTAGAGAATATTTCAGACAGGTTCCTGCTAAGAGAGGTGGAACATTTTTACTGGAAGTTTTGTCCACTGATGGGTCATCATGGCCTGCTGGTTGCCTAGGCACTTGTTAATGCAGGAATACTGCATGAGGCACAATGGGTCACATATAGAGAGGAACATGGGAGCAAGGGGTAAAATAGATGTGAAGAAGATCTAGTAAGGTAGGGAGGGGAATGAGATCATATGGATTCATTATATTTGTATATGAAACTTCAAAGAATATTTAAATGTTCAAAACGACATTTGTGACTTCATCTGGTTTGCTATGTTTTTGAAATGTGAATTATCAAGGTAAGTCATAATTTTTCCTTACCCCCAAAGTAGTGACCTGATAAGGCATATCAGACACAGGGAAGGAAAGTGCCAATGTTTGTATGTGTACTAAAAAATAGATTGTTGTTATTGGTCCTTGCCATGTCACTTAAAAACTATGTAATTTGTTCCTAGAGAAAAAATGAACATATAAAAATGTTAAATCTCCCTTCCATCCTGGTCCTGGACCAGGGCAGCCTCCCTGCTCCTTAGGTAAGGTACATAGAGCATACCCAGGCCCCAGGTCACCAGGTCATCCCACCAGCTTCCTAAAACAGCAGCCAGTCTGCTCTGAGGAAGGCCCCTAGACCATGCCCAGGTCCCAGGTGATCTGTGAGGCATACTAGACACTCTGCCCTTCAGACCTGGACCCAAACCAGGGAAGAAACCTTGCTCTTTAGAATTCAACAGAGTCCAGAGAAAACCCAAGCAAAGCTCTAGGTGACAAATGTCATACATATGAGGTCCTCTAAAATCATCCCATCACATGGGAGAGAACCTTCATATCCAGCTCAAAGTAAACGAAATCCTTTTTACCATCATGTTCCTCTTAAGTATTAGTCACTATAGTTTAACTTTTCCATATAGCCACCCCAAAACGCATAAAACTTCAGGGACTGTACCATTCACCCTCAGATATCACAAAGGAAGTAAACCAAAAAGTGCACTACTATACTAATATTCACTCTGGGTCTACTAAACCTAACTTAATTGGTGTACTAACACTCTAATACCCTAATCTAGAAAATAACACCATAGCAAACAAAAGTATCCAACTCTAAAGCAAACATTAGTAAAAACTGCTCAAGAATAGTAACAACAACTAATTCAGTTCAGTCAAAAACACACAGAAACAAAAAGAAGGTCTTAAGAGGTAAAACAACAATGCCCAGGTCACAATGCAAATCCATAACAAACAAAAACCAAGACAACAAATCTCCTATCTAAATAATTAACCCCATAATAATAGATTCTAACCAGAACAAACAAAGAGAAAATAGCCAAGAAAGCCATACCCAAGATAATGATTTTTCAAAGCCTGATCTTTACTATGATCAAAACAATGAAAGAAGAAATCTGGGAAGAGTTAAATAACTGCATCAACCACTTTGAATAGCAACACAACAGACAGAAGAGATGAGAAAAATAGTCCAAGAAACAAAAATAGGCATAGAGCAGTTAAAACAATCTCAAGCAAAGTTTAAAATTTAACTAAAAGAAAAGTTAACTTCCACCCCAACTCAACAGAGAGTCTTATCAACAAGACTTATCAGAATCTTATCAATAGAAAATAGAATATCAGATCTTAAAGACAAAGTAGAAGAATTAAGGAGTTCAGTGGAAGAGGTTGTTAAAGCCGAAAAGATACTTGAGAAGAATATTCAAGAGTTATGGGACAACTTCAAGAAACCTAAAATGCACATTCATAGAATACCAGAACAAGAATACCAAAATACCACACCCTAGGAAATTTTTTCAAATTATCATAAAGGAAGACTTTCCCCATCTGAAGAAAAAGAGGCCCATCCACATACAAGAGGTATTCCTCACCCCAAAGAGATATGACCAAAATAGAAACTCACCATGGCAAATAATAGTCAAAACACTCCACATACAAGACAAAGGAAATGTGCTGAGATCTTTAAGGGAATAAAAACGAATCACTTTTAAAGGAAACCTATTAGAATAACAAATGATTTTTCAATGGAAACAGTAAAAGCAAGAAGAGCTTGGAGAGACATACTTCAAGTATTGAATGAACAAAAATGTCAACCCAGGCTGATATACCTGGCAAAACTGTTAGTCATGATCGAGGGTGAAAGAAATATTTTTCAGCACAAAGATAACTTGAAGGCTTACATGTCTACCAAATCAGGCATTCGAAAATGGTAGAAAAGATACTCAAGCTTGAAGAAAAGACGAAGGACATCCAGGAAGACAGAAGGGGAATATAACAATACCAAAACCTACAAGCCAAATAATACACTTATGAAAGCCACTAAACACAATAAGTGTCAGGAACTAAAGTGTCTCCATTATACCATTAAATGTCAATGGAATTAACTCTCCAACCAAAAGACACAGATTGCAAATTTGGATTAAAAAATCACAACCCATCCATCTGCTGCCTTCAGGAAACACATCTCACCACTAAAGATAGGCACACTCTAAAAGTAAAAGGCAGATAAAAAATTCTGTAAGATAATGGAACAAGGAAATAGGCAGGGGTAGCAGTTATGCTATCTGACAAAGTGTACTTCAAACCAAAAAATATCATAAGAGACACAGGATACTGCATTTTAGTCAATTTGCAAGGAAGACTTTAAAATACTGAACATATACACACCTAATATGGGTTCCTTCACATTCATTAACCAAATGCTATAGTGTCTAAAGCAAGAAATCAACTCCAAAATGATAATTTTTGGGATTTAAATATTGGCCTCTCAACCTGAGATAGATCAATATGTCAAAAACTTAACAGAGACACATTGGAACTTAATCAAAACCTTACTGAAATGGTCCTTTCATCGACACACCAAAGAATACACTTTTTCTCAGCAGCCCACGGAACTTCCTCCAAAATAGACCACATATTGGGTCACAAAACAAATCTCCATATATACAGGAAAGTTGAAATTATAGCCTGAATCCTATCAGACTACCATGGTCTAAAGCTTGACATCTGCAACACAATAAACAGCAGAAAATACAATAACTCCTCAAAACTAAACCCTATGAATCTGAATGAGAATTGGGTTCAGGAAGAAATCATAAAGGAAATTCAAGATTTTCTAGAAGTGAAAATAATGAAAATACAACATATCAAAATCTCTGGGTCACAATGAAAGTCATCCTAAGAGGTAAGTTTATAGCCCTTAATGCCTACATTTAAAAAAAATAGAAATAACATAATGATGAAGCTTAAAGCTTCAGAGACACAAGAGCAATCCAATCCCAAAAGCAATAGAAGAGAGGAGATTAGCAAAATCAGGAGAAAAATATCAGAAATTGACATAAGGAAAACAATGCAAAGAATCAACCAGTCAAAAAGTCAATTATTTGAAAAAATCAATAAGATTTATATATCTCTAGCAAAATTAACCAAAGTCAGGAGAGAGAAAGCCCAAACTAACCAAATTAGAAATGAAAATGGAGTTATCACAAAGAAATTCAGAGAATTATAATATTATATTTCAAAAATTTACACTCCATGAAATTTGATAACACAAAAGAAATGTATGGATTCTTAAGTAAACACAACTTACCTAAAGTAAATCAGGAAGTTTTGAATTATTTAAATAGTCCTATAACATATGAGGAAATCAATGAAGTATTCTTGAATCTGCCCACTAAAAAATATCCTGGACCAGATGCATTCAGCATAGAGCTCTACCAGATGTTTAAGGAAACAAATAACACCAATACTCCTTAAACTGTTCCATCAAATTGCAAAGTAAGGAACACTGCCAAATTCTTTCTATGAAGCTAATATCATACTAATCCCAAAACTTAATAAAGATACACTTAAAAAAGAAAAGTGTGGGTCAATCTCTTTGATGAACACATACAAAGATTCTTAACAAAATCTTAGCAAATCAGATTCAAAAACATATCAAAAAGATCATTCCCTGTGATCAAATAGGCTGTATCCCAGACACACAAGGTTGGTTCAACATATACAAATCAATAAATGTAATTCACCATGTAAACTAATCCAAAGTTCAAGAACACATGATTCGCTCCATAGATGTAGCAAACGCTTTTGAGAAGATCCAACATGCTTTTAAGATCAAAACCCTTAAGACAGTTGGAATAGAAGGACTCTTTATCAACATAATAAAAGCTGTATTCAACAAGCCAACAGCGAGGATTATACTCAATGGGGAAAAACTTGAAACTTCGATCAGGAACTGGACAAGACTCTCCAATCTCACCACTTCTATTCAATATTGTACATGAAGTCTTAGCAGGAGCCATAATACAAGACAGCGAGATAAAAGGGATTCAAGTGTGCAAGGAATAAGTCAAGTTATCTCTATTTGCAGATGACATGACCCTATACCTGAATGATCCTAAAAACTCCACCAGGAAACTTCTAGAACTAATACAGAAGTTCAGCAAGGTGGCAGGTTACAAAAATAAACATGCAAAAATCAGTGGCCTTGCTATATGAAAGAAGTGAAAAAGCCCTATGAGAAACACTCTCATTTACTATAGCCCCTAAAAAAATGAAATACTTTGGTATAAACCTAACCAAGGAATAAAGAGACCTTTACAATGAAAACTTTAAAACCCTAATGAAAGAAATTACAAAAGACACCAGAAGGTGGAAAAAACTCCAAGGTTCCTGGATTGGCAGAATCAACATCATAAAAAAGACCATCTTACCAAAAGCAATATACAGATTCAATTCTATACCAATCAAAACCCCAAAACAATTCTTTGAAGAAATTGATCAAAAAATATCAAATTCATATGGAAGCACAAAAATCCCAGGATAACAAAACACAATCCTGAGCAACAAAAATACTGCTAGAGGTATCACCATACCAAACCTTAATTTATACTACAAATCCATAATAAAAACAGCGTGGGGGCTGGAGAGGTGGCTCAGGGGTTAAGCCTCTGCCTTGCAGGCGGAAGGTTCTGAGTTGGGATCCTAGACCCCACGTATAGACCCCGGGCAGAAGCGGGGGCGGCTTGCGTTTCTGGTCCTGGTAGGGCGGAGCCTGTGAATCCCGGGGCAGAGTAAACAATGAGGAAGTGGAGGCGATACATGGTGGTTCACGAATTCGTCCGTGGTTCTACACATACACACATACACGCACACACACACACACATACACACAAGCGCACACACGCATACACTCACAATTGAATAAATAATAAAAAAAATTTAAAAACAGCCTGGTACTGTCTCCAAAACAGACACATAGATCAATGGATAAGGGTTGAAGACCCAGATGTAAGCCCACACACTTACAGCCATTTGATCTTTAACAAAAGGGCCCAAAAATTCAATGGAAAAAGAACAGCATCTTCAACAAATGGTTCTGGCAAAATTGGATGTCATGCATGCAGAAGATTAAAACTGGACCCTTATTTGTTACCATGCACAAAAGTAAATTCCAAGTGGATCAAGGGCCTCAATATTAGACCAGAGACTATAAAATCCTTAGTTGAAAGGGTAGGGAGCTCCTTTGAGTTGTTCAGCTAGACCAACAGTTCCTAAATTGAAATCCATAGCATAGTCACTAGAACCAACACTCAACAAATAAGTATTGCAAATGGGAGCTTCTGCTGTGATAAAGAGTTGTGAAAGAAGCAAAAAGAACAACCCTCAGAATGGGCAAAAATCTTCACTAAACACATATCTGATAGAACTCTATTATCCAAAGTGCACAAAGAACTTAGAAAACTAAACACCAAGGGGATAAATGGCCCAATTAAAAAAAAGGGCCTGGAAACTCAAAAGAAACTTTTCCAGTGATGAAATTGAAATGTCTCACAAATATCCTAAAAAATGCTCTGCATCCTTAGCCATCAGGGAAATGCAAATGAAAACCTCCTTGAGATATCATCTCACTCTGGTCAAGATGGCAAAAATCCACAATATAAACAACACCAGTACTGGAGAGGATGTGGAGAGAAGGAACCCTCCTGCATTGCTGGTGGAAATGCAAACATTTATACAACCGCTCTGGATATCAGTCTGGTGATTTTTAAAAAAACTTAAAGACTGGCCCTGCTATTCCATTTCTGGGAATAATCCCCCATAAAGCAAAAATTCACCTTAATGACACAAGCACTACCATGCTCATAGCAGCACTATTTACATAGCAAAAACATGGAATCAACCCAAATGCCCAACAGTTCATGAGTGGATAAGGAAAATGTGGTACATTTATACAATGAATACTACTCAGCCATCAAAAAAGATGAATTAATGAAATTTGCCGGGAGATGGATGGAATTAGAAAAAAATTGTGTTGAGTGAAGTATCCCAGATACAGAAAATTAAGTGCCATATGTTCTCCCTATTTTTTTATTAAAAATGTAATTATACATTTTAAAATTTTTTACCAGTTCCCTCCCTCCCCCCTCCTCCGCCCAAACCCCCTCCTCCGCCTCTTCTCCCTCCCCATCCCCCAGTGCCTCCCCCCCAATTCCCAGAGAGTCCTTTATTGTGTATTCCTGACTCTCCACTGGGTCCTCCTCTCTGATAACATATAAGGACCCAGTGGCATTTCCATAAGCCCTTTCTCTTGTTCCCCTTAAGCAGTCTCCTACTCCTATTCCATCTACCTTTGAATCTCCTCTTATAATAAGATCTTCATTTAAACAGACTTTTGGTTGTTTAGGAGGTGACCTCCAATACCAATCAGGATGGAGCCAAGGGCAGAACAAGAACAGCAAATCCGAAAAGAACAAGAAACCATAACTCAGAAGACCATAGTCCCTACATTACTCACCTGGAACCAGACCAGCCTAATATCTCCCCATCCTAAAGCTCAGGGAATCTTGAGGCACATGGGGCAGAAAGATTGTAAAACCCTTAAGATGGTGAGGACACAAATTAGGTCCGCAGTATCCATAATCAGACTTTGCATGACCTATGCAATGACTGACATGTCCAAAGTCTAGCATGAATCACAGGTACTTGGTTCCTTAGAGGCAAGGGATTAACATTCATAATAGTATTCCCATAAGGGGAGCCCAAGAAACAGCTCTGGGCAATGCAACTGAGTCCTTATACCTCACTAGAGTGGAGGACTCAGAGGGAAGTTTGGTATTCACAGTAAAGGATGCTCCAGGGAATGGGAGGGGGGAAGGAGGAGGCACTGGGAGAAGGGGAGGGAGGGGTGTGAAAGGAAGGGGAAAAGGGGGATAGGGTGTAATTGGGACTAAGGACAGGTGGATAAGGGAGGGTACCAGGGTACCTATTAAGCTTGTATGATTGGAGAAAAATAAACATTATAAAATAAAAAATAATCTAAAATTAATAGAACTACGATATAAAGAACTCAAGTCATAATTATAACATAGTGATGATAAAATTTATAAGGCATTGTTAATGGATATTATACAGAAAAATTCCAATAATAGTATCAAAAATATGTTTTTTTGTTTTAGTTGAGTGGTACTAATGTCAAAAAATAAATTTCTTTAAATAATTAAAAAGTTCATTTTTATTTTGGAGATATCTTGTAGTAAGAATACAATAAACACTAAAATAAAGATTTTACATTTCCTCCCACCCAGGATGCTGGCAGACACACTGCTTCTCAGATAAATCAGGTAAATCTCCCAGCCTCCAAGTCACCAGCTCCTCCCAGCTCCTCCCACCAGCCTGCTGGAGCAGCACCCAGCCTGCTCCAGGCTGGGGAGGGCCATTAGGCCACACCCTAAGTCCCAGGTGAAATGTGCAGTTATCAGCACCTCTGCCCTTTCCACTTGCCTGGGAAGCTGGCTGTCCAGGAAGGACACACTGCTTCTCAGGTAATTCCCCCAGCCCCTAGGTAAATTTCCCCAGCCCCTAGGTCACCCTGTTTAGCTAGTCTCAGCTCCTCCCACCAGCCAGTGAGAGCAGCACCCAGCCTGCTCGGGGCGTGGGAGAGCCACTGGCCACACTACAGGTCCCAAGTGAAGTGCACAGTCATCAGCACCTCTGCCTTTTTCGCTGACCCTGGACACTCACCTTCCATGGGAAGAGACACTGCTCCTCAGAATTCAACAGAGTCCAAAGAAAACCCAAGGACAGCTCTAGGTGATAAATGCCATACATCTGAAGTCATCTAAAATCATCCTATCACGTAGGAGAGATTCTTCACATCTAGCCCAAAGATACCCTTTTTACCATCCTGTTACTTTCAATTATTAATTAGTGCAGATTAACTTTTCCATATAGCCACCCCCAAAACATATAAAACTTCAGGGTCTATAGCATTCACCCTCACATATCACCAAGATATTAAATCGTAAACATGCACTACCATACTGATAAACCTGACTTAAGTGATGTACTAACAGTCTAATAGCCTCATTTAGGAAATAACAATAACAACAGTAATAACTGTTCAAGAGTAGTAATACCAACTAATTCAGTTCAGTCAAAAACACACAGAAACTGAAAGAAGGTCTTAAGAGATAAAATAACAATGTTCAAGTCAAAGTGCAAATCCCTGAGAAACAAAACTGAAGAAAACAAATCTCCACGGAAAGAATTAACCCCATAATGATAGATTCCAAACAGAACAAATTCACAGATATTAGCCAAGAAAGCCAGACCGAAGATAAAGACTTTCAAAGCATGATCATTACCATGATCAATACTATGAAAAAGAAAATCTGGGAAGAGTTAAATAACCACATCAACCACTTTAAACAGGAACACAACAGACACTTGGAAGAGTTGAGAAAAACAGTTCAAGAAACAAAAATAGAAAGAGCAGTTAAAACAGCCCCAAGTAGAGTTTCAAATTGAACTAAAAGACAAGTTATCTTCAACCCAAAACTCAACAGTCTTATCAGCAGAAAAAAAAAAAGCAGAAAATAGAATTTCAGATCATGAAGACAAAGCGGAAGAATTAACCAGCTCAATGAAAAAGGTTGTTAAAGCCAAAAAGATACTTGAGAGGAATAATCAGGATTTATGAACACCCTGAAGAAGCCTAACATGGACATTCATGGAATACCAGAACAAGAATCCCAAAATACAACAACTGAGGAAATTTTTCAAATTATCATAAAGGAAACCTTTCCCCATCTAAAGAATGAGAGGCCCATCCAAACACGAGGTATTCTGCACCCCGAACAAGTTACTATAACTTGCCATGGTAAATAATAG
The DNA here is from genome assembly GCA_023101885.1 of Typhlomys cinereus. Taxonomy (NCBI): domain Eukaryota; kingdom Metazoa; phylum Chordata; class Mammalia; order Rodentia; family Platacanthomyidae; genus Typhlomys; species Typhlomys cinereus. The sequence goes on from JALPQD010000029.1 coordinate 5,487,276, forward strand.
TCAAAACACTCTACATTCAAGACAAAGAAAAGGTGCTGAGAACTTCAAGGGAGAAAAAACAAGTCACTTTTAAAGGTAAACCTATTAAAATAACAAATGACTTCTCAATGGAAACAGTAAAAGCAAGAAGAGCTTGGAGAGACGTACTTCAAGTATTGAATGAGCAAAAATGTCAACACAGGCTGATATACCTGGCAAAACTATCTAAGATGATCTAGGGGGAAAGAAAATTTTTCCAGCAGAAAGACAACTTGAAGACTTACATGTCTACCAAGACTGGCCTTCAGAAAATGCTAGGAATGATACTCACGCTTGAAGAAAAGAACAAGCATATGCAGGAGGAAAGAAGGGAAGTGTAATATCACCAAAACCTAAAAGCAAAATAATACACTTATGAAAACCACTAAACATTAAAAGTGTCCAGAATTAAAAAGAATTTCTCCATTATAATATTAAATGTCAATAGTATTAACTCCCCGATCAAGAGACACAGATTACAAACTTGGATTAAAAACCACAACCCATCAATCTGCTGCCTTCAGGAAACTCATCTCACCACAAAAGATAGGCACATCCTAAAACTAGAAGGGTGGTCCAAAATTCTGCAAGCTAATGGAACCAGGAAACAAGCAGGCGTAGTTATTATTGGACAAAGGGGACTGCAAACCAAAAAAAATCATAAGAGACACAGATGAATACTACATTTTGGTCACAGGTAAAATTCACCAGAAAGACGTCACAATACTCAACATATATGTACCTAATACAGGCTCCTCCACATTCATTAAGCAAACCGTACAGCATCTAAAGGAAGAAATCAACCCCCAAATGATAATTCTTGGGGATTTTAATACCGCCCTCCCAACCTGGGATAGATCAACAGGTCAAAAATTTTACAGAGACACATTGGAACTTAATCAAACTCTTACTGAATGGACCTTACAGATCTCTATTGAACTTTTCAACCACACACCAAAGAATACACTTTTTTCACAGCAGCACACAGAACTCTCTCCAAAACAGACCACATATTGGGCCACAAAACAAATCTCCACATATACAGGAAAGTTGAAATTCTAGCCTGTACGCTATCAGACCACCATGGTCTAAAGCTTGAAATCCACAACACAACAAACAGAAAATGCACTAGCTCCTGGAAACTAAACACTATGATGCTGAATGAGAAATGGATTCAGGAAGAAATTATAAAGGAAATGCAAGATTTCCTGGAAAGTGAATGATATTGAAAGTACAACTTATGAAAATCTTTGGGACCAATGAAAGCTGTCCTAAGAGGTAAGTTCATAGCTGTTAATCACTACATAAAAAAAGAAATATCAGAAATGAATAACTTAACAAAGTAGCTTAAAGTTTTAGAGACACAAGAACAATCTGATCCCAAAAGCAGTAGAAGAGAGAAGATTAGCAAAATCAGGGAAGAAACATTCAAAATTGAGATAAGGAAAATGATACAGAGAACCAACCAGTTAAAAGGGGATCTTTGAAAAAAATCAATGATTGCTACACCCCTAGCTAAATTACCAAAAGCAAATTAACAAAATCAGAAATGAAAATGGAGTTATCACTACTGATACCCAAGAAATTCAGAGAATTATAATGTTATATTTCAAAAATTATAATCTGTTAAATTTGATAACACAAAAGAAATAGATGAATTCCTAAGTAAGCACAACTTACCTAAATTGAGTCAGGAAGTTTTGAATTATTTATATAGTCCTATAACATATGAGGAAATCAATGAAGTGATCTTGAATCTTCTGACCAAAAAATGTCCTGGACCAGATAGATTCAGCATAGCTTTGATCAGGAACTAGACAAGGCTGTCTACTCTATCACAACTGAAGCTCTTTAATTTCATTAAGATCTCATCTGTCGAGTGTTACTGTGCTACTGGATTTCCATTTAGGAACTATTGGCCAAGTCCATTCAGCTTGAGGTAGTTCCCTACCCTTTCAACTAAGGTTTTTATAGTCTTGGCCTTATATTGAGGTCTTTGATCCATTTAGAATTAATTCTTGTATGTGGTGACAAGTATGAGTCCAGTTTTAATCTTCTGCATGTGGATATCTAGTTTTGCCAGCATCATTTGTTGAAGATGCTGGTTTTTTTTTTTTTTGGATTTTTTTTTTGAGCTCCTTTGTGAAAGATCAAATGGCTGAAAGTGTGTGGGCTTATATCTGGGTCTTCAACCCTTATGCATTGATCTGTGTGTCTGTTTTGGAGATAGTACCAGGCTGTTTTTATAACTATAGATTTCTAGTATAGATTAAGGTTTGGTATGGTGATACCTGGAGCTGTGTTTTTGTTACTAAGGATTGTTTTTGCAATATCCTGGGTTTTTTGTGCCTCAATATGAATTTTGAGATTGTTTGGTCAATTTCTTTAAAGAATTGCTTGGGGATTTTGATTGGTATAAAATTGAATCTGTATATTGTCTTTGGAAAGATAGTCATTTTTATGATATTGATACTGCCAATCCAGGAACATGGGAATACTACTGGTGTCTTCTGCAATTTCTTTCTTTAGGGTTTTAAAGTTTTCATTGTGAAGGTCTCTTACTACCTCGGTTAGGTTTATACCAAGGTATTTCATTATTTTAGGGGCTATAGTAAATGGGATTGTTTCTCGTAGGGCTTTTTCACTTCTTTCATTCTGGGCATAGAGGAATGCCACTGATATTTGTACGTTTATTTTGTATCCTGCCACCCTGCTGAAGTTCTGTATTAGTAAAAACAGTTGTGATACAGATTGTAACCTGAGCAATAAAGCAACCCACAGAATGGGAGAAAATATTCACTAACCACATATCTGATAGAGCTCTACTATCCAGAGTGCACAAAGAACTTTTAAAACTAAACACCAAGATAACAAATGGCCCAATTAAAAGTGGGCTTTGGAATTTAAAAGAAACTTTACCAGGGACGAAATATAAATGTCTAACAAATATCTTTAAATGCTCTGCATTCTTACCCATCAGGGAAATGCAAATCCAAACCTCCATGAGATATCATCTTGGCCTAGTCAGGATAGCAAAAATCCACAATACAAACAACACCAAATGCTGGAGCGGATGTGGCAAGAAGGGAACTCTCCTACATTGCTGGTGGGAATGCAGGCTTATAAAATGACTCTGGCAAGCAGTCTGGCAATTCTTCAAAAAGTTAAAGATTGAAATGCCATATGACCCTGCAATTCCACTTCTGGGAATAATCTCCCATATAGCAAAATTCACTCAATGGCACAAGCACAACCATATTCATAGCAGCACTGTTTACAACAAACCATAATTCAGAACATCAGAGACCCTACATTAATCACCAGGAACCAGGCCAGTGTAATCTTTCCCCATCCTACAGCTCAGGGAAATTTTGAGGAAGACGGTGCAGTACGATTGTAAGAGCCTAAAGATGGGGGTATGTAATTTTGGAGATAGGACTTTGCATGACCTGTGCAATGATCAACATATCATTGATCCCCCAAAGTCTATCATGGATCACAAGCACTAGGATCCTTAGAGGCGAGGGATTAACAGCCACAATATTGTTCCTATACTAAAGGGGAACACTAGAAAGAGCTCTAGCCAATGCTACTAAGTCCTTATACCTCATGAGAGAGGAGGACCCAGAAGGAAGTTTGACAGGCACACCAGGATGCTGCTGGGATGGGGGGCACTGGAAGAAAGGAAGGGAGAGGGGAAAAGGAATGGGAAAAGGGGGGGGGAGCAAGGGGATCTAGGGAGGAGTGGAGGATTGGAGGTGAGCAGGGTACCTATTAAGTTTGTATAAGTGGAAAAAAATAAAAAAATGTTTCTAGAGAATGGAAAGGAGACAATAAATATTACTATCTGTTCATAGCAGTGTACTCCTTTAATCCAAAAACTCAAGAACCAGAAGGAGAAATTAGACCATTGAATTAAAGACCATCCTGAGCTGCATGAGGTCTTGTTTTGAAAACAAACTGAATAAAAATAAAGTTTAGGAATTAGAAAAGGTGAAAGGCAAAAAAAAAAAATGAAGCAAAGTTCTAAGGCTTAATATACCATATAAATTTTGACAAAATTATTTGTCCTTACAAAAACAAAAATAATCTCTTTTCTGCATTAGCTACATAATTAAATATTATATGAGAAGTATGATTCAAGGTATATTTCATCATATTTATATAAGTATGTAGCTATTAACTCTATGTACAAATAAATTTATGGCTCTTTGTTTTTCAAATATTTTTATTAAAAATGATTCACATACAAACAAAATGAGTTTAGTTCAATGTTCAATCCCACTTCCTTCCCCCTTTACTTTCACACCCTCTCCTCTTTTCACCAATTCTTCCATCTCTCTTGTGCCCTCATGTCCCTCTGTTAGTGTGGCCCACTACTCTTCTCAGTGCCCTGTGCCAGAAGGTTCCAGCCCTCTGTTGTAGTTTAACACACCCTTCAGTGGCAAAGCCCATAGGTGGGGAAGCTCATCTAATGTTGCCCATCAACTGTTTCAGAGAATCTTTCTAAGTGTAACTGTTTGTCCAGAGATTCTCACTGGTCCATGGGGGATTATTAGTATATCAACTAGTGTGTAAATCTGTTTGAATTAGATCTCACTGCAGTGAGCAGCCCTGTTCTGAGAGGAATATCCCAGCTGGCTGATATATTTCCCTCTTTTAGGCTCTTATAATCTTGCTACCCACTCTTCTGCAACGTTTCTTGAGGTTTGGTAGGGAGATATTTTGATGATATAGTTAGTATTCCAAGGTCCAGGATAACCTGCACTTTGATCAGTTGTGGTTTTCTGCTTCACTAATCTTATAGGATGCACTTTGTTTGAGAGTGGAAAGCTTTTTTAATATGTGATTTTTTTCCACTCGTCTCACCTCTTTCTGCTCCCCTTTGATTTACGTTCCTTTGTAGTTTTTGTGGGTAGTATAGAAATGTACATGTTATTACATTATTCTGAGGGTTCACTACTAGGATAGATTCATAATGGAGAACATTTCAAAGAGATCTCAAAAGATCTTCCAGGAACTCCTGAAACTATAAATAAATTCTTATTTATTATAATATTTTATATTATTGATAAAATGGTAGGCTACAAAATTAATGTCCAAAAATCAGTGACCTCACTATACACCAAGGATGAACAAATTAAGAAAGACCTGTGAGAAAAAAATATTTTCCCTAGTTCCAAATAAAAAGTGAAATACCTGAGAATGAATTAAACCAAGGGTGTGAATACCTGTACAATTAAAGCTTTAAAGCACTATAAAAATGGATTACAATGAAAATTAACTTGAAATGGATCAGAGACCTCAATGTTAGATTATAAAACTCCTAGAAGAAAGAAAAGGAAGTACATTTTATCTGATTGGCTTTGGTCAATATTTTCTAAATAGAACTCCAAATGCTTAGGAAATAGATCAATACTCAAGTAGAATTTCATAAAATTAATAAGCTCTGTAAAAGAATAGATATTGCTAGTAAAACGAAAGGAAACTCCTCAGAATGGGAGAAAATCTTTGGTAAGTATATATCTGCTAGGGGAATAATATCCAGAGTGTACAAAGAACTAAAAAAATGTAAGTATTAGGGAAGTGAACAACCCGATTAAAAATTGGACCCTAGAACTAAAAAGCAAGTTTTCACAGGATGAAAATTCAAGCATCTAATTAATATCTTAGAAAATGTACTACCTACCTAGCCACTAAGGACATTCAAATCAAAACTACAATGTGATGTAATCTCACCACAGTAAGAATGACTAAAATCAAAAGCATGAAAATAACAAATACTAGAGAGGATGTAAGGAGAAGTTCATTTGGAAACATTTCTTGATGACTGGTCTTGGGTCCGCCCAGGATTTGCCCCAGGGCATGGCCAAGCACACGTGACTAAAGACGGCGCTGAGGGCAAGGGTCTTGGACGTGACCCTGATCGCTTCACAGAGAGCCCTAATTGGCTTTCAGGTATCTACCTGTCCCCTGTGCTGAGTGGCATTGAACTTGACCATTAGCACCTGTAGGATGTGTTGATCTGTCACAAAATTGGATGTCCGTTTCACATCTTGGTGGCCTTTGTCTATAAAAGTTCCTTTTCTCCCCCCAATAAAGTGAGATCTGCTTCTGACAATCTCCCCATCCTGTGCCAAGTCTCTGGGGATAGAGGCCAAGGTGGGGACGGCTTCTTTCATCACAGCCAGCAGCTGTGTGTTTGAGTGAGTGAATGAGTGTGTGAGTGGGCACTGGTTCCCACAACTGGAATGCAAACTTGTGCAACCTTTTAGGAGATCAGTATGAAGGGTCTGAAAAAATATTAAAAATCAAAATCTGTATATCACAGCTATATCACTCCTATGTATATTCCCAAAAGGCACTTTATCTTAGTACAGAGACACATGTGCATCCATGGTGATTGCAACTCTATTCATAACAGCAAAGAAATGAAATCAGCCTAAATGTCCAAGGGAAACAAAAAAATAATGAAAATGTCATACCTTACACAATGGATTACTATGAAGCTGTCCAAAAAATTGAATTAATAAAACTTGTGGGTTAATGTTTAGCATTGAAAACATATAGAATGAAATATCCCAGACACAGAAAGTCTTAGATTCTTTGAAGAAGGTTAACTGTGAAAAAAAGAGGAGTCATGATGTTAGATAATAAGGGGTCCAAATGCCATAAATTCATTGAATTTATGTATGACACTCTAAAAGAATAAAAATAAATTTAAAAATTTTAAATGAGTAAAATTTTATGTTTATTTCTATTTTTTTTATTTTTTAGTGTTATGCATTTGAACAGATTTATATTTCCACACCTTGATGGCCAAGCCCATTTCCGTATTCCTATTAAAGCCTTTCTCCTTCCTTGCCAGTCTCCCTCTTATTTTCATGATTTTTTTTCACTCATTTCCCACTTGTATTCATTCAGTTTGTCTTTAGTGAAATTTTTTTTCAGTGTTTGCTGCACCATGAAACTTATTTCAGTGGGTTACGTTTGAGGAAGACACCTCCCATTATTCCCTTTCATCCCATTAGCATTAACTCTCAATAGTCTCTCAGAGAGGTATGAAGCCTCTTAAGATTTTCACACTTCCATGGTGAAATGTTGATAGGATAAATTCCATGTAAGTCTTGTGGAAATATATAAGGTGCACTGAATTCATGAATACAATAGTAATGTTATATTAAGAAGATAATTTCTAAACACACTTTTGAACCATGTCAGGCTCTTGTGTTGTCCTTGATATTCCTGAACAATAGTGTGAGGTGGGTGGCTTACATGCCCTGTTTAGAACTGAGTCATGCAAAGTCACTTATTTTATGAATTTTAGCCAATTGTGATTTTTCCATAATAAGCACTTTCTATTGCAAAAGGAAGATTCTAGATTGAGTCCTGTGTGCTCCTCCAATCTATTAGTATATTGATAGTTGTTTAAAATCACCTTGATATAATGTCTTTGTAGCTAAACCTGAATAGATTGCACTTCCCCGAAGTTCTATGCTCTCTTTCATGTGATCTTTTTCTGATGTGTAGTACCAGAAATGTCATTCGTGGCTTAAAGTGGATCTAAAATCCAACCACAAAACTCTTGGTTCCCATCTTGTCATTCATGACACTATTACACTGATGAATTGTTTCTGGCAGGATGATTGTTATTATAGCTTGCATAATTCACATATTGAAGAGCCTGCTGATTGTTTTAGCCCCATAGTAACTTGTGTAGTACTTTCTGGAATGGAAAGCTGTCTAGCAGTGAAGAAGCTTCCAGACAACTTTCAAATGGTGTTTTTTTTTAATATAAGGCAATTTTTATATCTAATCAATTTTGTTTTTGTTGTGCACTGAAGTTGTTTTAGAAACAGTACCTTCAGTGTGATACATATCAAATATTAGCAAATGATGTGCACTGAAGTTGTTTTAGAAACAGTACCTTCAGTGCGATACATATCAAATATTAGCAAATGATACCTGAAGACAAATTAAAAAATAAATAATAACTAATGCTCATGGTTTTAACTTCACTTACTCTATAGTAAAAACAATATTGATGATAACCTTTAGGAAAGAAAAAAATTGAAACATTCTTATTGTATTCACAAAGGCTTCCCCTACGAATACCATAGGACTTTCTGTTTTGCCATCATCAAACGAAGTTGGTGGCCTTTGTTCTTTAACATACTATGAAAAGAATTGAAGAGAAGTTTATGTGTTTGTGTGTGTACCTGTGCACATGCATGCATGTATGTATGTGAGAGAGAGAGAAGTGAAAGAAATAGGCAGGGAGAGATATACAGATAGAGAGGAAGAGAGATGGAGAATGGGGGGCTAAAGAGGTGCCTCGGGGGTTAAGCCTCTGCCTTGCAGGTGGAAGATCCTGAATTCAGATCCTAGATCCCACATATAGATGCTGGTGGGGGAAAGAGAAGGGAGGGTAAGGCGGAGCCTGTGAATCCTGGAGCAGAGTAAACAAGCAGGAGGTGGAGGTAGTCCATGATGGTTCCAAAATTTGTCCGTGGTTCTACACACACACACACACACACATGCACACATGCACAATTGAATAAATAAAAAAATTAAAAAAGATAGAGAGAGAAAGAACAAGGTGGCATACTAAAGATAAATATTCATTTCTATACAGAAAAATGGTGTATACTGGGCCCTAAGATTTTATTGCTACTTTCTTTTCCTAAGATCATTCTCTTTTGTATTTCATCCACAGCAATGCATCTACATATCAGCTCTTCTTCATTTTTGAAGATGACGAATTACCAAATTTACAAGTTTTTGTAGCTCATTCATCAGCTCATCTATATCACATGCAGAGAATGAACTACATACCTATGTAAATACTTCATGATATCTTCTTCCATTAGATTTTACAGTCATCCTAAACTGAAAGATTTATTATTTGGGAAGTCATTTTAAGCTTACAACTGTGAGTATACTTTCTGATCACAAAAAAGCCAGTGTTCTCTATCATTCAAAACAAATAGAAAGATGAAATTTTGAGATATACTTTTATAAAATTGAATCTCTGTAATTTTGATTCTATTCCTCTGATTTAATTTTTTACATATACACAAATAGATATTTGTAATGATTCTCTACCTTTAGTCTTTCTAAGGGAAGTGTGTTGGCGGACAAGCATATAGGCACATTGGTCCATCTAGCTTGATTGCCTTCCTCCAGCAATAGGCAATTTTAATTTCCTCTTATATTAATAGTTGTCATATTTGAGAAAGGGCAAATAGGTTAATGAAATCATTATAATTTCATTCTAATGATATATATTTTAATAGCTCAATTAAAGAAAAGGATATGGGGGCACCACAGTTTAGTTTGTAAGGTAGAGCATTTTACTGTAGTACCTGTGAAGCTTTGACAAACACATTTCCCAAAGGTAAAATTAATCTGATATCTCACTAAGTATATGGATATAAATTAAATTTATTGTAAGCGTATATATGTTTTATTAAAAAACATCTTTCATCTAGTTAATGTATGTCATATCAAATACACCTGTTATTATTAAATATTTTATGTGAGTTAGACTTACTCTACCTTTAATTTCATTATTTACTAGATATTAATATTCATAAACTAATAAACATTGCTCAATTTCTCCTTTTTCAACTGCATGGTGAAGTTATAAATGTTGCTGAAATGTACAATATAGTTTCCCCCTCATAATAGATACACACACACACACACACACACACACACACACACACGCACAGGAAGGTGACACTTAGTAGCTTTGACCTTATTGCTTTTGCTACTTTAATTGAGTTTGCGAGATGAAAACGTTTACCTCATTTCCATTCCTTAGTATCCAGGAGGGAAACAAGTTACACTGCTGACATTGTTCTAGGACATGATATGAAGACTAATTTACTGAAGTCACTTATAGTCAATTATTATTTACAGTAAGTTTTTCTTAATATTCCTGTTTTCCAGTGGAGAAATCATAAACTTATAAGTGTCAAGCTGGAGAAAATTTTAACCACTTGAATCCAGAGTTCTTTATAACTTTCTTCTATATTCTCAATATATATTTATAAATTCTTATAATTTTTAGGTAGTAAGAGTACCTGAAAAATCTGAACACTTTTTTATACTCTTCTTGAATAGAAAGCTTCAAAAATAATGTCATCCCACTTTGTATGTGCTTGACGAAAGGTTGTTTTCAAACATATCCAACTCCAGGACATGTGCCTCTGTGTGAAAAATTTTAAAGAGTTCTAGAGTAGTGAGCAGCTTCTTTATATTACTGAGCATTGTTTGCAAGGATAAGCAAATTTCTCAAAGACTTTCTGCTCTGTTCTTTGCCACAGCACCATTGCTTTCTCAGATGCTGGCACAAGGAACTATTCTCATCACCTAATTCACTTATTGAACAACTCTTTCTATCTAACACCTGGTAAGATAAGGAAGTGGCATTATAGATGGTCCTGGCTCCTTGTTCTGGTAAATAAGCTCCTTGTCCTGGTAGATGACAATTTTAATAAATTAAAAAAAGATGACCATAATGTATGATCTTTTGTGGAGACTTGGAATATTAGGAGACTGTCAGTTCCAAAGTAAATTAACAATGATGTAAATTTTAATCACAAATTTAATGAACACAGCTGTGTATGTCTGCTTTCAAAATTCAATGAAAAAAATCAGATACTGTATTTCTGTGGGAGCAGATAATGATGGCTGTTACATCTTAATAAAGCTTATGTATTTTTTCAGATACACATATGGAAAAAAAAACAAAAGCAAGAAATGTAATGGTTACTCCTAAGTGTTGCTGTGAGAGAACACCCAAAGTCAAACAACTTAAGGGAAAAAGGGAGATTTATTTAGCTTATGGTTCCAGAAGGGAGAAACAGTCTTTCATGGCAGAGGCACCATGGTGGTGGCTGAAGCTGCAAGTGGGATAGTATCCTGGAGGCTCAGAGTTGCAGAGAGTCTCTTCTTCTGGCTCTTCTGTTCTCTGGTTCTCTTATCTGGTCCATTACTGGGAGGTTCCAATGAGATCTAGGGCTGGTCTTTGTACTGTAAGTGTATTGATCTGGATAATCTCTTCAGGTGGTATGAGAGATGATCTTAGTTAATGTCAGTGTTTCAAGTTGACACCCAGATTTAACTATCACAAGAAGCAAACAAATGAAAAAAGAGCAATATGCCAAGAATCAAGTGCGCAGGCCAGAGCTGCGACTTCCAAACCAGGGCTCCTCCATGACTAAGGTGAGACAAGGAGTCAGGGAATGGAGAAGAGACACACACAACTCTTTAGGCTGAGTGAATCTGGACCCACTTTACTGAAACTTTGTGATAGCTTTTATACTGAAAATTTGGGGGTAAAGAATGTTGCACCACAAACAGACATGTATTCTCCTAGTTAGCAGAAATCACCTTCAGGATAGACAGTTTTGTCAAGAACCTAACCCGTTGCTTGAGGGTTAAGGCAGGTACAAAGCCGTTCTCCCAGTATTTCCAAATCTAGCTAATCTATAATGCTCCATCAAATAGCCATAGGGTCTGAGTCTACATAGTTGTTATTGTTTTAACAAAGACTGCATTTTTAAAATACACAGAGGAGGTTTGAGCTCCTTTTGATTTCAATAAGGAACATGTTTTTCATTACAATTAACTATTAACTATACGTGTGCCATATCTATTATACATTTTTGTAAATGATATAGATAAATCTGTTGGAGGGGGGCATGCTTTGCATTAATTTTTCCTTTTGGAGGTTATCAGTTTCTGGCTGCTGTCATATAAACTGGCCTGTATTAGATCACTATGGTAGAAACTACATTAGGATTTATTTTATTACTATTTTCTATTAACTTATGTGCTCTATAAGAAATAGTTGTGTACTTATTCTAGTGAACAGATGGCATAGTCTCATATTTGTAGAGTTTCTGAATTAGTTCAACAAGAGTCATATTTTTTAGGGAGTTTTACCCACCTATATTTTCTCTAATTTCTTTTTTTAATTTCTTTCTTAATGGATTTAATTTTTAATTCTTTTTTTCAATTTCTTTAATTTCTTTAAAATCAATGTATACATTTTTTGTTTTAAAATCAATGTATACAGTCTACTTACTATGTGTGGCTAGACATGAAATCTCTATTTAGAATTTGCCTTAAAGCTAAAAAAAAAAGGCTTTTTCTCTATATCAGGGAGCAGGAAGTTAGACCCCCAAAAGACCTAAGAACAGACACAAGGCATACCCAATTCCCAGAAGGATTCCTCCTGCCAGAGGCAAAACTTAAATTACATAGGGAGGAATCCCTAGCACTTGCCCATGGGTGTTACTGTGACATTTCCAGTGAGCAGGCTTTAGGCCTGAACTGGGTAGAAACACCAAGGCCTGACAATTCCCATATTTTCCTTATTTCTCTTATTTATTTCAAATAATTCCATGTCCTTTTTCAAGAAAATGTTTCCTTGAAACAATATTCTGCCATGCTGGGACCTTGTCCACCAGGATGTTAAATAAGGATGTGACAATCAAGAAATCTTGGGAAAAGACACATTGAAATTCTTTAAATCAATCATCATGCAGAAGAAAGGAAAAACCGAATTCATGGTTTGATATATGAAAATGATTGAAGATTAAGAAATCAGTTAAATGGGTACCAATCTCAGCTACAGTATGAGTAGGAAAATGAATTAATTAGAAATACAGGAACAATAAATTTTGATGTGAATTTTATGAAAAACCGAGCTAAAATAGTTAAGTATATTGGAGTGATGGAGTTTCATTATTAAATCTAGTTTATGTCAGAGGGAAGGTAAGGATGATGTTAGTAAATAGATATTTTTTTACGTATGCATGTAATAATCATGAAAGAAATCTTTGTCAAATAAAATGTAACTATATATATATATATATATATATATATATATATATATATATATATCGTACACCACTTTTGTGGTATCAGTCTCTGTTTTAGTTTTATAACTCATTGATGTAATAAATATGAGACTCAGAATTAAGTTCGTTAGAGAAATAGCTGTTTTCTTTCACTTACAGTTCCAGATTGCAGTCTATAATGGAAGGAGAGTTATAACTGAAGCCAAGGGAACTAGTCATACCACCATATCCAAAATCAGTAGTGGATATATGTAAGGGAGAAAACCAATGCATGCCAGCCATGTTTATATTGTCTACATCTTTATACACATCACCTGCTTAGATGTCCACAATCGACAACTTTTTCAAGTTTAATTAAAGCAATTTACAACCACAGCATTGGCAGGTATGACTTTACTAAATAATTTCTCACAGAAATGAACAGAAGCCAGCCTTCCAGGTGTCAGTTAGGTTGACAGCTGAGAATGATATTCACAATAACCTATCAAGTAATAGAGATAAGAAGCAAACTAAAAATAACACACTGGGAGCAATGAGTGAGGATATGGCTTTTCATACAAATATGGGTACATGTTTGGATTTCCAGAACACACATAAAAGCTATGCATGTAATCCTAATTAGAGACAGAAACAGTGAACCCCAAGAAGTTAGACAGCAATCTAGCAGCATGTGTGCAACAGCAAACAAGAGACTATGTTTAAAACAAATTAGAAATTGAGCACAGTGGTTGACATCTGACTTCCACAGTGCATCACACACATACATACACACACACACACACACACACACACACACACACACAAACACACACATCTCCCACAACAGCTACTTCAACCCACTGAAAATCTGGGGAATATAAAGGGTAAAAGGAAAGTGCATGATTTGTCAGTATTTAAATCTTTGTTGTAACCTAAAATAAAACTATTAAATATGATAGGCAGGAGTCTCTTGAAATTTTGGGTAATTCCTCTCAGGAATGATTATAACCAAAATAACTATGTTGATATTAAATTACCTGTTTAATTTGATACTTAAATGAGGGATGAAAATGAATCCATTAAATTGTACACCCCATAGTATTGCACTCATTACCTATAGCCAAGAAACTTCTGATTAGATGTAGACAGTTGTAGAATGCAAAATAATCCAACTTTCAAAAGTCATTGCAGGGTAAAATATTTCTAAAATAAGGGCAACAAATAAAAGTACAAAAATCCAACAAAGAAAAAATTTAACTATGTTACATATCTATGCACATTAAAAATTTTGTATGAGGAGAACATAAAGATAAAATAATCTCAAATGGAAAGAAATCCACCCAATGAATTGAAGTGATGAATAGTCATATATATGTATATATATATATGTATGTATATATATAAAACTTATAACTGTATAAAGAAAAAAATAATACAAGAACAAAGACTCAAAGTGCCATTGACAGAAATTTGAGTTTCATTACAAAATCTGTCCTACTATTTCTACAACATGAAAAACATACAATGAAACCATAATTTAGTCTCGCTTTGTAAGTAGCCACATTGTTATGAAAATTCATGAATTCAAAAGGCAAATACTTCAATGATGTGAAATACAGCACTTTTGAAGGTTGCTGGAAGGCAGAAATTCAAATTGTAACTAACATGTTCACAAATCTTGAATGATCTACAAAATCTGTCAGCACAAATTTTCCAGGACCAGGACATCTAATATCCAACCTTTCTAGAGAAGCTCTTTGTGCACATGTGTTATAGGAATCATAAGTTTTTTCATGGGAGTAATAGCAAAATTATTACTTCCAAAATTGTACTAGTATTTAAATAAGTGCTGTTAACATTTTTGTGTTTCCATGATTGTGTTTTTTACAAGAGATATGCCTAAAGTTTTAAAGTTATGCAGATATCAGTGAAGGTTCTTTATGATACAATTATAAATGTGAACTATTATATGAACTGATTTGAACATTTAAAAAGTAGAAAACTGAAGTTTTATTCCCAGAAGTCCACATGGTGCATAAGAAAGTAGCTTCTGAAAGTTTTGTTCTGACAGAGAAAAGTTGCTCATCTATGAATATATGTATATATATTTTTAAAGCCTTGCTGATCATATTTAAATATTTTAATTGCATCTTTTAAAATGGCATTCCCATCTCTACAGACTTCCATTTGAGATAATAATATAAGGCTAACAACTAACATGAATCTAGTTAAAGTGGGTTGGGATATTCTGACTCTTTAGATACTTTGCATATGTTCCTAATACAGACATTCTCCATAATGTCCATGTACCACAATGTAATTCATACATTGTAGTTCTTTTAGGATTAAGCATTAGAGTGGGGTTTGAACTTCCTGAGGACTTCAACATACCAAGTATATGTATTTTGGTGAATTTATTAAAAATATTTCCATATTTTCTTTCTCTTTCCTTGTCTCTTATTTTTTTACTAGTGATAACATCAGTGATAGATAATTAGTAGATAAGTGAGGAATACTTCTTAAATGAAAAAAATGGACTATACATAACATAGTAGTACACAAAAGATAACTAAAGTCCAAAGGAAATGCTGCAAATGCAAAGCAAGATGTTAATACATTTTCTTACATAACACATAAGTGCTTATGAAATTTCAAAAGACTCACTTAACTTCTCAATTAGGACTTACTCTTCATTGAAAAAAAGTTTCCATGTTTTAAATTTAATCAAAACATATGTTGAGAAAATGGCATGCTATTGTTTCATATCTTAAATAAGTTTTTTAATGTTGTGTGATTTTTAAATTATTTCAGTAAGTAAACAATCAAATATGAACAAATCAAAGTATTATCTACTTTCACTTTTATAAAACTTGCATGTGATCCACATGTCTGGCACAAATTTCATGAATTCCTTAAAAACACATCCTGGAGTTCTGCCACATTTTTACACTGAGAGCAGATTCATTCTTTTTCATATTCATATTTAACATTTTGTTGTGTCAATACACACTATCTCATAGAATTTTTTCATGCTCTCCATTCCAAGCTGATGTCAACAACACTGGTGCTTTATGTCTACATATACTTCTTGCTGGTTTTGGATGTACTTTCTCAATAAAGTAAAAGCATATTTTAATGATTCTATTTCACATTGATTACACTATCAATGTTTTTCCATTGCATCATTTATTACAGTGTAATATACAGGTAGTCTTAATCACATTTGTATAACCTGATCTTACATTTAAGAAGTATCAAGACGTTACCAAAGATAAAAGAATTTTGGAATAAATACTTGAAAATAAGTAGTAGATAAAGGAAGAGAGTAAAGTAAGGCTAATTTTTTTTATGAAATGAAATAAAACTGACTCAACTGAAAGAAGGAACAAGCTTGAATGGCAGCTCCCCCTCATCAGCACATTTTATAAGGAAGATTTGGCTAAACCATTAAGAAGTGAGAGTCTCATCCCATCACTCCAGTAATCACATTTTGCCAGCATGTATGTCTGTTTTTGTACCTTTCTTTGTCTTTAAACTGAGGCCAAAAGCAATGTAAGGGGCTGGTTAAATTATACTGCAATTGAATGGAGTGTGTTGATAAAAATTGAGAGGCTATGTTTTTCCTGTTCAGGATGACAATGTTAATTTTCCCTGTATCTACCTCAGAAAGCCTAACCTTAATTTTTTTATTCATACACACTTTTTAAAACATCTTTGAAATATATTTTTAAATCATGTCAAAGAGTAAATTGGTTTTGTCAGCCTTGTGGATCAGGGGATGATTGCCTGAATAGTAGGCTAACATTTTTGAAAATGTTATCTTCTGTGTCTAGGGAAGGTACAGGGCATGAATTTTCTAAGTACCTTGCACCAGTTATAGAATAACCTCATTACTTAAGAGAGAAATCTGTATTTTCTCTGGAGAAGCCAAATCATCTAAAAGAGATGATCACTCTAGTTCCAAGATAAACTAAGGATAGTGATGAGTGAAGAAAGTGATGTCACCCCTGTGACTTGTGTACTAGTATTTATTTATCATATAAAGATGTGGATAATGCACTGTACATGTAAGACCACTAGAAAATATTGTAGGTCTTTCTTTCTTTGTACCTGTGTATTATATTCTTGTTGGGCCTCGTCGAGACGCTGGACAAGGCCTGTTGGAACTTCCTGAGCCTGGCTAGAGTTTCATGATCTGTTTAAGCTGCCTCACCAGCATAATTCAGCACAGCCTTGTGGCTGATGCAATATAGCCTTAGGTTGCAATAGCAACTGGCCCATACTAACGCCCCACTAGCCCATAATAATCTCAGGAGACTACAAATCTCATGAGACTATGCCTTCTACAGTTGGTGCCTTTAAACTGCCTAGTTGAGTGGACCAATCAGCAAAGACTCACACTAGGACTTATGGGATGTTGGGTGGGGTATATAAGGCCCTGACTGTTGGAATAAAGTCTGTTTCTGCTTCGACAGAGCTCCCGGCCTGGTGTGTCTTTCCCTGGTGGTGAAGGGGATCTGAGCCTGGATACTCATCATCCTGCTCAGCCCCAGGTTGTGCCTTGGCTGGACCAGCACTCCCTTCCGTATTAGCTGCCGAGAGCCTGGCATATTCTGTTGAAGTCTTTTTTAACTGTATGAAGATGTTGTCATTATATATAACATTTTCCAAAAGGATATGTATCTGATAGATTTGTTCTATTTTATCAATTGGCACAATGTACAGGTATTATTGTCAATTTACACACAAGCTTGCCAGAGTATTCAATCAGTTCTTCTAATTGCTATGTTTTCTTGTTTCTAACACGTCATAATTGTATGTGAATGTCGACCTACATTAGTGTGTCCTAAAAAGAGAAAGAATGAAATATGAAAATAGGATAAAGCTGAAAATATGAAAGATTTCTGCAATATCATGTTTAATTGTTCAAAATTTATTTTTTCCACTCATAAAAGCTTAATAGGTACCACAGTCCCCTCCCTTCCTCACCCCTCTCCAGACCCCCTTGCTGCCTGCCCCTTTTTCCACTTTCTTCCCCCCTCTTTCTCCCAGTACCCCTCCCCCCTCCCTGGAGCATCCTTTAGTATGAATGTCAAACTTTCCTCTGGTTCCTCTTCTCAGTTGAGGTATAAGGACTCAGTAGCATTGCCTACAGACCTTTCTTGTGTTCCCATTTAATATAGGGACACTACTGTGGCTACTAATACCTTGCTTCTAAGGATCCTAGTGCCTGTGATCCATGCTAGACTTTAGGGGGTCAATGCTATGTCGGTCATTGTGCAAGTCATGCAAAGTCCTATTATGGTTACTTCGGGCCTAACTTGTGTGGAGTATCTTGCATATGGCTGCTCCTCCCCCTCGTTATGCTCTTACAATCTTACTGCCCCTGATGTTCTGATTCATGTTTTTTTTTTTTTTTTTTTCAGTTTTGCTGTTCCTGCATCGCCCTTGGCTCCATCCCGATGGGTACTGTATGTCTCCTCCTAGCCAGAGATAAGAGGCTGTTAAAATAGAGTCTTACTACAAGAGTAAATTCAAAGGTAGATGGAATAAGAGTATGAGACTACAGTGAGGGGGGGTCAGTCTCCCGTTTGTAGGATGGTTACCATCTATCTGCCAGTCTCTATGCCCTCCCTGAATGGTGAGATCAAACCCCCTCAGTTGCTAGTGACCAGGAAGGAAAGTCTGTGAGCTTAACCAAATGTCTCACTACTTACTTCCAGTACTTGATGGTGGCCTATTTTCTCTGCTGTAGCATGATCCCTTCTTTTCTTGTATCTGGCGAGGCCCTCCTTCCTTCCTGTTTATAATCTTTGCAATTACTGTAGGTATTACAGACATTAATCTTTGAGTGTGTCATTAAGTGGGTTTGGTACGAGGATCCACCTATTAGGGAGTATATATGGTGCTTAATTTTCTGTGACTGGGATACTTCACTCAATATATTTTTTTCTAACTCCATCCAGAAAATTTCATTAATTCAGATTTTTGATGGCTGAGTAGTATTCCATTGTATAAATGTACCACATTTTCCTTATCCACTCATCAACTGTTGGGCATTTGGGTGAATTCCATGACTTTGCTATTGTAAACAGTGCTGTTATGAACATGGTTGTGCTTGTGCCATTGAGTGAATTTTTCTTGCATGAAGGATTATTACCAAAAGTGGAATAGCAGGGTCATATGGCATTTCAATCTTTAACTTTTTTAAGAATCACCAGACTGCTCGCCAGAGTGGTTGTATAAGCCTACATTCCCACAGGCAATATAGGAGAGTTCCCTTCTCACCACATCTTCTCCACCATTTGGTGTTGTTTGTACTGTGGATTTTTGCCATCCTGACCTGGGTGAAATGATATCTCAGGGAGGATTAATTTGCATTTCCCTAATGGCTAAGGATGCACAGCATTTTTTAAGATATTTGTTAGACATTTCAATTTTGTCCCTGGTAAATTTTCTTTTGAGTTCTAAGGCCCATTTTTTAATTGGGTTATCGGTTTCCTTGGTGTTTAGTTTTCTAAGTTCTTTGTGCTCTTTGGATTACAGAGTTCTTTCAGATATGTGGTTAGTGATGATTTTCTCCCATTCTATGGTTTGCATTTTTGCTCGTTACAATCTCTTTATCTGAACAGAAGCTCTTTAATTTCACAAGATCCCATCTGTTGAGTGTTGGTTGTAGTGACTGTGCTGTTAGATTTCTGTTTAGGAACTGTTGGCCTAGCCCAATCAGCTCGAGTGAGTTCCCTACCCTTTCAACTAAGATTTTTATAGTCTCTGGCCTTATATTGAAGTCCTTGATCCATTTGGAATTAATTCCTGTACATGGTGACAAGTATGGGTCCAGTTTTAATCTTCTGCATGTGGATATCCAGTTTTGCCAGCACTATTTGTTGAAGATGCTAATCTTATTCCATTGGATTTTTTGGGTCCCTTTGTCAAAGATCAAATAGTTGTAATTGTGTGGGCTTATGTCTGGGTCTTCAACCCTTATCCATTGATCTGTGTGTCTGTTTTGGAGCCAGTAGCAGGCTGTTTTTATAACTATACATTTGTAGTATAGATAAAGGTTTGGGATGGTGATGCCTCCAGCAGTGTTTTGTTACCCAGGATTGTTTTTGTTATCCTGGGTCTTTTGTGCTTCCATATGAATTTTGAGATAGTTTGGTCAATTTCTTTAAAGAATTGCTTTGGGTTTTTGATTGGTATAGCATTGAATCTGTATATTTCCTTTGGTAGGATGGCAATTTCTATGATATTGATTCTGCCATGAGAGGTCTTTCCACCTTCTGGTGTCTTCTGTAATTTTTTTCCTTAGAGTTTTAAAGTTTTCATTGTAAAGGTCTCTTACTTCCTTGGTTAAGTTTATACCAAGGTATTTCATTTTTTTAGGGGCTATAGTAAATGGGATTGTTTCTCTCAGGGCTTTTTCACTTCTTTCATTCTGGGCATATAGGAAGGCCTCTGATTTTTGTAGATTTATTTTGTATCCTGCCACTCTGCTGAACTTCTGTATTAGTTCCAGGAGTTTCGTGGTAGAGTTTTTGGGATCACTCAGTTATATAATCTAGTCATCTGAAAATAGAGATAACTTGACTACTTTCTTGCCGATTTGAATCCCTCTTATGTCCCTTTCTTGTCTTATGGCTTCAGCTAAGACTTTAAGTACAATGTTGAATAGAAGTGGTGAGAGTGGACAGCCTTGTCTAGTTCCTAATCAAAGCAGGAATGCTTCCAGTTTTCCCCATTGAGTATAATCCTTGCTGTTGACTTGCTGTATATGGCTTTTATTATATTGATAAAGGTTCCTTCCATTCCAATTGACTCTAGGGTTTTGATCATAAAAGGCTGCTAGATCTTGTCAAATATTTTTCTGCATCTATTGATGTTGAGAAACTATGCATTTGTGTTCATCAAAAAGATTGGCCTATTGTTTTCTTTCTTAAGTGTGTCATTATTAGGTTTTGGGATTAAAATGATGTTAGCTACATTGAAAGAATTTGATAGTCTTCCTTCCTTTGCTATATGATGGAACAGTTTAAGGAATATTGATGTTATTTGTTACTTAAATGTCTGGTAGAACTCTGTGCTGAATCCATCTGGTTCAGGACATTTTTTCGTGGGCAGATTTGAGATTATGTCATTGATTTCTTCATATGTTATAGGACTGTTTAAATAATTCACAACTTCCTGATTCAACTTAGTAAGTTGTACTTACTTAGGAATTCATTCATTTCTTTTGTGTTGTCAAATTTCACAGAGTATAGGTTTTTGAAATATGACATTATAATTTTCTGAATTTCTTGGGTATCAGTAGTGATAACTCCATTTTCATTTCTAATTTTGTTAATTTGGGTTTTCTCTCTCTTCTTTTTGGTTAATTTAGCTAGGGGTGTATCAATCTTATTGATTTTTTCAAAGAACTAGCTTTTTGACTGATTGATTTTCTGTATCATTTTCCTTATCTCAAATTCAGATATTTCTCCCCTGATTTTGCTAATCTTCCATCTTCTACTGCTTTTGGGTTCAGGTTGCTCTTGTGTCTCTAAAGCTTCAAGCTGCATTGTTAAGTTATTTATTTCTGATGTTTCTAATTTTTTATTGTGGGCATTAAGAGCTATGAACTTATCTCTTAGAACAGTTTTCATTATGTCCCAAAGATTGGTTGATAAGTCGTATTTTCATTATTGTTCACTTCCAGGAAATCTTGTATTTCTTTTATAATTTTTTCCTGAATCCATCTCTCATTCAGCATTATAGTGTTTAGTTTCTAGGAGTTAGTGTATTTTCTGTTGTTTGTCGTGTTGTGGATATCAAGCTTTAGACCATGGTGATCTGATAGGATATAGGCTAGAATTTCAACTTTCCTGTATATGTGGAGATTCGTTTTGTGGCCCAATATGTGGTCTATTTTGGAGGTAGTTCTGTGTGCTGCTGAGAAAAATGTGCAATCTTTGGTGCATGGATGAAAAGTTCGATAGAGATCAGTAAAGTCCATTTCAGTAAGAGTTTTATTAAGTTCCGATATGTCTCTGTTAAGTTTTTGACCTGTTGATCTGTCCTATGTTGAGAGGGCGGTATTGAAATCCCCAAGAATTATCATTTAGGTTTCTTGCTTTAGTTGCTGTAGCGTTTGCTTATTGAATGTGGAGGAGCCTTGTGGCACTATCAATTCAGCGAGGCCCTAGCCCAGGCTCCCGAATCCAGGAGGTCTGGCTGCAGACAAGCCTGAAAAAGTTTGGACATGCCCTAGACATGTCGCAATAGAGGAAACATATGGGGGGGGGATGGACAACCAGAGGGAAGGAGGGATGAACAACCAATGGGAAGGAGGGATAAAAAAACCAGTGGGAAGTGCCATCTAACCTGGACACCTAGTAAACAGCTAAATGATTGGTGGCTGCTCTCCCCCTCACCCTGAGTGGAGACATGGCCACACCTGATTGGACCCCTGACCCTACATAAACCCAAACACTTCCTGAATAAAGCTCAGTCTGCAGCTAACTCGTCCTCTGCCTGCTGCTTCTTGCCTGCTCCAGGGATCTGGGTGGTGAGCCTGTCGCTGGCCTGACCATAATCTGGAACCCATGAGGCCCCTGCTGCTTCCCCCCCCCCTGGCCCAGTTGGGGTATTTGGCGATAGAGTCCATATTAGATGCACAAATGTTCACTATTGTGAAATCTTTCTAGTGAATTGTACCTGTGACTAAAATGTAGTATCCATCTGTGTCTCTTACAGTTTTTTTTAGTTTGAAGTCTACTTTGTCCAACAGCATAATAGCTACCCCTGCCTCTTTCCTGGTTCCATTCCTTTTATTTTTAGGATGTGCCTATCTTTTGTGGTGCGATGAGTTTCCTGAAGGCAACAGATTGATGGGTTGTGATTTTTTAATCCAAGTTTGTAATCTGTGTTTCTTGATTGGAGAGTTAATTCCATTGACATTTAATTAAATTATTTTTAATTCTGGACACTTTTAATGTTTAATGGTTTTCATTAGTTTATTATTTTGCTTTTAGGTTTTGGTGGTATTATACTTCCCTTCTGTACTCCTGCATATGCTTGTTATTTTCTTCAAGCATGAGTATCTTTTCTAGCATTTTTTGAAAGCCTAGTTTGGTAGACATGTAAGCCTTCAAGTTGTCTTTGTGCTGGAAAACTTTTCTTTCCCCCTAGATTATGACAGATAGTTTTGCCATGTATATCAGCCTGTGTTGACATTTTTGCTCATTCAATACTTGAAGTACGTCTCTCCAAGCTCTTCTTGCTTTTACTGTTTCCATTGAGAAGTCATTTGTTATTTTAATATGTTTATCTTTAAATGTTTCTTGGTTTGTTTTTTTTTTTTTTTTTTTTTTTTTTTTTTTTTTTTTGCCTTGAAGCTCTCAGCACCATTTCTTTGTCTTGAATATGGAGTGTTTTAACTATTATTTGCCATGGCGAGTTTCTATTTTGGTCATATCTGTTTGGGGTGCGGAATGCCTCTTGTATTTGGATGGGCCTCTCTTCCTTTAGATGAGGAAAGTTTTCCATGATGATAATTCGAAAAATTTCTTGAGGTGTGGTATTTTGGGATTCTTGTTCTGGTATTCCATCAATGCACATGTTAGGCTTCTTCAGGGTGTCCCATAAATCTTGAATATTTCTCTCAAGTATCTTTTTGGCTTTAACAACCTCTTTCATTGAGCTGGTTAATTCTTTCACTTTCTCTTCAAGATCTGAAATTCTATTTTCTGCTTCATTACTTCTGCTGATAAGACTCTCTGTGGAGTTCTGTGTTGAAGATAACTTGTCTTTTAGTTCAGTTTTTAACTCTGCTTGAGTCTGTTTTAACTGCTCTATGTTTATTTTTGTTTCTTGAACTGTTTTTCTTAACTCCTCCAAGTGTCTGTTGTGTTCCTCTTCAAAGTGATTGATGCGGTTATTTAATTTCCTCCTGGATTTCCTCTTTCATAGTATTGAACATAGTAATGATCATGTTTTCAAAGTCGTTACCCTGGGGCAGGCTTTCATTGCCACTTTGTTGGGTTTGTTCTGTTTGGAGTTTATCATTATGGGGTTAATTCCTTCAGCAGGAGAATTGTTTACTTGGGTGCTGTTTCTGTTTGGCATGGGCATTGTTTTAACTCTTGAGACCTTCTTTCTATTTCTGTGCGTTTTTCAGTGAACTGAATTATTTGGCCTGGAGTTTTGAGGTTGGGCAGGAGCGGAGCTTACCTGGGTCTAAGTGAGTCCTGGCTGGACTGCGCCAAGTCCCGGACGGAGGGTTAGGGAAAGAGAAGGATGCGTTGGTAGCGGGGCACTATTTAACCTGGTGAGCTGGGGCGTGTCCCGGAAAGATGGGTCCAGGGAGGATGGGGTCCTCCACTGGCGAGGCGCAGCTCAGCCCGGCTGGCTGCTGGGAGGAGCTGGGTCCCTTGGACTGCCTGGGGGTTCTGGGGTTGGGCGGGGGTGGAGCTTACCTGGGTCGAGGTGAGTCCAGGCTGGACTGCGCGAGTCTTGGCCGGAGGGTTGGGGAAAGGTTATTTTCTCTTTATCTATGATGCATGTTTTACGAGACATCCTGTTTATTCTCTCCCTATTGCATCTTATTTCCCTCATTCAACATTTCTCCCTTATAGTTTTCCTTCTATATTCACATCCTTTTATTTTGCTTTGTCTTACTTTGTTTGGTTTTGTTTTGTTTTGTTTTGTATATAAGTGGTTCTTCTGAGGTCTGAGGTTTGATTTTCAGTTTGATGTATTTTTATGGAGCTGATGTGTTCTTTCATGTGTACATTTCAAGATGAATTTGTCTGTATTTCAAGACCCCTGTGTGGCCCATTGCTTATCAAAACTTCATAAGGTCCCATTTATTTCTTACCAGATGTTATTAGACAATCATTAGCCATATAGACATGTAAGTGTGAGGGTTACCATCTTATGCAAGCATGGGCCTCTGGAATTCCCTGCAGTTAACACTAGATTTATCATCCTCTGTAGTCTGAAATATTATTGTTCTTTCCTTTACAGTGAAGGTTATATGTCCCTCATGGTATTGAGTATTCTACAGTCCTGTTTTCTCTGTCAGCCTCCACTTCTCACTTACAAAGTTAATGTGCTAGAGGTTGCAAGCGGTACAAATCTGAAGGTTTAGTATTAGTGTTCTCATATAGTACAGAACTTGTGATTTTTTTATATTTTGGGGTTTTAGTTATGTTCCACAGTATAACTTTTTCCAATTCTAGCCATTTCTATTTTAATTGCATTATTTTATTTTCCTTAATTGCTGAATAGTACTTCATTCTGTTTATGTGTCACATTTTGATTATCCATTCATCTTTTGATGGAGACTAATCTGATTCCATTTCCTTGCTATTGTGAATAGAGCAATGAACATAAGAGCATATATCTCCATGTTGAGATATAAAATCTGAAAAAGAAACATTTTAATTGCGTATTGATGAATAAAATTTACATGAGGAGATCATGAGTTTCACTATGATGTTATCAATATAAATATCATGACAATCATCAGTAATTTCAGACAACTTAAGGGCCATGCCTGAATTAATAAATAAGCCAGTTGGTAATGGTATTGTAATATCTTTACTTACCTTTAATAGAACAAATATATCTGGAATAATCAAAAATATGTTAGTGGGAAGAATAGAATGTTAAGTTAATATATAAAGCATTACAATCCCTTGAAATAGAATGAGTCAAAAAGTATAAAACCCATAATTATAAATCTTTCCCTTTGCCTGTATTCCTCTTCTGCTTTGTTGAGTAACAATTCTGTTGTAAAACACTACTGTTCATGTTGCGCTGGTACTCTTTACTCTACAATGCTTAGATTGGCTTTATAGAAAACTCCTGTGATTTGGGCATACTAGCTCAGGCAAAACCTTATTTGCTTGTAACATGACCATCATGCCAAGCAAACCCCATTTAGATTCTACCATTATCAGGCCCAGCAATCAATGAAATAAATACCTATCTAAAGTGGAGGCACTTAAATACATATTCACAGTGGAAAATTCTTTATTCAGATGACTTAACACACAGTCTAAAGACCAAAATGTGGCATTGACTTCTCTACATTCAGACTGAGCAGTTTGCCATTATCTTTATGCCTTCCCCATGGTGCTCTTCCCCAGGGGCACCTTTACCTATTTTACATTCTATCTTGGTTACTTTCTTTGACCTTTTCTTGCTTTCATTTCACTCCTTTTGACTTACAAATCCCTTTCAATCTATAGTAAATTCAATGGATAAATAGCACACTTTTAGCTTCTCACCTCTTTATTTTAAATACACTCTGCCATCTCTAGCAGGATTTATAGCAATGTACCAATATCCTGCTTTTTCATAAGAGGGAGCAGTCCATACTTTTGAAATTTTTAATCTTCTTCAATTGTAGACAAAGAATACCTGCTTTGATTTTTAGTAAATTGTGCAATTCAGTGACAAGAATGCAAGTGCAAACTTCTAAGACAGGAGAGACTCACTGATATAAAACTGAAAGTTGTGAGAGTGATGTTAATAATTTGTAGTCTTGTAAACAGTGAAATATTGCAGAGGAGGTTTTTTATGTCTCCAGGTTCCTGTGTTTGAGAGTCAAGGATTGAAACCAGAACATGCATAAGAGGATTGAGTCAGAGTTTATTAGAGGAAAGAACGAATGAACTTCATGGACATTGATTCTGTGAGGGGCAAGAGAGCCTTCTGATGACTGCTCCATTCTGTGTTCAGGGATTGAAATAGGAGAGCAATGTAAAAAGATTATAGAAGAGAAAGAAAAGAATTCACAAACATGTAATCTGTGAGGGATAAGTGAAACCTAGAAAAGAATTTATGGACTACATACATGGAATCTATGGGGGCTTTAAGGTCATGAAAGAACTTCTAGATTTCAGACGTAGAATCCAAGAGAAGCAATGGAGCCCAAGATGCCTGGCAGGGTCAGGGGTATTCAGGGGTATTGGTAGGGTTAGATAAACCCAGGAAAAATGCCCAGTGGCTCCCTCTACCTCCTTGATTAGCTCCAGTTTCAGCAAACCTGATTGGAGTATTTGGTACTTTACATCTCATTGTTCTGTTCATATTGGGGCCAAGCCCAGTAGATCTTGTTTTAGACCTCAGCTATTTGTTAACTTGTCTGCAATGGAGAGCTCATCTTCACATAGTTTTATGAACAGAGGATTGTGAGAAGCTGACATCCTTATCTCTGTGAAAGATTAGAACTACTTCCTCCAGATTCCACCAGGGTAATCCCAGCAGTGGGGGGTGACCTTGAAAAACCTTCAAAGACCTTTGCAACATGGCTGCTTTAAAACTGCCTAAGAAACAATTTTGTCCATTAGAAAACTTTCTTTACTTACAAGAAAATGCCTAATAATATACTGATTATTCACCAAAATGTTCACGATTCCTAATAATACATAAATATCTGTCTGAAAAGATACTTAGAAATGAAGGCTTTGAAAGGAGCAACATAGCTACAATAAAATTTTCGAATAAATCTGTGTTTCAAAATTGACACTGTTCACATATCATTTGAGTAAGGAAGATCTTACCAGATAAAGTAGAGATATTCAACTGGATTTGCTTACACATGTAGACACCAATGAAAACATGCTCATTAATGGAAATATGATGGACATCTGTAATTCAGTTTGGAATTCATGATTTTCATGGAATTGCATTTGATTTGCTTTTCTTATAAGTCCCTGTGATGTTTCCTCTTTTTCGTTCTAAGTTCCACATGTTACACTTATAATTTGTTAGTCTTCCCAGCAGACAGTTGTTCAACATTCTTATTTTTCAACATGTGGGACGTTTGTCTCCTCTTCCTGACATTTCCCTTCATTTACAAAGACATCTGTTGCTATGGGCCTGGATTTCATACTGTACACAGGGTGCTGGTCAGAGCTAGCAGGAAAGTAACTCTCACTGAGGTACTACTGCATTTAATTATGGTGCTTTGATGTTCACAGGACAACACACTTTTATATACAATCCTTTTTATATATGATAGGAACTCTACAAAGGCTTTTAAGTAGCAAATATTAAATTTCATTTTTTAAGTCTTTAGTGTTGGGTAAAGAAAAATAGCAATATTTCTGATATATCTGATGACATTATCTCGACATATCTGAGGAATTTTCTGTAATGTATCTATAGACAACTGCTTAATGCAAGATATGTATTATATATAATTATATATATTTATTTTTAATGTTCTAAAATATATTGAAATTTTATTTCATTTTGAGTTCCTAGGATTACAGTACTTTGGAGATAATTTGATAATGAGGAACCACCTTTTAAAATAAGAATATTCTGTGACACTGTCCAGTTGAAGTCTGAAACAAGCATCATGCATTCACAGCCTGGGTCTCCTTCACACTCTGTCCAACCTCAGGTCTTCTTATATTCACTTGCCTCCAATTTCTGAGTTTAAATGGTCCATAAGAAAATCTGAGCAAAATAAAAGCATATAAACCTAATGAACTTAATGAAATCTACTTGCATAGAAATAAAAAATCACAAAAATTGTGCAATTATAATAAAGATAGAAATGAAAACATCATTTCACTTTTCAGTTTCTGAGTTTGCTGAGTCTCTTCTAATATGAATGTGCATTATTTTAAGGCTTGACTGCCTGCTGTGCACCTTTGAGAAGCACAGGGAGGATTTCACTATGGGCAAATGCAAACACTGAGATTTTAATGACTGTTAAGTAAATTTGAACTTAAAAATAAACAACAAGCTTAATAGAGGCTTAATTACTTTCAGTTGCACTGTTTAGAAGAGCAGAATTTGTCTCTAAACTTGCTGTGAAAATATATTTGCTTTTAAAGGAAAATCTTATTTATAATTTAAAATATGGAAATTGCCAGACAAGCAGGTACTATTGTGTTTAGTTATTGACCACCTTCATATATATATATATGGCCAGTCTTTCTGATTTGATAAAGTTAGAGCATTATATAACTTCCATCTTACTCATATATATGACTCTTCCTGATATTTAAGTTAAAATATTGGTTGAGTTAGAAGTATTCTTTTTGCTTTCTTTTTTGGGGTATTAGAATGGTAACTGTTAATGTTGTATTGATTCCAATTTCATATTGATGTGCCTTGGGCATGTCACATGAAACAGGCATATGGAAGAGCACACAAACATGGATTTTTTTCCAAACATTAATGTCTTATCGACTACAAGTGACCACATATCTAACTAAATTCTGTTTGGTAAGAGTGAAGTGGAGTTACAGAAAATGAAGACTCATTAGCCATTCCTCTCAATGCCATCAGCTTGAAGACTGGGAAAGTGAACTGTGGTCAGGTCAACAAGTTAATTCTCAAATAACTGTAGAAATATTGACAGCTGAATCCAAGAGATTCTGACTCTGAAGACATGAATTTTATGTTATCTACCATGTGAGGAACTTCAATTCCCAAATAAGAGCTTTGTCATTGGTTTTCATTTTATTTGCGTGTGTGTGTGTTGGTGTGTTTCACTCTCATGTAGTGCTAGACAATACCTTGTATTTGGGGAAATACTTTAATAATGTGGTATGTTAACTGTACTCAGTATTTGAAAAATAATATACTCAAACCTGTTGCTTTTCACACTAAGCAATTCTAGAAACTAATTGAGATGTCAGATTCCTCTGACCTGGTTCCTTGTCGATATCAGCTCAGGAAGATACTTTCTACAAATCTGATGTCACAGTGTGAAATATGTTCCCCACAGGCTCATATGTTTAAAATCTCATGAAACCTTTCAAGATGGAGCCTTGTTAAAAAATGACAGTTAAAGGGTGTGAGCCTTGAGGTAGACAAATCCCACCCTATATCCAGGAGAGGTTTGCTTTAACATTTGACAGTCTTACAGCTCTCAACCTCCATGTTGGACCTAATTTAGCCTGCCTCCAGCTTCTGGCAAACAGCTATGCTGCTTCTCTCATAAAAGACTGTATCTCCCCTTTGGAAACATAAGGTGAATAAATCTCCCTTTCTCCCTTCAGTCGTTTGAATTTGAGTCGTGTCTCACAACAACAGAAAAGAGTAACTAGTACACTGATTTATTCAAACCCACTGTGGAAGACACAATTTTAATCCATATTCTGAATTTTCATAATTAACTCACCTTGCTGAACTTGTCACTACTCTTGGAAAGCCTTTTCTCACACCTTGCTATCTTCTTCTTGCACACTAAGGAGAATCATTTAAAAATATGCATGTTCTATGGACAGAATAAACATTGTTCTTGGCCAGTGTACACTTTTGAAACCCACTGATTTCCCTTAAAAATATTTTCCATTATTGAAAATTTATCTATAGTTACAATTCCCCTTTTCCCTTTAATAAGTGAAGTACAAAATTTTGGCATAACACTGGGCAGGTGAGTAACCATTCAGTTTGATTGATTTGAAAGCAAAATAACTTTGTTGATAATTTATCCTTTCCAATTTGTGCTTTTCTCTGTAAAAAAAAAAAAAAGCTAATGATACTAGAGAGGAAATTTTCCTTGGAGTGGACTTTGGGCATTGTGATCAAATCAACCCTCTGGATACTCTAGTCATGGGCACAGGACCTAACACAACAGCAATCCTTGAGCATTTTTGTGAACACAAAAGCTATGGGCCTTGCTCTGTGAAATCTAACTTTGTACATGTGAAGTTTTCATGTGACAATTTTCCTTTCCATTTTAGTTTAATAGGAGAACATCTTCTTTAGTCTTTAATAATATTGACTCTGGCCCTTTCTCCACCCGCCCGGGATTGACCATGACCCAGCCAGCTGGAGCAGGAGCTGCTCCAGGCCAAATAACTCAGTTCAGTGAAAAATGCACAGAAATTGAAAGAAGGTCTTAAGAGTTAAAACAACAATGCCCAAGTCAAAGTGCAAATCAATGAGAAACAAAACCCAAGAAAACAAATCTCCCACTGAAGAAATTAATCCCATAATGATAGACTCCAACCAGAACAAACCCATGGAAAGTCTGACCCAGAATAATGACTTTCAAAACATGATAATTTACCATGTTCAATATTATGAAAGAGGAAATCCAGGAGGAATTAAATAACCACATCCATCATTTTGAAGAGGAACACAGCAGACACTTGGAGGAGTTGAGAAAAACAGTTCAAGAAACAAAAATAAACATAAAGCAGTTAAAACAGACTCAAGCAGAGTTTAAAACTGAACTACAAGACAAGTTATCTTCAACCCACAACTCAACAAAGAGTTTTATCAGCAGAACTAATGAAGCAGAAAATAGAATTTCAGACCTTGAAGACAAAGTGGAAGTATTAACCAGCTCAATGTTAAAGCCAAAAAAATACTCGAGAGAAATATTCAAGAGTTATGGGACACCCTGCCTAACATGTGTATTCATGGAATACCAGAGCAAGAATCCCAAAAGACCACACCTGAGGAAATTTTTCAAACTATCATCAAGGAAAATTTTCCTCATCTAAAAAAAAAGAGGCCCATCCATATGCATGAGGCATTCCACACCCCAAATAGATATGACCAAAATAGGAGCTCGCCATGGCAAATAATAGTTAAAACACTGTACATTCAATATAAAGAAATGGTGCTGAGAGCTTCAAGGGGAAAAAAAAAAAAACAAGTCACATTTAAAGTAAACCTATTAAAATAACAAATGACTTCTCAATGGAAACAGTAAAAGCAAGAAGAGCTTGGAGAGACGTACTTCAAGTATTGAATGAGCAAAAATGTCAACACAGGCTGATATACCCTGCAAAACTATCCGTCATGATCAAGGGAAAAAGAAAAATTTTCCAGCACAAAGACAACTTGAAGGGATACATGTGCACCAAACCAGGCCTTCAAAAAATGCTAGAAATGATACTCAAGTTTGAAGAAAAAAACATGCATATCCAGGAGAAAAGAAGGGAAGTATAATACCACCAAAACCTAAAAGCAAAACAATACACTTAAAAAAGCCACTAAACATAATGTCCAGAATTAAAAATAGTTTCTCCATTATAACATTAAATGATAATGAAATTAACACAAATTACAAATTTGGATTAAAACTCACAATCCATCAATCTGCTGCCTGCAGGAAACCCATCTTACCACAAAAGATAGGCACATACTAAAAATAAAAGGCTGGTCCAAAATTCTGCAAGCTAATGGAACCAGAAAACAGACAGGGGTAGCCACTATGCTATCGGACAAAGTGGACTTCAAACCAAAAAAAAAAATCATAAGAGACACATATGGATACTACATTTTAGTCACAGATACAATTCACCAGAAGATTTCACAATACTGATCATATATGTACCCAATACGGCCCCCCCACATTCATTAAGCAAACCCTACATCGTCTAAAGTGAGAAATCAATCCCAAAATGATAATTCTTGGGGATGTCAATACTGCCTTCTCAACATGGGATAAATCTACAGGGAAAAAACTTAACAGAGACACTTTGGAGCATAATCAAACCCTTACTAAAATGGACCTTACCAATTTCTATCGTACATTTCATCCACACACCAAAGAATACACATTTTTCTCAGCAGCACACAGAACTTTCTCCAAAATAGATCACATATTGGGCCACAAAACAAATCTACACATATACAGGAAAGTTGAAATTCTATACTGTACCTTATCAGACCACCACGGCCTAAAGCTCAACATCCACAACACAACAAGCAACAGAAAATAAACTAACTCCTGGAAACTTAACACTATGATGCTGAATGAAAATTGGATTCAGGAAGAAATTACAAAGGAAATTCAAGATTTCCTGAAAGTGAGCAATAATGAAAGCTGTCCTAAGAGGTAATGCCTACATCAAAAAATGGAAACATCAGAAATGAATAACTTAACAATACACCTAAAAGCTTTAGAGACACTAGAGCAATCTGATCCCAAAAGCAGTAGAAGGGAGGAGATTAGCAAAATAAGGGGAGAAATATCTGAAATTGAGATTAGGAAAATGATAGAGAAAATCAACCAGTCAAAAAGCTGGTTCTTTGAAAAAATCATTAAGATTGATACACCCTTAGCTAAATTAACCAAAAGCAAGAGAGAGAAAGCCCCTATTAACAAAATTAGGAATGAAAATGGAGTTATCACTACTGATACCCAAGAAAATCCAAAGAATTATTATGTCATATTTCAAAAACTTATACTTTGTGAAATTTGACAACACAAAAGAGATGGATGAATTTCTACATAAACACAACTTCCCTATTTGAATCAGGAAGTTGTGAATTATTTAAATAGTCCTATAACATATGAGGAAATTGAGGAAGTAATCTCAAATCTTCCCACCAAAAAATGGACCAGATGGATTTAGCACAGAGTTCTACCAGACATTTAAGGAGCTAATAACACCAATACTCCTTAAACTGTTCCATCAAATAGCAAAGGAAGGTATACTACCAAATTCCTTCTATGAAGCTAATATCGTCTTAATCCCAAAACCTAATAAAGATGCACTTAAAAAAGAAAACTACAGGACAATCTCTCTGATGAACACAGATGCAAAGATTCTCAATAAAGTCTTAGCAAATCGGAATCAAAAACATATCAAAAAGATCATTCACAAGGATCAAGTAGGCTTTATCCCAGGCACACAAGATTGGTTCAACATATGCAAATCAATAAAGGTAATTCACCATATAAACCAGTCCAGCATTCAAGAACACATGATACTCTCGATAGATGCAGAAAAAGCTTTTGACAAGATCCAACAGCCCTTTATGATCAAAACCTTAGAGAAGGTTGGAATGGAAGGAATCTTTATCAATATAATAAAAGCTGTAAAAAACTAGCCAACAGCAAGGATTATACTCAATGGGGAAAAACTGGAAGCATTCCTGCTTCAATCAGGAACTAGACAAGGCTGTCCACTCTCACCACTTCTATTCAATATTGTACTTGAAGTGTTAGCTGAAGCCATAAGACAAGAAAGGGACATAAAAGGATTCAAATCGGCAAGGAAGAAGTCAATTTATCTCTATTTGCAGATGACATGATCTTACACCTGAGTGATCCCAAAAAGTCCACCAGGAAGCTCCTGGAACTAATTGAGAAGTTCATCAGGGTGGCAGTATACAAAATAAATGTACAAAAATCAGTGGCCTTCCTATATGCCCAGAATGAAGGAAGTGAAAAAGCCCTGAGAGAAACAATCCCATTTACTATAGCCCCTAAAATAATGAAATACCTTGGTATAAACCTAACCAAGGAAGTAAGAGACCTTTATAGTGCAAAATTTAAAACCCTAAAAAAAGAAATTGCAGAAGACACCAGAAGGTGGAAAGATCTGCCATGTTCCTAGATTGGCAGAATCAATATCATAAAAATGACCATCCTACCAAAGACAATATGCAGATTCAATGCTATACCAATTAAAATCGGAAAGCAATTCTTTAAAGAACTTGACCAAACTATCTCAAAATTCATATGGAGGCACAAAAAACCCAGGATAGCAACAACAATTCTGAGTAACAATAACACGGCTGGAGGTATCACCATACCAAACCTCAGCATATACTACAAATCCATAGTAAAAACAGCCTGGTACTGGCTCCAAAATAGATATACACATCAATGGATAAGGGTTGAAGACCTAGATATACGCCCACACAACCACTGTGGCGAGCCGTCTGGCGATTTGTAAAGAAGTTAAAGATTGAAATGCCATATGACCCTGCTATTCCACTTTTGGGAATAACCCCCCATACAGCAAAAATTCACCTCGATAGCACAAGCAGGACCATGTTCATAGCAGCACTGTTTACAATAGCAAATTTATGGAATCAGCCAAATGTCCAACAGTTGCCAAGTGAATAAGGAAAATGTGGTACATTTATGATCTTTGACAAAGGAGCCCTAAACATTCAATGGAAAAAGAACAGCATCTTCAACAATTGTTGCTGGCAAAACTGGATATCCACATGCAGAAGATTAAAACTGGACCCGTACAGATTAAAACTGGACCTGTACTTGTCACCATGTACAAGAATTAATTCCAAATGGATCAAGGACCACAATCAAGGCCAGAGACTATAAAAACCATAGTTGAAAGGGTAGGGAACTCCCTTAAGCTGATTGGGCTAGGGCAACAGTTCCTAAATGGACAGTCACTGCAACCAACACTCAACAGATGGGATCTTGTGAAATCAAAGAGATTCTGTTCAGATAAAGAGATTGTAACTTGAGCACAAAGGCAACCCATAGAATGGGAGAAAATCTTCACTAACCATATATGTGACAGAGCTCTATTATCCAGAGCGCACAAAGAACTTTTGTTTAGAAAACTAAACACCAAGGAAACAAATGGGCCAATTAAAAAAATGGGCCTTGGAACTTAAAAGAAACTTTACTAGGGATGAAATTAAAATGTCTAACAAATATCTTTAAAATGCTCCACATCCTTAGCCATCAGGGAAGTAGAAATCAGAACTTCCCTGAGATATCATCTCACACTTGTCAGGATGGCAAAAATCCCAATACAAACAACACTAAGTGCAGGAAAGGATGTGGAAAGAGGAGAACTCTCTTTCTTTGCTGGTGGGAATGCAGGCTCATACAACCACTCTGGCAAGCCGTCTGGCGATTTGTAAAGAAGTTAAAGATTGAAATGTCATTGACCTTGCTATTCCACTTTTGGAAATAACCCCTCATACAGCAAAAATTCACCTCGATAGCACAAGCACGACCATGTTCATAGCAGCACTGTTTACAATAGCAAATTCATGGAATCAGCCAAATGTCCAACAGTTGACAAGTGGATAAGGAAAATGTGGTACATTTATTCAATGGAATACTACTCAGCCATCAGAAATGATGAATTAATGCAATTTGCCAGAAAATGGATGGAATTAGAAACAATTATATTGAGTAAGGATCCCAGACACAGAATATTAAGCACCATATGTACTCCCTAATAGGTGGATCCTAGTACCAAACCCACTTAGAGACACTCAAAGACAAATCTCTGTAATACCTACAGTAATTGTAAAGATTATAAACAGGAGGGATGGGGAAAGAGGCCCCCACCAGAAACAAGGAGAGAGGGGACCATGTTACAGCAGAGAAAATAGGCCACCATCAAGGACTGCAAGTAAGTAATGAGACATCTGGTTAAGTTCACACACTTTCCTTCCTAATCATTTGCAACTGATGGGGTATGATCTCACCAGAAGGGGAGGGCATATAGGCAGCCAGATAGAAAGTAACCACTTTGCAAATGGGTGATTGATCCCTCTCTCACCATGATGTCCTACTTTTATTCCATCTACCTTTGAATGTACTCTTATCACAAGACTCTAATTTAACAGTTTTTTATCTCTGGCCAGGGGGTGATCTCCAATACCCATCAGGATGGAGTGAAGGTCATCACAGGACCAGCGAAACTGAAAAAAAAATCAACAAACCATAATCCAGAACATCAGAGACTCTATATCAACCACCTGGAACTGGGCCAGCTTAATCTCTCCCCATCCTGAAGCTCAGGGAAATTTGTGGAAGAGGGGGCGGTAAGATTGTAAGAACACAAGGATGGGAGAAGTTATGATATGCAAGATACTCCACACAAGTTAGGGCCAAAGAAATCATAATAGGACTTAACATGGCCAGTGCTATGTCCAACATATTATTGACCCCACAATGTCTAACATGGACTAAAGGCACTAGGATCCTTGGAGGATAGAGACTGACAGTCACAGTAGTGTTCTTAACCTTAAGGGGAACACAGGAAAGAGTTCTGGGAAATGACCCTGGGTCCGTACACCTCATCGGAGAGGAGGACCCAGAGGTGAGTTTGGCATGCACATTAAAGGATGCTCCTGGGATTGGGGGGCACTGGGAAGGGAGGGGGAAGGAGAGGGGGGAGCAAGGGGGGTTGGGGGGAGGTGGAGGGAGGGAGGGGACGGGTGTACCTGTTAAGTTTGTATGAATGGAAATAATAATAATAAAAAAAAGAATATTGACTTTGGTATATTCTGATTTGAGCATTTGACACTGGTTCTTTCATTCCTCAAAGACTCTTTTCCTTTGCTTGTTCTTTATCATTCTATTTGCCTTAGGATGTTTCTTAGAGAAGAACATGTACCTAAAGCCCCCAATGTTCTGTTATTGAAAGGGACTCTGTAAACTGGTAGGTTTTAGCATTCTCAAAATATTGCTAAGAAATATTTTCCTAGGGTCCCAGATATAAATGTTGTGTATGTGCCTCTCGTTTTGTTTAATGTCCTTGCAAGTTCTGCATTTATGCCAGTGAGAAAGTTCTCCTGCACTCAATGACCCAGGACATACAAGGGTTGTCTTGTCCTTCCTAGGCAACCAATTTGAAACAATTGGGAAGCTGTGATATGGAGGATTTTACTCAGGATGTACTTCCTAAAAACAGGTCGAGCTGTCAGAGGAGTTTGTCTTAGCAAATTTCAGGCAAGGTAAGTGTCTACCCTTTTAACCTATTCTGTGAGATTAGTGTTAGGAAATTCTTTTTTCACAGGGCATGCCCGGTGTCACAGATTAACAGTTTTGAGAGAGCAGCCCACCCTTACACACCACCAGGTTATATATGTGGTCATGCATGCATGTCCTCACATATCCTTGGAGATATTGGAAGCATCTGTATGCAAAATAACATACTTAACTCTCTGGCAAAATAAAAGTCCTTAGCTATCTGCCATCTATTCCTCATAGGTGCAATTAACTATGTAGAGCAGAAACAAGGAAAAACTTCCATTCTCTCTTTTATGCTATCCTTCCACATTTATTGCAATCAATGACTTCTAAGCCTAATCGAAATCCACCTTCTAGTTTGCCCATGAAAACGTAGAACTAAAATAAATGCACCATTCATATCCTATCTGCCAGTGGTTAGGATCTTTCGAATTAGAAAGATTTCTACCAGTAAAAGACATCTTAATTAAAGACATCTCTCTTTTTACTAGTAGTTGTGAAAAGATACAAAAGCCTTAAAAGATTCCTTTGATAGGATGCAGCCTTGTGCAATGCAAGAAGAGCAAAATGGACAGCAATGAAAAACCTGAATACAGAACAGTGGCAACCCTACGATGTTCACCTGAAACAAGGCCAGACAAATCTTTCCCCATCAGAAGGCTTAGGGAACTTTGTGGAAGAGGACATGGTAAGAGTGTAAGAGCCTAAAGAGGGAGAGTTCTGTTCCTGGAGAGGTCACTTCACTGAAGATAGGGCAGCTGCAATCAGGAACTCATGACAATGAGACTTGAACTCATCAGACCTGCACAGCGGTTGACATGTCATCATACTGACCCCCATGGACTGGTGAGCATCTCAGAAGAAACAGTTTCAGATAGTAAGATCCACAGGGGCGAAGGGTCAGACAGAGGTAGGGGAGTACCCATATCAGTGGGCCACAGAGGGTGAACTCCCATGAGAACAGATGATACAGAGGGAACCACAGGTTCCATAGAACCAAAGGACAGGAGACTAGGAAAGAGTAGGCTGGGCCCACTTATGGAGGAAGGGAGGAAGGATGGGATAGGATGAGAACTTGAAGGGAGGGAGGGGGAATGGAGACGACAAAGCACATGTACATAAAAATGTAAATTTAATAAATTTATTTTAAAAAGATTCCTTTGAAAGATTAAAGCAATAAAATCAGATTTAAAACCAAATTAAAATCCTTAAATCATGAGATCCTTTGGATATTCTAGGAGTTCTGATTTTAAACTTCTTTTACTGGATTATAGTTTCATTTCTGCATATGTTGT
The DNA here is from genome assembly GCA_023101885.1 of Typhlomys cinereus. Taxonomy (NCBI): domain Eukaryota; kingdom Metazoa; phylum Chordata; class Mammalia; order Rodentia; family Platacanthomyidae; genus Typhlomys; species Typhlomys cinereus. The sequence continues at coordinate 5,525,894 of JALPQD010000029.1, forward strand.
CCACTCCTGATCTTTGCAACTCCATTTCTGAAGGGCTGGCATTGCAGCTGTGTGCCACTATGTCTGAGCCATTTGATATTGTCTATGAAGTTTTAGGTAAGAGCAGGATGGAACAACCTGTTGGGCCAGGTACAATAAATCTGAAAGACAGGCATCTTGCTGCTGCTGCTTTGAGCAATGCAGACTCCTTTAGGGAAGTGGGAAAGACATGGGCTTATCACTGGCTGCCAGGTCCTTGATCGTGATGCAAGGACACATACCCACACAGTCAATCTTCCAAATTTACATTTTGTTTCCAACTTCCAAATGTCGGCAATTTAAATAAATAAATGAGACTTTTCTTTAAGGTTCTTTGGTTGAAAGTTCCATTACATAAAATTTGGATAGATTATATATGTCCATATAGAATATTCATTGTATATAAAATCATGCTATGGATTTTATATAAAATGTATATTTTATATGGACTTATATTACCTATGTAGCTATATCTCAACCTACATAAATAGGTTGTCTCACGTGCCACATATATATAAAATAATATATAAAAATATAATGTTTTTTCTTTTACCTTTTGACTCCTTCTCAGTCAGCTTAAACCTTTTTCTTAATTATCATCAGCACTAGGCTGACATATTTGGAGAAACTTACACTCTATCCAAACTAGTTTCTTTAGTACACAATTATCCACTTGCTTTTACTCCTCTGGCTTTTACCTGATGACCAATGAATACTGAATTATCAAGGGATATATTAGTGTTATGACTATTATATATCTACTGGAAAGTGTAAGACTTTAAGGACAACAATACTTCTAAGGGGAGGAACAGAGAAACTGCTTTAATTTTTACATTATACCCACAGTTTCCTTTAGAATTTTATTATAATATTGTGATGACTATTTTTTTCAAGTGTCCAAAATCATTTATTGTCCATAAATTTCTGGTTGACTAATTACTTTTGGCTTATTAGTGTATCTTTCAATTTAATAGAATACTCTGAATAGTTTTTTAAAAAAATTAATTAATTTGCAAACAGACTCTGTTATATGTATGGTTAGTGAAAATATTTTTTCCCATTCTGTTGGTTGCCTTTTTGCTTGATTAGCAATATCATTTGTCAGACAGAAGCTCTTTAATTTCATGAAATCCCACTTGTGGAATATCGGTCCTATTTCCTCTAAAATTTATGTACAACATTTAGAAAATGTTGGCCTAGCCCAACAGTTTGAGGAAATTCCCTTCTCTTTCTTATAGGGATATATTTAGTTCCTTGATACTATTGGAGTCAATTTTTGTACTAAGGCACAAATCAACATCCAGTTTGAATCTTCTGCAATTTTCCTAGCACCATTTGTTGAAGATGCTATCCTTTTTCAAAAGTTTTTTCTGGGCACCTATGTCAAAAATCAGTTGACTGTGGATGTGTGAGCTTATGTCTTGGGCGTCTATTCATTGATGTGTGTCTATTTTGGAGCTGTCTATTACAATGGATTCATAATATGGATTAAGGTATATAGTATGGTGATGCTTCCTACTAATTTTTTTCTGCTGTCCTTGACCTTTTGTGTTTCTATGTGATTTTTGAGATTTTTTTTTACCATTTTATGTAAAGAATTGCCTTCGAATTTTGGTTAGTATTTTATTGAATCTGATTATTTCTTTTCGTAAGATGGTCCTTTTGTGATGTTAATTCTACCTATCCAAGAACATAGGAGACCTTTCCACCTTCTGATGCTTTCTGGTATTTCTATTATTGTAGGTTTTTAAAGTTTTCATTGTACAGATTCTTACATCTCTGCTTAGATTTATACCAAGGCATTTCATTTTCTTAGGGTTTGTGGTAAAAGGAATTGTTTCTCTTAGGACTTTCTCATTTTTTTCATCCTGTGTGTATAAGTAGACCACTGATTTTTGAACACTAATTTTGTAACATAACACTCTTCTGAACTTACCGTTTCCAGGAGTTTCCCAATGGAGTTTGTTGTGGCTCTCATGTGTGGAGTAAGATCATCTGCAAACGGATGCTATGTATATTCCTTTTATCTCCCTCTCTTGTGTTATGCTGTAGTTAAGAGTCTCAGAACAATATTGCACAGAAGTGGTGAAAGTGGACAGCTTTGCCTAGTTCCTGATGGAAGAGGGAATGTTTCAAGCTTTTCACCATTTAAAATGATTCTTGCTATAGGGTTGTATATGGCCTTTGTGTTGATATACGTTCCTTACATTGTCATTGTCTCCAAGGATTTATCAAAAAGCAGAACTGCATATTGTCAAAGGCTTTTACTGCATTTATGGAGAGAATAATGTAGTTTTGGTACTCCTATTTGTTTGTATGATGAATTACAATTATAGATTTATGTATGTTTAATCAAACATGTTGCTGGAATACATCCTACTTGTTAGTGTATGTTATTTTTGATATTTTTTGATCAAGTTTACTAAAATTTTGTTGAGGTTCTTTGCATCTGTGTTCATTAAAAAGATTGACTTAAAGTTTTCTCTTTTTTCCTTTATTTCTTTTTTGGATTTAGTGTAATATTAGACGTGTAGAAAGAGTTTGCAAGTATTCTTTCCTTTGTTATTTTGTGGAATAGTTTAAAGAATATTGGTGTTAGTTGTTCTTTAAATATCTGGTAGAATTCTGCACTAAATCCATCTGCTTCTGGGATTTTTTGGTGGGAAGATTAATAATTCCTTTTTTTTACTATCTTGAATACTGGATATTTAAAAAGGATTATTTAAATAATTCAATTCATATCAATTCAATTTTGGTACATTGTGTATACTTATTAATTAATCCAGTTCTTTCTGATTTTCAAAATTTTTGGAGAGTAAATTTTTGAAGTATGAACTAATGATTCTCTAAAATTCTTTGGTCTCACTTGTAATAACTCCATTCTCATCTCTAATTTTATTTTGAGTTTTCTCTCTTGTTTTTGGTTAATTTGGCTAAGGGTTTACCAATATTATTTTTTTTTCAAAGAACAACCCTTTAGTTGTTTTTAGTTGTGTCATTTACTTTATCTCAATTTTGGATATTTCTTCCCGTTTTGGTTATCTCTGTTTGTCTTCTGCTTTGGTGATTGGATTTTTTCTTGTTTCTCTAAAGCTTAAATTTCCTTGTTATTTACTTCGAATATTTCCACTTTTTTATGTAGACATTGACTGCTGTAAATTCTCCTCTTAGGACAACCTTCATCATGTCCCAGAGATGTTAATATGTTGTGTTTTCATTTTCACTCACTTCTTGGAATTTTTGAATTTCCATTCTGACTTCTGTCTGAACTCATTCCCTAATCAGTTTCATGGTGTTTTATTGCAAGAGTTTATGTATTATTTTCTATCATTTACCTTGTGGATGTTTAGCTCTATTCCATGATGGTCAAATAAATTTTATCTTTTCTGTATATGTGGAGGCTTGTTTTGTGGCATATGAAGTCTATCTTGAAGAAAGGTTCAGGTATTGCTGAAAAAATGTGTATTAATTGCTATTAGGATGGAAGGTTCTGTAGAGTTCAGTCAGACCCATTTGAGTTATGTTTTGATTCAGCTTTATTGTGTGTTCAGTGTTGGCCTGTTTTCCTATCCATTGGTGAGAGAAGGATATAGAAATACCCTACTATAATCATGTTTGGGTTGATTTGTTGTTTTAGGCTTTGGAGTATTTATTTAATGAATGTGGATGAACCTATATTGGGTGTGTAAATATGATGTCTTCTTGACAGATATATAGTATCTTTTTGTGTCTCTTAGGAATTGTTTGAAGTCTATTTTGTCAATATTAGAATTACTTCTCCTGCTTGTTTTCTTGTTCCATTAGCTTGAAGTACCTTTGACCAGCCTTTCACTTGAAATTATTATCTTTCATGGTGAGGCATTTCCTGAAGGCAGCAGAATGATGGGATTTTTAAATCAATTTATTTAGCATATATCTCTTGCTTGAAAGAAAACTTCATTGATTTTCAGTGTTTTAATTGAGAAATATTTGTGTATTCCTATCATTTTCTGATTTTTGTGGTTTTTATATATAGATTTCTTTGCTTAGTAATTGTGATGGCATTATTTTTCCCTTCTGGTCTTTTGGGTGCTTTTTTTTGAACTGGAGTATGTTTTTCTAGTGTCTTTTGTAGGCCTGATTATTTGGTGATGTAGGCCTTCTGTTTATGCTTATGGTGGAAATTTTTTCTTTCACCTTCTTCATGACTGTTAGTTTTGATAGATATGGCAATCTGGGTGGATATTTGTGATCATTCATAACTTGAAGTTAATCTCTCCAATCTCTTTTGGTTTTTAGTGTTTCCATTGAAAATCAAGTATTATTCTAATAGTCTTACCTTTAAATGTAAATTGATTTTTCTCTTTGTCTTGAGTAGTTCCTAATTTTGCCATATTTGCTTGGTGTGCTATATATCTTTTGTACTTGCATGGGGATTTCTTTCCTTAGAAAATGGAAAAATTTCATTTATGAAAGTGTGAAAAATCTCTTCTTATGTGTTTATGTGTGTGGGTGTGTGAGAGTGTGTGTGTGTTTATTTGGAATTCCAAGAGTGCACATATTTGGCATCTTCAAGGAGTCCCATACCTCTTGAATATTCTGCTCAAGTTTCTCTCTCTTCTCTCTCTCTCTCTCTCTCTCTCTCTGTTTCAGCTTTTTTAGCCTCTTTAGTTGAATAATTCAGTTTTGACTCATGTTCTAGTTCTGATATTCTATTTTTTGGTTCCTTAGTTCAGTTGGCGACATTCTCGGTTGAGTTTTGGATTGTATCTATCTTGTTTTTAATTTCAAGTTAATTTCCACATGAGATTTTTTAACCGTTCTATGTTTAGTTTTGTTTCTTCAGCTAACTTTTTCAATTATCCACGTACATGTTATTTTCCTGTTCATATTTGCTTAGATAGTTATTCTACACTTCTGAGAGTTCCTCTTGCATTGCTTTGATAATATTATAAACAAGGTTTGTAAATCATTATCTTTGCGTTGATTTCTTGGCTAATATCTGTAAAGTTATTCTTGCTGGAATCTATGATTATGGTGTCAAGGTTTTTGTAGATATTTTTGTCCTATGTTTTTTCTCCATTTTTATTTTTTTCTACTTTTACAAACATATTGAGTATTCATCCCAGCTTCCCTCTCCCTCCTTCTATCTCTTCCTTTTCCTTCATCATTCCTTCCCACTCCCACCCTTCCAACTGCATGCTTCATGTCATCCTGTTTTTTTTTTTTTTTTTTTTTTTTTTTTTTGGTGTGTGTGTGTGTGTGTGTGTTTATGGTGTGACTTTTGTGTTTTTTGTTTAATATCAGGTTTTTTCTTTGGTATGTGTTTATGACTCTTTTGAATATGATAGAATTGCCATATTTGGACAGCTATTGCCATTGCTTCTCTAGGTGTGAAAAGGGTCAATCTAGTATTGCTAGGTGCTCTTTTATTTTTTTTCCACTCATACAAACTTGATAGGTACCCCATTCCCCTCCCTCCCTCCACCTCTCACTGGATCCCCTTACTCTCTCTCCCCTTTTCCCCTTCTTTTGTCCCCCCTCCCTCCCTTTCTACCAGTGTCCTCTTCCTCCCCATTCCTGGGGCATCCTTTAGTGTGCATATCAAACTTCCCTCTGGTTCCTCCTCTCTAATGAGGTGTAAGGACTCAGTAGCATTGCCTAGAGCTCTTTCTTGTGTTCCACTTTAGTATAGGAACACTATTGTGGCTGTTAATCCCTTGTCTCTAAGGATCCTAGTGCCTGTGATCCCTGCTAGACTTTGGGGGGTCTATGATATGTCAGTGATTGCACAGGTCATGCGAAGTCCTATTATGGTTACTTCGGCACTAACATGTGTGGAGTATCTTGCATATGGTTGCTCCTCTCCATTTTTAGGCTCTTACAATCTTACCGCCCCCCCCCTTTTTTATTTCTTCCACTCATACAAAGTTTGTAAGTACCCTATTGCCCACCCGCCCGCCTGCCCGCCTGGGATAAGACTTGTTCACAATTCTCCATCCCAGGTAAGTTCCACCAGCACCTAGGAGAAAGGGAGGGAGGGGGGAAAGTGGAGGGATGAATGTTGGTATTTTTAAAGACCATGGGACTTTTAAAGTTGAAGTGAATGTAAAAGTACATTAGTATCTATCAATGTATAGTGAAAACGAAGTTAGCTTAAAAATAGTATGTTTGAGTATTAAATTAGTAAAAGATGGTATTGTGATGCGTAATTTTGGTTGACAACTTGGCAGAGTATGGAAATTACCATATAAAAGTCTCTAACTATGGTTTTGATGGATTATCTAGATTGGGTTCATTGACCCAACCTCAAATATGGGTGGCACCAATATTTATCACTTTCTTTTTTTTAATACATTTTATTATTATTTCAGCTCACACAAACTTAATAGGTACACCAGTTCCCTCCCTCCCTCCTCCTCCCCCCGAACCCCCTGCTCCCCCTCCCCTCACCCCTCCCTCCCCATCCCCCAGTGCCTCCCGCCGGAATTCCCAGAGAGTCTTTTCTTGTGCATGCCTGACTCTCCTCTGGGCCCTCCTCTCCGATGACTTACAAGGACCCAGAGGCATTTCCCTGAACCCTTTCCTGTGTTCCCCTTAAGCATAAGAATACTACTGTGGCTAACATTTATCATTTTCTACTTCCTAACTATGGAAACAATGTATCCACCTACCTCCAACTCCTGCTGCCTTAGTTTTCCTGCCACGATGCCATGTACCCATGAACTGTGAGGCAGACCGTTTCTTTCTTGGGAAATTTGTCAGGATATTTTATCTTATACCAGCAACAGGAAAGAGAACCAAAAAAAAAATACATATGTGCATGAAAATTAATATCACATAAACGCTAAGCTGGCAACATTTGTAGAATTGATATTCATCTCAAAATATTTAACATTGACCTCAAAATTGTGCTACATAACTTAGCATATGTTATATAAATAGAGCATGATGTTTAGAGTTTTGTTTCTTTCATTAATGTTACTGGAGCTCATTTTAATGGTTATGTTTAATTACATCTTATTTATTCTATTGTGAGAGAACACTTGCATATTTTTCAAATTTTGACTATTTCCGGTTCTTGTTATATCTGTATGTACTTTGAGACACAAAATAACCATATCTTTTTATGTAGAAATGAAATTGATTGGTCAAGGGCTTTTCTCTGTTATGGTAGAATCCATCCAACTCACTTAATAGTCTGGAAAGCAACACATGATGGTGCGGAGTTCTTTTTATCTTTACAAATACCTTGCCATATCAATATTTTGATTTGGCTTTATTTGGTGTTTAGCCATTACAATGTGTATATAATTGAATTTTTTCTTTTGATTAAGTTTTGTTTTTCTGAATATTAACTCTATTTAATATGTTTATTTTATACTTAACTACATGCAAATCTCTTCTTGAGCTGAAACCTCTTAGAGATTAATTCATGCTCAGAGCAGCAACAGACTCACTTGTCTTCTGGAGTCCATCAAACATCTTTGGTTGGAGAGAGAATTTAGATAAAAGAAAAACATATCACATTCATTTTCTTTCTGTTCTAATTGCTATGTGTTCTAATTGCTATTTTTCTATTGAAATCCCTTATCTTTATGTTTTACAGACTTTTTGTTAATAATTTATTGGTCACTTTTCCTTTCAAAATCTCAAAAACCTGGGAGTGTCCTTGATATCTTACTTTCCCCTTAAGTATCATAATCTCTCCATGTCTAAGTATATAGGTATTCTTATTGTGTTTTCCTCAATTTAACTGAATTTATATTTTGTCTTTCATGGCATGTAAGGCATGCATAGTTATTTTAAAATTCAATGTGCATATTTATAAAAGATGATATATGCAAAAGATGAGCACAGGAAAATTGAATAGAAGGTATTTCATAGATTGTAAAATATATTTCTGGGAAGTGTGTACATGTATGTGTTTGTGTGTGCACTTGTATGTGTGTGACCGTGGAGGCCTTAGAGAGCAAAACACATCACCTTGGAATGCTCTATTTCCTTATTTATTTGTTCTGGTGTTTCCCAGCCTCCATCTTCCAGAACTGGAATTACACTCTGTCACCATGTCTGCTCATCATTTTTACATGCAATCTTGGATCTGCTCTTAGGTATTTGTTTTTGATTCAAAGGCTTTAACCCCCACCCCTATCCCTAGATTCATCTAGCATTTTTAAGTGGATCTCCCACTGAGACTTTAAGATATAAATGTATGCAAGAATACAACTCATTTTAAGCCAGTGACAGTTACTCAATTACATTGTTTCCTAAGATTAAGTCTTTACACAAGTCATTATTGCTATTAGAAAAATCTAATCTGTTTAATACAAACAAATCATAGAAATTGTATTGATCTCAAAGGAGAGTACATACCAGATTTGTCTAATGATCTTACCATAATGCCTTTATTTTTTTAAAAATCTACTCAACAATGATTAAGTCATATATCTGGCACTGTTAAATATAATGTACAATGGCAGTGTCTCACTGTCTCCTTATAGACCTATACAAACTGTCTCAGATACTATTTTCAAAATAGAATCAAGTAAAACTGCTGTTAATGGATAAATAAACTGTACTATCAATGTCAAAAAGCTATACACAGACTGTTTTATTCAGCATTCCATTATTATAAGAAAATCCCTGAAATGCCCAATTTAGAAAGAAGAAATGTGGTTTTAGATCATTACTTCAGACACTTCAGTCTGTGAATGTTTGGCCCTGATACTTGTAATTGGAAACACAGGATGGAACAATCCTTCCACACACAAATACAAGGAACTGAAACAAAGAAGGGGAGAGGATTACACCTTCCCATTGGATGGCCCCATCATTCAAAGTTTTCCCCATCTTCCAATAGTACCTAGACAGGGACTAAGACTATAGCATCTGAGTCAGATTAAACCAGAGCACAAATAAAAACATTCTGGAGAGAGAGGATTTACAGGGTTTTCAAATTTATTAATCTTCATGAACAATGTGAGTTATAATCACAATGTCTTGAGCCTTCAAATGTCTTTAAGCCAAAGGATTTATCTTTGTTAAGGTATATTTAAAAAGGGGCCTCAAGTTATGAAAAATAAAACAGTGCCAAGTTGGAACTAACTCAAAGGCTTATGATAAAATTAAGAACCAATGCTGAAGAAAACAAATAGATACTGTGTAGTTAGCTCACGTACTCTTTCCTGTACTTTTTAGCCTTGACCAATTTAAAATTGTCACCTGACTCCAAAGGCCCTTTGAAAACCAGTTTGTTCCTTTTTGTTTAGCATTCAATGATAAAATAGACAATCTCTTAGCAATGCCTTCTCCCTTCTGGTGACTCCATACATTGCTATAGTTCCAATTTCTCTTTCACTGTCTACCAGTGAAAGATAGCCAGAAATTACATTCTCCCTCAGCTTATCTGGCCCAATGTTACTGTGTTAACCTGATGCATTCTTAAAATCAATCTTTTATTCAAGAGAGTCCTAACATCTGTTTTAATAATATCTCCTCCATGATGAGATAGACATGCCATCTAAAATGGATGAGCAGATACACTCTGTGGATCTCAGAGAAGATTTTATTTCTCAGCTCATCACTCTCCAGGTCAAAGCTATCTTCTTCCCCCAAACGGCTTTTTCCTCCTTACTTTTCTTTTACTTAATGAAATTGCTATTCACTGAGTCACCCAAGCTAGGAAACCTCATTATGATCCTCCACTCCTCCATTTATCTCATCTCTCACCTTCAATCAGTCACCACATCTTGTTAATTCCTTCTCCTGCATATCTTTGTGATCCATCTTCCACTTTTCATTCCCACAGCTACCTCTGTCACTTGCAGGCTCATATTCCTTTTCCCTTTATCCCCCACAGCCTGCTAACTAACTTCACACACCCCTGTGGGAGGTTCCCAGATAACTTGAATTTCCAGGGACTTTTACATCACTATAGATAACAGTTTCTATAACATATAAATGATATTACTTTCTTACCTTAACATTTGTCATTACAGAATTAAACACACATTTTATACTATCTGGCTCAAAATGAACCTGAATTCTAAACAATAAAATTTTCCTTGAAACATCGCATGAATTTTCTCTCACCAAATAAAAAATGGAAGTCAAAACAAATGCTTCTAACATAAATGTTAGATTTTATATTTAAAATAATATACCTCATTTTTATGTCATCCAGAGATCCAAATTTTGTACTCATTGTCCACTTTTGATTTTGTCTTTAAGTTGGATAGCTACCATATTTCTTCTTCACATACACTCATATACAATTTATATATTATGTAAATGTACATGCATATGTATATACTGCTTAAGCAACAATCTAAGTGAAACAATATTTATGAATTCATAAAAATTTATGGATTCATTAAAATGAATCTAAACTATCTAATTAGAAAGATTTTTTTAGAAAGAAAGAACTCTTGGGGAGCACTGAAAAAACGAAAATTGTTCCTAATCAGCACTTTTCCCCTTAATGAATAGGGCCAATGAGTTGGTATTAAAATGTGCATTTATAAAAAGGATTCTGCAGACATGTGACATTATACACCTGCCCGATAACTAAATTGCAAATGCAAGTTTTTCTTGTTTTTTTTTCTATTTTGTACATATTTATAGCAATTGATCAGATTGTTTTTGTATGTGATAAAACTTCTATTACTTTCCTCTATTTAAAATTTCCAGTCCTCTGACAAGCAGCAGTAGTCTAACTTTGAGTATTAATATACATTGTGAAGTACAAAATATTAAGACATAAACTTATGAATTATTTTATTCCACTATAAATCCAAAACTGTTATTTTGTTAAAAATAGAACTCAGTGGCTAGATCTAAAGTTCAGAACTTAAAGCACTTGCAGAGCAAGTGTGAGAAACAGTTTGGATCTATAGCAACTGCAAAGATGCCAAGTGACAAGGAGATCCTTCTATAATGCTAGCACTCAAAAATCAAAGACAAAAGTTGTCTGGAAGAAGATGGATAGTTCTTCTTGCTGAATTACATAGCACTAGGTTAAGTCATATAAGGTGGCAAATGATCACAAAGGACTCTTGTTGGTCCGTCGCTGGCATAAACATGAACATACACCACTCAGAACACACACACACAACACACACACACACACACACACACACACACACACACACAAAACAAGCAAAACAAAAACAACACTTTAGAATATGAACATTACTTTTTTCTTTTTTTTTTCTTATTTGACATGCTTTAAATATTTCTAGGCTTCTGATTTGTACTTTCAGAGAAGTGGCAAACTCAAGAAACAAAGAACAGACAAACCATTGTTTCTGACAGTCACAACAGTCACAACCTATTTCTTCTCTTCAGGAGTGAAAAGGAAACAAACAAACAAAAAAACAAAAAAACCCGTGTATGCTTGATAATTATCAACTAAAGAAGCCAGCAATACAAGAAGCTGCTGTCCACCTCTTAGACTTTGACTATATCCATGAAACAAAGATATATCTCTGATTCTCAGGTATAATTTTGGAACCTTTGCATTTGCCTGTCTATAAAACTGTCCATTACCTTTACGTACAAGAGTACAGAGTAAAAGGTTGGAGAGCTGTCTCAAAGGTTTAGATCTTTGTATGAGAAGCAAAAGGATCAGAATTTGTATTACCAGACCTCATAAAAAACATGAGGTAGGTGTGACAGCAGCCAATAATTCCAGCCCTGAAAGGTAAAACACCAGAACAAAGCAATAAGGAGGTAGAGCGAGCCATTTGGGCACACACACCTGAGTGCTCTCTTGTATATAATCACACACACACACACACACACACACACACCCTAGAATTAACACATGCTATAAAATAAACAAAAACCCACTAATGACAAGAACATTTGATGCATAACAACTTCCTTATTAAAGTGATAAAATACAATCAGAAATCAATACTACATAGTATCATAACTAACAAACAATGTTTACTGAATAAACGGATAAAGTAATAAGTTAGGGTGGAGGTGATATTTCCTTTGATAATCTTATAGGTACTTTAAAAAATTATAGAGAGTTTTCCAAGTTTTATAAAAAGCAGTCATGAGAGTCCACCTCTGCATTTGGTTAGAAAATACATGTAGTCAAAATTATCAGATTTAATAAAACTTAAGATCTTCCTCAATGAGATAGAAAAAAGAAAAATCCTTATCTTTATAATGTCCTTATGATCCCTATCCATATAATAACTTTATGATTCTTATCCTTATAATATCTTTAATGATTAAATTTTAGGACATATTTGCTTTTGTAGCTGTTTTAGTAGTCTGTAACTTAAAATAATGCAATTATTTATATTTCATTTGAACATCTTAGGTAAGTAAATTGTGTCTAGTATTCCAAACTAAAATATTTTAATATGGATTGATGGTTGATGATAAAATTCGATCTAACTTGATACATTAACTCAATCTCAGGTGGAATTCGTATTCATCAGATATTTATAAAATGTCAACAGTCCAAGAAAAGAACTTGGCACATACCACAATATTTAATGGTTAATTACAATGGTCAATAAAAGAGACAATAATTTCATAAAATTCACTGAAAAAGCTGTACAAGTAACTCCTAAAATTTATGAAAAGATTAGAAATGTACTATTAATAAAAAACCAACACCAAAAACCCCATGATACATAGTTGTATGTGCAACAGATGGACAAAATCAACTAACTTTATGTTTCCATGAGGACGGTTACTGATGGGAATTGTACTTGTCACAATAATTTGGAGATGGATTTTTGCACCCGTAAGGATAGACATGCATGTATTTTAAAAACAACAGGCATATTCTGGGTTATCAACTCCAGAATCATGTGTATTAACATATATTTATAAAAATGGTGGTGTTATAACAGTAATAGGCATACTTCATCTCCAGTATCCTATAGCAGTGAAAATAAATATTAGGAAACTGAAAATGAAAACAAATGAATTTTAACCTGATTTTCTGAACTCAAATAGACATTTCACACAATTCATTTTCATGAAAGAAAGCTACTTTAGTATTTTTAATTTTTCTTTTTAAGCTACCTGAATGTCTTTCTTTGACCACTTATTATATGGTCTGTGTTTCAGGTTTTAGATTGATGTATGTTCAGTAAACGTTGATTGATGAAGCCAGAGGGAATGCAGTATGAGGCAAACCATTGGAAGGATTTTTCTCATGGACTTTGCTTTAATTCCCTTTCAAAATTAAGGGTTTTTTTTTTTTTTTTTTGCAATTTCTTTTTTATCCATACCTACAAATCCCTCCATTTTGGACCTGTATTGATCTATAAATTGATTAATAAAATAAAGAGAGTGAATTCCCTATAATCACTTTGGAGCATTAGAGCTTATGACATTGCTGTAAGTGTTAAAAATGCTGTTAGCAAGGCATTATCAACAAGATCAACAGGACCACTATTAATGTGGGACAGAGCACAGGCATGGTAGTAACTGAAAAGTTCACAACTGGCAGGAGTCACAATTGGTAGGGTTGACATCCTAAAATAGATATTAAAAAAAACTGAGCCATTGAGAAGAATAGAAAACCTAGAACGGATACAGTATAGTAATTTGTATAGTTAAATTCTCAAAGTCCATACCAAGTAAGAAGTAGGAATTATTAACACAATAAATACTTTGAAAATGTTTTATTGAAAAAGAGACAACAATAAAATTTGAAGGGAGATGGCCATGGAAGGAGATGGAGGAGAGACAAAATGAAATATTTTGTATATATGCGTGAAATTCTCAAAAAAGCAATCTTTACCAAAAGAAGGGTGTAAATAATAGCAGATTGAGTAGAATAGCATTAGTATCCAAAGAGATTGCTCATGCTCATAGTTTGCATATATATATATACATAATAACTTATTTTGTTGATACTGACTACTTTTTAATCTCTAAATAACTTAATACTTAAAATATAAGCTATACCAAATTTTAAACATGAAACATACCTCTTAAATAAACATTTGATAATTTCTTGGTTCCACAAAAATATTGTTCAAAATGTTTTAGTCTTGATTTAGCACAGTAAATAAAAAAATATTTGCCAGTGATAATGCATTTGATTGCTAAATCAATTTTGGGTGAGAATTTGAAATATATTAGTAAACTGAGATACCCATACATAGACATAAGAATTTAAGAGGAAGTATGAAATCTTGATAAATATCAAGGAGAAAGTTTGTTATATAGCAGCATAAAGAGGTAGAACACAAAGAGTAAGCATAATTTTAGTTGAGAATAGATATGAGTTCTTTTAATAAAAAGCAGTGTAAGATTAGGATCTTTAACACACTAGAGTAAAATATAATAAATACAATAGTAATGAAGTTTAGGACTGGTTTGTATACTAGTTTCTCATCACAAATCTTTCCACAGCACAGGTTTTTGGATACTGTGTTTTAGATACAATGTGTGTTTTGGTATACAATGGAAAATCCACTCTAGACATACACTACATGGAGAATCATGTGACTATCTCCTGGGACAACTGAATTGACAGTGCCCACTGATGGCTCAAGGGATAAAAACTATTTAACCATTAAATTACTAATTCTCAGGTGCAACCCTTTATTTGATCACCTCTGCAATATAGGCACCACACTTCCTAATTTTCTCTTTTAAAAATATTTTTTAAAAATATTTAAAGAGAGAAAGAGAGAGAGAGAAAGAGAGAGAGAGAGAGAGAGAGAGAGAGAGAGAGAGAGAGAGAGAGAGAGAGAGAGAGAGAATGCATGACATTTCTCCATTCATTTTTCAGAGGTCAAATAACTACCTTATTTAAAACAACATCCATTTCCAGTATGCTGGGACACACTTAGGACCTCAGCACTCAGGAAACTGAGGAAGGAGGCCAGCTTAGGTTGTATGATGGATTCCAGGTTAGACTAGGAAAATATTGTTAGATATTGTTGAAAGAAGAAAACAGCCTACAAAACAAAATTGTACTTTCTTAAACCACTATACCTCTTTCTGTGCTTTAATTTTTCCTGAGAATCATTTACCATTTGATAGGCTCATAATTTAAGACAAAAGAATTCAAGATCATTATTCATCAACTCATCTTAGAATTCAGCATGCCACAGGATGGGGGGGTCAGTGAATAATTATTTAAAGCACAAATTAAAGACAGGGTTATTTTCCTTTTTAAAATTGAGGAAAGCAAGAGAGAAGTTCAATAAATGTTTTTGTGTTTGACTGAGTTACCAGTATCAGAGTCCACAAATTCTTACCTAGAATTAGCCTTCCATTGCTCCTGCTTCCAGTGTTCATTCACTTAAATGGATTTGTAGCCTAAGTTTTGTCTATTCAGATTAGCTAGGTCTATGGTGTTACCTGAAGGTTTGCCATGGTTTCTAAGCAATACTTTTTTATCCATACTACTCAACTTTCAAGATTGTCTAGTAAAATTTTTGTTTAAAATATATTTCTACTTCTTGATTCAGCAGCACATATACTAAAATTGGAGCAATACAGAGATTAGCATGATGCCTGTACAAGGATAACATGAAAATTCATGAAGGGCTCAACATTTTAAAATTTTTTCTAAATTCTGTCCAATTCCTGCTGACTTAATATACTTTGTTTCATAGTATCTTTAGCAAGAATGGAAAATTACTTCATTCATGTAACCATGGAAGTAATTTGGGTTGATTCATTGTTTTGCCTACTGAGAATAGTGTTACATTGAACATGTAGTTTAAGTATCATTTAAGTATCATTTTGTGAGAACAATTTCATATTCTATGGACATATCATTGCATGATGACTGGTTCTCATTTCTTAGTGATGTCAACACTACTATTCATAGGGGTTATATTAACTTATGCTTCCATCAATAGTATGTAAGAATTCTCATTTTCTGGATCCTTATCAGAGTTTGTTAAAGGAAATACACTATTTTAGGCAAATATGAATCTTTATAGAATAGAGTACGATAATACCCACAAAAATATGTTCACTCGGTCATTTGTTGAACTCTGAATGGAACTGGAGAGTGTTATGTGAAGTGAATAAGAAAAAAAAACAGAACATATTGTACTTTCTCAAAATATATTCATGGACACTAATACATCTAACTTGCAATTTACAGAATGGGATGCTGACTGATTTCAACAAGGAAAGATAATACAAAGAAAAATGGACAGAAGTTGGGAAACATTTTGTGAAAGAGAAGAGTGGGAGTGGCAGACCCAGACAAAAGTAAGAAATGCATTTAATGCATGATGATGAAGGTATGGAATATCACAGGGGAGCCAATTAACATGTGAACTAATGTATTTAAATAGGAACTGATAAAGACTTAGGGAGGTGTGTGTCTTAAATGTTAATCTTGATCAGAGTCCTGCCTTCTCTATTGTGATACTCTTTCTTAGTATGTTTCATGAAACAGACCAAGAAGACTCTGCAAAATAGCAATGCCAGGCCAAAGTCATCAATTAGGTCCTTTAGATTACTCTTATTTCTAACTGTAAGCTTACAACATTTTACCCTTACTTACAATAATTCTCTGATTAGTTTTCAGTGTTATTAAGAAGAGGGATCTTATAATTATGTTAAATACCAATTAGTTTTTTTTAACATATTTTATCCACTGATTTCAGAAAGACAGGAAAGAGAGAGAGAGAAAAAGAGAGAGAGAATGTACATGCATGTTAAAGAGCATGTCTGGAGGTCACAGGACAACTTGCAAAAATTAGTTCTCTTCTTTTGACATACATGTAGTCTCTGGTAACTGAGACTGATCTCAGGCTGGCAAATTTGTACATAGGCACCTTTATAATGTGAGCAATCTTGGGGTCTCAGATTAGTTTTTGAAAGCTATTGATGATAAAAATTAATGAAATTTCCTGCTAAGTGAATGGGGCTGGAAGAAATCTTAGTGAGTGAAGTATCCCAAGCACTGAAAACCAGATTTTGCATGTTCTCCTTTATAAATGGAACCTAACTCCAAGCCCTCATGATGAAATACTCAAGGGAAGATCTTTTTATTACCATTTACAACCATGAAGGATTCAAAATAGGAGCATAGGGCAAAGAAGACCCAAAAAGAATGAAGACAGAAGTAGAAAGTCCAAGAGAGAAACAAGGTCACCATCAAGAAAAAACATAATTAGCAGATATCTGATCCAATGCATGGTCAGTCTCCTTTCTAATCAGTGGTGCTTGGAGTGGTTTGAAGCGTTCCCTTTTGTATGTGTGGGGGAGGTTAGTGATTAGTAGGCAGCCGGATGATATCCTGGAGGTTGACCTCACCCACTACAGTGCCCTACTCCTAATCCCCCCTCTCCTTCAAACCTTCTCTTTATAAAGGCTTCTCTTTAACAGTTTCCGTGTTGTTGGATAGGACAGGATCTCAACACCCAGATAGGATGCAGCCTTGTGCAGAACAAGCATAGCAAAATGGACAACAACAAACAACCTGAATATAGAACAGCAAGAACCCTGCAATGTTCACCTGGAACTAGGCTTCTCCTCATCAGGCGGTTCGGGGAACTTTGTGGAAGAGGACATGGTAAGACTATAAGGGCCTGAAGATGGAGCGTTTCTGTTGCTGAATAAATCACTCCAATCAAGATAGGGCAGAGGAAGCCAGTAACTCATGGCAATGGGACTTGAACTCATCAGACCTGCACAGTGGTGGACGTGTTAATGCCCCCATGGGCTGGCACGGATCTCAGGAGAAATAGTTTCAGGGAGTAGGATCCTTAGGGGAAAGGGGTCAGACAGAGGTAGGGGAGTACACACATCAGTGGGCCGCCCTAGGAAGTGCCTCTTGGTGTGCCGCAGAAGCCTGAAGCGCCATGAGAACAGATAACACAGAGGAAACCCCAGGGCCTATAGAACCAAAGGACAGGAGAAAAGGAAGAAGTAGATTGAATCCACATAGGGAGAAGAGAGGGGGAGAGAGAGGGAGGGAAAGGAGGGGGGAATGAGGGAGGCTAAGGACAATATATATAAAAATGTAAATTTAATTGCAATTGAAAACCAAAAAATAATATGAATCTAAAATTGCATACATGAAATGACTTTCTGATATTAATATATATGGAACAGTGGTCAGAAGGTAAACAAGACTGACTTTTGCTTCTCTGTATTTGCTAATCATCATCATAAAAATAAGAAATTTGCAGCATTATTTAGAAGTAACGTGTTTGTTAAAAAGATATTTCTCTTGAAGTATCACAATGTAGAAAAGGTGTTACTTATACTTTTCTTCAATTCAGCACAAAATTTTTAAAATAAAGAATGTTAAACAAAGGGCCTTTATGGTCTTATGGAATACTATTTATCTACATATAATCCACTGGTTTGTTTTGGAAAAGCAAATGCAGTATCATTAATTTTCCACCACTGTGGAAAAATACTTTAAAATATATAGTTTAAAAGAGAGGGAGGGGGGCTGGAGAGGTGGCTCAGGGGTTAAGCCTCCGCCTTGCAGGCGGAAGGTCCCGAGTTCGGATCCCAGATCCCACGTATAGATGCCAGGAGGAAGCGGGGGCGGCCTGCGCTTCTGGTCTTGGTAGGGCGGAGCCTGTGAATCTCGGGGCAGAAGGAGGTGGAGGCATCCATGGTGGTTCGCGAGTTCGTCCGTGGTTCTACACAGACACACACATACACACACGCGCGAGAGAGCACATACACACACGTACACAATTGAATAACTAATAAAAAAAAAAAGTTTTAAAAGAGAGGGAGCTAGAGAGGTGGCTCAGGGGTTAAGCCTCTGCTTTGTAGGCAGAAGGTCCTGAATTCGGATCCCTAGACCCCACGTATAAACGCTGGGCAGAAGCGGAGGCGGCCCGCGTTTCTGGTCCTGGTAGGGAGGAACCTGTGAATCCCGGGGCAGAGTAAACAAGGAGGAGGTGGAGGCGGTCCATGGTGGTTCCCGAATTCGTCCGTGGTTCTACACACACACACATACATACACACACATACGTACACATGCACACACATGCATATACACACAATTGAATAAATAATAAAAAAAATTTTAAAAAAAAGAGAGAAGATTCATTTTGGTTCCTGGTTCAGAGGTTTCTATTAATGGTCAGTTGACTCCACAGCCATGGTCATGTGTCTAACACAAAAAATCATGGTGGAAAGATAAAGATGCCGACTTTCTGATTCACAGGGGAAAAAAGCTATTCTATAGCTCTTATTGTTCATCATTAAATATTTAACAAATGCCAACAGTAGATACAATTTCACTTTATCTCAGTCAAATTCAAGTGTTCTGTCAATTAGAGCTAAAACTAATTCACAACATCTGCATAATGCTTTATCAGTGCTATAAAAGGAGTTAGAAAAGATAAACAGATTTTGCAACATAGTGGTAGGCTAAAAATGAGTTAGATTTCCAGGTGGTATGCAGATACTAGGCCCTCACTAGGAAATTTCAAATATGTTCCAGTTATACAGGTAACAATGTTAAAACTTTTCCATTAGAATGATCATTTGGAAGAGTGTGGCCCAGTTTGTGTCTTTAATTTAAATCAACAGCAATGCTTGTCAGTGGAAGTACTTAGCTAGCTACCATGGACTTTATCTCCTCAAAAAGCTACTGTTTACTAAGATCTGTGGTAGCTACTTTAAAATATAAGCAACTCTCCTGGACTGGAGAGATGGTTGAGGGGTTAAGACTTTGCCACATAATCAGAAGGTACTGAATTCGGATGCCAGGTGCCACATAGAAACACCAGGGGCAATGGCTGTGACCTGCGCTTATGGCCCTGGTGGCAGGAGCCTGCGAAATCATAGAGTGAAGCAAAAAGGAAGTAGGAGCAATCCAGGATGATTTCTGAAGTTACCCTTGGTCTTCCACAGGGACACACAGTGCCACCTTATACACACACACACACACACACACACACACACACATACACAACAAATTTTATATATGTATAACATAATCACAATACATAATATATAATATTCTCCATATATATATATTATTTCTACTACTTTCCAGTTATTGTAGTGCTTTGTAGCTGGCAGAAAGGTACAACATCATTCAGCAGAAGATGTTGAATAACCACTTGGTTAGTTACTACACCTTTTGAGTACTGAACTGTCATGAACTCATACTTCTGACTCAGTCACCCAGCCAGCAACCAACCATCTGAGTCCCATTGCAAGGTTTTGAAGACTTACTGTCTCTCCAAAAACATTTTTATATTCAGCCATTACCTCATGGAATCACAATGGCCACACATGACTTATGAGATGGTACATATGGAAGGATCAAAGCATTATGGACATAGTGCTAACATTTATGAAAAGTAATGTCCATCATAACACATAAGAGTATAAGTATTGTAATTGATAGTGTCCATGTTTTCTATTCTACTGGCCCAGAAAGATTTCATTCTAAAAGCATGACGTATAGAGCTTGAAGCTTGCCCCTAGAAAATAGGATTACTAAATTACACTGGTAGTTTTCCTGATCTTTATGTCTTCAATCCTCATGGCAGTTGTATAACATTAACTTGCTCAAGGCAATATTCTGTGATTTGTTTTTATTTTATCTGAACATTCAACATTCTGTATTATTGTCTATCTATATGTTGGTGTATACAGATTTTTCTTCAATACCCTCAAATGTTCTGTCATATTTCATTATATAAGTACACACAATTTGCATACTTTTGTTCTCTCCTGAAGATGTTTGGAATAGTTCCATACTTTCTCTCATATGAAAATATATCATAGCTTGTAGCAATGCATGGCTGTATTCTTTGTACGTGAGAGGATTTCAGTGGGCTACATAAGAAAAATGGAATTTCTGCTTGCAGACTGTTTATTTACATTAAAAAGACTGAAACTTCTATACAACATGTTTCTGCCACTATACAATTAAAAAAGGGTGTATGATTTGACCTACAACAGATTCATTTTTATTTTTCTAATCACCTACAAATGCAAATCATTTCGTCTTTCACATATGCATTTTCTTATCAAAATGCAAAGTAGTGAGAGGTTTTTCATATTTTTACTGACCATTATGTCTCCTGATTTACTATTTCTTGTTCATAGATGCATGCATATGCACATCCAAAGCAGCTCTGTGCAAACCAAGAAGAGTAAACTCTTTCAGTAAGAATTTGATCTTTGTCATGAATTCTGCAGAACAATTAAATAATAAATTGTTTTTACTTTAGACACTTAGAATATGTTATTTGGTTATTGCACACTCCAATAACTAAAAAAAACTTCATTTCATCAAGCTTATAGGGATAATCACAAAAATTATCTGAATAAATTCTGTACAATCTTGTGATTCACAAGTAGAACACCTACATAGTACTTTCTCCCACTTTCCTGTGTGTATAATGGAGAGGCATTATCACACCTAGGTCTATTATGTAGAAATATGATCCTTTCATCATTGATTGATAATGCTTTATCTTTTTTCTTGATGCAATATTGAATTTCTACTTAAAAAGGATTGTATACTATCTTTTTATTTTGTTTTACTGTTCATCAATCTTTCAAAGCTGCTTTACAGTAAATATCAGTAAATATACAGCATAGGAATATAATTTCCAATTCTGCTAAATTTTGTTCTTGGGTATTGGGCCACTGTTATTTTTTTTAAAAATTGTTCCTTGAACATTGATGAATATTTGGCACCTGTTTTGGGTAATCCATTAGTTTTGCAATGAGATCTGAATGTTCTCATGAATCTCCAGGTTTCTGTGTTAGTCACCTTCTTATTCTGACTAGTAATTTAGGGCATTACTATTAAATTGTTTTATTACGTGTGTGTGTGTGTGTGTGTGTGTGTGTGTGTTTGTGTGTGTGTGTGTGTGTGTGTATGTTTATTTGTGTGTGTATCAGAGGGCACTGTGTCCCTGTGGAGGACCAGGGGTGACTTCAGGAATCATCTTGGATTTCTTCTACCTATTTTTTTCTTCACTATGGGATATTTCAGGCTTGGTCCACCAGGGCTGCAAGTGCAGACCGTGGCCCTTTATACCTGGTATTTTTTATGTAGGACATCAGATCCGAACTCAAGATATTGTGCTTGAGAGGTAGAGTCTCAACTTCTGAGTCATCTCTCCAGCCTAAGAATAGCTTTATTTTGACTCACAGTCATAGAGATTTCAGATAATGTTCGCTTGCCTATACCATGTTGTGTTCTGTAGTAAGGAGAAGCACAGGAGGCTTAATCATCCCCTTATAGGATATAAGATTGTGGGGTAACGTTGTCACCATTTTCCAATGGGCTTATACAAAGTCTTTGACTCATAGCCTTTGAATAAATTAATAATTCTAATTATAGCAGATACTATATACTGTTTGTATATGATTTTGCATAATTAAATGTTAGTTATTTTTAAATGAAATGGTTCAATATAAGAATCATATAAAACGTACACACATTTTTACTTCATTTTAAATTCCTTATCCAGAATAAATACAAATTCCTCAGATTTTTTCAATAATTTTTAATAGTACAGAAGCCCTGAATCAAAAATTGTCCAGAGAAAATTAATCATCTTGTCCATAAAGTTCATTTATGCAAAAGTTTTCATTATTCTTTTCTTTAGGAAAATTTTGTGATATCATGCCCCTTTAAATATGGCATTTTCAAAAATGATCTTCTGTCATCTGAAAATTATTTTGATAAAGTTATTATTTATTTTTTATTTTTATATAACTCTGATTTTCATGTAAGTTTCTGTTTTGGCTTATTGAATATTGTCCAGATCAATACTTTCAAGTTTAATTTCTTTCAAAAAAGAAGAACAAAAATGTCTTTTCAATTATTAATATAAGCAATTTTGATAAATTCTCTATCATTTATTATGAATTTAAAGTTTTAAGAGTTTTTCATTTTTTTATTATTCATTCCATTAGTGCACATTTTACTCATTGTAATATAATTCAATCTGCACTAGCACATTTTATATGACTTCATTTAGTTCATATTTGCTTTATGTCTTTTAAAACCTATTATATAAGGCAAATCTTTGCAAATATCCACACAGACTTTTGTCTTGGAGGGTGCATACAAACATGAATATATGTTACAAGTAGCTTGATCTTTTTCTAAGTTTTGTAACATAAGTATATTTAACATAAGTATATTTAAAGTATATTTAAACCTTCCAGCGTAATGAAGCTACTATTTTTAGCATTCTGTTCATATTTTAAATGTGTTTTTCAAGAATATGTCACTGAATCCATATTTGTTAATCAATGCCATATGCCATGCTTACTTGATTTTATTAAGAATCGTGACATATAGGAAACTTGCCTTATGTGAAAGACCACAAAGCAATATTTCTAAATACTTAATGTATCCCCAGAAGGCACAAGATTCTCAAAGTTTAGAGGCAGAAGGTAGTTATTTACCATCTCAACAGAAGCCATATATATTTATTTTGTTTCATCATCTTCTTGTTCCCAAATGTGTACAGTAAAATAAGGGCATAATAATAATTTCACTATAATTAAAAGGCACTACAAGTAAGAAAATTTAAACTTAACAATCTTAAGTCTTTTAACTATTTGACAAGCAAACTAACCAAATTTTTCTCTAAAGAGAGCTATCGCTTCGTATACCATAATTGTTAAAAAACAAGTCCCCCATTATCTGGAGAAAAGTTCTGTATCCATTTTCTCATGCACTTTCTTGTATAAATATCCTTGCTAAATACACTTGAGATAGAATGCTACCAATACCACTATTTGCAGGCTGAAGAAGAAGGTGGCAGATGCTTGAAGAATTGGATTTGAACAAGTATTTTTACTGGACATAATTTTTCATTGTGAATGATAGTATAGTATCATTTAGCTTCTTGTAATAAACCTTATAGGCTGTTTTATTTATTGCCAATATATCATTAAATGTTAATATTTAATGAACATGTCTCTCAAAATTTTCATATATTATTTTCTTTTTTAAAAAATATAATATTATATTTATTTACATGAAAAAGAGAAAGAGAAAGAGCATGGGAGTTAAAGAGTGCAAAGGTCAGAGGGCAACTTTCCTTCCACCATGCAAATTTTCAGGGACAAAACTCAGGTTGCCATGTTTACAGGCCTGCGTTTTACCCACTGAGCTATCTTGCTGGAACCATCATGTATTATTTTCAAATTGATATTTTTTTCATGTGTAAGTGTGTGGTGAGAGTACATAGGAATGAATGTTCCACATGTGCATGCATGTCTGTGTGCTTTCATATGAAGGCCCAAAGTTGATTTTGCCTGTCCTTTTCCATAACTCCCTCCTTTTATTGTCAAGGCAAAGTGTCTCAACTTAATTTGGAACTCAACATGAGGATAAGCTAACTAATCAATTTGTCTTGAGAATTCTATGCCTTTCCTCTAGTGTCCTGGGATAGCAGTTGTTTCCCTGCCTGTCTAACTTTTAGGTGATTTCTAAGTATCTGTACTTTGGTCCTCATGCTTTTGAGGCAAGTGTTTTATCCACTGAACTTTCTCTCAGACCTCAGTTTGAAACTTTCTATTTTGATTAAAAGGACAGAACATGAACTTTACAATCCCAATTTCATGTAACTAGGTTTTCAATATAATGCTTATATAAAAATATAATTAATTTATATTTGGATTTTTTATTCAAATATGATTTATATTACTTGATTTATCTTTTGGGATGAATCAGCAAAAACTATTTTATTCTATTTGAGCCCAAGTTTAAGTATGGATAACATTTATTTCCATATGTTTGCAGAAATTTGTCTTTTTCTCCTGATCCACTTAGTTGGGTATCCGTACATAAGCTATGACATATGAAATCAATATCCTTCTACCTGATGACCTCACAAATAATGATGTCATGTTATTAACCTTAATTTCTTTGAATAATTATCTTTGGCTGATATTCTTCCTATTATCTGGGTGTTGTCATCCTAATGCACTAGAATTGTTAGCTACCTTTTCCTTTTTTATAATCTCACAATGTGAAAGGCTCATGAGAATCGAAAACTTTCCAGGAGAGTGAAATCTTGATAGGCATCTATTGTTAAGTATCAGGGAATACCAAGAAGGTAATATTTCTGCTGGCATTCAGTAAGTTCTTCCTCAATAAATCTGTATATTGGTAGGATTATTGAATAATGAGCAAGTGCAACAGAATGGAGTGAAGGAAATAATTTGAAAATCAACACTAAATTTGCTAATAATTTTAGTTTTTATTAAGAATGAAGATAATACTTCCTTGCTTATTAATGAGTGCTATGAAACATGAGATTAGTAAAATATAAATTTGAGAATCCAAATTTAGACTTCCAAAGTTCATTTTCTACAATACCTTAAAGTTCTATATATACTAAGAAGATCACTCTTTTCCTGCAAAATGCTCTATTATTTTAATTGTCATTGTTTAATTTGTTGTTAAAAGATATCTTATTAAATCAGAGGACTTAAATTTCAAAGCATTTCTCAGGTGAATGAGTCAGGTTACATTTTATCTTACTAGAAAAAATACTTTTAATGATTTTTTTAATGAATTCAGCAATGTTACTGAGCATTCCCTTTCATAAATTTGCCAAATATCCAAAAATATATCAGCAGGATAATAGAAAAATGGCTTTTAATTGCAAACTTTTCATGAAAGACAGAATTATAATATGGCCTCTAATGATCCCCACTTCCTGTTTTCCAAACTATTTTAAAGTTGAGGGCAGCTTTCAGTGAATATTGAGCAAGCAGCTGGTGCTCCTCTCATTCAATGTTTTATGAAGAACTCAATCCTACTAACAACCTCTACAGCGAGTTGAGAAGAGGATATGTCTGCAGTGGAGCTATGACACAGCTTCTGAGACCCAAAAGCATTCTGATTGCAGCCTTTACAAAAACCTTTCAAAAGAAGACCCAGCTGAATGATGTCCACATATACAGTGCACAAAAACTAATGGATAAGGTACACATGTTATTTTCAGGTAATAAGTGCAGGGTAAACTACTACACATAAATAGTTTACTTGAACCACCATAGCTTTCAACTAATCATATAGCTTCCTTATGAAAGATAAATTTGTTCCTCCACAGCACTATTATCTTCTTTCTTCATATTATTGCCCCATATCACTCAAGTCAGATTCTCCAGGGACAGAGATTAGCATCTGAATAGCACAGCCCTTATTCTAATGGAAGTTTGATTGGAATTCTGCCAGTATTTTCTTTGGTAGAGGACTTCCATGCAAATACGTCTAAGCACTACGGGTAAATTTCATCACTATCAGTAAGCATGGAACATAGGATAAAGATACAGTGTCATGCTTTTATACTCAATAAATTAATTTTATGATTCACAGGAAATACGAATTCATTAGTTTATCACTATGCTCCATGGCTACATTTCTGTTTTTAGAGCATTTTGTAAGTTTCTGTTTCAATTTTTGAAAAGAAACTTTATCTAGACTTGCTTTATTTCCTATACTGGATTGAAGCAGCAAAAGGCAAAGCTAATCCTTTAAAACTGTTTAGCAAATAATTTCCACCAAGATACCTACTTCATAAATTATTTAAGCATTTTGGTCTTAACCAGTTGATTGTCTTTTGAATTATACTGTAAAATGATGTTTCTGCATCTAACAATTTGTGATTAATTTTCCCCCAGGACAGTAGCTGAAGCCTGAACTACTCCCTGTGGTTTCCTCTATTCACTACTCAGTGACTCTGTCATTGATGAGTACATAGGACTGAACATTTTCTAAGTTAACCTAGCCCAGCTCAGCAGGCCCTGGAAAGTGTGGCCATAAGGGATAAAGGCACAAGGCAGGGGATTCCATATTCCTATGGGCAAACACATGCTTGGAAGCCTTTTCTTAATTATGTCTGTCCCAGAAAATGTTTTAAATGATTTGAATGTGAAGTCCCAGCAGAATGGGCATAGCAGAAAGACCTAACATTACCTTCTTTGATTTGAGCAAAAGCTGAGACCCATCAACCATAGACATGCAGTTATTAATTACAATTTAACTTTTTTTCCCCATTAAGAGGCCCATAGTGTTGGAAATTTGGAGTCATGGGTTCTTAGACATGAGTTCAGCTTTTCTTCCTAATGCTGCACGAATCTCTCAATTAATCTATGGATTTATTGAGCACTCAGTGGCAAGTCAGTTGATGTGATGTCTTCACAGGGTTCCAGGTGAATTGCTCCATAAAAGCTCCTTATACTCATGTTCCGGATCCTTTTTCTGCATTTTTTTTTTGCCTTTCAAAGCTTTGCTGTTCAATTTATGCTTTCTGCCACAGGTGGCGGCAGAGTCTCATGGGTCTAGGACAGTGTGAGATCAGAATGATCAGCTCAAAGTTCTTTTTTCACACATTTTCATCTAGATAAATTTCACTTTTAGCTAGGTTTCTAATCAAGAGAATTATACAGGCTGCAAAATAAATACTTATATAGAATAATGAATGATAATGAGTTCAAATTGCTTCACTGTGGTATCAGCAGATTCATATAAAAAGTATTAAATTTTAAAGCATTTGTCATTTCACTTATGTCCATAAAATATCTTCAAAATGATCAGATTTTTATGTGTGTGACCACCATAGTGTACAGACTCCGAAACAAATATGGCAATGACATTATTGTTCTTCTAATTCACCTTCATCATAATTTAATTTTGCAGAAAGTATGACCATTCAGAATGAATAGAATATGTATCACTATTATTTACATAATGTTTCTGTAATTTGACCTAATTCTGCAGTGTAGTTACATGTCAATTTATTTAGCAAAGTTTATCATTTTCTATTGTTTTTTATTGTTCTAATTTAAATATCTTCCTTCTTGTTCTGTAAAAAGGCTCTCCAATGAAAATAAATCAATACAAATACAATATACATATATCAATAGATACATGGATAAATATAAAGATATACATCTTTTGTGTATCTTTGAATTCATATGTAAGTAAGCATTTTTAATATTTTTCAGTGAAAAAGATGTTAATTTTGATCAGAATTTGAGGAGGTGGTCGGTTCATCCTGATGAGATAGGTATGAATTCAGTCAGGAATGTAGTCAGCTGATTACTCACATTTCAGTAGATTAGGAAGGAAGAGCTCTCTCCCAAGGGTCTACTTCTTCCATCTAGGTCTGAACTTCTAAGTTTCCATAACATCATGAGACAGAACCAGGAATTGGATTATAAGGATTCAATCACATGTGCTTGAGGGAGACACATTACAAACAAACTAAAACACTGTACAGCCGGCTGGGTCACTGTCATCTCATAATATGATATTGGGTCCTTGTCATCTCATAATGCAAAATACATTCAAATCAATATAAAAAACTCCCAAAATTTACATTTTCAGCACTATTCGAAAGTAAAAAAATTCTCAGGCTCCAAATAAAGTTTTAAATATGAATTCTTTTAAAATCAGAGACAACATATGAACTTACACGATGTAGTGACACACACACACACACAATTCCCACTCTAAATAGGGAGTGAATGTCTCTAGATTCTTCACCATAATGAGCCACAAATGATTAAAGTTAATTCCATTCAACTCACTAAAAGCCCTTCTTTCCTGCTAAAATATGTGAATATAACTTATTTATTTATTTATATTTATTTTTCCTTGAAAGTTTCAAGAATCTTTTTCAGCTATACACCTGACAGGTGATTAGTGTGCAGAATATACAAAGAACTAAAAATTGAATTTCATCAGCCTGTTTTCTTTTCTAGCCTGAAGCTTCAAATTCTTCTACTGTCCCACTATAAATGGCCTAAGAATCACATGTTTCAGGTTTGTTAAAGCCGATTGGTGCTGATTTCTGAATTGCTATGATCAATGATACAACAAGAACAACTTTAAGAGAAGAGATATGTAGTCTGGCTTATGGTCTACAAGGTAGGGAAGACATAGCAGCAGGCATTGCATTCTATTCATCTTCACATTTCAGAAAACAGCATGGGAGTGCTAGTTTTATCAGTTGTTAAAAATAATAGAGCAATCACTCTTCAGTTGATGAAATTGTGTGTCATCAGGGAAAGAGACAAAAGTGAACACTACCAAAACATTATCATTTCAGACCAACTAATCATCACATTTGAGAGCCATATCTTCTCAGCTTAACAGGAGAGGTTTACAAATTCAGCTGGACATTATGCCTAAAAAAGTTTATTCTTGATCCCTGGGGTGGAAGGGATATCTTGAGTTTCTGTAATACAGCATATTCTCTGAAATATGCTGTTTCAAAGACATGTGAGACAAAATATTTGAGTTGATACATTCAATGGAGAAAGGTAGAAGTGGAAGTAGATAAATAAGGAAATCAGTTTTGGGATTTAACAGGCTATATTGATCAGCATGATTTGTTCAAATAAATTTAGGAAATGATGATTAGCAATGTAAAGTCTATGCTTTACTGAACAGGAAATATTAATATATACAATATTAAAGTCATTTTGAAATACTAGAATGGAAGAGAAGAGAATGAAATTTCATAGAATGAAAACTTACAAAATTAATTAATAAAATAGAATTGACAAAGAGAAATATAGGAAGATTTGAAACTAGATTAATAGAGATTCTACAATCCAAATAGCAAAAAATGAGGAAAAATAAAGAGACATTTGGTGAATTAATATACACATAAATAATATTAGCATTAGAGAGGAGCGAAAAAGTATCATCAACAACACAAAGGACAGTACTAAAATTTGATCATGCAGGAATTAAAACAATGAATATCTTATCAAACCTTCCCAATATGAGTAAATCCATCCTGACAAGATACTGACAATAATAAATAATCACATTTAGGGAAAAAAAAACTCGTAACATTAACCTAAACTTTTATATTAAAACATTAGAAAGTGGGCTGGAGAGATAGCTCAGAGGTTAAGACTGTCTGGCAAGAAAAAGATTCTGAGTTGGATCCTGGGTCCCATGTAAAAATGCCAGTCAGAAATGGCAGAGGCCTGCACTTCTGGCTCTGGTGAGAGGAGCCTAGGAAATCCTATGGCGAAGCAAGAAGGAGGTAGAAGCAATCCAGGATGATTCCCGAAGTCACTCTTGGGCCTTCAAAGGGACACACAGTGCCCTCTGTAAAACACACACACACACACACACACACACACACACAAATATTAACAAAATATTAGAAAGAAAAGAAAAAAAATACAGCCAGAGTAATAAGAAAACAATTAGTATTGGAGTGTCATTGATTCAACAGAGCATAATCACAAAACACAAATTAATTCAAGCAAGTTTATTTCTTTTAAATATCCAAAGAGTCACAAAATTTAATGAAACTGAGGAAAACAGACAGAAATTGAAGGTAAACAATTTAATAATTTAAATCAGGATTGAAATAAAGGCAATGTAACAGATTTCAAAAAACTATGAAGAACGATCATGGTTGCTGGGCAATGAGATGATTTAGATAAATAGATTAGACCTATAAAAATGCAGTATACATTAAAAATAACCCAGATTAAACTCATTGAAACACATATGCAAAAAGACATGGAAGTCAGGAGAATGGTAGGAAGAGATGCAATGTTGAAATGAGGATGACGCATAGAGGATTGGGTAGGAATACATCAAAAATTTGCTATATTCATGAAACTCTAAAAGAATAAAAATAAACTAAAAAGAAATACAGTAAAATAGAACTTGAGAAAAATGAAATATTAGCATGTCTATATCATGAAATGAGTCAATAATCAAAAATTTCTCATAGTGAAAACTACAGTTTGAAATACTTTACTATGTAGTCACTAAAATACTGATAAATACTAAATCTTTAATTAATCTTCTCAACAATGAAAGAGGAGAGAATATTTCCAATTTAATTGCAGACATGTCAGAATTGAAATAAATCTCTTTTTCAGAAAAGGAAACTTTCAATGAAAACATTTTGGGACTATAGATAGAAAAAAATCTTCATTAAAATAGTAATGTACCAGAACTAGTAATAGTTTTCATTACATAATTTCTGTACAAACCTACTGTAAAAAGTGTTATTTCTGAAGCTCACATAAAGGTACAAAAAAGAATGAACTCTATGAGCTGTCTTTTGTCCTCCATATATGTGCCACAGATTGTGCAATCCCTTATATATGCACTCACCTATACACTAATAACAAATAGGAACTAAATTTGCAAAACTATTAACAAACCAAATACACATTATATATATATATATATAGTTATACATTATGAATATCTTAGCATATTATTAAGAGTATAAGATTGAATTAATGTCAAGTAATCAGTTAATGTATAATTCCAGCATATGAAGAAAATAGAAAGTACATCATCTCTATGAAAGTAAAAAGATAACTAAATGGAATATTCTTTTATCATGTTAGCACTCTGAAGCCTAGTTATAGAACAGAACTCCACATCTAACCTCACAGACAATGGTGAAAGACGGGTTTCCTATTCCCTAAGATCAGAAGCAAGACAAAGATGCTTATTCTCAATGTTTATATTTAATATTGCTCTGCTTGCACTAGTTCAGGGTTGGAAACAATCAGGTAATCCAATTAAAGGTTTTGGATTAGAAAAAGCAAAGCAAATAGGTAATATTTTACATTGGGAACCCTGTGAATCCACTGTAAAACCGACAAGTAATGAATGAGTTTAGGCAATTACTAGCATGTAAGATGAGCCTATAAAATAACTTTCACTTCTAATCTGTGATTGTGAATTTTGTCTGTCAATTTTTAAAATTTTTTTTATTATTTATTCAATTGTGCATGTATGTGTGTGCACATGTGTGTATGTGTATGCGTAGAACCACGGGTGAAATCGGGAACCACCATGGACGCCTCCACCTCCTCCTTGTTTACTCTGCCCCGGGATTCACAGGCTCCGCCCTACCAGGACCAGAAACGCAGGCCGCCTACGCTTCTGCCGGGCGTCTATACGTGGGGTCTAGGATCCGAACTCAGGACCTTCTGCCTGCAAGGCAGAGGCTTAACCCTCCAGCCCCTTGTCTGTCAATTTGATTGGAGCACAAGCACCAAACAGCTGGTTTTATATATATATATATATATATATAAAATCTTTGAGGATGATATTATGCATTAAATTTGCAATGATCCCTGTAGCTTCTTATACTTGAACACTTGCGCTTGAGTTGCTTGCACTCCTTCATAATGTTGTGGAAAGTGTGGGAAATAAAGTCTTGCTTTAAGAAGTTGTTCACATTGGGAAAGCTTTCTGGTATTATACTCTAGCTCCACTTCTTGTTCATGTTGTGCTTCTTGAATTTGAAATTCAATGTGACCAGCACTACTCCCACTCCTAAATCTATATGTACCCCCTATGATAGATTGAATTTTCTCTTTCCTTGAACTTTATCCAATATAAGCCCTTCTTTAAATTCTTTGTTGTAATAGCATCACAGTTTTTGGAAGAATGTAGCGTTGAAGTTGATACTGAAAAAAGAGTTGTTCTGTTCCGTGCCAATGGGAGTCATCTAATTTGTTTAAGGTAAAGAAAAATTGAATGCTCTCTGAATATGTGCTTGAGCTGGAACATTGATCTTCTTCCCTGATTCTCAAACTGTGAAGTTAAGCCTCATATTTATTATGAGCCCCTTGGCTCTTAGATATTCTAATATTTCTTGTATTTTTCATTTGTGACAATTTCCAGTTGCTGTCATGCACTTGTATAATGTTCGAGGGCAGAGTAAAATTGTTTAAATTAAAATAATTTAAAAAGAGCTGGTAATAAATAAAATTATAAGAAATGTTTAACTGAAAATTTTATGAAGTATATCACCTTCTCCTTTCGACAGCCTACAGCTGACATAGCAATAATTAAAATTCCCCTCCTCAAAAAGAGCTATTTCTATCTTCTCAGTTATAAAACGATTAATTTTTACTTTAATTTATTTTAATACCTTATATTTTCATAGTTTAATACAACAAAGTCCATAGGTATATGTGAGTTTTCAACCCTTACTACCCAAACCAAATCTCTCTCATTTTCTTAGGGAGAATGGTATTGTTCAATCCTTGTTTGTTTGTTTGTTTTGTGTTATTTTTATTATTTGACACTTTCTTCCATATTTTTCCCTTTATTATGAAAACCCATACTCCCTCCCCTCCTATTCAACTTCAGAATTTCTTCTTTCCAGCCCATCTCTTTCAAATTTTTGTGTATTTTGGCATGTGTAGCCCACTGGGTTTCTTTTGCCTGTACTGGCCAGTGCTTGTGTACTTGCTAGGGTATGCATAACTTTTCATTGGGTAAATATTTTGAATAAAGTTCCCTTTCTTCTGTCTGACATTATCGTTAAATAGTCATTGGTGAATTATTGGATTGTCCCTTAGCCACTGTGAAATACTGGTAGGTCAACAATTGTGGAGATCTTGTGAAATTGGCCATTACGTTAGTGATTTCTTGATGGTAGCAGTTCTGTCTTTACCAGAAGTTAGACTGTGGTAGCAGCCATCCCCACTTTCAGTCTCTTACCACCCCATAAGGTTGTTTGAGGTTTGGGAGTGTTCTAGCTAGAGATAGTTATCAACTGTCTTGGGGGTTTGAGCTCTGTACACATTTGTAGAAAGCTAGTATTTGAATTAAGCCAAGAATGAACCTGCAAGAAATTGTCTAGTTGATGGCAAAAGCCCATCCAATAGTGGGTCTGACTAGTCTGCTGGTTTCACAGGTGTCCCTCTCTCAGCCGTTATATGGATATGGTGGGACCAGTTCCCTCAACCTTTACTATTGGTGTGGACTCTCCTACCGGGCTGAGCAAGGACTGGACTACTGTAAGCCAGAATTAAACCCTTTAGTTCCCTTAAGCTGTTTGGTATATTTATATGCAATACAAGCTAACTCCAACAGATGGGGAACTGATTTCTGTATCCTGGGTAGAAATGAACACTACGCAGTCACTTATTGTCTGTACTTTTACGGTTTGGGCTTTTAGGCATTAAATACCTCCCACTGTAAAAGGACACTTCTTGAATAAATGCAGAGAGCTTTTCTAAACTAAGGATATAGTGATAGTATTAAGATGGCCAACAGATTCATTTTTATTTATTGAAAATATTCTAGTTACAATTGTTTTTCTTATAAAGAAGAACTATGTTACCCAAAGTATTCATTCCCTCTTCTTCCCTTCTCTCACCTCTAGACTTCAAAATGTAAATTGAGAATCTGAATGTATTGTAGACAACAGGAAGATACTTCAGAGAACATATTAACAAATAGGATACATGTTTTGCTTCATCTTTGTGGACCAAACATTCAAATGTCTAAAGTATCATCAATTATTTTAGTCTTATATCTTTCAAGTCTGCCTAAAGAACTGTATTTCTTTGATTCCAAGACTTCACTCAGTATCTTGGCATTTTAGACAAAAGCAAAAAGCAAAAACAAAATAGTTACCCCTTTACATTTAGAAAGTGATTACAGCAATAAAAAGATTTATACATACCTCTTCACTGTTAAAACAAATATTACAAAGAACATTGAGGACAAACCTGACATTTTCAAAGTGTTTGTGGTGAAGAAACAATCTACAATATAGCAATTAATCAGTTATGGATACAGCTCATACTTGGTGATTTTCAATTATGTGAAATTATAACCAGCAAAATAATCATTATATATGCAATTAATTAATTCATCATTAGTTTATATGTATATATTTAAAAACAGAAAATTTTATATAACTTTTCCATTTCAGCACATAGAATCTTATTGTTATAAATTTCTGATAAACTCCAATAGCAAGTTTTTTCAATGATATAGGTAGTGGCACTGACTAAAAATTCTATGCTATCCTTTTATCAAGTTATAAAATAGTCAATTCTTAAGATTAATTTGAACACGTTACATACTACTATGACTTATAAAATAACTGAATGTGCAACCAACTTTTAAAGGTCACAGGGAATTGAAAAGGGGTGGATGGATAAGACGGTTAAATGCCTTTTTTTTTAGGTATAAGTTTTTCTCTAAAGCCTCAGCGAAACCTTTGGCCCAGAAAGTGGTTGAGTAGGGATTAAGTTCTTGCAAAGAAAAAAAAGTTTGTTCCCTGAAGGCATTATAAAGATCCCAGCTGTTGGGGTACATACTCCCTGGTTATGATTGGCACTGAAATGTCAAAGCTCAGAATCCCAAGCTACTAAATTGCCTGCCTTAATCAGGGAATGCTTGTCTGCCCCCCACGGCTCAGGATCAGCCAGAGCTGCCTATCTTACTTTCTTTCAGTCTTTTGACTAGGGTTACAGCTCCCCTACCCCTTCAATTATACTTGTCTATTTTCTTCTCTTTCTGAAGAGAATCTTTTTTTTTCTATTTTACTGCCTTATAAAAAGCCTTTCACCAATAAATTTGTATTTATAAACTTCTAAAACTCTTACAATTATTTGCTACTTAGAGAACAAGACAAAAATAATATACTTCAAATTAATCATACAAGAAAGTCTCATTGAACTTTGAATTTCTATATTAATTTTAAGAAACCAATGCATGTATTTTAATAGTGCTTAACAAAAACTTTATACTACAAGATAATATCCATATTATCTATCCATACATATGTCTTATAAAGGATATGTACATGTGTATATAGTTACATGCTAACTATACTCTAGCTCACATATCTACATGAGTATCAATCCATATCCACAAATAAATATAGAAAGATCTATATCTATCTATCTAACTATCTATCTACCTATCTATCATCTTTTTATATACATCCATTTCATCCTTGGATAGAGACAATGAGAGAGTGGAAAATAGACAAAAATACAATTTATTTTGCATGCAAAGCAGGCTTAGAAAGCCACAAGTAAGGGATTTTTTTTTTCCATACTGAGGTTGGTTCTTCAGTAAACAAAATGCTACAATTTGTTTAGTCTTTAGAAATGGCCTAATTTCTCAAAAATTTTTTTGAAAATGAGATATCTGTTTTGTCAATTCATGCCAGAATACCATGGATCTCTGACTTGCATAACAATGAACTAGATTTTTCTAAATATTTTCCTAATATTTAGGTTACTGCCTAATTACAGGTAAAAGTTTGCCTGAAAGAGACCCATGACTTATTGTATATCCACCTAAAGAAAGATGACAGGTTATTGTTTACAGGAAATCTATTAAATCCACTAAAACCTTGAGAAGCAGAAAATGAGTTTAGGAATTTAACAGCACACTAGATTGACATACAAAAATGGCTTACGTTTTTAATAAATGTGTTTATTTTTTTTTATCAACATGACTCAACTAGAAAATCCCCAGGTGTCTGGTAACAAATGATTTGGACCAAGACAAACAGTAAGATCATTTCCTCCTAACAGGCTTCTACTTACCGCTGGTGATATACAAATTCTAACAGGAGGAATGATGTCTTATATAAGTGATTCAGTTAATAATTTCTTGCCAACTCTAACAGTAGAATGATATTTTATATAAGTGATTCAGTTAATAATTTCTTGCCTTATAAACAGACCTTGTAGATCTCATTGTTTTTTCTCATTTTAAAATGTGAAATATGGATTCACAGTCAAAGAATGTTTCATCAGTTTTTCTTGTCCCAGCACAATCTGTTCTGCCTTGGTCATTTGATGAGTGCTTAGGGCTGGACCTCTGTTTAGATCACTTCCATCAGGTTCAGCAGCATCAGAGAGCAAAGTGCAGGCAATCTGCCACAGCAGAATTGAGAAGGTTAGTCTCAGTTGTCAACTTGACACCTAAGCAATGAACTTCCGGGCAAGATTTTGAAGGATGGCCTATTAAGGCAGGGCTTTCCAAAATTCTGTAAGAAATTGTCTTATTGGCTGTTCAGTGCTGAGAAAACATGCCATTGTGTATGTCATCATTCACTGTGATGTATAAGAAAATGGACAGAGAAATGGCAAGCTGGTATCATGTATTGATTCTTTCATTTGTTTGTGGAATTTGGATGTTGTATAGTCAGTAGAGGTATCTCTAGAGGTAAGCCTCCTGTTGCCATGTAGAATATCGTCTTGAATTCTGAGCTAGTATAAAACCTCATTCTTTTCTAATATTTTGGGTCAGGTCATTATTTTAGCAATGAGATATGAAAATAACTCCTTCCGTTTGAATGGAAGAATAAAGACTATAGACACTTAATATGTACTTAATAGTTTCATTGTAACAGTGCCCCTTAGATATTAGTTGCTCAAATATAACAATATTGTTGTAAGTCCTCTCCAGTGCTGATAACATCTGTGGCTTCATGGGTAAAGTTCTTTCCATGTATGAGTGGGGACTGGAGTTGGAATCTCTAGCACATAGGTAAAATCTATGAGGAGATGATAGTCCACTGAAATTTTATACCTCAAGAAGAAGAAAGAAGGAATCCCTAGTTCAAGGAAGATATCAGGACTTGATGAACTGGTGTGCTCTGGTTTACACAAATGACCCTGACTCAATGTATAAAGTAGATAAAAGAGTGAAAACATCATTTAATGTCAATATTTTAGCCTTGCACATACAAACATTCATATGCAATTATGTACACTGTATGCACAATTAACATGCCACAATAAATTTAGAAATTCCTATAAAGATTTTCTCTGCTAAGTAATTTATGATCAATGTTTTTGAAAATAAGAAACCTGTCTTACCAGTTTATGCCAAAGATGCCCCATGGCCATATGGCTATCACCATTTTGTCTTCATAGGTAAAAATCCAGAGTGAAATGTCCTTCTTTATGATATGGATCTGACAATTTTCATAGTCTTCCTTATCTAGAGAAAGTCTTACCATGCTTTGCTGATGCCCACAGAGCAGGTATGTTGTCACACTTGGGTGTGGGTGTCAACTTAACAATTGAGGTGTGAGCTCTGGGCACATTTGTAGAGAATTAGTGGTTGAGTTAAGCCCAGAGTGAACTTGCAGATGATTCTCTAGTGGATATGGAAGACCCAGCCCAAGGTGGGTGGGACTGCCCCCCTCCCAGGATAGATAAATAAAATGTAGGAAACTGTTTGAGAAAGTGGACATCTTTCTGTATACTTGGTCAGCCATGCTGGTCTGGCAAGTAAGGATTGTTCCACTCTCAGCCTTTATGTGGAAAATATGGGGCAAGTTTCCTTGGTTCTTGTTGGTGTGAGTTCTCCTGCCAAATTGGACAAGAACTGTAACCAGGAACTATAAGCCAAAAATAAAAACCCCTTTTGATTAGCAGCATTCAGGTGAGCTGCATTACATGTGCATGAAATTGTGCCCTGGACTCTTCCCAGAGTCAAGCACCTGTAGCAAGTACCTTTGAGTTAAGTTAGCTATTTTGTTAGTCACACAGTATATAAGTATCTTACGTTGGATTCCACCAGTTGGACTATTATTGGAATACTTCTTTGGAAACAACATCAACTCCAGAAGGCACCTGAATGTGGTAGACAAAAACTCCAACTTCACAGCTTCTTAAATATATCTACGTTAAATTTTTTTGTTCAATTTTAAGTTTTTTTCTCCTGCATTTCAAAATGTGTTTTTAGATATACACGGAAAAATGTTACTAGTTTATTTATATCATATTATGTGTAAATACACTGACATTTTAATTTACAATATCAAGTATTTAGTATTCATTTTTTCTATTTTGTATTTTCATCAAAATTTTGCCTGACATCGTTGTGTCTCATTATAAAAATCTTACTGAAAGTGAATCTTCCATTCATCTTAACAATTCTGAGAGGTATAGACCTACTATTAAAGAAATGAAGAAAAGATAAATGGACCATTTGAAATATACGTTGGTTTCTTGTTTATGATATATGTTGTCTTACTTTGTAATTATTGTACCTGAATGGTCCTTCCATGATGTCATTTCTACCATGTCAGAGATGTGGTAGATGTAATATATAATTTATTCAGTCAATCTAACTGCACGTATTAACAGCCCTTCCGCTTTTCCTATCAAGTAGAAACATTATTAGAATTCACTTGGCAGAGTTGTTATAGTGAGTTATATGTCATTCAGTGAGTCTATTTTAATGATGATAATTCTATTGATCCAGGAACATGGGAGGTCTATCCACCTTCTGGTGTCTTATGAAATTTCTTTCTTTAAGATTTTAAAATTTTCAATGTATAGGTCTCTCATATCCTTGTTTAGATTTATACCAAGTTAATTCAATTTTAGGGGCCATGTTATATGGTATTTTTCATAGTTAGGCACAGATGTCAACTTGACAGTTGAGGGTTTGAGCTCTGGACACATTTAGGGAGAATTAGTGGTTGAGTTCAGCCCAGAGAAAACATTCAGGAGCTTGTATAGCTGATGGGGAAGACCCAACTCATGGTGGGAGGGATTAGGCCCTGGAATAAAATAACCAGGAATCATAAGAGAAAATAAATTTTTTGTTCCCTTAAGCAATTTGATGGTGATTTTAACAGCAATCATGCAGGCTAACTGCTACAGTATCATTTCTCTTAGGGTTTTCTCATGATTTTTATTCTTGGTGAATAAGAAGGCTACTGATTTTTGAATATTTATTTTATTATCTGCCACTCTGCCAAACTTATTTGTTAGTTCCGGAGTTTCTTAGTGGAGTTTTTGGGGTCTCTCTGGTATAGAATCATGTCATCTGCAAATAGAGATATCTTTACTTTTCTTATTTGTATCCCTTTTATCTCTCTCTTGTCTTATGATTATAGCCAAAACTTTAAGTATAATATTAACAGAAGTGTTGAGGATAAACAGACTTTTTCAAATTGGGAATGCTTCAAATTTTTTACCATTTAGATGTTCCTTGCTACAGGCTTGTATATGGTCTTTATTGTGTTTATATTAGTTCCCACAATTCCTAATGTCCTCAGGGCTTTTATCATAAAGGGATGTTGGATTTTGTCAAAGGGTTTTTCTGTGTGTATGGAGAGAATCACATGATTTTGGTCTTTGCATCCATTTATATGATGAATTACATTTATTGATTTGCTTACGCTGAATCAATCTTGTGTGTCTGGAACGAACCCTACTTGGTCGTAGTGAGTGATTTTTTTGATATGCTTTTAAATTCAATTTGCTAAAAAATGTTGAGTATCTTTGCATCTGTGATCATCAATGAAATTGGCCTGTAGTTTTTTATTGTAACTCTATTTGCTTTTGGGACCTGTGTAACATGAATTTCATAAAAAGAGTTTGGAAGTGTTCCATCTTTGCTATTTTCTGGAGTAGTATAAGGAGTAGTGGTGTTAGAAGTTCTTTAAATATCTTGTAGAATTCTACACTGAATACATCTGCTCCTGGGCTTTTTATGATGGGAAGATTGGTATTTACTTTTATAAATTCATCACTTGATATAATGCTATTTAAATAATTCAGTTCATCCCAATTCAATTTTGGTAAGTTGTGTATATTTAAAAATTCATCTGTTTTTTTTTCTGATTATCAAATTTTGTGAAATATAAGTTTCGAAGAGGACTTTTTGATTCTCTATATTTCTTTGGTAACAGTTTTAATAATTCAATTTTTAGCTCTAATTTTATTAATTTGAATTTTCCATCTTTTGGTTTTGGTTAATTTGGCTAAGGGGTTATCAACTTGTTGATTTTTTTCAAAGATATGTTGTATTTTCATTATCATTCACTTCTGGGAATTTTTTAATTTCATTTTGATTTCTGCCTGAACCCATTTCTCCTTCAGTATTATGGTATTTAACCACTAAGAATTTGTGTATTTTATTATTGTCCATGTTGTTGTTGTCTAGCTTTATTCAGTACAGGATGTAATTTCAACTTTCTTATGTAAGTGAAGTTTTGCTTTGTGGTTCAATATGTGGTCTATTTTGGAGAACATATCATGGGCTGCTGAAAAGAAAGTCTATCTCTTAGTGTTAGGTTAAAAGATTTAGTAGATGTTTGTCAGATCCATTTGGATTATGGTTTGATTCATTTCCAACATGTCTTTGTTCCATTTTTGCCCTGTTGACCTGATTGGTGAGAATGGGATACTGAAACTCCCTGTTGTTTTTATGTTTGGGTTGATTTTCAGTTTTAGACATTGCAGTGTTTGTCTAATGAATATGAATGTGACTATATTGGGTGCATATTTGTTCAGAATTATGAAGTCTTCTTGATGAATTGTTCTTTTTACTAATATGTAGTATCCTTCTACGTCTCTTAAAATTGTTTTAGCTTCTTCAAGGTTTCCATAGCTCTTGAATATTACTCTCAAGTATTTTTTTCAGGCTCTTCAGTTGAACAATTTTCTTCTATCACCTTGCCTTCTAGTTCTGATATTCTATTTTCTGCTTCTTTAGTTCTGTTGGTGAGACCTGTCTGTTAAGTTTTGGATTGTATTTAGCTTGTTTTCAATTTTAAGCTTAATATCCACAGATTTTTTTCTCAACTGCTCTGTACTTAGTTTTGTTCCTTCTATTGTTCATCTCAAACAGCTGTCTGTTATTTTCATGTTCATACTTGCTTATATAGTTATTCATTTCCTCTCAGAGTTTCTTTTTCATTGTTTTGGTCATATTAGTAATTAATCTTAGAAAATAATTATCTAGTTTTTTATTTCTTTGCTTACATTAAAGAAATCATTCTGGTTGAAATCTATCATTATGGATTCAATGTTTTCTTTGTTGGAGATTTTTTTCCTGTTTTTTATGTATTTTGTTTATTTACAGTGTTTCTTGGGAATTTTATGCTTTTTTCTTTGATAGGTATTTCTGACTCTTTAATCTGATAGAGTTGGCACACTTGGACAGTTGTTGTGACTGCTTGTCTGGGTGTGAAAGGGATCAATCTAAGGTTACTTGGTACCATTTTTTGTCAGGTTATTGTAGTGCTCAACGAGTGTGCAAATCCAGCTTTGTTTAAGGGGGTGATAGCATTTTGGAATGGGTATAGCTGAAAGGTTAGAGTGGTTGTCAGTGTTTATCAGATGACATTTGGATTAAGTACCAGAGTAGCTTTAAGAAGCTAACATAAAACGTCTGTGAACAGACGTTCTTTCCTGATCTCACCAGAAGGGGAGGGCATATAGTCTAGCAGATAAAAAGTAATCATTTTGCAAATGGGTGATGGACCCCTCCCTCAGGGAGGTTTCCTACTCTTATTACATCTACCCTTGAATGTGCTATTACAACAAGACTCCAGTTTAACAGCTTTTTGTCTCTGGCCAGGGGGTGACATACAGTGCCCAGCAGAATGGAGTGAAGGGAATTGCAGGAGCAGCAAAACTGCAAAAGAAAATCAACAAACCACAATCCAGAACTTCAAAGACTATATCAATCACATAGAACTAGGACAGCCTAATCTCTCCCCATCCTGGAGCTCAGGGACATTTGCGGAAGAGGGGGCGGTAAGATTGTAAGAGCAAAAAGATGGGAGGAGCAACGATTTGCAAGATTCTCAACAATAGTTGGGGCCAAAGCAATCGTAATGGGACTTTGCATGCCCTGCGCAATGTCCAGCGCACTGTTGCCCTCATAAAGTCTAGCATCTGTTAAGGGCACCGAGACCCCCTGGAGGCAAGGGATTGACAGCCATAGTAGTGATCTTATGCTTAAGGGGAACAAGAGAAAGGGCTTATGGAAATGCCACTGGGTCCTTATATGTCATAGGAGAGGAGGACCCAATGGAGAGTTAGGCGTATACAATAAAGGACTCTCTGGGAATTGGGGGGGAGGCACTGGGGGAAGGGGAGGGGGAGGAGGGGGGAGGGAGAGAAGCTAACATAGGGTAGGTGTAGTAGAAAGGAATTGGAGTTGAGTGAGATATGGCTGCTTATAGATTGCTAGGAGTATAAGAGGATGTTTGACTAAGTTCCTGTATGGGTAGGTATATGACCTTGTGTATGCTGTATAGAAATCTTAAGCTGTGGTGGCTGTCGATTGGGTTTGAAAGAAAAATAATATGGGGTATTTATCTTTGGGCTAGGTGTGAAGATTCTCTTAAATGTTAAATGATGAGATTCTTGGGTTCCTCAGCTGTATGGTGTTAGTCTGCTACTCCCCAGACTGAGGATGTTTTGGTCTCTACAAATTTCTATGTTCTTTTTAAAGCTTGCAGGGGCCCGGCCATGTTGTGGATCTGTGTAGGAGCCAAATACAGACCACGAAGCTCAACTTTATTCCTTTAAAGTAAGCACAGGATGGGCTGTATTTTGAATTTTCATGGGATCTTCACCAGCCCAGGCAGGAGGGGTGATAGATTCACCTTCCTCCAAATTCCATAATTAGGTGACAGCTTTGGTTGCTGGTAACTACCTTCCTCCTAGTGGCCAGTAGACACTTGTAAAGCATATGTTCAGTCAAGTATCTTTTTGGAACAGTGACTAATGACTCACTCCTTTCTGTCCTTCACCCTGCCCACATGACTAGGGAAAAAAAAATCTGCTCTACTTTCTGATTCTGCTTTTTTTTTTTTCCCTCTGAGAGGTAGTCCGGTAGCCATATAACCATTAATCAATAAACTTTTTCCATTCCTTGTCCATGACATGGTATTTCTGGCCTTTTTTATGTATTAAAAAAAAATTATGTCTAACCAAGCGCCCACCTCTTTTCCTTTTTAAACACAAAGGGCCAGGTCATGTATTGAATCCATGCTGGGAGCTGGTCCTAAGCAGAGAGGTAAGGTATCGATTTAAAATGAAACCTTGTAGCCATAAAATAATTCACCTAAACTCTCTTTCAATGTGTTGGACTTCTGCAGGAGAAGATATATGTAATAAATTTTCTCATGCTCATTTTTATTTATGAAGTATTTAAAAAATCTCTATGCACAGTTTCTAATTCTTGCTGAGAATTTGTCAAACTGTGTACTTCTTCAGAGACTTTGTTCAGTTTAGCCATACTATATACTAACTAGTGCAGTGCATGCCTTAAAGAG
The DNA here is from genome assembly GCA_023101885.1 of Typhlomys cinereus. Lineage (NCBI taxonomy): Eukaryota > Metazoa > Chordata > Mammalia > Rodentia > Platacanthomyidae > Typhlomys > Typhlomys cinereus. Next base: position 5,569,690 of record JALPQD010000029.1, read on the forward strand.
TAAGTATTTTGCTTTTTCGGTGTACCTTAGTTTGGTTTAGCAATGGACCTATTAATCAGTGTGGAAACATGCAAAATTAGTATGACAAACCATGGACTCTACAGATGAAAGAATTTAGGATGTTTTAAAACCACAGCTCAATTTTCTCTTCTGAAAGGGGCCTTTATGTTCCATTTGTACAAACTGATCACATATATCTTACTGGAAAAATAATCTGATAATATACTCGGTGTAACATTTCTTGCTCCCATTTTGAATTTTGTCAGAGTCTCCATTCCATCCAAGGTCATCTTGAATTTGCATTTCATATCTTTGTCATTCAATATTAAATGGCCAAACAAGAGCAACTTCTTGCTTTCTTTCTTCTCTAGGAATTACTTCTTTGAGGAAGGATGATACTGAATTTCTTAAAGAAAGGCACTATTAGGCTTGTTTTATTGGAATTTTGGGGATCGGCCTATTTCATGACTTTCAATTAGTTTGCAGCATTCCTCAAAGCAATTAGCAAGAGTCCAGTCTCTTGCAATCAATGTTCTACAATCACCTAAGAGATGTGGTCAAGCCATAAATTAGCAGGCACTGTAATTCTCCAGTCTGCAAAGTCATTATCTGTGTTAGTTTTCCAGTTATTTCAGTTTTCAGCAGAGTTCTAGTCTTTCAGTGAAGTTAAAATTAATTTTAGAATTTTTCTTTCATTCCTTGGGAAATATTTAGAATTTTGTTTATGTCTTTTTCCATATTTCAAATAAATATTGTATTAGATGTCCACTTAGCCAAGAGATAGTAATGCAATTATTCTGTAACACGTTTGATTTAGTAAAAGGCTCAGGCAATCAAGTTTTTGCCTGTCATGTAAGCCCTTACTTACTTTTTTTTATTTTCTTAAAAGTACAAACTATGTAATTTCTCATTATTTCATTGAATTAGGTGAAAGCTGAGTGTATTCTGATCTAGCCAAAATTATGGGTTAACTTATAACATTGTTTATACATTTTCTCTGAGTCCAGTGATTGCTTTTGTAATATTAAGCAATTGCTATTCCCATTAAGAACTGGCCTAACCTTTCTGTATAATGACAGATTCCAAAATAAGGGGCAAAGGTACACATTTTTAAGAATTAAAATTTCACTAACAAAGTAATCCAAGTGATTCAAAGTGATCCAAGTGATTCAAGTATGGGTTTGGTTAGTCTTGGTCATTTTTGGTTTGGTCATTCTTTGGTCAATTTTGAACTTGACAATTGCAACACCATATCCTTACCCAAAAGCCCAACTATTAAAGAAGCTATAACCTGAACTTTCATTACTTATAAGTGAATGATATCTACTGTTACATCCTCAGCAACTGTATTTCAAGTCCTTTAAGTTTCCAGAAACTTGTTGTATGGTAACTATACAGATATCATTTATCCTCATTCTATCATATTATGATGGTTACTATTAAATTTCAATATCACAGGATCTAAAATGAATTTGGATATCAACATCTAGTCATGTCTTTGAGATTTTTCTATTTTCTTCTTTTAGTATAAGCTAACTGAGCTATGACTCATTCAAAATGTGGGCTGTGGCCATGAGAGTTCCTCACTGCACAGAAAAGTGAAAACTCGTTGAACACAAGCTGAAGTACCATTACATTCTGCTCCCTAGTTTTAAGCTGATTGTAACCAGCCATTTTCTATGTTCCCATTGCCATGACTCACTTGCCATGAGGGAATGACTACTATTATACTGCATGAAAAAATAAATCCTCTCTCCCTCCTTTAGTTGCTATTGTTGGGAGTTTTATTACAGTATGGAAGAAAAGATAATTCTTAGTCTCATACAGAATTCTAAGCATTTACTTTTTTTCCTCTTATTTGTGGCTTCATCCCCTTATCAGCACTAATTTATTGATTAATTATTGCAAATTTAGACTATAAAGATCTGAAATCTATTTAACCTTTTCCAGTCAAAATGGGAGTCTAATCACATTTTTGGTCCATATATCAAAGCTAGTCACATTAATAGATAAGTTCAGGAATGTAGTTGATATGATATTTCAATCTCTTTACTCAGGAATCCATTTTCTCCTCTGTGTTGCTTTTTTGAATACACTCCTGCTTGAGTGGGAGATGATGGTGACTAATCATATCATTAAACCACAGTCTCTCTATTCAAAAACTTTAATTACCCTGACTGAAGTGTCTGTGGATACAAATGAACAGCTGAAGCAATAGAGCTCAGTAAAGATCCATGAAACTGCATGCTATTATTTCAGTACCAAAGTCTCCCAATGAGGCCCAGGTGAGATCATAGGCTGATGGTGCTACTGAAATTAACTGGGTCATAAGAGCGCTGACTTCATCACTGGATTAGGCTTTGACAAGTTCATATGTGAATGGACAACTCTGAAACAGAGTTTAGTTGGAAGAAGTAAGCGAATGAGGTCACGACTTTGAAGGATATAGCTTGCTTCTGACCCTTCTGCTGTTGGTATCTACTTTGTGGTTGCCATGAGGTGATCAATATCCATTACTGTGTTTACCTGCCACCAAGTATATCTTGTTAAGAGATGTCAGCTGACTATGGATTTAAACTTTCTTTTTTTTAATTTTCACTCATACAGACTTAACATGTACACCCGTCCCCTCCCTCCAACCTCCCACCGCTCTGTGCCCCTCTCTCCTCCCCCCCTCACCATTTCCCAGTGCCTCCCCCTATTATCCCCGGAGCATCCTTAAATGTACATGCCCAACTCTCCTCTGGGTTCTACTCTCTGATGAGGTGCAAGTACCCAGTGGCATTTCCCAGAACCCTTTCCTGTGTCCCACTTAAGCATAGGAACACTACTGTGACTGTCAATCCCTTGCCTCCAAGGATCCTAGTGCCTTTAGCAAATGCTAAATGGGGTCAATAATGTCTTAGAAATATCACAGGTCAGTCATGCAAAGTCCTATTATGATTGCTTCGGCTCTAACTCGTGTGGAGTGTCTTGCATATCATTGCTCCTCCCATCCTTGTGCTCTTACAATCTTACCGTCCCCTCTTCCGCAAATTTCCCTGAGCTTCAGGATAGGGAGAGATTAGGCTGGCCTAGTTCTAGGTGGTTGATATAGAGTCTCTGAAGTTCTGGATTTTGGTTTGTTGATTTTTTTTTTCAGTTTTGCTGCTCCTGCAATTCCCTTCACTCCATCCTGATGGGTATTGGATGTCACCCCCTGGCCAGAGATAAAAAGCTGTTAAACTAGATCTTGTTATAAGAGTATCTTCAAAGGTAAATGTAATAAAAGTAGGAAACCTGCAGTGAGGGACAGGTCAGTCACCCATTTGCAAAATGGTTACTTTTTATCTGCCAGATTATATGCCCTTCCCTTCTGGTGAGATCATACCCCATCAGTTGCAAACTTTCAAACTTCAAGCAGAGGAGATTTTCTGCCAGTCAAGATACCCTAATCACAACAGGGTTGCTACTGATTGGAGCTCTCTGCAAAGAGAGCCATTACCACCAGATCTATACAATAGTCGATATATTAGAATTGCCCCCATGAACCAGTAAGGATCTCAGGAGAAGTAACTACACTCAGAATCTCTGGGGTAGGTGCTGGACAAAAGAAGGGGAAGTTTCTCACCTTGTGAATTTGTCTCTTTGAAAGGCCACTTACACTACTACAGGTAATTAATTCCTTACTAGTACAGACATCCTGAAGAAAGCACTGTTATCCACATGTGCATAAGGACAAGATGACAAGAGGATCGTAGCTGGACTGGTAAAAGGAGAGAGGGGGGTTGGTAGGGAAGAGTGATGGGGCAGAACATAAACTCATTTTGCTGGTATATGAAATTTTTCAATAAAATAAAAATACTTTAAAACATGGAAAGTATGAGCCAAAATAAACCTTTTTATTTAAAAATTATTTTAAAATGTGTTTGTATATACATGTGTATATGTTTGTGTTTGTGTTTATTTGTGGTGTGTGTGTGTGTGTGTGTGTGTGTATCACACAGGTGATAACTCAGGCATGTCTTCAACTCTTTACTGCTGCAGTGTAAACAAGGCTAGCAGGCATACAGGTCACTAAAATGTGTCCTTTTTGCTTTTAAGAGTATGGAGAAATTACAGATTAATATTCTACTGCATCTGATTTTTATATGGTGGCCAGACTCAGATCATCAGACTTTCTTTTTTTTTTAATATTTTTTCTTAAATTTTTTTTTATTTATTCAATTGCGTGTGTGTGTGTGTGTGTGTGTGTGTGTGTGTGTGTAGAACTACAGGCGATTTCGGGAACCACCATGGACCGCCTCCTCCTTGTTTACTCTGCCCCGGGATTCACAGGCTCCGCCCTACCAGGACTAGAAACGCAGGCCGCCCCCGCTTCTGCCCGGCGTCTATACGTGGGGTCTAGGATCCGAACTCAGGACCTTCCGCCTGCAAGGCAGAGGCTTAACCCCTGAGCCACCTCTCCAGCCCAGATCATCAGACTTTCATTGAACATACTTTACCCACTGAGCATGTCTTTCTAACTTTCATTTAGTTTATTCAAACATTTTGTCACAGCACAGAGAAATAGCTAATATAAAAACTAAAAAGCATAGTCATTAATGTGACTATTCATGATTGCATGGATGGGTCATCTTTAGAAGAGTTTTGGATTTAGAAGAGTTGTAGAAGGTATCACTTCTAAACAGAGGTTAATGGATGATTCTGATATGAAAACTACAGCTGTTCTCATATGATTTCAGAAGGGAACATGAAATCTATTCAGAACTGGAAAAATAATTGTTTTACATTTTGACAAATAGTGGATGCATATATGTTTTGTCCATATCTTGAGACACTGTGACAAGTCAAGTAGAAATGTGACAGGGTAATTAATCTGGAAGAGAAAATGTTAAGGTAGCACATCATTCAAATCTTGGTATAAGAACTGTTATCTGAAAACAAACAAATACCAAAAGGACTTGAAAACCTTGCAATTTAGCTAGAAAAAGAGTGAGGCCAAGAAGATTTGATTGCTACATGCATTAGTACAAACAAAAATATCCATGTATGCTACATTGGTATCTCACCAGAAAGGGAAGGCATACAGTCTGGCAGATAGAAGGTAACCATTTTGGAAATGGGAGACTGACCACCCCACTCACCGCAGTCTCCTACTCTTATTCCATCTACTTTTGAATCTATTCTTACAATAAGACTATATTTTAACAGCTTTTATCTCTGGCCAGGGGATGACATCCAATACCCATCAGGATGGAGCTAAGGGTGGTGCAGGAACAGCAAAGCTGAAAAAAAAAATCAACAAACCACAATTCAGAACACCAGAGACTCTACATCAACCATCTGGAACCAAGCCAGCCTAATCTCTCCCCATCCTAAAGCTCAGGGAAATTTGCAGAAGAGGGGGCAGTAAGATTGTAAGAGCCTAAAGATGGGGAGGAGTTACGACATGTAAGATATTCTACACAAGTAGGGCTGAAGCAATCATAATAGGACTTTGCATGACCTGTACATTGACCAACATATCATTGACCCCCCCAAAGTCTCGCATGGATCACAGGCACTAGGATCCTTAGAGGCAAGAGATTAACAGCCATAATAGGGTTTCCATACAAAAGGGGAACACAAAAGAGTACTCTAGGCAATGCTACTGAGTCCTTATACATCATCAGAGAGTAGGACCCAGAAGGAAGTTTGACGCACAATAAAACATGCTCTAGGGAAGGGGGGGAAATGGAAATAAGGGAGGATGGAGGAAGGAGAAAAAAAGGGAGGGAGCAAGGGGATCCAGGAGGGGTGGAGGAAGGGAGGGGAATGGGGTACCTATCAAGCTTGTATGAGTGGAAAAAATAAATATATAAAAAATTAAGAATAAATAAAGTTATATATTTCAAAAGAAAAAAAATACTTGGAACAATTTATTTAGAAGAGAGCTATCTGGTCTCTTGATTTATAGCCTGATAGTTGAGTACTCATAAATGACTTCAGTTATCCTCCTTGTGGGCCTGTTTACTGTACAAGATATTGACACCCTTTGGTATTTTGTAAGCATATAGAATGCAATAGTTAATTGGTAGCACAGAGTCTTCTACGCAGATTTCAAAAGGAAGGTCTGAAGGTCCAAATAATGTGTGGCAGTACTGGAATCTCTGAGTAGCTTGTGAAAAGGCAGTTTATGAAGTTGCAAAGAGAAACATAAGCTGATATTAAAATTTCAGCAACTAAAAATGGTTTGAAATACATCTGCTGAGGAAAATTTCAATCCTTGAACAATGCCATCCTACGAGAAAAGCCATATGGGTTTCATCTTGCAAGGGCATAGAAGTCAGGCTAGACAAACCCTTTGGAGCTCACAAAGTCTTCTAGGTGCCTTGGATACCAGGGATAGACTCTAAAATATGATGATTTTCATATTGTGTTTCATGTTTTCTCAGTTTCATTCTTCCTTCTGTTCTCTAGTTCTTCCTTCTTATAATGAACAGCTTGTTTGACTTATTTTTACATGGAATAACAGGTAAGAGTTTTTCTTGTGTCTAAGTGGAGACTTTAACACTGGAACTTTTAGGAACTTAGAGACTGAATAAATTCATTTTGCATATTGAAATGAACATGAATCCTTTGGGTGAGGGGCACAATATTATAATTTTGTTGTAAAATATCTCATCCAAGAAGCTCATATATAAATTAATTCTCTGATGAATTTATAGTTAAATAGGCTACTTGTAAGTTGAGGACTAATTGAAGGAAAGACCACTGGGGCATGTTTAAAAGTAGTATCTCATTCTCATAGCATTCTTTCTTTGCCTTTAAGCTTCCTGGTTGTTAAGAGATGACTATCCTCCTCTGAGACACTCTTCTGTTGTCATAATTGTCTGCCTTACCTCAGGTCCAGGGCAATAGAACCAAGACATCATGGAAATGAACTGCTAATATTTGAGACAAAATACATTTTTTTACTTTCTATAGATTTCCCCAAATACATTGTCATTATCTCATATGCAAAAGTTTAGAGACAAATAAAGGAAATCAGGCTCATATTAAAAATTGCCACACAACTCAAGTTGTGATTATTTTCTCGTGCTCCAAAATGTTTGAACATATTTTATATCATTGAAAAACAGAAAAGCTACAGGACTTTATTTTAATTTACATCTGTTTTGCACATCAGTTTTCTGAAGAATGAAAATTCTGCAAGAAACACTATATGAAAAGTTGAGGATAATGGAAGAATAGAATATTCTAGTTAATTGACTGGCATCAGTCAGTCTGGACAATACTCACACCCACATCCCTACCACAAGCAGTTTGAAAATACCTTTTCTGGGATGATAAAGGACATATTTTTGATGAAGTTACAATATCAAACAATGATTTTTACATTAAGAGGCAGCCTCTCATAACACAAGACTGTGCAGAGATTATGATAAATGGTTGCAATTCCAATAAGGATTTCAGGAGACAGTCTCAGAAATGCAAGAGAGAAAGAAAGCACACAATTGTAGTTAATATCACTCAGTAGCCTAAAGGAGAGAGGATGGGTCCCAGAATGTGATGATAAACATTGATTGCCATCTTTATGAATATTAAAATCACCAGGGGTATGTCTTTGAGACATATTCTAGAAAAGGGAAATTGTGATCAGTGAGCAAACACTAATTATGAGTAGCATCATTTGATAGGTCACAGTTCTACATTGCATGAAAAGGAGAAAACTAGTTCAGTACTACCATTCGTTTCCTTCCATTTCCTAATTGTTGCTGCAATATGACAACCTGGTTCTAGGTCCAGCTACCAGGATTCTCCCACCATAATGGCCTATAACGTAGAATGTTGAGATAAAATAAGCCCTCCTTTTCTTAAGTGTTTATATATCAAACATTTTGTTTCATGTGAACAATATGCAAGGTTTATATGGAACCAGTGACATGGGATCTTTGTAGTCCTGAGATTAATTTTAGTCTTAGCTGGTACATGTAATGAGTAAAGGCACTCTGAATGGTTGCTTATTTGGGCTATTTTTAAAAGAGTTTGGTGTTTGAATATTTACATTAATCACCAAAGGTTTCAGAAGTAACTGGTCTCAACAGGTTATCAAGAAGTAAACAACCTAGAAACCAATAAACAAAGATCATCTTCACCTCATTTATATGACATCTACTGAATGCCATTATGGGACGGGGTGTTTTTGGATTGTCAAAATACAGGTGGATTCTTAGTTTGCACCTGATGTATCATAGTTAGGTACAGGTGTCAACTTGACAGTCGAGGGTTTGAGCTCTGGACACATTTGTAGAGGAATTAGTGGTTGAGTTAAGCCCAGAGCAAACCTACAGGATGGGGAAGGCTCAGTCCATGGTGGGTGGGACTAATCCCTGGATTAAAATACTGAGAGCTCGTTGAGAGAGTGGGTATCCTTGTCTACACCTGGCCAGACATGCTCATCTGACAAGCAAAGATTGCCCCTCTTTCAGCCATTAAGTAGAAATGGTGTGGCCAGTTCCCTTGGTCCTGATGTTGGTGTGAGCTCTCCTCTCAAGCTGGACTGAGAACAGTATCTGGACAATCATAAGAGAAAATAAATCGCTTGTTCCCTTAAGCATTCAATGGTGATTTATCAGCTACCATGCAGGATAATTGCAACAAGATGTTTCATTAAACTCACTTGGAGAAAAGATTATTTTTTCAGCCCTTCAGACTGAATTCTGAAAGTTAGTTGTTCTTATTGATTTTACTTATCTACTTTTAGAAATCCCTTTCAGTCATGTTGCAATGAATGTCTTTTTGTACTTCTGTGTTGTTGTTTTATAACCTAGGTATTGAGCAAACCAAACTACAAACAAAAATATCACAGTTTATCCCCAATCTATGATGAAATGATAAAGATAGCTGAGGAAAGCAGGAAGACTTGCTTCACTAGTGTTGCCACTTACATGTTGCCAATACTTCAGAAAGTGCCCAGGTAAAGTGCCAGGTAACTGCTAATGAAGGAAATCCTTAGTAAACTCAGAAACACACACACACACACACACACACACACACACACACACACACACACACAATATATGTAGCAAAGCACTATCGAGAAGTAGGCCCTCATGGGATAAACATAAATATAAAGTAGGACAATATGGGGAGAAAATGACAGGAAATCATTGCAAATGTATTAAAAGTTGTCAAAGAATAAAAAAGAAATTAGACAATCTGTTCATCTGTTGCCTTGAATAAAAACTAATTAATTTCAGTGTATATTTATTGAGTGCCTAACAAAGTGTATGGGAACAATCAAAATCCATAGAAATCTCATTTCATCAAGATTTCATTTTAATTGATTCCAAAATGTCCAGCCTGCTTTTAGTACAGTTTTCCTGGGAAATGGAAGTATCAAAATGATTCTACATCTCAGTTAATTTCATGTCATCAATGTGCAAAGCCATTCTTTAATGTACTTTCTCATATATCTGGTCTCAAAAAAGAGCTCATCATATGATTATAAAATGTCTGTGTAATCTCTAATTTTTTATTAAACTTATTGATGGGTTTATAGTCACCATTCAATTTTTTTAATTATTCATTCACAGTTTCCTAAACATGTAAGTACTTAAATCATATTCAATCTTCTTTCCCACTCTCATCCTTCTTCCAGTTCTGCCCAAAGCTCTTCTTTTCTAAGTCCCCTTCCCCACACAAACATTTGCAAGACATTTTGTGGCCCACTTTGTTTAACTAGGGTTGCTCTTATAAGTATGGGCCTGGTGGGGGTGATTATTAAATAGTACAAGGGCAACAGACATGGTTACATCACTGAGGATCATGAACTTCCTTCCTGCAGCAAAAATGAACTGGCTTCCTGATCCTCTCACCCATCCTTTAGAGATTGTTGACAGGCCCAGGCTTCTACAAGTAAGCACACTGCTATGAGTTCATGAATGCAATAGCTATGTCATAGATTACAGTGTTCTCATCATTACTTTCCAACTTCTACCCCCTGCATTCTTCTGACAGCTTATTTTCTGAGCCTTAGAGGCATTGACATAAATATCACATTTAGAGATAAGTACTTAGCAAACACTTATTCTCATCACTTTAATATATTATGCCTCTATATTCACCACCACCCAATATGAAAAGAAACTTCTCTAAGACTGAGACCAGCAGTAAATGTAAGTACTTGGACAGTAGCTGGACTATATGCTTATTTAGCAAAGCATCAGTTGTAGATTTTACCTAATTGCAACCTCTCTGGCCATGTTCTTTTGACTAATTTTACTGTACTAGGAATGAATTCCATTGGTTGGTATGTACCTCAAAACCAAAGCAAAAGGATTGGTTACACCCAGGTAAGTCATGCCACTATTGCACAAACGGACATCTATTTCTTGGCAGGTTGGATTTGGCGATAACGTTCAAAAGTGGCATAAGACCATTGATGAATTTGCTCTAGCAGCAGCTTTCTTGCTATCATCAAGCCATATGAAAGACAATAGGCAGGGGGGAAAGCTGAAACTCAATTTTCAGCTTAATTCTTTTTGTCCTGCAGTTAAAGTCTGTGTTGGGTCTTGCTATCCAGTTCTTGAGGCAACCCAGTAAAAAAAATATGTATTGTTTGGAGAACCCCATACCAGCCCCCATAAGTGACAGATTATAGGGAGGTATTCTGCACCTAACACTGAAAATTTCATTAACAAAACATGGCTTCAAGTATGAAGTATCCAAGCCTACCAAATACTACCATTCAAATTCCTTTCCTTTTAGTTTTGCTTTATTTTATTAGTAATGAGCCTTTAGTACTTTTTCTCTTTATTGATGAAATATTGACTTCTATGAATCTATACAGCACATTCTATCTATTAATATCTCCTCTACCTTGTCTTTTCCCCTACACCCACTCACAGCATATCAACTTCCTTACGAGTCTTCTTTCAATATTTATGTCCTTTAGGACTTTCGTTTTCTTCTGTTTCCTGCTGGGTTTTACAATGTTAATGTGTGATCCTAGAGTTGAGTCTATCTCTGGGAGCCAAGGCTTCCCACCTTCTATTTTGCAATTAGCTTACAAAACAGCAGGTTTCCACAGATTTCCTATACTTTCCTATGACATTCTTGAGTCTTGTATTTGCTAAGATCCCTTATTCATGAGTTTTTAAAAAAACTTTATTTATTAATTTTGTCTGTGTGTGTATGTGTGTGAAAGAGAGAGAGAAAGAGAGAGAGAGAGAGAGACAGAGAGAGAGAGAGAGAGACAGAGAGAGAGAGAGAGAGAGAGACAGAGAGAGAGAGAGAGAGAGAGAGAGAGAGAGAGAGAGAGAAGGCACTGTGTGTTCCTGTGGAGGACCAAGTGTGGCTTTGGGGAATCATCCTGGATTTTTTCTACTTAATTTTTTGCTGTGCTCTTGGATCTCCCAGGCTTTTCCATCCCGGGCTGGATATGCAGGCCACTGTTCTTTCTGCCTACCACTTTTATGTGGGACCTGGGATGTGAACTTAGAACATTTTTCAGGAGGCAGAGTTAAACCTCTGAGCCATATCTCCAGCCTTCATATGATTTCATTTTTATAGGCATATGTAGGTTCAAGTACTTATTTAATATTTTTAATATTTCACTGTATGTTATAAATTACATGATTACATTTCCTCCAAGATATTTGTATGTTTTAAAGATCCTTTATTAGATGTGTCTTTTCTGGAAAATATTAAATGAAAAAATAGTTCTGTTTTATGTTCTTGAACTGTCACCAAAAACCAGCATTTATTAGATATTATTATTCTTTCAGTATGAACTTGCATGGTGCCTACTTAATTTAAATCTGCATCACTTTTGAGATATCTCCATGCAAATGTTTTTAGATCAAGCTATCCTATTATGAAGTCAGTTGCACTCTTATCTGAAGCTAAGAAAAGCAGAAGCTTGGTTTAGCTTGCTAGGCAAAAAAATCAATTCATTAGTGTACATATTCAGAAAGAGATGAGGAACAATAGCTATATACATATTGTGATCAAGAACCTGGACTCAAATTTTTTTGGTCAATATCTGTTCCATCTGCTTCATTGTTTGATGTATTGGCTTCTTCATGGTCTCAATCCATAGCAACAGACTTCTTCATTTACAAAATAGGTATGTGTAAAACTCTATCCAGCATAAATTAGAGCACAGTTACTGTAGCCTTCCCAGGTCAATGTTGATCACATCTAGCCTTTGATTAATAGTGTCCAAGGGAATAATTGACCACTGTGATAGGGTTATGCAAGTCTTTCCTGACAAAGCAACTTATTACCATAATTGATTCTTTAGAAAAAGTTGACTTTGGAATGAGAAATGCTGTATTCGTTTTAATTGTGCAACAGAGTCACAGAGATTAAATGGCTTTAAACTATATCTGTTTCTGTAGGTCAGAAGTCTTTGCAGGTTTACTTAAATAATATCTTCAGTTTTCGCATTGCTGATAAGAATTTATCAGCAGTTTTCATTCTCATTTGGATCATGCATTCTTCTCATGAACTGATCTAGGACTAAAGATTCTAGATCAGATCAGATTGTCAGAAGGATAATGTTCTCATCCTTTGTAAGAAACCAGAATATTTGCTATATGGTCTTCATCATAATGGTAAACAAAAAAATCATAATGGTAAACACACCTCATCTTGCATTTGTCTCTCTTCTGCAATTCCCCTCCCAGCCTTACAGGGAATGACATGAATTTATGATTTAGAATTGATTCCTCACCCATTACTCTCAGGATATTGAGTAATCATGAGTCTGCATTTGAAACCAGTCACCAAAAAGAGAAGCTTCTCTGATTAAAACCAAGAAAAGCATTTGCTGCTGAATATAAACATAAATATTTGAAAGGTAGCTTGATATTATGTCAATTTGGTATAAAATTCCCCTCTAGGACTTATGGTAACAGTGTCAGATATGGATTCCTGCTTGTGGAGCATGCTTCAAATTCAATAAGAAAACTTACTACATTACTGCAATGTCACTATTATACAAAGGGGACACATTTTGCCTGAAAAGTTGGTTCATAACACATGGGATTCATATTTGGGAAGTACAGTGGATGCTTTGTCTCTCCCTAGTAACCTGAATATCATGTTCTACCACCATAGCAGCAAGAAAAATGATTCTATTCAGTTCCACTTTTATTTCCATACAGTTTGCAATATTTTTAAGTACTCATTTGATGACAGAAAATACGTGTATGTAAGTCTCCTTTTTTAAAAAGTTTGTTGTGCTATGGGATAAACTGAATCAGTTTCGGTATTTGCTATATACTCTTGCCAAAATAAGTACCATACAGGCAAGAAAATATTTCACTTTTTTCCTCTAGAATGTTGCCTTTTAGACTCTTGGAATCATAGGATTGGAGATTGGAAAGTTGTCAGTGATTTTGAGGGCTCAGTGTGAGTAATGTACTGACAAAAGAAGTTCAAGAGCAAAAGGTTAAGGATAGACATTATTTCTAGAAAGATCTTTGACAAAGTAACTGGTTAATCACTCATGATTTTGAACATCCATATTTATTGGGAGAGGGAAATAGAAAGTGTTTATTATGTGTCAAAAGCCAAAAATAAATAAAGGGTTAGTTGCTGCAATCCATTTCTTTGAAGGCCTTTGACATTCTGGTGGCAGTGTTCATTCATCCAACTGCAAGTTAGAACTGAAACACTTGCTTGCCCTGGAAACACTAGGAAACAAGAGCTTGCTTGTGTTTCTACTGATTAGGTTGAACATTTCAAAAACACTGTTTATTAAAGTTTACTTGCATGATATATTTGACATCTCATTCAAAATTTGGAAAATATATATGACAGAGGACTGAAAATAATTGGATAGTTAAGGCTTAGTAAATTAGTGTTGTCATTGTTATCAATTTTCTTACATAGAACTTCATTTTATTTAATTTTTATGATGAGGAAGATAAGGGTTTCCATATGCAGTGTGACATAATATGGCATATGACATTGATTAGCTGTCAATTTATTAAAATACAATGGATTCTGTTAGTGTGTCAGTTCTCCTGTTTAAGTTATGAATCACTGAAGGACTGAAATGTATCATGATGAATATGTTGAAGATAATGTACATGAGATTAATACTTTTGTCATACTGGATCTTTAGGGTTTTATAAAATGACAGTCTTATTGAGGGTATTAGAGACATCTTTTATTTCTCTAAGACAGACATCATTAATACTATGATGTCCACCAGTCCACAAATCATATTATTGAGTTATTTCTTCTTGCACAGCATTCTATACCTGTTCCAGAACCCTTTCATGTTTTGGATGTCACTCAAAACAGCAGCCATGCTCATCATCCACTAATTTTTTTTTGGAAGTCTCAGAGAGAAAATTCAGTGCATTCACAGTTTATTAGTAGAAGCTGTAAGATACCATGCAATGTCCCAGTGTCCCAGAGGTGTGCTATGTATCATTAAAGATAATTTTTAAATTTAAAATTTTTAAAAAGTTAATATGAAAGGCTCTAAATTCTTTCATGTTTATTTATACATCACTTAGAAGGGTTTGCAAATCTTTCCAAGGAGTCCAGAAAGCCTTCTAGGTAATAACATTCCAATAGTTAGATTGGCTCTTTCTTTTAAAGTTTGAGTTATATTGAATATATCTGAGATTTTTGCATATATAATCAATAGTCTCCTTGGACAGCTGAGATTGTCACTTTTTCTCTTTAGGATCTTTTCTTTTTCTCATGGAAATACAACCTCCCCTTTGGTCAATGAGTTCTGGGACTGATCACTAGATTGGAGTTAGAAACTGCTACAAGGTTCAACTCTAGTTCAATCAGGTTTTTTATGTTATCTTCTCAGATTACTTCGATTATGAATTTTCAACAATATGTTATTGCATGCACGCTAACTTGCCTTGAAAGTTCTGAATGTTCTCTATAGACCTCAAAAATTATTCAGGTCCCCAGACTGCCATTTTAGACCAGTTTCCTGTTATTATAATTATGTCAAATTAGCAATTAGCAAGTAAGCAATTATTCTTCTGCATCCCCAGATCAGTTTCAGAGTCCTACATCTTTCCTTTGAGGGCTCTTATTTTGCATAGGAGATTTGTTCACAGTATCAATTATGCAATGTGTGAGATTTTTGACACACTTAGAATTAAGTTTTGTGCCATATCCTTTGCTGTGTCTGAACTTCACAGCCAGGAGATTGGAAGCTCAAGTGCTGCCAAAAACTTTACGTCACCGATGTCACTTTAAATAAGTAATGAATATATCTGGAATACATAATCCTTTTAAGGAACTTTATGTTCTGTGAACCATTTACATTTGCAGTACCTTTAAAGCCTCAAAACTTTAAATATTGGACCAACTAGTACTTTTCCTTACTCTTGTTAACCATAGCTGAAAGTATTGTCCATGTTGGTGGCATAGAATGTCAAAAACTACAATTTTTCCATGTACTAAAGGAGATGGAGTTTATTTTACACACAGAGAAAAATTTACCTAAAATAAATCTCAGTAGTTAAATCTTATGATGGCATCCAGCCCATCTAGTTGTAGGTCAGGATGTCCACCAGCTGATGGCTCACAGATTAAAACCTTTGCCTTGCAAGCAAAAAGACTTGAGTTTGCATCCCCAGATTCTACATTAAAATGTCAAGCAGAACTGACTGTGCTTTTCTAATTCCGCAGCTCTGGTTGAGGGAGTTAGGAAACCATTTAACAAAGAATAAGAAGGTACAACAATCCAAGATGATTCCTGATGTCACCACAGGCTCATACACATGTATACACACTCAAGGGCCCTCTTTGATTAAAGAAATCATTAAATAATGATGTATAAATAATTAATCTTGCAAGGATTTAAAGCCTTTCACATTAAAGCATTTTATTGTTTTTAATCACACACACACACACACACACACACAATCAAGAATCAGAATGTAAGATCATATCCAACCAACTTTTTCACGTGAACCAGAAGATGGATTGGATGTTGAGTGCTCCCAAAGGCTCCGGAGTTAAAAGTTTAGTGCTTTTTATGGTTTATGAACCTTTAAGGAATGTGGGCCTAAGAATAAGTTCTGAATTATAGGAGGCAAGAAATACCCTAGAAAGAAACGCCAGCTTTTTCTCTTCCCTTTATTCTGCAGTTGGTGAATTCGGCAGTTTTGTTTTGCCACATGCTCTCAGAATGATGTGTCACCTTTCCAGTGACCTAGAGCCATTCAATGATACACTACAACTTACAGAACTGCAAGATACACAAGAAACTATATCAGGTATGCATTTCATTCCTAGTATGGGAAGGAGCAGATGAAGAAACAATAGTGTGATAAGGAGGAAGCCTTGGAGCACTAGTTCTACCAGTTTGCTCTGATTGAGCTTGAGGAAACTACCTGGCTACCTCTGAACCGTCAGCTGCTTTTCAAGATGCCTAAGAATAGATTCAGCTTGACCTAGGACTAGTTCCTGTCAATAGAAACTCTCAAGGGGCATGATTGTCCCTGACTTACTGCTTCTGTGATGGGATATTGGAAGCTACTCCATTGCTTAGGAGAGCTTAGGGAGATGAAAATGTGAGCACCTATAGTATTTGCATAAAATTTCATATCCATAGGTTAATCTTTCCTTCAAATCCTCAGGATCTTTTCACCTACAGCAACTGCAGTGCTTTGGGTGAACAGCTGACAGCTGATGTAATCTTGTTTGGTTTCCGTTGTTCAGATAGAATATCCACTCTTCAAATTACTCAGATGATTGTCAATCTTCACTTTCACTTTCGGCAGTGAAATCCTATACATTAACTTTGTTCATATTGTGCTGTGTGAAATGAAGATGTGGCTATTATCCTGTTATTTGGCTCATCCAGGGTGAATAAGTTGGACCCCAAATTGGCTTTTCTTTTCTTACTTGAATGAATCCATTTACCTGTTTAAATTGATAAAAGCCAGCTCTCAGTTCAAGTATATTGGTCTATGCCTGAGTGGGATTGGTTTTCTGCACGACACCAAACAGTTTAGATGAAATTCTAAACATCAGATAGCTCAGACAAGAAGCGTGGCACCCTAGTATCCACACAAAGCTAACTAAATCATTTTAGCCACTTATCCAAGTTGTGATGAGTAATGCAATCATGTGTTTTATTTACTCTGTCTGCATTTTCTGTTTCCTTGAAGGCAGAGAAGTTGATTCCACAGTACTAGCCTCACCCAGAGAAACATGATTGCCTTTTTCCTTTCTGGAGGCCAAGATATGGTCAGAATTTAGTGCTAAACACATATTAAATCTGAATTTTTAATTTTAAATTTTACATTGAGTTTGCATAATCTGATGAACTATTTTTATTTTGAAATAAGATTTTGATTACTGATGACAATATGATTTTCCAAAGAAGAAATGGTATAAAATTATTTTGGCTTGAAAAGAAAATAGCATGATCTGAGGCATTTATATGGAGTGTGGAGCCATCTTATTTTCCTGTTTCTACTTTATAAATGCATGCATTGCAATTTGTTGATCATTTAGGATCTGTCCCTCACATCTTTATTTAGAAGATAAGAACTTTATCCCTAATGAGAACATCCTTTTCATTTTTGGGAGATAATAGTTAAATTTGTTCAGTAACAAGTTGAAGCATTTATATTATGAAATTTGTACCAAGAAAGTAGTTTGATTACTTTCCTTCCAGATCTTACAAATCATGTTCTATGGAGAAGAACTTTGATTTTTCTAAGATCAGTATCTATCTATCTATCTATCTATCTATCTGTCTGTTGTCTGTCTGTCTGTCTGTCTGTCTGTCTGTCTGCCTGCCTGCCTGCCTGCCTGCCTGCCTGTCTGTATCATCTGTCTTTGTCTATCGTCTAAATATATAATCACTGACAATTTCATACATGAATATAATTAACATGTCATTTTCTCCCCTTATTTCTATCTCTACTCCATTTCCCAATGAAACCTTTTTCCCATCAAATCTCCCTCTTATTTCCTTCTCTTTCCTTATGTGTGGTTCACAGAAGTTCACTTAGTTACGATATGCCTGAGTACTACCTGGAGCACGGAAACTATTTAAGTGGGCGTGTCATTGAAGAAAGTAGTTGCCCTCTTTCCATCCATTCTTAATCCTCAACAAATCTCCAGGAGCTGTGGAGTCTCTTTAAATCTTTTTCCTTCCAAGGTGAAATACTGATGGACCTAATCCCATATAGGCCTTATGGGAATACTCAGAACCATAGCGAGTTTATGGATGCGATATTGTCCTGTCCAGAGGACACTATCTTGCACATTCCCTTTCTCCCTTATTGCTAACAAAATATCTTTTTTATTAAACAAATTGTCACATTGACTTTGGAGTTTAGCCATGGATATTTCAGTACAGAAATACCTGTAACTTATGTGAGACTACTTAAAAAGATTAAAGGTTGCATAAAAAGGTGAAAACTGCTTATGTATGGCTTAATGATGCTTCAAATACTATGTCCCACACCAATTTCTGACCTTCCCCTTGTGTCATTATGATCCCCAAGAAAAGCTTGTTCCAGTTGGAGGAAGTGCAACTAAAGTGACTCTGTAGTCAGAGCTCAGCAGATGTTTTGCAGAATAGAGAAAGGAGGCAGCAGGAATGTCACATTGCCCTGGAAATCTATAGCCCATGCACATTCCCACGTTTCTGCTTACAGAGTTTTGTGGAAGGAAGAGAGCAAAGAGGTGCCTCGACCTGGGACACGCTCAGGATTCCAATGCTATGTTCCATCCAAACCCTTGCAGCATGACTTCAATTCCAATACTAATTCTTAGTGTATGTCTTGGGTATGCTGCTTATCTACTTAATGGTTCCCAACTCATCTCCTAGGCTATGTTCATCTGGTTTCATTTTCTTATATTAATGTGCTTCTAGACTGAACACTCACAGATAATATTTCACCATGGCTCTGGAAAGTTAGCCTGGTAAACTCCAGATAATACAGAATGATTCCCAAAGTCACACTTGGGTTCTCACAAGCATAGATAATGCTTTCTCTCTCTTTCTCTCTCTTTCTTTCTCTCTCTCTCTCTCTCTCTCTCTCTCACACACACACACACACACACACAGAAAAAGAGAGAGAGAGAAAGGGACATGAAAAAATAAAAATTCAAAACTATTTTATTTGGATGAAGAAAAGGAAGAGGTGAGTGAGTGAGAGCCTGAGAGGGAGAGAGGGAGAGAAAGAATGAATATGCACGCCATGGCACATGGATGGAGTTCAGAGGGCAACTTTTGGGAGTCACTTCTTTCCTTCTACCTTGTTTATATGTTCATGGTTATGTTCTAACTTCAAAATATTTTTATCCCTTATTATTTTTATCACTTTTTCAGAAAGGAATGAGCAAGAAATAGAGCCAGAGAGAGATAAAGAGATTGAGAGAGAGAGAGAGAGAGAAAGTATTTCACATCATAAGATTTAAGTCCAGAAGACAACTTAGAAAAGTTGTTCTCATCATCCACCATGTGAGCTTCATAGTTCTGACTCTGGTTGTTAGATTTTTTTTCTCAAGTGTTTTCTCTTAAGTTTCTCAAAAGTCATCTCACTGTCAACAAATATTTTAGGTGATATTTATAACATTTTACTTCTATTTTTATTTAGTGAGATATTCTTAAACTTCTTAAAATTTTGAGTCCTTTTAAGATATATATTCCTCTAATATTTGATGTATTTAAAAGGCTGATTTACTTTTTTGCTACTTATGCTGCCATGCAAACTTTTGCATAATCACATAACTGTTTATTGTTTTCTTTTATTAATACTAGTTCATATTGTTGTCACTGTTGTGATTGTTATTGTATCTTGAATATTTAAACCATATAACATGACAAATGAATTCTGTAACTTGTTTCTTTTTTCTGTAAAGTGTCTTCTTGTACTTATGGCTGTGGCAATTTTTGTTCGTTGTTAAGTAATTTTTGATACTAATCTACAAATTTTAGTTCATACTGTATATGACTACTCATTTCTCTGTCAGCTTAATAATCAAGTAATGCCTGAAAGCAATAATTTCTCAAAATTTTAGGAAGCCCTGTGTATGTGAAGATTCATGTCTTTTAGTGTTAAGAAAATCAGTTTACTGCATTGCCTTTCCAGTGAACTTCTGTTTGGAAGAACCTTTTCTGGTCATTTATAAGTAAGTTTCACTTTCACCTGTAAGCAGAAACGTGGGAATGTGCATGGGCTATAGATTTCCAGGGGAATGTGACTGAGCCAGAATTTTTTAGAACTACCTATACAGTTGTAAAGTTCTAAAAATTAATTATTCTTTATTATAATATATAAATTATAATATATAATTGTTGCTGCTATATTAGATGGCTAGAGGTTAATATACAAAGTGACTTTGGTTCATAAAAATCATGCAAAATGTATTCCTGTGGTGATATATGGGATCTTAAATAATAAAAATGATGTGAGATGGGGACTTTGAGTTACCCAGTGGAGGTACATATCTAAAGTGGCTGTGGAGCTTTGGATCTTCCCTATTAAGACAGAATTTACAATTTTCTCCATTGATATGAATCTGAAAACAAGAAGAAAGATATGTTAAAAAATATCAGTTACTAATGACATCCTGCCTCTTAAGTATGCTATTGAATTGTTGTTGAACATCAGCTAATTTCGAGAGTATTCATAAAACTAATTCAACATTTTTGTCCATTTTCTTGTTACTTTTAATGAAGATGAGACACTTGCAGCTCTTATTTCTATCACTAAACCCACAGTTCAGTTTGGCATTTGCATAAAAATAGTATTTGAGTAGGTTTTAGTTTTTTATTATTAGGAAGGATTCTGCTGAGATTGATCATGTTTGTGACATTCTGTGGTTATGTGCATGCTTTGTCATGATCAAAATGCCAGATTCAAAGTGTTCATCAAATTCAATTTTTCTGTTCTTTAACACATGGGAGATTAACAAGACAACATCTTACTGCTCTGATTGTAAAATTATGTTTGTAAAAGGAAGAGGAACCTCCCTACTTATGATGTTACCCACAGAAGATCTGTATATACTGTAATAGATAACTGACTCCCTTACCAATACAGGCACCCCAAGGGAAGCCCTGGAATCCACACATGCAGAGGGACAGAAAGGTAGGAGAGACACCGATGAGGGGCAGTAGGGTGTGAAAGGAGGGGAATGAGGAGGGAGGCATTCAGAATAATGATTTAAAACTCATTTTGTTTGCATTTGAAAAATTCTCAGTTAAATTATGCATGTCTAGAAGATATTTTTGTAAAAAGCTGTAAGGATCATCGGCACAAGTACAAGACAGCATTTCACCAAAGACATGCTAGCTCTTCTCTCCTGTCACAAATAAGGAAGAAATATTTGTTTTGATATCATAGCAACAAAAATCATTAATTGCAGGATTACTGAATCAATAACTGTTGGTAATGGAACTGTGAGGCTTTTTGTATTCCTGTGTAAATTTCAGAACCACTCTGTCAATTTCCATACAAAAGCTTGGTAAGATTTTTGAGTGGGATTCACTTTACTAATTATAGAGGGCACTGAACTCTGAACAACATTGACTAGTCTAATAAAATTTCCAGTATACAAGTCTTAAGTATCTTTTAAAAAGTTTTAAACATCTTGTGATATTATTGTGAAAACTATGTTTATTTCCCACTTGTTAATTTCTAGTGTAAATTTAAATATATCAGGTTAGAGAATATGGAGCCTGAAAAATCTGAGAGGGAAGCAGAAAGGAGGTAGAAACAATCTAGAGTGATTTCCAAAGTCACCCTTGTGTCTCCACAAACACACGCATTGTCCTCACTCATGTATGCACACATATACACACACAACATATTAAGGAAAAATATCAATTTTAAATAGATAAATATCAATACTGATAAAATGCTCTAATTTAGTGGTAAACCTTTCAGATTATATGAAGAAGTTTAAAATTTCATATATTGGCACAAATATTGTTGATTCTTTAGATTTCAATAATTATTATGTGGTGCCATTGTTCTAAGTCTATAATACAGTTCATTTTTGTGGGTAAGAAGTGGAATAGGAGAAGGAAGAGGAATGATTTTGGGGCAGGAAGCAAGAACGTTGAACTTATTTATGGCTATTCAGTTGAGAAATAATGGAGTGTGACTCAATGGTGGAAACACAGAATGGAGAGAAGTGTCCAGAAACAAGACACATTTAGAATAGAAGTACAGGTAATTGGAGATCAAATACACACACACACACACACACACACACACACACATATATATACATATATATATATGGCAAAATCTAAAAGTAATGAATTGTGGATTGTATGGAGGCTTCTGAATTTGGCAATTGGGAATATACATTTGCTATCCTAGTATGCAGAGAAGAAAGGGAATATACATGATTGATACAGAAAGTAAAACATTGATTTTGGACATGTTGAACCCCATGTGCTAACAGCAGAACAAAATAACCAACAAACATACCAGTCACTTTTAATGTTCATCAAGTTCTTAGGTTGAGAAAAAGGCTGGGGAAACACTAAGCACATTCCTATTCTTCTTGAGCTTGAGGAAATAATCTAGAGGAAGATAGATACAGAATCCAAAAAAAATTAGTGATGGGACTTAGCTTTTATAGGAGAAGAAAAATCTTTTCCACTTATTCAAAGAGAGAAAGGTAAGATTAATGGCAGTGTGAAGAAGAAACTCATTATCTGGAAAAATGAACTGAAAGGTTCATTTTATTATTATTCATAAAGTCATATATGAAGTTTATTTACTTAGTAAGATTGAAAGGCAAAGAGAAGATAAGATTTGCAAAAATCCAGAGAATTAGAGATAGTACTTTGTATTTTCCTGTTATTTACTAAATTTTAATTTGAATTCTGTTCAGTTGTCACTTATGGGGACATAATGCTCTTTAAATTGATTTCATACACTGAAAGATGATAGAATATTGAAAGCAGCAGCCAATGTGAAGATGATGAAACACTAAGGCTTTATGTCTCGGTGCATCATTTCTTAAAATTTTTTTTCAGTTCTTGAAATGTTTGAAAGTTGACAAAGCACTTGCACAGCTATTTCACTTGACTGTTGTAAAAGCTTTGGGGCACCTAGAGGGAAAATATTCTTTCTTTCATTAATAAGTGAGTTCATTGAATTTTTAAACTTAAACATGTCTTCCTTTTCCAATGTCACTTGCCAAAGTGAAGACTAATTCAGGTTATGATTTCTACAATTTCTTTCAATATATTTTTATTTATTGGACTTGAGAAAGAAAAGAGTTTAAAATTAAAGGCATCTTCAATTAGCATTTATAACAAGTATGCAAACTATTTGTCTTGGAATTAACTCTTCAGTTCAAATACTATTTTTAAATACTATTTTTTGAGTTTTACACCCAGAATCCCATGATGGAAGAGAGAGACTTATGGAAGTTGTTCTCAAACTTAGACACAGGTGTCAATTTGACAGTTTAAGGCTAGCAGCTATTGGAACATTTGTAAAGTATTGGTAGTTGGAACTGAGTACTACTGAGCAAACTTGCAGGAGATTGCCAATGGGGAGGCCCAGCACCTCGTGGGTGGGACTAGTTCCTGTGTAGATGCACAAAAAGGAGGGAGCTGACTGAGGAAGTTGTCATTCTTGTGCATTCTTGGCCAGAGGTGCTCCACTGGCAAATGGGGATTTCCCCTTACTCACCCTTTATGTTGATATGATGTGTCTGGTTTCCTCAGCCTCTATAGTAGCTGTGAAATCCTCTGCTGGGCTGGACAAGGAGCTGTAACGTGGCTATCATCAGAGAAAATAAAACTTCCTTGTTCTTCATAAGTAGTTTGGTTATAAATTTAGGAATGCAAAGTAGCTATGACAGTTTTCCTCTGACCTTCCCTTTATCAATGAACTATGGTGCAAATACACTCTCTTCTTTCTCAATCTCTCTCTCTCTCTCGCTCCTTTTCCATGTCTCTGGCTTGCTCCTTTCTCCACCTCTCTCCCTATTCCACACAATTCTTTTTTTCCTAAATAAATGAATAAGTAAGTAAATGAGTACCTAAAATATTTAGCAGTAACAAGATGAGATTTATTAGCACCTCCATTCCCAAATACACATACACATGGATATTAGAGATGGAGGGAGACAGGTAGGGAAAAAATAAATCTTGTACCAGGAAAAAGTATGGGATTGGGATCGGTATTAATTAACAAAAATGATATTACTGCAGGTATAAATTCTTTTTTTCAAGGCAGCAAAGGTTTATTTTCTTTACAATAGTTGGGTTACAGTCTATCTGGCTTGATGGGAGAGCATGCACCAACACCAGGGGCGAGGAAACTGGCCACAACATCTCTACTTAATGACTGAGAGAGGGATGATCCTTACTTGCCAGCCCAGCATGTCTGGCCAAATGTACAAAAGAATGACGACTCTATCAACCAGATCTCGGTGTTTTATTCCAGGGCCTAATCCACCCACCTGGGCCTTCCCCATCAGCCAGAAAATCTCCTGCAGATTTGATCTGGGCTTAAACCAACCACTAATTCTCCACAAATGTGCCCAGAGCTCAAAAACCTCAACTGTCAAATTGACACCTCTGCCTGGTATCAATTTCTGCCTATGACAGAAACATTATCTTTTCAAATTTTTATTTATTTTTAATTTTAATTTTTTTTGGCGTTGCTGGAGATGGAACCTGGAGCCCTGCACATGCTTGGCCAGTGCTCTGCTTCTGAGCCACACCCAGAGCAAAGTCTTCTTTTTCATAAATGCCCATACAGCAATCACAACCACTTCTACAGCATCCTATGAGGCCTTAGACCTAGGACATCACTCCCACTTTCTACTGAACAGTGAAGTGGATGAGAAGGTCCCATAACCTCACAGTACCCTCCTCTTTCCCCCACCTTTTTCACAATTTTTTAAACATTTTTTATTGTTATTATTTCATACAAACTTAACAGGTATACTGGTCCTTTCTCTCCCTCCACTTCCCCCCACCCCGACCCCTTTCTCCCTCCTCCCTTCTCCTCTCCATCTCCATCCCCCAGTGTCTCCCCCACCCAATCGCCAGAGCATCCTTTAATGTGCATGCCAAACTCTCCTTGGGTCCTCCTCTCCGATGAGGTGCAAGGACCAAGGGGCATATCCTAGAACCCTTTCTGTGTTCCCCTTAAGCTTAGGAACACTACTATGACTGTCAGTCCCTAGCCTCCAAGGATGCTAGTGCCTTCAGTCTATGCTAGACTTTGTGGGGTCAATAATGTGTTGGACATAGCGCAGGTCATACAAAGTCCTATTATGATTGCTTCGGCCCTACGTTGTGTGAAGTATCTTGCATATCACTACTCTTCCCATGCTTGTGCTCTTACAATCTTACGGCCTCCTCTTCCGCGAATTTCCCTGAGCTTCAGGATGGGAAGAGATTAAGCTGGCCCAGTTCCAGGTGGTTGATATAGAGTCTATGAAGTTCTGGATTATGGTTTGTTGATTTTTTTTTTCGCTTTTGCTGCTCCTGCAATGCCTTTGGCTACATCCTGATGGGTATTGGATGTCACCTCCTGGCCGGAGATAAAAACCTGTTAAATTAGAGTCTTGTTATAAGAGTAAATTCAAAGGTAGATGGAATAAAAGTAGGAGACCACGGTGAGAGAGGGGTCAATCACCCATTTGCAAAATGGTTACTTTCTATCAGGCAGTCTATATGCCCTCCCCTTCTGGTGAGATCATACCCCATCAGTTGCAAATGATCAAGAAGGAAAGTCTGTGAACTTTTTTTTTTATGTTGTGTCATCTCCTCCTTTATTCTTTTTTTTTATATAATACATTTTTTATTATTTCAGCTCATACAAACTTAATAAGTACACCAGTTCCATCCCTCCCTTCTCCTCCACCCAAGCCCCCTACTCCCCCTCCCCTCAACCCTCCCACCCCATCCTCCCCCCGTGCCTCCCGTCCCAATTCCCAGAGTCCTTTCTTGTGCATGCCTGACTCTCTTCTGGGCCCTCCTCTCCGATGACGTATAAGGACCCAGTGGCATTTCCAGAACCCCTTGCTGTGTTCCCCTTAAGCATAGGAACACGACTGTGGCTGTCAATCCCTTGCCTCCAAGGATCTTGGTGCCATTATCAGATGCTAGACTTTGTGAGGTCAATAGTGAGTTGGACATTGCGCCGGGCATACAATGTCCAATTATGATTACTTCGGCCCTAACTTGTGTGGAGTATCTTGCAAATCATTGCTCCTCCCATCCTTTTGCTCTTACACTATAACCGCCCCTCTTCCGCAAATGTCCCTGAGCTTCATGATGGAGAGAGATTAGTCTGGCCTAGTTCTAGGTGGTTGATATAGAGTCTCTGAAGTTCTGTATAGTGGTTGGTTGATTTTCTTTTGCAGTTTTCTTGCTCCTGTAATGCCCTTCACTCCATCGTGATGGGCACTGTATGTCACCCCCTGGCCAGAGACAGAAAGCTGTTAAACCGGAGTCTTATTATAAGAGCACATTCAAGGGTAGATGTAATACTTATACCCCAAATTGGAATCACAGGGTCATATGGCCTTAGGCAATGGGAGGGGTCAATCACCCATTTGCAAAATGGTTACTTTTTAATCTGCTGGACTATATGCCCTCCCCTTCTGGTGAGTTCATACCCCCTTAGTTGTAAATGATCAGGAACGAATTGTGAACTTAACTAGGTGTCACATTATTTTCTTGCACTCCTTGATGGAGGCCTATTTTCTCTACTGTAACCTGGTCACTTCTCCCCTTGTTTCAGGTGTGGCCCTCCAACCCCATCCCTCCTGTTCATAATCCTTGCAATTACTGTAGGTAATACATAGATTTACCGTTGAGTGTCTCAAGATGGGCTGGGTGGGTTTGGTATTAGGAGCCACCTATTAGGGAGTACATATGGCGCTTAATTTTCTGGGTCTGGGATACTTCACTTAATATAATTGTTTCTAATGACATCCATTTCCCAGCATTTCCAGTAATTCATCATTTTTGATGGCTGAGTAGTACTCCATTGTAGAGATGTACCACTCTTTCCTTATCCACTCGTCAACTGTTGGACATTTAGGTTGATTCCATGTTTTTGCTATTGTAAACAGTGCTGCTATGAACATGGTCGTGCTTGTGCTATTGAGGTGAACCTCTGCTGTATGGGGGGGTTATTCCCAAAAGTGGAATCGCAGGGTCATATGGCATTTCTATCTTTAATTTCTTTAAGAATCTCCAGACGGCTCGCCAGAGTGGCTGTATGAGCCTGCACTCCCACCAGCAATGTAGGAGAGTTCCCCTCTCTCCACATCCTCTCCAGCATTTGTTGTTGTGTTGTGGATTTTTGCCATCCTGATCGGGGTGAGATGATATCTCAGGGAAGTTTTAATTTGCATTTCCCTGATGGCTAGAGAGGCGGAGCATTTTTTAAGATATTTGTTAGACATTTTAATTTCATCCCTGGTAAAATTTCTTTTAAGTTCCAGGGCCCATTTTTTAATTGGGCCATTGTTTTCCTTGGAGTTTAGTTTTCTAAGTTCTTTGTGCACTCTGGACAGTAGAGCTCTGTCAGATATGTGGTTAGTGAAGATTTTCTCCCATTCTGTGGCTTGCCTTTGAGCTCGTGTTACAATCTCTTTATCTGAACAGAAGCTCTTTAATTTCACAAGATCCCAACTATTGAGAGTTGGTAGCAGTGACTGTGCCATTGGATGTCTGTTTAGGAACTGTTGGCCTAGCCCAATCAGCTCGAGGGAGTTCCCTATCCTTTCAACTATGGCTTTTATAGTCTCTGGCCTTATATCAAGGTCCTTGATCCATTTGGAATTAAGTCTTGTACATGGTGACAAGTACGGGTCCAGCTTTAATCTTCTGCATGTGGAGATCCAGTTTTGCCAGCACCATTTGTTGAAGATGCTGTTCTTTTTCCATTGGATTCTTTGGGCCCCTTTGTCAAAGACCAAATGAATGTAGTTTTCTGGGCTTATATCTGGGTCTTCAATCCTTATCCATTGATCTGTGTGTCTATTTTGGAGCCAGTACCAGGCTCTTTTTATAACTATGGATTTGTAATATAGACTAAGGTTCGGTATGGTAATACCTCCAGCAGTGTTTTTGTTACTCAAGATTGTCTTTGCTATCCTGGGTCTTTTGTGCCGACATATGAATTTTGAGATTATTTGGTCAACTTCTTTGAAGAATTGCTTTGGGATTTTAATTGGTATAACATTGAATTTGTATATTGCCTTTGGTAGGATGGTCATTTTTACGATGTTGATTCTGCCAATCCAGGAACATGGGCGGTCTTTCTACCTTCTGGTGTCTTCTGCAATATTTTTCTTTAGGGTTTTAAAGTTTTCATTGTAAAGGTCTTTTACCTCCTTGGTTAGGTTTATAGCAAGGTATTTCATTTTTTTAGAGGCTATAGTGAATGGGATGATTTCTCTCAATGCTTTTTCACTTCTTTCATTCTGGGCATATAGGAAGGCCTCTGATTTTTGCACATTTATTTTGTATCCTGCCACCCTGCTGAACTTCTCAATTAGTTCCAGGAGCTTCCTGGTGGAGTTTTTGCGATCACTCAGGTATAAGATCATGTCATCTGCAAATAGGGATAGCTTGACTTATTCCTTGACGATTTGAATCCCTCTTATGTCCCTTTCTTTTCTTATGGCTTCAGCTAACACTTCAAGTACAATATTGAATACAAGTGGTGAGAGTGGACAGCCTTGTCTAGTTCCTGATCGAAGTGGGAATGCTTCCAATTGTTCCCCATTGAGCATAATCCTTGATGTGGGCTTGTTGTATACAGCTTTTATTATATTGATAAAGGTTCCTTACATTCCTACTGTCTCTAGCATTTTGATCATAAAAGGTTGTTGGATGTTGTCAAAAGCTTTTTCTGCATCTATCGAGAGTATCATGTGGTCTTGGACTTTGGACTGGTTTACATGATGAATTACATTTATTGATTTGCATATGTTGAACCAACATTGTGTGCCGGGGATGAAGCCTACTTGGTCCCCATGAATGATCTTTTTAATATGTTTTTGAATCAGATTTGCTAAGACTTTGTTGAGAATCTTTGCGTCTGTGTTCATCAGAGAGATCGGCCTATAGTTTTCTTTTTTAAGTGAGTCTTTATTAGGTTTTGGGATTAAAACGATATTAGCTTCATAGAAGGAATTTGGTAGTGTCCCTTCCTTTGCTATTTGATGGAACAGTTTAAGGAGTATTCGTATTATTAACTCCTTAAATGTCTGGTAGGAGTCTGTGCTGAATCCATCTGGTCCAGGACATTTTTTGGTGGGAAGATTGGAGATTACTTCCTCAATTTCCTTATATGTTATAGGACTATTTAAATAGTTCACAACTTCCTGATTCAATTTAGGTAAGTTGTGTTTACTTAGAAATTCATCCATCTCTTTTGTGTTGTCAAACTTCACAGAGTATAAGTTTTTGAAATATGATGCTATAATTCTCTGGATTTCTTGGGTATCAGTAGTGATAACTCCATGTTCATTTCTGATTTTGTTAATTTGGGTTTTCTCTTTCTTGCTTTTGGTTAATTTAGCTAGGGGTGTATCAATCTTATTGATTTTTTCAAAGAACCAGCTATTTGACTGGTTAATTTTTTCTATTTTCTTAATCTCGATTTCAGATATTTCTCCCCTTATTTTGCTAATGTCCTCTCTTCTACTACTTTTGGGATCAGATTGCTCTAGTTTCTCTAAAGCTTTAAGCTGCATTGTTAAGTTGTTTATTTCTGATGTTTCCATTTTTTTGATGTAGGCATTAAGAGCTTTGAACTTACCTCTTAGAACAGCTTTCATTGTGTCCCAGAGATTTTGGTAATTTGTTATTTTCGTTATCATTCACTTTCAGGAAATCTTGAATTTCCTTTTTAATTTCTTCCTGAATCCAGTTCTCATTCAGCATCATATTGTTAAGTTTCCAGGAGTTAGTGTATTTTCTCTTGTTTGATGTGTTGTGGATGTTCAGCTTTAGGCCATGGTGGTCTGATAGGGCACAGGTTAGAATTTCAACTTTTTTGTATATGTGAAGATTCATTTTGTGGCCCAATATGTGATCTATTTTGGAGAAAGTTCCGTGTGCTGCTGAGAAAAATGTGTATTCTTTGGTACGTGGGTGAAAAGTTCGATAAAGATCTATAAGGTCCATTTCTTTCAGGGTTTGATTAAGTTCCAAAGTGTCTCTGTTAAGCTTTTGACCTGTTGATCTATCTCATGTTGAGAGAGCGGTGTTGAAGTCCCCAAGAATTATCGTTTGGGGGTTGATTTCTTGTTTTAGACACTGTAGGGTTTTCTTAATGAGTGTTGAGGGGCCCGCATTGGGCGCATATATGTTCAGTATTGTGAAGTCTTCCTGGTGAATTGTACTTGTGACTAAAATGTAATATCCATCCGTGTCTCTTATAATTTTCTTTGGTTTGAAGTCCACTTTGTCTGATAGCATAATGGCTACCCCTGACTGTTTTCTGCTTCCATTTGCTTGTAGAATTGTTGACCAGCCTTTTATTTTTAGAGCGGGCCTATCTTTTGTGGCGAGATGGGTTTCCTGCAGGCAGCAGATTGATGGATTGTGATTTTTAATCCAAGTTTTAATCTGTGTCTCTTGATCGGTGAATTAATTCCAATAACATTTAGTGTTATAATGTTGAAACTATTTTTAATTCCAGACATTTATTATGTTTAGTAGTTTTTGTAAGTATATTGCTTCACTTTTAATGGTGTTATATTTGCCTTCTGTTCTCCTGGATATGCCTGTTTTTTTCTTCAAGCTTGAGTATCATTTCTAGCATTTTTTGAAGGCCTGGTTTGGTGCACATCTATCCCTTCAAGTTGTCTTTGTGCTGGAAAGTTTTTCTTTCTCCCTCAATCATGACTGATAGTTTTGCAGGGTACATCAGCCTGGGTTGACATTTTTGCTCATTCAATACTTGAAGTATGTCTCTCCAAGCTCTTCTTGCTTTTACTGTTTCGACTGAGAAGTCATTTGTTATTTTAATAGGCTTACCTTTAAAAGTGACTTGTTTTTTCTCCCTTGAAGCTCTCAGCACCAGTTCTTTATCTTGAATGTGGAGTGTTTTATCTATTATTTGCTGTGGGGAGCTACTGTTTTGGTCATATCTGTTAAGGGTGCGGAATGCCTCTTGTATATGGATGGGCCTCTCTTTTTTTATATGAGGAAAGTTTTCTTTGATGACCGTTTGAAAAATTTCCTCACGGGTGGTATTTTGAAATTCTTGCTCTGGTATTCCATGAATACGCATGTTAGGCTTCTTCAGGGTGTCCCATATCTCTTGGATATTTCTCTCAAGTATCTTTTTGGCTTTAACCACCTCTTCCATTGAGCTGGTTAGTACTCCCTACTTTATCTTCAAGGTCTGAAATTCTGTTTTCTGCTTTGTTAGTTCTGTTGATAAGGCTCTCTGTAGAGTTCTGGGTTGAAGATAACTTGTCTTGTAGTTCAGTTTTAAACTCTGCTTGATTCTGTCTTAACTGCTCTATCCCAGTTTTTGTTTCTTGCACTGTTTTTCTCAACTCCTCCAAATGTCTGTTGTGTTCCTCTTCAAAGCGATTGATTCGATTATGTAATTCCTCCCTGATTTCCTCTTTCATAGTATTGAACATGGTAATGATCATATTTTGAAAGTCGTTATCCTGGGTCAGGCTTTCTTGGCCTTTTTCCACGGGTTTGTTCTGGTTGGAGTCTAACATTATGGGATAAATTTCTTCAGTGGGAAATTTGTTTACTTGAGTGTTGCTTCTCATGGATTTGCACTTTGACTTTGGCATTGTCATTTTAACTCTTAAGATCTTTCAATTTCACTAAACTGAATTATTTGGCCTGGGGTTCTGGGGGTGGGCAGGGACAGAGCTTACTTAAGTCACGGGTAAGGCCCAGCTGGACTGCGCGAGGGTCCTGACCAGTGGAGCGGGGTGGGCAATGGGAGGATGGGGGCTTCGGCTTGGAACTATTTAACCCGAGGGCAGCTGGGGCGGGCCCAGGCGCAGAGGGGAAGTCCTCCTCAGTCCCTAGGCCCTGCGCGAGGCCTCTGGCTGGATGGTGGAGTTCGAGCTGGGTCCATTGGGCTGACCTGGGGTTCTGGTGGGCGGGCGCGGGCGGGGCTTACCTAGAGTTGCGGGGTGAGGCCGGGCTGGGCAGAGCATGTCCCGACTGGCGGAGCGGGGTGTGGTGAAAGGGAAAGTCTGTGAACTTAGCCAGATGTCTCATTACTTACTTAAAGCATTCATGATGGTGGCCTGTTTTCTCTGCTATAACATGGTCCCCTCTCTCCTTGTTTCTGGTGGGGCCCTCCTTCCCCATCCCTCCTGTTTATAATCTTTGCAATTACTGTAAGTATTACAGAGGTTTGTCTTTAAGTGTCTCTAAGTGGGTTTGGTACTAGGATCCACCTATTAGGGAGTACATACAGTGCTTAATTTTCCGTGTCTGAGATACTTCACTCAATATAATTGTTTCTAATTCCATCCATTTTCCAGCAAATTGCTTTAATTCATCATTTTTGATGGCTGAGTAGTATACCATTCTATAAATGTACCACATTTTCCTTATCCACTCGTCAACTGTTGGACATTTGAGCTGATTCCATGACTATGCTATTGTAAACAGTGCTGCTATGAACATGGTCGTGCTTGTGCTATCGAGGTGAATTTTTGCTGTATGGGGGGGGGAGTTATTCCCAAAAGTGGAATTGCAGGGTCATATGGCATTTCAATCTTTAACTTCTTTAAGAATCTCTAGACGGCTCGCCAGAATGGTTGTATGAGCCTGCATTCCCACCAGCAATGTAGGAGAGGTCCTCACTCTCCACACCCTCCCCAGCACTTGGTGTTGTTTGTATTGTGGACTTTTGACATCCACTGCAGGTATAAATTCTTAAACCATATTTTAAATAGCATAATATTTCAGTTTCATCAACTCTTATTTGTTTTGACTGAAATTTTCTTTGGTTCCTTCAGTGATTCTAGGTTATACTATAATGTTAAATGCATACAAAATCTTGACTTCATTGACTTTATAGACTATAATGCCTGAAAAATTAATTTTTAAAGTTTTCGAGGGAAAACAATTTTATTTGAAATGCTTCAATGAAAACAAGGAACATAGCAAAGAATATATAAGAATTTTCTTACGTTTGCAAAGATTCAACAGAATAATGGTAGCAGATATCTGTTTCAGGAAAACTGTTTAATTCAGAATATTACCAATGATATGATAATAATACTATTACCCAAAATGACAGTAATATTTTTATATTTTATTTAAGTGTGCGTGTGTGTGTGTGTGTGTATGTCTGTGTGTGTGTGTTTACATCAGAGGGCACTGTGTGTACCAGTGTAGGACCAAGGGTGACTTAAATAATTATACTGCATTGCTTCTACCTCCTCCTTGCTTTATTTTGGGATTTTCCAGGCTTTACCCACCAGGATGGGAAGTGCAGGCTGCTGCCTCTTCTGGCTGGCCTTTTTACTTTTTATGTGAAACCTGGGATCTGAACTCAGGACCTTCTGCTTGTGAGATAGTCTTAATCTCTGAGCCATCTCTCCAGGGCCTGAATAATATTTTGATTATATATATATGTGTGTGTGTGTGTGTGTGTGTGTGTGTTTGTGTCTGTGTATAAAAGGTATTCCAAAATACCTCTGTGCTCCTTGGCATTGAATATAATTTTTAGTTTGTTGATGATTGAATTTAAATCATGAATTTGTTTCTGAATCTAACTCTACATTTGTTCTGAGAGGAGATCTCAGTAGATTCAATATGTAATGATCTAACATTCTCACTTCATTTTGGTTTGTTTCATATAAACAAAATAATAAATTTATACATGCTGAGTGTGGTAAAATTGACTTCTTTGGAAATATTACACATTTGGAAATCAAGTTGAACATGTGAGTGCTAATTTCTATAATTTCAGCCACAATTTTTGTCTTTCCATGTTATTTTTTATCTTGTTTATTGAGCTTTGCTCTGTGATATTTTCTTTTTCTATTTTAATTTTTGATGCTGTATACATGAAATAGTGACTTCGTAATATTTTCCTCTTTACCATTTTCATCCCTGACCTTTTCTTTTCCTATAGTCCTTCCATTTTTCTCTCCTCTCAGTTTTCCCCTATTTCTTTTTCTCTCCAACCTAAGCCTTCCCTCCTGTCTCTGTTTCTGCCATATTAAACTCCCTTTGTTTTGTTTTGTGTACTCTGGGTTCACACAAAACCTCCTGTAAGCTCTGAGGGTGAAATTCTGAGACCTCCTTAATGACAAATATTTAAGTGAGAAGTCTTAAAAAAAAAGTCTTGCCATTTTTGCTGGGAAGAAGGATACTGCATCTATTCATAAGCATCATTGTTTTATCTGAAGTTGACTATGTTTTTTGAGCAGAAGTCTCTTAACATAAAATTGGTGTATTTCAAGAGTTTTCTGAGATGTTTGTTGGGATGGTCTCCAGCTGATTTTTTTTTTCTAGGTTGTGTGTGATGTCAACACTTTTTTCACTGGCGTTCATCTCTGTGGTTTTCAATGACAGTGCTATGTTGAAGTGGGAATTTGGTACATCTGAGGAAGTGAATTGTTCTTTTACTCAGTTTTATGCCCAGGTTTAAGAGGAAATTTATGAATGTCATGGCTTGAAATGTGAGTTTTCCCCCTTTGGCTCACATATTTGAATTTTCAATTGTTTGGGAACTTCGTGGCACCTTTAGGAGATGAAGGCTTGTTGGTGAAAGGCAGTCACAGGGAATGAGCCTTGAGTTTGGTCATTCCCACCCCACTTGAGTTACTGAGTATGTTCTTGAGCTTGCAGCAGCACCAGCTCATAGCCTCTATGATGTTTGCAGTAACTTAGGTCTCGACCAGCCTCTGCCAGCTAGCCATACTTTCTTTGCCCTAATGAACTGTATCTTCCCTCTGGAACCATAAGATGATTAAATCTCCCTTTCTCTCATTAAGTTCCTTGACTGTAGATGCTATCCTACAGCAACAGAGAAAGAGTAACCGGTATAGAACGCAATA
This sequence comes from Typhlomys cinereus, assembly GCA_023101885.1. Taxonomy (NCBI): domain Eukaryota; kingdom Metazoa; phylum Chordata; class Mammalia; order Rodentia; family Platacanthomyidae; genus Typhlomys; species Typhlomys cinereus. The sequence goes on from JALPQD010000029.1 coordinate 5,604,688, forward strand.
ATCATGAGTCTCCAAATTGACAGAGAGGTCTCAGCAGTATACTCACACATCCTCTTCTTCTTCAAAAATTAATAAATATTGTTTAAACACCAGGATCATATGAATCTTGATCTGAACTTGCTCTACACAGTCAATCAACAGCATCCTGGCTGGGTTTCAGTACCTGGATAAAACATGCTCAATGAAATAGTCCCAAGAATACAATCAGGGACAATAAGTGTTGGTTTTTCTGACAAAGGTTTAATCATATTTTAATCTGATGCTTCTTGTGTTCCCATGATTAGTAGATACAATTTCATTATAGTGATTTTTTTTCAATATTTCTTTTTTTATCATTTTTTTTCTTTTTTTATCACATTTTTATTATTATTTCAGCTCATACAAACTTAATAGGTACACCAGTTCCCTCCCTCTCTCCTCCTTCCCCGGAACCACCAGCTCCCCCTCCCCTCACTCCTCCTGCCCCATCCCCCGTGCCTCCCGCCCCAATTCCCAGAGTCCTTTCTTGTGCATGCCTGACTCTCCTCTGGGCCCTCCTCTCCGATGACGTGCAAGGACCTAGTGGCATTTCCCTGAACCCTTTCCTGTGTTCCCCTTAAGCATAGGAACACTACTGTGGCTCATTAGAAACAATTATATTAAGTGAAGTATCCCAGACCCAGAAAATTAAGCGCCATATGTACTCCCTAATAGGTGGCTCCTAATACCAAACCCACCCAGCCCATCTTGAGACACTCAACGGTAAATCTATGTATTACCTACAGTAATTGCAAGGATTATGAACAGGAGGGATGGGGTTGGAGGGCCACACCAGAAACAAGGAGAGAAGTGACCAGGTTACAGTAGAGAAAATAGGCCTCCATCAAGGACTGCAAGAAAGTAATGTGACACCTAGTTAAGTTCACAGACATTTGTTCCTGATCATTTACAACTAAGGGGGTATGAACTCACCAGAAGAGGAGGGCATATAGTCCGGCAGATTAAAAAGTAACCATTTTGCAAATGGGTGATTGACCCCTCCCATTGCCAAATGCCATATGACCCTGCGATTCCAATTTTGGGTATAAGTATTACATCTTCCCTTGAATGTGCTCTTATAATAAGACTCCAGTTTAACAGCTTTCTGTCTCTGGCCAGGGGGTGACATACAGTGCCCATCACGATGGAGTGAAGGGCATTACAGGAGCAAGAAAACTGCAAAAGAAAATCAACAAACCACTATCCAGAACTTCAGAGACTCTATATCAACCACCTAGAACTAGGCCAGACAAATCTCTCCCCATCCTGAAGCTCAGGGAAATTTGCGGAAGAGGGGGCGGTAAGAGTGTAAGAGCACAAGGATGGGAGGAGCAATGATTTGCAAGATACTCCACACAAGTTAGGGCTGAAGCAATCATAATTGGACATTGCATGCCCGGCGCAATGTCCAACACACTATTGACCTCACAAAGTCATTATAGTGATTTTTATATTTGATCTTTTAAAAAATATTATTTGAGAGAGAAAGAGAGAGAAACAGGCATTTTATGTTACAGGGGAGAGATCAGAAGTCAGTTCTTTCCTGCCATCTTAAAGGCTTCTGGGGATCAAACTCAGGACACCAGTTTTGTTTTGTTTTGTTTCGTTAAACTTTTTTATTATTTATTCAATTGTGCATGTATGCATGTGTGTGTGTGTGTATGTCATGGACGCTTCCACCTCCTCCTTGTTTACTCTGCCCGGGGATTCACAGGCTCCGCCCTATCAGGACCTGAAACGCAGGCTGCCCCCACTTCCGCCCTGCCTCTATATGTGGGGTCTAGGATCTGAACTCAGGACCTTCTGCCTTCAAGGCAGAGGCTTAACCCCTGAGCCACCTCTCCAGTCCCAGGTCACCAGGTTTTTAAGTAGGTATTTTATCCACAGAGTTATCTGGTTGGATGTCACATGTTGGCCTCTCTCTATTAGTGAGCTGGTGATATTTTTAATTATCACATTTTTTTTAATCTTAAGTCATATACTTGTGTATCTTCACTACAATTGTGATTTTGGATGCACTCCAAAAAGCAATGGAAAATATGTCAATGTTCTTCAGTAGAAAAGACAAAATCCTCATAAAACAAGTAACTATCTGAAATATTTTCTTTTTGATCTTAAGTTCCAGAGTTTTGGGATGATGCAATTGAGTAATGATACAGTCCTTTAAATTTCAATTATTTAATTTATCCTTTAATGTTAATAATTTTATATTTTGATCTTAAATAATTTATATATTTAAAAATGTAATTAGTTTGTAGAAGTTTTTATTTCATTTAGCAGGAAATGTAATAGTTTTGTTTCATCTCATTCATATAAAGCTTTATATTTTCAGCAGTATAACACTGGTTATAAGGAAAATAATTTCATTTATACCTTATTGACTCATTAGACCAAAATACCCCAAAATACTCATTTTATGTTTTTGGAGGTATTTTATACTTTTTAAGATTTCATGTTACATTATAGGGCATGATAAGCTTTTCATAAATATTAATAAACTATTTTAAATGTTTTCTGCACAAAAGGCATTTGTCCTACTTACTTTATTTCCTGATATCTATTTTTCATATTTATGATGGTGACTATATATAGAGACACAGAAAGATAGAGAATGAGAGAGAGTGTATAAGATGGTGTTATGGTTGCATTTTGGTGTCAACTTGATGGTTCCAGACTGGAGGTGCAGCTGTGGAGGGTTAATGGTTGAAATGGCCCCTGAACAAGTCTGCAGGTGATTGATTACTGTGGAAAACCCAGCCCACAGTGGGTGGTACTTTCCAGTGGTGGACCAGATAATAGAAGGTGTAAAGAGTAGGGACTTGCCCTTCCCTTCTCCTGTGTTGATTTGCTATGGAGTCCACTGTGCCAGCATGGTGCACTTTTAGAATATCGTGGCTTTCTTTGTTGCTGCTGTTGCTGCCTCCCTCCTTGGCTGACTTGGAGCTTCACTTTTTCCACCACGTTGTTGCTGTTCCTGCTGCCTTCGGAGCCTGGTCTCTAGGCCTTTCTGGTATTTGCTGTTCATTGCCAACGTCGGAGCCCAGCTGTTTTTCACTGAGGTGGTAGCCCAGTGTCTTCAACCTTCCAGAGAAGTAAAGGCTTGAGACCTTGGGATCTTTTGGCTTCCAGTCAAAAATGAGGAGGCTGCTGGTGGCTACTTTGAAGGACACTATTTTTATTATGAGTTATTTTAATAAACTTATTTATACATATTACACTCCATACATTCTGTTTCTTCAGGGAACCCTGACTAATAGATGGTATACAGAATGGAAGAATTCACAATAAAAGATGAAAAGGATTTTCATTTCATTTCCTTTTTATGTAAATGGATACCTAAATGATTGTGAAGTTAAATAGCACTATCAAACTACAAATGTGATATCATACAGGTCAAAAATGTTAAACAAGTATTAAATTCCCATTTTTACATTAAGTAATACATATCATGTTATAAGCTAAATAAGAAAAGTACAATAGAAATATATATGTGAAAATATTTGTCCCAACAAGGAAAATTTTAACTACAGGAAGTCATATTTGATATCACATTTCTCTCTACAATATTGCTATCATTTGTCTTTAAAAATATATTTCCTTCATGTAAATTACATTTTTGTTTACTGTTGATATGCAAATTTTAACCATTGTTGTAGTTCCTACAATCTTGGTGTATGCTGGTATAATACATGAGCACTGAACATACACAATGAAGATATTTCCTGCTTGGAAAAACTTATTTCCCAGCAGTATCACAATTCATAAAGTACAAAGTACAAAGAATGCCTATTTCACTGTCTGTATGTATTTATTCTTTGCAAATTTCACAGACATTATTTATGATTTGCCTTACATTGGACAAAAGTCATCCAGTGGAAGACTACCATTGGTATATACTGCATCAGAAGAACATGTTAAGAACTGGCCCAAAGTTAAACACAGATTTTGAGACTTTATATATCTGTAGCATACAAAGTAGATAGGATAGAAATTATAATTAAAGCCAGTTTTGGTCCAGTTTATGAAGTAAAGTGGAAGGCAATCAAATATATGTCATCTATATATTTATGTCTTAGGTTAATAAAAACAATGGATAGCAGATTTTGATGATAGCTGCATAGAGTGAGCAGAGGTGGGATTTGGACAAAAATTAGAGAAATGAAATCACTAGGGAAAGCTGTGTGAAATAAACATTGCAGCTCATTTTCTGTTTATTTATTTGTGTGTGGGGGCATGCTTGCATGTATGTGCAAAGTATATGTATGCCAATGCATGTGTAAGAAGGTCAAATTACATCTGTATAGAGTTGAGTTTCTCCATCCATCTTGATGTGTATTTTAGGGATTAAACTCATGATATCAGGCTTGTTTAGCAAGCATGTTTACTGGTTGAACAATTTTCACCAACTTCATTTCCTTTTACTATCATTGAATACAGTAGACAAGGTAATTATTTAAGAACAAAAAATTTTGCAAAACACAATTCTGAAGAATAAGTAGTTTGAGATTTGATGTTTGCTTCACCATGGGGATGGATAGCTGATAGCATTGTGGGATAGTCCCATGTTGCAGTGTTCTTGTGTTCAGAGTTGAAGATTGAAACAAGAAGACATGCAGAGGATTAAGGTAGAGTTTATTAGAGGAGAGAAAGGCTGGAACTCATGGACTCCAAATATGGAGTAGGGCACCCTGGAGAACTCATGGAATCCATGAGAAGCAAAGATCTAAACACGAACTCATGGTACTCTGAGAGCTATGAGTGGCTAGGGCACCTTGGAAAACTCAAGATTAAAAAGGATGAGTTCATGAAAATTATATGCAAATATTATTGATTTTTTAAAAAAATTGTAAAGTTATTCAAGTGCTAATCATTTTGAATATTGAGCTCAGAAGCTATACATAAAAATTTCAAAACTCCAGAGAAGTTTTCTTTCCCATTCTATACCAGAAAGCCCTGTGTTTGACAAGAAAAATAGATATATATCTAAGATTGAAATGATAATATTCAGATATACTGTATTCACTTTAAAAATTTGTCACCCAAATACCTATTACACTATAGAATGTGACTCATTCTCTCTGATTAGAAGGGAGCTATATTCACACACATTGTTTTGTGTGCAGTTTTAAAGGAGATGACAAATCAGGGAATTATTTTAAATAACAATAATGTCATAGTATTGCTAATTGTGTCACCAGGATGTTAAAAACATTACAAAAGGACAAAACAAGGGAAAAGTTCATCATGATCTAGGTAAGGCATTGCCAGAACTATCCAGGAAGGAGACTGAGGGGGTTACAATACAAAGGGACTAGGATTTATGGGTGAAATGAGGGACAGGAGAGATGTCATTAGAGTTAGATCAACAGAAGGAAGGTGTGAATTTCCACAGTACAGTAAATCTTACCTTGGTACTTTTTCTTATCAAGCAGATGAAACTAGTTTTAGTTTATTTTTTTTATGGTTAAGAGTCTTGGAGATGATAGGCAGAATAGTTAGTATTATCTGAAGTACCAATACCACAATTTCTCCTTGAGAATAAAGAGAAGTTGTAAAATCTCTCAAAGTAGTTAGTGCATGAGCACATTCATTAATCCTACACTCTTCCAGTTCCAGTTACTCTGTTTCTTAGAATAATTCCTTAATTGATAAGAGTATAAAGGATTTACAAGTCAAAAGGAACAATGCTGATTCTTTGAGCTCCTAACCATAATGGTGATTGTTAACCCCTAAGCAAAGCAAAGATCAGTTACAATGCAGTTGTATCAAGATATTCACAGTGTATGGGAGAGAGTGGGATGGATAGAAAAAAGGAGGAAAAGGGGGATTGGAGGGAATGGAGGGAAGCCAGGATGAATACTCAATGTGCTTGTAAAACTAGAAAAATAAAATAACTGAAATTTTAAAAAAAGATATTCACAGTTATCCTAAAAGCCATTATTTCCTGAATGTCATCAAAGGTAATATTATTAACTTAGATGTAAAGACATAACGAACAAATTATAACTTTTGAAGGAAAGATTAATTGAAAATTTCAATTATAGAAAACATTTAATTTTTATGATAAATATATTCTAAACATTGTAGCAAACATGTTTATATAAGGAGTATTTTTGCTACTCATGTGAAATTGAAATTTATGTAGACTGATGTTTTTCTTTGCTATATGAGCCAAACTTATCTTAGACACCTGATAAGACAGTATGATTAGCCAGAAGACTTCAAAAATTTTTCCAGTAGAATAGATTACAAAGCCATAGAACAAGTCAATCCTTGGGAAAGATAGAATTTCTTCTGTAATTTCTAGAATGAAATGAGATTAATAACTTGAATTCAATAGTTAAATGGATATGCAGGCATACATTTAAAGATGAAGCAACGAAGTCACTGTTGTGTATCTCAATGATTAGTAATTTATGTACATATGATAGATTTGTTTCAATGGGGAAAATTAAACATTGAATGGTATTTCAAATAAGATTATGAATTCATACCTAATATAAATATACAGTATCATCAGTGTACCCACCATGGAGTAGGACTGAATGGAAATCAAGTGACAAATGGAGTCCATTGCTTACATTTGTCTCTTGTATATTAGTCTACAGATCTACTATTGGTTATTTCCCAGTTTCTTTTAAGTGCCATTTTTACTGGATTTTACAAATCATTTTCCCCAGATACTTCAGATTGATATTTGCTCAATCAAGCAATACCTCAACAATAGCAAGAGTAAATACTGGCTCAAAGGGATTGTCCAGTAAGAGGAGGTGGGAAGGAGAGCTGCCTACTGTATTTGTAGACCTGAACATCTTTTTGATGTTGTAATAGGACATTATTATCTGCAAGATTTATTTTCAAGAACTGAGACATCTTACAATGTTTCAAGGAAGTTTACAGTTTGTCGATTGGGTGCATTCCTGACTCTTCTTGACTTCATGCAATCCATGAACTGGAGGAGGACAGTATAGCTATTCATCTGCATTGTTACTTGCCCCGGCCTGCGGGACACTCTGAGAATCCCTGGTAACCTAGGAGGGGGGAGGACAAATGAAGGATAGGAGACACAAAGAACGAGAGCAAGTGGAGAGTTCCGATCAAACTCTAACTTTATTGAACCAGGGAAGGGTTTATATAGTTCTTGGGGGGAAGGGGCTTCCCAGGGCAGGGGTTTAGGCAGGAAAACCATTTGGCCAGTCAGGAAAGGTTGCTAGGAGACTGAGGTATTTATGGCAGATAAGATAAACCACAGATGGTCTCTTGCTTCTCTGACAAAGGGGCTCAGCTATGGGGAAAACAGAGACAGAGACAGGCAGGTGCCCAAGATGATCACTTGGGCAAAAGGTCATTTTTTATGGCTCCCAGCAGTGCTGATAAAATCACAAAAAATGGCTTAAGGGAACAAGGAGTTTATTTACTCTTACGTTTTGGTCTCATTTGTTTATCTAACTTAGCAAGAAAGCATGTACCATCACCAAAGGGCTGCAGGAACTGGTCAGGCCATATCCACATAACAGCCGAGAGAGGGACAATTCTTAGTTGACAGACCAGCGTGTCTGGCCAAGTGTACACAAGGATGCCTCTTTCTCAAACAGTTCCCTCCATTTTATTCACCTGCCTGGGGACTAGTTCCACCCAGCGTGGGTTAGGCCTTCCCCATCAGCTAGACATTCTCCTTCAGGTTCGCTCTGCACTTAATTCAACTACTAATTTTATACAAACGTGCCCAGAGCTGGAATCCTTGTATTTAACTATAATAGCTTTTAAGACAGCATTAGGATTGTAGTTCAGGAAACATACCACCAGCTAATACATTTCCCAATAATTCAGTCTAATTATCCTTTTTGAGAATTTTCCATCTTCTTAGAATAAAAATAATTTGAGAAGTTAGCAGATCTATCTGGGTGGTACAAGGGTGGATGTTAGTAGATCAATGCTGTCCTTTCTAATTCAAATACTTTTACCCATGGAGGCTATCAGTTATGAAATACCTCACATGTGAATGTACATACTACTTTAAAGTGCTCAGCAAAATTTGTACATACAGGTGATATTGTTTAAAAAAGCAGAAGCAAAGTAAAAGTTCAGGGACTCTATAGATCTTTTATTTCATTTTAATCGTCATTCTTTTGAATTTGTTTAAATATTTTATGTCATTTTTAAAAGTAAAAAGTTAGTCAAATCAAACTATTCACATTATTTTTAACTTATATCTTTAGATTATAAAATGTCTGTTTGATGAAAACGTTACATTTTCAAACTTATGCAGAATCATTGACATTATCAATTCTCATTTCAAAACTAGCATATGTCATGTGTCTGATTCACATAATATACATTTTGAAACTTATAACACACAAACACACAGACACACACACACACACTCACACACACACACACACACACTTGCACGTATAAAGTGTGGAACCAAAAAAACTAGCTCAAATATTTGTAATTGCTTATTTGCTCAAAGTGAAGTTTTGGGAAGATGAACAACTGCACTGACCAGAACAATATTTGAGCTTGTTTTCAAAGGTACATTCATGTCTAGATTGGTTTAGTTTCCTCCCCTTTTTATTTCATTCTCCTCATTTTCAGTTTTATGCAGAAAAAAATGAGTATTCTCTGAGTCTAATGAAAACTCAAACAAAATATTTTGTTTTCCAAATTCAAGGTAAAAATATTTTTCATTTTGTATCTATTCATTAATTTTAATTTGTTTCTCCCAAATGTTCTGATACATCTAAATTAAAATTTTTATTTTATCCCTTAAGATAAGACTGGTTTCTTTTTTTTTGAAGACAGATACCTACCGAATTGAAAATCTGTGAATTCCTAGACTGAGACACAAACTTCAATTTAAAATGAGCTCTTTCACAAGAGAAAGACAGAGTTTCAATTAGGGTTATATGAATAGCTGTTGAGAACACAATGATATTTCATCAAAGACTTAGGTAGTTACTGACTTGCAACTCTGCTCTCTTGGTGAATAGACTGTTTCTAATGATTCCTCATGCCAGAAACCCATTAAAACCCATGATATAACATCTTAGTTGTATTGTTCATGAAGCATGAAATATCGCTTTAATGAAAGAGTAGAATAATATATAGATGATTCAGAGCTAACCCACTTGTTTGTTTATATATTAAGTAGACTCATTTGGTCCTTACTTATCAAATTAAGAGAATGGACAAAGTAAAGGATTCAGCCTTTCTTTGTCCATCACTTCAGTTTCCCAATAACGTGATTCTTAGAGTCTAATACTGAAATGACTTGTGAAAGTCAAAGTTGAAGTAGTTTTGTTTTCAATCAGCTGAATGTGGTGCTTTGAAAGAGACTTTCTTTTGATATATCACGTATGCAAATAAGCACAATAACACACTGACATTTTATCTCAAATATATTTTACCCAATTCATTAGAAAGAAACATAAATTTTTCTGTGATTTCTATGTGACCTACAAGTATCTAGTAAAAATCATCAGATGCTTTGACTTCTATACTTCATTAGTGACAGCTTTATAGATAAATAATTTCTTGAATGGGGATTATAAATTTCTTCAGCCAAATCATTCATGCTTAGGTACTGTCTACTTAATATGCACTACTTATGGGAAGACTTTGAATTTACTTCCAACTCTTTGCTTCTAGGCTACCTGCCTCTTCCCACTTTAGGGCATCAATATGACTTCAAGGCCTAATTGTTCTTTTTACTTTGACTTCCTTCATTTTTCAGAGTGCCACTTTATGAAAATAATCTATGTTCTGCTTCATTTTCTACCCTCCCCACACCTAGCATTCTGAATTCTAATTATCCTTATGAAATGCATCAACTCGTTTCATTTTTCATCCAATACCTGAGGGCATGTTGATATACTACTTTGGAAGTCATGTACTAAATGCAATTTTCCCATGTTAATGAATGTTCTTTACCTACCTCGGTTTCAGAACTCCTATTACATAGCATATACACCTTGCTCTCAGAATGTATTGATTATTATACTTCCTTGTTTCTTTTTCTCTTAACTTCCAACAAATGCAGCTTTAATATTTCTCTGATTTTTTCCCTTACCTGTAATTAAGACTATCAGATTTTATGAGTTTGTATTATACACTATGTGGAAAATAGTATCTCACTCAGATTTCAATTAGCATTTTATTAATTGATAAATGGGTTCAATATCTTTTCATCTATATCAGGCCATTCCTGTTCCTTTGAAATAAAATGTACTTATATTTTAACAGGATTCTTTTGGAAAAATATGATGTAGGTATGAGTTTTCTTTTTAATGCCTTTTATATGTTAGTTTTGATTTTATTGTAATTAGTTGAAATGTGCTGATATTTTATAGTCAAATTTATTAATATTTTGCTGATGGTACTTTTACTTCCTTTTTAAAAATGAGTTCTGTACACTAAGGACAAAATTTCTTTTAAGTATTTTCTTCTAACATAAAATTTTGCTTTCAGATTTCACTTCAGGTCTCTGTGGAACTCACTTATTAACTTATGAAGAAGGAAGACACTTTTATATGATACACTTCCAACAAAATGTAGCTTCTTAGTTTTTTTACAGTACATTCAGAAGAAACTCTTATGATATAGGGAATGTATATTCAGATATCTTAAAGAAATTGGAAGAATAAACCCTATGTAATTAGACTATACAAATATAGCAGAGAATCCAGAAATAAAATTATACACTTTCAAGCATCTTCTTAATATCAAATATACCAAAAACCACACTATGGAAAAAATAGTGCTGGCAAAACTAAATGTTCATATATACAGTAGTAGAATTCTCACACTTGAAGACCAGAAGTAAAATAAAAGAAAACTAAAAAACAGTTTTCTTATACTATTCCAAACTTTGGAAATACAGGAATAAAACAAGGAAAGTATTTCACGAGTTAGTTTTACATGTTGATTTCTTGAACAGATTCCCGTACCTCAGGACAAGATAGCAGGAACTTGCCATTTTCTTTTTTAATTAAATTTATTTACCATAATTTGTGTCATTTCATCAGCTGACATCCATCAGACTGGGTCCATTTCTTTGTTAATATGAAATGAATAATGAATATGGTTGTGGAAGTATCATTAAAGTAGGATATAAAACTTTGGTGTCTATATCCAAGTGTGGTATACACTGCTGATAATTGCCAACTTCGGACTGAAACTCTAAAATATTATATCTAGTGGAATAAAAGGTCCAGAAAGATAAACACCACAGTATCTTTCTATTTTTTTATTTATATTGTTTATCGGTTCTATTCCTTTAGAAGTATTACCAATACACCATTTCTTTTTTTTTTTTTATTTCAGCTCACACAAACTTATTAGGTACACCAGTTCTCTCCCTCCCTCCTCCCCCCCCCCGTACCCCCTGCTCCACCTCCCCACCTCTCTCCCTCCCCATCCCCCAGTGCCTCCCACCCCAATTCCCAGAGAGTCCTTTCTTGTGCTTGTCTGATTTTCCTCTGGACCCTCCTCTCCGATGACGTACAAGGACCCAGTGGCCTTTCCCGAACCCTTTCCCGTGTTCCCCTTAGGTATAGGAACACTGCTGTGGCTGCCAATTCTTTGCCTCCAAGGATCTTGGTGCCTTTAGCAGATGCTAGACTTTGTGAGGTCAACAGTGTGTTGGACAATGCGCAGGGCATGCAAAGTCCAATTATGATTGCTTCAGCCCTAACTAGTATAGAATATCTTACATATCATTGCTCCTCCCATCCTTTTGCTCTTACACTCTTACCGCCCCCTCTTCCGCAAATTTCCCTGAGCTTCAAGATGGGGAGAGACTAAGCTGGCCTAGTTCTAAGTGGTTGATATAGAGTCTCTGAAGTTCTGGATTGTGGTTTGTTGATTTTCTTTTGCAGTTTTGCTGCTCCTGCAATGCCCTTCACTCCATCCTGGTGGGCATTGTATGTTACCCCCTGGCCAGAGACAAAAAGCTGTTAGAGTCTTGTGATAAAAGCACATTCAAAGGTAGATGTAATAAAAGTGGGAAACCACAGTGAGGGAGGGGTCTATCACCCATTTGCAAAATTGTTACTTTTTATCTGCCAGACTATATGCCCTCCTCTTCTGGTGAGATCACTCCCCCTCAGTAGTAAATGATCAGGAACAAAAGTCTGTGAACTTAATCAGATGTCTCATTACTTATTTGGGTCCTTGGTGGAGGCCTATTTTCCCTGCTGTAACATGGTCCCTTCTCTCCTTCTTTCTGGTGTGGCCCTCCTACCCCATCCCTCCTGTTCATAATCCTTGGAATTACTGTCTCTAGGTGGGCTGGGTGGGTTTGGTAATAGGAGCCACCTATTAGGGAATACATACGGCGCTTAATTTTCTGGGTCTGGGATACTTCACTTAATATAATTGTTTCTAATGACATCCATTTCCCGGCAAATTCCAGTAATTCATCATTTTTGATGGCTGAGTAGTACTCCATTGTATAGATGTACCAAAGTTTCCTTATCCACTCGTCAACTGTTGGACATTTGGGCTGATTCCATGACTTTGCTATTGTAAACAGTGCTGCTATGAACATGGTCGTGCTTGTGCTATCGAGGTGAACCTCTGCTGTATGGGGGGTTATTCCCAAAAGTGGAATCGCAGGGTCATATGGCATTTCAATCTTTAATTTCTTTAAGAATCTCCAGACGGCTCGCCAGAGTGGCTGTATGAGCCTGCATTCCCACCACCAATGTAGGAGAGTTCCCCTCTCTCCACATCCTCTCCAGCATTCGTCGTTGTTAGTATTGTGGATTTTTGCATCCTGACCGGGGTGAGATGATATCTCAGGGAAGTTTTGATTTGCATTTCCCTGATGGCTAAAGAAGTGGAGCATTTTTTAAGATGTTTGTTAGACATTTTAATTTCATCCCTGGTAAAGTTTCTTTTAAGTTCCAAGGCCCATTTTTTAATTGGGTCATTGGTTTCCTTGGTGTTTAGTTTTCTAAGTTCTTTGCCAATACACCATTTCTTATCCAATATAAATAATAGTTTTTCAGAGGACCATTTTTAAAAGACCAACAGATCCTGTGCCATAAAACAATGACGAATCAGGAATGAAAGATAAAACAACAAACAACTGTTTCATCAGCCAAAAATTCAATCAGGTAGAAAAGAGAACCGTTTTTCGTGGAAATGATCATACTTTTGGCAGGAAGTGAAATAGTCTGTCTGAGATACTATTTTCTGAGACTGGTCCCATTCTATATTCTACCTCCCAGTTTGTCCAGTGCCACACTTAAACCAGACATGGAAGAGGGGCCTTACAAAGTATGTTTCTTTTCCAGGAGCATGAGGAGCTGAAGGAACCATCTTGATGGCAAAAACTAATCAAGAAGACCAAAGGCTCCATTTGTCTGAGACTTTAAGTGTAGGTCTATTTGAATGAAGTGACAGAGCAAAAGAGTGGACAGGGATTCCTAAAAAGTAGCCAAATGGCATTTGGTAAGGTACCTATGAATTTTGGATTGACTGAAAACGTGGCCAAAGACATGCATGCATTCCCACCTGAAAACTCGAGGTAACAACACTATGTGCCAAGTACAAAAATAAAATTAGAACATACCTGGGTTCTGTTTCTAGCAAAATTTTATTTTTTTCTAAATAAAACTCCTCAATCGCCAAAGCCACAGAAAGGAATTTAAAAAAAGACGTTATAAAACTATTCTTCATGAGTCACAATTTCTTTCTAAGTGAGGATCCTATCTTTCAATTTTTATAGTAGTAGATTGTCATGATCAATCTCAAATATCAACTGAACACCTGGAAAGTGGGTCTCTGGGACACTCTCAAAGTCGGTATTAAAGGAAATATTTATGATTGGTTAGTTGATGTGGGAAGATCCAGCCCATAGTGTTTCTGATCATTTCCTGGAAAGGTGAATAAATAGGGAGAAAACCAGCTGAGTTCTTGGCAGGAAACTTGAAGCAAACAGGCAGCTGTGCATGTATTGGTCCTTGCCTCTGCTGTTACTGTGTATGGATGTGACCCCTTCGTAGGCTACTTGTGTACCTTACCTGCAATGTTAACCTTAACTTCTATTTGTCATCTAAATAAAACCACTTGTTTCCCTAAGTTATTTGAGTTAGGTGTTTATTCCATCAACCTGATATGAAACTAAAAGAAATCTTTAACTTGAATTACTTATAGTTATCTGGAATCAGGAAATGGGCTACATTGTTGCAGGAGAAGAAATAATAGTAAAGGTTTATATAAAGATGGGGTACATCGGGGCTGGAGAGGTGGCTCAGGGGTTAAACCCCTGCCTTGCATGCGGAAGGTCCTGAGTTCGGATCCTAGACCCCACGCGTCGGCAGCCTGTGTTTCTGGTCCTGGTAGGGCAGAGCCTGTGAATCCCGGAGCAGAGTAAACAAGGAGGAGGTGGAGGCATCCATGGTGGTTCCCGAATTCGTCTGCGGTTCTACACACACATACACACACACACATACACACATACATACATGCACACATGCACAATTGAATAAATAATAAAAAAATAGATGGGGTACATGACAAAATAGAGGAAAGCATGGAGAGAAGGACTCCATAAAACTGATGGTGAATGAAAAAGATCTATGTAAATCTGCAATGTTTTGAGTCAATTATGAACTAATACTAAAAAGAATTTGAATAACGGTACCCAACATAGGTGAATAATGCCCCTCCCAGAAGTCATAGATCATTCAACAAATTTCACAGTAGCATAGGTGGGATACCTTCCAATTCGCCAAATTTGTTAGTTCTGGAAGCTCCACAATACTGAAAAATCATATAATGATTATCATTGCTCTATATTGCCCACTAAAACTACATAGTAGAAAACTATTGCTAAACACATTGTATACTTTGGTTTCAGCACTTAGAGAAGTCAATGAGGAACTGAGCTGTAATTTTCCTCCTGGCTGACTAATTCATGGTGCTGGCAGGTTCTCTGTAAGCAGCTGGAGGAGAAAAGTCACCAACTGTGGACCCTATGAACTAAATATCTGTCTTGCAAGACACATGCCTGACACAGCATACCTAAAAGTTTACAGAAAGACAAATGGATAAAACCCACTACATTTATCTACCTAAATGCACATGATGTCATATTGGTCTCTAAATAGTTATGTGTATAACTATAGGTTGCTGCTGCTCCCGCCCTTTTCTCATATAAACTTCTCTTTGTAGCATGGGTGGTGGTGAATGAAGAGAGTAATAAGTACATTTTAGAGATATGAATAATATTTGATATATTATCCAGATATAAGCAAAGACATTGAATGTGAAAAAATATAATAAAAATGTATCACAGGCCAGGAGATGAAATTATATTATATAAATAACTGTGGATCTTGGAGAGAGATTAACCTGGACACCAAAGATTAAGCTACTTTTTAAAACTTGGGGAATAAGTCACATGAATTAAATGTTATTTTATTTTTCATTTCTAGTCTATATACAATTGAACATAAAAGAATAGATTAAAAAACTTACTTGACAATAATTGTCTATCTGGAAGTCATAGGTTAATAAATTGATTTTTCCCTAGATGAATAAATTGATTTTTTCCTATATTTATTTCAAATTGATATGGAGAAGCCATGATTTCTATAAATGAACAAAAATACACAGTTTTGAAGATATCAAAATATGCCTATCTCTGCTTTTCCCTTCTAACAACCATCTGTATTAATACAATGAAATTGTCTTTAGGATAGCTATCTTTCTAAGTATTCTACCATGAGTTAATTTTTGAAGATACTTTAGAAATTTTCTTTAAATGGTGTTCTGACACATTTTTCAAAATGTAGCTCATAATTTATACTATGATTCATATTGTGAAGTACTTACCATGAATGAGATTATTTTGCTTGTGAAAGCCCATTTTTTATAGAAAGCAAAAAGCATGCAGTAAATTTTGGCTTGTAAACCAGGAATAAAGTCCAGGAATAAAGTAAAGATCAAACATATATCACTGTTTTTGTTCAGTTATACATTTTACTTCATTAAAGCTCAAATTAATGAGTCACCTTGTAGATGCATCTAATGTACCAAAACTGAATGGGAGAATTTCATTACTTCAATATGTTGGATAATGTTTCAAATTCTAATTTTCTTTTCAAAGAGGAATGATAATGAAATTGAATGTTATCTTTCTTCATTATAATAGTAGCATGGTGTGGTATCATAGTAATACCAGGTTTCAATTTCAACAGTTGGGTATATATAGAATTACTGAGAAGAAAAAACAGAAAAAGTATCAGGGAGAAGTAACAAGAACTAGACTTTTAGAATAATAGCTATTAATTCAATAGTAGACAAGAAGCCAGTGTTTTCACATTTATTTATTTATGTATAGAAGATAGATTTGATTTATGAAAGTAAGATGCTTATTTTCTCCAAATGATATATTGCTACAAGCCTTACCTCTTCTAGGGGTTAGTGTTTATCATGTTGCAAGAAAAAATTTATGTTTAACTTTAGAGCATGAAGTATTTATATTTTGGCTGATTCTGAAATGTGTGTTTTAATAAGTAAATTTATTGACTCTGTTATACATGCTATTTTCATGACATAGAGTATTTTTAGAATATTTACTACCTGTGGCAGTTAGCTTGTATGATTGCTGATAAAAAAATGACAAAACAGTTTAAGGGAACAAGGGGTTTTATTCCCTTTTAACAATAGTCCAGATGCAGTTTCTTGTTCAGCTTGGTAGGAGTGCCTATACCAATACCAAGGGCTGAGGGAATTGGTCACACCATATTCACATAATGAATGAGAGAAAAACAATTTTCACTTACTAGACTAGCATGTCTGGTCAAGTATACAGAAGGATGCCAACTTTCTCAACTAGTTGTATCTATGTTATTCATCCGGCCAGAAACTACTCTTGTCTATTATAGGCTGTACCGTCCTAATCAACTAAACTATATATAGTAGGTTTGCTTGAGGCATAACTCAACTTCTCTGTGAATATGCCCAAAGTTCGAACCTTGAACATTCAAGATGACCCCTGTATTTATACTATCTTATCACTTTTATCATTAAATGTGAATTCATGTCTGAATATCTGTATGAAACAATTCCTTTTTAAATATCTTTAGTCATGGGAATTTTATAATATAAAATATTATAAATATATTTATATATTTACAAATTTATATATAAGGTGATGGCATGTTTTCATTTGTGTATTGGATCTACCCCAAGTGCTACACAAACAGGCCCTCTCATATAAACTGGACACATGCAGTTTATCTGCTTGTCTCTGATTTTATTTCACAAAAAATGAAAAAAATGTGCACAGAACTTCTTGGAATCACATTATATTGAATACAGAGAAATATAGGTATTGTTTGTGTGTGTGTGTTTGTGTTTGTGTGTGTTATGTGTGTGTGTGTGTAAGCATTAACACCAAGTAAAATAATTTGGAAAAATAATAACAATTATATAAGCCTGTTTTTAATTTCTGTTAACAAGATTAATATCTTCAATAAGTATGCTGATAGGGAGAAAATCAGTGAGGTTGCATTTTGAGTCAATTTTGTTCTAATATAGAATGTGTGATAATGTATATCTGTTTATTAACATGTCTATCCATTTAAGACAATCTGTACAACAGCTACTACTTGTGTACTTTTTTCTAATTGTTTCATACACAATATAATGGAAAACATAGATAATTATAGATATTTGTACATGTGAAATAAATTATTGAATACAGATTATAAATACTACCTTTTCATATAAAATAATGAGTCAATATATTGAAATTATTAATGTAGTTGATATTAAAGTAATGAATGTACATTTTTATTTTTCTTGGTTATTATGATGACTTTCAGGTTCAAACATGAGATTATACAATTACAGTATAACTGAGCTACAATTTATAGCACTACAATTTATGGCATAAAAATAATTTCAGCAACATGGAATTGGTATTAGTTAGTGAAAATTTGTTTCTATCTATCCATTGCAATATATCCTATGACATCTCAGCTGTTTTCACTCAAACACAAATCACATGTTGTCTAAGTCTCAGAATCATGGGGATTCTATATGGTTTGCAATATCATGATAAGTTCTTTTTAGGATTTCATTCATTAATTTTTTATTATTACATAATGGACACAGGTTTATCAGGATTTCCATTAATATGATATGTAAATCAAAACATTCTTTTAACTTTAGAATTTCATCAATAGACAGATATAGTTTTAGTCAAGAGTTGGTGGTTGCTATATGAATTAATGCTTTGTTTATTGGAATTTCACATATCGCAGTCAGTGAAACCATCAATAAAAATTTGAATTAACTGGAATACTTGTAAGTTAATATTGGTGAATAATAGAGTGTGAACTGATTATGTTTTCACATTTATAAAAGTAGTAGTTTTGGCTTTAAGAATGGAATAAAATGATTGGTGAAAGTGTAGGAGCGTGGGAGGTGAGTGGAAGTGAGCAAGGACATGAAGTCATTATGTTTGCATATGCAAATTTTTAACAATTAAAAAGAACTTACATAAGCTCAATGGGTAAGTATCCTTTTCACCTTCCTTCCCCTACTCCCTTTCCTCCGTCTTGCTTCCCTTTTCTTTCTCCTTTTCCTCCCTTTGGATCCAACCTGCTTTTTCCCACCCTCCTCTCCATCAGCTTATATGGGTTCTAGGATTCCCTCTTGATCATTTGCTTTAGTAGTGGTTCCGGCTTCTGTGGCAGACCGAGACCCTTCTTTGAGCTGACCACTGATATGAGTACTCCCCTACAACTGTCTAATCCTTTGCCACTAACAATTCTACTGCTTGAAATTATTTCTCCTCGCTAGTCTATGAGGGCATATTGATATGTCAGCCATTGTACAGATCTGGTTTTGAACGATTAAACTGAACAGAATTTTTGGCAGTGAGCTTAGGTCATCACTAGAATTCACATGTTTCGAGGAGAGAACCAACTGCATAAAGACACAAGAAATCATACAAAATAAATAAATACATATAAAAGTGTTTGAACATAGATAAATGAGCTCATATTTGAATTTCATATACTTTGAATATTTGCTTGGGGACTGTTTTCTTTTTAAAAGATACATACAATTGTCTTCTAAATTTATTATCATATTTTGGACTAAATTGCATTGAGCAAAATATCAATTGAGATAATATAGTGCTAACTTCTTACATACAGTATGAATAACTGAACAAAAGACTATCTATCTCAGTAGACTTATGGAATTCATGACAGATTTGAGACTTCCTTAAAACAAGAAGATTCTGTTATTTAGAAGAAAACTGTGGTGTCCACTAAAATACAGGAATAAACCAGAATATGGAAAAATAATCTGAATTTTTAAAGTAAAACTTAAACTGCTAAATTACTCCTCAAATCACTTGTTAATATAAAATTGTAATGTATTCAGTGCTCAATCTATCTTTCAGTACATTAGTGTAACCATACCTTCAGAATTCAAATCAACAGGCTAAAATTTATAATTCAATTTTACTATTGAACTTAATGACAGTTTTAAATCAGATCAGCTTGTTTTTATAAATGTATTCTATTTACATGCTTGTCTGTGATTTCTTAACCTAAGTAGATTCAAGAAAATTATATTTAAAAAGAATGTTTTGAGTAATAAGCATCTATCATAGTGTTCACAACTCACTGGCCTAAGCCTTCAGAAAAGTCTAAAAATTACAGAGCTGTATTTGCTACTGTCAGAAAGAGTCCCTTAATATAAGAGATACATTTACAAAATTGCTCCCATTACCTACAATGACCATAAGGAAAAGTGACAATATTGTGGGATCAGAGAACTACCTCAGCAGAAGTTAGAGTAAGAAAGCATTTTCTGGCCAACGTTAACCATTAGGAATGAATAACCAAGAGAAATGTTCCAGAGAATAAAATACCAACAAAAGTCTCTGAAAGTGACAGGAAAGAAATAAGAAGCTCGTCATTCTAAATTCTGTTGGAGAACACTTGAATAAGTCAGGGGAATCACATATTATGTGGTAACTTTTACAATTTTATGCTTCTTTACACATTTTATTAATTGAATGACAGTCTCTATTTACCATGAAGCACCCGGAAGTTCTGACAACAGTGAAGGATTCTGCTTCTTCAAAGAGTGAAGGGCATCTCTCTTATAAAGCAGAGAAATAAAATTCAATATCATCTCTGGGCTGTAAAATTTCCAAACCATTTTTATGAAGTATTCTAAATGATCAACCTCTTTAAAGTTGATCACAAAGCACCATAACATGAACCAGTGCATAGAACTAGATAAAGGAAAATAAATAGACCTACGACGACATTTACAAGTAAATTAAGTGACTTGCACCTAGTTTAATAATATAACTAGGTCCAACAGAACAATATTATATAATTTGTTTTATATGATTATTCAATGAACCATTTTAATCTCTATCCTCAAACAATTAAAAAATTATGTAATTCTCATCCTATATTTACATAAGGTCATAAAATATGGATTTTAAGTTTGGGTTATAAATTTGCATTTAAACAAAAGTGATTGCAAGTAAGTAGCAAGATACCTGGTTAAGCTCACTCTCATTTTCCTTCCTGGTTACTTGTGACTGAGGGGGTTTGATCTCATCAATCAGGAAGGGTATAGTGACTCAGAGAAATGGTAACCATTCTGCAAATGGAAGACTGACCACCCCCTCACTGTGGTCTCCTACTCCCGTCTACCTTTGAATCTCCTCTTATAGTAAGATTTCATTTAAACAGCCTTTTATCTTTGGCAATGATTAACATGTCAACCCCCCCCCAAAGTCCAGTATAGATTATAGGCTCTAGGATCCTTAGAGGCAATGAATTAACAGTCATAATAGTGTTCCCATACTAAAGGGGAGCCCAAAAAGGGTCTGGGCAATGCCACTGATTCCTTACAGCTCACTAGAGTTGAGGACTAAAAGGGAAATTTGGCATTGACACAGAAGAATGCTCCAGGGAATGGGAGGGGGGAAGGGGAAGGCACTGGGAGAAGAGAAGAGAGGGGGGTGAAAGGAAAGGGGAAAAGGGGGGGAGGGTGCAAGGGGGACTGGGGAGGTGTGGTAAGAAAAACGGGACTGGGGTACTTTTAAACTTGCATGCTTGGGGAAAAATAAATATAACAAACAAACAAATAAATAAATGCAACAATTTTCATTAGATGCAATTGATGTAAGTGTATTAGAGTATTTGTACCTTCAAAACATGGTATATGTACATTTTATGAAATAAAATATGTATTATGCATGATAGTCCAAACTTACAGTTAAGTTACTTGCTCTTTTGCTTTTTGCTATCATTGTCATCAGTGGGCAATTCACATGTTATAAGCCAAACATGGCACACCTGTGTTTGTGTGGTTGAAATTTTATTGGAAAACAGCCCATTTCATTCACATTGTTTTCTGGCTTCATTCACACTTCACTGACAGAGCTGAGTAGATGTAACAGAGACCATGCATCCCACCAAATTGAAAATACTAACCTCTGAGAAGTTTATTGACCTTTTTCTTATCAAAAAATATCAATGCTTTGTCAGCAATATGTCTATGACAATTTATAATTATTTTAATTTTATATTTTGATAAATTAATGATTGTGTTGGGAATGTTAATAACTTTTTTGAAATGCCAAAGACTAACAGGTTGATCTTTGTAATCAATGTGGATGCTTCAAAATTAGTGAAGTTGAAAACTAGGGAAATGGCTCAGTAGGTACCAGCACTTTCTTCACAGGTGTAAGGACGTATTTTCAAATTCCCCCAAACCACATAAAAGCAAGATATATGGTGTAATCATCTAAATAGGAATGAGAAGAGAGGAGGGTATGGAAGAATCCCTTAAAGGTGACTGGTCAAAAAACTGGGCACATGCAGTGGAAAAAATCAAAACAAAAACATAAAACAATAAAGAGCCCCTGTCTCATTGTAATAGTTACTCTTAACTGTTTCTGTGCAAAGTCAAGCAGCTTAAGGGAGAAAGGGAGGTTTATTCAGCTTAAGGTTTCAGAGGGGAGAAACGATTTTTCATGGTGGAGGCAACATGGCTGGTGGCTGAAGCTGGAGGCAGCTAAGTCACTGCAAACATCCTGGAGGCTCAGAGCTGCTCAGTCTAGTAGGTCAATGGGTGATGGCTGAAGGCTGGAGGATTCTTGGAAAGTTGAAGAATCAGAGAATCTCTCTTCAAAGTCTTCTGTTCTATGGTTCCTTTTATCTGGTCTGCTACCAGCAGGTTCCAATCAGATGGTTTTGTATTGTAATGTATTGATCTGAATAGTTTCTTCAGATAGCCTGACAGTCTTCTAGGTGTGGCCAATTTGACACCAAAGATTAACTATCATATTCATCTAAAATGGATATGAGTCCAGTGGCAGAAGTTGTCGTCTGGGCTCGCCAGGTACACTTTGGCAGATATGTGCCAACATTTACAGCCAGCTATGTAAATATCACACACACACACACAGACACACACACACACACACACACACATACACACACACATGCATGCGCACACACACACACACACACATGCACACATGCACACACACAAGAAAAGAAAATAAGTTAAATGAAAAGTAAAACTAAACTTGTTTGGAATTTGATAAATCAAGTGAAGAGGGGTCATGGCAGTGACTTATGTGCACAGTGGCTCAATTATTACAGCTAAGATTTGGAGATCATCAGTACTACTGAAAATAGACTACTGCTCAATTCCATTTTGATGGTGAAACAAAAATGCATAATATCAAATATCAACTTCATAATATTAAACTGATATTGTATAATTTAAGTGGCAATGGCTCAGTTGCTGTAAGAAACTGAGTCTTCACAAGGGTCATACTAATGCCATCTTTTACCAAAGCAATGTCTTTATAATGGATGACTTATATCACTGAAATATTTTTTGGATATCCTCTGGCTGGGTTACATTGTGCAAGGATGCATAATTGTAGCTAAACCACCCCACTCTGTCTTTTGTGACTTCTACTAAGGTTGTTCTAAAATTTTTGGGGAAGTTGCTTTGTTCAGTCTTCTAGGTCAGAGTGATTTATATATAGTGTTATTTCTCCTTTGCTTTCCTGTCCTTTTCTACCTTGATGGCATGCTTATTACATACTATGGACCCATTATAATTTTCATGGAAGAAGGGGAGAAGAATGATTTGATTGCAGTGGTTTCCCTAGAAGTTTATACATCATCATGCAACTCCTTCTTTACCCATTTTAACTTAACATTTAACTTTAAAATTTATTTTATCAAACTATAAGAAAACTGTGAAACTTCTTGCCTATCAGTGATCCTGTGTTTAATTTTTACATAGATATACATACCATGAGTAGAATATTAGAGATACTTCTTTTAGCTTAGGCCTCTGATCAGATTTCCTAAGTAATCTTATTTTCTATGACTGCTCGAATGAATAAACCTGAAGTGACATAAACTGTGTGTTTTAATGAAGAGACAGAATAATTGCAGCTTTTCACTGTGATTTTAAAATTTTAAGTAAGTAGTAAACGGAAGGAGTAAGGGAATAGTCAGGATGTTTTCTATACACATGAAAATGTCAAAGAGGGGCTGGAGATGTGGCTCAGGGATTAAGCCTCTGCCTTGCAGGTGGAAGGTCCTGAGTTCGGATACTAGACCCCATGTATAGACACCTGGTGGAACCGGAGGTGGCCTGCATTTCTGGTCCTGGTAGGGCGGAGCCTGTGAATCCTGGGGGAGAGTAAACAAGGAGGAGGTGGAGGCGTTCATGGTGGTTCCTGAATTCGTCCGTGGTTCTACACACACACACACATACACATACATACACACACACGCGCACACGCACAATTGAATAAATAATAAAAAAATCTTTAAAAAAAAGAAAATGTCAAATCAAATTTGTTAATATATGAGAAAAATAGAAATTACCAATCATATTTTAATACAAACATTAAGATGCATTTTCCTTGAATCTTTCATTGATTTTCTTGTGAACAACTATCTTAAGAAAGTCTTTTGGTCATATAGGTTCACAAGGAGGTCAAATTCCTTTCTCTCCAGGTTCTTGGCCTCTTTGAGAAAAATAATCTATAGAGAGCCTTACAGGCAGCAAGCAGAAAGCTTAATTAGAAGATGAAGTCAAAGTTATTGGAGGAATCAAATACATGAATGCTGAGAAGCAGCCAAGGTGACCTCAAGAAAGAGGAGTTTATTGTGATAGGTTGGAGTGATGATTTCAAAGTTCTGACTTATGGGAAGGGTGTGTTTAGTGGCAGTTATTTGAATAGCTACATTTTATGAAAACTAACTTGTATAAGGAGTTATTTTACTACATTTTATGCCCAAGCATATTATTGACTGGAAGATATAGAACATGCTGAGTGGAGCCAATTTTCTCTCAATGTTGCCCTTAGTGTTGGTTACGATTAATGGGAGATCACACCTAGTCACAGGTTATTTGCTCCAAGGGATCTGTGATTGCTCTGCACTTCTCTAGCCAGCGATAGTTTGAACAATCTGGAAGAATATATGGGAGGGAAAAATGTGACCTCCTTCTGATTGCAGTTGAGGGAAGGGTAGTCTTTCACATTGTATGCTAAACAAGAAAGGGAGATGATAACAAAAAAGAAAGTACAATGTCCTCATGTTTATGAACCTCACTTCCTGCTACCTTTTAGCACAGTAATAGGAACATTTCTGAAAATATAAAAGCTTGACTACATTTCCCATATTTGAAACAGATCGAGATTGAATTGCAAGCAAAGGGTTTTTATCCT
This sequence comes from Typhlomys cinereus, assembly GCA_023101885.1. NCBI lineage: Eukaryota > Metazoa > Chordata > Mammalia > Rodentia > Platacanthomyidae > Typhlomys > Typhlomys cinereus. The sequence continues at coordinate 5,629,478 of JALPQD010000029.1, forward strand.
ACATTTTCAGCCTGTCAAGAAATTAACATGTTTCACTGACATCACATACGATTCTGGGCCAAAATTGTTTTTTTTTTTTCAATTATAATCTCATTACTATTTTCCACTTGTAAAAAAAGTGTGAGCAGTGAAACTATTCCTTCAACCATCAAACTGTCAGTGAGTTTGTCTGCTGATAAACTTAACTATCATTGACAACTTCAAGTCACCATTTCTGTTTGAATCAGTTCTGTGGCACCCAATTTCTGCTTTTATTTCTACTGCCACAAGATGTGAATTTCTTCTATTTGTTACAATACCCTAATGTAATTTATTTATTGTATTTAATTTCAAGGAATTATGTCAGGACTTATATGTTTTTGAAGTGATGTGTGGCCATATCATCCAGCCAGAGTGAACTCCAGATGGTAAAAGGTAAATTGTTTTATATGTTAACATCTGATTATAACAAAATTTCACTTCCAGCTCCTTAATTAAATTCAATATAATTTGGCTCAGTAGACATATATATATACTAAGTTTTTGTGATATATTCATAATTCCTTGTAAGGAATTTCTCAGGTATATAAGATGAGTGAAGTAAGTAGTAATAAATAGACCTATGACCATCCTAGCAGAAACCACTATTATCTATAATAATTCTAAATCAATTATCCAAACTTTATAATAGTTAATTCATAGATTAACATTGTGACAATGAGTATTACTTCATAGAAGATTGTTGACCTTCGATTCTTAGAAATCAGTCTACTTGTTGAATGTACATAAGGTTAAACTGGTCTGCAGATCCCAATGATCCTTATATTTCTGGGGGGATGTTTTCCAAAGAAATTACAAAATGAGAGAGTCCCTTAGTGTGATTTATTCTGTTTTATGACTCTGCACAGTGTTGAGTAATGAAAGTGGCCTTGTTTTCTATGTAAGAGAAAATAGCCACTAAATGCTGACACCATTAGTAACTTTATCATTTTAACTTGTTCTTAATCAGTTTAACTTAAACTGTAAAAATTAGTGGCAGTCATTCTGCCTGACTGAGATCTAAGACAGACAAATGTGCTCAAGTAGTCTTTAATATTCTCTGCTCATATTCCATTTTCTATTGTCAAAGTCCTAGTTATTACTTCTTTTGAGAAATCAAATGTGCTTTCAGAAATTTCAACTATAAATTTGTGTTCTACTTATTTTTTAAAAGTTCTTATTAGATCAACTCTTAATACCCAAACGATAAATGTGTAGTAGTAGTAGTAGTGTCTGTTCCAGGATAGATGAGAGGCCTTTCTCTAGCTCCTTTGGGACTGATATGCAATTCATACTACTTCCTGTGATACTTAGAGATATACTCAAAATAGACTTTCCATTTTGAATGTATATGTGTGCATGTGTGTGTGTGTGTGTCTGTGTGTGTCTGTGTAGAGTGTTTGTGTATCTTTGTGTGTATCAGAGAGCATTGTGTGTGTGCCTGTAGAGATCGAGTGTGACTTTTGGAATCATTGTGATTTGCTGTACCTCCCTATTGCTGTGATCAGATCCAGAATTTCAGGTTGCCACCACTTTGACCTGATATTTTTACATAGTATCTGGGATTGGAACTAAGGTCCTTCTGCTTGTAAGGCAGAGTTTTAACCTCCAAGACATCTCTCTGAGATATCTCTCCAGCCTTCATTCTGAATTCTTTATCCTTTTGGAATTTTCTGGTGTCCTCATATGGAAGAACCTCAGTATTAAAGCTGTAACTATATAAATCTCCCTAAATTAATTAGGTCTTACAATTTAATATTTTAAACTTATACATTGTATAATACTATCTTGTAACATCACTGGTAAAATATGATTTTGAAAATTAGCATAGGATATTTGATAATATAATTTGAGATATATGTTCATCTCTTGGGACTGCATACACCTGAACACTTTAGCAAATATTGTTGTAGCATGGAGTTCAGTAATGAAGGTCTTGTCATGGTCTTATAATTTGACAATGAAAGCAACTTGGGAAAAGAAAAGGAAGAAAACCAAAGCAGTGAAGCAATCCTTGAATGTTGTTCTTCAGCTAAGATTATAAATAATTCAGATCACTATGAAGAAAATATCAAATCATAAGTTTAATTACAGTTAAAAGATAGGAAGTGAATATGGCAATACCTTAAGCTTCTAAAGATAACTGGGTTTCTAGGATTCACTTTTTCATTTCTCATTAAATTAGTAAAGGACACACTCCAGTGGAACCACGATTATTTCTTCTTCCTATTTGCTTCTCCTTTGTACTGGAATCTAACTAGTAGAAGCAATAGAAGTCAAAGGAAACCGCCATCAAGCATGTACTTTGACAGAAATCAATGAACCGCTTTGACTGCTTGGGTCAATCCAAACAGTCTGTGAATACAGAAACAGCCTTAAAGCAATTCTAGAGATCCTGGTGGTCTGGGGTCATGACTGCCAAAACAGGCTCTAGCCAATTTGGATATTTTGAAAGAAAATACAAGAAAGAATTTGGCCACACTTTTAATTCTCAATCAAGAGGTAAAATCTGACCTTTCACCAGAATATTGAACACATGAGTAATTTGACCTTTAAAATCCACTATATTATTCTTATGCTTGCACTCAGATAAAGAAACTGTTTATATGCAATTTTGTTTTTCTTAAATTCAATCTCTGCATTTCTTTTTTTACCATTTATCTAAATGGTCATCTTTTCAATGTGATATATCAGTCCATTGCAAGTTAATCTCTATTTCATACAGATATATGGACAGTTTAACTTATATTTGATGAACTTCCACTGTGACAATTATATATCAACAAAATTCTGTGATTTACATTAAACTCATTATTGTTAAATGTTTGATTGTTTACAATTTTAATGCTTCTCCACTTTTTTTACTAAGTATTGTTTGTTTTCTGAATTGCTCTACATATTCTAAAAATTAATTTATTTTTTTTGTAGAAGAAAACAGCTCACATTTTGAGCTCCAATATTGCTCCCAGGAGCAAGAGCAAGATCAAATTAAATTTGATTCACACTTTAAGGCCATCATAAAAAAAGCATATTTCTAAGCTCTTTATAAAATCTGGATCTTCTATTGATGCCAGTTGCCTTTATTACTACTGATAATGAGGTGCTAAAATGGCATGCGGTGTTGATCTGCAGCAGTGGTGAGCTGATACAGCTCTGTCAAAGACCTTGCTTGCTGCAGGGCTGGCATTCAATGCAATAAATCAACTCCTGATTTTCATTCATTCCCCTTCAAAACGAAGAACTTATTTGAACACAAGCAAGGTATTTGCCACTTTAAGTGAAGCATCGAAATTCTGTGACTCGTTCAACAAGTAGAAAGAGTACTCATGGAAAGCTTAGATAACTGTGTATTAAATTCTCTGTGCTGAGGATCCCCATTCATATTACTTGTAATAGGAAAGTGTCAACTTCATAACATGTGAGAGATATATTAAAGCTGATTTAGCTATTATGTAATGTATATACATTTATAAACATCAACACATTGTCCATTGATTTTTTAAGACTTCTATATTAGTCTCGACCAATCAAAATTCATTAATTACAAGAAAATTATGTATTTAAAGAACTGAATGAAACTGCTATTGTCATTAGGATTTTAACTGAACTAAAATGTTATGTATGTAGCAGTATAGTGGAGAACATGCATTAGGCAAATCATTACATCTTACTTCTGGAAAAACAGGAAGGCCTTGCTTCCTATTCCAGGTCTAGGCATATGGTATATCCTGCCTAATTGAATATGAGGTGAACTAATCTCAATTTATTTTATTATTACTCTCTAGCTAGTTAAAAGTCAATAATCTAGTCAGGAAATCTGAGACCATTGATTAGTCAATGGCACCTGACTGATTCCTTAATCAATATAGGAAGGTAGGGTACTATAACTTGATTGTATAAATCTACATAAAATATAGACATTTCTGTTATGTCACTGAGGTCTTAATGGTAGTTTTTAGCAAAAGAATATATGAATGAAAGTATAAGATTACTGTAAAATTATACATCTTTTAATAATTGATATTTGATTCATTACTTAAACTATGCCTCTTTCTCTTTTTTATTTATTGGGAGTAATAAATGTTTAAAATAAAATGGGGGATACTGGCATATATGTCCTTCTTTATGATACTTGCAAACCTGATTTACTAGAAATAAAAATGTGTGTGGCAAATATTCTGGTTTTATTATTCCTGTACTTAATAATCTATCTTGAAACTAAACAACTAAAAACACAGGTATAAACTTTTTATAGGCTTGTAACTTTTGGAATATTATCTTATTGGACTGAACATTTTCTTCAGTAACTCGAAAGTTTAGAACAAACAAACCAAGTTTAAATAATGAAAGATTATTAATAATTCAATATCAAGAATAAAAGTATGTCTTTAAAAAGTAAGATTTTAATCTAATAAGTTATTATTAATAGTGCATCAAATGTAAAAAACTGATTTAACATTGTCTAAATAATTTGAATACTCAGACAAGTAAGGATTAGGTTCTTTAGGACTACATTTGGAATCTTGAAATGAACCTATTTTATTTGTGATCTCCTACAAGTTCTGTAAAGGTAAAATGTGTTTAAATAATAAAAAATCAAAGTTGATGGTCATATGCAATGCTATAAAATCAAATAGTAGCAAGTCCTTATATGTGCAATGAAAACCCCTGAGCAAATTATATCTTTATAACTTTAAGTATTTCACAATCAATGATGAACTTTTTTCCACTCAGCTTTCAACTAGGTCTCACCAAATTAGAATTTTCAGGGCTTGAGAATTCAGACATCAAACTTGTTACTTCTTACACTTCCTTAATTCTTGCTTGCATAGTCCTCATCTACACTAATTTGAGTTTTATGTACAGTGCACTATACTAAGGTCAGGGAGGGCAAATGATATTTTCCCTCAGTTCTCCTAAATTTAGAATGCAACATCAAAATAATAATTTTAAAGACTGAGCACCTACTTAGCAAAAATAATTAGCTAAAATAGGAAGTTAACAGATGGAACACATGCTTAATAACATCCATCTGTGAGGCACATTTTTTAAAACAGAGTTTATTTGAGGGCACATGTAGCACTGCTAACATTAAATAATATGATTATTACTGCTGTATGGATCAGAATCATTCTGAGATCATTGAATGATTACTTCTAAAAAAAAATCTCAGGAGAGCATGCATATTCTGCTTTTCTTTAGGAGAATAATGCAAAAGATTAAAAAGGATTCATCGTATGCTAGAGTATCTGCATAATGAATTTTATATCCTATCATATGAAAATGTCAGCTCACTTTAAGGGTTAAATGTCTCAGATCTAAGATTAGATTATCTGCATTGAATGTCATTTCTCATTCTCACCTTCTAAATGGCTTAAACACACTATTGAACTTTCTGTAGCCAAGTAGTGAAACGTTATTCCATCTGGAAAATGGGAACTATGAACATTCCACTGCCTCTTTGTGAGAACGATTGGGGAGTGAATTTAGGATATTTTTAAAAGGGCTTTAGAACAGAATTTTGGATGAAATAAATATCATGTGGCCTACACTGATAACCTGTATGTTTCCCTAACTTTATTTTAGTTCATACTTTACTAATATGAGCTTTTCTTTTTTTTATTTTTTTATTTATTCAATTGTGCGTGTGTGAGTGTGTGTGTGTGTGTGTGTGCGCGCGCGGTGTGTGTGTGTGTGTGTGTGTGTGTGTGTGTGTGTGTGTAGAACCATGGGCGAATTTGGGAACCACCATGGACGCCTCCACCTCCTCGTTTACTCTGCCCCGGGATTCACAGGCTCCGCCCTACCAGGACCAGAAACACAGGCCACCCCCGCTTCCACCCGGGGTCTATACGTGGGGTCTAGGATCCGAACTCAGGACCTTCTGCCTGCAAGGCAGAGGCTGAACCCCTGAGCCACCTCTCCAGCCCCTAATGTGAGCTTTTCTATGATTTGAGTAGTACCAAAAAACGTAAGTGCACATATATTCAATGAACTATGTGATCTAATTCAAAGAACTAACATGTGATTGCTTAATACACATTGTATGAAAAAAACACAATTTGAGGTCTTTAACCAAGCAGAGTAAGTTTAGGGATTTTGGGATATAGTCTGCATTCCTGTCTTCAGGAAGGTGCATCTATTTTAACTTTGATGTTGATCTAACCTGCATCACCTGTCAGTGTTAGCCACTTGATTTGTTTTCTAGCCCAAAATCCACCAGACTTGATAAAAAAAAAATGCCTAGGTGAATTACCACAGGCCTCTTCAAGGTTCTGAAAACATCATGAGCTTTTGATAAGCCTAGAAACTTCAGTCTGGTCTTTCCTTCAGGTTGAGGGTCAGCATTCCCAAAATGAAGCTGGAAATTGCATGTGTAACAATGTGAGTAACCTAAAAGTTTCTAATGTCTGCACTCATACTCCACTTAATTCCAAATAAATAGTAAATAAAAGGAATTTTAAACAATTTACTCACTAGGTTTTAGAACTTATCAAGCATACACACTAGAACAATATTGTGGCTCAATATTTGATATTATTGCAAGAAATAAATAGCCTTTTAAATAAAAAGGTATCTAGTTTTGGAGTTACTAATTTTTTGTGATTATAAACAATAATTCCTATTTTTGACCTATAAATATGAGATTTTTATTTGCAGAAATATCAATGAAGTATGTATGTACTGAGCTGATACATTACTAAAAAAAGATACTATTGAAGCTTAAGTATAATAAATGTCAATGTATGTGTAGCTAAGTTATCATGCATAAAGTCTTTAAAAAAAAGCAGAAGATTCTTTTTTTTCCCACCAGCAAGGCATTATATATTCCGCATTGACTAAAGGCTTATCCTAGAACCGATAAATATTTATCAGATTTCAGAGAGGTTCCCAAGTTTAAAATAGATTAGCTACATGAGTTTTGTTTGGGTTGAACACTTTGAGTCAGAAGTATGTTTTGAGACTATTGGAAAAAGAAGCAAAAAAAATATTCCAGAAGTGGTAGGTGTTGTTAGAAGTGTTTTATTTTTTATAAAGAGACCTAAAAAGCCCTCCAATTTAGTATATTTTTATTTAAACTTTTTAAGACTAACAAAGGACCAATTTGCACCATCTGTTTCAGTTCCACTCTAATGTAGATTTCCGAATCTCCTTTTTCTCCTCTTTAAATAGACATTCTGTTTGGCACCTTTTACTTAACTGTATGTCGTTGAGTGAAAAATGTAGTTTTTCTGACTTCCTGTCAAACCAATATTTATTCACAAATTATCTGTTTTGTTGCGTTCTTTCATGAAGTCATATAGCACTTTTCCCACGTGAAGAGTTGGCTTCCAGAGCCAGCTGGAAGTTTGACAGTTTTGTGTATGCCAGCTGCTTTGACGATGGACAATTTGTTCCCGGCCTTTAGCTTTCCCCTTTATGAAAAAAATTGAAAGTGTGTTACTGTTGCACCAATTATGAAAGGACAAGGCATTTCCTCTTGTAGTCTCCATGCACATAGTTTGATTGCTTAGTTAATGATGACAATATCACGCATGTGTTGCCATTATACTGGCAACTTGAATATGTGAAATAAAGGAAAAGGAAAAACTAACTTCTTCCTTTTGTAAAATATACCTCTAATCTTTTATAAAAGTACTTTTGAAGTTCCTCCTTGCATGGCACATTTGGAAAAGGGTAGAAAATTATAGCAGAGTTGTTCACTCAATAAGTATACTTTGTGGGAAATTATTACTGAGTAATTGCAGTGAGTTTTCTCTGTTGCTACTTCAGTATGGTAAAGATTAGGCCTGTCTGGCCTCACTTCATTTTGGAAAAGTTTGAGAAATAATGAGACTATCACAGAATTATTTTTTTAGCTGTTTTACCTAATTGGTGAAATAAAACTCAAAATTTCAGGACAGTGTAACACTCATTTTTAGAGGAGACATCTGTTTATATAATTGTCTATATCTTTACATGATAAAGAAAAACCAAACTAATTTTTCTTGATTTCAGAAATAAATCTCCACTTTAAGGAAATTTTATCAAAAGCTTGCCATATGAAAGCCTACTAGTTTACAAATGCTTAAAATTACATCCATTAACAAGATGACATCTATTTACTAAAAAAAAAAAAAAAGAAAAGAAAACCCTAAGTCAAAAATAAGTTACAGACTAAAACTTAATTCAGTTTATGAACACTGCCTAATAATGTAGAAATGAATATTACTGAGTACAAAATGAATGATTATAAAATATCACCATAGTTTATAGTGAACAAAAAATAAGAAAGAGAAACCTCTTTGCTTAAAACATAGTTACCATATGTCATTCTCTGAAATATACTCCTACCTAAACACACTCAATAAATGAAAGAGCAATGGCATTATTCCCAAACTGAATGTATTAAGTAAATAGTCTGATAAAAAAGCATCCTCACATTCATGAATCTATAGACAATGCCATGTTTATCTTCTGTACATGTCTTTCTATCAAGATAGACATGGCTTGAATTCAAATTGTTCTTAACCAGGCTAAGGTGTTTGCATCCATGATGGCTGGGAAGGTCATGATTATTTTAGGAGGTGAAGTCTTGTTGGAGAAAGGAATATCATAGGAGATGCTTAGCCTTGCTCTGCTTCTGCTAGCTGTCTGCTCTTAGGGTCTGCATCTGATTCCCTTAGCCTCCATGATGGACAGGATCTGTCTCCTCTATCTTCTGTCATCTGTCATGCCTTTTCTGCCATAATGGGCTGCATCTCCCCTCTGAATCAAAAGCCAAATGAATCACTTTTATTCCTTAAGTTATTTAAACTTGTATCACAAAAACAGAAAGAGTAGATTTAAAATATTTCATGGCTCTGGCAAAGTCTTAATTGAATAAACAAAGAAACTGGTTAAATAGTATTTCAGAAGTGAAAAGTCAGAGCTCAGTGTAAAGCACAAAAATGTGGTTTACAATTAATAACTTCATGATGATAAGATTAAGGATACTGTACTGAAAGTTTCTTCAAATTGTGGGAATTGAACAAAATGAAAAGAATAAGGAATGTTAAATCTCATGATAGTTTAATCTTTCTTCAGAAATTGTAAAGTTTGGGATTTGTTGTTGAGTTGTATGGGATCTCACTGAGATTTCTTTCATTTCTTAGGGTTTGGAAATCTATTTCATCAATGATTAATAGAGGTAATGTAAATTTGTGGCTTTTGAAGTTACTTGATCATTAAATAGATGTACATATATACCTATGAATGGATATACCTGTGTCATGTGTATAGATGCACAGGTACTAACATGTATTTGCATGATATAATCATACTTGTCTTGCAGATCACTTGACTTTTAGTAGAGAATACATGGGATTGTTGTCTTGAGATGATCAATGGAATACAACTGAATATGCTTTTTAAGTGCCTATTTATAAATATATATATAGAACTATATATCTACATTTTACATATATTAAAGTGATCTAATAATGTACAAAATATGTGGAAATGTAAGTCTTGAATTAAAAATAAAATCTTTGAAAACTGTTATAAAAGTTTGTGTACTAATATTTAAACTTCTAGTGTCAACTGTTAGATAAAATTGCTTCTAGATATTTCACCTTGTAGTAAAATATTGCAAATGAATACCTTTTGGCTAAGAGGGAAATTGCATTTACTATGATTCATAAATGGAAAGGCAAAATGAGAAATAATAAATGAAGGAAAATGCATGATTACTGATGACTCAACACTTCCTGTTGCCATTTACTCAAAATTTTATAAAAACAATCTTGTGGCCTAATATAATGCATTCAAAGAAAGCAATAGCAGGAAATGTTCATCAGAGAATTTAGAGCTGTAAAAGAGAACAGAGATGTATGACCTCACAGGGAGAAAAGTTTCAGAAGGAAGAAGAGGTGAATAATTGTGATAATGATTGTGCACCTTGTACCTCTGCTGCAAACTTATCACTTCCTGATAGTCCTCAATGTGTGTTTATGGGTTTTTGTTTTATGCATTTTTTACTTTGTTGACAGAATTTGATACACAGCCAAAGTTATCCTTATATTTACTATATCTTAGCCTGGCCTCAATCTTGTGACAAATCTCCTGCCTTAGTCTTCTGAGCATTGGTATTAGAAGTTCGTGTCACTGAATCTAAAACTTAAATTCAAACCTAAATCAGACCCCTCCTAAGCTTGTCACTTTTGGAATAACAGGGGCTTTATAAGTAACATTTTTAACCTGTTGACAATTTCCAACATGTTACATGTGTGCAACATTTTATGATCATGTCTACCACTTACCACATCCTCTCCCACTTCTGATGATTGGGTTTGCTGATTGGGTATGAGGCTCACTTGATGAAGTGTGAGTGTGTGTGTGTGTGTGTGTGTGCATGTGCATGTGTGTGTGTCTGTGTGTGTGTGTGTTTGTAAGATGACACTTGAGTGTGCACTTTTGGAAATCAAAAAATGATATCGGGAATCATTCTGAATTGCTGCTCTGTCTCTGTATTGCCTTGCTTTGGGGCTTTCCAGGGTTACTCTACAGAATCAGAATTACAAGCCCCTTCTCTCCACCCACTGACATTCGGATATATGTGGGACTTGGTACCTAAGATGAGGTCCTTTGACTTCCAAGGCAAAAGCTTTATACCCTTGAACTGTCTCCCTTCCTGAGAATGATTCACTACTTTCTCAGAGTTCATTCCTCTCCCACTTTCATGCCTCCTTATTGTTTACAAATAGCCAAAGCTGTTGGTGTGTGTTGAACACATTTTATTGACTTTCATGGCAAATATGTAATTGCAGCTGTCATATCCTGAAATATCAAACCATGAACACAGGATTTAACAGAATTTAATTTAATCAGTCCTTATAATCTTTTTGTTCCATCATCCATGATGTTTCCTGTTTCTTGAAAAACTTAATATAGATGTTTTATTCATTTCTGAGCATTTAACGATCACTAATCTCAACACTTCACCAATTTGGAGTCTCGGCATTACAAGTTGTTACTTACATAGAAACTTATCAAACCGAGGCTGAAGATAGCACTCATCCATAAGTAGAGACTCTCATAGCCAGTGGGAAATTTTCCTAGCTATCCATTTGGAAAAACTTCAGCAGTTCATTCTTCTTAACACTTGTGGCCTCCAAAGTGATAGCAATGCCTTTACTGTTTTTTTGTTTGTTTCTAGGGCAGGTTAATAGTACCAACAATATAGTCACCAAGTGAGCTTCATATTCAATCAGAAAAATTGCTGTACCACATAGTCATGCAATTGTTGCATCAGTGGGCTTATATTACGTGGAAAGTTAAAATTATATTTTGGTTAAGAAAGATAACTGTTATTGCCCTTTCTCCACCAACAGCTTGCAACACACCTTCCAAAACTTTGAACTCCAAGCTGGCATGGAGGAAACTTTCAATTCAGTTCCATCTTTCTTTGTTTCATGCATTCCAATTGTCTTTAAGTTCTTATAGTTCAGTTCCAAAGGACAACCAAAAACAATGGCAATGACCTGTGGCTTGCAGTAAAGTTTTCACTATTTGTATCTCAAACAAAACTCCTTTGGTAAAGAAATGTTGAGCTAAGACCCAGATATGGGTCCTTCATGTAACTACCGTATCTATAGTTCCAGACTTTTGAGATTGACAGTTAAATCTGAGGGAATTAAGTGTAGACAAAGAAAAAATGCTATGCTTTTACGAATGTCAAACAGGTAATAAAAGATTCCTTATGCAGAATAGATTTGGCAGTGGATGATTTGGTATTGAATTTGAGCATGTTGTATGTACTAAGACCAAGACGCAGTTTACGTTCTTTCAGGAAGTTTAGATAAAAATGACAGTAGATAATATAAGTCCATGAACTTATGAGTCAACACCACAAAACTGAAAACAAAAATTATACTGTGGCTGATTATAACAAATTTATGTTTGAGAAGGATGTAATAATTAATCCATAAAGACTTTGGATGGTTATTTGTGGTAAGGTAGAGAATGTGGAAGAAAAGTCATATGATAGACCAAGAAAATAAAGAACAAAGAACAGGTCTGAACTAAAAGATTAGTAAAGTATAAGATACTAATATGATATCTTGTAAGTAACAAAGCATGTCATTGCCTGTCAGTCAAATTCCAAAAGGGTGAACTAGGTATATTCTCATAAGTAATTACATATATGATGTATAAATTGTTTCTTATAAAGCTTGGTAATTGTTTTAATGATCTATTGTTACATGTATATAAATATCACTTTGCCTGATAAATAGCATTGAAGATAAATTATGAAATATTAAAATTATTTTAGTTTTCATATAAAATATTCCATAGGTCACAATCTAAAGCTTTAAAACAAACAGAATGGAAAAAAAGAAAGAAAAGGATGAATGGAGAGGAGTTGTGGGAGAAAAAAGGAGCTTTAACATGTATTCAATACCTTGTAAATCTGATTAAATGACATTTGTATGATACATTCACACTATATTGATGCAACTCTGGGTTTGAAGACATTGAGTGGCTGATTTGAAAGCAAATTGCAAGTCAATTTTGTTTTTTCCATTTCCACACATTGCATATTCTCACCTGAATATAAATTCCTATTGTGATAATAAAAATAAGAGTAATATAGAACATAAACCTTGCCTTCAAGATATTAATAATATTTTTGAAGAGACAAAAGAAAACATACAAAATAATTAGAAAAGATTCAGGGGATAGATTGTGAAATTGGATTAAATATGTAATACAAAAAAAAAAAAAAAAAGAAAAGAAAAGCCACTGTCAGACAAAGTAATCAGAAGTCTACAGTAAAGCAGACAGAAATTACTCTGGGTCATGAGAAGTAAGTAAGATTTAGGTAAACAGAGAAAGGTGAGAGAAAAACCACATTAAGATTATGCAAAGAGTCAAGGATTGTGGTTAAAAGGGCAGGGGGTCAAGTATGTAAAACTTCTTCAGGTAGCAGAAATCCTCACAAGGCAATCAAAGGGAGTCAGGGAAATCTCAGCAATAACTGTGGCAGATATTTTTTCTGCCTGAAACATTAGGAACAGCAGAACCACCAGATGGGACCACAGAAGCCAGAGATGGGGTGGATCCTTTTAAAAATAGGCATCAAGCTACCCATTAAATTGAAAAGCAGAGCCCAGGATGGTGACAGGTTTTGAAAAGAATGGGCGGAAAGAAACATAAGCCACAATTTGGCTTTTCAGAGTCACACATGCAAAAACAGAAAATATCTTCACATATGAAAGATGAGAATATGAAGCACAAATATCTGAGCCCTCTATTTGCATGGATTTTGTCATGCTCAATTATTTTTGATTTTATCTATATAAATATATATGTATATATTTTATATATATATAATGGGTGTACATGATAAAATCTTTTGATAGTAACTCACTCAGCAGTAATTAATATCAAGATAAAATGTGATTTTTAAATGTTTGATAAAACTTTTATTAAATTTCCTTAAAGTTATTTTTGCCTACCTTGTTTTCACAAGATGGTAATTGTCTAATTGAGAATTGATTCCTATATTCAAAACCCTTTACTAATCTTAAATTATCCTTTTCTTACAAGGTTTCACCTAAAATTATGTATTTATTAAGTTTGTTTGCATTTTAGATATATTATACTTATTTAATTATATGTGAAATAATTAATCTTACTACATATATATTGTTATTGTTAAATTAACATGTAAACTATAAAGAATTTTAAACTTTTGATGTATTTCTGGCAAAATAAAAGGATGAGTTAATGAGTAATATAGATTAATAAGTGTAACAGTTACTCTTAACTACTGCTGTAAAAGAACACCCAAAGTCAAGCAACTTAAAGGAAAAAGAGATTTATTCAGCTTAAGGTTCCAGAGGGGAGATACAGTCTCTGATAGCTGAGGTGGCATGGCTGGCTGCCCAAAGCTGGAGGAGCCTAGGTCACTGCAGTCATCTTAGAGAGCAGAGAGCTACCTGACTGCTTGCTGCAAAGGCAGACTTCTCCTAGAGGTAGAGTGAGACTAATCCACTTCAAGGCCCACCCCTTGTGACTGCCTTCCTCCAGCAAGGCTCTACCTCTTAAAGTGCTATGACCTTGCCAAACATATGAGACATGGAGGACCCATTTCAAAACATGACACTCCACCCTTGCCCCCCACAAGCTCATTGCCATCTCATTATGTAAACCATATTCAGTCCAACTTTAAAAGTCTTCACAGACTACATCAATAGTCCCAACACAGTCCAAAAGTCCAAAGTTCAAAGCCTACCATAAAATCAAAACACAAGTTACATATTTCCAACATACAATGGCACAGAATAAACATTCCCATTCCAAAAGGAAGAACTGGGGATATTCCCATGAAAGATCAGTCTATAATAAGACCAAAAACTAGCAGGACAAACTCCAAATCTTGTAGCTCCAAGTCTAAGAGGTAAGCCTCTCACTGAAAGCATCTCAGTTCCAAAAGGCTTAAGTTTCACCTCTCCAATACAGCTGCCCATAGAACACATCGCTCTCTTGGGCTGACTCCTTCCAGACTATACAGCTTTCTTAGGCAGATGCCATATTGTCTCTGGCATCTCTAACATCTTTACTTCTAAATGGAAAACCAGGCTTTAACACCACAGCACAAACTGCTTTTCTTGGTCTTCTAAACTGCAGACTTTCTGCCACATATTGCCAGGCTTCCATCGTTTTTTGAAATATTGGATGAGTTAATGAGTAATATAGATTAATAAGTGTAACAGTTACTCTTAACTACTGCTGTAAAAGAACACCCAAAGTCAAGCAACTTCTCCTTCTCTTGCATCCTTGATGCCTCTAAAACCAAATCCACGTGGACAACTTTGCCAAGAATGCCCTCCTTGAATCACAACTGATTCCACTTTTTTATGCAAGCCATGGGAAAAAGCTCTTTCACACTGGACAGTTGCTTTATGGAAGAAGTAGATCCTTGCTTTGGAACTCCATACTTTAGTGCATGTCTTCCAAAATGATTTGCATTCTTATGGGTGGGAGCATTCTCTGAGGATCTTGCCCTCAAGCTAGGGCCTCTTCTATTATTCAAATTGAGAGCAGTCTTTGATTTACAAATGGAACTAATCTCTTTAACAACCATTTTGTTATGTGCTTCTTCTGCTCAACTCTTTAAGTTTGGAATTGTATTTTTCATCATTAGATCTTACAGATTTTGTATTTTCCTGCCTGATTCTTTGTTCTTTTTCATAACTCTGAAGACAACTAAAAAGTAGCCATATCACATTGTCAAAACTACATTGCTTTGAAATTTCCTCCAAGCACTCCACTTTAACTTCAAGCAAGCTTTCAGGAAGTACACAAAACTTCACAAACACATGGCTACATCTGTCACTTGTCCAGTTGCAAGCACAGCCTCTGGACCATCACAAGCTGGGCTTCCACTGCCCGCATCTCTCACAGCATTGCTCTCCTCTGAGCTCTCACAAGAAAGGCCAACTTGCCCCCCTTGCCAAGATGCTAAGAGTTTCCCAGCACAAAGTCTCAGAGTTCTCCATATTGCTCCCAACAAACAGTTCCAAAGACACTAGCTACATTCCAGCATTAGCCATACTCCTGGGTACCAACTTCTCTCAGCTTCAAAAATAGCTTCACTTTTTGGTACCAGCTGTTCTTAATCTCACAGCAGTAGCCCATTCCTGGTACCAATTTCTGTAACAGTTACTCTTATCTAATTGCTGTGAGAGAACACCCAAAGTCAAGCAAGTTAACGGAGAAACAGTTCCAGAGGGGAGATACAGTCTCTGATAGCTGAGGTGGCATGGCTGGCTGTCCAAAGCTGGAGGAACCTAGGTCACTGCAGTCATTTTAGAAAGCTGAGATCTACCTGACTGCTTGCTGCAAAGGCAGACTTCTCCTAGAGGTAGGGTGGGACTAATCCACCTCAATGCCCACCCTCATGACTGCCTTCCTCCAGCAAAGTTCCACCTCTCAAGGTGCCATGACCTTGCCAAACACATGAGACTATGGGAGACACATTTCAAACCATGACAATAAGTAAATATATTGTTTACTAAATAACTGTAGTTAATATCATTTACACTTTTGTTATTTTCTCATACTAGATGAAATAAAACTAATACATCTCTCTTTGGATAGTACAAAATACATCAAAGAAATGAAATCGGATGACAACATTTTATGCTAATAATGAGTTAATTTAAATGAATACTAGATAAAATATGATTAAAAAACATTCCCTTGTGCCACAATGATGAGAGATTTTGTTTTCTGTTGCTTCTTGTACTCATCTGTAAAAGAGTCTGGGAGTAAAAATAAGTGGATCAATTAAATTGGCCATATCCTGTGACACTAACACATCATTTCTCTTTATTCTAATCATTTAATGCTTGAATGCATTATATTTATTCTATACAAATGTTTGATCTTTGTGGAAAGAAATTTAATACTCTTTGGTAACAAGAGAGATATGTATGCAGACATAAGACTTTTTTTAAAAAAATCCATGTTAAATCCATGATTCAGATAAACTTGTGGATCAATTATATAAACATTTCTGTATTGTGTAAAAGAACTCAATGTGGAAGATTAAACAAATGTTCCTAAAGATGTGTACTTTCTAATTCACGGAAGTGACAACTCTGAGATACAATGGCTTATAGGCCGAGCTTCCAAACCATGAGGCCTGTAGCTTATACCTTTGAGAAACAGAAAATGAAACCAGTGATGAGCTTTGAAACCAGAGATTCATTGTTCTTGGTTCTTAAAGTACAACTTTTCTATCAGGACTTAGAGACCACTGTGACCAGTTACAGCTCTGAGTTTTGATGTTAGAAAGTTCTTTCAAACTCTTCACACAACTAAGACTTGCAATTCTTCAAGTCTCCTATCCCGCATTCAGCTCTTTCCATCTTACATAGGCATCCAAATTTACTTGGCAGATTCCCATCTTTTAATAACTTCCACCTTCCTTCTTAGCTTCCTGAGATGCTTTCCTTGGTTGTTTACTCCCTGGAATTCTTTAGTCAATTCAAAGGAGCACAACTTATTTCTTTTGGTATTGAGAAACTTCGTCTTTTGGGAAATCATTCTGAAATTCTTCAGTTACCTCCTTGCTCCTGCTATTTTTGAAAGTGGAAGCCCAGATAGCAGCCAACAAGCTTATCTCACCTGTGATGAAGATAAGAAGCAAAATATTTTCAGAAGCAGAGTATCATCAATAAAATTCAAATAAAACCTATTATGAACTATAAATACAGTTAAAAAGAAATAAAGCACACAGAAGGATAGTTGAAGTAACCCTCTTGTACACTGTTGTGAATGCAAATTAATAAACATTATGGAAATTGTACTTTCCTCAAGTAACTAATCATATTAACTACCATCACTATAAGCCATTTTTCTACTAGTATATATCTAAACAAATGAAATCAACCTTTCAAAAATATACTTCCACATTTATTGCAACATATCTTCTTATGATTAATAAGATGTAGATTATCTAAAGCCTGTATGGTAAAATAATACAATACAAATATAATATATGCACTAGAATGCTATTCATGTATAAAACATGCCCTTGCCATTTTTACCAGTATGGATGAAACTCTGGGATACTATTTTACATAAAAGAACATAGTCACAAAAAAAAGAAATGCCATGACCTTTTTGCACATGGAAACCTGAGGAAAAATGATTTTGTGGAAGTAAAGAATATACTAATGTGTAGTAAATGTAAGGAATATGGGAAGAAGAAGAACAGGAGCTACATAACCATTATCAAACTATTGTTAAAAATTGGGCATGTTGGATACTGGATATAATCTCAAGACCTGAGAGACTGAAATAGGAGTATTGCTACAATATTGAGATCAATTTGGGCAATATGCATATTTACCCATTGACTCTAGGTTATGAAATAAGACTCTGCCTCCAAAAAAAGCAAATGATCAAAATCTGTAGATAAGACTGATAACATCCAATGTTCTATAGATTTGGTACAGTTTCTTATTCTTTTTGATGTATTTTACAAATAACTAGAATTAAAGACTTCAAAGTTTCCAGCAGTAAAGGACCATAAATGTTCAAGAAGGAAATGATCATTTTCTTAGCTTGGTCTTTTCTTATTGTGTACATGTATCAGATACACTATACTCCATGTTTTTATTACAATAAAACATGCATCAGAATTAAGAATTCTAATTGAGAATATGGCATATTGTAGACATACTTTTCATGAAATGATGACATTAAACAAAATGAGAAGTTATTGCATACAGTTTTCAAGCACATCCCTATCCATCCTTCTCATCTTGCCATTGCACATCTTCTTCTCACTTGTCATTCTCCCTATTTTCAAGTCTTGTCACATTTACAGTCCACTGAATTTCATTTGATTGGCCCTCAATGTCATGTGCCCAAGTACTTGGTAGAACACGAGTCTTTCTTTTCCTTGAATCACTGTTATTCTTCATCAATTTCTCAAGGAGGTATGAAGTCTCTTGAGGTTTTCCCATCCATGATGTAATGGTGATAGGTCAATTATTGTATAGACCATGTGAGGATATACATAGCTGCAGTGAATTCATGAATATACTAGTCCTGTCAAGTCCAGATATTAATATATGGGTCTAGCACTATCCCACTCCAGGGTTTTACAACTTAAACAATATACAGCAATGTTCCCTGAGCCTTGGGGTAGTAGTGGAGGTGGCTTAGATGTCCTGTTTAGGACCAAGCAGGCCACAGTCACTTATTTTTCTACTTTTTTATCCAGTTGTGATTTTCTTTTCTTTTTTTTTATTTCTGCTCATACAAACTTACTAGGTAGACCAGTTCCCTCCCTCCCTTCTCCTCCCCCCAAACCCCCTGCTCCCCCTCCCCTCACCCCTCCCTCCCCATCCCCCAGTGCCTCCCCCTCAATTCCCAGAGAGTCCTTTATTGTATATTCCTGACTCTCCTCTGGGTCCTCCTCTCTGATGACCTACAAGGACCCAATGGCATTTCCCTGAACCCTTGCCCGTGTTCCCCTTAAGCATAGGAACACTACTATGGCTGTCAATCCCTTGCCTCCAAGGATCTTGGTGCCTTTAGCAGATGCTAGACTTTGTGAGGTCAATAGTGTGTTGGACATTGCACAGGGCATGCAAAGTCCAATTATGATTGCTTCGGCCCCAACTAGTGTACAGAATCTGTGCAAATCATTGCTCCTCCCATCCTTTTCCTCTTACACTCTTACTGCCCCCTCTTCCGCAAATGTCCCTGAGCTCCAGGATGGGGAGAAATTAGGCTGGCCTGGTTCTATGTGGTTGATATAGAGTCTCTGAAGTTCTGGATTGTGGTTTGTTGATTTTCTTTTGCAGTTTTGCTGCTCCTGCAATGCCCTTCACTCCATCGTGATGGGCACTGTATGTTACCCCCTGGCCAGAGACAAAAGCTGTTAAACTCCATGGAGTCTTGTTATAATAGCACATCCAAGGGTAGATGTAATAAAAGTAGGAAACCTCAGTGAGGGAGAGATCAATCACCCATTTGCAAAATGATTACTTTTTATCTGCTTAACTATATGCCCTCCCCTTCTGGCGAGATCATACCCCCTCAGTTGTAAATGATCAGGAACGAATGTCTGAACTTAACCAGGTGTCATATTACTTACTTGCATTCCTTGATGGAGCCCTATTTTCTCTGCTGTAACATGTTCCCCTCTCTCCTTGTTTCTGGTGTGGCCCTCCAACCCCATCCCTCCTGTTCATAATACTTGCAATTACTGTAGGTAATACATAGATTTACCTATGAGTGTCTCAAGATGGGCTGGGTGGGTTTGGTATTAGGAGCCACCTATTAGGGAGTACATATTGCGCTTAATTTTCTGGGTCTGGGATACTTCACTTAATATAATTGTTTCTAATGACATCCATTTCCCGGCAAATTCCAGTAATTCATCATTTTTGATGGCTGAGTAGTACTCCATTGTATAGATGTACCACATTTTCCTTATCCAATCGTCAACAGTTGGGATCTTGTGAAATTAAAGAGCTTCTGTTCAGATAAAGAGATTGTAACATGAGCTCAAAGGCAACCCACAGAATGGGAGAAAATCTTCACTAACCACATATCTGATAGAGCTCTACTATCCAGAGTGCACAAAGAACTTAGAAAACTAAACTCCAAAGAAAACAATGGTCCAATTAAAAAATGGGCCCTGGAACTTAAAAGAAACTTTACCAGGGATGACATTAAAATGTCTAACAAATCTCTCAAAAAATGCTCCACTTCCTTAGCCATCAGGGAAATGCAAATCAAAACTTCCCTGAGATATCATCTCACCCAGGTCAGGATGGCAAAAATCCACAATACAAACAACAACAAATGTTGGAGAGGATGTGGAGAGAGGGGAACTCTCCTACATTTGCTGGTGGGAATGCAGGCTCACACAGCCACTCTGGCCAGCCGTCTGGAGATTCTTAAAGAAGTGCTCTTATAATAAGACTCCAGTTTAACAGCTTTTTGTCTCTGGCCGGGGGTGACATACAGTGCCCATCACGATGGAGTGAAGGGCATTGCAGGAGCAACAAAACTGCAAAAGTAAATCAACAAACCACTATCCAGAACTTCAGAGACTCTATATCAACCACCTAGAACTAGGCAGACTAATCTCTCCCCATCCTGAAGCTCACGAACATTTGCAGAAGAGGGGGCGGTAAGAGTGTAAGAGCAAAAGGATGGGAGGAACAATGATTTGCAAGACACTACACACAAGTTAGGGCCAAAGCACTCATAATTGGACATTGCATGCCCTGCCCAATGTCCAACACACTATTGTCCTCACAAAGTCTAGCATCTGCTAAAGGTACCAAGATCCTTGGAGGCAAGGGATTGACAGCCACAGTAGTGTTCCTATGCTTAAGGGGAACAAAGGAAAGTGTTCAGGGAAATGCCACTGGGTTCTTGTATGTCATCGGAGAGGAGGGCCCAGAGGAGAGTCAGACATGCACAAGAAAGGACCCTGGGAATTGGGGCGGGAGGGGTGGGTGATGGGGAGGAAGGGGTGAGGGGAGAGGGAGCAGGAGGTTTGGGGGGAGGAGGAGGGAGGGAGGGAACTGGTGTACCTATTAAGTTTGTATGAGCAGAAATAATAATAATAAAAAAAAGAAATTAAAGATTGAAATGCCATATGACCCTGCTATCCCACGTTTTGGAATAACCCCCCATGCAGCAGAGGTTCACCGCGATAGCACAAGCACGACCATGTTCATAGCAGCACTGTTTACAATACCAGTTGTGATTTTCTATGATAACCACTTTCCTTGTATCAGGAAGCTTCTGTATTTGGTGCCAAGTGCTCCTGCAATCTATAAGTATAATGGCAGGCGTTTAAAATGCAGTTGGTGTTGTGTCTTTATAGCCAAAACTTCAGAGCTTGCATTCCCCTTAGGGCCTGTGTCCTCACCCTCATTCATAGGTTTAATTTATAGTTCCAGGAATGTGATCCCTGATGAAAAGTGGACCTTAAATCTAGAAAGAAAGCTATTGGTTGTTTCCTATCATTCATGGCACTATAAAACTGGTTATCCACATTTTACACTGATGGTTGTTATTGCAGCTTGCAGTTTTCACAGGCTGATGAGACTGTTGATTACTTTTTTCCCTAGTAGCTTGGATAGTTCTTCTTGGTAGTACAAAAGCTGTCAATCAAGTTTACTTGTTGCATTGTGACTTAATAGACTTAACAAAGCCACTTGCATGGGTGTGGATGTTATACCAATAGCTATTACACAATGGCTTCCTCTATCCAACAGTTCTCAACCACCATTAGCTTCCATGGTTACCCCAGGATCCATGAGTGAGTCCCTCCTTATATATAACTGAATGGTTTGAGCCAGAAAATGGCACAGAAATTAAGCCCTACTTCATAAACAGAAGGTTCTGAGTTCAGATTCCATATTCCATTTAAAAATGGAGGCTTCCTATACTTTCCATCCTGGAAAGTAGGGCCTGGTAAACTACAGACCAAAGTAAATAGGAGGTTGTAGAAACCCAGGGTGATTCCCTATGTCATTACTGGGCCTCCACAGGCACAGGGTGCTTTCTGATATACGTAGACACACACAGAGACATACACAGACAAACATAAAAAACTATATATATGTGTATACATATAAATGGTTATGGACATTGTAAAAGCTCTGTGCAGAGTAACCTTAGCTTTTGTGAGACACTACGAACTGTCCTCCCAAGGACACAGAACTTCACATCTCTTTTATTCTCTTTGGTTACTCTTAAGATGTTTTTTGTTCCTTGGACAGAGTGTTATGTGTTCTATTTTTAGCTAATCACTCAGCACTCACTTACTTTAAGCACCTTGACCAGCCATGATTGTCTGTATTAACCTTTGTCCATTCCTTACTGATCAAGATGTAGGACACAACTAGCATAATGTACACATGCATATTCAGAATACAGATTGACACCATGTTGATTTAGCAAGAAAGCTGTGGTATTTCATTCCTACTGCATAGGATTTCTGTAGTCATGATCCTTTGACCTAGTACACAGTACTGGCCCTGAAATATAACATTGTGGATCTCAAATTCAATCAGAGTCAGTTGGTTCTCCTCCTTACCTCCCACCACCTTGTTTAATAGCCAGTTGGGTTTTAGTCATTATGTGGCTAAAGAAGTATCAATTCTCAATGTGTTTTTACTTGGTCTTTTATATGTTCATGTATGCTCTTTTCCATATTTAAAAAATGTGCTCTTTTTTGGGACCTTCATCTTAATCTGTGTGGATATTTTCATCTTAAATACAAAAAGCAGTTACCAAGTAAGTTCCATCCCAAGGTGATGGATATATGTTAACTGGATGGGAGATATTATGCAATCCAGTAATGCACTGCTTGATATTTGTTTTATAAATATGCAAACTATCTATTTTGAAAATTATTTAGTATTATATAAGCAAACCTTTAATGCCTAGTCATGGTATTGTACTAGTTCCGTCTGTTCTGTGGCAATATACAGTTACATATTGGATTTTTGTTTACTGCATACCATCCTTACATGTTGGAAAGAATAATATATATGTTGTATGAATTTCATAGCAAAAACTTTCTACTTTATTGCAGCTCATTTGCCTTTGATCAAATGTACTTAAATTTTTTTTTGCAATATAGAAAAGAAAAACAAAATTGGCCTTATGTAATTTGGTATCGTTTAAGTAACTACACTACTAAGCTTGAAATCAATGACCATAGAATGAATTGCTGGTAACTGACTTGATAGCATGTTATAAATTTACTGTGATAATGTTGAAATTTTAAACTCTAAAGCTTTTATTTATCTTCTCGAATACCTTGAATGTTTATCACAAGTGCATATTAGATTAGAAATGTTAACCACATAAAGGTAGAATTATATCTCCTTTACTTGTAAAAAAATTGAATTTTTATATTCTTAATAAGAATTTGAATATAGTCCTCAAGTTTTCAAAAATCTTAATTTTTTCTTATTTTTAATATGAGAGTTCATCCTGATTGTCTATGTGGTACACTTAAGAATTTTATCTTTATTTAGCTCATATTTTTTAAAATTAAAATCAGTAATTATAAAAAGAATGCTTCAACCTTGCTGACTTGCCTTTGTGTAAAACAAAATATCTTGTCCTGATTGGTGGTGTTTGCAAGCTCTGGTATCTCTTGCCTTCTTGGATAATCTGTACTGAGGCTTTGTGTACTGTTGACACAGTGTTTGGATTGTATTTTCCTTTAGTGGAACGTGTCTCATGTTCCTATCAAAAAAGCTTATAGTCCTTTATCCTGCTCATTCAGCTACAAGGCTCAGTTCTTGTCCATCATGCTGTCTAAGCCTCAATGTTTGTTTGTTCTTGAAAGCTTTTGTTTTTGTTTATTGGCATAAGCTCTGTTTCCCCTTTAGGAGGATCACAGTTGGTTTTGTGGTAAGTAGCCTAGCATTTGTTATAGCTGAGAGAAAAGAATTTGATGGTGTCTTTCAATAACAATTTATTTAAAATGTGAATGATTTAAAGAAAACTGTTGGAATACAAGTTTGGGCAACATAGAGGTATAAAAATATATTAGCTAACATGAGCATAGTCTGGATAAAAAGGCTTATAAATAAGATAGAATGTTAATCTGTATGAAACACAAAGCATAGCAAAAATTCTTTTTCCAGAGCAATAAGGATAATCAACACAGCTATTTAAAATAGGACTACAGATATTTTATTGCAACAAAGTAAGAAGAATTATTGGATATGATGGCACATCTCAGACAAAGTATTCTTCACAACTTCTTGTCATGAGCTTTTAATGACATTACAGGTATAATCACATACCATGCACAGCAGAAGTCCTATAAGTTTAATGTGGAGCCTGAATAGATGGATCAGCTTGGAAAAGCATTGTCACACAGGCCTGAGAACAATCCCTAGAAAACAGGAGAAGTCATATACAGTGACTGACATCTACAAACTCAGCTGTCTTATTCTGAGATGGGAGGTGAAGGTTGGATAGTATTCTAGAAGCTTGTGGTCCATAGTATGCCCCCAGCAGTAAATACAACCAAAAAGAAACTGTCTCTCTACAAGGTGGGAAGAGAGAAGTAATTCCTATAAGTTTGTTCTCTTACATCTACACATTACCTGAAGAACATGGACACCTGCATTTCACACACACATACACACACACACACACACACACATAAATGCACACATACAGAAATATAGACATATTAATAAAAAGACAATCAAGAAGCAAAAATTGTCTTGTTACTGAGAATGTCATTACTGTAAACTCATAATACAGCCCAATATGCTTTTTAAGTGCTAATACTCTGTTCTGTTTCCAGATACATTAAAGTACAGTTTGAGAAATTTTATACAAAGTATAGCACTTGGCAGTAAAACTAGTTATCTGTGCTACTGGTTTTTGTATTACATACTATGCTAGGCATATTAATTTAGAGTATATCCTTATTTATAAAAATATTACATATAAAACTAAATTCTGTGGCATTAAAGTAGCAGCTTCTTTCTTCACACTTATTTTACTTATTCATGAATGCTTTACCTTCTCATGTCCTGATGTAATCTTCTGTGCTTTTACTTATTATGCATACCTCATTGTGATATCTACAATATGTAGATATACTATAAAACTTAGGTGTTTTACAGATTATGTCATCCGTTTTTGAGTAAGTACATGTTTTCATATTCATAATGAATGAAACCATCTGATGACAAGTTTCTCCAGTGGTATTGCCATTGTTAGTAATTTAGGATTCTGAATGTAATAGAAGTGACAACATTCAGTGAAAAGCAAATAAGAAAACATGGCAGACATGTCTTTCACAATTCCAAGAGTATTGCTGCTAGAACATATATATTACACTGCACTGGATGACTTTTCTCAAACACTCAAATTAGAAACCAGCTGAAACACTGGATATTTATGGTGATTTTTATCCAATGGCAAAGTGTATACTAGAAAATGCAAAAGAATTTGTAAATATATTGTACCCCTGGCTACAGTAGTGTGCATGCTGTGGACACTAGCATTAGACATGGACTTACTACAAATGCTTCATGTAGTCCATTTAGATCTGCAAGTTCAGCACCTCTCATGTTTAGTTTATGTGCTAACTAACTCTTTAGCTCATCCTTGTGCATGTTGGCATTGGGAAGCATTTTCCATACACACTATCAGAAAATTTTCTGTAATGGGTTATTTCCTATTGTACCTGGGACAGTTTCAGCACATTCATATTGTAAAGCAACTCAAATCTACTATCACAAAGTTATGGAAGACCTGATTCTGAACAATCTTCTCATTGAATGAAAAACAACATGCTCATGGGTTGCATCTCCAAAGACTCAAGGAAGGTAGGTCCTTCCTCAGCTTTGTCAGAGTCTAAAGGCTCTGTGGGCTTTCTGGCCTTTGGTCTTCTATGAGGATGCTTATCTGGTAGTGTTATTTTCAAATCTTATACTATACTAATGTTGACCTAGCTTGCTGGGTTTTCCTGTATCCTTCTTGAAGGGATTCTTGTAATTATATTGGCAAGTAGGATCATCCAAAATAGGCTCCTGATCTTAAAAATCATATCCTTGCACCCTTACTCACATTCATAAGGCCACTTAGTCCATGCAAGATAATATAATCACAGTTGCATACAATTTAGTACATGGTTATATGCTACAATTTATGGTCATATAACAATGGTTATTGGAGAGAGGGTCTTTATTCAGCCTACCATATAGTAAATATTTTAGTGTCATTTTCCAAAAGGTAAAACGGAGGCTCTTCTGCAGATTATTTATATACTAAGAAAGAAAACTTCTGCCTTGCTTCATTGCTTGGAGTGGGCAATCCAGATGTTGGGCCTGTTTTGTTCCAGTAAGAGTTTTATTTCTAGAACAAATGGCTTGAGGTTCTCTTGGCATTGATAAGAAATAATTTCTACATGTCTACTATCTTAAAAAATGAAATATTTTGTGTGATGAAAAAGTAGAAAAATAAGACTGGCACAAGGTACACACAGGTCATCTAATTGTAGCAAAACATAGGGAGGAAATTACCTGGGAATGCAAGAAAATTAATGGCAAAATCCATTATACATGTCATTAGTTTTCTTGGACCTGCAAAGGCTTAAAATAATGCCAGAAGAATAGTGAGCTGGTGATGTGTGATTTGTTGTGGAGGCCTCCTATACCTTCTATAAGTGCCCTTGCAGTTTGTATTTTGATGTAGATTTGTAAAGCATTTCTACAACAAATAAAAATGAGAGTTTGAAGTTGAAAGAGAAAAAAATTGCTTTCAATTAGGTAAAAAGACAATTTTAAAATAATATCATGTCTCTGAAAAAAATAAGAAAAACAATGTCAGAGATGGAATATTCAGAAAGATACTGTAAGTATCTCTTATAGATTAATCTGTTTTCATTAGTAAGAAGTCCAAATTTTTAGCTATAAAGAACACTATTTCTTTTCAGAATGCTGTGGTTAATGCACCAAGAACTAATATTTTACAGGTTTTAACAAATCAAGCTAGCAGTTTTCATAACATATCCTCTTCTAATATTATAATTAGGAAGAAACATTTCATATAGTGCAATTGTCAACAACTAGATTCCAAATTAACCACAATTACATTAGCAAGTAACAGGACATAGAAGTGAGCTCTGTAGACTGCCAGCACAAGGAGATAATTTTGTGTCTAACACCAGTTAGAACTCAATAGCTCCCTCCATCTTAGTGCCTATGCATACCTTAATTTTTCTGATTAAAATTGATTTATAATATAAAAAATAACTTTGATCTAAATTTAAATTCCAAGGTGCATGATGTAATTAGTTAAAATTCTTGTCAAGTATACAAAAGATCTTGTTTCAATTATCTATAGTTCCCATAAACATATAAATATATGAATAAAAGAATCAAAATTACATTGTCAAACGATATGCATATATTAAGTGAAATATCTATTTATAGAAGACTATAAATCATCTCCTTTCTGATTTTTACTATACTTTTCATATGCAGGTTTACATAAAGGTGAGATTTAAAGGTCAATACTCAGATAGGTATTTATATAGGTAAGTGAAATGATATAGTCATTTAAGAATTTTGAGAAAAATCTGAGATGACAGTGGATATTTTTAGTTTAAAAAGAAATCCTTAGTTACCCAATATGGCATTTAGTTTCAGTTGTTAGCCATACTTGAAACACGGGCCTCTGGTATGAATAACCATTTAATTAAGGAAGACCTCCAAAGGAGATATTATCTTGAGTCTATGATTTGCACAGGAACAGAGTGAGTGGGGCTATTTCCTAGATAGACACCTAACCTGAACAGAGCAGTGTTTAGTATTTATCAACTGGCAAGTGAGAATGCAACATTCATCCCTGATCCTTAGCTTTTACTGAAGGAAGGCATTCTGTGGCCCGTAGTTCTAGCTGGTATGACTCTCCTACCATGAATAACTTCACCTCAAAATTATGAATATGAATAAAAAGGTATTTTTGTTCCTCTAATTTTTGGGTGGAATGGATATTTAATACAGCCAGAAAAATAGGAAACTATAACAAAAATAATGTAGAAGTCATTCTCCAAGTATGTTATGCCCATGAATCTATCAATCTTTTAAAAATTGTTTTCAACTGGTCACAGTGTACTTCCTATTAGAATGAAGCTCATCACAGTTTCTCTGTGAAGAATTAGTAGATGTGAAACAGCATGACTTTGTCCATTAATGGCTACAATTATGGTGAGCAAGTATTATGTTTATTGTTTTGATTAAAAGACTTAAAAATTAGGCCAGGGAGATGACTGTTGGCTACACTTTTGCTGAGTAAGCATGTGTATCCGAGTTCACATTAAAAGAGCCAAGTATGTCATGTATGTCAACCTGTACTGGATATAGGAATAGGAGGATCATGGGATTAAACTGGCCAGTTGAATAAATGAGATGGTGAAGTTAAGGTTCCCTGAGACTCCTTGTCTCTTTCTTTTATCCTGCAAAATTAGACAGTGACTGAGGAAGACATTCACCATCAAACTCTGGTCACCTTATGAATATGGACACAGATACACACACACACACACAAACACACACATATATATGTGTATATATATATATATATATATATATACACATACACAAAATCACACATATGTGTAAACACAGAAAATTAAAATTAAATTTTTCATTTGATTTCATAATGATATTTGCTCAAAAATTATATTTCTTACCACAATGTTTGTTAATAAATATGTTCTAAAACATTTTTCTCATAGAAAATCAAATTAGAGAAAACAGCAAAGGTCACTTTTCTGATTTTGAAAGCACACAATTAACATGTTTGCTAAAGTGTAATTTCTGATATTTATGCATAGCATCCTTTACTGTTAATATTTTGATGTATAATATATACTATGCTTATCAAAAACTGACAAATATAAGATGCTCACTGAAAAGGTGAACATCACATTAAGGATACAGAGTAGTTTGATCATCTTTGAGATTTTTCTTTGTATCCCCAGCTTTCCCACACAACAGACTTTATCTTTATGAGCATTGACTGGGATATTCTTGGATTTTTTCCAAAATATGTTTTTGCAATATGTACACTTCATTGTTTATCCCTTCTACATAATCTATTAACTTTGACTTATATTCATCCAATTGCATGTATCAAAGTTTTTCTCCTTCCCTTGATCCATGACATTTTATTTACAAATTTACCTATTTGTTTATTAATTTATTTACATAATTTGCTTAAAAATTGATCAGTCCACCACCGTAATAATATCACTTTATTAGCCAATACATTTGCTTTCAAAATTTACTTTCCTTTTTATTGCTTTGTCTATCTGTCCACTTGGCTATTTCCATATTTCAAGTATTGTAAATAATGTTGCCATTAACAAATGTTTCAGAACCTTTGAAAATGCTTCACAGGTATTTTAGAAAAAATTGCATTCTGTTTTTATATCATTATATGTATTTCAGAATATTTTTTAGGGTTTCTTATGTTTCCTAAAATATTTTTATCTGGTTTAATCTATTGTGAGAGTCAAATATTGTTGTCTACAGATATAAACCTTTGTAGAATTCCTGGGATCAGATTTACTAAATATTAAAGCATGAAATTGCAATTTTTTCAATTATTATATTTGCTTTACAATATTCCCGTGTCATTTGTAATTGTCGAGTACATGTTTAATTTTGCAATGCATTCATGTTGTATTAAAATTTTCATTAAATGTATTAATAAGCAACATTATTTGCTTCTTGTTAATATTTTTTGTCTTAATGACTCTATTAAGACCTATTTTGGCTTTGATGCAATATCATTTACAATCTATTTTTTTTTTTACTTTTAGCCTTTTTTTTATTGGATCTTAAAATATATCTAACGGATGGCATGTAGAGAGCATTTGCATAAAAGTAAACAGAAAGCATTATACACAATTTATCAATAAATATTTTAAAACATTATTTTTGTGAATTTAAGACTGGGGGAGCCAGAGAGAGAGAGAGAGAGAGAGAGAGAGAGAGAGAGAGAGAGAGAGAGAGAAAGGTTCATTTGCATAACACTGCACAACTGGAGGTCAGAAGACAACTTTTGAAAGTTGATTCTTTCTTGGATGTGTTGATTATCTCTTGGGATCAAACTTCAAGTTAACAAATTTGTGAACAGATGTCTCACCTGCTTAGTTATCATTCCAACCTCTGATAAATTGTTTCTTATTAAAGTTTTTGCTAAATTAATAAAATGCAAATACTTTAAGGTACAAGAAGCTACTAATTCATTTTATGTCTGGTTAGGGACTCATAATAAGTGGGCATGTGCTCTTTGCTGCATATGGAAAGAATGTTCTTAGGTCTGTTATGCTTTTCTTCTGGCGTGATATGTTACAACATCTCTGTCTTTTGCTTAGAAATTTATTTTTTGATGTTTGGTCTTTGGTCTTGAACTTCTATGTGTATACTGCTTGGCTTACTTTTCTATACCTCTCTACTGATTTGTCAACCTCTTCTTCTAGGATGAATAGTGTTTGTCATATATATTTACATGGAGCTTATGGTGGTAACTCTTTGAAAAATGATATTTTCAAATATTCATAACTTGAAATGAAGACTTAATGAGGTAAGCAAAGATTACAAGATCAACAAATTCTGAAGACACATTTTTTCTTTTTTTTATATAATGCATTTTTTATTATTATTTTAGCTCATACAAACTTAATAGGTACACCAGTTCCCTCCCTCCCTCCTCCCCCCCCCCGAACCTCCTGTTCCTCCTCCCCTCACCCCTCCCGCCCCATCCCCCCCGTGCCCCGATTCCCAGAGTCCTTTCTTGTGCATGCCTGACTCTCCTCTGGGCCTTCCTCTCTGATGACGTACAAGGACCCAGTGGCATTTCCCTGAACCCCTTCCTGTGTTCCCCTTAAGTATAGGAACACTACTGTGGCTGTCAATCCCTTGCCTCCAAGGATCTTGGTGCCTTTAGCAGATGCTAGACTTTGGAAGACACATTTTTTCTATTTCAAGACAGTTATTAGTAATTTGTGCAGAATGGTTTTTTAATAAGACTTGCAGTATAATCATGGAGAAGCAAGTCTTTTGCAGAAAATACAGGAAAATCAAAAAGGGTGAGAAAGGTGGGAGTTGAGGAGGAAAAGAATAACATGATCAAGATTTCCTCTATAAAGCTTACAATGATTTTCTTTTGTTTGCATTTGAATTTTGGATTATAGTGGGCTGTGATTTCTAACTCCCAATTCTTTTCTTTTCCTACAAAATTCTAGTTGTTGCTTTCCTATACTTTTTTGCTGTTGTGGTCCTTTACTGTTTTTATTATTGTTGGATAATAGACTTCCAGGTACTGATCATATGATGATAATGAAAGACAAAACACTAAAGTAAAAAGGTTGCTTTTGACTGAGTGATTAACAATTGAATATGCGAGTATGCAGTAGGTTTTATTGCTCCAATTACTTGCTTCCAATAAAATTGAAATAGTTGTTTTACACTGTCATGTGAATTATAATGTTTCATCCACTGTGACATAAGTACACAGCCATACTGCATTAACTTTTGTATGTCATGTAATGTGTTTGCTCTTCTGAATGTGAGAAGACAAGGATTATATGATATCACAGTAGCTTTAATAATTGAAATTTTCTCTCAGGAATGTTATTGTGCTTTCTGACAATAGAAAGAATGCTTCAAGGGACATAATTTTTTTTTGGGAATCCTACCAAAATGAAAAGCTGCACAGAGAAAGTAGCATCTGAAGACAAACAGAGTCTAATAAGTCATGTCTTATGCCACAAATGATGTATTTTATATTGTAGCTTCATTATATGTTGCTGCAACAAAATACATGAGCATCAACTTGCTTAGCGGCATATTCCACTTTACAGTTCATCATTTTAGGATTTTCAGCAGCAGGAAGCAGCTGGTCACATCACATTCCAGGGCAGAATCAGAGAATCAGTACATGAATGCAGTGCTTGGCTTTCTTCTTTTTGTAGAGTCCCATATCCTCTGACTCCAGAATGGGTCCGCTTATCATAGACTGTGTTTTCCCACATCAATCCTGATTGCATCAGAGGTATAATCACTACAATCCTTCACAGGCATACCCAGAGGCGAACCATAATCTAGTGAATCCCTCTCCTGTGCCTTGTCTCCTTGGTATCAGGTGTCAGATTGACAAACGATACTAACCATTGCAGTGCTATTCACTTTTCACAGCAAAGCTCCCTGACACACTCCTTAGAGGATTTAAAAATGTCAGGATAATTACGAAACCAGTTCATTTTAATAGTTGAGCGATATGCGACTGCTGCAATAAAATTTTGGAAATTTCTACATCTTTCATAATGTTGATGAAATACACATTTTTCAGTATTAGAATATTATGATAAAATATCAACTATGACCATAATCATTTCAAATATTCATTTCAGTATTTTCTTACTAATGTGAAATGTATCTTTAGTTTAGCAAGTGCATGTTAACTATATTGCCATTTTCAGAAACTTGCTTTAAGCACCCTTAAATCCCCTTAATTTGTGATATTTTAAGATTAGCCTTTTTAAGTTCTTTGCTTATTATTTGAGAGAGTGACAAAAATAATAGAGAGGGAGAGTGAATGATAGAAAGAGAAAGAGACAGAGAATAGTCTACATACGCTCTAGTATGTGACATAGGACGATTTTCATGAGTTGATTCTCTCCTTTTGTCATGTGGACTCCAAGGATTGAATTCAAGTTGGAAGGTTTGCAAATGAGCATCTTTTTTCCTGAGTTAAATTGTTGGTTCTAATCTAGTTATCCCTGAGTCAATTACAAAGAAAACCAAAAGAAATGAGGTTATGCCACTCTGAATTTATGCCTGCACTGGTATTGAATGATCTGCCTGTTTCCTTGGATTCCAGCCACTATTCTGAGGAAGATTGTTTTCTAAAGGATCAGAAACAGTAGCATGCTATGAAGGCCATACCCACATATCCAAGTCTTCTAAGGACTTCTTTCCCAAGACTCAAGTTTACTGCTTAGTATTGCTATTTAGCTGTCATTTGCCAAAATGCTTTAATCAATTCTTGCATGATACATGAGCATCAACTTGCTTAGCCTTCCTTAAAGAAATTACCAATATGTTTAAACCAATTTTTATCTAAGCTTCTTAGGTACTGCAGTCCTCTTTCAAAAATCATTAAAGTGACATTTCTGTAAAATATTGATGTCTAAACTTCCATTAAATATTTTAGTTCAAAACACTAAATTTACAAGCTGACCACACATAGGTTATAATGGTCAACCGACACTCTATTTTCAGTGTTTCAAACAGAACTCATCTCTATATTGTCATGCCTTAAGAGAGTAACTTAAGGGACAACCCATGGATGGAGAAGATGCGGGTTGCAGAATAAATGAGACATGAAAAATCATCCCCGTTTTCTAGTAGCTTCTATTCTAAAAATAAAAGCCTTGTTTGATATAATGCCTGCTTTAGCAAAGAGTAATCCTGCAATTTCTCTAAAAAAAAGAGAAGCAAATCCCCCAAGAATAAGATTAATCATTACCATGGTAACTATTAAAAAGGAATATAATAGAAGAAAAAGCATACAAGAGAAAAAGGACAGGGTAGATACAGGAAAAAAGACATGAGAGTTAAGGAAGAAAGCATACATCCCTTTTTGCTGCATTGATACTTTTGCATGCACAGTGCAAGATTAGGTGCAAAAAGGGACATCAATAGAATGCCTGCTACAACATCAGTGGTCTCTTATTTCAAGCTAGAATGGCAGGGATTGAAAAAAGAGAGAACTGCATCATACCCTAGATCAGTAACTGCATGCTTTTTTCCATTGAGGCAGAGGAAAATGAGGCCTAGAATAAGAGAAGGGTAAAGAACTGAGGCCTAATGCCCACTTTTAAAAACTATGCATCTTGATAAATGAGTAGGTGATCATTATAACAGGCATTAGAATTGAATTCAAAGTCTGGCTAAACTTGTGAAAGTAGTGGAGATCATTACAAATGTATATATCTGTATAAAGTACATTACAGAATGAAAGGGAAATAGAATATGAAGGAAATGATAATTTATAAATTAAATAATACTGATAATCATGATTTGTCATATCTTTATTTTAGAAAGTAACAATTAACAGTGAATTAGCAAAAAACGAATCAATTTTGGTCCCAAAGAAAAGATAGTATTATGTTTGGATAAAATGTTTTTATTAACTAATCAATGTGTACTGTTATGTATTTCTGCTTTTAAAGCAACAAATAGTCTAAGTCATGGTTGAATGCAGCCAATCTGCCACAAGCATTCTCATCTGCATGAAACAACATTGACACTAGACTTATCAACACTAGACACCACTTCAAACTATCCTTAGAAGTCACATTAAATGGGCAAGATGAACATCAAAAATATAAATTTAAAAAAATGTCACACAAAACAGATTTTAAATACACGTGTTTATGGCATGCTGCTGAAAGAAACAGACGGAACGTCTGGCTATTTGATCCCAGTTGGAAGCAAGCAGTTTGGGGAATTTGAAGTTTTGCTTTTCTTTGCATGTCTGCACAAGATTATGAAAGCACTATATACCTCTTAACTGGGAGGCTTCAAATAAATTGCAGCAGGTAGACAATATATAAACATGGGATTTGAGGAACATAAGAATTAGTGTAAACATATCAGTCAGCAGAATACTGTGATATACCTTAAGCATGCTCATGTTATGACACTAGAAAAGACTAGATTCATATCATGGCAAGCAAGAATTCAGACGTAGGAACAGGCTCAAAAAGATTTGACTGAAAACTACTTTCTTAGCTTTATGACTTAAGACCCAATTATCTTGCTGACTCTCAGTTCTATTTAATACAAATTAATAATTTCAGCTGCTTCTTTGGGTTTTTGTGAAAACTTCATGTTGATCACACACACACACACAAACACACAGGCTGTCTCTCACCTGTTACAAGAATTGGATCATACAAATATATACAAACTTTCAAAGTAGTCTTCAGTATGGTAAAATGTTTTTTTCCCAATCATATACACTTCATAGGTTCCCCAGTCCTCTCCCTCCCTCTACTCCTCCCCATTCCCCCTTGCTTTCTCCCCCCTTTCCCTTTTCTTTCACCCCCTTCCCTCCGTTTCTCCCAGTGCCCCCCACTTCCTCCTCAATCCCTAGAGCATTCTTTAGTATGAATGTTAAACTTCCCTCTGCGTCCTCCACTCTAACGAAGTATACTACCCTTTAGTATGGGAACACTATTGTGATTGATAATCCCTTGCCTCTAAGGATCCTAGTGTCTGTGATCCATGCTAGACTTTGGGAGGGTAATTGACATGTCAGTCATTGCGCAGGTCATGCAAAGTCCTATTATAGTTACTACAGCCCTAACTTATGCGGAGTATGTTGCATATCATTACTCCTCCCCATCTTTAGGCTCTTACAGTCTTGCTGTCCCCTCTTCTGCAGATTTCCCTGAGTTTTAGGATGGGGAGAAATTTGGCTAGTCTGGTTCCAGGTGATTAATGTAGGGGCTCTGATGTTCTGGATTATGTTTTTTTGTTGTTTTCAGTTTTGCTGTTCCTGTACCACCCCTAGCTCCATCCTGATTGGTATTGGAGGTCACCTCCTACCCAGAGATAAAAGGCTGTTAAAATGGAGTCTTACTATAAGAGTAGATTCAAAGGTAGATGGAATAAGAGTAGGAGACCACGATGGGGGAGGAGGGTCGGTCTCCCATTTGCAGGATGGTTACCATCTATCTGCCTGACTATACCCTTCCTGACTGGTGAGATCGAACACCCTCAGTTGCAAGTGACCAGGAAAGAAATTGAGTTGGCTTAAACAGACGTCTCACTACTTACTTGCAGTACTTGATGGTGACCTATTTTCTCGGCTGTAGCATGATCCCCTCTCTCCTTATTTCCAGGGTGGGGGTTCCTTTCCCTTCCCTCCTATTTATAATATTTGCAATTACTGTAGGTATTACAGAGATTTATCTTTGAATATGTCACTAAGTGGGTTTGGTACTAGGATCCACCTATTAAGGAGTACATATGGCACTTAATTTTCTGTGTGTGGGATACTTCCCTCAGTATAATTTTTTAATTCCATCCATTTCTGGGCACATTTCATTAATTCATTTTTTTGATGGCTGAGTAGTATTCCATTGTATAGATATACCACTTTTCCTTATCCACTCCTCAACTGTTGGGCATTTGGGTTGATTCCATGACTTTGCTATTATAAATAGTGCTGCTATGAACGTGGTGGTGCTTGTGCCATTAAGGTAAATTTTTGTTTTATGGGGGATTATTCCCAGAAATGTAATAACAGGGTTATATGGCATTTCAACCTTTAACTTTTTAAAAAATTGCCACACTGCTCACCAGAGTGGTTGTATAATCCTGCATTCCCACCAGCAATGTAGGTGAGTCCCCTTCTCTGCACATCCTCTCCAGCATTTGGTGTTGTTTTTGTATTGTGGATTTTTGCCATCCTGACCAGGGTGAGATGATATCTCAGGGAGGTTTTGATTTGCACAAAGAACTTAAAAAACTAAACATCAAGGAAATAAATGGCCCAATTAAAAAATGGGCCTGGAACTCAAAAGAAATTTTACAAGGGACGAAATTGAAATGTCTAACAAATATCTTAAAAAATGCTCCACATTCTTAGTCATCAGGGAAATGATAAAATGTTTTTTACTGGATATGTGATGGATGTTCCATGCATATTGGGTAAGTCAAATGTATAATATCATGGAAAAAACATGGAAAAAATCAGTGTGGAAATTTTGGAGCTAATGAAACCAAACAGAGAGATAAGGAGCATGGGAACAGCTAAGGAGGCAGGCACACCACTTGGAAAGGCATGTCTAACATTAAGTGTGATATCATGAGGATGAGAAACAGTTCTGATTCTGGATACACATTCTAAGTCCAGAAAGTCCATTCTGGAGGTAATAATGAGTATTGTAAGTTGTCCAGTATTGTAGGGTAGTGTAAAATTAAAAATTTAGAAACAATTTGAAAGAGGAATAAAAAAAGAATTTCTGTGGATGGTTTTATGCAGTTTTGGTTTGGAGTTGCACAACAACTTTGAAAAATGTGTAATTTTGCACAAATCATAATTATATGGCTCAAAAGAGACAAAATAAAGAAGTATATATTAGAAAACACCATAAATGACACTTTTCTTTCTACTATTTAGAATCTCTTGGCAGGAAAAGGAATCCATAAAAGTAAAACTTATGTGAGGGACTTTGAAGTATTTTCTGGATGTGAAGACAGATAACAGGTGCATTTGTAAAGATTTTACATAACAATATTTATTTGAAAAAATGTGCAGAGAAATTTTGAGAATGCACAAATAAAGAAGGATTTTTTCCAACTACAGATTTAGTAAGAATAGTAATTCACATGATTATTTTGTAATTTGCTTGATTTGTGATTTTTAAATATTCTAAAGAGTAAAATTAGATTCAATAATCTCTGAAGTATATTCTTAATTTTCCTTTACTCATAGAGGGTTTCTTAACATCCAAAGAATATATCTTTTAAAAAAATATCCTGGTATTTTAGTAGAGAAGGATTGTAAAAGACTACAAGAAAACCAAATCAACAGCAGGTATGAATAAAACACAATTTAAATTAAACCATTAATCCTAATTGCTGTTCTAAAGATTCTGGAGATTTATGCAATCTTATCTGGAATAGTTCTAGAGTTCCTTGAAGTTGAGGCAGGCATTATAATCTCTATATTACAGCTTGAAACCTCCAGGCACAAAGCCATTTAAGTGATATGTCCAAGGTCACTGAGCAAGTCACTGGTGAGGCCAAAAATAGAATCCTGATTCTTCAGCTGGCTCTTTGTTCGGGCGACCATATTGGTTCTTTTATTACTCTGAGGTGAAAATTTAGCTTTATATGAAAGGTTTTTTTTCCTTCTCTGTCTCTCTCTTCTAGGCCAACCTAAAAATCAACATTTAAAAAGGCCATTGAGTTGATAATAAGCCAAATCATATTTCATGCTTGAGATTTTCAGGTTATTCTGAGAAAAGTGTTTTCTTGTTGTTTAAGAGGGTAAGATCTATTGGTAACTTCTCACTGTTATCATCTCAATTCACAGAACTTTGCTCCCTCCTCTAAATATTTAATGGCTCTATTTAACAATGGATATGTTCTGGTTTCTGCACAAGGAAATGCACGCCTGGGTAATTGGCTTTTCCTTCATTCTGCTTAGTCAGCAAGAAATCAGGCAGTCTAAGAAACCTTTTTTATTTGCTATCAGTTTTTCAGAGTTTCAAGTGGTTGAAATATATTGAAAAAATGTGGGAGCCAACTAAAGCATGCAAATTAACCTTACATCTGCTTTATACAACTTGGGAAGTTCCAGATTTGTAATTCCTTATCTGTGGCGGCTCAAACAATTTTCTGCTTCATAATGCTGTCGGTGCAATGGTGGGAAATGAAAGTGGATTAGGATTTCCAGTACATATTTGTATGAAAGCACTTGTATTTTTTCAGTCATGAAAAGAATCCTTTTTCTTTTCTTGTGGGAATTCATGACAACTAGAAATTCTGCTTTTGGAGCTTCCTATCTATATGCATGGATTTGTATAAAATAATTTATTAATGTTCAAACTTGTTGAGTGCTTTTGAAACAAAACATATTAATATACAATTAATAAAATAAAGCTGTGCTTATTTCTCTTTAGAAATAAATGTATATACACATATTAGAACATGCATGTGTTTACATGGTCTCTGTACTTTTTAATAATTCTGTTCATTTTTACTTTAATGACAGAAAATATTTATTAAATATTTGTCTGGGCATTTTATGGTATTTGTAACTGTATTTCTTTGTCTACAGTGATCTGTGTTCCTTTCAAAAACTTTAAGTTAATATAAATTAAGTCATCAGTTTTAAGTTACATCATAAATATAAGTTTGCCATTTTCATTTCTGTATATAGTCAGCTAACTTTGTATTGTAGAAAGATGAGACAGAATTGTAGAAGTTACTCTTTGAACTTTTTTTTTCTCCTTTTTTGGTGGTTGTTGCTCCTGTGCTGGGATGTAAGTAGGATAAAAAGTGTCTCATGTGCCAGGTGATGATAAGTGATGATCTTCATACTTGGTTCTCTATTTGCTGTGCCCTTTTGCCTAGTCACTCCACAACTCTGTAGTTGAAGAAGTAGTAAGGTTATCTCCTATAAGAGATATACTTTTCTAAATAACTTCAGGAAACTATTTTACAATCCCTCTTTATCTTCTATAACTTGTTTTTTTTTTTTTGTCTCTCTGTCTCTTTCTCTTTTTTATCTTTCTGTCTCAAAGTTTCCTCCTCTAGCTTCCCTTTCCCAATGCCCATCTTATGTCTCTCCCCTTCAAATTTTCCTTTTTTTTCCCTCTCTTTTCAGTTTTCTTTGTTCCTGCTCAGTTTGCTCATAACTTTAGCATACAATGTCTCAAGGTTGAGAAATATTTAATTTGAAAAAAATTTCACAGAATAAGGTGAAGCAAAATTTTTTAACGAGTGTAAGGATTTGCTAAGGTACATGAGGACAGATTTAAGACTGGAAATATCCAATAAAATATTGTATGGCACATAAAGCTCCATATTTACCTTAAATGTTGATATAGATGCTATTACCAAAACAATTTATAGTATCTGAAGATACAATTTGCAATCCAAGGTTAGTGTTATTACACTATATTTTGGCTTCCAAAATATAATCTTTTTTAGCTGTTTATGTCAAAAATGTTAAAATCATCAGTGACATTTTCCCTTTTAAGTTTGGAGTATATTCTTTAAAAGGGTTTAAGGGTTTAAGCCTTGATTACTTAGTGCAAGTTTACTGAGAATACAAGCTTTAGAAAGTAGACTAGATCAGTTAGCATGCTGCTGGTACTAAAAGTGGGGCAGTCTTTTATGTTTTGTCTCTTTGGCCTATGCCTCCTGCTCTTCTGATCTGTAATGTAGGATGAAACATCCTTAGTAGAAGCTGAATGGATATTTCTGAAATGTTTATGTACTTCTCAGCCTAGAGAGCCTTTACCCAAAATAAATGTCCTCAGAAATTGCTGTCTAAATCTAAGGTATTTTGCTATGGCAATAGAAAATACCAAATGTACTATGATTCCCCTACCTAACTATTCAATTATTTTTTCCCAACAGCAAATCTTTACTTATGTCATTATCTGTTTCTGCTACTTCAGGAGAGGATTTCCAATGGTCACACTTAGATGGGCCAAAGCACATAGTTGTAAGCCTGAGGACCTTTGTTTGATTCTCCAGAATACTTGTAAGTTTCAGGCATGACCACTTACTCCTGTAACCCAATAATTACGGATTATAGACAGGAGGGTCAAGCAAGTCTATGTGAAATGGAAAAGTACAACTTCTATTTTAGTGACAGATGATACAGATAGAGTGACATAAGAAGACAGTAGATCACCACCTCTGGTCTCCATAACCGTGCATGTAATTCTCAACACACACACACACACACACACACACACACACACACACACACACATGCACACATGCACACATGCACACACACACATTGATTCTGCATTCTTATAACTTGTAGACCTGGTAGCATACAGATTTTTTGCTCAGCAGTTCTGTGTGTGGGGGGGGAGGGTTCAGCACTCCTTATTGTTGATGCTGAGCCTGTAAAATAAAGGTCATTCTGCTATTACTCATGTATCATTCCCACTTGAAGAGTAACAACAAATTAAACTCTCTAATTAAGGAATGAGAATCAAGTTAAAAAATATTTTTTCATCTTTTTAAAAATGGTTTTAATAAACTTGTAGACTTCAATCTAATCTGTGTTATTTTTCTCTTTAGTGAATAACTTGGTCTATTTAGTATTCTTATGTTTTCCTCTTTTTCCTTAGCAAATCCTTCCACTCGTTAAAAAAATTTTGCTTCACTTTATTCTGTGAAATTTTTTTCAAATTAAATATTTCTCAACCTTGAGACATTGTATGCTAAAGTTATGAGCAAACTGAGCAGGAACAAAGAAAACTGAAAAGAGAGGGGAAAAAAAAGGAAAATTTGAAGGGGAGAGACATAGAGTGTACCTTGCCCACAGAAGCATCCTGTAAATTAAGGAACAGTATTGTGTAAGTGCACCTGACCCAAATGCTAAAAAAAAATCAAACTATTTACTTTTTTGTTGCAAATTTCTTACTCTGGTAAACAAAGTTACATCAATTGAGCTCATACAGCATAACACATATTATCTTCTATTATTTTGTAATGTAAACACATTATCTATATAAATCTCCAAATTACTTGGAAAAGATCAAAAGAAATTGCATGCTTATTTTTCACACATTCATATATCAGCAATAAACATTTACTACTGACTCTCAGACACCAAAACTCTAATTTGTTTTGCTATCCAAAATAGATAAAATTTTTAATCTCAGAAGATTCACCATTCCGTTATGAGAATGCACTATATTTAAAATAACTGGTATGTCATTGTTAATCATGAAATTAATTTTCAGAACATGGTAAAATTGTCAATTTGTAGAAGATTTTAAAATTTGTTT
This sequence comes from Typhlomys cinereus, assembly GCA_023101885.1. Classification (NCBI taxonomy): domain Eukaryota; kingdom Metazoa; phylum Chordata; class Mammalia; order Rodentia; family Platacanthomyidae; genus Typhlomys; species Typhlomys cinereus. The sequence goes on from JALPQD010000029.1 coordinate 5,671,128, forward strand.
GATGGTTATCTCATTGAAGGCTCACCAAAGAGATGTTAATAAAGCCTGAAGGAGGAATGAGTAGGACTTAAATACGGGAAAAATATAGAAAATATTACTAACAAGATGAAGATGAGGAGAAACTGGATGTGTTCAACAAAATGAACCACAATCAATGTTAAATAATGAGAAGCCTTTGTGGACAGCAACTCCACCATAAAAAGTCATTGAGGATGTGTAAAGAATTTCCTTATCGCAGTCCTTGATCTTTGCCTGACTACTGAATGACATGTTCTCTTTTGTGTCCTGTTTTTTGCTAAGTCTCCTTGTAGTTCAAGTTTTACCATCTAGAAGTTAAGTGCAATAGCTTTTAGGGGGGCCTTAGAGGGAATTGTCTCATAGGTAGTGCATAATTGGCTGAGTAACTCTTCCATATATAGGTACTTTCCATTCTTTCTTGGAAAGTGGTACTTGGAGGGGTGTGATGCAGAACACTCTCCTGAGTTGGATGATGTTGAAGTTACTTTTCTTTCCGCTGCTATGAAAAGACTCAAAGACAGAACTTAGGAAATAAAGAGAGACATAGTCCATTATGGTGGAAAAGCGATAAGTAGCAGAAGGTAGAGAAGGCTCAGATCACAACAGTCATCATAGAGACAAGAGAGAGAGGCAAATTTCAAGAGGTAACAGAGCCAGACTAACAAACTTCAAGGCTTATCTCCTGGGATGTACCTTCTTCTAGTAAGGCTCCATATTCTGAAGGTGTCATGACCTTCCTAAATATTAACAACATTTACGAATGCAAACAATGAGTCTCTGGGAGAACTATTCACATTCAGATCATGACAGATGCCTAGCATCACCTAAGCAATGCACATAAGTGCGCTCCAACCTTGGGAGGTAGAGAAAGGGGGAGAAAATCAAGTCTTTCATTGATCAAATGTCACACTCATTTTATTTTTACTTTTCTCTAACTCTAAAAGGCATAATGTCTCCTGCTAATTTAAGATTAGAATGAGCCACAATGAAGTTACGAAGTTGAAATTTGCATAAACGCACCAAAATCCAGTGTTGTCCCAAAACACCACTGAACTTCTACAAATGAAATAAAGAAAACCCTTAGATTATGTGTTGACTTGTTTAATATAAATATATAATACTGTTCAATTTTATACCAAAAATTGTAATTAGTTAGTAACTGAACATGACTTTTATATTTTAATAGCACCAAACTCTTTAAAGCAGAAATAAATTACACATCAGTGTGTCACAATGTTTTGCTCTAATATGTTAAATAAATGTGCAGTTTTGGCAAAATCTTCCATGCCCTAGTTTGTATATCAAGGAACAATCTATTGCACATGTTAAACTTTACCTTAGAAAAATAGCTCTTGAAAATTAGAAATCACAATTACAAGATTAATCAAAATGAGTTATCCATGAGTTAATAAAATCTGGAGACTACCGGACTGTGATTTCCCTTTGAGTCTTGAAATGGCTTTTAAGGAAAGAAGCTTAATTAACAGAAACACATGGTATAAATTTTCCTGTCCACTATCATTGGTATTCAGTGAGCACGAGGCTGAAAATCCATAATTTGTTCAAAAGCAGTTCTATGAGCTAAGATTTTTAGCAATATATATATTGGATGAGGAATGATTAAGAAAAAATGTCTTAAAATTCTGTGCTCAAAACAGGTCTATCATAATGAAGAAAGAAAATATTGTCCAAAGAAATGAATCTGAATGCCTGAGTGAATGAATTGTGTGTGGTGTGCTTTGGTATGTGTATGTTTTTATGTGTGGTATATATTGTGCGTAATTTGGTGTGTATGTTGTATGTATGTTTTTTGAATGTGCATGTGATATGTATGATGTGTGTGATATGGTGTATGTTGTATTGTATGCTACATGTGTATGTATGTGTGTTGAATGTGTGATATGTTTGGTGCATATATATGTGTGTGGTACATAGTGCATGTGATATGTGTGTTGTGTGTGTATGTGTGTTATCTGTGTATGTGTTTTGTATGCATATGCATGTGTTATGTACATAGTATGTACATGGTGTGTTTAGTGTGTGTGCATGTGTGACATATGTGTGTGGTATATGTGGTTAAATCTGTGTGTGTATGTGGTGTTTGTATCATTTATGTGTATTCTGTTGGGTGTGTGATATGTGGGATGTGTGTGTATATGTGTGTGTGTGTGTGTGTGCATATATAAAAGGAGATGCAAGAATAAGCTTTATTTTTCCAAGAACTGTGTACTTTGATTTTTGAAAAAGGATCTCTTATTGACCTGGGGCTCAGGAAGTCAGCCAGTCTCAGGGATTATCCAGTCTCTATCTTCCCAGAAACTTGAACATAAGGTAAATTCACCTTTAAAAGACTGTTTGTTTTTTTATTTGTTTTGTGTTTTCTTTTGTTTTTTGCTTATCTTCATTTTTTACAGGTACTAGTACTCTTCAAATACAGGTGTATATACTTTCACAGAAAGCCAATGGACAATATCCTTCTTCCGTGTGTAGTATGTACATGTACATGTATATGTGTATGTATATGTATATGTATATGTATATGTGTATATATAGCTGTGTCTGTATGTGTTTGCAAATGTTAAAGCCTGAGGTAAGGGCTGGGTGTCTTTATCATTCTCCTCTGAGTTTTCTGAGGCAGGGCCTTCCGCTGAACCCAGACCTTGCCACTTCTGCCAAGAGACTGATCACCAATTAACCAGAATTCATGTATGTTTGTGCTTTCTTTCCAAGCATGGAGTAGCAAAGTCATATCTCCAGCCTGGCTTTTACATGAATCCTAGGTCTCTGACACAGATCCTCAGATTTGCCCAACCAGAGCTTTGCCCAATGAGACACCTCCCTGCCATTCTTCTCTTTCTTTTATGAGCACTTACATATAAATTCTCTTATGTATCACAAGAACATCATCACAACCTTTTTCCATAAAGAAAAAGTGAAGCTGTAGACTGTTTAAAATGCTACAATGTGTGATATTTCATTAATAAAATATCATGAAACATGTCATCTTTGAGGCACTAAGACAGTCTCAGGCTTTCAGCCCTGGTCCATTCAGTCACATTGCTTGTGGCAGTAATACAAAAGTGTCTTGCACAGGACCCAGAGAAAGATGGACCCATACACTTGCAGACTGCTACTCCTTACAACTGTGCAATGAGACAAATATGTACTACTGGATATGATTCAGATCTCACCTGCTCCATCCTAAAAGTTGCATTTCTAGAAAATACTCCTAAATCTACCCTGTCTGGTTCACTCTCCTTCTGCCCTTTCTGTGCTGTACTTTTTCCCCTCTACACAGGGAAACAAGGTCAAGTCTAGTTCTCTGAGGCCAGTTCATTAACAGCTCTGCGGGTGATACTCCTAGAGAGCCATGATGTGTTGTGTGATGTTCTCACACAAACTATGCTAATTTTTTGATCAGCGATTATGGGTTTTAATTGTCTTTAGGTAACTGGAGATTTGTCAAACAGGCTTGACTTTGAAATGCTAAGTTACTGCAGTGAATCTTAAAAGAAAGGAATTCCCAAACATCTTGAGTCTTATTTTTGCATATAAATTCCCAAAGACAAAAAACAAATAGTGGAATGATGAGATATTTATAGAAACCAGAAATGCAACTATAGCAATGATCCTATGTTAGATCATATGTGGGCACTTTATTTGCTACTTACATATTACCATGCATATGCTTATATATCTGTTCATCTATCTGTCTGTCTGTCTGTCTGTCTGTCATTCTATCATCTGTCATCTATCATCCTTTTACCTATCATATCTCTTATATGCAAATTGTTTTTTTCCCACCACTCGTGGATGTGATGAGACAAGCTTCTGATCCTTTGGCATGACAGATTGTAACCTGAAATTTTGATTCGATTAAAAACTTTGCTTTTCTAAATGGCTTGGGTTAGGTATTTTGTCTTAGCAAGAAATTTTGAAACTACAACTCCTCCCTTATCCATCCTCTGGAAGCAGCAGATTAATGAATGCTTGCTTGCTTGTGGTTTGTGGCTAACTCTCCCATTTTTAAATAATCGTGGGTCTGTCTGCCTAGAGATGAATACTGCTAGCCAAATCTTGTGTCTTCATGCATCAAGACAATCTTTCACAAGAAGGCACAGAGGTAATCCTTATTTTAGAGTATACCAGGAGTCCTACCTTCTAGGCATCAGGTTTATAATCAATAGTCACTCTCACAGGATGAAGGAAGGAAGGGAGACATTGAGTGAAAGAAGATGGGAGTTAGGGAAGCAGGAGGAACATTGAACTAAAAATGTATTACATTACACTAAAAATGTATTTCACTCACTATAGGATTTGAAGGTGTCCTGTTTTGCAAAGAAGAGAGCTGATTTATTCTGTTGTTTGTACTTTATTATTTAAGTTTGAAAATGATTTAAAAATAGAGTTCTCATATGATGAATTAAGAGATGCACTGGTTTTTATCATCATAGAGTTTTAATTACTTAGGAGACCTTATTTGTAATTTAAAGAAGCACCAACTGCCATTAAAATCTTTTTTTAATAGAACTATCATGCACTTAAAGCATGATAGATTATCATCTTGAGTAGTATTATTTTAAATAAGAGTTATATACAACCAAAATATCAGTAAGATTAATTTTCTGAGACACAGGAGCACCAAGTCAATATTCTCATAACTACAACATATTGATTACTAGTTTGATTTAAGGAGGAAGAAGACAAATAAGCCGATGAAAGAGAGACAAATGAAGAGTGTGCTTGAATTTTTCTGACTCATCTGAAAATGAAGCTAATGCAAGTCTCTTATTCATTTGACAGGAGATATGATAGGTCTGCTTACACAATTTTTGCTTCTTTTTAGGTTTCCCGCACCCCATTAATTGTCTCTTTCTTTTCTCTTTTTAATCCAGACATTTGGCAGCTATTGTACATTTTCTATTTTTTTTTGAAGCTGCCATCAATCTTTGCCTAAATTCTAAATGACTTATCTATGAAGACGATACCATTTTTAGACTTAATATTTGCAAATTACTTGAGAGGTGACATGAGGAAAGAAATTAAGCATGCACCCACATATGTCACCAGAGCTTTAACATTTTACTTAACATTGCATAATCGAAGCCTATCACTATGTTTGCCACATAATCTTAAGAAGAGCAAATTGATTGCTTTAAATGGACTTTATTCCTTGCAGAGCTTCGGTGCAATAAACTATTTTAAGTAGTGTTAAGTTTCACTGGCATTGTAAATCATGATTTCTAAGTTAGATATATTTTAAATTTTTGTTTCAAACTTTAGGATTTATTTACAATTTTCTGAGATTTCTGGTACAAGTCAAGACAAACATACACACACACACAAGTCTTGCAACTGTATAGGCAAGAGTCTGTAGAGAGAATATGGTTTAAGTTTTGGTGTAAATTAGTCCAAAATATACAGATTATTTGTAATTTAAAGAAGCACCAACTGCTTCTTTATGAAATTCATTTATGTTAAATGTAAGAAAGGCTTAGTGAATGTCTGGGGTTTTGGTTCATACAAGCATCTACATTATCTCTTGAACCGAATTTAAAAATCTGTAACTAAAATACATACAGATATAACCTTAAATTCATTGAAATAAATGTACAGTTATTCACATGTGATATAATCTTTAATATCTTTGTATCTAAGGTTATTGTTAACCTATTTATTTAAGTTTCCAACACATGAAAAAATAGTCTAGATATATTGATAAAAAACAAAATCTAATTTTGTGTGCTGGGATATGACATCATATTCTGCATTTCAAATGTGTTCTTATATGCTATAATAATTAATTCTGTACCAAAAACCATTCTTTGAATTGAGAAGCTCCAGGATGAAGACCCAAATGGGGAAGGAATATTTTATTCCTTCACTTAAAACACTTAAAATTGTTTTATTTGATAAACAGGATGGATGAATCTCATGTTCTATGCCAGTGTTTTAGAAGTTCCTTAAACGACATTGTCTGAAGTGCTAAAAAAAATATACTTATACACAGATGTCTAATTCCATTCTTTTAATTAGCTAGCTTTTGGTCTAGTGAAATTCAGGGTTAATCTTATTCTTAGTTTCACTAAGAAGCGTGCACTAGAAGAATTACAATGCTCTCAGTCATGGGAAAAGTCTTCAACTTTAGGGAACTATATTTAAGCAAGCAAAAATATTGAGAATCACAGTATTTTGGTTTCAGCCAAATTAGAAATAAAAGTTCAACACTGACTCTCTTAACAGACTAAACTTGACAGGGAATTGCTTTGACAGCAAAAGAAATGGACTTTGTGTTCCTGGTATAATATCACAGAAAGAAAATAATTTTAATAGATGATAGAATTATGAATTCAAAGTTATCTTGTAAGTTTTACAATTCTTGTGTTGCTATTTAATTTCTAAAAGAAAATACCACACACACAGTATCAACACATAAAAGGCTCTTGGTAAGAATGGCAATACTTTTTGCTCCATGATAACAAAATAAAAGACTGTGGGGACCTCAGTCTAGGTGACCTCAATAATCTGGCAAGGTTAGACAACGGTGTTTTGATGGAGGAAGTCTGGAGGGCAGCTCAGGATGTTTTGACCAACTCAAGGAAAGTCAGGAGGGGGTGGCTCAGGATGTGTTGAACAGCTCAGGATGGAGGAAGTCAGGAGAGAGTAGCTCAGGATGTTTTAAAGAAATTTAGCTACATAGAGCCTGCATGTTGGCCTGACCTTCAAGATGATTGGTTGCCCATATCCCCACCCTGTAATTCCCTTTGCTGTTCCTGCCCGTATAAGATGGCTGTGGACTTGCAATAAAGTAGTTCCTGATTGACTAGGCTCCCTGTAGAGTCTGATTGTCCTTAGGAAGGAGGGCTGAGAGCGGGTGGACAGCGCACTCACCTTTCCCTGATCTCCCTTGTGGAGGACCCTCTGACTGTCCTGCAGGATGGAGCTGTGATCGCGATCCCGGGGACTCCCACATCTGGCACTCAAAGTGGGACACATAAAAGCTCATGGAGTGTTAAAGAATTCGATCAAGGCCAGGCATGTCTGCAAGGTGAGTGAGACCCTATGAGACCCTAAGAGATGTGTAACGGAACTACTAAGTCTGAAGACCCGGTGCTTAAAGCGCTGATATATACTTAAGTGTAGAGGGTTTTCTGTTCTGATGGCCACTTAAAAAAAAAAAAAAAAGGGAAACCTCCCCTCACACAGTAAGGAGCCCCAAATACATGTCTTAATATCTCTCCTAGAAACTAGAGGCCTCAAGGTTAAGACTGCTGGCCTAGAGGAATTTTAGAATGAGGCTATGGTTTTAGCACCTTGGATCTCCCCAGAGAGAATGTGGGAACCAGACCTATGGATAAGGGTGTTTTCCTTGCTAAGTGTTTTTCATAATTAAGCTAAGTTGCCAGGCTAAGTTATGAAACTGCCAGATTTAACTAAAGAAGTCTTGCTTTCAATGAGGTTTTCCTAAATGTTAATCCGCCTTTGGTAAAGCTTTCAAGGGTAATTTTAAGACAGTTGCTGTTAAATTGTAGAGTTGCCGATAAAATGTCCATGTGCTTGTATGTTTGTATGTTCTGTATTTACATGTGTGTCTTAAGTTTCAATAAAAAAAAATCTATGGCCACTTCAATTTTTTTTCATTTCTATTTCATGTAATATTAAAATTTTGGCATGCATTTTTAAATAATGTATACATAGGCCTGACAATTCCCATATTTTACTTATTTCTCTTATTTATTTCAAATAATGCCATGTCCTTTTTCCAGAAATTCTTTCCTTGAAACAATATTCTGCCATGCTGGACCTTGTCAAAACAGTCATGGTTGGATAAGGATGCGGCATTTCCCTCTCTTTTGTTTTTATTTTTTAAAAGGCGAGATTAATCTGAAGATGACTGGAAAGAGAATTATATAACTATGATTATAAGATTGTCACGCCAACGTGAAGCAACATTGTGAACCAAGTGGTAGGATTAACATATGTTTATATATTATTCCAAAGAGATTCTGCCATCTCTCCTATACCAGTAAAATATGGGAATTGTCAGGCCTTGGTGTTTCTGCCCAGTTAGGGCATAAAGCCTACTCCCTGGGGAATGTCACAGTAACACCCATGGGCAGGTGCTAGGGATTCCTCCCTATGTAATTTTAAGTTTTGCCTCTAGCAGGAGGAATCTTTCTGGGAATTGGGTGTGCCTCCTATCTGTTCTTAGTTTTGGGACTAACTTCCTGCCCCCTCAACTAGAGAAAAAGCCTGCTTTTAACTTTAAATCAAAATTCTAAGTAGAAATTTCATGTCTAGTCACACAGAGTAGGTAGACTTGTTAACCAGAACGTGTACGCTGATTTCAAAGAAATTATAGAGCAACTTCAAGTGTCTTAAAAAATAGGTGGGTAAAATTCCCTTATCTTGCTGAATTAATTCAGAAATTCTATAAATATGAGACTATGCAATCTGTTCACTAGAATAAGTACACAACTATAGAGCAAATAAGTTAATAGAAAATACTAAAAAGATAAATCCTAAAATAGTTTCTACCATAGTAACCTAATATGGGCCAGCTTATGTGACAGCAGCCAGAAACCTGGTATCCTCCAAAAGGAAAAATTAATGTATAGCATGTGCCCCCTCCAACAGATTCACCTTTAACATTTACAGAAATGTATAATAGATATGGCACTCCATTAGTTAATTGTAATGAAAAAATATGTTCCTTACTGAAATCAAAAGGCACTCAAACCTCCTCTGTGTATTTTAAAAATGCAGTTTTTGTTAAAACAATGACAACTATTAGGCTCAGACCCTGTAGCTATTTGGTGGAGCACTATAGATTAGCTAGATTTGGAAATACTGGGAGAATAGTTCTGTACATGTCTTTCCCCTCAAGCAATGTGCTAGGTTCTATTTTTTTTTTATTCAATTGTGCGTGTGTGCGTATGTATGTGTGCGTACTTGTGTCTGTGTGTAGAACCACGCACGAATTCGTGAACCACCATGGAGGCCTCCACTTCCTCCGCCCCGGGATTCACAGGCTCCACCCTACCAGGACCAGAAGCGCAGGCCGCCCCCACTTCTGCCCTGCAAGGCAGAGGCTTAACCCCTGAGCCACCTCTCCAGACCCAGGCTATGTTCTTGTAAAAAGTTTATCCTGAAGGTGATTTCTGCTAACTAGGAGAACACATGTCTGTTTGCAGCAGCATTCTTTGCCCCCAAATTTTCTAGTGTAAAAGCTGTCACAAAGATTCAATAAAGTGGGTCCAGATTCACTCACAAAAAAAAGTATACATATTAAAAACAATAATTTTGATCTGTTTTCAGACAGACTTTATGTAATTAATCTCCGTCCTGGGCTGCTAAATTCTCACATTTGCCTGGACTAAAACCTGATCATGCCTTTAATGATTCAGACCCAAACTCTCCTCAGGAAAAAAAAAGCCCAATCTTCTTACAGAACCTTAGGGGACACCAAGGTAATGCTAAAGCAAATAAAATGAGCTCTGCCCATATTTTATCCACCAATTTGGAAGGGGCCCAAGGTCCATATGACCTCATTCATTAAAATTGGAAGAGGCTTTACAAGAAATTCCCTCAAATTCCTATTAAAGACCTAAAGAAAACTGTGTGCAACTACAAGTCTTGCTAGCCATTCTCACAGATGCCACCATTACAACCACCAGGGGTAAATCTCCATGAACTGAGGCCCAATTTTCTATGGCAGACTAATATCACACATTAGTCTCCATTTGGTAAAAGCTGTTTTTGTATCTATTGACACATTCTCCCAGACCTGTTGTGCTCCAGCCCACACAGGAGAAAGGTCTAAACATGGTCATTCTCATTTCTTAAGGATTAACACAAAAAAATTATAATGGGGCAGACTTTATAAACAAAAGCCTACAGGGCTTCTTCACGTTATGGGGGATTCATCACCCTACAAGAACTTCTTACAATCCACAGGGCCAAGCTATTGTAGAACGTAATCATCAAATATTAAGGCTGAATTACAAAAACAAAAGGGGGGAATAAGCCCCCACCAACAACTAAATATGGCCTTGTTCACTATTAACATTCTCAGTTTTCAAAAAAATAAAATAGGGTCCCACTTCCAAAAACATTGGGAGTGACAAGAACAGAGACCTGAAATACAGGTAAGATTGAAAGACCCCATCGCGGGACAATAGAGGGGCCCAGATCCACTAACAATGGGTCGAGGCTTTGGGTGTATCTACCCTATAGGAGGCTCAAATCCCATATGGGTGTCTGCTAGAAATCTTAAATTTTATTATCAGGGGGAAGATAACCCCGACCAACCAGAGTCAGACACCACCAAAGACTAATAAGGACAAAAAGAATGGTGGCTATGTAACAGGCTCAGCAAGCTCTTGACTAAGACTCATAAAAGGGAGAAGAAAAAAGAGAAACATAGACCCAACCAGATCCATGGGCAACATCGCCCTTGAGATAGATTTTATTATCTCCCCACAGGCCATGGTGAACACAGGATGGACCATTGCATTGATCCTCATCAGAGGGGCCATCGTTGTGGGGCTTACTTCAATCCTGTTCCTCACTACTTCTGACCTAATCCATCAGCTTGGAGGGATCAACTCAACCTTTTGAGAGGGATTGAAGTCATCTTGGCAGTGTTCCTCACCTGGACATAAATGCTATTCTCGTGGATCATCAGAGAAGGCTTAAAGGCTATGGATGTTTGTGATGCTCTTGCTACTGCTATGGGTAGAACTTGAGGGGTTGGGATTGCTTTGGAGCTATCTAATTAATCCCTGTATGCTTCAACCGATGGGTTGGGACTTAGTCACCGGCCCACGGCCTGTATTGTTGGGCTTGCTTTGCTATAAGATTATATACACCATAATCATACTACACAACAAAAGATGATTATGCTTGCACAGATCCTAGAGGAGACACCCACTGGAGACTCTCGGAACCCTTGGATACAATTGGTCTTCCGAGAGATTGCTTGGGTTCCTCAATAGAGATGACTACTCTTAAGGGTGTAGCTACCTTCATGAGGTGCTCCCCTAGGGTTCACTTGAGGAACAGCCCTTTGAGCCTACCTCATTACAAAACAAAAAAAAAGGGGATATATGGGGACCTCAGTCTAGGTGACCTTAATCTGGCAAGGTTAGACAAAGATGTTTTGATGGAGGAAGTCTGGAGGGCAGCTCAGGATGTTTTGACCAACTTAAGGGAAGTCAGGAGGGGGTGGCTCAGGATGTGTTGAACAGCTCAGGATGGAGGAAGGCAGGAGGGAGTAGCTCAGGATGTTTTAAAGAAATTTAGCTACATAGAGCCTGCATGCTGGCCTGACCTTCAAGATGATTGGTTGCCCATATCCCCACCCTGTAATTCCCTTTGCTGTTCCTGCCTATATAAGATGGCTGTGGGAGTTCCTGCTTGACTAGACTCCCTGTTGAGTCTGATTGTCCTCGGGAAGGAGGGCTGGGAGCGGGCGGACAGCACATTAACCTTTCCCTGATCCCCCTTGTGGAGAACCTACCGACCGTCCTGCGGAGGTGAGATCCCTGGGGACCCCCACAAATGACAATGTGTCCAATGTGTCTCTAATTTGTGGGATGAAATTTCATTCCCTTATTATTCAAGTTGATCAAGGACCTCTTTTTTTGCTAGAGTTATGAATTTCTCCTGTGGACAGAAAAGCAGGATCAGCTTAGCCTGGTGAATTTTATAAGCAATTTGTTTTGTTCCAAAGTGACTGGATTTCAGAAGCCTGTATGATGTAAGTTGCAACTCAATAGATTGTGTGGTAACAAATATTTTTGTAATGAACATAAATAGTATTACCTGAAGATACAATGAGTTGTTATTCAAAAATTTGAGCATAAATGAAATGCAGCAACTTTTTAAGAGAATTGGGAAGCTCTCAAAATACAACAGAGAAGAAACCCAGCAGCACAAACAGCCAGGAAGAGAAGCCATATTTCCTAGGATGTGTGACTCAGTTGTTTCTAGAATAGTCTGCAGCTGCTGGTAGAGTGTGAATTTATCACAAAGTATAGGAGAATATCTGTTAAATAGTGACAGCAATTATTCACTTACTTTTCATAAACAACTTACATGCATCCTTTCTTTTCTGCCCTTCTAATTTTTCATGGAATATAATTTTTATGTACATGATCATGAAGTATCTGTCACTTGAGGTAGGATCCATGATCTGCCAAGCTTAATATCAATGAATGTTTGACATGCAATCACTTATTTGGATTCCTTTCAAAATAAACTGTTCCTTTTTGTGAAATGAAGTTATTCTAAGTAAATCCCATTAAAACAAAATTTTAATACATTTTAAGTCAGTTCAAAATGGTATTTTTCATTTTGAAAAATTAAATTAGTAATGTAAATTTCTGTGTAGAATCCTTAAGTAGTAGGATTTAAATATCTGGATCAGGCTGAAACAATGACAAATTTTTGCTTTCTTTGTGAAATTAGAATATGTCTATATAATATATGGATAATTAAGTTGGATGGCTTGCTGAATTAATCTTTTTATGTAATTGGTCGAGAGTAGTTGATGCAAAATAGGAAACATGATTGCTAAGTTTCCCTAACCCAGATGTTAACACAGAGATTTTATTCAGGGAAAAGTAGAATGACATACATACATTCGAAAGATGATGCCAATTCTTCTCAGAGCACCTTGTGAAAGAGGAGGCAATAAGACTCTAAGAGCCTGAGGGTGGTAAGTGGTACTCTTGTTATGGCAGGACTGATGAACCCAAGAACCTCCACTAGATCTGAGCAATAGTTACAGATCAACATATCACCATGAATGAAGAAATATCTCAAGAAATACTTTATCACCATGAAAGACTATTGAAAGCTAATGCACACTAGGAAAAAGAAAGCTTCCTTATTCAAAAATTTATGTACTGATGGCTCTCCATACCCCAGCAGGTACTCAAGCAATTGCCAATGAAGATAGTTCAGATGAAACTCAATGGGTCACACATGAAAAAGATGTGAAAAGAAGAGAAATACTGTCTAAAAATGGAATAGACAAAATGGAACAAGAAGGACAATTTGAATGGATGGTAGGTGTCTAAAACACAGTTCATTGTAGCTATGTATGAAAGTGTCAAAGAAAAATAATAAAAAATGGTGTCGATTCTTAAAATCAAATCTTTTTATAAATTTATTCAGTTGTGCGTGTGTGTGTATGTATTTGCACGTGCATGTGTGTATGTAGAACCACGGACGAATCGTGAACCACCATGGACGCCTCCATCTCCTTCTGCCCTGGGATTCACAGGCTCCGCCTTACCAGGACCAGAAGCACAGGCCACCCCCACTTCCACCTGGCGTCTATATGTGGGATCTGGGATCCGAACTCAGGACCTTCTGCCTGCAAGGCAGAGGCTTAACCCCTGAGCCACCTCTCCAGCCCCTAAATCTTTGTTCTTATCCCATGTTACTTCAAAGATTTTAAAACATGCGTTGGTAGGGACAACGTCAAGAATGTGCAGTCTATCATAATTTCTTCTCAATTGGTATATTCTTGTTTCCCTTTCTTTCCTCAGATATAGATGGATGAGAAATAAAAGAACAAAAAAAAGATTTCCTGATGTATTCATGGCAGAACAAATTCCAGCTTTGGTGCTAGGCAAGGTACTGTGCTTTTCCTCCCCCTTTTCTTAGAGATGGATGATGATTTATGTGTAGCATTAAAGAACACAAAATGAAATTGATTTGTAAATTATTACGTATATGTTTTTAATTCCTTCATGGTATTTCAATTTCTTTATTCAAGTTATGTTGCAATTTTCTTATCTTCTAGGCACTGGAACAATTCCTACAGATTTCCTAAACTCGCCTGTTTTCACTTTCATGGAGTTTGAAATTTATTAGCAATCACAAAATTGTGTGTGTGTGTGTGTGTGTGTGTGTGTGTGTGTGTATTATAAATCAATCAGGTATCATTTAGTATCATGGACTTACTCAGAAAAATGGGACAGTAGTTGACATTATTATTGTGTGAACATTACAGATTTTGCTTACAGAAACCCACACACCATAATTGATTGTATGCCTAGTCTATATAATAAATGTTGTTCTGTATGTGGTCTCTCCTTGACTGAAATTTTGAACCATGTCACATAATCATTTAAGCAAGTTGAAATAGAGTTGGCTGTGAAGATTATATAGTGGGATAATTTGCAGAAGAAGTAAGTGCTATTTCATTAAAACAAGGAAAATTTCATAAACAATTGTGCCATACAATATGCACAGAGTGCATGTGAAAAAGGTGTACATAATTGAAAGACTCCAAGAGGAAGCCAGCACTCTTGGTACCAAAAATCACAAAAGGTGCAAAGTAGTATGACAAATGGAGTAAATGACCTGGCTGTGTGACAGGTCTAGTACACAGGATGGAATGATTTGGAAAGAATAGAATTAGGTCTTAGATATGGAACTGATTCTCCAGGAACTGCTTACTTTTCCATGTCCTGAGAATTATAAAAGAACTGATCATAATGTATATCCCAGGATTACAGGGAAAATCTTGTTTACTGGACAAAAAGGCATGTATGATTTCAACAGATATGAATGCTGAAGAGTGTCATTTCATTAGAACAGGTTTACCTCTTTGTAATGTTGAGTAACGTTGATGACCCCTTTACTGTCATATGACATTGAGATTTGATCTATGATATAACAACATGAAAGCATAAGAGATTCCTAGTTCTGCCATCCAGACTTTGTTACATTTTCAACCTCAGTAAAGGTTACGTGATTTGTAGCACTCATAAAAGGACATTTGTTCTCAATCTCATTGTTTACAGATATGTGAAAAAGACTTTAAAATAATAATGGAATTGTCTATAGCAATTTAAAAATAGTAAGAAAGTATAACTTATTCTGGTCTGGAGAGGTGGCTCAGGGGTTAAGACTCCGCCTTGCAGGCGGAAGGTCCTGAGTTCGGATCCTAGACCCCACGTATAGACGCCAGGCAGAAGCGGGGGTGGCCTGTGTTTCCGGTCCTGGTAGGGCGGAACCTGTGAATTCCAGGGCAGAGTAAACAAGGAGGTGGAAGCGTCCATGGTGGTTCCCGAATTCGTCCGTGGTTCTACACGCACACACACGCATACACGCACAATTGAATAAATAATAAAGGATTTTAAAAAAAGAAAGTATAACTTATTCTGAAAAAATAACAAAAATGATATGTGATTTTTATGATTTGTGGGTAAGCTATTTTAAAGACAAGAAACTGATATTTTGAAGAATTCAGCAGCTAACAATTTTAATTGTAAGTATCTGCTTTGTGGAAACAAGACATCTTCAGTAATGATAAAATTATTATATATGCAAAAATGATACAGTTATACAGAAAGTGACTGATGGAAAATGAATGGGATAAAGTAAGAGACAGTAAATTTGAGTACAATGCATAAAAAGGAAAAATGTTCATGAACCTTTAAATGACTGTTTTGAGCAACTTTTTATGTATTTTAAGTGTATGATATCCACATATTCATGAACTTAGTGTTTGAAAATTGTAGTAAATGGAAAATAAATCAGCTTTCTGTCACACATGAAATTATTCAATAATGAAATCTTTAGGATTTTTTTTTAGATAGTATCACTTTCTATCCTTTGTTCATACATGGTGTAGGCTAACCTTAACTTTGTAGCCCTCATCCTGCCTTAGTCTCCTGAGTGCTGAGATCGAAACCATGACACATCACTCTTGGCTAAGAAAGTTTATTCAGCATGGTAAGTATCATTATTTGAACCTAAAATGCCATTTACTAACTTATGCATGAATGATTGGTCCCTAAATGGAGATACAATTTCAGAAGTTTTAGAAGCTTTAAGGATGTGGAGCCTTGATGGAGGTAGCAGTCCACTGGGGCTGAGCTTGAGGTTTGATAACGAGGTACCAGTTTTCATTCTCTCTGTTTCTATGCTACCTAAATGTGACTGTGATAGGCAACAGGTCTCTCGCTTCTTCTACCATGCTTTTTCTGCCTGTAACCATGTGATTCTTGGTATGATGGGCTGCCTATGCACTGGAACCTTACGGGAGAAGAAAAACTTTTTGCTCAAATTCTTTGAGGCAGAGTACTATATCAGAGCAACAAAAAATAATTTTGAGTCATGATAATATAGGAAATGATTCAAATCAGGTAAGGACTTCCACTGGAAAACTAAAAGTAATGAAAAATTCTTAACATGTGTTTATCTCTTTTGTTAATGCTGATTTTCATTTAAAACCTCTATTTGAAATCATAGGCATCAAATCTTTGAAAGTTACCCAAAGCAGGCTACATTTGTTTACCTTCTTACCCACAATGCATATCACAAAGTCTGAATATATTCACTTGACATTTTATCTCTAAGAAAATATCATTACTCAATTTTACTAATAACTGTCCATGCTATTTGAAAAGTAATGCTTCTGAGGCAAAATTTTAGCAATGTAAATTCTACTATATATCTATTTTTGCTGAAAGAAAATTCTGCCAATTAGACTAAATTTTTCTAATATAAGTGATAAGAATTACTATCCCATTGTCTTTAGCAACAAGTAAGGAAATAAAGTTTGCTTAATAAGAGCCAGACTATGGATTTAGTAAATGGAACATCTTATCTAGACCAAGACTCATGCTTATGTTAGCCCTGCTATGCCTATTTCAAAAGCTTATTTTCATAATATTTTTAAAAATTTATGAGAAATCTTGAGTATGCTCTTTAAGCATGACTTATTTGGGCATTGCCAAAATTCTGTAGATATATGTACACAGAATAGAAAAAAGTAAACATAAGTAAACAATGACTGAGATAATGCATTTTAATCAGATTCTTCAAAAACTATAGTAATTGTACTCTTGAGCAGAATGATTAATTCTTTAAAATACTTAATAAAATTATTTAATATTTAATTGATATGCCAAAATACAACTGTGAAGCATAGCTTTAGTTAAGTCCCCTTTGTAATATTATCTTAATTTGTTACAGGAAATTATGACAATATAGTTGTAATATAGTAGAATATAGTACTTCTTTTACAAAATACAAAAAGAAAATTAACAAAACATGTAAATGCAGAATGACAAAGCAAAAATTATACTTCTAAGGTTGATGGCACTGATATAAACCCTTGTATGAAATTTTGAGTTCATTATCAATTAGTTAAAATTTATTACTTAATATTGAATTGAAGAAAAGGCAATCAATATGGTGATTCCTAAAAAAGTTAAAAATCAAAACATATTATCCAAGTATACCACTCCAGGGAATATTCCCAAAGAATTCTTCACTTTACTGTAGAAATATATGTATATCCATGTTGATTGCAGCACTATTCACAATAGTGAAGTCATGTAATCAGCCTAAATACCCAACAGTAGAAGAAAATATGGTACATATACATAATAGAATCCTTTTCAGCTATCAAGAAAATTAATTTGCTTATAATTGGATGGAATAGGAAGAAATTATACTTTGAGCAAAGTATCCCAGACACAAAAAGAGAAACCTAGCATATTCTTTCTTTTAAGTAGATCCAGTAGTAAACCCTCAAAAATTATGTACTCAAGGGGAAATTTCTATAATACCTACTATAAACACAAGGGAATATAACTTGAGGGACAGGAAGACGAAGATACCGAGGGAGGTAAAGTAACACAGGCAAATAGATAAATAAGTTCATCATAGAGGAAATAGCCCACAAGGGCAGAGAAGTAAGGTGATAGTTCTTAATAAGGGACACAGAAGAAAAAAATTAAAGAGGAAAGTGGTGTCTCAGGTGAAAAAAAAATGAGGGGGTCTCGCCTAATAGTAGCAACTTAAATCACGGTAACTCTGGTAAGAATCTAGTTGAGCAATAGAGTTATGCTAGACCTATGGGAAGCAAATGCTCTCTGAAGGGATTCTAATCATAGTAATGTCAGGTAACTCATTCCTGATACTGTAAACCTATCCATATAACAATAGGAGGAAAATGATAGAAACAGATCCCTTAGTGTTAACTATAAAAAAATTGATAATAAACACCATCTAAACACTCCTGTTTTAATCCTCAGATAGGAAAATCTCTCAGGACTCAACCAAGATGCACCCTGTTACAATGGAAGAGTAAGGAGGCAGAAAATCATATTAGGCCAGAAGGTAGAATATCAGCAAACCTGGAATTCTCAACCCTAATCAGTCCAACAAAACCTTAACTCACAATATGACTCAGGGAGCCTTGTGGAAGAGTGGGTGGTAGAACTGTAAGAGCCTGAAGGTGGGGAAAGGTACTTCTGACGAACTCCCTACAGTCAAGACAGAGCTGCTGTATCCAGAAACTCACTGATTACCATAGTACCTGAACTATAAACATTCCCCCCAAGGACTGATAAGGATCTTAGATAAAACAAATGTTCTTAGAGGGTATCTCTGGGACAGGTTCAAGAAGAACCTCCCCAGTTACGATTTTGCCTATTGAAGAGCCACATAAAGCTCAGAAACAAATTGACTCCCTGACCAATACAGACACCCCAATGTGAGTTCTGTGATATGCACAAACAGAGAGACAGGAGGTTTGGTAGGACACAGCAGGATTGATGAAGCAAGGGGAGGAAAAGTTGAGGATGTGTGGGAGAGAAGGGAATTGGATGGGGAGGGGGAAAGGTCAATAAACACATTTAGTTGGCAAATAGAAAAGTAAATAAATTATAAAATTTTTTTCTGATGCTTGAGAGTTGGCTCAGAGTTTCAGACTCTGTCTTGCAAGCAGAAGGAACTAAGTTTCCATTCCCAGCTAAAAACACCAGACAAAAATGGCAGCCTAGGAAACCCCAGAGAAAAGCTAAAAGGAGGTAGATCAATCCACTATGATTCCTGAAGTCATTCTTGGGCATTCACAGACACATACAGTGTACTCTGATACACGTAGAAACACAGAGATTAAAAAGAAATTTTCCGCATCTGTTTTAATAATTTTTCTAACTTCAAACTATAGAACATACCTGTAAACCTATACTAATATGTAGAGTTTCAGATAAAAAAAGATTGTGGATATATATAAATTTATTAATTACTAAACTGTTTTATGTAATTTTTAGCTTAGTTTATGTATGTTTTAGTTATCTACAGTGATTAAGAAATTATTTGAATTGAAGCATCATTCTAATGATTCTTTATGTACTGATGTCCCAATTTATCATGTAAATGTCACTTTTATTTTTTCATTTAAGAATTTGAGAAAAATCAAGAAATTTATTTCTGTGTGTATTTAGATAGCTCCTAGAAATTTGCTTTATTATTGGAAAGACATACTTACTAGTTAATACACATCATCCATCTGTATTATGTTTTAATATTTAAAATAAAGTAATGAATGTCAGATAAGATGCCATAAATACAAACAGTTAATGCTAGTAATCCATGTCTTCTGAGTATGTTTCTTTTTCTTGTTCCAAGTTTTATGTTTATAACCTCAAAGTAAACACAACATGTCTAAAGATACATTTTTGCTATCAAGAAAAGTAAGAGTTGTACAAAAGATGCACATGGTCTATTTTCAACCTAATTGTTTCTTCTCTGACTTTGTTTCTTACACGTGTCTTCACTGATTGCTAAAGAGAATTTTCAATTTCTTGGGTCTTCTTTGCTTCTCTAGCAGTGACTTTACCTCTTTTCTCTTTATGTCCAACTCCAAGTAGAAAGCATATCTGTCATTTTGAAGTGTGGGGAAAGTGTGGGGAAACATACACATGCCACAGCACATAGGGGGAGGACAATGTGAGTCACAACTCTCCTTCCATTGTTCAGACTTCGGTAGGTACAACTAAGTTTTCCAAATTTGAACACAGTAGTGCTTACCTGCTCAGCCTTTCCACCTGTTCCTTCGGTAACTTTGTCATAGCAGTCTCTGCTTTTGGGCAATGATTTCCACGCTATACTCAATATATTCCTACTCTCTATTGTACTAATACTGATGCTTGGATTGTATATTGGGTATTAGAGAATGATAAATATGGAACATTTGCTAATTAACCATTAGAGTATATACATGTTGAGTGTGTATTCATTAGTCAAACATTGAGAAAAATATTGTCCATGGTTTAAACCTGTTGAAGAGAATGTAAGGTTTTTATAATCCTAGCTAGCTGAATTTTGAAATTAAAAAATATATCTTCATATAAGAAATCATAGTATTAATTTACCTACATTGCTCTCTTTTTTCTTCATACCATTCATTTTTAATATTTAAGTTACTTGAGAGAGAAGGAATGATAGAGACACAAAGAAAGGAAAAGAGAAGACAGAGAAAGAGAATAAACAAATGCCATTATATTCATGATCAGAGATAATATTCAGTAGTAAATTCTCTCTGTAATGTGGCCTCTGGAGGTCAAACAAAGGTTACTAGAATTGGTCCCAGTTTAACACCCGTTAGACACGGGGTTTGATTTGGATTTTTATGATTGATAGCCCAGGAATGGATATTTCTTTATTGTTTGTCAAACGTTATACAGACACACTAATATTTCAGATGGAATAACTTTTTAAATTTAAAAAATATACTCTTCTATAAAAAGGTAATTTGAATGAGAAAGCATATTTTGGTAATTTTCTAGCACTGATAAATGATTTCCTTGTTGAATTAGCAAACACCATCTTCCATAAGTAAAATATCAAAATCCTACTGTTTCCTGTGTGCTTTAATCTATCTTCTTTAAAATTCTTTGATTCTATTAAATTTGAATACATTATGTGACTTATTTAGGACACCTCATATATTAAATATGCTTTTGCTAAAGTTCAGTTATGTGACATGCTATCTTCATTATTTTTTGTAATGTAAACCACAGTGTTATTTTTTTAATGAAGTCTTAAGGAACTTGGAAAAATAATAAATTAAAAATATCTGAAATATTTTAAATTAAGATTTTATAGATTTTCTTTAATTCTGTAATAGTATATAACATATTCTCAATGCTTGCTATAAAATAAAGTCCTGTATTAGAAAAGTCAGTACTATTAAAGTAGAAGATCTTAAATTCAGTACCTCTCAAACCAATTGATAAATTGCATGCAGTAGGGTTTGCCCAAAATTCTTGTGAAGGCAGATGGGATGCAGAGGTAGGAGGACTCCTGAAAACTCATGGGTCAGTAAACTGACCTATGTAACCAGGGTTCTGAACAATAGGAGACTCTGTTTCAAATAAAATGTTGAAAACACCTAGGAATTGAAACTGATGACTTGCTATTTCCTTATTACTACATATACACCACACATAGACAATCACTTGCAGTTACATGGATAGTCACACCTATCTGAGTGCACATACACACACTTAGCCTTTATTTTAATAATTATATAAAAAATTGAAAATTAAAATAAGTTCCTTTACTTCATATTTACTTAAATGGATACAATTTTATTAAAGATGTCTAAAACCAGGGGATATTAAAATAAAATAGCAATTTAAATAACATTCATGATATCTAGAAATTTCATAATTTCATTCAGAGAGCTTAATGCTGTCTAAAAATGAAGAGTACTGTTGGTTAGTGTTCAGTCAAAGTCATTAGAATTCTTTTCAGTATTATCTTTACTTTGGCAATCTAATCACTAGTATTCCAAGTCCAGTGTTAGAAATAACTCTGCTGCCTCCTTTCTCTTTCCTTTGCATGGATTATACTTCTGATTATATTCTTCCTTCCCCTTGGCCTGACATTACCAAGATATCTCTTGAAACAGTTTACATATATTGCTTCTTTTGGTGATTGTTGAGCTATTGACCCATATCCTTCTTTTGCATGTTCATCCATTTTTGTTTAATTTTGCTGTATTCTTAATAGAGTCTTTTCCTTCTTGCTGTTTGCATTAACTGTCTAAATCATGTAAAGTCTTTCTTACCATTTTTTAACCAACTCTCAGGATAACTTTTGTTTAATACTAAGTGACAATAGGTTTAGTGAGCAATCTCATGTTGGAATGAACAACCCCAAACTTACAATGTAATCTGAGATTCTTATTTCTAGCTCATAAAATCAGAAAGCACATATCAGGAACATTACTGGTAATCCTGCTTCAGCAGTAAGCTCAGATGTAGATTCATTTTCTCACATAGTTTTTCAAATCACAGGCCTAAATTTTCAAGCAAGTGATAAGGAAGAATAACAGAGATTGTGGTCATGATTGTATAGCATTACCTGAATATGACATAAATAATTTCCACAAGCATTTCTCTAGCCAGAAACGATTTGCAAGATCTCATATGCAGAAAGACTGAGAGGTGTAGATGTTTATTCTTATTCAGAAGTGCATTATTACATTGAAGAAAATTCCATGTAAGTTGACTCACTAGAACTTATTTCAAGAAGTAGGACCATGAATTTAAAGAAAAAAGTTAATAAGAAATTGAAAATATGTGTGTACCACTTGCATAAAATTTTCAGGGAATTTTTTATCAACTGGCATTTAAGCAGAGAGTAATTAAGAAACAAACTGGGTGACTTCTGATTAAGGGTTAATTAAAAGTAAATAAAAATAAGGAAAATGCAAATATAAATCACAGGGGGAAAGAATTGGGGATTAAGGTGTGATAATATCATAAATCCCTTCTATAAATTGTGGGAAATGCTAAAAGAATAAAACAAAAAAAGAAACTAGCATTTAGAACTCTGTTAACCAGCTGTGTGCTTACTACAGATACACACTAAGGAATTTATTTTAACAATTACCTCCATATCTATGTCTGTTGTAGCACGGTTCACAATGACCTAGATGTTCAACTAGCCTAGATGCACATAAAGACACAAATTAACAAAGAAATAAAAACCAATGTATGAGGACATTGGACCCATCAAATAAAATAAGTATTAGTTGCAAAAAATGGATGAAAGTACAAACCATGTTAAGAAAAAATAAAAGGGATTCAAATTGCAAAGGAAGAAGTCAAGATATCTCTATTTACAGATGACATGATCGTATACCTGAGTGATCATAATAACTCCATCAGGAAACTCCTGGAACTAATACATAAGTTCAAGAGAGTGGCAGGTTACACAATAAATTTGAAAATCAGTGGTCTCTGATGCACTAAAGTTAAAAAGTGAAAAGACTTAAGACAAAAAATCCCATTTACTGTAGTCCCTAAAAAATGAAATACCTTAGTCTAAGTCTATCCAAAGAAGTGAGAGACCTCTATAATGAAAACTTGAAAACCCTAAAGAAAGAAATTACAGAAGACACCAGAAAGTAGAAAAACCTTCCATGCTCTTGGATGAGCAGAATCAACATCATAAAAATGACCATGCTATCAAAAGCAATATACAGATTTAATGCTATACCAATCAAAATTTTCAAGCAATTCTTTAAAGAAATTGGCCAACAATCTCAAAAATCATACTGAATCACAACAGGCCCAGGATAGGAAAAACAATCCTGAGTAACAAAAACACTGCTGGAGGTATCACCATCCCAAATTTTAATCTATACCGCCAATCCATAATAGTAAAATCAGCCATGTACTGACTCCAAAAGAGACATGTTGATCAATGGATAAGCATTCACGACCCAGATATAAGCCCACAAATTACAGTCATTTGATATTTGACAAAGGGGCCCAAAAAATTCAATGGAGAAAAGAACAGCATCTTCAACAAATGGTGCTGGCAAACCTGGATATCCATATGCAGAAGATTAAACTGGACCTCTACTTGTCACCATGCAAAAAATTAATTCCAAGTGGATAAAGGACCTTAATATTAGGCCAGAGATTATAAAATCATTAATTGAAAGGGTAGGGAACTCCCTCAAGCTGATTGGGCTAGGCCAACATTTCCTAAACAGAAGTCCAATAGCTAGTCACTAGAACCAACACTCAACAGATAGAATCTTATGAAATTAAAGAGCTTCTGTTCAGATAAATAGATTGTAAACCAAGCAAAAAGGCAACCCACGGAATGGGAGAAAAATCTTCACTAACCACATGTATGATAGAGCTCTATTATCCAGAGTGCACAAAGAACTTAGAAAAACTAAACACCAAGGAGATAAATGGCTCATTTAAAAAATGGATCTCGAGACATTGACCCCACAAAGTCTAGCATTTGCTAAAGGCACCAAGATCCTTGGAGGCAAGGAATTGTCAGCCATAGTAGTGTTCCTATGCTTAAGGGGAACACAGGAAAGGGTTCAGGGAAATGCCACTGGATCCTTGTACGTCATCGAAGAGGAGGGCCCAGAGGAGAGTCTGGCATGCACATTAAAGGATTCTCCGGGGGTTGGGGGGGGAAGCACTGGGGGATGGGGACGGAGGGGTGAGTGGAGGGAGAGCAGGGGGATGGGGGGAGGAGGAGGGAGGGAGGGAACCGGATCTTGCATATCTTAAGTTTGTATGAGCGGAAATAATAAAAAATGTTAAAAAAAATGGGTCTCGGAACTCAAAAGAAACTTTTCCAGGGACAAAATCTAAATGTTTAACAAATACCTTAAAAATGTTTCACATCCCTAGCCATCAGGGACATGCAAATTCAAACTTCCCTGAGATATCATCTCATCCTGGTCAGGATGGCAAAAATCCACAATACAAAGAATACCAAATACTAGAGAACATGTGGAGAGAAGGGAACTCTCACACATTGCTGATGGAGGAATGCAGGTTTATACAACCACTCTGGGGATCAGTATGGTAATTTCTAAGAAAGTTAAAGATCAAAATGCGATATGACCCTGCTACATATCATTTCTTGGAATAATCCCCCATAATGCAGAATTGTACTACAATGACACAAGCACAACCATGTTCATAGCAGCACTGTTTAAAATAGCAAAGTCATGTAATCAACACAAATGCCCAACAGTTGAGGAATGGATAGTGAAAATGTGGCACATTTGTATAATTTATACTCACCCATCAAAAAAGATGAATTAATGAAATTTTCTGGGAAATGGGTTTAATTGGAAAAAATCATATTGAGTGAAGTATCCCAGACACAGAAAGTTAGACACCTTATGTACTCCTTAATAAGTGGATGCTGGTTCCAAACCCACTTAATGACATATTCAAAGGTAAATCTCTATAATAACTGCTGTAATCTCAATGTATTATAAAAAGGATGGAAGGAGGGCCTCCCCAACTCCCCCAAAAAAGGTGATTAGGGGATCATGCCATGGTCAAGTATTGCATGTAAGTAGTGACACATCTGGTGCAGTTCACTATCACTTCCTTTCCTGGTTACTTGTGACTGAAGAGGTTTGTCTCACCAATCAAGGAGGATATAGGGACTGACAGATTGATGTCTTTTATCTTTGGTTAGGAAGGGACCTCAGATACCAATCAGGATGCTGCCAAGGGCAGTGAAGAAAAAGCAAAACTGAAAACAAAAAAAAACCCACCATAATTTAGAACACCAAACACCCTACATTAATCATCTGGAACCAGACTAGACAAATCTCTCCCCATCCTAAAGCTCAAGGAACCTTGTGGAAGAGGAGGTAGCAAGATTATAAGAGCCTAAAGATGGGGAGGACCAAAGATATGCAAGATACTCCACACAAGTTAGGGCTGCAGCAGCCAGAATTGGACTTTGCCTGACCTGCACAATTACTGACATGTCAAAGAACCCGCAAAGTCTAGCATGGATCACAGGAGAGAAGGTTCCAGGCAGTAGGATCCTTAGAGACAAATGATTAAACAGTCATAATAGAGTTCCAATACTAACAGGGGTTTTAGGCTATGCCAATGAATCCTGAACCCTCACTAGGGTGGAAGACTCAGAGAGAGGTTTGTCTTTTACACAAAAGGATGCTCCAGGGAATGAAAGGGAGGAAGCTGGAGGCACTGGCAGAGGGGAATGGAAGGAGGTTGTGAAAGGAAGGAGGAAAAAGGGGGAGTGTGCAAGTGGAGAAGACTGAGGAGGGAGGAAGGAGGGAGAACATGGGGGTACCTACTGAGATTGTATGATTAGGAAAAAATACAATGTGAGAAAAAAATAAAATAAACCAGATTCAGTGAGAAAGAGAATATATTTTGGTTTATATGTGAAATACAAATTTAATGTCTATCTATCTATCTATCTATCTTCTATCTTTTTGTCTAAATGATTGATCTATTATGTATGCATTGATTGAAAAAATAAAAGGACTATTTGAAGATTAAGGGGATTATTTGGGAGAAAGAGAAATGTGGAAAGTTCTGAATCTAAAAGTAATATAAAATATTCTTTGAAGTTGGATATGTTAAGTGTTGTCTATGTTGGAAATGCAATGTGATGTTTACAAATATAATTTGTTAATAGTTTGAAACTTGAGTGCAGACTATGGAGTACAATTGCATAGACCATTTCAGTGGCAGCTTCGGTACTGGATGAAGGTAATGGACAAAAATCTTAGGACTAAGAGATCTGAAGGTAATTGAATACCAGAAAAGCTTTTTTTTTCTAATTGAATTCAAAAAGGGAAATTATGAGTGAATAATTTGACACTTAAATCTGTGGTTAACCAAATACTTTTTAAAAAGACATTTTATTTTTATTTATTTATTTTATTTTTTGAAGACAAATAAGGCTATATTAATAATTTTATACAAATTTGATAGGTACCCTTCCCCTCCCTCCTTCCACCCCTGCCTGGATCCCCTTGCTCCCTCCCTCCTATTCTCCTTCCTTCCCCCCCCACTCCTTCCCTTTCTCCCAGTGCCCCCTCTCCCCTATTCTTGGAGCATCCTTTAGTGTGCATGTCAAACTTCCCTCTGGGTCCTCCTCTCTCATGGAGTGTAGGGACTCAGTAGTATTGCCTAGAGCTCTTCCTTTAGTATAGGAATACTATTGTATCTGTTAATCCCTTGCCTCTAAGGATCTTAGAGCTTGTGATCCATGCTAGACTTTGGGGGGGAGTGTCAATAACATGTTGGTCATTGCGCAGGTCATGCAGAGTCCTATTATGATTACTTCGGCCCTAACTTGTGTGCAATATCGTTGCTCCTCCCTATCTTTAGGCTCTTACAATTACTGCCCCCTCTTCCTCAAATTTCCTTGAGCTTTAGGATAGGAAGCGATTAGTCTGGCTTGGCTCCTGGTGATTAATGTAGGGTCTCTGATGATCTGAATTATGGTTGTTATTTTTTTTTCTTATTTTAGTTTTGCTGTTTCTGGACCTCCTTGGCTCCATCCTGACGGGTATTGGATGTCCCCTCTTGCAGTACTTGATCTTCTGTAGCAAGATCCCCTCTTGCCTTGTTTCTGGCAGTGCCCTCCTTCCTCTTTCTTCCTGTTTATAATCTTTGCAATTACTGTAGGTATTACAGAGATTTATCTTTGAGTGTGTCACTAAGTGGGTTTGGTACTAGGATCAACCTATTAGGGAATACATATGGCACTTAATTTTCTGTGTCTGGGATACCTCACTCAATATAATCTTTTCTAATTCCATCCATTTCCAGGCAAATCTCATTAATTCATCATTTTTGATGGCTGAGTAGTATTCTATTATATAAATGTACCACATTTTTCTTATCCACTCCTCAACTGTAGGGCATTTGGGTTGATTCCATGATTTTGCTATTGTAAACAGTGCTGCTATTTATATGGTTGTGCTTATGCTATCAAGGTGAATATACTCTGGTTTCTCTTCAGATCGCATAAATCATTCCCCTTAAAGACATTTTAGATTAAGTTTAAAGAAATATAGGCTGAAGAAATTTAACTGAATAAGAATATTCAGGGTGTGTGCATAATTTAGGAACGAAGTTTAATTTCATTGCAGTTCAGAAGATAGTGTTTAGGTAAAATAAGAAATTGATAAAGGAGGAAGTGGAAGATTGGCCAGTGAAGCCAAGATCCCAACTTGTGCATATGAAGTTGTGAAAGGTCAAGTGAAAGTGACTATACATTAACTAGGCCTCATAGTGTGAAACAACTATTTGTGTTACTTTTACTAAAACAGAAAAATTAAATATATAGTGGCTGCAATATATATAAAAATATATATTTTTCCTTTAAATAATGAGTGCCATTTGTTTTGATTCTACACTCTTGGAAGGAATTTAAAAAAATCTCAGGACTCAGGAGAAATACAATGATGATAGTCACTCAGATATAAGAGCACACATTTGTGATTCCAATATTTCAAAATCTGAGGCAGGAGGCTTCTGATTTTGAGGTAAGCTTTGATTACATAGAAAAGTACTTGTCTTACACTAAAAAAATAAAGCAACAAAACTGAATTAGAAATAATAAAGTTTATTTCATTACCACTTGTAACAATAGAAGTCTTTTTTTCATTATTCCTATAATTCCTCTTTCTTTATCCATATCTATAATATCCAAAGCAGCAATGCAGAGGTCAAAGCTTGAATGCTATTTCTTGATTAACAGTTCCCTATGAGCTAAAGAAATGCAGCAGCATCAATTCTCATGATTCCCTGTTGCTTCTTTTCAAATAATCACATGAATCTTCAGTCTTATCTTCATCGAATTCATTCAAATTTGTTTTTCTTTCACTCAGATATAATCCTTTCTGTTTTGTTGGTATTTCACAATTACCTTCTTTAAATTATTGCCTATAATTTTCCAGCAAAAAGACCAGTGGTGAAAACACATGAAAAACATTTTAAAATTGAATTCTAATGAATCTAATAAAAATTTTGCACCGTGTGACAGAAGCCAAAAACTACTATATAACATTTTTTGTTAAATGGGTAGTCTCAGATTTTCAAAATATATGAATTGCAATTGAAATTAGTTTCACTAAAGAATATTTAAGTCAAAATGAACATATGTTTTGTGATAACATAGTTAATGGGAACCAAGCAAATATAGAAAGCTTCCACCACAATAGTTTCTTTGGTAAATATTAATCTCAATACTAATGTCAATCACTGGTTTCAGTCCTTCCTGAAATCTCATCCATCCTATTGACTATTGCTGTCATGCACTATCAGTGAATGATTGGCACTGCACAGATCATGTGACTATATTGTAGCTATTGGAAGTAGGAAGAGGATTATTTTTATTCTTTTGGAGTTGTTTTTTCATAAAAAATGATTAAGTCTTCATATGTGCCAACTAAAGAAACTCAGTTTTCTGAAAGCTGCTTCTGAGTAGAGATGAGATAATTGATTAAGCTCATGCTTATGTTAATTCGATTTTTCAAGAAAAAAAGTAGTTCATATATTATGTGTCTATTAATATTTGTTTCTTCAACATAACTCTCAATGAAGTAAATAGCCAAAGGCATCTAATGCATTTCTCTTTGGGAGTGAGGCACAAAATAACAATGAATAATATCTATATTTTTTCTAATTTTACTACTGTGTATTCTTTATGTCTACATTTGTATCTTCTTGTTCTTATTTTCCTCAATCACCATACCTCTTTATTAGTAATGGAATTGCGTGAAGTCATCTGAACATATAATGAAACACTCTATTTCCAAACTCCTTTAGAACCATGAATATTTCAATGAAAATTTTACTTTTCAATGTTTCTTCTGCCATTATCTATCTATTGGGAGACTGTTTCAAAACCTTGTCCTCATCTACAAATTTTTTATAATATCTCAATTATGACATGAAATTAACATTCATCATGAAAAGTGTGAATACTTTTTTTGCAAAACTGTTACATAAACCAAATACATTATTTGTTATTATTTTTGAAAAGAAATGTTCTCAACTAACAATTTTTATATGGAAAATTGTGTGTCAGGTTTAATAGTCTAATATTGGCTAATCAAGCTGATTTTCTAAAGAAAAACATTTCTTTTCAAAAATAAAAAAACAGAATTTTCCATATAAAACAAATTGTTAAGAAGAAGTCTAATCAAATTATTTACCTCATAAACAGTTCCCTCATTATCTGTTTTAGCTTGCCATAATAGACATTTTTTCTATTATAGATTCAATGCTAATAAAAACTGAATATAATTGCTAGCTGATGCTCATGGATTTTTATGAACAGTTCATAGCAGGGAGAAGAGCACTTTCCTCAGTAGGACTTAAAATGTTGCCACTGAACACTATAGGAACTCCATGAATAGTTTATGGTAATTCAGGAGCCACATGTCCAGATCCACAGTCAATGATAACTTTTGGCATAGATATCAAAGTGTAGAAGTATTGGCAGCTTTGGGTTTTGAATAGATGCTGGGGATTGCTAGGTTTAATTAAAGGTTGGAACTTCTTGGCAAGGAGCACATAGAACAGACTAGTGAGCTTTTGAAGAAGGATTTGAAAAGTATACAACCCAGATCTAACTTTGTCATCATTATTTAGTAGTAACTGTAGACTCTTATATCTTTTTGGACTAAGAAATACATCAAACTGTTAAAGAAATGAAGAAGAAAATATCATGTTAAAAATTTTTACCAAGATGATGATGCTGTAAAGTTTACACAACTGTTTAGCCATTGAGATTTCTGAGTTTTGAAATGTATAAATGCCATGGAGTTGTAAGGATGAATGGAATATGTACAGTTACATGTGAATGGAAGATATTGTGATTCTGGCTATAACTATATTTATATGATTTTCATTATTTTTTAGGGTAAAGTAAAATAATTTCATTCCAAGCATTAAAGGGCGTTTTTTAATGATTAGCTTCTACCTAACTGATATTTGCTTAAATATACCTCCTTTGTGGTATTCAGAGGCAACATAAAGAAATTTCAGGCATCTGTTCCCCACTGTCATCTCACATTAGTGTAGTGATTTACTGGTGGAGAAATAACCCAAGCCTTAAAGAGTCCATTCGTGGATTTGTCTAAAGTGGCATTTCTTATGCATACTATACACAACTGTCAATGACTAGAAACAATCTAAATGGGGATTCTGAAAAATGACATAAAACCTACAAAAGATAATATTTGAGTTAGCATTATGTTGTTTTTATAGAGAAAATATTTGACACATGTTTAAACTGGAAAGAAAATTGTATCTATGTGAATGTTCACTATTTCAATATAATGCAATAGATTCTACTGGAAGAACAGATAAATATCCTTAATCAGTCCTTTACAGATGCAGCAAAAAGCCCTGAGGGCCTTAATCCCATGTCCATGGGAAGCATTTTGGTTTCTTAGACTCCATTTTAGACAGTCATCTTGAAAGGGCTATTTCAAAGGAGAACATATTTCTGTGGTGACATTTGAGGGACATAAAAGAGAAAAGGCCATCTTTAAATGTAGCATATTCATGCTCTCTGTTTTGCAGTAATTTAAAAATCATATTTTTGCTCCTAGCAAAAGAAATGCATTGAAACTTGTTTTAAATTAGTAACTGCATTTTCATGGCTCTTGAGACCGCTTCAGTGAAAAGCACTTCTTTATAAAAGATGGAAATTAGGATCTAGAAGATTAGGGAGATGGTTAAGCAGGTTAAGAACTTAATGAGCAAGTGTGAGGATCTTAGCTCATATCCTAAATATCTCTATCACTATATCTCATCTCTATCTCTATCTCTCTTTATCTCTATCACTCTATCTCTGTCTCTATCTCTATCTTTATATATAATATATCTGTGTGTGTGTGTGTGTGTGTGTGTGTGTGTGTGTGTGTGTGTGTGTGACAGAGAGAGAGAGAGAGAGAGAGAGAGAGAGATACCCCAGTACTGGAGGAGGGCAGTGAAAGGAATATTGCCAGTCTACACAGAACAATGAGTTCAAGGTTCAGTGAAGGTCTCTAAGATTAAGATAGAGCAAAACTGAGGAAGACACTGAAATATTAACCTCTGAAGTTCCCTTCAAGTGCACACACATGTAAATCTGCACACAGGGTAACACACACATGAGTATACACACACGCACACAGGGTAACACACACCTGAGTACACACACACACACGCACACACACACACAGAAGAAAATAAACAAAATCATGCAGAATATATTTTGAGAAATGAAGCAATACGGATACAGAAAGGAGAAAAATGGCTTGAAACAGAAGTTTGACTACAGATGTGCAGATAACTACACACATAACTATTAGAAGACAGATGAATTTAAAGATATTGGAAAAGATTTAGATTACAAGATCAGGATGACATGGAGAAAGAATTCCTGCAGATATTTCTGGTAAAGCAACAGAAGAGTACTCACTCCAACACCTTGAGATATTGCTTTGGTTATCATCGAGAAAAATGGGATTCATTAAATCATTCTATCAATGCTTTGGGTCCAGTACACTGATGAGCTGCATGTGGTATATGATGGGTAGGCATGATGCCATCCAACAGATGCCAGGTATGGCTAGTCAGATGGATAGCAAGGTGTAGTGATCTTTTGTAGCCTTCTTCATAAGGTTCTTTTAAAAAATTCAGTCTCTGGAAATATCACTCCTTTCTAATCTTTACTGGTAAAAGCATTCTGTGATCATGTCATGAAATAGCATTTGACACAGGAAAATCTGCAAATAACTTACCACATTAGTTAGTGTTACAATGATTCACTCCGGGGCTGCCATTTCTAGCCCAAACATACATAACTGTTATTCAGCAGCAAAGAATAAGGCAAGTTGATGTTGAGTCTGGAAAACAAGGAGATATTTTGTGAATTGTGTAAAGGAAAGCTTGAGAGGAAAAAAGAGTTCTTAAAACAGATTTTCTTGTAGGAAAGACATTCACAGCAAGGTACTGCATATTTAAGACATTCAGAAATAGTATATGGTGTGAAAATCAGTTATGTTTGAGTCCTAAATATGGATGTGGCTTCTATTGTCCAAATATCTATACTTTCCCTTCATCCTTGTTTTAAAGCAGCATATCTTACCCAAACATTTTTCTTTCATTTCATTTTTCTCTTTTAAAATTTCATTTCATTCTCAGCAAAGTGTATGGGGATTAACTGACAGTAAACATAGAGACTTGGAGAAAGCAGGCGTGAGCTGGTTTAATTGTATGCCTCAAGTCCACTGTTCGCTCCGGTTCAGTCACACTCCACCCTGCATTGCAGATGAAATCCATGAGGATAAACAATTGAAAGTCAGTTTTATGTGCTGTTGGTAGCAAGAGGACAGATCACTGCATCCATCAAACCCTGTTTACAGCCACAGAAGCTGGCATGAGTGGAAACCTGCAAATCTGCTCTGACTTTGTGGCCATTAGTATTCTCAGCTGCTTCGCGGTCCAAGGCCAGCAGCAGGGGATCACTTAGGAGTCCATCACCCACAGTGGTTCTTACAGAATATAATCCCTAACTCGCTTTAGCACAAAGAAGTGTCTTTCATTCTTAAATGCAGAGACTGGAAAAGGGAACACAATGAAGTTATTGACAGTGTGGCTGATAAACTCTTGATAGCTTGGTAGAGTGCTCATGTGTTGTCGTTGTTCAATTAGAATTCTCAAAGAGTATGATGTTGTGATGGCTCTCTCTTTTTATGTTCAGGCAGATTGTTGCCAAACAGGGTGTCAAGTAAGGACATAAAGGCAGAGGAAAATTTCAAAATGGGAAGGTACAAGTGGATCTGGATAATGAAAGCATGAGACACAATGATGACACACTATCTGCTATAAACAAAATTATTGAGAATTTTTCAAAGTAATGTTCAATATGTAACATTACATACAGTGACATAAGAGACTGTAGCTTGCTGTTATAATTCATAGACTTTCACATATAATTTTAAATCGAAATTGAATTGAAACATATGTAATTTATATTTTATGAAGCACTGATTCATTCTTCATGGAGTTTTATCATCAACCTATCCTCAATGCTATCATTCAGTTACATCATCATGTGGATTAATTATGCTATTTTGTATAAGAGATATATTATAATGGCAAAAATAACACTTTGTAAATATTAAGTGTTTAACTTAGTCATATTTGTTTTCTGAAAGTAGCAATTCAGTTTTTTATGGGAAAAATACTGTTCTTTTAAAATTTATATTTAATATATAGTAGTTGATTTATTATTGTTAATAATATATAATTTTTAAAATTTAAATTTATCTTTTCAGGTTTGTAGAGTTGGCTTTGGTGGCAGACTACTTCTTGTATAAGCACAATGATCTGAGTTCAGATTCCCAGAATACATAAAAAACCCAGGTGGGGTACTAAACTTGTATAACCCCAGCACTGGGAGGTATACGACTAGAGACATGCAGATCCAGGAACTTGCTAGACCAGAATTGATGAGATCCAGGTTAAGAGACAGATCCTGCCTTGATAAACAAGGTACAGCTAGATTGAGGAAGACACAGGATACACTGTCTCTCTGCACACATTCAATTATTGACATACACACACCTACTCAAATATCCACATGACCAAGTCATAGTTAGATACAGGGGTCAACAGTTGAGGGTGTAAGAGCTGGTCATATTTATAGATAATTAGTAGTTGAGTTAAGCACAAAGAGAACCTATAAAAAATTGTCTAATTGATGAGAAAGGCCCAGCCTATGGTGGGGAGAAATAGGCCCTGGACAGAGAGCTGGTTGAAGGAGTTGTAATCCTTCCATACATTTGGCCAGTAAGGATCATCTCTTTCTCAGCTGTTACATGGATATAGTATGCCCAGTTTTCTTGGTACTTTGGTAATAATGCATGCCAAGCTAGACTAAGGACTGGTACTGGACTATCATAAGTAATCAACTCCTTGCTCCCTTAACTAGTTTAATGGTATCAGCAACAATGCCAACTAACTTCAACAGAAATACAAGCAAATAAAATAAATTATAAGTAAACAGATAAATGATTTACATGAATTTATCTTTTCAGTTAATTTTTCTAGCAAACAATTTTTATACACAGACGGGGTAATGGTATTTAAATATGTGCAAATATTGTATTAGGTTAACAAAGTTAAATATAATTATCTCCTCAAAATGCATAGTTTTACTATGATACAGATATCTCAAATTTTTCAAACATTTTGCAAAGATATATAGCACATAATTATTATCAAAAATTTCTTTAGTGAGCAGGAGCACACTACAGTGCCTCCCTTCAATCTAATAACAATTTCATGCCTTTCATTATTACAACTTCCTCAGCCAGTCTCTGTTCATCCTTCTCACTTCCCTTCCTGGTCACCTGTGACTGAAGAGTTTGATCTCACCAATCAGGGAGGTTATAAGGACTGGCAGATAATGGTAATCATTCCACAAATGGGACACTGACCCCCTTCACTGCTGTGTCCTACTCCTATTCCATCTATCTTTGACTTCTTATATTAAGATCTTCATTTAAACAATCTTTTATCTTTGGTTAGGAGGTAATTTTTAATACCAATCAAGATGCAGCCAAGGGAGGTTCAGGAAAAGCAAAATTGAAAACAACAACAAACCATAATTCAAGATTGTAAGGTTGTTAAGAGCCCAAAGATGGGGAGGACCAATGATATGCAAAATACTCCACACAACTTAGGACTGCAGTAGCCACAATGCACATTAAAGGATGCTCCAGGTATGGAAGGGGGAGACATTGGGGGATGGGGAAGAAGGGGGAGGGGGCACAGGGTGGTGGGAGGTTGGAGGGAGGGAGGGGACCGGTGTACCTGTTAAGTTTGTATGAGTGGAAATAAAAAAAAAATTAAAATGAAAAAAAAAAAAAAACAATTGGACTTTGCATGACCTGCACAATGCCTGACATGTCAATGGCCCGCCAAAGTCTAGCATGGATTACAGGGCAGAAGGCTCCAGGAAGTAGGATCCTGAGATGCAAGGGATTAAAAGCCATAATGGAATTCCCATCCTAACAGGGGCCCAAGAAGAGGCTCTGGACTATACTACTGAGTTTTTATCCCTCCCTAGGGCCTAGGACTCAGAGGGAGGTTTCGCATTTACACAAAAGTGTCCTCCAGGGCATGAGTGGAGGAAGGGGGAGGCAGTGGGAGAGGGGGGGGGAGGGAGAGGAGTGAAAGTAAGGGAAAAAGAGAGGAGAGTGCAAGGGGGGAATGGGGAGGGGAAGAGAGAGGGAGAGGACAGGGGTAATAATAAAATTTAATGTTTTAATTTTTAAAAAATTAATAATAATAAAAAAGATTAAAAAAGAAAATACTATCACAGTATTTGTCTTTGGAAACCCATTCTGTAATGTTAACTTATATAGAAAAATGAGGCATTATTACTTTTTAGTGATCAAAATTAAAAAAATAAAATTATTTTATTAAATGTAGAATGATTAGCTGATATTTTTAAATCAAATTCCTTACAACAAGTCCAATTGTTTGGTATTAATATTGTTGAGGAGGCTCATCTAGAATTGACTATCCTTAAATAATTTTCGCCACACAAAGGACATACTATTTTTTTCCATTCATTTCCATTGAAAATAAAGGCATATATTAAGATGACTTTTGAGCAAATATCTGAAATTTTTGTTCAATTATTTGAGCATTAACTAATATGTGACACCAAAATTTTTTGTTCATTCCAATTGTTAAGGAGATGGTGAAGACAGGTTATACTTTCTATTAAGTGAAAAATTTTAATTTTTAAACTTTATTTATTTTATTGTGTGTGTGTGTGTGTGTGTGTGTGTGTGTATGTGTGTGCGTGTGTGCACTGTATGTCCTTGTGGATATTCCTTGGGTGACTCTGAGAATCATCCTCCATATTTTATAGCTCCTTTTTGTTTCACTCTGGACTTTTCTAGGCTCCACACACAAGGACCAGAAGTGCAGACCCTGCCATTTTTGCCTCGCGTTTTTTATGTGAGACCTGGGATCTGAACTCAGCACCTTCTGTTTGTGAGGGAGAGTCAAAATGCCAGTGCCATCTCTCCAGCCCCCTAACTAACAAAGTTTTAAAGAAAATTTCTTGTCTGCTGTATTTACACTACCAAAATATAAACATTGATGAGTGTGGTGACTCTGATCTGTAATCTTAGAACCTTTACACTTAAGGCTGGAGGATAACCAATTAAAAGCCAAGTCAGACTACGCATTTAGGGCAACTTGGGTTGTACAGTCCCAAAGTATGTAAATAATAAAAAACAAAATTAAAAATTTGATACAAAATTAAAATTTTATTTTATATGACAAATGTTTATGGATTGCAGTATGAATGAGCTCTTTCTATAAACTAGATAGTTATTCTTTCATTCATGAAAATTCTGAATTTTTTAAAATTATGTGATAATCTACAGAAAGGTATAAGATGTTATTAAGTCAATGTAAGACTGTTCAACAGATCCTCAACAAAGTAATGCAAACTTCTTTAATGAACACTGGCTTATGATGATAGTAGTTTAAATAAAATACTCACATGAAAATAGTTACATGAGGATTTTTGATGACTTAGCAATTAACACAAGCAAGGAATCTGAATTCGGATCCCCAAATCTCATGTAAAAACACCCAGTAGATACAGTGGCCTGTAATTCTGGCCCTAGAGACTGATTCTAGAAACAAGGAGGAAAAGTAATTCACCATGATTCTAGATGTCACCTAAGTGCCTCCTCAGGAATAAGCACTAAAGTGCACACACATACACACACACACACACACACACACACACACACACACATTCAAAAAGAGAAAAAAGAATAACATTTCTCATTTCCATAGCTGTCTAAACATTTGAGAATATGCCTCCATCCCAAAATATCTGTATCTTAGAGATAATCAATGTCTTCTTGGCATTTTATGATATCATTGAAGTTAGTTTGAAAACAAAAGTATACTTTACTTGGAAATTACCCTAGTATATCTGCAAATCCCAGGAAATTAATGAAATACTCAGTAGACTTTTAAATGTAATGAGTGCATAGTCCAAAATAAAAGTCAATAAGGCTTATTTTTCTAGATTTGTTAATATCAGGTAAAATTGTTGCTTTATGCTTGCTCTTGTCTTCTCTAAATTATGTCAGTAAAAAGAAAGATGATACTCATTGTAATGGTCACTCTTAACTATTGCTGTGAGAGAACACCCAAAGTCAAACAAATTAAAGGAAAAAGGGAGATTTATCCAGCTCATGGTTCCAGAGGGGAAAAACAGTTTTTCAGTGGCAGAAACAGCATGGCTGGCTGGCTGGCCGAAACTGGAGTCAGGCTAAGTCATTTCCATCCATGAGGCTGAGAGCTGCAAGATGGCTTGCAGTAAAGGCAGACTTCTCCTGAAGGTAGAGTGGAACTAAATCCACCTCAAGCCCCACCGCTTGTGACCGTCTTCCTCTAGCAAGGCTCTACCACTCAAAGGTTCCATGACCTTCCCAAATGCATGAGACTGTGGGAAACACATTTCAAACCATGATACTCATATTGTGTTACTTGTAGATTATGAAGATTAATACTTATTTCTGAGTATACATATTTTAAATCTATAGAAGCATTTTTTATCACTAATCTCGATCCACATGCAGTTCTACAAAATAGAATGCACCCTCATTCCTCAATTCTTCATGCTTTATGTCTCAAATATATGTATAAGAATTATGCATGAAAGTGAGAAAAGTGGATATTGCAAAGGATAAGCAGGGAAAAAAGGGATGTAGTTATGATTTGATTGAAATATAAATCTTCAAATTGTGGACCAAGAAAAAGATGACAGACATATTCTATGAGTCAAAGCTAAGTGACTTGGAGTATAAGACAGGCAATGTGCTTAGTAGAAGTAAAATATAAAATTATGAAGATAATTGTCAGGGTGTTACTATGAGAAATAAATTTCTGAAGCTTCGCATACTTAGTACCATAAAGTTACTCATCCCTGGACATGGGATGACCTGAAGTTGTTCAGGAACAGGCTATTACTTCCCTTCATCCATTTTATTCTAATGCTAAATCAGCATACTTGTCAGAGCGCCTTAGTTCTAAAGTGATAGCTACTGTATAAATTTTTAAACAAGTAATAAATATTAATCAATGTGATGCATTTTATAGAACTATCATCTTGTCTTTTCAAAACATGTTACAAGCACTTTTCATAAAACTGCTTCAATTAATATTGGTGCCAGGAATGATGAGAATAAACATTTATTGAGGGGTATCAGTGTGAAACATTTTATAGGCATTTATTTGATGTAATAAGTCATCCAAGGCAGTAAACACATGGGAATATGGATTTTACCCACGGGGAATTTAATCTGGCATTCTTTTTGTTTTATATTTTTGTGGATTATGGCTCTCTCCATGGGGAGAAATTGATATGATGACTAAAAGTGAATATTAAAAATAAAAGCAAATCGCTGATGTCACTTGCCATCACAAGGCAGAAGGGGGCGGGTGGTACTATTTTAAGAGCCTCAAGGTAGGAAAAGACATTGCTTGTTATGTCATTCCAGTCACAATAAGACTGTTCCATACAAGAGTTTACCTCAATGAGATCTCTCAGATCATCATAAAATCTGGAAAACCAACCTTGCCTCGTGGATGAGCACATATCTCAGGAGAAATAACTACATCGAGAGAACCATTAGGGTCAGAAGCAGACAAAAGGAGGGGACCTTCCTTCTCTGTGGATCTGTCCATTGAGGCATATTTGTACTACCAGATTCATGTGAGTATAGGCACTTCAAAAAAAGACCTGTGATCCACAATTGCAGAAGGACATGATAATAAGAGAGATATGGCTGGATTGATGAATGGTAGGGAGGGTGGGTGCATAAGTGGAGGTTAGTACACAATCATTCTGCTTTTGTATGAAAACTTCAATAAATAAATGAATAGAAAAATAAAGGCAATGAATAATGAGAATGTAAGAGGAGGGTTTACAAGTGCAAAATGTTACAGAATGAACCTGAGGGATATCCATCAGAATTTCACATTCCTCCAGAAAATTCTTCCAATCTGCATATTCCCAAAGAATGCTGAATCATAGCCTGGTTGTCTTTTTATGTATACATTTACAGGAATAATGGCAGGAGTTCTCTTTTCTTCCTCTGTAATTCTATCCACTTACTATCATTGATGCTTTGGGCTAGAAGAGGATGTGAGAGTACTCTTCTCTATATGGAAAGCACTTGGGGAATTGAAAATAAAATTGAAACCATCATTGATTATTATTGTTCTATACTGACCTGATATATAAATTGAGTGTGGAATTGCTATCCTCAAACCATTAGTCATATTTTACATTTTATTTTGAACTTTCACACAGATCTTTACACCTGAAATTGAAACGCTGGAAGAAATATTTCATAAGTATCCTTAACATACAACAGAGCAGTGTGTCAAAATTTCTGAAGAAAGTCAGATGCTTTATA
The DNA here is from genome assembly GCA_023101885.1 of Typhlomys cinereus. Lineage (NCBI taxonomy): Eukaryota > Metazoa > Chordata > Mammalia > Rodentia > Platacanthomyidae > Typhlomys > Typhlomys cinereus. Next base: position 5,711,272 of record JALPQD010000029.1, read on the forward strand.
AAGAAAACATTTCCACTAATCAAATTATCCTATGTATATTGCTTCTTTTCAGATAATAACACGAATTATTAAAATTATAATTAAAATAAATTTACCATTGAAAACAGTCAAAATTTTCATACAAGTTTCAATTAAAGATCATTTCCCATTATTAGAATTCATACATAATGTTATGAACAGCATTTCTGCTTCCCTCCATTTTTGTTTTTCTCTGTATTTCCCAGAATAAAAAAAGAGTATTATTGAAGCTCATAAAATGTGAAGCATAACACTCATTACAGAAATTTTGGAGAATGTAATATTTTATAATATATATAGAAAGTTCAAAGTACAACTGTTAAAATTATGTCCATATGAAACTGAAATGTCTAACAAAAATCTTTAAAAAATGCTCCACATCCCTAGACATCAGGGAAATGCAAATCCTAACATCCCCAAAATATCATCTCACCCCAGTCAAGATAGCAAAAATCCATAATAATCCATAATACAAACAACACCAAATTCTGGAGAGGATTTGGATAAAAGGGAACCCTCATACATTGCTATTGGGAATGCAGACTTTTACAACCATTCTGGTGATCAGTATGGTGATTTCTAAAAAAATTAAAGATTGAAATGCCATATGATCCTGCTATATACCACTTCTAGGAATAATCCCCCATAATGCAGAATTTCACTACTGGGACACGAGCACAACCATGTTCATTGTAGTGCTATTTACAATAGCAAAGTCGTTGAATCAACCAAAATACCTAACAGTTGATGAATGGATAATGAAAATGTGGTACATTTATACAATGGAATACTACTCAGCTATCAAAAAAATGAATTAATGAAATTTGCCAGAAAATGGATGGAATTAGAAAAAATTATGTTAAGAACCCAGGCACAGAAAGTTAGACACCTTAATATTCCCTAACAGGTGGATCCTAGTTGCAAACCCACTTAATGACATATTCAAAGGTAAATCTCTGTAATACCTACTATAATAACAAAGACTATAAACAGGAGGGCAAAGGAAGGAGGGCACCCCCTTAAAAAAAGGAAATAGGGGATCATGCTTCAGTAGAGAAAATAGGCCATGGTCAAGTATTGCATGTAAATAGGAAGACATTTGGTGCAGCTTACTCTCACTTCCTTTCCTGGTCACTTGAGACTGATCAGGTTTGATCTTACAAATCAAGGACAGTAAATTCATGAATTCATGTAGATTGATGGTAACTATCCGGAAAATGGGACACTGACCCCTTCCCCCCTCTGCTGTGTCCTACTCCTATTATTCCATAAGCCTTTTAGTCTCCTATTATATTAAGACCTTCATTTAAACAGTCTTTTATCTTTGGTTAGGAGTTGACCTTCAATTCCAATCAGCATGCAGCCAAGGGCGGTGCAGGAAAAGCAAAACTGAAAACAACAACAAACCATAATTTAGAACATCAAAGACCCTATATTAATTACGTGGAACAAGACCAGCCAAATCTCTACCTATCCTAAAGCTCAGGGAACTTTGAGGAAGAGGGGGTGGCAAGATTGTCAGAGCCTAAAGACAGGGAGGACCAAAGATATGCAAGATACTCCACACAAGTTAGGGCTGCAGCAGCCAGGATTGGACTTTGCCTGACCTGCACAATGGCTGACATGTCATTGACCCCCAAAGTCTAGCATGGATCGCAGGGAAGACAGGCTCCAGGCAGTTGTATCCTTAGAGGCATGGTATTAACAATCACAATAGAGTTCCCATATTAATGGGGAGTTCAACAAAGTGCTCTAGCTATGCCACTGAGTTCTGAACCCTCACTAGAGTGGAGGATTCAGAGGGAGGTTTGGCATTCACACAAAAGGATGCTCCAGGGGATAGGAGGAAGGAAGAGGGAGGCACTGGGAGAGAGGGAGTGAGGAAGGGGATGAAAGGTAGAGGGGCAGGGGTGAGAGTGCAAGGGGGATGACTAGAGAGGGGAAGAGGGAGGGAGCCTGTATGAATTAGGAAAAAATATAAAATGTGGGGGAAAAATTAGAAAAATTATGTCCATTTGTTACCCATGTATAAATTATTTAAATTCAATATAAGGTCTAATATGTTCCTGGAATACTACAAAGGTGACCTGTCTACTCATATATATATTTATCTAGGAATATATGTAATTTCATATCTTGCAATATTAAAATATTGTGGATTTGAACACAACAAAAAATTATTAACTCCTGTTGGATAACAAGTTTATGCAGTATGTAAAATTCAAAACCACTAAAAATATCAAGACTTCATTTCTATTGTCAAGTTAAACATGAATGCAATATTAACAATAAAATGTTTGACTCCCTATATGAAAGAAATTATTTACCAATATAGTCCTAAAAATTTAGGGAAGAAATGAGTATGTTTATCTAAAAAGATAATGGAAAGACTAATTTTTCAGAAAAGACAGCATTTTGTTCAAATGATTCAGTGTTATTTATATTGTTTTAATGTCAGGAACTTTAAATTTAAAGGGATGGTGATAGAATAAACAATCATTCAGATAGATATGTACAGCAAACAGGGGGCAAGAAGTATATATCATTGGAAACAGAGAAGTGCTGATTGAAATATTGTTTTATTGACAGGTCTTTTCCTCTGAAATGCATCACACAGATTTCCCTTCTATGAAAATTAATGGGGAGATGTTGCAGTTGCTCTAGATGATTGCAGATAAATTCATGAACAAACAGCTTAAGGGAGCAAAAGGTTTTATAGTGACTTCCAATTGTCCAGTGTTGTTGTTAACCTGGATGGTTGGTGATAAAATCACTATTAAAAAACTTAAGGGAACAAGTGATTTATTCTCTTATGATATTCTCGTTACAGTTCTTAGTCCAGCTTGGTAAAAGAGCCCACTGCAAAACCAATGGCTGAGGGAAATGACCACATCATCTCCACAAAATGGCCAGGTTGTCTGGCCAAGTAAAAACAAGGATGTAAACTTCCTCATCAGACCCCTCAATGTTATTCACCTGTCCAGGGTCTAACCACACCTGTCATGTGGGTCTTCTTCATCGCTAGACCATTTCTTTCAGGTTCACTATGGGCTAAAACAACACTCAGTTATCTCCAAATATGCCCAGAGCTTGATCCTCAATCATTAAGTTGACACCTGTTCTGACATCCAGTTTCAGTTCATTGTCCAGCTTGGCAGGAGAGCCCATACCAATACCAAAAAACAAGGGAACTGTGTACACGAAATCCACAGGAATGCTGGGAGGTGAAATCCTCATTTGCCAGATCAGTACATCTGGTCTTATTTTCAGAAGGTTGCCAACTTCCTCAACCAGTTTCCTCCATCTTAGTCACTTGCTCAGGGTCTAGTCCCAACCACCATGGACCAAGTGTTTCCTATTAATGAGTCAATCTTCTGCATGCTTACTCGCAGCTTAATGACTAATTTTTCATAACTGTTTCCAGAACTTTGGATATCAATACCTATCCATGATAGGAGGATTCTTGTATCAAGGAAGAGACTGGAGTGAGTCTCCGCTAAAGTCCCTCTAAACCAAGCACTTAGTCATATACATTAAATCTCAAGCCGAAAGCACATGGTTCAGATAACTTGAGTAGTTATAATGAGGAGTCCATGTAAGCTTTGACATCATTACATTCCATTTGCAAATTCACCCAGGAAACTCAATACCAACTCTCAAAGTACCAATTTGTTCTCACTTTGCATGCTTTAGCTCATGTTAGTTGCTTTAACAAATAGATTGGATAATTTTTAAGTAGAGATTTATTTCTGACAGTTCTGGAGGTGGTCAAGGTCCATGTTCAGAAGTTGGCATTTGGTGTGTTGAAGAGCCATATTTCTGTGTTTTATTATGGCAGAAGTGTGAGGAAAATTTTTTTAACACTTATAAAAGACCAAAGTCTTTTTGTCATATTGTTAAGCTGGCAAGAAGTTTCAACATGCAAATTTTGAAAAAGACACACTCTACTCCTTTAATTCTGACTTTTTAATTTTTTTTCCTGTTTAAATAGAATTCCTGATTTCAAGCAGTCTTAAACTTCAATCACACTGAGCAGAAAGCAGACTTCCTATGGATCCTTTGCCATATCATAGTCTCTGCAAATCACAGACCTAAGACAAGATAAGGATATTTCTTAGAAACATTAAACCTACCTTAACATATTCCAAAGATATAGCTTACAGTCCTCTAAAACTTTTGACAAATTTTAAATAACTTGTATTCCTCATTATTTTATTTAATTCATGATTTTTTTCTATTTAATAAATGCTTGAAATTTTGAATTTTGTCTCTCTGTATCTGGCATATTTTATAATTTTTCTAGAGTCATCATTATCGCTGGTATTTCAAACAAGAATGTTTCTTTGAGTTTAAATTTATTCAATTGCACTTTTGCCCACATTTTCTTTTTTGGTATATAAAATAATGATTTATTATTTAACTTTATTATAATGAATAATGTATCATACATGAGAGTGTAGAAATCTTTTTGATGCGTACATCTCATATAATTGGAGATACATCAGTAATAAGATATCTGTGTTGCACAAGGTGTTTCTATTAGTTTTTTTAGGTACCTTTACAATTTGCTGCCATCCTATCAGTTGAATAGATCATGTTACCCCATATCTCTGTGTTAATTTTCAACAATAGCAACCCCAACAGATTTTGGTGAAGATCTTGCTGTGATTTTAAATCACATCATTCAGTAAGGGTGGGAATATTTCATTAGTTCTAATGGGAAGATAAGTTGCTGTCCAAGTATTATTTTTTATAAGTGTAGTCAATGTAGTCGTATTTTGGATTTCTGTTTTCGATACTTGTTTTTGTACTATGGATGAGCCATGTTTCCATCTCAGAAACTAAATATTTCCTACAATTATCCTTAAGAAAAGTATAGGAGTTGTGTGTGATGACAGAGACTTGTAGGGACAGAGGGAAGGCTGAGGCAGGAGAAACTCAGGTTCATGAGCTACATGTTAATATCTCTAAACACAGAAATGATATACAAAGAAATATTCATCTTGTCATGTTTCTTGGTGTTTCAGTGCATTATTAACTGACCTGGTATTTTGGGAGTCAACTAGTGGTTGAGGCAACATTTTATAAATGGTGTTTACTTCATGGCAACCATGAAACAAGACAAGTAAAGACAGCTATATCCTGTACTCATAATTTATCACTTGTCTGTAGTGGACTGTGACTTTTCGCTGTGCTCCAGATCCTAAAAGTCATCCTCTGTCTCTTTATAGTATCATTTTTAAAACATGACACATGCTATAAAAAGTAAAATTTGATGCAGTCCCTTTAATGTAAGTCATCCCAGCACTCAGGATGCACAGGAATTAACACCACCATTTCTAGGCTAACCTATATTACATTGGAAAATACTGCCTCAAAAATTAAGTAAATAAGCACATAAATAAATAAACACGCAAATTTGCTAAGAGCATGTCTGTACTGTTGAAAGTGAGCAAATTTTTGATTACCTGGGAATATTGTCCAAGGGTGCAATTGCAGGACCTTATTAGAATTTCATGTTAAGTATTTTAAGAACCCACAAACTGCTTATCAGAGTGACTGTAATGATTTACAATCTAATCAACAATGTATGTGAGATCAGTCTGCTTTCCATTATTTGCTGCTATTTGATTTTGTGGCTATTTTAGAAATTAATTACTATGTGTGTGTATGTGTGTGTGTGTATGTGTGTATGTGGTTATGTGTGTATGTGTGTATGCATGCGTGTGTGTTTGTGTGCAGAAGTGCCCATCTTATTTGACTTCTCAAACTTCATTATGTTAAATCCTTTTCTTCACCATATAATAACATTTAATAAAATGTTTGGGTATTTAAATTTCAACTGCTAATATTGTTTATTTTCTCTGACTTTTAACTTTGTGAAAGTGAAAGTCACTTATTTTGGATAACCTCAGAATTAATTTCTCCTTGACCATATGCCGGGTGAAATAAAACTGCTTTTACCCAAACCGTTGCCCCTGTCTTTTCTTCCTACCTGCAGAAGCTTTTCTTCACATTACTCTAACTAAAGACATACAAACCTGTGCAAAGTTTTTTAGACTTATCACCATTTCCCTATGAACAAAACTGGTTCAAAGTCATATAAATCTTTCCAAGTGAAAGCAATATTTTCCAGAGGAAAGCCAGATTCAATGTGTACTTAAAATAAACTTTATTTACTACACAGTATTATCTAGAAGACTCTGCTAAAACTGATGTGTATGTAACCTATTTCCTTATTTATGCTATAAGTCATTTATTTAAAATTACTTCAGATGTGTTTTCATTTGTTTGATCTTTGATCTGTACTATAAATACTGGGATTCTGCTTTATAAAGAGAAACACTAAGTTAAAATAAATGAAAAGCTGCCATATTTTTGGTATTGCGAAGTACATATTGCAACTTTTTATGAATTGTAGCCAAATCAAGTTTAACAACAATACTTTCAAGTTAGGTTTATTTAGTGTTCTATTTTTGACATTGTTAATCTTGGCTTGATAAAAACCCAAAGAATTATTATAAGAGTTTTTCCGGGGCTGGAGAGATAGCTCAGGGGTTAAAGCCTCTGTTTTGCAGGCGGAAAGTCCTGAGTTGGGAATCCTAGACCCCACATATAGACGCCTGGCGGAAGCAGGTGCAGACCTGCGTTTCTGGTCCTGGTAGGGCGGAGCCTGTGAATCCCGGGGCAGAGTAAACAAGGAGAAGGTGGAGGCGTCCATGGTGGTTCCCGAATTCGCCCGTGGTTCTACATACACACACGTGCACACGCGCATACACGCACAATTGAATAAATAATAATAAAAAATTAAAATAAAAAAAAAGTTTTTCCTAGGAAGGTTTCTTATTAGAAGGATGTTTGAACAATATGAATGGTAAAAATGGTGAAGTATCCTGACAGGTCAAACCGGGGTTAGAGATTAGTATTAAATGATTAGCATCATTTATTAGATTTATTTCTCTGAAAGTGGAAGTTTTCTGACCTTTAAAATTAAAGTCTTTACTTTCACGTTGGACTTGTTATACTGCATTTTAAAAGTTTAGCATGTATACATGTGTGAAGTTCAGGTTTCAGTATTTGATTTTATTTTCTCATTTTGACAATCTGAAGAGAAAAACTGCTGTAAATGGGTTGGATGAAAGGAAAGGACAACAGTATTTAGGTGATACTATTCATTTTTCTGAAGCTTGTCTTGAGAGATTTTTTTCTTATCTCATTTGTATTATTATGTAGAAAAATGATCCAAGAAAATAAAGCCAGTTTTTCATGAATATTCAATATTTAATTACATTATTACCTACCTAAAATGGTCGACAAATTCGAAAGAAGCAAAATCACAGCTACTTCCAATGAATAAGCAATTTCAAAATTGCAGTAACATCTAAGCATTAATTTCTGAAATGAGAAAGGTCTCCCCCTACCTGTCTTGTTCTCACGGCTCATGAACATAGTGTTTAGTCACTGAGTTGCACACATCATGTTCTGCTGCTGCTTCCCCATAATTCTTTAGTGAAGCATTCAAGCCCACCTACATATTATCTCTCTGTCAGTCCTAACTGGTAGCAGTAGCCATTGGAAGCATTTTTCAAGAATTTGCACAAATGCCTCTCATTGTCAGAATCTAATTTGAATCCTTGGTACTAACATCAATGATATTTGAGCATGTATGTACTATAAAGAATAGGCGTTGAAAGCAGGTTGGTTCTAGGAGGAAAGAATACAGAGTTCCAGTCAAAAAATACACATATATACATATGCATAGTATGTATGTACAGGATATGCACACATGCAGGAAGCTTGAACTATCATAGGAAAATTATTGAAAGGATGAACTTAATGTAAATATACTAATTTTATGTAACATTTCAGGACATGTAATAGTATACATGTATAAATGTATAGTATACTCTCTGTTGCAAATGGTAGTTTTTAAAACTATTCTATTCAGTATTGATGCTTCTATGACTATACTCAGGTACAAAATGGCATGATGACGCTGAGCATCGATTTATGGCTCTGTATTTGAGATTGGGCTGAAATCATAGCAATTTTTGAATCAGTACTTTTTTTAAAAAGTTAGTTTTGCTGGTGGAAGCAATCCATATATTCTTTTCCTCAACTATTTCTTTTCTCAGTCTTACTAGTGAAGGTAATGCAATTATTTCTCAAAGTTTTTATTCTTATTCACTAGGGTAAAGTCCTTTTTCTTGATAGGCTTCATCAACCTTTTTTCTTCCTTTCCCTTTATCTCTTTCTCCTTTTATTTTTTTTAAAGTGTAACTTTAACAGAACAAGGAATGAGCCTATTTTGAAATTGATGGGCTAGTTGGTACCTTTTCTTCATACAAAGAAACATTCTTGACAAAATGCATACAATATATGCCTGCTTTTGAAGTAAATTCATAAGATTAAGTTGAGGAAGAAAATGAAGGTAGATTATTATTTGGTCAATGAATCAGATGCTTCAGTCATGAAAACGATCAATGTCTTTACTTGCATACTGGGGTTAAAATTATTTCAAAAGGTTTCAACCCAGTTATTCAAGCTGTCAAATTCACTGTGACAGATAAAAGAAACCTGTTTTGAAGCACTTTTATCTGACATTGATATTTAATTCATATATATTTATTCTTTTCAGAAAAATATTACCATTGAACTATTAAACGGATATTCATGAGATTTTTTAATCCTCTCAAATTTCTTAACTATTGTGCTTCATTTACAATAGTCACAGAGATAATTTTGTGTGGTATACAATTTCCTGGGTGGGTGATAAAATAGAATCATAGAAGGGACAGCACTTTGTAAATCTACAAAAGTATATTATATTATGTATATGAATTGTTTATTAAGAATAACTGATTTTAGCCAAATTTGTAGTTTCTAGTTATTATACCCTTATTTTAATAAACTATATCTCTTTGAATATGTTAAATATTTAACATAATCACCAGTTTTTTGTTATCGTATAAAAATATTCAATGTGGTCTTTAAATATATCAGAATTATCCTTTAGAGGTAGGTGATTCTCAGAGTAGTGCTATTTTAATCAAGTAGTACTATTTAAATGTAAGCATTCTTCTTTAATAAGTCATATGGCTGAAATTATGAAGTGAAGTGTGTTGACCACATGTATGGAATTGGTCACAGTTATGGAAAGTGCTAAGTTCACTAAAGAAGAAGGTACGTTCTGTTCTGCTTCATAGCATCATCTTTTTGGACTTTGTTGTAAAACCGGGATACTGAATAAAAAGAGAATGCAATGAAAGGAAGCTTTACACATAAGGAAAATGGAATCTCTGGATCCTGCTGTTTCCCAAGTTAGTTAACTATGAGGCAAAAATCTCCTGTTGAAAAACATCAAAAGGAGTTTTTAACCCAGGGAAAAAATTCTTAAAGTGTAGAAAAGAACCATTTACCCATTTAAGAAAATATTTTCTTTTAATGGTGGTCCCTCCTTTCTATCATGAATAATCTTTTAGTTCCATTCTCTCTGTGGTATAGACTTAAAAAAGTCAATATGGAGGGCAGCGGTGGGATGTCATTACAGAGGGGTAGCCTAAAGGAGAATTTCATAAAATATATATCACAGACTAGCTTTGGAGCTTTCAATAATAGAACTCATACTGGGTGCTCGGAGTTTTCAGCAATTCAAGTCTATATTTAAATTTCCATTCACTGCTTTTTTCTTCCAAATAGTTCCTATTTATTTATTGTTTGGCCTTTTAATTATTCATGAGTTAATACCAGAAATAATGAGAAAGAAAACTTATCTGTTTATTCACCTGACAATATTCTTTAAAAAACACAGACATTTTATTTGTTCTACAAATATTTATATTTAGTATATCAAAGTACTATTTTTTAGAAAAAAATACTGATTTTTATGGTTTCAAAATAAAATGATAGATGTTATCTTAGGGGCTTTAAGAAATTCATATTTTAGTAGTCAAATCTATAGTTACCTTTATAGCACGTGAAAGCTGCAAATATTTTGAATAAAAAGTAGGAAATCAGTAATCATGCTTCTTATTGAAGCACCAAAAATAAATATGAACATATATATGTCATTATTTTTTCATTTAATCTAATAATAAACAATTCTTGCTCTGCAAACTTTATTAAGAAACTTTGTTCTTAATTGACTTCAAACTTATGTTTATAATTTATATATCTATACTCTCATCTATATCTATCAATCTCTACTTATCATCTATCATGTATCAATCATATATCTATCATCTGTGTCTCTTTATCTTTATCAGTTTGTCTACTTACCTCATTTATTTTTCCAAGAAATAATCTGTAATTCCAACTGTTAGTGGAAGTGTTTCTCATTTATAAATTTGATGTCCATGATCAAGCTTAATGCAAATTAATGATTGTTGTAATAATGCATTGTCAATTTTAAGAAATATTTACTCAGTGCATATTGTTATAGTTGTTTCCCAAGTCCATAGATGAATATCTTCCAATAAATAGAACATTAATAAATATTAACCATTAATAGCTTGCTCATGAATATTTGTTGAATACCAGAAAGTACCAAACATTTCCATTAACTCTCTCCATATTCATTTTTGGAAAGTTGCCTGATCTTAAGGTTTGATTTTTAGTTCCCACAAACAAATGACTTTGGTATTCTTTATTCAAGGATAATTCTAGCTCATATGAATGAAATCCTACTATATAGTATGGAATAATAAGTTATAGTAAATTTCTTGTTTCTTATAAATAGTCTTTAGGAATTTAAAGTAATCGATATTTTTATTTCTTATCTTTAGTCATTTTTTTTTCCTGAAAGACATTAACACAACTAATCTTTTGTAGAAATTCACAATTGACTTTTGCATGTGTGTTGAGTTTGAGATATTTTTTGGTAGATTTTGGAATGAATTTTGAATTTTGAACACCTCTAAATGTGGGAAGACCACAATAAATGAAAACATGAGTTTGTGCGTGTGGCTGTGTGTGGGGTTGCTCAAGCTCGTGTGCACAAAGGTTCCTGTAAGCATATGCCATGGTTTGAATAAAGAGGTCAGAGGAAACATCTAGGAGTCAGGTCTTTCTATTCAGACATAGGCTGCCAAAATGATACTAAGACTCAGGTATTCAAGCTTGCTTCACAAGCACTTGCTAATGACTAAGTAATTATTTTTAAAAGTATTTCCATGGTACTGATTATCTTCTTCAGATCTCACACAAGTGTATACTGGCACACAACAATTTCCAACTTAGTAATTTTATTGGGCAAACAACCTCAATTTCATAAAGCAGAAGTTCAATTTTAGCCCAAATTCTAATTGATATGTAGATTCAATATGGAAGAATTTCTTAGTAGTTTTGTATTCTTAAATTTAAGTGCTAACTGCATTCTACATGAGAAGAAACAAATATTAACACGCAATAATGATTTGATATTTTTACATCAATCAGTAGTACATCTCATAGGATGAATTGATTTTATATTAAAAAATGGCTTCTTCTTTTTCATTATAGTTTATACCTGTTACAGTATGTATTGATTTCACACACTGAATTGTGTCTTTTTCCTCAGTATCTGGTTTAACATACACATAAATCAGTATTGTATTCTAATAAACACTTGAACAATGCATGAGATATATGAGAAAGATTGTTGCTTTTTGCTTACATGCAGAGGCTTAAATTATTTCATGTTTACTTCTAAAAGATTTTCCTAATACACAATTTCTTTACCCGATGTATCATGCTGGCTAAATTCAATATGTTGATATTATATTCAAATAAGCTCTTGGTTGATATGAACAGAGTGGGAAACATTTATTTTTTACCTAATTTTGTTTTTATCATGTGGAGCAATCACTTGGCCCTCGAAGAAATGATACTGTGGTGCTAGAGGAAGCGTTTGTGATTGGAAATTGTTTTCAACTTGGAAGATATCAGAAAAAATTCATGGATGAGTTATCTAATTAACTAGGCAACTATGTTACTCATTTTAGCTTGCTTGGATACATTTTTCTTTTGTATTGAATTGTGTCCTGTAACCAATTTAGGTGATTGCAACCTTGTTAGAAATCTGGCCTTTTGAGAAGATAAAAAAGCTCAGTATACTTAAGATATAACCATGTTGCTTAATCTGGCTTCTTTTAGACTACTGTGGAATATGATGTTCATGATGGCATATTCCTAAAAATATATGAGTATCAGGCTCCAAGATTTTTAAAACTTTGGATTTGTTAACAGGATATTTTGAAAGCTTAGCATGCAACACATAAGATACTGAGTCTTCCCTTTTAGGTTTGAGGTATTGCAATAGCTAAAATCACCTCTGTGCAAGGAAACAAGGAGACACCACGTGCATTAGGTGTCATGGGATACAAATCTTCGTATCCCAAAGACCATTAACTTTTGCTATAATTTATAGATCCAGTTCCTAGAATTTTTGAAGGGAAGAATGAAAACGAGGCTTTTAGCAAATACCCTTTTATCTTCAAGTTCAGTTGAACATTACACATAGTGGTTTCTTTTTTTACCATAATCACTCTTCTTAAAAAATTGGAGGCACTAACACTTCACAAATTCACCAGAAGAAAAGAAAGAAAATTAACATGAGTTGATATTATCTGGAAGGAGAGAGATTTTCATTAATCTACTGCCTAAAATACATTCTAGCATTATAGATACCACTGTAACGCATTATAGTGATGCACACCTTGGAAGATGGTTAGATACATGAAACCATTAGATGCTTAACTGTATTTGTGAATGCTTTAGAATTAATATAATAGCCACTGGTCAATATGAACACTGACCTCCTGTTTAGTTTTTCAGACCTCATAAGCAATCCTGTGTAACCACTGCTTTGTTGAGATTTCATTAACTTGGGTGTGTTTCCCTTCATACATACACTTTACATGTGTCTGGGAACTCCTCACTGTGGATTATAACAAGTGCCTTTTCATTCCCTCTAGGTTTCCCTCTAGGAATATTTTTTCTGAATTTCTTAATAATGTTCTCATTCTATGGATATGTTTTATGATGAATTTTCTTCTCTGGATAAGTAGTTTGGATATTATACAACTTTTAAAGACTCATGCTACAGGTTAGCTCTCAAATCCAAAGTATACTTGCAAGTGGTCTAAAGTTTTAAAAGATAGGATCAACGTAGTTTTAGGATGTTAGATAATTATGAACATGAGTTATTAAGGTTCTCTCTCTCTCTCTCTTTAAAGTGAAATAATTTATTTTGTTCTACCACACTGTCCCATTCTGCAATATTCTGCTTCCAAAAATGCCCATAAACAATAGAGAAAAATGACTCTGGATTAAAATTTCTGAAAGCATGAGACAAAGAAAATATTTTTAAATTGCTTCCCTTAGATATTTTATCTGAATGAGAGAAATCTGAAAGAAAGAATGCTATTAATTGATTTATACTTCTAAATTCATAGCTTTGAGATTGTATAATAAGTTTTTATTAAACTAGAAATGTTACCATTTCTTTCAGGGAATGTCAGTTGTAGGCTATTCACAGCCTTTAAGTATGATTTGGAAGACACATTCAATTTGTTTTCTCTTAAATTTATAGATAATAAATATTTACACTTTATATTTTAGAACTGATTTTTCTATTTTCTTTTGATGCTTTATATACCTGAACTTCTTTACTAGTGCCCTACATGCATAAGCTCAAGCAAAAGGTAAAAACTCACTACATTCATAAAGACACTTACCAAAAGCAAAAACATTCCACTTGGATATTAATTCTATATCATCATAATTATAATATCTATGACTTTTAGAAAACACATTTAAGCACACATATCTGCAGCATATGCAATATATTTTGTGAGGAAAAGCAATCTAAAAGCATCTTGGCTCATGTGCACGAAGTCTGTGAATAAATAGTAAGAGTATTATAAAGTAGAACAAAGAGAGTACATGTTAGGGATACATTAAGGACTCCAGTTGCATGTCTAAATCAACATTTGGAAACAGAAGACGTCATTGAATTACAATACTTTAATCAATGAATATTAATTTTGTAAGATAATCTTAGAATATACCATAATATCTCTCATGACCTCTGATTATTTCATTATATTCAACTGGTTGCTTCACATGAAATACATCCATAAACCAGCTAACTATTGGTTTAAGAAGATGGTTAAGGATTTCATTCTTGAAGTACAGCATGCTATCAACCATTGTCTGAAGTCTGAATGTTGTCAACTTTGCAATAGTCAAAGTTAGTACATTTGGACACAAGGATAAAACTGCCTCAGGGCATCAAAAGAATCCTAATTGATACACACACACACACACACACACACACACACACACACACACACACATGGATACACACAAACAAGAAGGTATGAAGAGAGACAAGAAAATGAGAGTAATGTTGCTTCACTTTATTGAGTTTTATCCCTGTAAATTGAAACTTGAAAATAATGTGACTCAAAAATATATTTACACTTAATCTATGTGAAATTTACTAAGAACAGTTAACAGTAATCTACATATGTAAAACAAATTAAAGAAAAATATTTTATAAGAAAAATATGTTATAAGAAAAAATATTTCATATAATTTATGAACTACTCTTCAGAAAGTTAAATATGATGGTTCTGATCAAATATATGTAACTCAAAATATGTTGCACAGACAGACATTTTATAAAGTTAGAACAACATATAAATTCAACCAAATTAATTGTCATGTATTTTAGAAATGTTAATTGGATGGGTTTGGCCACATGAAATCTCATCTAGCACATATTCCCAGAATAACTTTCAGTTCCTTAGCTCTTGATTCTGCTGTTTATTTGGTAATTTTCACTGAAGTCATCTATGCTTCTCATGCCATTGAAGGTTACACTTGTGATTGCAGCAAACTGTGGGCCAATTAGATTCTAGTTGCTTTAGATTGCCTAAGTGAAGGGTCAGGAGAAATGATTCAGGAATTAAGCCTCTGCCTCCCAAGCAAGATCCCAGATATCATGTAAGCCAAGTGTTGACCTACATTTCCGGCTCTGGAAGGCAGAGCCTGGGAATCTATAGAGCTAAAGCAAAAAGGAGGTATCACAACCCAGAATGATTCACAAAGTAATCCTTGTGTCTCCACAGACACACCTAGGGTCCTTTGAAGCACACAGGTACATACAAATTAGATTAATTAATGAATGAATGAATTAGTAGATTGTCTAAGTTAAGTTACTTCCACTCTATATTGGTTCTCATAATAAAGAAAGGCCGAACAATTTTTATTTGGAGTGCCATGGTAGGAGTCCCAAAGAAAGAAGTGAGATCTCTACATCTTAACGGTATTGCAGTGCACACCACATGGATTGACAAAACTAAACATCATAGGCTGTCCTAAGCAAACACTAGGCATTGTTAGTAACAAACCCAATAAAAAAAGAAAATAAATATATCTACAACTTGGGAGCAGCTGATCAGAGCAACTGCTTCCAATAATCACAGACAACTTGGAAAGGAATACTGGAGTTAATTAGTTTGGACTGCGAGATTATGCTCCTTTGAGTGGAAATATAGGGATTTTTATTCTTTCTTATACATGCAGTGTAAGTAGGCTGGCCTGGAAAGGAATAATATGACTCTCTAGAACTAAAACTAAGAGTGGATAACTACAATAAGTGAATAGGAATCCTTGCATTGAAGGAAAAGCCTTTCTGTATCTTGTACAGTAAATCAAAATATCAAGCCAGGTTTAAGGGGAGGAGAATATTGTCTTATTGGAAAGGGCATATGACAACAAATGTGGCCATATGTGTAAATTTTCACATATTCAAAAATTTCAAGACCTATTAGGAACAAGTAGGTCAATGAACTCCTATTTTCTTATTACTCACTCTACTCTCCTGACAAAGATCTTTGTCTGTATTTGCTTCATAAAAATTCATTAAGCTTACTTGTTCCTGTATATTATATGATTCCTCTGCTCCTTGGTATGGCTCCTGCCAAATATACATTCCAAATCATAAATAGCATTACAATTAATGGAATTATTTTTACCCAAATTAGATAGGGTAACATTTTGATGGGGTTTTTCTTTTAGAAATATGACTTGGTTAATAGACATTGATTATTAAGATTTGATGTAGTACAGTTTGCTGAAAAGAAAGACTTAGATAAGAGTTCAGGGGATGATTGAAAAATTATCCATATGTTTATCTAAATTTTTATATTACTTGTAAGGAACCTTTCTCATTTTGCCTTCTTTCATGATAAATTCTAGGTTCTATGTTCTATTACATGTATGTGCTTGATTCTCTTTGGCTGCACACATTTTCTAACTTCTCTTTTCAAAATATTTTCACATTGGGAGTTGTTACACTTAAGAATGCTCTCTGTTAAATCTTTAGTTACAGATTTCATTGGTTCAACTTTCTTTTAAAGTCACATTGATTTCCACTAGAGCATCTTTCATGAGTCTGCATGTTGGTATCAGCTCACTTCTAATTTTGCAGAGGTGAGCTATCAGATGGCAAGTGCTCCAGTTATCAGTCTACTTGCTGTATGTTCTGGAAGTCAGCAAAAGTAACTGTGGATGAATCAGAACAAACCTGACATTCTAGGTAGAAAAGAAAAATCTCTTGATAAATCTTTCCTTTACATGGAGTATTTCTTGATAAACTGTGAATGACCATGACCTCCCCAGTTTCAAGGAAATGGTCCCTTTTTTAAGTGATTTGTCCAGCCGTCAATGTGGCACTCAGTCACTTGTCACAAAGCCCCCAAATTTCATGCTGAATCTAAGCACTATGCCACCAACATCAGTGACTGTGCCCAGGCAGGACAGTCACTGATTAGAAACAGAGATTTTATAGCTATCTGGACACATTCATTGCAGCTATACATCTACTGACGAATCATTGTGGGAGATTTCAGTGTGGGAGGCAGTAATGCTGCCAACATCTTGAGATAAAATGTCCATCTAGGTCAGAAAGAGAAACTGAGATCTAGAGTAAATAACTGAGCACTGAAGAACTATCTGTATATATTAGGTAAGGTTATCGCTGCTTAGACAATGATGTCAAGCAATTATTAAAAGGTAGTGTGATATGAATAAAGAGCAAACCACCCAGAAGTCAGACAGAATGTAGGTCAATTTCAAAAATTTCAACAGATCATTCATTAAATAAACGAAATCTACTATCAATGTTATTAACAAAGCATTTGTTGAATTTCTTCAGGTAGGTTCAAGTATTTTCTTAATGAAAACTGTAATTGATTTGGTATCATCCTATAAGCAATTTTAAATCAATTCTTAGAGAGGAAATTTTTCAAACTATGCTTCTAAAAGATACAGTGTTTCTTTTCATTTTTTTTGTGTCAGAAAGCAAGAAAGTTTGTTAAAATTAGGTGATGGTACCTCATACTGCATGACAAAATTTTACATGTATTTTTCTTCAAAAAACAGATAAAAGTGAATGGGATAGATGTAGATTCATTTTGAAGAAATGAACATGGTTTCTGATACCAAGTATTGCAAGAGTCCTTTCCTTGTCCTATTGAGTTCTTTGTCATTTAAGGCCTTCCTTGTGTTACCACAGTGAGCTTTTAGGAACTTGCCATCATCACTAATAATGTTTAAAAGATTTTTCTTTCTTAGACTTGTCTGTTGTTGACTTACTTTCTGTACCAAAAATATAAAGACAGCAGAAATAATGGGAAGAGCATATCATAACATTCTTTCCTTAGTACATAAACTGGGGTTTGGCTCTGTAGATTATTGACAAATATCAAGAGTCATATACAGGTCTAAAAAGCTGGCTCAGTGGTTAAAGTGCTTGCCACATAAACAAAAGGACCAGAGCTCCGGTCCACAATTTCCAAAGAAAATGTCAAGGAGGTTAGGCCACTCTCTTGTAATCCCAGCCCCAGAAGGGTGAGCGTGGGAATCTCCACAGCAAATTTACTTATCTAAGCCTGTAGATTGACCCTGGATTTAATTAGAGTTTCAAAAGAATAAGGTGAAAGAACAATGGTACATATTATTCTTGGACTTCCACACATATCAACTCATGTATGTGCATACTCGCTCACACACACACAAGTACCCATACTCATGAGACCACATAAATGCCATCACATATATACATGTACATATATGTACCTTCCCCATACACATATAGAGTTGAAAAAATGATACATAAATACCATTTCACATTTACGTAAAGAGCTAGTGGTATAGATGAAACATTTAATTTAGTGTGTGTATATGTGTGTGAGTGTGTATAGAGGGAACTGTGTGTCCCTGTAGAGGGCCTAGGGTGACTTCCATAATCATCCTTGATTACTCCTAGATCCTTTTTGTTTTGCTCTGGGATTTCCTTGGCTCCACCCACCAGGACCAGAAGTGTGGGCTGGGTGGTAGTTTCAGCCGGGCATTTTCACATGGGACCTTCTGCTTGTGAGACAGATTTAATAACCCTTGAGCCATCTCTCCAGCCCAGATGAAATTTTTTAAAACACTTGCTTTTTTAAAATCATTCTTGCCTTAAATTCTAATATTCAGCTTTCCAAATTCAATGTTTGGAAAATATCTCTTTAAGATCCTAAGTAACTCAAGATTCACATTTTGAGACTGTTGTATCATCTCTATAGAATTTAATTCTCCACTTTTCACAGATGTGTGAATGTTTCTCTGGAACTATTTCATGAAGCAGTTTTTGTTTTAATATGAGTCCCATAGTTACTAAGATCAAATTCAGGGGTGATTCTTACAGTCTTACTGATGAAAAGCTTAATTCATCCAAAGTATATGCATAACGTGTGTAATGTGTGTTATCTCTAACTTTCATATCTTTGCTTTCATTTAAGCAGTTAGCTTGATAGAATTCTGGCTGATTTTCATTTTATTTAATGTCTTTGCCTGTATCATGCACATGGAAAAGCAAAAGCAAGAGAACAGGTTCAGCATATATTGCTGTGACTTCTAAAGAGGATGGCATCCCTTCACATGAGAAATAGACACGGCTGACTATTCATGTCTTAACACTGAATTGCCATCATAGTCTCCCCATGGTTCCAAGTGAAAGCAGCAGATTTTGAAGTTTGGAATAAGAAAATCACAGGTGGTGCCACCTACTGTAAATCCTCTCGTTCTTCTCATTCTTCTCAGCTCTGCAGCAGCTGTTGGTCTTTTCTCCATCTGTTCAGTGTAAAACAAGGAATAGGATGTGGGCTATCGGGTTTGTGCAACAATATCATTGGTTTCCTCAGACTATAACAGCAAATCGACTTGAGAAGGAGGGTTTCCTTTGAAGTCTTTGAGAATCAATGTTCAGACTTAAATGTTTACCTTGCAAACAGTACTGGTGATCTATTCCATGCACTTTGCAAATTATATAACTACTATTTATCTTAGTCTCACTAGTCTGAAACTGTATGTTACATATTTTAGAGGAATTTTACAAATTAATGAGCATCTGTTTCACCCTGTCTAGGCATATGGGAGAGGTAGGTGAAAAGAATTGAGAACAAACTGTTTGGGGACTAGCAATGTTGCCTTAAATGCCCCTTTTCAGTGAGGAGAGAATTTACTTCTGTTTTTCCCATCTAAAAGATACATAAAAAAGTGTGGCTTCCCATTTAAAGAATCTTAACATGAAAAGGAAGAGGAGAATTCTGTCCCTTTTGATAGGACTCAACCACTATGGGAAGAGGCATAGATAAAATACTGGCTCATATAAAATAAAATGAAAGGAGTTCCAATTAGGATAATTAAAGGGAAATGACACATTTGGGCATGATTCAGAGAGCACAGAAGATCCAATATAGTTATGCTTAGTGGATAAAGCATGAGATACGAAATTTTAAGCTATAGCATTCAAAACCAGGTAAAACATTGTGTTTCCATTTGGTCTATTTTAAAACAAGATCCTAATTAAGACATAATGAGTGTGGAAAGCACTCAAAAATAGCCTCATAGGAGTAATATTTATAAAAGCAAGTCTTACATCAATCTGTTCTGCCTGATGAGTCAGAAGATGTTATTATCTTGGAAACTTACTCAGAATTAGATAAGAAACCACATAATGCTAAGTCTTTGTATCTGTAATAATTGAGAAATGAGAAAAAAATCAGAGAATGTGAAATCAGAGCAATGAAACACCAAATATCAATAAGAGCATTCCAGTATATTATTCAGTAAAAGTTGGCAAGTCACTATGGTTCTAGAATTGGATTCAGCACTTTACAACTAAATACCTAAACAAGTTAAATGTAAAAATAAAAAGTATCCTCCTGTAAATCTTAAGTATAGAAGCAATATATGAAAGAAATTGTCAAATGTTTAAGCAAACATAAGACATAACACACACAAACACACACACACACAACAACTATTCAGAGTAATCACCTCCTACAAGCATATTAGTATATAAAAGAAAGCTGTCTCTGAGTAAAAAGCAGAGATCACCTCCTCTATCCAAATTTCTTAGTAGGTGGTAGTGAGATTATTTAAAGACTACCTCTTTACAGCTTCATAAAACATAAAGCATTCCTCCATGTTAAGCAGTTTTAACTCCCTTGAAGATGATTATATCCAGGGCCTTGCACATGGTAGGCAAATAAACTACTGCTCTGAACTCCATCCTAAGCATTTTGATTTTTTTTCAAATGCTTCACTACCCTTTTCCTCCTCCTTCTGTTTCCTAGATGATGGGGTTATAGGCACATGCTCCCCTCCAGACTTAATTATCGAACATAGATATGGAACCACACATACACATCATCTATTCTGTTTTATGATAGTCATCGAATATCAAAGGGCATTTGGAAATCCTCATTTTATCACTACTAATTCCTGCATTTTAAACTCAAAAAATATTTTTTCTTGTTATATGTAGAATCATTCCAGGGAGTATTCCTTTTCAGATGCTTTCCAAAATTAAGATTTGCATGTTTTCAAGATTAAAAATGGATTAGTTCATGAGATTATGAGGGAGTAGAAAAAAATGAAACAAAAAGGTGAAGAAAATTGTTTCATGTTCATTAGAAAAAGAGTTCAGTACCAAAAGAATTTGTCTCCTGTGTGTAGAACAGAAAACTGCTATTTTTGCAAGAAGGCTGAGATAATTACATAAGAAATACTATAAATTTTAAAGCAAAATTGAATGGATGTTATTAATATTATAATGCAAAATATAAAGATAAAATACAGTATACTAATCTGGAATGAATATTATTCCTCTTAAAAGCTATTGCCTGATGTTCAATGTGGGATAATTGAGAATAATTTAATATTTTATAACTCTAAAATTAGGCTAGAAAAAAACTAAGGATTTTAATATTACATAGTCTTTTATTTTAATGAAAAAGATTTTCAATAAGATCTCAAATAACATAATAACTTTTATATGTTTAACAGAATCATAAATCCTATTGCAAAAGTTTTGTTCTTTGGATTTCAGCAAGATGAGGTCCTTCAGCTCTCTTCTAATTGGTGAGATGGCTGATGAAGTAATGTGTCAACCTGACCTGGTTGGAGACAGGAGATAGGCTCAGATTGTTCCAGTGATTCTTATTTATAATACCATTTCCATAATAAAATAGAGGTTTAATATGTTCTTCATTCTTTACATTATTGTTTTTACTTTTTATGACGTTTATAGTTACATCAACATCATACATAAATATCTGTCATACTTACATTTGTGTCTCTGTAATAATTGAGATACTTTGTATTCTTTATCACTTATTGTTCTTAGACTAATATCTAAAGTTTTCAACCTTTCTCTTTACATATTTCTTGAATAAGATATTTTTATCATGTTTATACTTATGTGGTGATGTAGACCTTTGCAAGTTTTCATACATTTATACTACATTTAATTTTACTTTTCTCCTTTTCGTTTTGCATAGTGAATCTCTTTTAGTCATTTGGAATCAAATTTTTCTTTTACTATTTGTATTTTAAGCTGATAGATAAATATGGGAATTATAAATGTTAAAGCATTTGTCTAAAAATATTTTGGTGTGTAAATTAGAAATGTGCCTGATTGGGTGTGTGATTTCCATTTTACTTTTACTACAGAAAAACGCTTATTTCTCAGTAGCAAAGGATGAGTCACAAAAAACCTGCTCAATAGTTTCTTCTACATAAAATTTATAATCTTTTAATTAAAGTGTTCTTTAATTTTCAAAAAATTTATTATAGTCAAGCAGTTAAAATTTTGGTACTTCTTTTTAGAAGAAATTGAGGAAGGTCTTTATTACAAATGTCTTTCTTTCTGTGGCTCTCTTCTCTTTATATTCCCTGATTTTTTGATATTCCTAAAAAATTTCTTCAATTCACCTAAAAATACAAACAAAACATTCTAATACATTTCTTGGTGGTTTAATTATTCTATATTCATATATATATATTATTTTTGTTGTGAGAAGTTGGGATAGAAAGAAAAGGAGAAAAACAAGATGAGAAGAGAATCCCATTTACCATTACCTATGAAATGCCTTGAAATAAATCAAAGCAAAGATGTGAAAAACCTGTACAATGAAAGCTTTAAAATGTTGTTCTTTGGATTTCAGAAAGATGAGCTCCTTCAGCTCTCTTCTAATTGGTGAGATGGCTAAAGAAATTTCAGATCAACCATGCTCCTGGATCAGGAAGACTATCATAACAAATTACCATCCTACTAAAAGCAATATACAGATTTAATTCAATACCAATCAAAATTCCCACGTGATTTTTACAGAACCTGATAAAACAAAATCAAAATTCATATGGAAGCACAGAAGGCACAGAGTAGCAAAAATAATCCTGAGTAATAAAAACTCCCCTCGAGGTAACACTATACCGGTGTTTAATTTATACTATAAATCTATAGCAATAAAGACAACATGGTACAACATGTAACAACAATAAAGATCAATGGATAGGGGTTATAGACCCAGACATAAGCCCATATACCTACAGTCATTTGATTTTTGACATAAGTGCTCAGAAATACCAGTGTTAAAAGAATAGCATTTTCCATAAATGGTACCGCCAACACTGGATATCTTCATACAGAAGACTGAAATTGGAACATTACTTGTCATCAGACATTTTAAAAAACATCTGATCCTGCTATTCTTAAATGATTCCACAAAATAGAAAAGGAATGAACACTTCCAAGCTCTTCCTATGAAGTTTATATTACACTGATCCAAAAACCAAATAAAGACACACTAAAAAAGAAACCTATAGGTTAAAGTTATTGATGAACACAAAGATCTTAACAAAATTTTAGCAAACCAGATTTAAAAATCTAATAGATCATTCTCTATGATCAGGTCAGATTTATTCCCAAAACACATGGTTGGTTCAATATACACAAATCAGTAAATGCAATTCATCATATAAACAAAGGTAAGGAACCAAATCACATGATTCTCTGGATAGATACAGAAAAGGCTTTAACAAAAACCAATATCCCTTTATGAAAAACCTCTTGAGACAACAGGGACTAATAAAAAAGTTTTAATATCAGTTGTAGGCTACAAAATTAATGGTCAAAAATCCTATACACAAGAATGAGCAGAGTAGAAAGTTCTTTTTTTTAATTTTTTATTTTTTTTTATTTAATTGTGCATGTGTACGCATGTGTGTAATGTATGTGTGTGTGTATGCGCATGTGTGTGTGTAGAACCACGGATGAATTCGGGAACCACCATGGACTGCCTCCACCTTCTTCTTGTTTACTCTGACCCAGGATTCACAGGCTCCACCATACCAGGACCAGAAACGCAGGCGGCCTCCGCTTCCGCCCGGCGTCTATACTTGGGGTTTAGGATCCGAACTCAGGACCTTCCACATGCAAGGCAGAGGCTTAACACCTGAGCCATCTCTCCAGCCCCAGAGTAGAAAGTTCTAAGAGAAACAGTTTCATTCATCATAGATCCTAAAAATTGAAACAGCTTGGATTAAATCTAACCAAGATATGAGATTCCTGTACAATGAAAACATTAAAAAACTAAAGAAAGTTCAGAAGGGACCTCCTACACTCCTGGATTGGTAGAATTAACATCATAAAAATAACCATCCTACCAAAAGCAATAAGCAGATTCAATGCAATACCAACCAAACTTTAAAGGAAATTCCTCAAAGAAATTGACATAACAATTGCAAACTTCATACTGAAGCACAAAATACCCAGGATAGCACAAACAATTCTGAGTAATAAAATCTCTGATAGATATAACCATGCTAGATCTTAATCCGTACTACAAATCCATAGTAATAAAGATAGCACAAAACAGACATATGGATCAATATATTAGAATTGAAGGCACCTCCTGTCAACTGATTTTTGACATAGGTGTCAAGAAAAAACACTAGAAAAAGGAAAGCAACTTCAACAAATGATCCTGGCATAGTTGGTTACATGCAGAAAAATGAAACTGGACCGTTATCTGTCACTCGGAACAAAAAAATAACTCTAAATGGGTCAAGAATCTCAATGTTAGGCCAGATATCATAAAACCATAGAAGAAAAAAATAGGTTACATTATTTTCCAAATTTTCCAAATAGGACCCCAAATTCATAGAAAATAGGATCAACACACACCTAGTAGGATTTCATCAAATTAAAGAGTTTCTGTTCAGCAGAATATATTGTTAACCCCTTGCCT
Source organism: Typhlomys cinereus (assembly GCA_023101885.1). Lineage (NCBI taxonomy): Eukaryota > Metazoa > Chordata > Mammalia > Rodentia > Platacanthomyidae > Typhlomys > Typhlomys cinereus. The sequence goes on from JALPQD010000029.1 coordinate 5,735,919, forward strand.
CCAGGGGTCTCGGTGCCCTTAACAGATGCTAGACTTTATGAAGGCAACAGTGCGCAAGGGATTGACAGCCATAGTAGTGATCTTATGCTTAAGGGGAACAAGAGAAAGGGCTTATGGAAATGTCACTGGGTCCTTATATGTCATCGAAGAGGAGGACCCAGTGGAGAGTTAGGCGTACATAATAAAGGACTCTCTGGGAATTGGGGGGGAGGCATTGGGGGAAGGGGAGGGAGAGGAGGGGGTTCAGAGGGAGGAGGGGGGAGGGAGGGAACTGGTAAAAATTTTTAAAATGTATAATTAAATTTTTAATAAAAAAAAGAATATATTGTTAACCGAACATAAAAGCAGCACACAGAATGAGAGAAAATCTTCACTAACCACAGATCTGATAGAGAATTAATATCCAGAGTACACAAAGAACTCAAAAAATTAAATGCCAAGAGTTCAATTACAAAATGGGTCTTGGGGGGCCTGGAGAGGTGACTCAGGGGTTAAGCCTCTGCCTTGCAGAGAGAAGGTCCTGAGTTCGGATCCTCGACCACACGTATAGACTCCGGGGTGAGGGGAAGCGGGGGCGGCCTGCGTTTCTGGTCCTGGTAGGGCGGAGCCTGTAAATCCCGGGGCAGAGTACAAGGAGGAGGTGGAAGCGTCCATGGTAGTTTCCGAATTTGCCCGTTCTACACACACATACATACATACACACACACGCACACATGCACACACGCACAATTGAATAAATAATAATAAAAAAAGAAAATGGGTCTTGGAACTTAAAAGAAACTTTTTTCAGGACAAAATTAAAATTTCTAACAAATATGTTAAAATTTTTTCTACCTCCCTAGCCATGAAGAAAATGGAATAAATTCTTTCAACTTTAAATTGTTTACACCATTACATTTCATCAAGTTGTCTTAACAGTTACTTCGAATTTTCTCCACTTAGTAGTTACTATTTCTTTAGAAGGACTTCTGCTGCCCTTACTTTTTGTTTTGCCTTTGTCTGTGTGTTCTAACCATGATTTGTATAGATTCATATTGGTGCTTATATACACTGAAATAAGCTTCCTATTCCTTTCAAAACAGGATGTGTCTTGAATATCTTTCTATGTGTCATACAAGCTGAATGAAACTTCTTAGTGGATTTGCAGCTTTCCTTCATTGCTGGACTCTAACTACAGACAAATTTTAATTTAGTAAATGACATAAGATGTGTTATATATCTCTTCCTTTTATACAGTTTTAGAATTTTGTTTGTTCATGTAATATACGTCTCACTTAGGATTAATTTTCTGTGTCTTAAGAAAACTTTACCTTTGCAATAATAAGGTTATTAGAGTATTTCTTGAAAGTTTCCCATTGTCCATTAAAAAAGTCAATGTGCATTCAATTTATCTTTAAGTGATTTCTCAAAAATGAATTCGTATTTTAAGAAGACTTGCAGTAAACTTCTGTTTGAAATTGGAGGAAAAAATTCACCCTGAATTCAAAAGGATTTCTAAGTACGGAAATACAATTCTTATCCCAGAATTTTGTACTAACCATACCACCTACTATATTTCCAGGGGATATTCCATTCAGCTTTTGAAAATACAATTTCCTACATAAAGAATCAATGTGCCAGGAACAAAAAAGGTCAGAAAGTAAACAACAGCAGGTTCCATTTGAAATATAATACTTCAAAATTGAAGCCTGAAACTTTCAGTGGCATTAATGCGAATAGTGGGAAGAAATCTCCTTCTGTTTTGCCCAATTTTTGCTTATAGCTAAGTGCACAGTCTACACAAATACTTGGCCTTAGCTGACTTCTTGCTGTTGTGCTATTGGAGGAAGTGATGCAATTTGAGTCTTCAGTAGTGACTTTACATACTACTCTGCCTGTAACAGAAAGCATGATGCATCTAGAAGCCATGTGTTTGTGTATGCTCAGATGATAAATGTCACTACAAAGAGGTGATGTCTTTCTATAGATAGTAACAGTCATACATTCTGACCAGTTCATTACATGTCTCAGCATGCACTGATAAGCAATAATAATTTCTCACAGGAATGTCAGAAATAAATGAATGCATATGGCTATAACTGAAGTATTTCTTTAGCTAAAGAAGAATATGATTCCATCAACAACAAGCTTATTTTAACTTACTGTTCTTTACTGCTATTGTTTGTATGTGTGTGTTTGAGCATGTGTGTGCACATTGGTGCATGAGTGCATATGCTTTTATGATATATAAATGTCTATGTATTCTTGTGTTTCAGGAAATCTGCATACTCAATTAGAGTACAGAGGTATCAAAAACAATTTTCTTTTCCTATAAGAGTGAACATAGAAATACATAAACATACATACCAGTGTCTGTACTGGTGCATGTTCATGTGTCAGGTGCATGAGGAGGATAGAAGTCAGTAGCAGAAGTCTTGCCAAGTGCTTCCCATTTTATTGTTTTATACAAAGTTTATCACTAAACCAGTGGCTGATTGGTCCTGCTAGAGAAGCTAGTAAATAAGCCCTAGATATTTTTCTTTTTTTAAATTTTTTTTATTATTTATTCAATTGTGCTTGTGCGTGCGTGTGTGTGTAGAACCGCAGACAAATTTGGGAACCACCATGGACGCCTCCACCTCCTCCTTGTTTACTCTACCCTGGGATTCACAGGCTCAGCCCTACAAGGACCAGAAACGCAGGCCGCCCCTGCTTCCGCCTGGCATCTATACGTGTGGTCGAGGATCCGAACTCAGGACCTTCTGCCTGGAAGGCAGAGGCTTAACCCCTGAGCCACCTCTCCAGCCCACCCTAGATATTTTTCTATCTCCTCTTCCTCAGGACTGGGATTGCCAGCACTCACTGAAAAACCTACCTTTTTACTTGTGTGAGAAATTGGAACTGAAGTGCTTCTGTATGTGTAGCATACAGTAATTTCTGAGGACCTCTTATTTTTTAACTTTCCAGTCAATACCATGAAAAAATATGACAATGGACTTGCATTTACTTCGTTGAACTTTATTATCTCAAGGTCTCTTTGTGATATACACTTCCATGTGCATAGTAAGTTTGGAGTAAATGAAGAAACTGACCCTAGCGTTTTTAAATGGTTGAAGAAGAGTCTCTGTTTCATATGGGTGTAATTGTTTTGACTCAAAGAAGAAAGCAAAGTACTATGAAGTTAATTTATCTGCCATGTTTCTATTTTTATAACATTTGTACCTCCTTCTCTTGTGAAAAGCTTGGATTGTGACCACTAGGGGGCAATGGAAATATAATTTCTTGTTAGTACCTTCAATGTGAAGCAGAGATTTGCCCAAAATAGGCAAAGGAATAATTTGATAAGAAACGTGCTCTATTAATAGAGCATGAAATTAATGGGCAGTGATGAGATGAGTAATTAGAAGAATATCAAAGGGATGTGGACAGAAACACTACTGGTAATGTGAAATATCCAATTCCATTACACAATTTCCTTTTTCCTGGAAGTCTAAGTACAGTTCTAGTTACAAGATATAATTGGCCCAGTAGAATATTCTTGTTTAGAGAAAAGCTATGACAGTAACAACAATCATTTGTATGTGAATTTGAAGCTATTGCATATCTAAACCAACATAGATTCATAATTAACTGAAAACATAAATCAATGCCAGTGACCAGTAACTGGTCGGTTTGATCATTTTTGCCAAAGGTGATTGATATGCTTTCTTTTACTAATTGCTAAGCTACTGATTATTATAAATATAGCTGTGCTTAATTCACAATTTCATTCCACCAGTAAAATTCTGTTTTACTTTAATTTATTCAATAGTTTATGTTGCTATAGATTTGAAGCATGCTTTTATCAAAATATGCACAGTACATAGATATGTCACAAAAGTCCCCTTAGCAGATACATTTTCAAGACTTGCAGGACTAGTAGATGTGATTTAATTCTGCTAAAGCTGCCAAATATACACCAGGATAATGGGACCAAGCTTAAACCCTCTGATATTATTAAATTTCTGAAGACATTTTTAATGAAATATGCACACATACCATCATCACTATCACTTATCAGTAACATAAACAAATTCTTATTCAAACTGACAAGCTGGGAAAAAGTTTACAGCATATTATCTTAGACACCAATTAACAAAGTTTCTCTCACTATCCTGAAAAGGAAGCTTACACACTGACAGCAAATTTCTCACAAGATAGAACAATGGCAAACAAAAGCTTAAAAACAAGGACATTTTAGAAAGACTCATAAACATATTCAGAGATAGTGAACATACTCATTCATGGAAGAAATGCACTAAGACACAATAGAATAACATTTTTATACATAGGATTTGCAAAAATAATTTTAAAGTAAGATAAATCATTCTATTGACATTGGTACTTAAAATATGTAAAATTTATCTTCTTTCATTTATTTCTTGAATCAAAATTGCAAATTTTCTGCTCATTATATATGTTATTTCTGCTCTTTGTTCACATGTTCCAAGGAAAGTGTTCTACTAAATCATTCCATATATTAAAAATGGACATTAATATTATTCATTCCTAATATTTCTTTAAAAATTGCATTTAAAATTTATAAGCTAATCCACATAGAAATAATTAAATGTTTTTGTTATTTTTTACAATGAAAATTTGTACTTCACTTAAATTCCTTCATATTTGAATTGAATAAATCTGTATTTACTAGTATACTGACTAAAGTGTGTTTTTTTGAAATATGGAAAATGGGAATGGATTACAACACAAATTGTGTTAATATAATAGGAACAGGTGTCAGGCTGGTGATTGAAAGCTTGCACTCTGGGCATAGCTGTAAAGAATTGGCAGTTGAATTGAGCCCTAGGCATCCCCACAGCACATTGTCTGATTGATTGTAGGTGGGACAGGACCCTAGGTAGGTGAATAAGAAGGGATCTGGTTAAAGAAGTTGGCATTCTTCTGGATACTAGGCTAGATATGTTGCTGTAACAAGGGAGGATTGTATTTCTCAGCCATCTTGTGTATTTAATGTGTCCAGTTCTTTTGGACCTTGACATTGTTGTGTGCTTTCCTACTAATCCGAACGAGAAGTTTTAACAAGACAGTCATAAGCCAAAATAAAACACTGCTTCCCTAAGACATTGGTTATGAATTAGAGTGATTGGGCAATAATGACCTTATATATTCATCAAACCATTTGGAAGAATAAGATAGGCAAAGGATAATAAGTTTATTTGAACTCAGATCTTCAAAAGTCAATTTATTTATTTTTTTATTATTATTTATTCAACTGTGTGCATATGCATGTGTATGTGCGCGCACGCGTGTGTGTCTCTATGTGTGTGTGTGTGTGTCTGTGTATGTGTAGAACCACGGACGAATTCGCGAACCACCATGGACGCCTCCACCTCCTTCTGCCCCGGGATTCACAGGCTCCGCCCTACCAGGACCAGAAGCGCAGGCCGCCCCCGCTTCCGCCTGGCGTCTATACGTGGGATCTGGGATCCGAACTCAGGACCTTCCACCTCCAAGGCGGGGGCTTAACCCCTGAGCCACCTCTCCAGCCCCCAAAAGTCAATTTATTATTCAACAATGTAAACTGCAGACATGTTTTTTTGTACCAAAAAAAAAAAAAAAAAAAGAATGAATGAAATGTGCTCACTACTAATGTAAGAAATGCTTAGGAAAAATGTGTATGTGTTGAACATTATAATTAGATTTTGATCACAAAAACATGAAACAATTTTCTTTTTTCTTTTAGAACCTATCTACATCCTGGAATACAGACTATACTATGTACCAGGCTATTACAGTTCAAGATGGCCAGTGTTTGATTCTCAGTTTGTTCAAAATTCCATGCGAATTAGGAGAATAATTTCCTCAAATAGCCACCTGAAGCTAATGACTCTAGTTCGAAGGATTTATTTTAATGCAAAACTTCATAAATATAAATAACAGCTATTGCTTGTCCCCCGCTGTAGGAATTGTATTACTATTTATATAAATCATGAGTTTTATAAATCTTTCTAAAGTACAAATATCTATGGAATGACAGATTTAATTCTGTTTTTTTTTTTTTTTTTTTTTTTTTTTTTTTTTGGAGAAACTACTAAACTCTGTGTAGTAGACCATGGGGAAACAAAGCAATAAGAAGGAAATCAACAATTCTCCAATGACAAAACAAATTCTTTGGTTAACTTGAAAAGAAAAGGTCTTTTTAAAAAAGTTTAATTTTTTTCTTCATACTCTCATGTAAAATTGAATCTGTAAAATAACAAATCACCAGTAATATCAACAACATTGACAACAAAATCAACAAAGCATTTAAAAAAGTGTATCTTCAAATTAAGTAGCTCAAATCACTATGGGATTCAGCTCTATGATATCCTGAGAAAATGACTATAAAAAATGTCCTGAATTTGTCATAGTGGCAAGCTAGATTGAGATCAGATGGCTAAGTGTTTCTCAGATTTTCAGCACTATTCTATCTTGGTAAAATATTGTTGTGGTGGTACCAAAATGATGCCACATTTTTCAGAAAGGGAGAATCTAGCCTGTCCTTCTGAGGGGTTGTCATGTGCATATGACATCAGTCACAAGATAAGTATCATATATCATGGGAAAGATTGCTTCAAATTATATTGCAAGTGTTTTTGTTAAGACCACAGAGATCATAAACATGCTAATATGTGGAAAAACTAGACCTTTTAATTTCTGTGGGAAGCATCTTCTCCATTCTTGAGGGTAAGCTGTTATAATATGCTTTTGGTTTTGAGACTAGAAAAAGATTATCCCAAAGTAGCCTAGAGAAAAAGAATCAATTCTTGAATTAAGGTTGTTTGACTCACACATTCTTGACTATAACAAATCCAGAATTAACCAAAACAATGTCCTAACAAAAGCTCATTTGTTTCAGAGAAATTTATTATACAATAGGATACATATTAAAATATTGGTAATACCTCAAACACTTATACAAAAATGTTGCTTCATTCTACTCTAAATACCAAATAGTAGTGCTTTTTATTATTGTTATTATTAATTTGTCCTGGCTTTTTTTTCTGTATCCATTAGCATTTCAGGCACAAATGCTCCCTCAGCTGTAGACATGCAATAAACATTTTCATATTCTGGGAATGTATGGAATCCAAATATCAGAACTAATTAAGTTGATGGTTTTAGTTTCTCCTGTTAAGAACAGCTTGATCTTTTGGAACTCATGTCTTCTCTTTGGATCTATGTTTTTGGTATTAGCCCTTATTATATAAGCACTTTTCCTTTGGGTTTTATGTTATTCAAAGTGCTTTTATTACCAGATAATTGAGGAAGTCAAACAAAAATGATACATACATAATAGTTTATAAATTCTGTGAACAGTTTGTTTGCAACCAGAGCATCAAGTAAGGTTATTATTCAGTATACAGTATACACCTTCTTTCTCTTGAGTTTCATTATCAATATACATCCAAATTTTAAAATAATTGTCTATTTCCCTTTCCATATGACAAATGTGGTGAGTCTCCATAGCCTGGGGGAAAGAGCAGAAATTTATATAGATCTTCTCATTGGGAGCCTTAGATCAGAGAAATTCCATTTATCTTAGACATGTTGCATGAATGCATTTAATGATAGAAACTGATTAGCTGAGTATATGCTATAGTTTAGCCACATAAATCTAGATTCTACATTATGTTTCAGGAAGATGTATTTGAAGGACAAGTCAAAAAGAAGCATATAAAACATCTGGATGCCACACAGTTTTCATGATATTGCTGCAAATCTTTAAATTTGAAATAACTTTTCTGTGATTACTGTATGTGATTTACGGTGAAGAGAGGAAAAAAGATAAAAGTAAACCGGGTACTTAGTAGGTTGAATAGCACTTAGTCCTATTATAAAGAAGACTTTCATTAGGACTTTTGAACCAAAATAATTTCCCCAAAATATATTTCTATATTTCAAAATTCTTATGAAATATTGAGATCATTCATTAATTTTTAGTTAACATGTGGTACACAAAATTTCTTCACTTGTATTTTATTTCTAAAGGCTCACAACAGATAATATAAAAAAATTCTGTTTTGAGGTTTACTGAAATGGCTTGAGAACTGCAAGCTAAACTGAGGCCCTAAATTTAATGCCAGAATCTCATATGGTGAAAAGAAAGAGTAGATTTCTGAAAATTGTTTTCTGTTCTCCAAAAAACAAATTGTGGCATATAATCAAGCAAAAACAACCAAAATTCTTGTCTTTTTTCCTCCTTCTTCCTTTGCTTCCTTCATTTCCTCATTTCTCCTCTTCCTCCTTCTCCTCTTCCTTCTCCTTCTCCTCCTTATTCTTTTCTCCCTTTCTCTCTTTCAAATAATAAAAACAAGCTTTTAAATAAGTTCTTCTTTCAAGTAGCCTATTTGTTTGTTCATTTAACCAAACATGTTCATATTTATAATAGATATTCATTGCATCAGCTTTCCTTAAAATTTAATCAATCTCTAGATTGATGATGATATAGTTATCCCTGACAGGGAGGAGGGGGGGAATCAGAAACAATCAAAATACATTCACCAAAGAAAAGCTACCTTACTGCTTTCTTTTTTGTTCAGTATATCAACTGCATTTTCATGGAATTATCTATTACTACCACATAGGTGACAAGCAAGGACTAAAGAAATTATTCAAACATTTCTTTTACATCTTTTAATTTATTTTTATTTTTCCTAGTTATACATGCTCCTTGCCACTCTCATTCCCACTCCCTCTCTCATCCATCCCCTCCCTCCCTTCCCTCTCTTCCTGGATCCAACCTGGTTCCCCCTACTCTCCTGTCCATTGACTTACATGGGCCACAGAGTTACCTCTGGATTATCTGCTCTAGTGGGGATTCAAGTGTCTGCGGAAGACCAAGACACCCATTTTTGGGCAGACCACTGATATGGGTACTCCTCTACCTCTGTCTGACCCTCATTCCTAAGGATTCTATTGCTTGAAATTATTTCTCTTGAGAGTCTTGCTAATCTGTGATAGCATGTTAATTTGTCTGTAATTCTGCAGGTTTCATTGTAGTGAATTCCTGGCCCTATCTTGAGTGGAGAGAGTATTTTGTCGAGTGACAAAATCTTTAGGCTCTTACAGTCTTACTGCCTCCTCTCCTATAAAGTTTCCTGAGCCTTCAGATAAGAGATTTGGTGACTTGGCTCCAGGTGAGAAGTGTAGTCACCAGTGTTCCTCATTTGGTTGTTTGTTGTTGTCTCTTTTGCTGTTCTTGCACTGCAAAAGGCTGAATCCAGAGTGTTGTGATCCTTTCCTACAAAACAATAGAAAAACTGTTAAAATAAGAGTCCTTAATATAAGAGAAGTTAAATGAGAAGGAAAATCAGGAATAGGGCACAGTAGTGAGTGGAATCAACCTGCAGGCCACCATCTGGATATCTACTAACCACCGATTCTCCCACACACACAACCGGAACACAGGACTGTGCTTCAAACCAGTCCAAACACTAGCCAAGAGGAAAGAAATTGACACTGGACAGCACTAGATATCTCCTACTGATGAGTCTCTTGACAGTGATGTTATTTCTCTATTTCTCTTTACCCCCTTGTTATAATACTTTATGGTTATAATGGATACTGTAGAAATTTTCCCTTGAGTATGCATTATGAATACTTGGAACTAGGTTTTACATTTAAGAGAAAACATGTGATGTGTGACTTTCTGCACTTGAAGCACTTCCCCAATATGACTTCTTCCAACTCCATCCATTTACCAGCAAATTTCATTATTTCATTTTCTGATGACTGAGTAATATTCCATACTGCATATGTGCCACATTTTCATTATCCAATCCTCAACAGTCATGCATCCAGGTTGATTCCATGACTTTGCTATTGTGAATAATGGTGTAATGAACATGAATGTTTGTCACTATAGTATGATAAAGCATTTTGGAGATTACTCCCAGCATTGTTATGGCAGGGTCATATAGCATTTCAGTTTTCAACTTTTTTAGAAACTACCATATTGATATCCAGAATGGATGTATAAGTTACTTTCTTCCCACATCTTTTCCAGCATTTGATGTACATATATTAGATTTTTGCCATTTTGACTGGGATGAAATGATATCTCAGTATAGTTTTGATTAGCATTTTCCTAATGCTAGTGAGGTGGAACATTTTTAAGGTATTTGTTGGAAATTTCATTTTCATCCTGTGAGAAAAATTTCTTTTAACTCCTACAGCCCATTTTAAATATGGGCTGTTTATCTGCTTAATTTTTTGAGATTTTTGTGCACTCTGGATATTAGCCCTCTATCAGATATGTGGTTAGTGAAGATTTTCCACCTTTCCATGGGATGTCTTTTTCTTAGCTCACAATATCTTCAGTGAAACAAAAGTTTCTTTAACTTCATGAGATCACATGGTTGAGTGTTGCCTGTATTTGCTGAACCATTGGTGTCCTGTTTAGAAACTGTTGGCTTATGCCAATCTGTTGTAGGAATTCCCTACTTTTATTTTTCTAGTCTAATATTAAGGACTTTGATCCATTTGGCATTGATTTTCGTGCATGGTAACAAGTATGTTTGATCTTCACCATAGATATATCCAATTTTGCAGACATCATTTGCTGAAGATGCTGTTCTTTTGTGGTGGCGTTTGGGCTCATATCATCCACAAATAGAGATAACTTGACTTCTTCTTTTCTTATTTGGATCCCTTTTAATTCCTCCTCTTGTCTTATAAATCCAGCTAAGATTTCCAGTACAATATTTTATTATTATTATTATTATTATTATTTATTCAACTGTGTGCATATGCGTGTGTATGTGTGCGCGCGTGTGTCTGTGTGTGTGTGTGTGTGTGTGTGTGTGTAGAACCACGGACGAATTTGCGAACCCCCATGGACGCCTCCACCTCCTCCTTGTTTACTCTGCCCCGGGATTCACAGGCTCCGCCCTACCAGCACCAGAAGCGCAGGCCGCCCCCGCTTCCGCCTGGCATCTATACGTGGGATCTGGGATCCGAACTCAGGACCTTCTGCCTGCAAGGCGGAGGCTTAACCCCTGAGCCACCTCTCCAGCCCCTCCAGTACAATATTGAATATAAATTGTAAGACTAGACAACCTTGTCTAGTTCCTGATCAAAGGGGAAATGCATCAAGTTTTTCAACATTTAGAATGTTCCTGTAGGCTTGTTGTATACAGCATTTATTATATTGATGTAAGTTCTTTCCATGCCAATCGTCTCCCAGACTTTGATCATAAAGGGATGTTGGATCTTTTTCTTCATGTATTGAGAAATTGATGTGGTTTTAGTCCCTGGATTTGGTTATATGACAGATTTCATTTATGGATTGGCATATGTTGAGTTAACCTTATATACTTGGAATAAATGCTCCTTGCTCATAGGGAATGATTTTTATAATATGTTTTTGAATCCAATTTGCTGAAATTTTGTTGAGAATCTTTGCATCTGTGTTCATCAAAGATATTGACTTAAAGTTTTCTTTTTTTTTTTACTGTATTTTATTTGGTTTTAGGATCACTGCAATATTAGCTCCATCAAAAGAATTTTTGCGTGTTCCTTCCTTTGATATTTTATGAAATAATTTAATTTAAGGAATAGAGGTATTAGTTGTTGTATGAATTTTGGAAGAATTATGCACTGACTCCTTCCTGATTAGTAATTACTTCTTTAATTCCTCCATTTATATAGGACTGCTTAAATAACTCAATTCATCCTGATTCAATTTTGATAATTTATATGTACTTAGAAATTTATCTATTTCTTTCTTATTGTGAAATTTTGTGTAGATATCTTTTTGAAGTATGGCTATATGAATTCCTGATTGCCTGTGATGTTAGTTATGTCTCTTTTTCAACTCTAATTTTATTATTTTTGTTTTTCTCTCTGTTGGTTTTAGTTAATTTGGTTAAGGGTTTATCAATCTTATTGATTTTTTCAGAGACCAGTTCTTTGTTTGGTTGATTCTTTGGAGCATTTTCCTGATCTCAATTTTGGATATTTCTGCCCTGATTTTGATAATTGTTGCTTTTCTACTCATTTTGAAATTGAATTATTCTTAACCTTCTAAAGCTTTAAGTTGTATTGCTAAGCTATATATTTGTGATGTTTCCATTTTTTGATAAATGTGTTGCATGCTATAAACTTTCCTTTTATGGCCGCCTTTATGGTGCCTCAAAGATTTTAATATGTTGTCTTTTCATTATCATTCACTTCTAGGATTTTTTAAATTTCCCTTTTGACATCTGCATGAACCTATTTCTTGGTCAGTATCATGGTATTTAATTTCCAATAATTTGTATATGTTTTGTCATTTCCTTTGTTTTGGATATCTGGTATTATTCCGTGGATAATATCAACTTTCCTATATATGTGCAAACTTACTTTGCCCAAATATGTATTCTGTTTATGAGAAAGTTCTATGGAAAGTTCCAGCTGACAAGAATAAGTATTCCTTCATGCTGGGATGGAAGGTTTGGTAGGTCCATATGGGCTATGATTTAATTAACCTCCCATATGTCTCTGTTCAGTTATTGGCTGTTTGACCTATCTACTGGTGAGAGTGGGGTTTTGAAGTCCCCTACTATTATTGCTTTGGTGTTGATTTATTTTTTTAGATGTTGTAGTGTTTATTTAATAAATGTGGATGAGCCTATATTAGGTGTGTATATGTTCAATGTTGTGAAGACTTCTCAAATAATTGTTCCTTTGAGTAATACGTAGTATCCTTCTGTGTATTTTATAATTTCTTTTGGTTTGAAGTCTAATTCATCAGGTATCAGAATTGCTACTCCTACTTTTTTCTTTTTCCATTAGCTTGAGGTACTTACTTTTGACCAACCTATTGCTTTGAGATTTGTATCTATTTTTCATGGTGAGATCTGTTTCCTGAAAACAGGAATGATGGGTGTGATTTTTAATTCAGGTTTGAAGCCTATGACTTTTGATTGGAGAATTAATCCTGTTTACATTTAACATTATAATTGAGGGATTTTTTTTGTTCTTCTCCTTTTCTATGTTTTGTGGAGGTTTTATATGTATTTATTTTCTAGGAAGTTGAGTTGGCAGTATTTTTTCCTTCTGTCTTCTCTGATATATTTGTCCCTTTCTTTATCCTTGTTTATGTTTTCTAGCATCTTTTGTAGGCCTGATTTAGTGGTCATGTAAACTTTTATTTGTCTTTATAGTGGAAGATTTTTATTTTATCTTCAATAATGACTTGTAGTTTTGATGATATATTACTCTTGGGTTGACATTTATGCTCATTCATGATTTTAAATACATCTTTCCAAGCCCTTCTGGTTTATATAATTTCCATTAAAAATCAGCTGTTATTTTAATACAGATACCTTTAAATGTGATTTTGTTTTCCTCTCTTGACACTCTCAGCACATTCTCTTTGTTGTAGATCTGTACAGTTTTGAGTGTAATTTGCTGTGGCAAGTTGCTATTTGGGCCATGTCTGATTGGTGTGCAATGTGTGTCTTATACTTAAATGGGGATCTCTTTCCTGTAATGTGAAAAATTTTCATTAATGATAGTGTGTGCTATAGTTTTAGTTGATCCTGGGTGTCAACCTGACCACACCTGGTATTAACTAAGATCAGCCGTCAGACTACCTGAAGATATTATCTGTATAAATACATTTATAATACAAACACCAGCCCTAGATTTGATTGTAATCTCTCAATAGCAGACCAAATTAAAGGAACCATAGAAAAAGAAGACTTTGAGGAGAAACTCTCTGAATCTGTGCTGGAAAGCTCTCTTCCCTCCTGATGTCCAATTTCTTTACTACTTTGACTGTCCAGAAATCCTCCAGCTTCAGCCATTACACATTGACCTACTGGACAGAGCAGCTCTGAGCCTCCAGGATATTTGCAGTGACTTAGCCTGCTTCCAGCTTTAGCCATCAATCATGTCACCTCTGCCATAAAACACTGTTTCTCCCCTCTGGAACCATAAGCTAAATAAAATTCCTTTCCTCCCTTAAGTTGCTTGGCTTTGAATGCTCTCTCACTGCAACAGTTAAGAGTATCTGTTACAGTATGAAAAAATCCCTTTTAGTGTCACTTTATTTTTTTCTCCTGGTATGGCATGAATGTGCAAGTTTTGTTTATTCAAGGTGCCAATAACTTTTGAATATTCCTCTCGAGTAACATTTTTTTTTGGCTTTTAAAACTTTTTTAATTGAACCAATTTTTTCTACCATCTTGTCTTTCAGTTTTGACATTATGTTTTCTGCTTCCTTAGTTCTGTTGGTAAGACTGTATGTTAAGTTTTGGATTGCAGTTAGTTTTAAATTTTGAGTTTAATCTCCACATGGGATTTTTTTCAACTGCCTTATACCTAGTTTTGTTTCTTCAACTGCCTTTTTCATTTCATCCAGGTTCCTTCTGTGCTTCTGTTCATATTGCCTTATGGGGCTATTTAACTCCTTTTAGATTTCCTCTTTCATTGTTTTGATCATAGTAAAGATCAGACTTAGAAAATCCTTTTCTTAGTTAATTGAATTTTTGGCTAATATCCAAGGAGTTTTGCTGGTATGGACCCATCATTAGTCAATGTTTTTTGTAGGAGAGTTGTCTTGTTTTTTTTTTGTGGATTTATGGTATGATTTGGGCATTTTTTGTTTGATCTCTATAATCTTTCTTAGTATGTATTTTCGACTATCACAAATCAGACAAAATTAATGCACTTGATAGATTATTGTTACTCTTTACCTAGGTGTTAAAGGTGTCAATTCCTTGATGTTATTTCATAGATAAGGTGAATATGTTACCAAAAATATATGTAAGCCCTGTTCTGTTTTCTGGGGTGGCAATTTTGGTATGGATTTAACTGAGAAGTTTAACAATGTATGCCAAGGTTTGTTTCATGTAGTTTGGGTTAAGATCAGATACGCTTTATATTGTGAAATAAGGTGGGTTTAGAACCCATGGCAGTTATTTATTCTTTAGAGATATATGAAGGTAAATAGTTAATATCCTGGGTGATGTGAGTGTCAGGTATTAGGTGTGCTATACAGAAGTCTGAAACAGTGGTGAGTATCAATTGAGATTAAATGGAAAGTGAAAAGGTAACTTATTTTATGGTTGGATTCAAAAATTCCCTTCTGTTGGAAAGAAAGATTTTTTTGGAGTCTTCAGTTGTAAGGTGTTGGTCCACCTGGCTTGCGGATATGGAGACTCTGGAGAATTAGTTAATAGTTGACAGGGTTGGCGGGGATTGTTGGAAGAGTGTGGCAGCAGGTTTGAACAACTGTATTATTTAGTGTTCAATATTTGTGACCATGGAAGATTAGCTGGAACAATAGAAAGCATGACATATACTTTTGCAAGTGAAACTTACCATCCAATATTACTGGTTAAAGTAGTTATAAGGATGAAATATTTAGAAAGAATTTGTCCCATAAATATTTAATGAAAAAATGCTAATAGTTACCAGGGATAATGATGTGAATTCTTAAGCTATTTGAATTTTTATTTAAAAATTTTCTATTAAAATGTTGAAGTATGTTGGGATATGAAACTTCATTATTAAGAGATTAAATTAATGACATTTTGGGTCAGTGAAAAAGTCATATTTTAATGGATGAACTTTGAAATTTTATTGCCAATCAATATATGAAGTGATAATATATTTTCTTTATCAATGATACACCATCACAACACATAAGAATTAAAGGAGTCTTTGAGTATAGTCAACTTAGGCATAGGGCATAAATAAGTTTGAAAGTTTATAAAAATCATAAATTTAAACTGTAATTTTTTTTCTATCATGGCTACAAACTTGATTTTCCCAATTATTAGAAATTCTACAGATGTGATTATTACTGATGCTAACATTAATTAGAGCTTCTTCTTCCTGAATTTCTTGATATTCAAGTTTGAAGTACTAAGTTCATTTTCTTCTAACTAATTCCCTTTCCATACATGCAGGATGCTAATTTTCATGTGGACTCTATCCTAAATGTCTTTTTTGTCTAGTGATTCATTCTTTCTCTTCCATGACAGGTAATGTTATCAAACTTTAAGAAAAATATGCTGTAATAAATATTTTCCTAGAAACCTTAATCCTTGGTTATTTTGGTTTGGTTTGCTTGTTTCTTTTTATTTTTAACATTTTTTATTCTCTCCTCTCATACAAACTTAATAGGTACACTGGTTCCCTCCCTCCCTCCTCCTTCCCCTGACCCCTCTGCTCACCCTCCCTTTACCCCTCCCTCCCCACCCCCCAGTGCCTCCCCTCCCCCAATCCCCTGAGAATCCTTTAGTGTCCTCCTCTCTGATGACATACAAAGAACCAGCGGCATTTCCCTGAACCCTTTCCTTTGTACCCCTTAAGCATGGGAACACTGTTTTGGCTGTCAATCCCTTGCCTCCAAGGATCTTGGTGCTTTTAGCAAATGCTAGACTTTGTGGGGACAATAGTGTGTTGGACATTGCGCAGAGGAATGCAAAGTCCAATTATGATTGCATCGGCCCTAACTTGAGTGGAGTATCTTGCATATGATGGCTCCTCCCATCCTTGTGCTTTTATACTCTTACTGCCCCCTCTTCCACAAATTTTCCTGAGCTTCAGGATGGGGAGAGGTTAGGCTGGCCTAGTTTTAGGAGGTTGATATAGAGTCTCTGAAGTTCTGGATTATAGTTTGTTGATTTTCTTTTGCGGTTTTGCTGCTCCTGCAATGTCCTTCACTCCATCCTGATGGGTATTGGATGTCACTTCCTGGCCAGAGATAAAAATCTGTTAAACTAGAGTCTTGTTATCAGAGTATATTTAAAGGTAGATGTAATAATAGTAGGAAACCACAGTGAGGGAGAGGTCAATCACCCATTTGCAAAATGGTTACTTATTATCTGCCAGACTATATGCCCTCCCCTTCTGGTGAGATCACACCCACTCAGTTGTAAATGATCAGGAATGAAAAGTCTGTGAACCTAACCAGATGTCTCATTGCTTACTTGCAGTCCTTGATGGAGGCCTATTTTCTCTGCTGTAACATGGTCCCCTTTCTCCTTGTTTCTGGTGCGGCCCTCCTACCCCATCCCTCCTGTTCATACTCCTTGCAATTACTGTATTACAGAGATTTATCATTGAGTGTCTCTAGGTGGGCTTGGTGGGTTTGGTACTAGGAGCCACCTATTAGGGAGTACATACGGCGCTTAATTTTCTGGGTTTGGGATACTTCAGTCAACATAATTGTTTCTAATGACATCCATTTCCCAGCAAATTCCAGTAATTCATCATTTTTGATGTCTGAGTAGTACTCCATTGTATAGATGTACCACTGTTTCCTTATCCACTCGTCAACTGTTGGACATTTGGGTTGATTCCATGACTTTGCTATTGTAAACAGTGCTGCTATGAACATGGTCATGCTTGTGCTATCGAGGTGAACCTCTGCTGCATGGGGAGTTATTTCCAAAAGTGGAATCGCAGGGTCATATGGCATTTCAATCTTTAATTTCTTTAAGAATCTCCAGACGGGTCGCCAGAGTGGCTGTATGAGCCTGCATTCCCACCAGCAATGTAGGAGAGTTCCCCTCTCTCCACATCTTCTCCAGCATTTGTTGTTGTTTGTATTTTGAATTTTGCTTGTTTCTATAACAGTGCACTTACAATATCTTTCCCAGATGTGGTGACAATATGCTGACAGACACATTCTGTAACAGAAGATCTCGGATCCATATCTCTAATTTACCAATGGCACAATCCTTATAAAATTCAATAATTTTTAATAGAAAAATATTTATAAATATTAGGTTGGAGTTGGGAGAGTAACTAAGTGGTTGAACACTTTTCTAGCATGCAAAAGTTATTTGGTTTATCATCAATGCTATAATGATGAGGATGATGATGATGATATCATAAACGGGTTGGAACCAAATGACAGTAAATGCTAAACTCAGAGAATTTCAAGTATGTAAAATTTAAACCTGCAAGGTATGGTTGAAGTAAATGTTGACAACAACATTACTTTTTTGAATATAGATTTTTAAAAGGCATAAAGATATAAGTGAACTTTTTAAGGCAATTTGTAAAATTAACTATGAACAAGCCCTGTTCTTCTCTGCCATGAGAAAGCTCCCTTGCCACACACAAAATTGCAGTAACTAAAAAAGTTAAATAACATTAGTAAAATACTTTGGCAGGAATTCTTAATGACATCATATCTCAAGACACAAGCATGACTCTTACTGGTCTTTGCTTTTATACCACATCCATGTTCTTCTGTAATAACCAGTCCCCACAATCATCTCCTGAAATACTTTGAAATATTTCAACTGAATTGAACAAGCAGAACTATCTTTCCTCAAGTGGAAGCTCATAAAATACTTATCACTTAGAGAGCTCTACTTATAGGAAGTAGAGATTGCTGTAGTTTAAATTTGTATCCAAAAACATGTGCTGGAAAATTAATGTAAAGGTAAGAGTAGTAAAAGTTGGAATTTTTATGAAAAGAAAAGACAGTGAAGATTATATTCTATTGACTGGATTAATAATGTTGTCAAGTCTGGGAGTTATTATCCTGCAAAAGGGATCCTGGCCAACCAATTCATATCTTTCTTCAACCTTTTCTTTTTCTTCTAGTACTCATTGCTTTCTGCTATGTTTATGCCATATTATTAAAGATATAGGATCAAGGCTTGATGTCTCCATTTGGAAATATGAATCAATGCAGTTCTGGTCATAATGTATTAGTCTGTGGTTTTCTGCTATAACAACATAAAAAGACTGCAACAATTTCGCAGTTTTTTTACTCTGAATAAAAGAACAGCTTTAAAATATCCATTGATTATTTTATTTCAGTAAATCCTTCTCAAAAAAAATTTATTTAAACTCTGCACAGTAAATTGATGTGTTTAGTATCTTTTATGAATGTAAATTGGACACTCATACAAGTAACAGTTCCTGAATGAATCTAAAGCTTAGTAAGCAGACTAGTGAGGAAGGTGCAATAGACATGTTTTTTTAAGAGGTCAGGCAAGGGCAAAAGAAAGTAATACAATGCTTAATATTTTGGGGTAAACAGGTCAAAGAACTTCTACTGTCTATAACACTGAAGGAACAGGGGCCAAATCCAAGACCAGTGTATAGAGGTCACACAAGAAATGGCCCTGAATAAAGAAATTCAGACAATTCGTGAGGAAAATAAGTTTTGTGAAGATTCTGTTTCTCTTAAGTAGTATTTGCATATACTTTGTAGGGGAGGGAAAAACATAATCTTTATTGAGTTGATCTGAAGTGAACATCCTGACCTTTGTCATTTCCATGTTTTATCTGGATATGAATTTCTTCTCAATTTTAAGAGACATCAGATATAATTGAAACTTTGAATACTAAGTCAACTTTCCAGATTCTCACATTAGGATCGATCAAGCTGAAATTGTCCATTTCTCTGTAAATCAATCTTCCTTTGTTTCTTCCTTCCTTCCTTCTTCCCTTCCCTCCTTCCTTCCTTCCTTCTCTCCCTCCCTCCCTCCCTCGCTTCCTTCCTTCCTCCCTCCTTCCTTCCTTCCTTCCTTCCTTCCTTCCTTCCTTCCTTCCTTCCTTCCTTCCTTCCTCCTTCCTTCCTTCCCTCCCTCCCTCCCTTCCTTCCTTCCTCCCTTCCTTCCTTCCTTCCTTGCTTCCTTCCTTCCTCCCTCCCTCCCTTCCCTCCTTCCTTCCTCCCTCCCTTCCTTGCTTCCTTCCTCCCTTCCTTCCTTCCCTCCCTCCTTCCTTCCTTCCTCCCTCCCTCCCTCCTTTCCTTCCTCCCTCCCTTCCTCCCTCCCTTCCTCCCTTCCTTCCTTCCTTTCTTCTCTCTCTTCCTTCTCTCTCTTCCTTCCTTCCTTCTCTCTCTTCCTTCCTTCCTTCCTTCCTTCCTTCCTTCCTTCCTTCCTTCCTTCCTTCCTTTTCTTGCTACTGCTTCCTACCACCTTCCTGACTGTCTGCTTTTATGATTCCTGGGGTTCAGATTTCTGTGGCTTACCAAGTGTCCCTTCCTTGGACACACATGTTGACAAAGGCACTGACGTTCACATGTCAAGCCTTAGGCTCTTATAACCAAACCATCCCCTCTTCTAGACTGTTCCCTGAGCGTTATGATGGGTAGAGATTAGGCTCACCTAATCCAGGTGAACTTTGCAGGGTCAGCAGTATTCTGAATTCTGACTGGTAGTTGTTGTCTTTTTCACTGTTCTAACCCTGCACTAGTCAGTGTCCTGTTTGTTTGATGTGATCCTGTTCTACCTAAAGATAAAAAAACTATTAAAACATGGCCTTCGGGGTTTGCATCAAGGTAACCAACCACCTGTTTATTAATTCCTAATCCCCATACTTCCATGAAAATGAACACATGCACAGCACCGTAAACCAGTTTATATAACAGTACACAGGGAGGAAATTGACTGTGGGCAGTATCAGATGCCTCAGTATTTATGGAATTTTTGGGAATGTCTCTATTTATTTATTTATTTATTTATTTATTTATTTATTTATTTATTTAAGCATGACAATTCAAAGTAATCGTCCTTGAACGCATCTTTCATGAAAATATTCAAGTATTCATCTGCAATCACAAATAATAGCTGACTTTAGCCATTAGTGAAATTAAAAATAAAGACATGATAGGAAAGCATTAATCATCAGCTGATCATATTTAAAGGCTAATCATTTGGTGTTGTGGATTTTTGCTCTCCTGAGCTGGGTGAGATGATATCGCAGGGTAGTTTTGATTTGTATTTCCCTTATGACTAGGGATGTGCAGCTTTTTAAAAGGTATTTGTTAGACATTTCAATTTCATTCATGGGAAAGTTTCTTTCAAGTTTCCTGGCCCATTTTTTAATTGGGCCATTTATCTCCCTAGTGTTTAGTTTTTTAAGTTCTTTGTACAGTCTGGATATGTACACTCTATCAGGTATGTGGTTAGTGAAGATTTTCTCCCATTCTGTGGACTGGATTTTTGCTAGATTTACAATCTCTTTGTTTGAACAGAAGCTTTTAAATTTCATAAGATTCCATTTGTTGAGTGTTGGTTCTAGTGCCTGTGCTATTAGATGTCTTTTTAGGAACTGTTGGCCTAGCCCAATCAGCTCGAGGAAGTTCCCTACCCTTTCAACTAGGGTTTTTATAGTCTCTGGTCTAATATAAAGGCAAGAAGGATACTCTCAAACATTGCAGGTGGGAATGCAGGTTTATACAACCACTCTGGCGATCAAAATGACAATTTCTACAAAAGTTAAAGATTGAAGTGACATATGACCCTGCTTTACCACTTCTGGGAATAATCACCACTAAGGCAGATATTCACTACAGTGACACAAGTACAACCATGTTCAGTGTAGCATTATTTTCAATAGCAAAGTCATGGGAAGAAACTAAGTGCCCAATGGTTGACAAATAGATAATGAAAATGTGGTACATTTATATAATTTATACTGAGCTATCAAAAAAGGTGAATTAATGAAATTTGCAGTGGACGGAATTAGAGAAAATTATATTGAGAGATGTATCCTAGACACAGAAAGTTTTACACCATATATACTCCCTAATAAGAGGATGCTAGTTCCATATCCACTTAATGACATATTCAAAGGTAAATCTCTGCAATACCCACTGTAATTGCAAAGGATTATAAACAGGAGGGAAGTGGAGGGAGGGTCTCAAAAAAAAAAAAAAAAAGGAGATAGAGTATCATGCTTCAGTAGAGAAAATCGGCCATGACCAAGTATTGCATGTAAGTAACAAGGCATCTAATGCAGCTCACTCTCACTTTCTTTCCTGGGCATTTGAGATTGAACACGCTTGATCTCACAAATCAGGGATGATATAGGGACTAGAATATAGATGGTAAACGTCCTACAAATGTGACACTGACCCCTGCCCCACACTGCTGTGTCCTACTCCTATTCTTCCATCTACCTTTGAGTCGCCTATTAAAATCTTCATTTAAACAGATTTTAGTTTTATGTTTGATTAGGAGGTGCTTTCCATACCAATCAGGATGCAGCCAAGTGCAGTGCAGGAAAAACTGAAAACAACAACACACCATAATTCAGAACACCAAAGACTCTACGTTATTCTCCTGGTACAAGACCATTCTAAATCTCATTCTAAACATCAGGGAACCTTGCTGAAGAGGGAGCAACAAGATTGTAAGAGCCTAAAGGTTGGGAGGACCAATGATGTGCAAGAGACTCCACACGAATTAAGCTTCCAGCAACCGGAATTGGACTGTGCCTGCCCTGCACAATGACTGACATGTCAACGACCCCCAAAAGTCTAGCATGGATCACAGGGGAAAAAAGCTCCAAGCAGTAGGATTCTTAGAGGCAAGGGATTAAACAGTCATAATAGAGTTCCCATACTAATCGGGAGCTCTTGGCTATGCCACTGAATCCTGAACTCCTATGAATGAAGCACTTAGGGAAGTTTTGCATTCTCAAAAAAGGATGCTCCAGGGGATGGGAGGGAGGAAGAGGGAACCACGGAAAGAGCAGATTGAAAAGAAGGGGGTAAAGGGGAACAGTGCAAGGGGAGAAGGCTGGCTAAAGGGAGGGATAGGACAGTGGTATCTATTGAGCTTGTATGATTAGGAAAAAAATAAAGTGTGGGAGAAAAAAAAAAGACTGATTATATCTTACAGGGACTGTAGCTGGACTTCCCAGGACTCCTTGTGTATAGATCAAGTTGGTGCAAAACATACAGCAGTGGAGACTTATCTCCTGTTCCTTGGCCTTTCAGGGGTCTGTTATTTGTCTTGTGATCTAATCTCAGAATGGGGATATTGATACCACACAGCTCAACATGCTTTTCCCCTAAAAATATTTAATGTCCACATTTTCCCCAGTGTTGTGGTAGAAAATGTGTCATAGATACTGTTAACCGTTTACATCTGAGGATGCAGTAAATCACATATGTCTTTATGTACTTCCTTGCCCCTTTCCTGTGATAGTTTGTTGTGTAGAGTTGCTGACATCTATATGTATTTCCTTGCACACCTTCCTGTTATTCACTACACGTCCCTTAGTACCATGATATTTTGCTGCTCATTATAATCTTTATAGTCACTTTATATGATTCTGGATGATTCCCTATGTGAAACACTTACAAGCAAGTCTAGCTGAGAATAAGCTTGTCCAGTACAGTCTCACGCTGGGCTATTTGGAGATCCCTTCTGGTCCCTGCCTGGAGTCAATTTCTGTCACTTCCTTTCAGAGACCACATATTACTGTACATGCTGGCATTTATAATACCTGATATAATAAAGAATATGAAGCAACCAGAATCCTGTAGTCTTGAATTTATAGAGAAAAAATCCTGTCTTTGATTTAGTTTGTTCTGTGAACCAAACTTCAGGTTATGAATGTTATATGATAATAAAATTCATTTCTATGTGCTATACATATAAAAAATTGAATTTATACTTTCCCAAATAAATGCACATGATAGCACAGAAGTCACTATTAGCGACAAAGTCAGGACATTTTAAAAAATATGCATTACTGTCACTATCACTTAGTTAATGAATTCTAACTAAAACTGAATTATTTTAAATAATGAGAATCAATGAAGCTCTTCTGTTAAAACTATAGTTTATGGATTTTTAAAATAATTAAAATTTATCAGAGGCACTAATACATGTGATTTTTAATCCCTCTTTGATGATATTCAGCAGCAGGAGAAATAAATGTACAAGTGATTCAAGCTTAATAAAGTATTTCAAGGACTCTAACTATTTGTATCTTATTGCCATGTTGGCATAGAAATAGCTAACATGAGAGACAGAAGGTTAGGCTTGTGAAGAATAGATGCTTTTATTCAGATGTAGTTAGGTTACCAAATGTGTTCTGTTTTTGAAATTTTACAAAATTTGGACACTTAAGATTTGAAAATATTTTATATACATTGCAATTCATGTGCTAAATATTATAATCAAGTGTATTTACCAGATTTATAAAAAAACTTATTTTCCTTCTTTCATAAATCTAGTTAGTGCTTCAAATTTGGGAATTTGTGATTCCATAACTTTTAAACTTTTGGTACACATTGACTAAGATTCATATATAGATCCAAAAATGATATTCAGTGATGGTGCTTTGGATTAAAGAAACACATAAATGACAAAAATAAAGGTTAATTTACAAATGTTTTATTCAATATATTTTAAAATTCATTCATGTACATATGTGCATGTATTCTTTATTCATTTTAATTACCATATGTTCTTTATCAGGAAGATATATCTAACAAAAAAGTTTTGGATAAATTTATTCATATCTTCTCCTTTGGTAGATATTTAGGTCTTTCCCTAAGTTCTCGGAAATTGTTATTGAAAAAGTCTTAAATTTAATAACTGTGTAAACAAATTTTAAATGAAAATGCTATGTCATTCTCTATTCCATTTCAAAATTTTCAGATGATATATTAATTTCTCTAATCCCATGAACTTATTCATTGTCCTATTCTTGTGTCACATTCTTTCAGGACAACTAATGAAGGAAACAGTTAATTATCTCTGCTTTATTTTTCCTGAAATAGTTAAATAAACATGTGCATGTTTATATCATTCTATAGCTCTGGACATAGCTCTTGAGAAAGGAAAATGAATAGTAAGAACATTTTCTGAAATCTATTTACCATCAAAACTTGTCCAATTTGTCCATCTTACGTATAATTTTCCCACATGTGGTAGCAAAAACAACTTCTTCCCCCCTGCAAACCAAGAAAGAAAACATCTTTATCTTTCTTCCTAAAACTCATGACTACGTTTTCTTAAAAAACAAGAGATAGATGTCAATCGAGATTTAGTTATGTTACATGGATCAGGTACATGATGCTGATTATATTCATGATTTTGACATAATTAATTTGTATTTATAGGTGAATGACGGTCTTGTAAGAGATTTTTCTTCTGGGCAACCACCTATAACTTCATCCCAGTTTCAACAAACAAATAACTGATTGGTCTCTTTCCTGAAACTGAGAAGCATGGATGAGCGTCTCTCTCTCAGGATTTATACAACAGCTAAGATAGACTTCCTGCCATTCAAGCAGACAAAAAGAGAGACCGCTGAGGAGTTCAAGCCAGCTTAGAGAGACACCCCTGAGAAGTTCAGTAGTCTAAAGAACCCGGAGCAGGCAGTCTGAAAGAGGCCAGCTAAGCAGCTTGGAAAGAGACAGTTCTAGAAAAGAATCTCGAAGAGACTACTGAGCAGGCCAGCCAAACAGTCTAGGATAGAGAGGCCAACAAAGGCTCTAACAGTTGGAGACAGCCTCTGGAACAGTCTAGAAGCCTGGAGATTTGCTTAGCAGAGAGCTACCGGAGTTATGACTTCCATAAGCCTCACCCATGCTATGCAGAGGGCTGCCTGGTGAATCATCTTTGAATTACTCCTCTTCTTTTTGATAAAAAGGCACGATTGTCATTATATATGTGTTTTGTTTTTTTTTTTCACTTCTGAAATCCCATTCCTTACCTGTGTCTATTATTTTGCCACTCTGATGTCCTAACAACCCAGTGACAATAAGTATCCTTTCATAACTACAATGTTATAAAATAAACACCCTTTCACAGATTTATGGTTTTTAAAATATCTACATTATAACAATGTACCATTTCCCATATGTATGGTAAACATTGTGCTCTTTCAATGGCCAGGTCCCTTATCTAGGTCCCTTCACTAGAAATTTCTATGCAAATATTCTATTACTTAGAACATGGATTCCGTGCTCGATTCGGCAGCACATATACTAAAATTGGAACGATACAGAGAAGATTAGCATGGCCCCTGCGCAAGGATGACACACAAATTCATGAAGCGTTCCATATTTTAATAAATAAAAAAAGAACATGGATTCCATAAATCTGGTCCATAAGAAGGAAGCATCAATCTCTAACTTCTCTACAGGTATTTTCTAGATTAGATGTTGACTTTTGACCTTATCTGGAAAGGATGATTTCTATTGCCTTAGCTGATATGGGAAACCTATTGCTTTAGAACCATTCCCTAGGCAGACCATTTATAACTGTATGATAAGGAATGAACTGAACACTAGCAAGCAAGCATGTGTACATTGTTTCTGGAAATCTCTTTTCTATTGTGGATGTAGTATTGCCAGCTTCCTTAAATCCTGACTGTAATACTGCAAATGGCTGACTCCAATCTGTGACTGTGAGTTGAATAAATCTCCTTTTCTTCAAAGTAGCTTGTGTCAGTTATTTTGTTCAGGCAATGTGTAGAGAAAGTAAAATACTCCTTGAGATTTCACACAGATTCTGTGTTTGTCTTTCCAATGAAGAAATTTTTCTATAGCTGAAAGGTTAGAGGTTGAAAGATTCCTGTCTGGGGACAACCATTCTTTGTCCACATTCAAAGAAGAAATGGAAACATTTACATGAATAATATTTAATAAATAGACATTTTCACAGTGAGAACACTACTTTTGTGTTATGTGAACACGCATGCCTTATTTTCTAACGTACACTTCTTGTGAGTCTCCTAAATACTGTTAGACCTTGAACAAGGAGCTCTAGTATTGTCAATCCTTTCACAGTACCTTATGCCCAGCACTCTGAAATCTTTCTGCCCTGAAAGTTGTTGCTCACTTTTTCAAGACTGAACAAACACACCTTACTCCATTTTTTTTATTCTGTAAGAAAAGCACGTCTTGCTTTGCCTTTATTCTATAAAGTTGTTTGCATAATTAATATTTTTCTTAGTCAACTTTGGACTCTTCAAATCACAGAAAAACTATTTACTTGAAGTAACTTCTAGTACCAAAATAGTAAAATTCTTCTAAACAAATAAATACACTTATGGATATCTTATCAGAAAAAAACACACATTAAATAAAAGTATCTTTTTAAATATGCACTCATTAAATAAGCATTTATTTTATATGGTTTACATTACATATATAAAAGATCAATGAAAGAAATGCTTCAGTTTTTTTATAATTTTTCTCTCCTTTTACAGAAAGAAGACAAGATTTTTTTGTTTGTAATGTTATGGATTGGTGTTGTCTTTTTATGTTTGGCACATAAAAGAGATAGTACTTCACACCCAAGTGTATTGTATATTTCAGGTAAATAACATGTGCACATATCAGACTGCTTCCAGAAATATCCAGGGACAAGGAAATGTTCTCTGTTCATCTCTAATCCAATTCTCCTTCATTGCTTCCTCTTGTTTTACTTCCTGAACCATATTTTTCAGGTAAATAGTATTTAGTCTTCTCAAAGGTGACTCCTGAAATTTCATTTGAAGCCTATAACCATATAGATTTCCTTTCTTCACACAACTTATAAGCTTTGAAATAAAGTAACAACCAAACGAAAAGGTATTTTTAAAGTTTTACTTGAAAGGATCTTATTAAGGTGTGCTTTGAAAATATTAAAAATCAATCTGATTTGGGTGTGTGTTTTATACAACTCAAGGCCTCACTCTTGCTAGGTGCTCAGACCATCGAAGAACTGTATTCTCAATCATGACATGTGAATAATAAAACACTCCTATCTCACACTTATTGTTTTAATTTATTATTTAATAAGTTATTAATTTTTAAATATTTCTTAATGTAACCTTACATATTTTGAGTTAATTTAAAATAGACAATATTTGTGAATGCTACTGTAGTTTTCCAAGTGTATTATATTGGAGTCAAGCTTTATATAAACTATTATTTCTTCTCTCTTATGTGATTTTGTTTAAATTTCTCTATTTGTTCTTCTTCATGGGAAGGAAGACTAGGTAGGGATTGGAGAAAGGGAGAAAGAAATGATGCAGAAACAAAATATCCGGGAGAAGCTGTACAATGAGTTGAAAAACAGATGAATGGAGAAAGTGACAGCATATGTTCATTATGGTACTTTGAGTTCAAATAGTTTATAAAAGAGATGGTTTCCAACATTCGTTAACATAGGAAGAGACAATAACTGCAACAGTTCACTAACTCATGTCTCAAGTTTAATATTACACAGTGTTGAATCAACTTTTCCAAATCACAACTATCCTGCTCAATTTCCCCTTGAAGGCATTACTTAAACTGTGAAACAAGGTGAGAGACTTCTATCTTGAAAAGCTAATTTTGTGTGATCAGTAAGTTTTTCTTCTGGTCATTATGTGGAAAATTCAGCAAGAGGAACATAAACAAGTCACAGAAATCTGTAAATGGGAGAAGATCACAGTCAAGCAAGAGAATGTGCTGCAAGAGGCAAACAAACACAAAACCAAAGAGAAGTAATCACAACAGTAGGAAAAAGTCCTACAGGGATATGTATAAGTTTTGTGTTTTTTTTCCTAATAAGCAAAATATTTCCTCTTTTTTCCAGAATCTCAAGGTCATTCAGAGGGAAAAATTCGTGTCTTCATACTTTTCAGCTGCAAACTTCCCATCTATGAATGCAATGCTTCAGAGATTTGAAGAAATAGAAAGAATCTTTTAAATATACCTGTGGGAGATTCTTTCTCAGAGTCACCTTTTCCTGTTATGTTCTTCATTAAATAATAAACAGTGCTATTATAGGCAACTTGGACTTTAAACATTTGCCAGTGATTGTCAAAAACATCAACATATACAACTTTTTCCACTGAGTATGCTTTAATGAAGATGGAGATAAACAAACTTAGAGAATCAAGCTTTTCCTAAGGCTGTTCTTTGAGAAACTGTGACACTTCTCCACAATGTGACAGACACCTCATTTCAAAACCGTCAAACAGGAGAAGATCTTTTTTATTCATGTGACTGTCAGGATTTTCCTATATACAAATATAAGGAAAACCACCAGTATTTGAAGGACAGTTGTTTTTGATAGTATTAAATGTTAATATCAACTAAAAATACTCCTTCAAGCACACCAAGACCATATTTATTACGATCTCTTCCTGGAATAAGCTAAGGATGTTTTATTTAAGTCAATTCATAGAGATGACCATCTTGTCAGATCATTGCACTCATCTATGCTATCAAGAATGACCATACATGTTCAAGAACATATAATTTTGCACTATATTTCTACTCTCAAAAGTTGTTTTAAAATTGGTTTCTTAAAATAAAGAATAATCATTGTGATAAAAATATACAATAAAAATAAAAATATCAAAATAATATCAAAATAGTAAGCGTGAGGAAAATTTAGCAGTAGTGGAAAAGCTGAAAATAATATTATCCATAGTTTCCTTCCAAAAATATGAAAAGATATGAGAGTAAGAACACTTAAAGGTATAATTTGCACCGAAAATTCAAAATAATTTAAATCCTAAAAATGGAAAAACTTGAATAATTCACTAAAGTAAAAAATAGAGATCAGACAAAGGGATCCAAAGAATCCAATGGAAAAAGAACAGCATCTTCAACAAATGGTGCTGGCAAAACTGGATCTCCACATGCAGAAGATTAAAGCTGGACCTACACTTGTCACCATGTACAAGACTTAATTCCAAATGGATCAAGGACCTTGATATCAGGCCAGAGACTATAAAAACCATAGTTGAAAGGATAGGAAACTCCCTCGAGCGGATTTGGGCTAGGCCAACAGTTCCTAAACAGACATCCAATGGCACAGTCACTGCTACCATCTCTCAACAGTTGGGATCTTGTGAAATTAAAGAGCTTCTCTTCAGATAAAGAGATTGTCACACGAGCTCAAAGGCAACCCACAGATTGGGAGAAAATCTTCACTAACCATATATCTGATAGAGTTCTACTTTCCAGAGTGCACAAAGAACTTAAAAACTAAACACCAAGGAAACCACTGGCCAATTAAAAAATGGGCCCTAGAACTTAAAAGAAACTTTCCAGGGATGAAATTAAAATGTCCAACAAATATCTTAAAAAATGCTCCACTTCTTTAGCCATCAGGGAAATGCAAATCAAAACTTCCCTGAGATATCATCTCATCCCGGTCAGGATGGCAAAAATCCACAATACAAACAACAAGCAAATGCTGGAGAGGATGTGGAGAGAGGGGAACTCTCCTACGTTTCTGGTGGGAATGCAGGCTCATACAGCAACTCTGGCGAGCCATCTGGAGATTCTTAAAGAAATTATAGAAATGCCATATGACCCTGCTATTCCACTTTTGGGAATAATTCCCCATGCAGCAGAGGTTCACCTCGATAGCATAAGCAAGCAGCACTGTTTACAATAGCAAAGTCATGGAATCAACCCAAATGTCCAACAGTTGACGAGTGGATAAAGAAAGAGTGGTACATCTATACAATGGAGTAATACTCAGCCATAAACAATGATGAAGTACTGGAATTTGCTGGGAAATGGATGTCATTGGAAACAATTATATTAAGTGAAGTATCCCAAACCCAGAAACATAAGCGCTGTATGTACTCCCTAATATGTGGCTCCTAGTATCAAACCCACCCAGCCCACCTTGAGACACTCAAAGGTAAATCTATGTAATACCTACAGTAATTGCAAGGATTATGAACAGGAGGGATGGGGTTGGAGGGCCACACCAGAAACAAGGAGAGAAGTGACCATGTTACAGCAGAGAAAATAGGCCTCCATCAAGGACTGCAAGTAAGTAATGTGACACATGGTTAAGTTCACAGACATTCGTTCCTGATCATTTTCAACTGAGGGGGTATGATCTCACCAGAAGGGGAGGGCATATAATCTAGCAGATAAAAAGTAACCATTTTGCAAATGGGTGATTGACCCCTCCCTCACTGAAGTTTCCTACTTTTATTACATCTACCCTTGAATGTGCTCTTATAATAAGACTCCAGTTTAACAGCTTTTTGTCTCTGGCCAGGGGGTAATATACAGTGCCCAACAGGATGGAGTGAAGGGCATTGCAGGAGCAACAAAACTGCAAAAGAAAATCAACAAACCACAATCCAGAACTTCAGAGACTCTATATCAACCACCAAGACCTAGGCCAGACTAATCTCTCCCCATCCTGAAATCAGGGACATTTGCAGAAGAGGGTGCGATAAGATTGTAAGAGCAGAACTATGGGAGGAGCAATGATTTGCAAGATACTTCACACAAGTTAGGGCCAAACAATCATAATTGGACTTTGCATGCCGGGCGCAATGTCCAACACACTATTGACCTAACAAAGTCTAGCATTTGTTAAAGGCACTAAGATCCTTGGAGGCAAGGGATTGACAGCCACAGTAGTGTTCCTATGCTTGAGGGGAACACGGGAAACCGTTCAGGGAAGTGCCATTCGGTCCTTGTACATCACCGAAGAGGAGGGCCCAGAGGAGAATTAGGCATGCACAATAAAGGACTCTCGGGGAATGGGGGCGGGAGGCACTGGGGGATGGGGAGGTTTGGGTGAGGGGAGGGAGAGCAGGGGGTTTGGGGGAAGGAAGAGGGAGGGAGGGAGCTGGTGTACCTATTAAGTTTGTATGAACGGAAATAATAATAAAAATGTATTAAAAAAGGAAAAAAATAGAATACTCTTATTTACACTTTTTGGATTGAATTTCGATGTGGAATACTACTGTAATTATTCTTTTAATACAGTATTCAACACAAAATATTAAAGGGAGAAAAGGAAGGATTTTGCCTTTCTCTATTTCTCTTTCCTTCCTTCCTTCCTTCCTTCCTTCCTTCCTTCCTTCCTTCCTTCCTTCCTTCCTTCCTTCCTTCCTTCTTTCCTTCCTTCCTTCCTTCCTTTTCTTTCTTTTCATTCTTTTCTTCCTTCTTTTTTTCATTTCCAGAAGGAATATAGTCCATTTTGGTGGAAATAATACAGCAGAAGGCATAGCTGAAATTAGAAGCAGGAAGAGGGTTAAGGTTACCACTGCCATCAGAAAGACAGAGAGAGCAAGAGCGAACTGAGGGGAAGCAGAGCTCTACTACAAAAATTTCAAGGCCCACCACCTGTGACCTGCTTTCCTCCAATAAGGTTCTACCTTGTAAAGATGCCACAAACATAACAAACACTAGCATCAGGTAAAGATTCAAACACTTGTGACTGTGAGAGGCAACACACATTCAAACTGTGACAAATTCATTGCCAAGAATAAGTAAATTGCATTTTTATTGAAAGTGATATTTTTTCATTTTGTATTTACTGATATAAAGTGTTAAATCAACAAACCATAATCCAGAACTTCAGAGACTCCATATAAACCACTGGAACTATGCCAGCCTAATCTCTCCCCATCCAGAAGCTCAGGAAAATTTGCGGAAGAGGAGGCGGTAAGATTGTAAGAGCACAAGGATGGGAGGAGCAATGATATGCAAGATACTCCATACAAGTTAGGGCCAAAGCAATCATAATTGGACTTTGCATGCCTGCACAATGTCCAACACACTATTGACCTCGCAAACTCTAGCATTTGTTAAAGGCACTAAGATCCTTGGAGGCAAGGGATTGGCAGCCACAGTAGTATTCCACAGGAAAGGGTTCTGGGAAATGCCACTGGGTCCTTGCACCTCATTGGAGAGGAGGACCCAGAGGAGAGTTTGGCATGCACATTCAAGGATGCTCCGGGAATGGGAGGGGGAGGCACTGGGGGAAGGGGAGGGAAGGGGAGGGGAGGGGGGCACAGGGCTTGGGAGGTTGGAGGGTGGGAAGGGACCAGGTGTACCTGTTAAGTTTGTATGAGTGGAAATAAAAAAAAATGTTTTATGTACTTCAAAGTTGGCACTAAACTTGTTATGTAGCCATGTTAAACTTCAACACCTGATTTTCCGGAATATACTTCTCGTGAATTGTAGGCAAATTTCCTCTGATTATAATAAGATGACGTTTGAACTTTGTCGCCACACTGACATAAAGGGTGAGGGGTTTGATTCTGTCTTCTGGCCTGGTAATTCCAGTTGTTGTATCTTGAAGGGAGATCTATCAAGGGTCTGGAGGTTGCTGATCCTTAGCCCTAACAAGGTTCCAAGGAAACGCAACACTTCCCCTTGTTAATAAAAACAGTGAGGAGCTGAGTGGAAATATGCAGGAGAAGGATTAGCATGAATGGCTAGCTCTCTGGCCGGCAAGCATTCTGCATGAGTCTCTGAGGTGGCATCAGACAACAGAAGACTCTCTCAGGAGGAAATAATGCAGGAACCTACTCAGTTTGCCAACTTCTGTGAGTATTACCTACTGGGTTTGGCTCTCTGCTGTTGTAGCTGCCATTGAGTATTCCTTGTTCCTGTAATTAACACTCACACCTTCTCCTGTAAGTAATAATATAAATTGCTTTGCTAATCTATGCTTTTATGTAATTATTACTTTGGTCTGTGGTCAAGTTTCTAACTTGGATCTGTAAATGTCTGGAAAAGTTTCATTCAATACAGTGTGCTAGGATTAGATATATGTATGACAACACTGGGTTGAAACATTTATCAAATGATAACAAGGAGTAAAAATGTGTATAATGTGAAAAAACCAAGAAGACAGTACTAGATAAAACCCCCTGAAGATTATGGAAATGATCAGAAAGAGAAACAATAAAATACTTAAGAGGAAATGTAAAAAATAATAATGAAAAACAAATCCGAATTTGGTACTATGAAATATAATTGTGAATGTTTTCAATAAAAATTGGTTAAAATGAGCACATCACATATAGAGTTTAAAAACATTTATTTACAGAAATGCATATAATCTGTTCTCTAACAACTTGATGAATTTGATAAACTAGAAAATACAAATTAAATAAAAAATGTAGACAATTTCAACAAAATAAAAAACTGTGGAAAAATTTAGAATGACAAAGAATTTTGCCCTTAGTAACTAAAAATAAGTATTTACAAATGAGAGTAAACTTGATTGAATTAGTAGAGTGATCAAAGTTGCATGCTTGCAAAACTTAAAATATCAGTAGATAACACTGAATATGACTGGAGGTTGGCATCTTCTGCATAATAAGGATGACTTTTTATTAGTATGTAAAAAATTATATAAATCACTTAGAAAATGTAAATTATTTCAGCTTACAAGGGTAAAGAAAATAGTTTTGCTTAAAAGTGCTAGCTATAAAACAATTACTAGTAAAGTCATAACATTAATAATCAAATTAAAGAAAAGTGTATTATTCATCGCATTTCATAAATAAATTAGCTCACGAATTTTTGTGCAGAGTGAATATATTATTCATTTGAAATGGGTTTGAAAACATAACTTTATGGAGGGCAAGGTAAAAATGCAAATCATTGACTTTTTCTCTTATGGCACCTTACTTTACTGTGTTCTTAATGAAAAAATGTGTACAGAGTGGATTAACAAGATAGCTCAGAAGGTAAAATAATTTGCACCATAAACTTGAGATACTCAAATCCATGTCCAGAACTTGCAACAAACAAGCTCACATCACTGGAATCAGTCCCAAAGGAAGATGGGTGGAGAGACAGGAGAATGAAGACAGGGCAGAAAAGGACACAGAACTGGCCTGGCATGTACAACAACATAGAAACAGAAAAGATTTGTCTTCAACAGTGTAGAAGGAGAGAACAGACTCCCACAGGCATTCTGTGACTTTCAAACATTTGCCAAGATATGAATATGATGTATCAAACACACATGTTTTTCACACACATACATACTCACACAAAAACATACATACATGCATAAAGACAATAAAAACCAAACGAGAATTTATTATTATAAAACATTATTGCAATAATTTTATTTGCAGATACATAGATCACTATGTCATATTTTAAAATTAGATGTGTAATATTTAATTATGCTCTATTAAAATACTTATCAGTAATTAATTTATTGTTTGCATGTGAAATTCACTGTGGATACTTCTATGTAAATCATATTTATTTTGTATATTTTATGTAAAATAAAATAAAAAATATACACAAGTAAAAGCATTTCTTATTGCCTTGTGCAACATTCCATACAGTTTTTTTTTAATTTCTACAGTTAGTTACAATATGGATAAGAAAATTCTAAGCCAAATTAATGCAGTTAAAGAAAATGCACATGTACTTAAGAACAGATACTCAAGACTTTTGTGTGATTTTTATATTGTGTACTTGAATTTGGAAGCAGAATGCAGACATGCAAAGGCAATTGAAAGAATTCGACTTAGTGTTTCACAAATCATATAGCATATATTTCTGAAAATATGTGCCATTTAACAAAAGTAGCATCAGCATGAAAGTATAGTATACTGTAGTATGTATAGCATAGTATACTAAGGAAATATTTTGAAAAATATATTTGGGAAAGTTCAGGATATTAGAAATGTATTAATTAATAAATGTACTTCAGGTATTAACTCATGCTAACAGATAAATACTAAGTACATAATAATAAATAATATATAATAATATAAAATATTTAAAAATAAGTCATAAAGATGTATATACTTAGATAATTATGATTATATACATTTTCTCCATTTTTGTAATTTACACAACTTATGATATAAATGTTTCAGTAAATAGTTCACATAATTTGGATTTGCAATGAATACCTTTAAATAAATGGAGATATCTTACATATTCTCTTGATTTTTATTCTCAGTAGAATTATCTGAGCAGAGAACTTAATTGACAAATATGTACAGTGAAAATTGGTTTAATAATTGTTTTGTAATTGATAACAATCAATCTTATTATAAAATTTAGCTTTCTAGTAACTCAAAGTATTTCTTCAGGATCATCAAGATTTAAATGTATGAATTGAGAAGCATAGTGATGAAACTTTTGTTATGTCATATTCTGGAAATAAATATGGAAAGTATTCATCTGCTATGTGCTTTTCTTAATGAAAGGTCATATTCTTTTAAATTTTTTAAATTTATATATCATTTATTTTGTGCAAATATGTGTATATTTATGAATTTCCATGTGTATGTTTCTGTGTGTATCAGAAGGCACTGTTTTCCTATGGAAGAAAAGAGTGGATTTGTGAGTCATCCTAGATTGCTCCTACCTCCTTTTGCTCTGCTCTGGGAATTTCTGGGCACTCCCTTCCAGGGCTAAAGTTCAGGGTACCACCATTTCTGCCTGGTTATTTTAGTGGGATTTAAATAAAGCCTGAATTCAGCCAAAATGGCCATTCTTAATCCTTGATGATTAATGACATCCACAATTTCATTTAAATTACATTAAATTAAACATTTTTTGAAAATTTAAAAATTAAACATCCATATTGAATAAAATATGAAATATTTTCCTGGAAACAATCAACATTTTCAATAAACACCATCCACACCAATGAAGAGAGGTGGTACAAATTATAAAGAATATGGGAAAAATTCTCAACATGAAGTACTAATTTTAAAGACACATGAAAGTATTTAATAAAATAGCATAATTGATGTTTACTTGAAATTTGTTGAAAATAGAGATTTCTGTGGCTTTTGAATAGTATTTTTTGAGTTGCTTCTCTATGGTCATGGTAAGGTTGTCATCTTTTTTCTTTTGCTTTTCCTTTTTGTTGTGAAATTTGGGGAAATTTGAATGGAATATCATGTACTATATTCAGTTATATGATATGTGAATCTAGTTAATAAATATTGAAATTGCTTGAGCTGTGTTATAAATGTACCCCAAATAAAAAAAATTAATCTTATTTTTCTTCCCTCGTTCTTGTATTTTTCTTCTTTTCTTATTCCAGAGTCCCAAATAGAAGATCTGGGGATCAATGACCAAATAAAGTACTCTCTTTCAGGACATAATAGAAAAATGCTAATGATATCAACAGTCTTGTGACAAAAAATGTAGAATAATTGATGACATATGTAGAAATAATTGTGGGATAGTGGTTATCATTACAGGTGTACACAATAAATTTATCTGCAATGTCTGTCACAGGAGTGATATGTATCAAATGTAAATGTTCTGCATCTCTACATCTCTTGTCTCACAGAATTAGAACTATTATTCTTGTGGTGGAATGGGAATACTCTAGAAAACTTGCAGCCCAGTGCTGAATTATGACAGGAAGTAAACGTGTGACATTGGAAAAGATATTGGCAAGACATAAACTGTGTATAATGTTGTATCAGACAGGAAAGCTACCTAAGAACAAAGAGATGGCTGTTCTGAATCCTGCTTATCTTAAGTATTTCAACAATTGATCATGCATTGCTTTTCTTGTTTAAAAGCAGTTGTGTAGGGCTGGAGAGATGGATCAGGAGTGAAGACTCTGTCTTGCAAATAGAAGGTCCTAGTTCAGATCCCAATCACATGAAAAAATGCAACACGGAAATGGCAGAGGCCTGCATTTCCAGCCTTGGTGGATAGAGCCTGGAAAATGCCAGAGTGAAGCAAGGAGGAGGTAAAAACAATCCAGGATGACTCCTGACATCACCCTTCACCTTCCACAGGGGCACACTCACACACACACACACATAAAAAATTAAAAACAAAAAAATAAAAGCAGTTATGTAAATAACTATAGCATAAATGTTCGTTAACTAAATCTGCTTATTAAAATAAATAAATTACTTACTTGCAGTACTTGATGGTGGCCTATTTTCTTTGCTGTAGCATGATCCCTTCTCTCTTTGTTTCTGGTTAAACATCTGGTTAAGCTCACAGACTTCCTTCCTGGTCACTTGCACCTGATGGGGTTTTGTCTCACCAGACAGCGTCTGGCATATAGAAGGTAACCATCCTGCAAATGGGAGACTGACCCCTCCCCCTCACTGCAGTCTCCTACTCTTATTTCATCTACCTTTGAATCTACTCTTATAATAAGACTCTATTTTAACAGCCAGGAACAGCAAAACTGGAAGAAAAAAAAAAACCCAACAAACCATAATTCAAAAAGCAATGACCTTACATTAATCATCAGGAACAAGGCCAACCTAATCTCTCCCCATCCCAAAGCTCAGGGTAAGTAATTTGCAGAAGAAGGGGTGGTAAGATTTTAAGAGTCTAAAGATGGGGAAGAGCAACGATATGCAAGATACTCTACACATTTAGGGCCAAAGTAATCATAATAGAACTTTGCATGACCTGAGCAATGGCTGACATGTCAATGACTGTGCCCACCAAAGTCTAGCATGGATCACAGGCACTAGGATCTTTAGAGGCAAGGGATTAACAGCCACAATAGTGTTCCTGTACTAAAGGGGAACACAAAAGAGCTCTAGGCAATGCTACTGAGTCCTTATACCTCATCAGAGAAGAGGACCCAGAGTGAAGTTTGACATGCACAGTAAAGGATGCTCAGGAATGGGGGGGGGGAGACTGGGAGAAAGGGAGGGAGGGGGGAAAGGAAAGGGAAAAGGGGGGAGAGAACAAGGGGATGCTCTGAAGGGTGGAGGGAGGGGAATTGGGTACCTGTCAAGTTTTTATGAGTGAAAAAAATAAATAAAACAAATAAAATAATAAAAAAATAAAATAAACTAGCTTTCGATTCTAAATGTCATCTGTCACTGTT
The DNA here is from genome assembly GCA_023101885.1 of Typhlomys cinereus. Classification (NCBI taxonomy): domain Eukaryota; kingdom Metazoa; phylum Chordata; class Mammalia; order Rodentia; family Platacanthomyidae; genus Typhlomys; species Typhlomys cinereus. The sequence continues at coordinate 5,774,213 of JALPQD010000029.1, forward strand.
AATTGTCATGACTTCTTGAAGAAGTAGTAAATCATAGAGATTCCAACATATTGTACTGTGTATTAAAGAAATATCAAAATGGTGCAGAAGTATAAGTTAAGAAATAATTTTAGGAACTTCTAACTATAACTATGAAAATTAGAGAACCAAAATGATGCTTTTTTATATCGATGAAAATAATTATATAAATGGCCATAATTCATTATGTCAAGGGTATATTTATGTAACTATGCTGATACAATGTAATAAGTATATGAGGTGATGTGAGAACTTATACACTAAAATATCTATTGATACATGTGAAGATAATATATTAAATTTTAATTTAATTTCAACTTATATTAAAAATATTCAGAGGAGGGTCTGGAGAGGTGGCTCAGGGGTTAAGCCTCTGCCTTGCAGGTGGAAGGTCCTTAGTTCGGATCCTAGACCCCACGTATAGACGCCAGGCAGAAGCGGGGGTGGCCTGCGTTTCCGGTCCTGGTAGGGCGGAGCCTGTGAATCCCAGGCAGAAGAAAAATACCATAGACACTAATTTAGTGCTGGGCCTCATCAAGACCCTGGACAAGGCCTGTTGGAACTTCCTGAGCCTGGCTAGAGTTTTATGACCTGTTTAAGCTGCCTCACCAGCATAATTCAGCACAGCCTTGTGGCTGATGCAATATAGCCTTAGGTTGCAACAGCAACTGGCCCATAGTAATGCCCCACTAGCCCATAATAATCTCATGAGACTATAAATCTCGCGAGACTATGCCTTCTACAGTTGGTGCTGTTAACTGCCTAGCTGAGAGGGCCAATTAGCAAAGACTCATACTAGGACTTATGGGATGTCGGGTGGGGTATATAAGGGCCTGACTGTTGGAATAAAGAAGGCTTTTCCTGCTTTGACAGAGCTCCCGGCCTGGTGTGTCTTTCCCCGGTGGTGAGGGGGGTCAGGGCCGGCCACACTCATCATCCTGCTCAGCTCCGGGTTGTGCCTGGCTAGACCAGTACTCCCTTCTGCACTAGCTGCTGAGAGCCCGGCAGACTGGTGCCCCATGTGAGGCAAACGTATGAGGCAACCATGTGAGGCAAACATGTGAGGCAAACGTATGAGGCAACCATGTGAAGCAAACGTGTGAGGCAAATGTGTGAGGCACGTGTGAGGCAACCGTGTGAGGCACGTGTGAGGCAAAGGCAACGTGTGAGGCAAAGGCAACGTGTAAAGCAATGTGTGAGGCAATCGAGTTGAGGGGCTTTGATTCCCCTCAGATGTTCGCTGACAGGCTAATCGGTCTTCAAGTGAGTGTACTCCGTTAAGTTATGGGGCAGTCTTTACCTAAACCTATCCCCACGCTAGACTCGGTCAGAGTTTTACTTAAGAGTCAGGGGTCTCACTCTTGCTGATGCTCCAGCTTTTCAAGCTTGGGGCTACTTACTTAAGATTGCTCCATGGCTACCTTAGAGCAACCTTTTTGATTGGGAGACATGGGATCAAGTTGAGGGGCTTATCCGGTGAGCCCAGGTAGAAGAGGGGGAGATCCCACCCTTGGGAGTTCTCCCTACCATCTCCGCCCTTAAAGGTTGTTTTCCCCCAAAACCACCAAAGAAAGGCCCGATCCAGCCCAGAGAGACTGTTAGGAGTGAAACCACTGACCCCTCTCTGGACTCTTTTGGCAGTGCTTCATGGCCTCAAGACCACCACTCCTCTGGCCATGATCAGTTTATCACTGTTCAAATAAATTCTTTTTGTCCTACATCTGCTCTCCCACCATATCCCCCAGGGGATGGGTTGATGGTGTTGTTTCCTGCTAAAATTAATCCTAGTGGGAACCACCTTGCTGCCTGGTATCCCTGGGCAACTGGACCACAGCAGGTGGCTATCCTTCATCCCTATAGAGACCAAATTAGGAGACTGGGAATGAAGGCATGGAAGAGATTGGAGGAGGGCCCTACTGAGCCCCCTATCACAGGCATGACACAAAAGGCCAATGAAGATTTGGCCACTTTCATAGAGAGGGTAGAAAAAGAGTCTCACCAGAAAACTTCCCCCTGGCTCTCTACGGGAACAGTTTGCTAGAATCCTAGTGTGGGAGGGGATGAACCACGATCATAAAATAGCCTGCGCTGGACTAAAAGATCACTCCATGTCCAGATGGATCATAGCCAGCAAAGATGTGGGATCCACTTCTCACCAAGCTAGAACCATGGCCTCTGCCACGCAAAAATTAATGAGAGGATGCTCCCGCTGGGGACTCCCTAGCAGGGGCTCCCTTGGATTCCTGCTATTCCTTCTGGTTATTTTTTACTGTTTTTTCTCTATTCCCCTACATCCTGATGACATTGAGAAATTTGCCTTCTCTATCCCCTCTACCAATTTTGAGGGGCCTGATTTGAGATTCGAGTGGACTGTATTGCCCCAAGGCATAGCTAACAGTCCTCCCATTTGCCAGTACTGTCTGTACCAGATTTTTACCTCTTTGAGAGAACAACCTGATTCGTTATTTTATATTTATATGGATGACATTATTTTAGGATCTCCTCATCCTCAGAAGCTTAAGAAGATTCCTGGTGAATGTCTTGCCATCTTAGAGGCCTATAATTTTAAGGTTTCACCCGATAAGTTACAAACAATTCCTCCTTTTAAGATTTTGGGGTCTACATTAGCCTTAGACGCTGTTTCTGCTATAAGGCCCCAATTATATATTCGAGATCCCTATACCTTGCCTGAGCTACAAAAACACTTAGGGGAAATCAATTGGATGAGATACTGGATTCCTATAACTACTGAAGATTTGCTCCCCCTTTTGACCTTTTAAAAGGGCTTGATCTTTCCTCTTGTGTGATTCTTGACCCATCACATAAACACCTGCTACAAAATGTTCAAGGTGCCATAAACACTTCAGAGAAAAAGAGATTCAGCCCTTTCCTTCCTGTAACCCTTTATTTATTCTCTGGTAGCACCTTATGTACTGCTCTTCTGGCCGAGGAGGGCCACCCCATCCATTGGATACATCTTTCCATTGGTGGAGTCCCTAGGATGTATTCTATGACCGACCAAGTTGCAGATTGTATCATCAAAGGCCAAGATACATCTACCAGGCTGTTTGGAATAGAGCCCCATTTCCTGATTGTTCCCTTTAAACTAAAAGATTTCACCTGGCTCCAGAGGAACAATGATAGAATTGCCATAGCTCTAGAAGGGTTTGTGGGAAAAATTGATTGTCATTATGGCCCCCACAGATGGATGAGTACATTTATAGATTTCCTTAATACATGCCGTGTCTCACACACCATTGGGATCCCCCACAATCCATGGGGCCAAGCTATGATTGAGTGCTGTAATCAAACTCTTAAGACCCAATTATAAAAACAACAGGGAGAGTTATCACCTCCTCATGATCAACTAAAGAGAGCACTATTTACTTTAAATACATTAAATTTTTCAAAAACGGATCGGGCTTCCCCTTTCCAGAGGCACTGGACTTCCTCCATCACATACAGTTCCATCTCGGTGCACTGGAAAGACCCATTGACAGGAGCTTGGAGAGGCCCTGACCTCCTTATGTCAGTGAGGCAAGGATTTGGCTGTGTCTTTCTCCAAAGTGAAAAACACCCCGTCTGGATCCCTGCCAGGGACCTAAAGTACCTCCCACAGGATGATAAACACAACTCCAGGGAGTCTTGTACCCCTGAGGAGTGCCCCTTTGCTCTTTCCCCAGAACTAGAGGATGACATCACTGTGCCTGACCATCCTGGTGCTGACAGCCCTCATCTGGCCCTGTGACAGAGGATTTGGAGATTTGCAGGTGTGAACTTCAAGAATGGCCTTCTCCCTTACTTCCTCCCCTTTTGGGCCCTCTCATTGTTCTTTTTCTTGTTCATTGGGCCTTGCATCATTAATAGAGCCACTCAATTCATTCAGCAAAGAATAGAGGCTATTAAACTTCATCAGGTCAAGATTCATTACTCGCCACTCAGGATACCAACTGGGGCTATGGCCACCACTCATATACCTCCCCTGCCCTCCATGCTGACTAATGACAGGCCAAGGAGAGCCTTGCCGGACCTTGAAGTGTGATACCCAGAGACGGGTATGGTTTCCAAAGGGAGACAACCTAAAACAGAAGTCACACATTTGGTCCCGAGGCTTACTCACAAAAACAAAAGGGGGAGATGTTGGGCCTCATCAAGACCCTGGACAAGGCTTGTTGGAACTTCCTGAGCCTGGCTAGAGTTTCATGATCTGTTTAAGCTGCCTCACCAGCATAATTCAGCACAGCCTTGTGGCTGATGCAATATAGCCTTGGGTAGCAACAGCAACTGGCCCATAGTAATACCCCACTAGCTCATAATAATCTCATGAGACTACAAATCTCGCGAGACTACAAATCTTGCGAGACTACAAATCTCGCGAGACTATGCCTTCTACAGTTGGTGCTGTTAACTGCCTAGGTGAGAGGGCCAATCAGCAAAGACTCACACTAGGACTTATGGGATGTTGGGTGGGGTATATAAGGGCCTGACTGTTGGAATAAAGAAGGCTTTTCCTGCTTTGACAGAGCTCCCAGCCTGGTGTGTTTTTCCCCGGCAGTGAGAGCGGTCAGGGCCGGTGACACTCATCTTCCTGCTCAGCCCCGGCTTGTGCCTGGCTAGACCAGCACTCCCTTCTGCACTAGCTACCGAGAGCCCGGCACCTGGCAATTTAGGTTACCTTACTATATAAAAATCAATTGAACAATGTCTACTATTAAGATGACATTAATGAGTGAAACTAAATTTTATTTTGATGATAGAGAAGATTATTCCGGTTTGTGGAATATGAGCAATATCATGTTGAAAAACAATATATATGTTGTTTTGAATATATTAAACTTAATACAGTATTTTCAGCTTACCTGTACATTTTTGTGTGTGTAAGACAGATATCTAAATAAGTGTAATATATAATAGAGAAAACTCATAAAATGCTAATACAGTTGCTTGTTGTAATTATCATATAGCATGTATTCTAGCTATTATATGTGCTTTTGTACAACTCACAAAATATGGTTATTTATGCTGCTATCTTCATTTATACGCTGCAGTTATATTATCATAGGAAATCACTTGGATGTGGAGATTTTTTTCAGCTTTATGAAGGTTTATTCAATAATAAGTATGACCAGTGACCAAAACACTCATGCAGTACATGATTCTTATACCTTAGGGTTTGCACAGCATTTTATTCCAGAAGTATATCTGAAAATGTCTGAGCATCTGCTATGTATTTATTCAACATAAGCTATATATACCAAATTTAGGGTTAGCATTATATTTTACAAATATCGTGAACCTTATTTTTAATACGAAGTCTTCTTTCAATTTATAAAAACTTTGAAACAATTGTCATGGTTCTCCTCTTAAGTCCTCATTTGTCTGTCTTTCTGATTCTCTTCATTTTCTCACTTTGTATTTTCAGCATTGCAATTGCATAAATATTTCTCATCTGTCTCTGAGAAACAGTAATGCACAAAGATCCCTATATCAGTATCTAGAAACTTCTTAGACAGTGATTACAGTTAATAAAACAAAAAAAATGTGTCTTTTATTTGGGATAGTCTTGTTTACTTGATGCACCATTATAGATTTTTGCCTTCATTATCAACCTGAAATAATTATGATGTCCCATAAAGATACTACTTTTTGATAACATCTTACCTTTCTTAAAATTCTTTTGTAATTGTGTCTTTCTTTTCCTATTTAGTCTACTCTTACTTTATTGAGTTATAGGGATTTCTAACTATATTTTGTGGATACACAATTCCTATTCAGCCCCATAACTTCAATATTCAAAGCAGGCATAGAAAGTTCACACTCTTTAGTCTTTTTAGGACCTAATATTTCTTAAAATATTGACACTGGCTTTTAAACAATACCTCACTTGTAATTTGAATACTGTCTGCTCCAAATGATTACCTTGTTTTTTTATAGTTATTGGTCTTTTTTACTTGGAAACTGCACATATTATTGACAAAAAAATCATACGATGAAAATTTTTATTCCCATCAACTAATTTTTCATATTTTAGGAAGTTATAATTAAAGAAAATGAATGCCTGTCTATATCAGTCTTTAGTATTAAATTCTGGAATAGTGATATGTCTAGTTCAGACAAAAACTGCATATATATATATCCCTAAAAAGGGACAATTCATTTACAACCAAACTTTGAGCAAATATGATTGGAATGAGTGAAACAAACAACAATTCTTAACTTGATTATCTATCTTCTTCATTTGTCTTTGATCTTGGTATAAATATATATATAACAAATAGTCCAAGTTTTGATAACATAGGATTTGATTTGGGTACAACAGAAACTTCTAAGTACTCCTAGCTAAATTACAAGAGTTCAATTTCTTCTCAATTACACTTCTCTATTATCTGATCATCTGAGAGATAGTTTCTTAACATTAGAAATTATCCTCTTCTAAAATATACCTGTCAAGAACAAAAAAGATATAGTATTTTCTGATTATTTTATTATTTATTGATTTTTATTTATTCATTTTTAATTTGTATATCTGCTTAAATTAAGGGTATATGCACATGTCTGTGTGTGTGTGTATGTGTGTGTGTATGTGTGTGTGTGTGTGTGTGTGTGTATGTACATGAGGAGGCCCTGTATCTGACAATGGTATCTTGATCAAATTGCTAAAACCAAGAATGAATTTCTTCTTGTGAAACCAGTCTCAAATTTCACAAACTAAGTAGTTGGCTATGCCTTAACAGTCCTTTCACTATGCCACAAGTGGCCATGTATTTCCAGGTAGTTGTTATCATAGGGCATTGGGTCCTCAACTCTGCAGTATTGTTTGTGTTGATAACTTTTCTCTAATAATAGCTGCATAATATATTTAGGTACTCTGATAATTTGTCAACAGGGAGAAAACTTCAGGTCAATTTTAACTTGATATCTCTGTGTTGTACAAATCATGAGGTATAACATGAATTTTGGGTAGGTAATTTAGATTCAAAGCATATGACTCTTTTGGGGAAATTATATTAAAATGGTAATTCATAAAGCAGTACTTCAGATTATGTTCATTATGATAATTATGGAAAGATATGACTGCATAAGATAATGGATATGGTTTGTCTAGTTCAAGAGAAGATAATTAAAATCTATTGTTAGTAGAGATTTAATATAAATATGAATGGTTTTGTTAGTATATTGAAAATGTCACTCATATTTTCATAATAATAAAATTGTCATTTGTGAATATAATAATATTCTCAATATAAAAATTATAAATATGTGTTGAAATTTTGCTTAATTTGATTAAATATAGATGCATTTGTTAGTAATTAAATTGATAATTTTTGTTAGGAAAACTTTCTAGATAATTAATAAATTAAATTTAACAATTTTAATATATGCTTCATTGCAAATAACAAATAAGTTATTCATTTACAAAGTAATCAGTTTTACTTTTAAAAGATAATTTTCCTAAAATTATTGCTGTAAGTGATCTCATTTCCTATGAGCTTTTTCTTCTGGTCTAAATTTCTTGTATATTGCTATTTTATAGACCAAATTCACAACTGCTGAATTTCCAAATTCTCCTTTGTGTATGAATCTTTGGATTAGCTGGCAGAGTCAACATGCACTGCAAAGTTTTTCTTCTCTTCTTTGTAAAAGAATGGATAATAAAAAGAATTAGATTTGCTTGGCCTTTCTCAAAATTTAAGCATCAGCTAAATACTGGATGAAAAACCCTTTTCAATAGAATTTAAAACAAAAGAAATCCACACAAGAAATTTTGAAAAGATTATGAAAAAACGTATCCAGAGTTTTTTTTGTTTTAATGGGAATATAAGAGAGATTATTAATATTAACATGTATAAATGATGATGCATTTTTAGATTATAAGAATTACATTAAAGTTTAAGTACATAGTTTGTAACAATGGCTCCCAACAATTTAAACTTTGTATGTATATAATATTTCAATTTAATGAATCAATGCACTTTCTAGAGTTTTATTATAAATGAGTCCTCATAGTTTGAACTTCTAGATTTATAATATAAAATTAGTTCTTGTGGTACAATTAAGTATTTATGAATTGTTTCATGTTATACAGAGAAAAGGTTAGGTGGAAGGGGTGTCATTTTCACAGTTTCAATATGTTATCCCTTCTAGTACAAGTATCACAGTTAGTAATCTGTAACTCTCTTCACATATGGTTTGCCATGGCCAGTGACAGACTTGTTAGTGGTGTGGTTGGTGATTAGTAACACCCTTAAGAGGTTCAGAACACTGTGTGAAGGTCTTGCCTTGTCTAGACAGGGACTTCCTTTGAGACAAGGAAGATATGTACATTTCATTGAAAAGGAGATTAGATTTTACAGCCTAAAGAGCAGTCTAAAACCAAAAAGGTTAAAAAGAAATATGATACAGCTAAACAGGAAAGAAAATGGGAAGGACTATGTGCCCTCTTCTGAGTCATGTACTTATTTTCCAACTTAGACCATCCAGCATTTTCCAACTCAGACCAACAGCAGCACTGCGATTTCACAATATATCTCACTGCCCAGCATGACCTGCTCTTGATACTGGTCTAGGGGTATTCATTAGTTTCTTAAAGAATTAGTTAGCAGGCAAATATTGAATATTCACATTTGTTTTAAAATGAGAAACAATAAAGCCGAGACTCTAGGAATCTAAAAGATTGACAGAAGGAAGTCTGCCTCCCCATGGCAAAGTTATCTTCAGAGCAACATTAAAAATCTGCCAGACAATAAAGGTACGTTTAAGTGGGAGCAAACTGTGAAAGACCCAGAGTGTTACACTTTGAACTCCAATGCTAAGAAAAATATGGCTTACCAGTTGCAATCATCACAGCTCCAAACTCCAGATCATACAGAGAGAGAAGGATGACATTGGTTAGCAGTACAGAACCATCCCGAGATACCAGTGAGCTCTCTTAGAATAGACTACATCAAAACAAATGAAGTAGTAGCAACATTCTGAGGAAATGTTGCTTTCATGAGTAATGTGACTCAGTGCTGTTCATTTCAGGTCCTTGGTTCCTTACTGATATTTCTCCTCAGATCCTTTGGATACTTTTTTTAAAATAGTGAATGCTGGGTAGAGAATTCATTCTCAACAGCTGCAAGCTACTCAAACCTTTTCATGCAAACTCATGACATTAGAGTAGAAATAGTAATATTTTCCCATATCCTCACTGTAATAGAGAAAGTTAAAACACTGTAGTCCTCTCCCTTGACAGCAAGTTTTGTGGTGTTTAGTAATGGAATTTCACATTTTTGAGAAAATGCTTAGATTCAGAGAATGGATTCATTTTTAAAGTGCTCAGGGAATCTTAGCACACAAATCTCCAAACCACTGAAAGGCCAACCTTGCCTGGAGGCCACAGGCCCATTAGTACTTGTTCAGGGTCCCGTTCTCTTCTCTGGAGATCAGACTTTGCAAATAAGAAATCGGTGGCCATTAATCCTTCGCATTTGTGAAGGAGGCTGCTTCTGAACTTTATTCTTAACCCAATCCACATGAGAGTAAGATTCTTAAGTGAATTGACCTTTGTTCTTATAGCCAGAATCTTTACAGAACTGTGCACTAGTTTGTTTCATAGAGGTTGAGTCAGTTCGTCCTAGAGGTCTCTCTTGACTCCATGAGGTAAATGAGGGTTAAAATTTCCTAAGGCAGAAGGATTTGAAACAATGTCTTTTCATGTCCACTGTTCCAAAGCTTCGAAAGGATTGTTTCCTCCATCCTTTTGTATTCAATAATCATTAACCCACAAATATAAACAATGTACTACTTTCTGTCCACATTGTGACAACAGAATCTCTAGCAAAAGAACTGAAGAGTTTATTTTACTTTGCAGGGCCTTCCAGGTGATAAAATCCATAAAGACAGATAAGGTACAATGTTAGAAGTGTAAGGTGCCTGATTACTTTGCATCTATAGTTAAGAATTAGGGAGTGATGAATGTTGGTACTTAACTCACATTCTCTTTTTTACTCATCTTAGATCTAGACAGGAAATGCTATCACTTAACACTTTGTACTGGGCTTCCCACTAAACTAAACTAATCTAGATAATCCCTTGCAAATATATCCAGAGGCATTTGAAAATAAAGCCCATCTGAAAATAAAGATTAACCATTGAGAGTAGTTCTATTACTTGATTCATGTTTTCATCATTTTAAATAATAAAGGACTTTCACAATACATTACATTTTGGGGGGATTTATGAGTCTAACAACTTTTCTTGGTTACTCAGTTTCATAATTACAATGAACTGTTTCATAAGTTTGCATTAAACTTCCACTGAGAAGTGACATTGTTTCTCTCATCTTTCTATATAACTCAGTACTGAAAATTGATTGTCTAATGGAAAGCAGCCATTGTATCTCAGTAAAAAAAAAGGGGGGGGTATTGTTTTTGTCTGGATCCTGCAGAATGCTTATTCCTGGAAACTTCTACTGGAGAGGTAATAGCATACTAATACATGGAAAACCTCAGACCCATAAGACAGGTTTGGATCACACGGACCAGTTTGATAAAAGCACACAACATGGAAAGACAGATAAATTGACAACCACCAAGACACAGTAACACTGGGCTAAAAGCTTCTTTTAAGAGGCTTATTTACCCCACCCCGGAGCCGAGCTGCCCAGCCAGCAGCACCCACGCCGCGCGGCCGCTGGCTCTGCCCCCAGCACCCCCTCCGCGCCGAACCCCGACCAGCGCCCAGGTGAGAGAGAGCCCCTCCCAGCCCTGTCCCCCAACCCGGAGCCCAGCCGCCTGGCCAGCAGCACCCGCGCGTGCCTGCCGGCTTAGCCTCCGCCCCCCCCCCACACACCAGCCCCTTGTGCCCTCCCGCCCCGTGCCCCTCCGCCCCCCCCAGGTCGCAGGTGAAGAATTCTGCCATCAACATCAGACCCTCTGCCTCTCTGGCCCACCGGGGACCTACGCACGTGGTCCACGAAGACACACTGCTACTCAGAATTTCAATAGAGTCCAAAGGAAACTCAAGCAAAACTTTAAGGAACAAAGAGAACACAGGCCATACATCTGGACTTCACTACAACCATTGTATCACATGCGAGACTCTTCACATCTAGCCTAAAGATAAGTAAACCTTTTTTTTTTTTTTTTCTTTTCTCTCACCTTACTGATCCTTTCTAGTATCAATGTTGTAGGTCAGCTCCCTCATACAGCCACCCCAAAAACATACAACTCCAGGGAGTATACCACCCACCCTCACATTTCACCAAGATACTAGATCGTAAAAGTGCACTACCATACTTATATTCATCCCCTGGTTACTTAACTGACGTACTAACATCCTAGTAGTCTCATCTAGGATATAACAATACCAATACACAAACATACCCAATCCAAGGCAAGCACTAGTAACAACTGGCAGGTATAACAATACCAACTACATCGGTTCAGTGAAAAACACACAGAAACTGAAAGGTCCTAAAAAACAAAACAACAGTGTACAAGTCAAAGTGCAGATCCACGAGAAACAAAACCCAGGAACAATCTCCCACCAAAAGAATCAATCCCATAACGATGGATTGCGACCAGAACAAATCCATAGAAAATAGCCATGAAAGCCAGACCCAACATAACGACTTTCAGAGTATGATCATTACCATGATTAATAATATGAAAGAGGAAATCCGAGAAGAGTTAAATAACCATGTCAACCACTTTGAACAGGAACACAACAGGAACCTGGAGGAGTTGAGAAAAACAGTTCAAGAAACAAAAATAGGTATAGAGCAGGTAAAACAGTCTCAGGCAGAGTTAAAATTGAACTAAGAGATAAGTTATCTTCAACCCAAAACTCTACAGAGAGTCTTATCAGCAGAACAAATGAGGCAGAAAATAGAATCTCAGCTTGAAGAAAAAGTAGGAGAATTAACCAGCTCAATGGAAGAGATTGTTAAAGCCAAAAAGATACTGGAGAGGAGCAGTCAAGAAATATGGGACACCCTGAAGAAGCCTAACATGGACATTCATGGAATACCAGAACAAGAATCCCAAAATACCACACCTGAGGAAATGTTTCAATTCATCATAAATGAAAACTTCCCACAACTAAAGAATGAGAGGCCTATCCAAATACAAGAGGCATTTCACACTCCAAACAGATATGACCAAAATAGAAAATCGCCACGGCAAATAATAGTCAAAACACTCCACATTCAAGACAAAGAAAAGGTGCTGAGAGCTTCAAGAGAAAAAAAGCAAGTCACTTTTAAAGGTAAACCTATTAAAATAACAAATGACTATTCAATGGAAACAGTAAAAGCAAGAAGAGCTTGGAGAGACATACTTCAAGTATTAAATGAGCAAAAATGCCAACCCAGACTGATATACCCGGCAAAACTATCTGTCATGATTGAGGGAGAAAGAAAAGTTTTTCAGCACAAAGACAACTTGAAGGGATACATGTCTACAAAACCAGGCCTTCAAAAAATGCTAGAAATGATACTCAGGCTTGAAGAAAAGAACAAGCGTATCCAGGAGGACAGAAGGGAAGTATAATACCAACAAAATATAAATATCAAACATCATGCTCACAAAATCTACTAAACATAAAAAATGTCCAGAATTAAAAATAATTTCTCCATTATAACATTAAATGTCAATGGCATTAACTCACCAATTAAGAGACATAGATAACAAACTTGGATTAAAAACCACAATCCAACAATCTGCTGCCTTCAGGAAACTCATCTCACCACAAAAGATAGGCACGTCCTAAGAATGAAAGGCTGGTCCAAAATCTTGCAAGCTAATGGTACCAGGAAACAGGAAGGGGTAGCAATTATGCTATCAGACAAAGTGGACTTCAAACCAAAGAAAATCATAAGAGACACAGATGGATACTACGTTTTAGTCACAGGTACAATTCACCAGGAAGACTTCACAATACTGAACATATATGCACCCAATATGGGCCCCTCCACATTCATTAAGAAAACCCTACAGCGTCTAAAGCAAGAAATCAACCCCCAAACGATAATTCTTGGGGACTTCAACACCGCCCTCTCAACATGGGATAGATCAACAGGTCAAAAGCTTAACAGAGACACTTTGGAGCTTAACCAAACCCTTACTGAAATGGACCTTACAGATCTCTATCGAACTTTTCACCCACGTACCAAAGAATACACATTTTTCTCAGCAGCACACGGAACTTTCTCCAAAATAGATCACATATTGGGCCACAAAATGAATCTACACAAATACAAAAAAGTCGAAATTCTAGCCTGAGCCCTATCAGACCACCATGGCCTAAAGCTGGACATCCACAACAACACAACAAACAAGAGAAAATACACTAACTCCTGGAAACTTAACAATATGATGCTGAATGAGAACTGGATTCAGGAAGAAATTAAAAAGGAAATTCAAGATTTCCTGAAAGTGAACGGTAATGAAAATACAACTTATCAAAATCTCTGGGACACAATGAAAGCTGTTCTAAGAGGTAAGTTTATAGCTCTTAATGCCTACATCAGAAAATTGGAAACATCAGAAATAAATAATTTAACGATGCAGCTTAAGGCTTTGGAGAAACTTGAGCAATCTGATCCCAAAAGTAGTAGAAGAGAGGAGATTAGCAAAATAAGGGGAGAAATATCTGAAATCGAGATTAAGAAAACGATAGATAAAATCAACCAGTCAAAAGGCTGGTTCTTTGAAAAAATCAATAAGATTGATACACCCCTAGCTAAATTAACCAAAAGCAGGAGAGAGAAAACCCAAATTAACAAAATTAGAAATGAACATGGAGTTATCACTACGGATACCCAAGAAATCCAGAGAATTATAACATCATATTTCAAAAACTTGTACTCTGTGAAGTTTGACAACACAAAAGAGATGGATGAATTTCTAAGTAAACACAACCTACCTAAATTGAATGAGGAAGTTGTGAATTATTTAAATAGTCCTATAACATACAAGGAAATTAAAGAAGTAATCTCGAATCTTCCCACCAAAAAATATCCTGGGCCAGATGGATTCAGCACAGAATTCTACCAGACATTTAAGGAGTTAATAACACCAATACTCCTTAAACTGTTCCATCAAATAGCAAAGGAAGGAACACTGCCAAATTCCTTCTATGAAGCTAATATCGTCTTAATCCCAAAACCCAATAAAGATTCACTTAAAAAAGAAAACTATAGGCCGATCTCTCTGATGAACACAGATGCAAAGATTCTCAACAAAGTCTTAGCAAATCAGATTCAAAAACATATCAAAAAGATCATTCACGGGGACCAAGTAGGCTTCATGCCCGGCACACAAGGTTAGTTCAACATACGCAAGTCAATAAATGTAACTCATCATGTAAACCAGTCCAAAGTCCAAGACCACATGATACTCTCGATAGATGCAGAAAAAGCCTTTGACAAAATCCAACAGCCTTTTATGATCAAAACGCTAGAGACTGTAGGAATGAAAGGAACCTTTATCAATATAATAAAAGCTGTATACAACAAGCCCACAGCAAGGATTATGCTCAATGGGGAACAATTGGAAGCATTCCCACTTCGATCAGGAACTAGACAAGGCTGTCCACTTTCACCACTTCTATTCAATATTGTACTTGAAGTCTTAACTGAAGCCATAAGACAATAAAGGGACATAAGAGGGATTCAAATCGGCAAGGAAGAAGTCAGGCTATCCCTATTTGCAGATGACATGATCTTACACCTGAGTGATCCCAAAAACTCCACCAGGAAGCTCCTGGAACTAATTGAGAAGTTCAGTAGGGTGGCAGGATACAAAATAAATGTGCAAAAATCAGAGGCCTTCCTATATGCCCAGAATGAAAGAAGTGAAAAAGCCTTGAGAGAAACAATCCCATTTACTATAGCCCCTAAAAAAATGAAATACCTTGGTATAAACCTAACTAACCAAGGAGGTAAAAGACCTTTACAATGAAAACTTTAAAACCCTAAAGAAAGAAATAGCAGAAGACACCAGAAGGTGGAAAGACCTCCCATGTTCCTGCATTGGTAGAATCAACATCGTAAAAATGACCATCCTACTAAAGGCAATATACAAATTCAATGCTATACCAATTAAAATCCCAAAGCAATTCTTTAATGAAGTTGCCCAAATAACCTCAAAATTCATATGGAGGCACAAAAGACCCAGGATAGCAAAGACAATCCTGAGTAACAAAAACACTGCTGGAGGTATTACCATACCAAACCTTAGTTTATACTACAAATCCATATATAAAAACTGCCTGGTACTGGCTCCAAAATAGACACACAGATAAATGGATAAGGATTGAAGACCCAGATATAAGCCCCCAAAAATACAGCCATTTGGTCTTTGACAAAGGGGCCCAAAGAATCCAATGGAAAAAGAACAGCATCTTCAACAAATGGTGCTGGCAAAACTGGATCTCCACATGCAAAAGATTAAAGCTGGACCCATACTTGTCACCATGTACAAGACTTAATTCCAAATGGATCAAGGACCTTGATTTAAGGCCAGAGACTTTAAAAACCATAGTTGAAAGGATAGGGAACTCCCTCGAGCTGATTGGGCTAGGCCAACACTTCCTAAACAGACATCCAATGGCACAGTCACTGCTACCAACTCTCAACAGTTGGGATCTTGTGAAATTAAAGAGCTTCTGTTCAGATAAAGAGACTGTAACATGAACTCAAAGGCAACCCACAGAATGGGAGAAAATCTTCACTAACCACATATCTGACAGAGCTCTACTGTCCAGAGTGCACAAAGAACTTAGAAAACTAAACTCCTAGGAAAACACTGGCCCAATTAAAAAATGGGCCCTGGAACTTAAAAGAAACTTTACCAGAGATGAAATTAAAATGTCTAACAAATATCTTAAAAAATGCTCCACTTCCTTCGCCATCAGGGAAATGCAAATCAAAACTTCCCTGAGATATCATCTCACCCCAGTCAGGATGGCAAAAATCCACAATACAAACAACGACAAATGCTGGAGAGGATGTGGAGAGAGGGGAACTCTCCTACATTGCTGGTGGGAATGCAGGCTCATACAGCCACTCTGGCGAGCCGTCTGGAGATTCTTAAAGAAATTAAAGATTGAAATGCCATTTGACCCTGCTATTCCACTTTTGGGTATAACCCCCCATGCAGCAGATGTTCGCCTCGATAGCACAAGCTCGACCATGTTCATAGCAGCACTGTTTACAATAGCAAAGTCATGGAATCAACCTAAATGTCCAACAGTTGACGAGTGGATAAGGAAAGAGTGGTACATCTGTACAATGGAGTACTACTCAGCCATCAAAAAATGATGAATTACTGGAATTTGCTGGGAAATGGATGTCATTAGAAACATTATATTAAGTGAAGTATCCCAGACCCAGAAAATTAAGCGCCATATGTACTCCCTAATAGGTGGCTCCTAGTACCAAACTCACCCAGCCCACATTGTGACTCTCAAAAGTAAACCTATGTAACACAGTAATTGCAAGGATTATGAACAAGAGAGATGGGGTAGGAGGGCCAAACTAGAAACAAGGACAGAGGGGACCATATTACAGCAGAGAAAATAGGCCTCCATCAAGGTCTGCAAGTAAGTAATGAGAAACCTGGTTAAGTTCACAGATGTTCTTTCCTGATCTCACCAGAAGGGGAGGGCATATAGTCTAGCAGATAAAAAGTAATCATTTTGCAAATGGGTGATGGACCCCTCCCTCACTGAGGTTTCCTGCTCTTATTACATCTACCCTTGAATGTGCTATTATAACAAGACTCCAATTTAACAGCTTTTTGTCTCTGGCCAGGGGGTGACATACAGTGCCCAGCAGAATGGAGTGAAGGGCATTGCAGGAGCAGCAAAACTGCAAAAGAAAATCAACAAACCACAATCCAGAACTTCAGAGACTCTATATCAATCACATAGAACTAGGACAGCCTAATCTCCCCCCATCCTGGAGCTCAGGGACATTTGCGGAAGAGGGGGCGGTAAGATTGTAAGAGCAAAAGGATGGGAGGAGCAATGATTTGCAAGATTCTCAACAATAGTTGGGGCCAAAGCAATCATAATGGGACTTTGCATGCCCTGCGCAATGTCCAGTGCACTGTTGCCCTCATAAAGTCTAGCATCTGTTAAGGGCACCGAGACCCCTGGAGGCAAGGGATTGACAGCCATAGTAGTGATCCTATGCTTAAGGGGAACAAGAGAAAGGGCTTATGGAAATGCCACTGGGGTCCTTATATGTCATCGGAGATGAGGACCCAGTGGAGAGTTAGGCGTACACAATAAAGGACTCTCTGGGAATTTGGGGGGAGGCACTGGGGAATGGGGAGGGAGAGGAGGGGGAGGAGGGGGTTTGGGGGGAGGAGGGGGGAGGGAGGTAACTGGTAAAAAAATTTTAAAATGTATAATTAAATTTTTAATTAAAAAAAAGAGGCTTATCTACCTTGAGCCTCCGCTACTGAAGTTTTCAAGGTCAAAAATCGCACAATCAAAACCATCTGTTCAGATCAAGTTTTGTCCTTCTGAATATTTCTGAAAAGTATGTAAAATTTTATTTTTTGAGTTTTTTCCTTGCCTTTAGAGACTCCATTTTAAAAGTATCTTTAAATTATACTTTGTGAACAGAGGATGATGATAGATGGGCAGAGGCATGTATGGCTCCATCTGGCTGGCATTAATCTTTTGGTACAGATGACTTACACATGGGAGTACAAGTATTAAAACTGTTTAAATTTATGTGATCAAATTAGTCATATTCATATTAATAAATATATGTGGACATCTTAAAATCATCTCACGTAAAATAGGCCCATGAGCATATTGGGCCCACCAGACTTAAGGATGGTAGTAGCTTATTCATTTGGACCCCATGAAGAGGTAGACCTTTATTATGGGATGTTCGTGGCCTACACCACTTTTTCATCTGACTAAATAGTACATATATCAAGGGACCAGAAGAACTCCAGACTGCCCAGGGTAACAGGTTGTGCAATCTACTTGAGTTGCCTCATATGCATCCTCCTATTCTATCACCCTGACCTGGACTACTTTCCACTCATTTACTGACCTAGACTTGTTCCTGCTCTTTGCCTTATCCTGCTCCTTTTTCAACCTTGACTCCGTAGTCTGATATTCTGGCCAGCACTTCATCTACAGATTCACTAAGTTCCTTAAATTATCAATACAACTCTATTTGCATTCCTGTCAGCTTCTAATTATATGAGGAATTCTGAAACCTTTTTGCCTTCTTATACCTTTAAATTCTTTAGCCTACAAATGTAGGTAGATAGCTAGATAGCTAGATAGGTAGATAGATAGCTAGATAGCTAGATAGGTAGATAGATAGAAGATAGATAGATAGATAGATAGATAGATAGATAGATAGATAGATAGGCAGAGAGAGATGATAGGTGCTTATTGTTTGATATAACATGCAATCTGACTAGTATTTAGAATTAATATCAGAATGAGAGTATTCCCATTCAGATCATCCAGAGAAGCCGAAGTATTTGGCAAGTTGTAGGCAACTGAAGTGTTATAACTTTTGAATTTTTATTATGAATAAATTCTGACATTGTGAAAAGATACAATTTTTTTCATCTATTCTTCTATAACAGTATGTTCATGGCACTATCCCATATTTTGAAGTCAAAAAATGATTTTAGTAAAGAATTTGCATTATACCATTAGTACATTAATTGATAACTAAAATAGTTGTTTAATGGGTCTTGTTTTTAAATAATGACTAAACAATGGCCATTATTGCATTTAACTTTATGCTGGCTACAAATAAACCAGAAGATATTTCTAGCAATTATTTTGAAGAAAGATTAAAAAAATATTACTGGAAGTGAAAGAAAAGGGAAACTATATATGATGAGAGAAATTTTGGCAACAACATGGGAAAAAGAAACCTAGATCATTATTCTTAGACGTCTTGAACAGCTTCCAAGAAGCACTTAGAAAGTTTTAATTTTCTTCTTTTAGATGCTAATGGTAAAATACAGAAGAGGAATAAGTAAATAATGAATTCTCAATTTAAAAAAATACAAGAAACATAAGAATTCAAGCTTTTGGTTTCAGTAATAAAACTACTGTTCAAATTCAGCATCTATTAGAAAAAAATTTTAAGACAAGAAGAACTTTCAAGGAGAGAATCAGTCCAGTGTGATATCAAGAATGCAGACTGCAGGATAAGTTTCATAACAGAATGACTAAAAGACCTTGTGTCAAGACCTCATGAAAAATGAGGAAAACACCTAATAAGGTTTCCAAGAAACTTATAAGAGTATTCTTAAAATTCCTGTGCCATAAGAGAGTCTATCTGAGAACCTTAATGTCACACTGCATTAAGTCTTTCAAATGAACAGAAAGGCATATAAGAATATCAAGGAAAATGTCACATAATATTTTGATCTAAGCATAAGTGCTAAATTGTAAAGATATATTGATGTAATTTTTATATAATGTAGAAGGTTAAGTTTTTGTAGACACATCCCAAAGTTCTAAAACATACTGCATGTTTAGAATGAAAAGAACAGAGTCAACACAGAATGCAATGTGAACGTGATTTTGAACAACTGACTTCTTTATTCAGGGTACAGGTTGTGTTTATTTCATGATGAACTCGTTTTATTTCTTATATTAATGGAAGGACAGACCCAGGAACTATGAAGGAGTAACACAGATCCATAGAAAGTTATTGTCAGAATTCTATCCAAGAAACCAGTGATGTAGGGTAGTTTGGAATAGTTCTGAAAGGCAGCATGCCCTGTGGAGAAAAAGGCTACTGAGAACAGAGGCACCCAATGAGAAAAAGCTGTTTCAAAACTGGATTATGCAGCCCCAGTCATGCTACCTTATGCCACATGAATTAGAGACAAACAGCCAAGCTGAGCCTGACTGAATGCTTGAACTCCAAAATTTCAAGCAAAGTGAAATGGTTGCTTATCCTACAAATATTTGGAATTCATTATTGTACTTCAATAGATAAATATGCAGTTTGACCTTTCATTTATTACATCAAATAATATATATAGTAATTACATTTAGCCTAATTATAAATTAATGACTCCATGCCTTTACTTAGTGAAATATAAGCAATATAAGATAATAAAAAATATAAGATAAATCAAAAGTGCAATTCTTACTCACCTCAGGACTTCCCAGAATTTGTATAATAAATTATATTTTAAAGATAATATTTATCAAATGAAGTATAAGAATTTTCTCCTTTGTCGGGGCTAGAGAGGTGGCTCAAGGGTTAAGCCTCTGCCTTGCAGGCGGAAGGTCCTGAGTTCAGATCCTAGACCCCACCTATAGATGCCAGCCAGAAGCGGGGCGGCCTGAGTTTCTGGTCCTGGTAGGGCGGAGCTTGTGAATCTCAGGGCAGAGTAAAAAAAGGAGGAAGTGAAGGCAGAGGTAGTCCATGGTGGTTCCCGAATTCACCAGTGGTTCTACACACACACACAAACACACACAAACACACACACACACACATACACATACACACACGTGCACACACACACGAGCACACACGCACAATTGAATAAATAAATTAAAAAATACATGAATTTGTCATTTATTGTTGGTCATTTCTTCTAATATTAAACAATGGCCTTTAGTTAGTTAAATGCATGGCTGGAGACATGGCTCAGGGGTTAATTTAAAACCATTAGATAAGCACTTGTGTGAGTAAATACATGAAATACAAGGTGACTTTGTTTAGTCTAGACATGTAATCCTTTAAAAAATATTAAGTGTTTAATGTACTTATTTATGTATTCCAAATTAAATTGATTATGCCAAAAATATGACTCTCACCAGAAATGATAATGAATCACTATTTACAAAATTAAGAAAAAGTACTTCTTGGGAACACAAATGTGAACATTCATAGTGTTACTTTTTCAAATGTATTTTATGTATTTTATTTGAAATCAAGAGAAGGAAGATGGAGTGGGTGGGAGGAAAAAGAGAAGAGGAAGAACAAAATGGAAGAGAAGAAGGAGGAGGAGGAGGCCTATGACACAAGTGTTGTGCATATGGGGGTCAGAAGAAAACTTTTTGACAACACATTTTATTTTTGTCTAATCATACAAGCTCAATAAGTACCCCTGTCCTCTCCCTCCTTCCTCCACTCCTTTGTTGTCTTCCATTTCATTCTCCCCCCTCCCTCCCTTCTCCTCTCCCAGCACCTCTCCCTTCTTCCCTCCCATCCCCTGGAGCATCCCTTTATGTGAACTTCAAACCTCCCTCTGAGTCTTCCTCCCTAGTAAGAGTCACAGGACTCAGTGGCACAGCCCAGAGCCCCTTCTTGGGCTTCCTGTTAGTATGGGAACTTCTATTATGACTTTTTAATCCCTTGCCTCTAAGGATTCTAATGCCTGAGCCTTCTCCTCTGTGATCCCT
Organism: Typhlomys cinereus; assembly: GCA_023101885.1. Classification (NCBI taxonomy): domain Eukaryota; kingdom Metazoa; phylum Chordata; class Mammalia; order Rodentia; family Platacanthomyidae; genus Typhlomys; species Typhlomys cinereus. Next base: position 5,795,636 of record JALPQD010000029.1, read on the forward strand.
GCTAGACTTTGGGCGATCATTGACATGCGAGTTATTTTTCTGGTCAGGCATAGTTCAGTCCTGGCTGCTGTAGGCCTAACTTGTGTGCAGTATCTTGCATATCATTGGTCCTCCACATATTTAGGCTATTACTATCTTGCGATCCCCTCTTCTGCAAGATTCCCTGAGCTTTAGGATAAGGAGGAGATATTTGGCTGGTCTGGTTCCAGGTGAATAATGTAGGGTAATTGGTGCTCTGAATTATGATTTGTTGTTTTCAGTTAGCTATTCCTGCGCTGCCCTTGGCACATCCTGATTAGCATGGAAGGTCACTTCCTAACCAAAGGTAAAAGACTGTTTAAACGAAGATTTTAATATAAGAGGAAACTCAAAGATAGATAGAAGAATAGGAGTAGGACTAGCAGAGTGTGTGTATGTGTGTATGTGTGTTTGTGTGTGTGTCTGGGGGGGTTCGTTATCCCATTTGCCAGATGGTTACCATCTATCTGCCAGTTCCTATGTCCTCTCTGATTGCTGAGATCAGACCTGTTGAATTTCAAGTGAACAGGAAGGGAAATGACAGTGAGCTACTTACATACAATACATGACTGTGGCCTTTTTTTCTCTACTGAAGGGTGTTGCCCTATCTCCTTTATTTTGAGGTCCTCCTTTCCCTTCCCTTCTGTTAATAATCCTTTGCAATTACAGTGGGTATTATAGAGATTTACCTTTGAATACAGAAAAGACAACTTTCTGTAGCTGATTTTTTTCCCCACTCTGTGCGCTCCAGGATAAAACTCAAATCATAAAATTTCATAGAAAAAGCTATATTCTCTCAATCATTTTGCCCACTCTCAAATCTATCATTGCTTTTACATTACATATCAAATTTCAATATTTTTCTTAGTTTGCACATAAAAATAATGGATATATATTAAATATTATTTTATAATATGTTCAGTCTTATACTTCTAAAATACTTTATTTTCTTAAAGATTGTACCTACAGTCTTCAAATTGTTGTTTAGTATTACTTTTAAATATTATAAATAATCTCCACTATTATCAAAATCTAAATAATTCTAAGAAAAGCAGAAATCAGGCTGGAAGGAAAACATCTTCAGTCTTAGTTTCACAAGAATGTTTTTAATTTTTAAAACAATTTTTATTCAGAGCAATTTTTTTAGAATAAATATATTCTTAATCTAAAGTCTCTTGAAGAGCATGTGTTTATTCATTTTATTTCAAAGTTAGCTAAATTTTTTTATTATTTATTCAATTGTGCATGCAAGCGTGTGTGTGGGTGTATGCATGTGTGTGTGTGTGAGTGTAGAACCCCGGGTGAATTCGGGAACCAGCATGGATGCCTCCACCTCCTCGTTTAGGATCCGAACTCAGGACCTCCCACCTGCAAGGCAGAGGCGTCACCCCTGAGCCACCTCTCCAGGCACAGCTAAATTTAATTATATATGTGCTTATGCTACTAAAATGAAATAGATCATACAATATCAGAGGAAAGGCCAAGTCAGTATCTTTAGATTTATGACATACACTGACTCTGCCAAACTCTTCATTGTGTATTCCACAGTATTAAGTGTTTATGTTTCATTACTAACTGGCTACTTTCTTTTTTTAACATTTTTTATTATTATTTCTGCTCATACAAACTTAATAGGTACACCACTTCCCTCCCTCCCTTCTCCTCACCCCCAAACCCTTGATCCCCCTCCCCTCACCTCGCCCTCCCCATCCCCCAGTGCCTCCCCTCCCAATCCCCAGAGAGTCCTTTAATGTGCATGCCAGACTCTCCTCTGGGCCCTCCTCTCCGATGATGTATAAGGACCCAGTTGTATTTCCTTGAACCCTTTCCTGTGCTCCCCTTAAGCATAGAAATACTACTGTGGCTGTCAATCAATCCCTTGTCTCCAAGGATCTTGGTGCATTTAGCAGATGCTAGACTTTGTGAGGTAAATAGGGTGTTGGACATTGCACAGGGCATGCAAAGTCCAATTATGATTGCTTCGCCCCTAACTTGTGTGGAGTATCTTGAAAATCATTGCTCCTCCCATCCTTTTGCTCTTACAATCTTACCACCCCCTCTTCCACAAATGTCCCTGAGCTTCAGGATGGGGAGAGATTAGTCTGGCCTAGTTCTAGGTGGTTGATATAGAGTCTCTGAAGTTCTGGATTGTGGTTTGTTGATTTTCTTTTGCAGTTTTGCTGCTCCTGCAATGCCCTTCACTTTATCCTGATGGGCACTGTATGTCACCCCCTGGCCAGAGACAAAAAGCTGTTAAACTGGAGTCTTGTTATAAGAGTGCATTCAAAGGTAGATTTAATAAAAGTAGGAAACCGCAGTGAGGGAGGGATCAATTGCCCATTTGCAAAATGATTACTTTTTATCTGCCAGACTATATGTCCTCCTCTTCTGGTGAGATCATACCCCCTCAGTTGTAAATAATCAGGAACGAAAGTCTGAGAACTTAACCAGGTGTCTCATTACTTACTTGCAGTCCTTGATGGAGGCCTATTTTCTCTGCTGTAACATGGTCCCCTCTCTCCTTGTGTCTTAATCTTTAAGTGTCTCTAGGTGGGCTAGGTGGGTTTGGTACTAGGAACCACCTATTAGGGAGTACATACAGCACTTTATTTTCTGAGTTTGGGATACTTCATTTAATATAATTGTTTCTAGCGCCCGCGGTCCAGCCGTGCCTTCACCCGGGACCTCGGTAAGCTCCGCCCGCGCCTGCCCACCAGAACACCAGGTCAGCCCTAAGGGACCCAGCTCCTAACACCACCATCCAGCCAGAGCAGCACGAAGGGCCAAGGGACGAGGAGGACCTCCCCCTGCGCCCGGCCCCGCCCCAGCTCCCCTCGGGTTAAATAGCTCCACGCCGATGCCTCCATCCTCCCTTCCCCACACTGCTCCGCTGGCCGGGACGCACGTGCGTGGTCCAGCCGGGCCTCATCCCCGACCTAGGTAAGTCTCCGCCGGCGCCAACCCACCAGGACCCCAGGCCAAATAATTCAGTTTAGAAAAATTGAGAGATCTTAAGAGTTAAAATGACAATGCCAAAGTCAAAGTGCAAATCCATGAGAAGCAACACTCAAGTAAACAAATTTCCCACTAAAGAAATTAATCCCATAATGTTAGACTCCAACCAGAACAAACCCGCGGAAAAAGGCCAAGAAAGCCTCACCCAGGATAAAGACTTTCAAATTATGATCATTACCATGTTCAATGCTATGAAAGAGGAAATCCGGGAGGAATTACATAATCGAATCAATCGCTTTGAAGAGGAACACAACAGACATCTGGAGGAGTTGAGAAAAACAGTGCAAGAAACAAAAAGTGGCATAGAGCAGTTAAAACAAACTGAAGCAGAGTTTAAAACTGAGCTAAAAGACAAGTTATCTTCAACCCAGAACGCCACAGAGAGTCTTATCAACAGAACTAACTAAGCAGAAAACAGAATTTCAGATTTTGAAGATAAAGTGGGAGTACTAACCAGCTCAATGGAAGAGGTTGTTAAAGCCAAAAAGATACTTGAGAGAAATATCCAAGAGATATGGGACACCCTGAAGAAGCCTAACATGGTTATTCATGGAATACCAGAGCAAGAATCTCAAAATACCACCCTTGAGGAAATTTTTCAAACTTTCCTCATCTAAAAAAAGAGAGGCCCATCCATATACAAGAGGCATTCCGCACCCCAAACAGATACGACCAAAATAGAAGCACGCCACGGCAAATAATAGTTAAAACACTCCACATTCAAGATAAAGAACTGGTGCTGAGAGCTTCAAGGGAGAAAAAACAAGTCACTTTTACAGGTAAACCTATTAAAATAACAAATGACTTTTCAGTCGAAACAGTAAAAGCAAGAAGAGCTTGGAGAGACATACTTCAAGTATTGAATGAGCAAAAATGTCAACCCAGGCTGATTTACCCTGCAAAACTATCAGTCATGATCGAGGGAGAAAGAAAAATTTTCCAGCACAAAGACAACGTTAAGGGATACATGTCCACCAAACCAGGCCTTCAAAAAATGCTAGAAATGATACTCAAGCGTGAAGAAAAAAACAGGCATATCAAGGAGAACAGAAGGTAAGTATAACACCATTAAAAGTGAAGCAATATACCTATAAAAGCTACTAAACATAATAAATGTCTGGAATTAACAATAGTTTCTCCATTATAACACTAAATGTTAATGGAATTAATTCACCGATCAAGAGACACAGATTACAAACTTGGATTAAAAATCACAACCCATCAATCTGCTGCCTGCAGGAAACCCATCTCGCCACAAAAGATAGGCCCGCTCTAAAAATAAAAAGCTGGTCAACAATTCTACAAGCAAATGGAAGCAGAAAACAGGCAGGGGTAGCCATTATGCTATCAGACAAAGTGGATTTCAAAACAAAGAAAATCATAAGAGACACGGATGGATACTACATTTTAGTCACAGGTACAATTCACCAGGAAGACTTCACAATACTGAACATATATGCACCCAATACGGGCCCCTCCACATTAATTAAGAAAACCTTACAACGTCTAAAGCAAGAAATCAACCCCCAAACGATAATTCTTGGGGACTTCAACACCGCCCTCTCAACATGGGATAGATCAACAGGTCAAAAGCTTAACAGAGACACTTTGGAACTTAATCAAACCCTGAAAGAAATGGACCTCTCAGATCTATATCGAACTTTTCACCCACGCACCAAAGAATACACATTTTTCTCAGCAGCACACAGAACTTTCTTCAAAATAGATCACATATTGGGCCACAAAATGAATCTACACATATACAAGAAAGTTGAAATTCTAACTTGTGCCCTATCAGACCACCACGGCCTAAAGCTGGACATCCACAACACATCAAACAAGAGAAAATACACTAACTCCTGGAAACTTAACACTATGATGCTGAATGAGAACTGGATTCAGGAAGAAATTAAAAAGGAAATTCAACATTTCCTGAAAGTGAACGATAATGAAAATACAACTTACCAAAATCTCTGGGACACAGTGAAAGTTTTTCTAAGAGGTAAGTTGATACATCTTAATGCCTACATCAAAAAAATGAAAACATCAGAAATAAACAACTTAACAATTCAGTTTAAAGCTTTAGAGAAACTAGAGCAATGTGATCCCAAAAGTAGTAGAAGAGAGGAGATTAGCAAAATAAGAGGAGAAATATCTGAAATCGAGATTAAGAAAACATAGAAAAAATCAACCAGTCAAAATGCTGGTTCTTTGAAAAAATCAATAAGATTGATACACCCCTAGCTAAATTAACCAAAAGCAGGAGAGAGAAAACCCAAATTAACAAAATTAGAAATGAACATGGAGTTATCACTACGGATACCCAAGAAATCCAGAGAATTATAACATCATATTTCAAAAACTTATACTCTGTGAAATTTGACAACACAAAAGAAATGGATGAATTTCTAAGTAAACACAACTTACCTAAATTGAATCAGGAAGTTGTGAATTATTTAAATACTCTTATAACATATAAGGAAATTGAGGAGTAATCTCAAATCTTCCCACCAAAAAATGTTCTGGACCTGATGGATTCAGCACAGATTTCTACCAGACATTTAAGGAGTTAATAACACCAATACTCCTTAAACTGTTCCATCAGATAGCAAAGGAAGGAACACTACCAAATTCCTTCTATGAAGCTAATATCGTTTTAATCCCAAAACCAAATAAAGATTCATTTAAAAAAGAAAACTATAGGCCGATCTCCCTGATGAACACAGACGCAAAGATTCTCAACAAAGTCTTAGCAAATCGGATTCAAAAACATATTAAAAAGATCATTCACAGGGACCAAGTAGGCTTCATCCCCGACACACAAGGTTGGTTCAACATATGCAAATCAATAAATGTAATTCATCATGTAAACCAGTCCAAAGTCCAAGACCACATGATACTCTGGATAGATGCAGAAAAAGCTTTTGACAAGATCCATCAGCCTTTTATGATTAAAAAGCTAGAGAGTGTGGGAATGGAAGGAACCTTTATCAATATAATAAAAGCTATATACAACAAGCCCACAGCAAGGATTATGCTCAATGGGGAACAATTGGAAGCATTCCCATTTCAATCAGGAACTAGACAAGGCTGTCCACTCTCACCACTTCTCTTCAATATTGTATTTGAAGTCTTAGCTGAAGCCATAAGACAAGAAAGGGATTCAAATCGTCAAGGAAGAAGTCAAGCTATCCCTATTTGCAGATGACATGATCTTATACCTCAGTGATCTCAAAAACTCCACCAGTAAGCTACTGGAACTAATTGAGAAGTTCAGCAGGGTGGCAGGATATAAAATAAATGTGCAAAAATCAGAGGCCTTCCTATATGCCCAGAATGAAAGAAGTGAAAAAGCCTTGAGAGAAACAATCCCATTTACTATAGCCCCTAAAAAAATGAAATACCTTGGTATAAACCTAACTAAGGAGGTAAAAGACCTTTACAATGAAAACTTTAAAACCCTAAAGAAAGAAATAGCAGAAGACACCAGAAGGTGGAAAGACCTCCCTTGTTCCTGGATTGGCAGAATCAACATTGTAAAAATGACCATCCTACCAAAGGCAATATACAGATTCAATGCTATACCAATCAAAATCCCAAAGCAATTCTTCAAAGAAGTTGACCAAACAATCTCAAAGTTCATATGGAGGCACAAAAGACCCAGGATAGCAAAAACAATCCTGAGTAACAAAAACACAGCTGGAGTTATTGCCATACCAAACCTTAGTCTATACTACAAATCCATAGTTATAAAGACAGCCTGGTACTGGCTCCAAAATAGACACACAGATCAATGGATAAAGGTTGAAGACCCAGATATAAGCCCACAAAGTTACAGCCATTTGGTCTTTGACAAATGGCCCAAAGAATCCAATGGAAAAAGAACAGCATCTTCAACAAATGGTGCTGGCAAAACTGGATCTCCACATGCAGAAGAATAAAGCTGGACCCGTACTTGTCACCATGTACAAGACTTAATTCCAAATGGATCAAGGACCTTGATATCAGGCCAGAGACTATAAAAACCATAGTTGAAAGGATCGGGAACTCCCTCGAGCTGATTGGGCTAGGCCAACATTTCCTAAACAGACATCCAATGGCACAGTCACTGCTACCAACTCTCAACAGTTGGGATCTTGTGAAATTAAAGAGCTTCTGTTCAGATAAAGAGATTGTCACATGAGCACAAAGGCAACCCACAGAATGGGAGAAAATCTTCACTAACCACACATCTGATAGAACTTTGCTGTCCAGAGTGCACAAAGAACTTAGAAAACTAAACACCAAGGAAACCAATGGCCCAATTAAAAAATGGGCCCTGGAACTTAAAAGAAATATTACCAGGGATGAAATTAAAATGTCTAACAAATATCTGAAAAAATGCTCCAATTCTTTAGCCATCAGGGAAATGCAAATCAAAACTTCCCTGAGATATCATCTCACCCCAGTCAGGATGGCAAAAATCCACAATATAAACAACAGCAACTGCTGGAGAGGATGTGGAGAGAGGGGAACTCTCCTACATTGCTGGTGGGAGTGCAGTCTCATACAGCCACTCCTGCGAGCTGTCTGGAGATTCTTAAAGAAATTAAAGATTGAAATGCCATATGACCCTGCTATTCCACTTTTGGGTATAACCCCCCATACAGCAGAGGTTCACCTCAATAGCAGAAGCACGATCATGTTCATAGCAGCACTGTTTACAATAGCAAAGTCATGGAATCAACCCAAATGTCCAATAGTTGACGAGTGGATAAGGAAAGAGTGGTACATCTGTACAATGGAGTACTACTCAGCCATCAAAAATGATGAATTACTGGAATTTGCTGGGAAATGGATGTCATTAGAAACAATTATATTAAGTGAAGTATCCCAGACCCAGAAATTTAAGCGCTGTATGTACTCCCTAATAGGTGGCTCCTAGTACCAAACCCACCCAGTCCATCTTGAGACACTCATAGGTAAATCTATGTATTACCTACAGGCATTGCAAGGATTATGAACAGGAGGGATGGATCTGGAGGGCCACACCAGAAACAAGGAGAAGTGACCATGTAACAGTAGAGAAAATAGGCCTCCATCAAGGACTGCAAGAAAGTAATGTGACACCTAGTTAAGTTCACAATTCTTTCCTGATGGTTTACAACTAACGGAGTATGAACTCACCAGAAGGGGAAGGCACATAGTCCGGCAGATTAAAAAGTAACCATTTCGCAAATGGGTGATTGACCCCTCCCATTGCCAAATGCCATATGACCCTGCGATTCCACTTTTGGGTATAAGTATTACACCTAACCTTAAATGTGCTCTTATAATAAGACTCCAGTTTAACAGCTTTCTGTATCTGGCCAGGGGGTGACATACAGTGCCTATCACGATGGAGTGAAGGGCATTGCAGGCGCAACAAAACTGCAAAAGAAAATCAATGAACCACTATCCAGAACTTCAGAGACTCTATATCAACCACCTAGAACTAGGCCAGACTAATCTCTCCCCATCCTGAAGCTCAGGGACATTTCCGGAAGAGGGGGCGGTAAGAGTGTAAGAGCAAAAGGATGGGAGGAGCAATGATTTGCAAGATACTCCACACAAGTTAGGGCCAAAGCAATCATAATTGGACATTGCATGCCCGGAGCAATGTCCAACACACTATTGACCTCACAAAGTCTAGCATCTGGTAAAGGCACCAAGATCCTTGGAGGCAAGAGATTGACAGCCACAGTAGTGTTCCTATGCTTAAGGGGAACACAGGTAAGTGTTCAGGGAAATGCCACTGGGTCCTTGTATGTCATCGGAGAGGAGGCCCAGAGGAGAGTCAGGCATGCACAAGAAAGGACTCTGGGAATTGGGGCGGGAGGCACTGGGGTATGGGTGGGAGGGGTGAGGGGAGTGAGAGCGGGGGGGAGGAGGAGGGAGGGAGGGAACTGGTGTACCTATTAAGTTTGTATGAGCTGAAATAATAATGAACATGTATTAAAGTTAATAAATATATATAACTGTTTGTAATGACATCCATTTCCCGTCAAATTCCAGGAATTCATCATTTTTGATGGCTGAGTAGTACTCCATTGTATAGATGTACCACATTTTTCTTATCCACTCATCAACTGTTGGACATTTAGGTTGATTCCAGGACTTTGGTATTGTAAACAGTGCTGCTATGAACATGATCATGCTTGTGCTTTCGAGGTGAACCTCTGCTGCATGGGGGGTTATTCCCAAAAGTGGAATAGCAGGGTCATATGGCATTTCAATATTCAGTTTCTTTAAGAATCTCCAGACGGCTCACCAGAGTGGCTGTATGAGCCTGCATTTCCACCAGCAATGTAGGAAAGTTTCCCTCTCTCCACATCCTCTCCAACATTTGTTGTTTTTTGTATTGTGGATTTTTGCCATCCTGACCGGGGTGAGATGATATCTCAGGGAAGTTTTGATTTGCATTTCCTGATGGCTAAGGAAGTGGAGCATTTTTTCAGATATTTGTTAGACATTTTAATTTCATCCCTAGTAAAGTTTCTTTTAAGTTTCAGGGCCCATTTTTTAATTGGGCCATTATATGCCCAGAATGAAATAAGTGAAAAAGCCCTGAGAGACTCAATCCCATTTACAATAGCCCCTAAAAAAATGAAATACCTTTGTATAAACCTAACCAGGGAGGTAAAAGACCTTTACAATGAAAACTTTAAAACCCTAAAGAAAGAAATTGCAGAAGACACCAGAAGGTGAAAAGACCTCCCATGTTCCTGGATTGGCAGAATCAACATCGTAAAAATGACCATCCTACCAAGGGCAATATACAAATTCAATGCTATACCAATTAAAATCCCAAAGCAATTCTTCAAAGCAGTTGACCAAACAATCTCTAAGTTCATATAGAGGCATAAAAGACCCAGGATAGCAAAGACAATCCTGAGAAACAAAAACACTGCAGGAGATATCACCATACCAAACCTTACTCTATACTACAAATCCATAGTTATAAAAACAGCCTGGTACTAGCTCCAAAATAGACACATAGATCAATGGATAAGTGTTGGAGATCCATTATGAAGCCCACAAAATTACAACCATTTGATCTTTGACAAATGGCCCAAAGAATCCAATGGAAAAAGAACAGCATCTTCAACAAATGGTCCTGGCAAAACTGGATCTCTACATGCAGAAGATTAAAGCTGGACCCGTACTTGTCACCATGTACAAGACTTAATTCCAAATGGATCAAGGACCTTGATATAAGGCCAGAGACTATAAAAACCATAGTTGAAAGGATCGGGAACTCCCTCGAGCTGATTGGGCTAGGCCAACATTTCCTAAACAGACATCCAATGGCATAGTCACTGCTACCAACTCTCAACAGTTGGGATCTTGTGAAATTAAAGAGCTTCTGTTCAGATAAAGAGATTGTAACACGAGCTCTAAAACAACCCACAGAATGGGAGAAAATCTTTACTAACCACCTATCTGATAGAGCTCTACTATCCAGAGTGCACAAAGAACTTAGAAAACTAAATACCAAGGAAACTAATGGCATAACTGGCTACTTTCTGTCAAGTCTGTCTGTTCCTAAAATCAGAGAAGTACGTGTAACAATAAGATTTGTGGATATGTGAAGTAATTTCACAATTATCATTGTTGACTATTTGTCTATCATCAACACAGAAATAGAAAGTGATAAGTGCCTATACTAGTCTTTATTATATAACATTGTATTTTTTCAGTTAATTGAAGAAATATCTTTAATCATTCTTGCATTTTGTTAAATTTTATATTAAAAATTTATTATTGTACATACTTAAAATACACTATTATTTTTAGTAACATATGTTTATTTTGTGGAATAATACATGAAAACTTACATGAGTGATTATGCAGTTCTTATTTTTTATTCATGAAATGGCCAGTTCCAAGTGACTCCTATAATGATCATATTATCTTTTATTAAAACTTTTTTAAACTAGAACTAATCAAAATTAAAATAAACAGCTCAGCATATTTTGGGAAACTTTATATTTTTAAAAAAACTACACTATAGATGAGAGATGAGTGTTAGTGTATATGCTATCAACAATCAGACAGCAATAACTAGAAGTTAATTGTACTTGAAATTTAGTTCAATTAATGAAATATTTTCTAATGTTTGAAGAAAAAGAAAATAAATATAAGATGCTGAGATTTGAGATCTATAAGACCAAATATTCAAGTTTGTAATAAATAAATATTATCTTATAGGAAATTATTTAGTTAGCAGCTTCAGTTATCTGCCCTCTCCCTTTAGCTCTTAAACTTTTATTATATACATTGTAGTATAGCTACAATTTGACAAACCTTATGGAATTTTCAGTAAAATTCCTCAACAACAGTTCATATTATAAGATAGGGAAACAATTCAATTATAATACTGGATATGTACTCTTTATGGAATTGTCTTTTGTTGTTCAAAGCCAAGCCAAAAAAATCATAGTATGCTTCCTTTGTAGAAAGATGCAAGACTGGAGAGAAATGCTTCTGGTTGAATGATTCTGAAATAGGGTTTCACACTTTTATTTTTAATAAAAAGAAAGCAATTCAAATTTTATGACTTTCTTCTCTATCCAACATGCAGTCATCATTATCTTTGTTAAAAATTATTTATTTAGTACCCACAGGCACAGGTAGTCTATCTGGTGCTGAATGAAGAAAGTAAGATATACATATTCTAAGCTCCTCTAGGCACTCTGCTAGGTAGTGTTTTTTTTATTTTTGATATACCATGTGAAAATTTAAAGTTTTTCTACTTCACCACTGCATTCACAAAATTTTAGACAATCTTTATTCCTTTAATTTTAGAATATATACATTTGTCATAATAAACCATATTTTATCAAATTTATTGAATCTTCATTGATTTTAGATATGCTAACAATTTGAGTTGATTTAAGTCAGAAAAATGCAAAGGATTTCTGTATTTATATATGTATATGTTGATTTATTTTGTCTGTATGATGATTACTGCATGAGATTCACTTGTCTCTTCTATGCTTTTTACCCTTCCCTTCATAATTAATATTGCATTATGTTATGTTAATGATTAACCTATAATTAAATATTAAACATATCTCAGATAACTGGAGCTTAAATCTGCAAGCATTTTGTTTATGTGAAAGGCATTCCTAGACATAAACAAGTGATCATTTTCATAAAGATACAATGAAATAATATTGCCAATTAAAAATGTTTGAAATATTGGATTGAATCCAACCTGAATTTTTAAGTGAATTTAATGTTTGATATATTGATTTCCATTAAATTAAAATCAAATCAAAATTAGAAACTGAGTTATCCATGGGACAATTAGCCACTTTCTTTCTCATCCTCCTCCTTGTCCTTTGAAGGCATCTTCTCCAAGGTTCTCCTTCGCTTCCCTTGAGATAGCTGTGCATTCTCCTTTACCACATACCTGCTCCAGAGTTCTTTCTATTGCCTGTCTCATTTTTCTTATGCTTACAACCTGATATTTGTCCTGCCTCTGTTCTTGATAAAACAAAACTTTCACCATTATGATATCTTTATATCATACAAGTTCACTCATTCCTAAATTCGACTTACCTACATACATATTAATTTCCTAGCTTTTGTCCATTTATTTCTAAAATTTTTGAGCAATTTTTCCTTAAGTCTTTGTTTTTTTTTCCCTTAAAGACTCTTCCCAGATGATTTCAAAGTCTTGAATACCAATTCAGGTAATGTCACTTACTTAGAAAATGATGAAAGTGAAGTTCCCAAGGAAAACATTTTAACTCAAATTTAATCCATTGAAACTCATTGAAGGTTAAGAGTAAAATGTATTTCAAAAACTTTACTTACCAAGACGGGGAGGAAGTAAGGGAATTCCAGGGAGGGGTGGTGGGAGGGAGGGAATGGGGTATCTATCAACTTTATATGAGTGGAAAAATTAATAAAAAATGCTTTCCTTGGAACATTGAAATATTGAAAAATGTCTTATCAAAATATGTATTATTATATTAGTTTTGTTCCTTCAGGTATTTTAGCGATAAAGCTTAAAGAAATTTGAGATTGTTTCTAATCTGAGCATGGCTTGATTTTTGCTCTTTCAATATTTACTTTCTTAACACACATTTGTTTGAAAGAAAATAAAATTCTCAATATCTAACAATGGATTTTATAATTTCAGTTTGGTGTCTTTAGGTGTCATGTTGAAGAGAGATCATTCAACACTTAACTTTCTGTTTCTGTATTATTTCACTTAACATGATTTCCACTTTTTCATGCTCTTTTTTTATATGACAAGGTTTCATATTTTATAAATGAGCAAAACTCTGCTGATCAAATCACATGGAAAATATCACCCTGAAATTGATTAGATGGGATTTGGGAAATCTCAATTTCAAATTCATTACAGGGCTCTCCATTTTATGCAAGTGGAGGCTTACATATTAAAAAAAAAGAGAGCAAAATGGTATTTTTGAAAAACAAATGATAAAGATTGCCTATATGAATGCTAAATACTAAACATATTTTCTTCTCATTACTTCTGCTTCATTGTCTTCCCATATTATCTTCACGGACAGATGACTACTCTGTCTTTATGGTTATTTAAATCATTTTGAAGAATGAATTTATCCTATAAATGTTGCACTTATCTTGATGATATCGTCAACATTATCTGTGAATCATAGATATCACATCATTTATTATAAATAATAATGTATAATAATCCTCTTAAAGAAATATTTTATCCATTTATTTGCAATAGAAAGTGTGAAGGGACATGGGAGGTGGTTGATAGGAATGTTGCTCATAAGAGCACTTGCTTGCCTCACCCTTACTGCTAGCAGAGCCAAGGTCAAAGATTGACTCTGGCCACACTTTCAGGGCTGGGCAAAGGTCCTGGAAATCAACTCCAGACCCTGCCCTCTCAGCCTTACCCACCAACCCTGATGGTATAAAACCATTCCCTTCTCTCCTTCTCTTTTCATTTTCTTTTTCTTTCTTCTCTCCCTGTTCCTACAATTGTCCTGGCAGTTCTGAAATTCCATTAAAAACTTCCATCTAGTCTGTGGTATGCTGCATTTTTGAGGTAAATACCTTACATTTATATCTTTCAGTGGACAGGTAATAAAGTTCAAAGAAATTACTTTTCTGCTTTCTCCATGTGTTTTTGAGAATCAAAATCAAGTTTTACCTGCTAAGCAATCTCTCTGACCTTGCAAATAATTTATCATCTTTTTAAAACAATTCAATCAAAGGCTTTATTTATAAATACCAGAATTGGATAAAATTTTTACTTTTTCAGGAATCTTGGGCAACATTATCTTTTGAATGCTATTAGTAATTAAAATACTATTTTGAGAAATAACAATTGTGCTCAAATATATGTTGATTACTTTGAAAATCTACATATGCTCCAAAGTCTATTATTATTATTTGAAATTGCTGTGAAGTGCTTCTACTGCAGAAAAGTATTTCTATCATTTTAATCAACTTAGAAATAGTTTTTTTGTGTTATCTAGTAAGCATGCATAGGCTTACTAGCATCTATTCATTATATCTCCATGGTGTCTTGTACAAATACAATTTATTTCCAAGTTGTGCTAGATACCAGCTAAGCAACATTTGGTCTGGCAATCATGTTGGAAAATCAATCCTTCTGAAATAATAGAAAAGGCTCTCTTGGAAAAAAACTTGTATTATGTCTACATTGGTACCAGGTGTTGCTCTAGGAGCAGTTATTTATAGTGAAATATAATTGGGTCCTTTCCAGTGATGAGAATTTAGCATCCTTATTATCCTAGACACTAAGGCTCATCTCCTATTTCAAGTGCTGGCTGTATTTTCATGGTAATATCTTCATAATGATCCAAAGCAATGGCTTAGTTAATGGGGTTATCAGTACAATTGTAGACACTGCCAAAAACTTTTGGCTTGAGATCAACTACAATAAATGTGGCCAATTTCTATTCATACATATCATAGTATATAATGGAAGTGAACAATGTCACAAGAGTCTAGAATTATATGGCATATACAGCATGATTCTGTAATAGCACTTTAGAATGTATTTATTACTAAGAAGTAATATTTTTCTTTCATATAGCTACTTGTTCTTGGGAAATGTGTGAAAGATCAAATTATGTGATAATATTTAAAATCAGTATAGTCATTGGATGACCTGAGCTATGTCCAACACATTATTGACCCCACAAAGTCTAGCATGGACTAAAGGCACTAGGATCCTTGGAGGCTAGCGACTGACAGTCACAGTAGTGTTCCTAAGCTTAAGGGGAACACAGGATAAGGGTTCTGGGAAATGCCCCTGGGTCCTTGCACCTCATTGCAGAGGAGGACCAAGAGGAGAGTTTGGCATGCACAGTAAAGGATGCTCCGGGGATTGGGGGGAGGCACTGGGAGATGGGGAAGGAGGAGACAGGGGAAGGGAGAGGAGGGGGTCGGTGGGGAGGTGGAGGGAGAGACGGGACTGGTGTATCTGTTAAGTTTGTATAAGCGGAAATAATATAATAATAATAATAATATAATAATAAGATGTTTAAAAATCAGCATAGTCAGATGAAATAACATTCAGTTTACTAAATGATAGTTAAGGAAGAGTAGTTTTACGTTTTTAATAAGCTAAAATAGTGAGCCTATTTACAATCTCTTTATTATTAATTAATAATTTTTTTAAAAAATTAGAAACATACATAGGAATTACTGTGATTTTTGGGAAGCAAGTTGGATTGTTAGTAGTCACAGAGACTCACACAATCAATGAAAGCATATAGAACAATTCATATCTTTAGGATTTATCTTAATACTTAATAGAGAATAAAAATTCCTAAGTACAAAATGTATTGAACATCTCTGACAGCGTATTAGGATGTTTTATAATTTGTAAAGTTTTAAAAGAAAAGTCACAGGTAAGATATTTTTATTAATTTAATTATCTCAGTTTTATTTAATCATTGAGCTTTTTCTAGAGAGTTGTGAAAAAGAATGCTTTCCTCTTGTTTTTCCTGCTGATCCACTGAATTCTTGCAATCTTTTCTTAGGCTACAACTCAGTTGGTTTCCTTGTTTAAAAACATATTAACTTGATTCAGGAAAAGTCTTTTGAGAAAATAGGGTAATGCTATTCACAAGGATTCTTTGAACTTGTTTGTTCCCCAAAAGGGAAGTATAGATTGTGTCAGCATCTTTCTCACTACATTGCAAACATTCAATGTGGAAGAAGGGCTCATTCTACAAAGGAAGTTTCTCATTTAACTTGTACACAGCTGTCTCAGCATATGACCAATGAATCTATTTCTAACAATACAATCCATATTTGTATGCTGCTGATACACTATTTATTACATTTGCAATCCTTCTGTAGGTATATAGTCTTGTAAATAGATCTATTGGGATATGGTTAATTACAAATGCTCATGCCATAAAAATAGTACTTTTTCATTTTCTAATTTAAATGAGATTCCATGCTCAATAATAAAACAATGTACCTTCAGAACAGAATTAAGGGCATAAAAATCAGATATAGACACTTCCACTGAATATAATTTTGAAGAAATAAAATGCATTTAATATAATTCTCTGAGTAAGTGATCACAATAGAAGTTATGTATTGTACCGAACGTCTAACAATACCACTTTACATGCATGACAGAAAATTGATTCAAACTTATTTCTACAAATGAAGTATAGTAATCAATGACTGGAATGAAGACCACAATACATTTTAATTAAATTTTACAAAAATAATCTTTTTTTGGAGAGTTTTATAATTCATGTAGTTTTAGATATTTTTAACTTTTCTATTCTTAATTATTGCTTTGCAAAAGTTTTCACATAATTTTTTCACCTTGTTCCATTTTCAAGGATATGTGTGGAGTGGGGGGGATGAGGAGAGGTGCATGTGCATGTGCTGCATGTGCACTGGTGCGCTTCCATGTGTGAGAACATTGCGTGAGTACATGTGTGCTACATGGTTGATATACTTAACTTTTCCTTAATAATTGTACTTAATTATAGTTAATTTTTTTAACCTTAAAAATTTGAGATATTTCTATCAAAGCCAGACTGTCTGGCTAGGGATAGTATAACTAGTCTTCTTATTCTGGGGATTTCCCAGTTTCCACCTTTCAAGGGTACAATTACATGTGGGCCACCATGTTCACCTAACATCCATCATCCCAGTTCATTTGCTTATGTAGCAGATGTTTTAAATGCCCAGCTGTGTCTCTGGTTCCTCCTCTCTTTTAAAAGAACATATATTTTCAATGAATGAAAATGCATAATAACTAAACTAATATAATTTGTTCTATCAATATTTTTTCTGAACATTATTACTATATTAAAGCCATAATTAATTGAATAACAAATCATCACAGAAATAACCATGCTTATCAGAAGATACATGAAACCATATAAATAAATAGAATTTGTTTACATTTTCTAAGAGTTTGTGTAAAATTTCCAAGATTTGAGGAAGAAGTGGATTCAGGTAGAGCCTTAGTATCTTCTGCCTCCCAAACCTACCTTTGTACCTTACACAAAATGGGATTATATGAAATATTCCACTTTTCATTTTCATTTTCATTTATGCTATTGTTTATATGAAAATCTGTTAAAATTTTGAAAAGCACAGTGTCATAGCATGTGCATGCTCTGATTAATAGAAGTGGCCTACCTTTGTGAAACAAAATTTTCATTTTCCTTTATGTAGAAATGAATTCTTTCGCTGTAGAATAGTTTTATTAGAAAATAGATTTAACCTTTCAAAAAATTTGATGATGGGAGGAGAGAATTTGATTGGTGAAGAAAGGGGAGGTTGAGAGAAGAAGGGGGCAGTGGAAAGTTCTTGTTATGTTTGTAAAACTAGAAAAATAAAAAAATAAAAAATTGGTAACATTTGTTTTTACTACTTTATCAATGCACAAATATTTCCATGTAGACTAGACATGTAAGTCATTTCCCTGAATCGATAATTACATCTAAATATGTCAAAACAAAGGTTCAGTTATCAACTCATGCAAGAAGGCAGCTCCTATAAATTCCCCATCATGTGGATAATCTTTATTGCAGAACTTTAAGTCTGGTGGGAACTGCTGATTATGTCTGGTGAAACTGGAATGAGCTGCAATAATGCCAAGACATTACTCTACTCAGTATCAAGGAAGAACTTGACATAGAGGTGGATTTTTCCAGCTACAGATTTCCCGAGTTTCATATTGCCATATCTATGGCATCAAAGATTTTTTTAACATTTTTTATTATTATTTCCACTCATACAACTTAATAGGTACACTGGTTCCCTCCCTCCCTCCTCCTCCCCCCGAACCCTCTGCTCCCCCTCCCCTTACCCCTCCCTCCCTATCCCCCAGTGCCTCCTCTCCCAATCCCCAGAGAGTCCTTTAATGTGCATCCCTGACTCTCCTCTGGGCCCTTCTCTCCGATGACGTACAAGGACCCAGTGGCATTTCCCTGAACCCTTTCCCATGTTCCCCTTAAGCATAGGAACACTACTGTGGCTGCCAATCCCTTGCCTCCAAGGATCTTGCTGCCTGTAGCAGATGCTAGACTTTGTGAGGTCAGTAATGTGTTGGACATTGCTCCGGGCATGCAAAGTCCAATTATGATTGCTTCCGCCCTAACTTGTGTGGAGTATCTTGCAAATCATTGCTCCTTCCATCCTTTTGCTCTTACACTCTTACTGCCCCCTCTTCCGCAAATTTCGCTGAGCTTCAGGATGGGGAGAGATTAGTCTGGCCTAGTTCTAGGTGGTTGATATAGAGTCTCTGAAGTTCTGGATAGTGGTTCATTGATTTTCTTTTGCAGTTTTGCTGCTCTTGCAATGCCTTTCAAAATTTTGCCTTTGTGCTTTTCGTGACAAAAATGTTTAGATCACTGTCCTTGAAAGGCTCTCTATTTTATATAATTAATATATTTATAACCTTATTTCAAATGTAATTATTTGTTTGCAGTTGCAGGACAGAATTCCCTATGAAGGAAGAAGTAAATACAAGATGATTGGGGAGATAGAATAAAAAACTTCATTCTGCCTTTATATTAATAAAAACCTTAGGAATATTCTCTTGTTCACATATTTTGTTACTCGGTCTCATAGTTAGATATAAGTGTCATCTTGACTGTTGAGTGTTCAAGCTTTGGGTTCATTTGGACAGAGTTAGTAGTAAGTCCAGAGCAAACCTGTAGGAGATTGTCTAGTTGATGCAGAAGTTCCAACCCATGTTGGGTGGACTAATCCTTGTGCTGATGAATACAATGGAGGGAACTCTTTGAGAAAGTTGGTATGCCTTTGTTTACTTGACCAGACATGCTGATTTGGCAAGTGAAGATTATCCCTCTTTCAGCTGCTATGTGGACATGTTTAGGCAGTTCCCTGGACTCTTGGTGTTGGTGTGTGCTGTCCTGCCCAGCTGGACAAGGAGCTGTATGAGACTATCATAAAAGAAAATATAGCCTCTTCTTTCCTAAGGTCATTTGTCGTGCATTTATTAACAACAATGCAGAGTAACTGTATAACCTGTGTCCTCCAGAATTAGTAGTTTGACATTAAATATTATTTATAACCAAGAGGGTAAAATAAGCTTGGAATTTGGATTTCTATGTGTTTTCTATCATTCTTAAACTTATTTATATAACCATGTTTTATGACAAGATATGTGGTATCCTTATGTGGTATCTTCAAAAAGCCATCAAATTCTCTGCTAACTGATAAGTTAAGGAAATAGACGTGATGATGCTGTCTTCCAAAACTAATTTACAATATGAATATTCTGCTCATTTTTATGCTTTATGTATTTTTGTTTTATTTGGTCCTATGTTTTTATTATTTATTCAATTGTGTGTATGTGTGTGTGTGTGTGTGTGTGTGTGTGTGTGTGTGTGTATGTGTGTGTATGTGTAGGACCAAGGGTGTATTTAAGAATCACTGTGACCTGCCTCTACCTCCTTTTTTGGGGGGAGGCTCTTCCCCCGGGATTCACAGGCTCTCCCCACCAGAACCAGAAGTGCAGGCTGCCCCTGATTCCTCCTGGTGTTTGTACGTGGGATCTAGGATCCGAACTCAGGACCCTCTACTTGCCAGGAAGGAGCCATCTTTCCATCCCTGATCCTACTATTTTTTAACAAAAATAATGACAGTTAAATAATTAGCAATATCTATTGAAATTTAATTTCCAATAGTATCAAAAGTATTTCAGAGTTGAAAAACGAGAGTAGTGATCAGAAGGGAATAGTGCTAAATTTTCTCAGATATGTACGTCACCTTAGTTGGAAGTTTCAGTATAGTAGTTGACTGTTTTATAGATATAAAAATGGTCATTCTTATTTCTCAACTAGAAATACAATGTACATTTTTGTCCTGCTGGTATATTTATTCTATATTTACTAAAATTATTATGAGGTACTTTTGCAGGTTGAACTCACACATTATCAGTAATAAAGTGAATAATTCCAAGAGTCAAGAGATTTTATTTGTGCTGCATAGATAGGAGAATAATAAAGTGTAATGTGAGACTTTCCCCTGTAATTCATAGGAAAGGAATGGGAACTGTCTTTTATCTTGGGCAGAGATATATATACTTACTAATAATATTAACCAAGTCCTAATCTTAACATCATGAGAGCAAAAACTTAGTATAAATAATAAAGATTTCATTTTTCATTTGTGTTGAATAACTGTTTCAATGGATGTGAAAATAAGGTGTTACAAAAGAAAGAAAAAGAAGAGAGAGACAATAAAAGAAAGAAAAAGAAGAGAGAGACAAAAGAGAGAAAGAAAAAAGAAAGAGAGAGGGAGAGAAAGAAAAAAAAAAGAAAAATTCTTGTATCCTTAGACTGTCTTGGGTTATTACAGAGTGTCTGAGTTTTACTTCATAATGAGAGGACTTTTCATTTCATGTGGTTGATACAATGAAGCTCTGATAATAGCCATCTTCCTTGATGAGAACTTTGGAGAAGCCCTCATATGGAATAAATGCTGGAACATACAAGGGAATCAACTCCATCATGGGACTCCCTCTTGTGATCACTTCTAATTCATTCACCTCTCATTCTCTAATTCCAAATGCCATCAGCATTTGATTTGGGGAATAAAACACCAAAATACTTTGGAGGAAAGTTCAGCACAAAGCAGATAAATCAAATGTAATTCAAGAAGTTATTGTAATATTTTCTTGGAAGATGGTTATGTCCATGAACTTATGTTTGGTATTGTAATGATATATTCAAGTCTTATGTCTATTTTAAGTTCATATTAGAGTTATTTATCCTCATATAAACTTTAAAATAAGACAAATCTGATTTTCTACAACAGAAGCATAATTTAACATTTAAATAGGTGCTCATTTTAGAGAGTATCTGGGAAGAAATGGTGAAATAAGATACTGAAGACACTCACCTGATCAAACTCCCTTGATCTCTGGTAAATTTTCCATCCCTTCCCCCTTTCAACCTTTTCTTAATATTATTGTGTTCTCTACAAAGAATTGGATATAATCTGATGGCTTTGGAAAAATTAGAAAAGAAATGAAATTGCATAAATTACAAAGAATATATTGAATTATTTTTATTAAATTGTGAAGAAATTGGGGCTGGAGAGGTGGCTCAGGGGGTTAAGCCTCCGCCTTGCAAGCGGAAGATATTGAGTTTAGATCCTAGACCCCACGTATAGATACCAGGCGGAAGCGGGGGGGCGGTCTGCATTTCTGGTCCTGTTAGGGCGGAGCCTGTGAATCCTGGGGCAGAGTAAGCAATGAGGAGGTGGAAGTGGCCCATGGTGGTTCCCGAATTCGCTTGTGGTTCTACACACACACATATATATACACCCACACAACGCACAATTGAATAAATAATAATAATTTAAAAAGTGAAGAAATTAAACCTATTGTAAAACTAAGAATTTTTGTTGGAGAGATGGCTTGGGGGATCCTGAGTTCAGATACCAGGTCCCAAATGATAAAAGCCAGGCAGGATGGAAGTGGCCTCCAATTCCAACCCTGTTGAGCTGTGTCTGGAAAATCCAAGATTGATATAAATAGGATGTAGAAGCAATCCAGGAAGATCCCAGAAATCATCTATGGTCCTCTACAGGGACATACAGTGCCCTCTGATACACACACACACATACACACACAAACACACACAAACGCAACTAAAGGATTTGAGAGTTTACTTTTAATTTTATTATTCAATGTATGACCAATTAATGATATTTAAATGAACAAATACATTTCACAATTTTAATTATATATCATTTCCCTCAATGGTATTCAATAGTTTCTTAGATTATTCTAAATTACTGTATATCATTGGTAATATTGTAACTTTCATGTGAAATGTGGTTTATCAGTGGTTGTTTATTTGACTAAATAATTTGACTACCACATGTATCTGATATGGAATGATAAATAAGTATTTAAGATACTTGTTTATAAAGTGACAGAGGAAGATTTCATCCACTTGACTACAAATTTACAATAAAGACATAGCACTCAAAATACACTATACAAGATTAGGCAAATTAAATGATAGTATTTCACATGAATACCATGAACAAATTCAGATAAGTCTCTCCTTCCATTTGAATTTGTACAGCAGTGGGAAAAGGAAAATTTCACTTAAGAAATATGTTTTCAATTACTAATTCGAAAGAAGGACAGTGAGAGAGAAGCAAAACTATGTGCCACAGTGAATGTTTGGAGGTCAGAGAAGTTATAGAAGTCAGTTCCTCGCTTTCCATCATTGGACATCTGTGATAAAGTTCAGGTTGTCACATTCACACTGATGTTTTCACTAGGTGACCAATTACTTGTCCCCTCATTTTAATATTATACTTTTAAACAAGCAATAAGCTCTATAGTAGACATAAAATTATATCTAAATTATATTATTTAGAGAAGGAAATGTAATTGGAATGCATGACACTGGTATATATGAAGTGTACTCCAAGTTAATATATTAACTCTTTAAAATATCGGTATTGCTTTAACTTATAAGAACATATTACAAACACTGATCTATTTTTAATTTCTAAATGCTTGTTTTGTTAACTTTCTTGGAATTTTCATTTTTTTAATTTTTAAAAAAAATTTTTCTGCTCATACAATCGTAACAGGAACCCTTGTCCCTTTCCTCCCTCAACCCCTCTCTGGACCTCCCTGTTCTCTCCCCCTTTGTCCCTTCTTCTCCCCCTCCCTCCCTTTCTCCCAGTGCCCCTCCCCCATCTCTGAAGCATCCTTTAATGTGTATATCAAACTTTCCTCTGGGTCCTCCTCTCTGATGAGGTGTAAGGACTCAGTGGCATTTCCTAGAACTCTTTCTTGTGTTCCCCTTAAGTATAGGAACACTATTGTGACTGTTAATCCCTTCCTTCTAAGGATCATAGTGCCTTTAGTCCATGCTAGACTTTGAGGGGTCAATGATAAGTTGGTCATTGCGCAGATCATGCAGAGTCCTATTATAATTGCTTAGGCCTTAACTTGTGTGGAGTATCTTGCATATCATGACTCCTCCCATCCTTGTGCTCTTACAATCTTACCGCCCCCTCTTCTGCAAATTTCCCTGAGATTCAGGATGGGGAGAAATTAGGCAAGCCTGATTCCAGGTAGTTGATATAGAGTCTCTAGATGTTCTGAATTATGGTTTGTTGACTTTTTATCCGTTTTGCTGTTCCTGCAATGCCCTTGGCTCCATCCTGATGGGCATTGGATCTCACCCCTTGGCCAGAGATAAAAACCTGTTAACTTAGAGTCTTGTTATAAGAGTATATTCAAAGGTAGATGGAATAAAAGTAGGAGGCCAGGGTGAGAGAAGGGTCAATCACCCATTTACAAAATGGTTACCTTCTATCTGGCAGCCTATATGCCCTCCCCTTCTGGTCGTACTCCATGGGTTGCAAATGATCAGGAAGGAAAGTCTGTGAACTTAACCCAGTGTCTCATTACTTACTTGCAGTCCTTGATGATGGCCTATTTTCTCCACTGTAACATGGTCCTCTTTCTCCTTGTTTCTGGTGGGGGCCTCCTTCCCCATCCCTCCTATTTATAATCTATACAATTACTGTAGGTATTACAGAGATTTGTCTTTGAGTGTCGCTAAGTGGGTTTGGTACTAGGATCCACCTGTTAGGGCGTACATATGGCGCTTAATTTTCCATGTCTGGGATACTTCACTCAATATAATTGTTTCTAATTCCATCCATTTCCCGGAATTCTATTAATTCATCATTTTTGATGGCTGAATAGTATTCCAATGCATAAATGTACCACATTTTGCTTATCCACTCGTCAACTGTTGGACATTTGGGCTGGTTCCGTGACTTTGCTATTGTAAACAGGCTGCTATGAACATGATCGTGCTTGTGCTATTGAGGTGAATTTTTGCTGTATGGGAAAAAAAGTGGAATTGCAGGGTCATATGGCATTTCAATCTTTAACTTCTTTAAGAATCACCAGATGGCTAGCCAGAGTGGTTGTATGACCCTGCATTCCCACCAGCAATGTAAGAGAGTTCCCCTCTTTCCAAATCTTCTTCAGCACTTGGTGGAATTTTCATTTTTAGGTATATCAGGAACTTATTTTTCTATATTTTTTCCATTTAATATTTGTGCATTTATATAGCTGGGGCACATTTCAGCAAACTTGTATAGATTAGAGGAAAATTCATAGTATTTAAACTGACTTCCATCTTGCTAAACTTTATCCATATAGCCAAAAAAATTTTCTTTTTTCTTTTTTCTTTCATAACATGAAATTAATCTTTTACTTCACTGCTTGCCTTTTTGCTATACTTTGTCAATTTTGTTTTAATTTTTTCTTCAGAATCATGTTTATCATTGAGTCAACACCATTCCCTACATGTGAAAAGATGAGTGTGCTGATGACACAGTCAACTAACCCTGGCTTCTCAAACAGTTAAGCATTCCACAAGCAAGGTTTTTGAGATTTATTCTTTTTTAAGTGAATTGATTTGTCAAGCCTATGTTTTGAGTGCAGTGATCTTCATTGCCAATACTGTGATTGAACAAACATAGATTTATTATAAAAGGTATTAAATTTTAGCTGTCATGTGCATCTATGCTCTGATACTGTGTAAAAGAAAGTATGGTTAATTATTTCTCTATGTCATGCCCAAATACACTTACATGCCTTCTTTTAATTTCTTTCTCTTATTATTACTATGTTTCTTCTGACTCTCTTCTCACTCAGAGTTAACGATTCATGTGTACTGGCTATCCTATACACATATCTAGATATTTGTCTATAATTAACTATCATTTATTTGATTAAATAACAGGTACCATTAATAGGAATTATTCCAGATTTGAGTATTTTTGACAATCTATGTAACACTGTAGAATCTGAACTCTTTATTGATATGCAGAAGAGAATGCAAATATCTTGGATGCCTGGTTCTATAAATAGATAAATTATCATGGGTTTTTATTTTCAAAGTTCACCACTGAGATTCCTTGTTTGCTATTTTTTTGTTTTTGTTGTTCTTAAAGGTTCCATTGTATGTCAGGGTACTCTTCAACTCCCTATGTATGCAAGTATGATTTTGATTTGTTGAACATCTTTTATCAGTCACTCTTTGAATATAAAGTCTGCAGAAATCACAGTCATGTTCACGTTATATTGTGATGGGGGGCAAACACACTGGCAAGTGCTTCACCACCTCATCTTCTTCCAAGCCCTGCTTGCTTCAATTTATAATTGTTCAGTTGATGAACTTTTCCGTACCCAAAATTCAAATCCTTTAAGTTTAATTAGCAGTGTATCAATCACATACAGAGGAGAAGTTATTTATAATTTATATTGAATGGAACAGAGATATTGCTAATTTAACTCTTCAGTAATAATGTCTAGATTATTTTAGATATAATAATGATTAATTTCAATTTAATTATGTTACTGTAAAGTTGAGTTACCATGTTAAAATGTATTAAAATATATACTTGAATGGCAAGATTTCTAACACCAAATAATATAAATTTGAGCTGCAAACCTTTTGCTTTATTTTGTCTATTATAAAATGAAATGCAAAATTTGTATTTTAAAATTCACTACTGGGCCAAAAGTTTTAGGTTTGTGGATTAATTTTCTATAGCAAAATACCTGGGCTAAACTACTGTCATCATCATCTTTCTAGAGATTCTTTTTTTTAAAATTTTTTATTATTATTAATTCAACTGTGTGCATATGCGTGTGTATGTACGCGTGCGCGTGTGTGCGTGTGTGTGTGTCTGTGTATGTGTAGAACCACGGACGAATTCGCGAACCACCATGGACGCCTCCACCTCCTTCTGCCCCAGGATTCACAGGCTCCGCCCTACCAGGACCAGAAGCGCAGGCCGCCCCCGCTTCCGCCTGGCGTCTATACGTGGGATCTGGGATCCGAACTCAGGACCTTCCGCCTGCAAGGCGGAGGCTTAACCCCTGAGCCACCTCTCCAGCCCTTTCTAGAGATTCTAAGTACAGTGTATGTATTACTTCCTTCCTACGATCATTTGCCATTTCAAGTTGATCCTTTATTTCATTCTTTATTTTCCAGGACTTCATTATCTATGCTAAGGCTGACATTTCCCAGATTGAAGATACTAAATTTGTCTTTTTCAACCATCTGTGTTAATTCTGGTGCTAAAACCATCAGTTATCACTTTGCCCTAATTAAATCTAACTGTACACATCATTCAATGCCTTAATAGTGCGTTGTCTGCAGTGTTTCCTTCCTCCTTGATAAAACCAACAGTGTGGATGCTGAGAGCATCCCTGGCTCCATGTCTCTGTGACTGATGAGCATGTGCTCTGAAAAGGATCACATTAGAACAGGATCTTTCTTCATATCACTTCAAGCCTTAACGATTTTATCCACTGTAAAAAAAAAAGTCTTAATTTTGAATTTTTCTCTTCTCATATTTCTAATTAATGTTCACATATGCCATTGTAGTCTTGCATGTCATATGTATCTGAACTTGACTCTACCTTCACAGCATGTCATTGGTGTCCTCGTCTTTCATCTATTTAGCTTTATTCATTGCTGTATTTTTTCCCACCTACCTCATTTCCATGTATGAAAAGAAGAGGAGATATTTGCCTGTTTTATGTAATAACTTGTATTATTGTGTTTTGTAAGACATGTTATTCACTTCTTCAGTGATTGTACCTTCATCATGCTTGTTAAATTTCTAGACAATTAACTCTGTGTAAATATTAAGCAATATTATTTGTGCTCTACTACTTCTAATTTCTAATACTTCAAGCATTTTGCCACTGATTCCCAGAGCAGAAATAATTGCTGTTTTGTTTCACACTCAAATAATCAACTCCAATGCCAGTATTTGTAGCAAAATTTTACCCTTCTAGGTTTAAGCATTCATAAAGCTGCCATGTTTTTGCTTTTCATTAACAATGTCAATTTTACCTTCACTAAGTTGACCTGTATCCTATAATTTGCAATCTGCAACATGTGGCAAAAAAAACTCTGTGTGTCCAAAATGGAGTCAACAAAGGCTGTCCAGAACAATGATGACTACCTGCTCAATGGAAACTTAGAGTCCCTAGTGTTCTTTAGTCCATGAAGTTGGATATTCAGTAGTCACAGTCAGATCCTGAAGACCTGAACGTCTTCATAAAGTTGCTGTAATTTAGGACATTTTGATGGGCAAAGAAACTGAATTCTGAAGGCAGCAAAGGACAGAAGCACCAGCAATAGAGGTAGTAATTCAGTAAGAAGAAAGGCAGGGTATTTGTAATTTTTTACACTCCATCCCTATAAGAGCTAAAGAAAAGGGCTACCCACTATGAAAGCACTATTTTCCTCTGATTTAATTCTTTCTGGAAATGTAATCACAGACATGTCCAGAAGCTCTTCCCATAGATAGTCCAAATCCCTGAAGTTTAAAGCCACACATGACAGTATTAAAACAATTTAATGAGTATGTCTTGATGAAAAAATAAAAGGAGCATTCCTTCTTCACATGTACTGCATATCATCACAATGTGAAGTGGTTCAATAGCTTTATGATTCTCTGCATTTTACTCTGTGTTCTTGCTTAACAACAGCTTTCTCTGGTTTTAAATATTGCCATATGTTTCACTGTTCATCTAAGTTTCTTGTTTAAAAGCTCTTTTTTAAGAGCTTCATTTTTGTCAATAGTTGTAGGTTAGTGAAAGATCACTGCTAATCACACTCTCATACATTCAGTTTATTTTCAGGAAAACTAATCTCCTCCAGTATATAATCTTTAAGAAGTGTGAGCTTTGCTAATGTGTTTGGTAGGGAAAACACTTCCTTGACAAAGGGACTTATGAATCTACACATGTACATTCATAATTCATAAAGTTTTTCAATGAAAAATAAGAAGATTTGAATTACAATTGAATAAACGATTTTTGAGTAAAAAAAAGTGTTGATTGATATTTACTACTTTTCTAAACACCTTTCATTGTGTTTCAACACCAAACAAAACACAGACTAATGCAATGTAAGAGTAACATCAACCTACCAGATGTACAGTACCAGGGACCCTGATATACTTGATTAGAATCAAGGCAACCAAATCTCTTCCTATCCTAAGGCTGAAGGAATCTTGTGGAAAAGGAAGTGAGTGTTAAGATCATAGGAGCCTAAAGATAGGTCAAGATATTCTACTCAAGGCAGGATTTCTGCATCCAGGAATTCACTGCATTGAGACTTATCCTCCTCAGAACTACACATTGGCTGATATATCAACATTCTCCCACATATCATCAAGGATCTCAGGAGAAATAATTACATATAGTGTCAACCTCAGGGGCCAGTGCTAGACAGATTAAGGGGAGTACTCCTATCAGTAGTTCGACTCAAGGAAAGGCCATTTAATCTGTCACAGAGACCTGAGTCCCTACTAGAGTAGACAATCTAAAGGGAACCTTGGTGCCTACAGAAGCAGGCAGACAGGAGGATAGGAGGGACCAGGATAGACTGATAGGAAGAAGGGAGGTTGAGAGAGGAAGGAAAAAAAATGCTGATTGATTTTTACTCTTTTTCCTCTACAATTCTGTGCTTCAGTGTTTTCTTCCAAAAAGCAACATTTGTAATTATTCTAACATCCCCATTCATATTTCAGGAAGGTCATTTTTTCATTATGTTATTTGTTGGGTGATTATATCTTACACAAGTTCAAATGTCTAACAAACAGAATTAAGTCCTAATGTGATGATATTTATGTATTTTTGAATGGGAAGTCCATTTTCTGTTCTATGTCCACAAAAATCAAATGACTGATATGAACATCGGCATGTTGCTGTGAATTAAAATCTCAAATCTCAGTTCTATCCACTAATGTAGGCATTGCGATGGTACTACATGCAAAACAAGCTTATGATCACTGACTTTACATCGTCAAGAAATATTTTAATTATATATAGTATCCATTTATAAAATTAGGGTTGTTTCAATTTTTTGAACTTTTTCAACAACTTTTTCAGTTTTATTCTTATTTCATACTGTTAGAATTAGATTTCATTTTCTCACTGATAACTGAACCACAAGAAAGACTCATGAACAAAATGTGCAAAAATTAGTTAAATCACCTTTACTAACATATAGACAATTGAGGTGAATTGACCTGAAGTATCATTTAGATGACTTAAATTAAATCGATTTAATTTAAGCAAAATGTTAAATGTACACTTTATATTACAATACTGTTTTGTCCATTCCTCATTAAAATGATTAATTTGTTATTTTATTCAATCAAATTTCAGGTCAGCAATTGTGTGTTGTTAAATATAATTTTGTCTCTTATTTCCAAAATTAATACTCCCTAATTACATTGTATTAAGCTTTAATAAAATGTTAAATTATAGGACTAATAAGTATTGTTAGAATTTTATGTGGAACAAGAGCAGATGAAATTCAAATTCATATGTATGTAAAAATGTGAAGCTCTAAAAGAATAAAAATAAATTAAACTAAAAAATATTCCGAGTTTTGTTTTTTCTCACCATGTCTTTCAACTGTGATTTTATTTTTATGTTGCACTTATTCTTTTCTATAATAAATGAATTTATTCATTAAGCCTGAAGAACAGATGCCAGCCATATAAATTTACAATATCCATTCATCTTCTACTCCCTGTGCTGAGAAGAAATGAGGAATGAAAATGTGGGGCAAGTGCTTTCAGAGAACGTGCTGATGACCTCACTTGGGATAAATGTCATTATTGAATATCTCTTTGTTTCTAGCTTGGATACTGATGGGTCATGCATTCATTACAAAGTCTAGGGAAATCACCAGCTTCATATTAAGCACATGGAATGAGAGTGAGCTGCTTCCCAAAGGGGAAATATTATCAAAGCTATACAAAATTTCACTGAAAATCAGTTCCATATTTCAATGAACCTATAACAAAAGTTTTAAACATATCATTGGAAAATATGATTAATAATGGTGGTGGTGCTTTTGATTTCTGGAGTGACTCAGGGAAATTGGTTTCTTCTAAATTTTGAGGTGGTAATTTTCCACAAACGATAAGAATTCTCAAGGTATTCAGGCTTGAAGACAGGAAAGGAGAAATGATGAAGGGAAGAGAATTTGTCTTGGTGTGGAACTGGTTTGCCATTTTTGTTTATATTTATTGGAAACATCTAATAAATTACATTAAGATGTACTAACTTAAAAACACATTTACGGTGTGTATCCAGCAGACAAAATATATATGCTAATGATATCACTATGCTGTTCCTTTGGAAGCAATAGTGAAATTTTGTCACTATGGTTCACTATTTTTTAACAAATTTTATTATCTCCATATGGTTCACTATTAATACTAAATTATTGTTTGCTTGAAAAAAATGGTACATTTTAATAGAAAGTAGCTATTAAATCAGCTATTTATGATACAAAAAACTCCACTTGTACTTGACACAGCGTAATTTATATACCTTCCAATAATATCATGATTTGGCAATCTGAATTGTTAGTCATTCTAGAATTTCCTCTAAAGACTAAATATTGAATCTGTTTCATGAAAACCACCCAAACTCCACAATATTAGCTTTTCATGCAGCTAATAAAAGAGAGTGTTTAGGACAGTCCTGATTCTCCTCTTGCGAGGATTGAACAGCTTGGTGATTGTATATATAAAATGTTTGATAATTTGAGGATAAATATTGTTTTTGTTATTTTTAATATCTCTGGATTGAGTACAAGAAGAATGGAAAAATTTCAGAGTTAAAATTATTTACATGAAGAAAATAAACAATCTCAAGATTTATAAGTATATTTTGGAAAAATCTCTGGATAAAGTAGAAATGGAAAGCAAATATCTCAGAGATGAATCCAGATGCATGTAAACAACATAGAAGTATCTCAGCATGCTCTAGAAAAGAATCATATTTCCAGTAGCAGTACAGTAGGGATTGGATTGCTGAAAATCAGTCCTAAGCTCTCATTATTAGATTGGCTGAGATACAGCAAAAATTAAAGTCCCAGTTTCAAAAAGGTATCTACAGTTAAAGTCAGAGCACTGATTAGAAAGAAGTGAAATCCTGAAAAATGGGAAGCTGATATGTATGAAGAACCAACTTGATTACACTGAACCTTCAAATTCTGATGGATCTTTTTTATCTGAGGAAATAGTCTTCACACCTTTGGTAGAGAATGAATCTCACCACTACTCCCTTCAACATCATTGTGTCAACATTTGCTTAAGGGAATTAACCCTTCCTTGTCTGAGAAAGCAAGAAAGCGTTTCCCTTGAGACAATAGTGATATTGCAGAATGTCCACTTGTATTTGCCTCTAGACCTACCACCAGACTCAAGACTAAGCAGATCCCTAGAGGTGACATTGAAAGTGTGGTCCATGGGGAGTTTTGCTGCAACGCTAGAGAATCTTATGAGTTTTCTTGAAGTGAACGTCTTGAGACTATACCTCAGAATGGATGTTCTCTGAAATAGAACCACTCAGTAGAGATTCTAGGTTTAATGCTGTAGTTTATAGAGTTAGAAATGAAACCAAGAGCTTATTTGTTTTGGTAGCCCAAATATTTTCTATAGTTTGGCCTTCTGAAACAAAGCTGGAGATACCAGATATCCTTTGGTTAAGTGTTGATTATGTGATTAACAGGCTAAGAGAAATTGATATGCATGATTGGATTTGCTGTGTAAAAATATAATGCTGAATGACAGAATCCAGATGAGATGCCCTTTACTAAGATCACACTATACACTTGATGGAAGAACACCACCAGATTTGAATGATTCTACCATTAGTTTTATTCTTGGGTCATCTCTAACAATGGGTGATATAGCTACTCAAATAGAAGAAGTAAATTCAATGACTGTAGTGGTTCCTGAAGTAGCAGGGGTCAAGTGGTAGTATTCAGTCGCTGATGCCAAGGTGAGTATAAAACTCTAGATGTACAGCATAGATAAAACAGTTTTGATAATTTCCAATTATAAAAATTTTGTAGCTGGTTAATTAATCATGGTGTACCCAAGAGTAAAATAGATAGGAAGACTAGAAAATTTTGATTTGATCTGATTAAGCACAAAATTTCTGAAACGAATGAAGGAAAGTCTGCCTTGAAGTATGACCAGAGAAAATCATGGTCTGCCAATCAAATAAAATTTAATTCACAGATCCAGAACCCCTTGAATGAAAGGTTGGCCAAGTTATCGTGGATAAGAACCTCCAAACAAGAACAAAGATATTCACTATTAATATTTCTCCTGTTCTTTCCCAAAGGGACCTATGGCCTTTTAATGTTCATTGAAGTAAAGGGAATAGTCAGTATTTCAGTGTGTACTAGACATGCTACTGAATTAACCCCAATTACTGAAGAACCTAAAAGCATTTAGACTCTCAGGTTAGAGTAAGGGTTTCATTGGTCAGATGATTGATGGAGGTTTGGCTAATGTTCAGTTTACAGTAGGTTCAGTGTGTCCCTGGACTTACCTGTTGTTCTTTCTCCAGACCCAGAATATATAAGTGGCACTGATATAATTATTAGTTAGCAGAATCCTCAAATTTATTCCCTGACCTGTGGAGTGAGAGATATAATGGTTGGGAAAACCAAATGGAAGATTTCAGAGTTGCCTAAACCAGGGAAAATAATAAACCAGAAATAGTATCATTTGGGATTTCTGGAGAGATCACAGAAATTAATGTCACTATCAAGGACTTGAAGAATGCAGGGTTTATGGTTCCTACTATCTCTCACATGATCTGCACAGAAGACTGATAGACACGGAAAATGAAAGTAGATTATCACATGCTTACTTAAGTTGTGATTTCAATTGTGGATGCAGTATTAGATGCAGTTTTTTAGCTTGAACAGATTAACACATTGTGTTGATGATATTATGCTGACTGGAACAAATGATCGGAAAGTGGAAACCACTTTGTGTTTCATGTTAAGGCATATGTGCATCAAAGGATGGGCAGCAAATCCAACCAATATCCAAGGACCATGTACCTCTAGAAGTTCAATGCTCATTGCAATTGGCCCTTCCTACTACCAAAAAAGAAGCACAACATTCACTAACATTCACTGGTGTTGTTTGGACTTTGGAGACAGAAAATTCCTCACATGGGTACTTTACTTAGGCCCTTATATCAAGTAACTTGGAAAGCTGCTAGTTTTGGCTGGGGGTCTAGAACAAGAAAAAGACCTTTTTACAAGTTCAATCTTCTGTACTGTTTGCCCTGCTACTTGTGCCACATGAGCCATCAAATCCAGTGGTACTGGAGGTGTTTATCACAGATAGAGACACTACTTGGAGACTCCCATGGGTGAATCACATTAGAGATCCTTGGGATTTTGGAGCAAGGCCCTTCTTCAGAAGGCAACTACTTTCCCTTTGAAAGACAGATTTTGACCTGTCACTGGGCCCTTGTAGATAGTGAATGTTTGACAATGGATCCCGAAGCTACCATGAGATCAGAGCTTCTCATAATGAGCTGGGTGCTATCTGATTCAGTAAGCCAAAAAGTTGGACAAGCACAGCAGCAACCAAATGGAAGTAGTATAAATAAGACAAGATCTGAAACAGGTCCTCAATGCACAAGCTTGATACACAAAGTTTTCCCAAAACCTATAGTTCCTCAGCGTTTTGAGATGCCTGCTCCCAAGAATGCACCTATGGTTTCCTGGGGTGTATTCTGTGATCAGTTGTTTGAAGAAGAAAAGACAATGGTTCTTTATGCTATTCTGTTGCCATCCAGAAATGGACAGTTAGAACACTGCAGTTCCTTTCTGTAACAACTCTGAAGGAGACTGGTGAAAGGAATTTTGATTGGCGCATATGGTTATACACTTGCCTGAGGGAAAAATGGCCAGAGGAGTGATTGTATACTGATTTTTGGGCTGTGTCCAATGGTTTGATTGGATGGTCAGGGACTTAGAGTAATCATAATTGGAAAATGGGTGAGAAGGACATTTGGGAAAGAATGTATAGATAAATCTCTCCAAATTGGGAAAGGAAATAAAATATTTCTGTCCCATCTAAAATGCTCACCAATGGGTGATTGAAGGAAAAGAGGTATTCAATATTCAAGTAGATAAAATGATTCATTCTGTGGACAGACAGCCTTTCCCCAGTCATCCCCATCATGAACAAAGTGGGCATGGTGGCAGAAATAGAGGTTATACATGGGCTCAATCTCTGTGGGAGGCTTTCTTGGGATCTTCCCACCCTTATAGCCACTTATTACATATTTCTGGATGTGATTAACATCCTGATGTACTCTTGATTGTGAATTAACATCAGAATAGAGATTAGATCTTTCAGTTTTCTACAAAAAATTAAGTCTATATAATTAAAATCTTTCCATTTGAGAATACCTATGCAGATTCATCTTCTGAAAATGCTATATTTATATTACTCTTGGCATAAAACTTTTAAATGAAGCTATAAAATTATAAATGATGATACAGATTTTGGAATGAAATAAAATGTTCTGAAATTGTTTTGACTTATTTACAAACAAAATTGTCGAGAGAGTTTTTAGGTACTAGGTAGTTCACCTTAAACTTATGTTGACCTTCTGTTACAATGAGAGCTATCTTAAATGTATGTAACATAAAATGAGATAAAAATAGATCATAAGTTGTACGCAATTTCTCTTTTAAATATCTCTTATTCTTATGCTGAATAATTAAGAAAAGAGATGCATGACATCTATTATTTTTCATGAAATAGTAACCTATATATTTTGCTCCCATTCTTTTTACTACAAGTTATTATACTTTAAAGTATTGTTTTATTTCAATCAAAAAAACATAAAATCAGAACATGAGCTCAGATTTTCTTTCACACTTTCCATATTTTGGAGGATTTATTGATGTAGTTGTGATCATTGACCACAAGACTTGATAGTAAAGTTTGTGTCTTCAGTAATTCTATGTGCTTTACATATGTGTTCTATCAGTATTAGCATTTCAGTATTCAAAGGGAAAAGATCAAGCCTTCAGAAGTTATTCTACTAGGAGCTAACCTATAACCATTCAAGAAAAATACATCTTTCAAAATGTAAAGGAAAACCCTTTATTCACACACACACACATATTATATGTATGTATATATATATATACACATACATACACACACACACATATACTTTTGAAAGAAAGCATGTTATCACTGTTACAACTTTCAAACTATCTAAAGAAGCTAAAGAATGACATCCAAACAGTTGGTAAGTATGCACAAAATCCAAATGTAAGGATTTAATTTCCTCATTAAAATCTACTCACACTCCGAGCCGCCCTGTTAGCTCCCCAGGTGAGTGAGTGAGAGAGTCTGTCCCAGCACAGCCCCCCCCAGTGTGTCCCCTTCCTCCCCCCCCTCCACGAGCACCCAACCCACCTCCGGCAATGTCTGGGCCCTGCCCCGGACCCCAGCCCCTCACACCCTACCGAACCGCACGCCTCCGCTGACCCCCAGGTCGCAGGTGAAGAATTCTGCCATCAACACCAGACCCTCAGCCTCTCTGGCCCACCGGGGACCTACGTGCGTGGTCCACTGGAAGACACACTACTACTCAGAATTCAATAGAGTCCAAAGGAAACTCAAGCAAAACTCTAAGGAACAAAGGGAGCACAGGTCATACATCTGGACTACACTACACTCATATTATCACGTGGGCGAGATTCTTCACATCCAGCCCAAAGATAAGTAAACCTATTTTTTTTTCTTTCACCTTACTGATCCTTTCTAGTATCAATTGCTGTAGGTCAACTTCCTCATACAGCCACCCCAAAAACATACAACTACAGGGAGTATACCACTCACCCTTACATATCACCAAGATACTAAATCGTAAAAGTGCACTACCATACTAATATTCACCCCCTGGTTACTTAACCTGAATTAACTGATGTACTAACAGCCTAATAGCCTCATCTAGAATATAACAATAACAATACACAAACATACCCAATCCAAGACAAGCACTAGTAATAACTGTAACAATAGTGTAACAATACCAACTATATCAGTTCAGTGAAAAACACAAAGAAACTGAATGGTCCTACAAAACAAAACAACAATGCTCAAGTCAAAGTGCAGATCCACGAGAAACAAAACCCAAGAAGACCAAGCTCCCACCGAAAGAATTAATCCCATAATGATGCATTCCGACCAGAACAAATTCACAGAAAATAGCCATGAAAGCCAGACCCAACATAATGATTTTCAGAGTATGATCATTTCCATGATTAATACTATGAAAGAGGAAATCCGAGAAGAGTTAAACAACCATATCAACCACTTTGAACAGGAACACAACAGGCACTTGAAGGAGTTGAGAAAAACAGTATAAGAAACAAAAATAGGCATAGAGCAATTAAAACAGTCTCAGGCAGAGTTTAAAATTGAACTAAAAGATAAGTTATCTTCAACTCAAAACTCAACAGAGAATATTATCAGCAGAACAAATGAGGCAGAAAATAGAATTTCAGATCTTGAAGACAAAGTGGGAGAATTAACCAGCTCAATGGAAGAGATTGTTAAAGCCAAAAAGATACTGGAGAAGAACATTCAAGAGATATGGGACACCCTGAAGAAGCCTAACATGGACATTCATGGAATACCAGAACATGAATCCCAAAATACCACACCTGAGGAAATATTTCAATTCATCATAAATGAAAACATCCCACAACTAAAGAATGAGAGGCCTATCAAAATACAAGAGGTATTTCACACTCCAAACAGATATGACCAAAAAGAAAATCGCCATGGCAAATAATAGTCAAAACACTCCACATTCAAGACAAAGAAAAGGTGCTGAGAGCTTCAAGAGAAAAAGAACAAGTCACCTTTAAAGGTAAACATATTAGAATAACAAATGACTACTCAATGGAAACAGTAAAAGCAAGAAGAGCTTAGAGAGACATACTTCAAATATTAAATGAGCAAAAATGCCAACCCAGACTGATATACCCGGCAAAACTATCTGTTATGAATGAGGGAGAAAGAAAAGTTTTCCAGCACAAAGACACCTTGAAGGGATACATGTCTACCAAACCAGGCCTTCAAAAAATGCTAGAAATGATACTCAAGCTTGAAGATAAGAACAAGCATATCCAGGAGGACAGAAGGCAAGTATAATACCACCAAAACATAAATATCAAACAACACACTTACAAAATCTACTAAACATAAAGAATGTCCAGAATTAAAAATAACTTCTCCATTATAACATTAAATGTCAATGGTATTAACTCACAGATTAAGAGAGACAAATTACAAACTTGGATTAAAAACCACAATCCAACAATCTGCTGCCTTCAGGAAATTCATCTCACCACAAAAGATAGGCACGTCCTAAGAATGAAAGGCTGGTCCACAATCTTGCAAGCTAATGGAACCAGGAAACAGGCAGGGGTAGCAATTATGCTTTCAGACAAAGTGGACTTCAAAACAAAGAAAATCATAAGAGACACGGATGGATACTACATTTTAGTCACAGGTACAATTCTTGGGGACTTCAACACCGCCCTCTCAACATGGTATAGATCAACAGGTAAAAAGCTTAACAGAGACACTTTGGAACTTAATCAAACCCTGAAAGAAATGGACCTCTCAGATCTCTATCGAACTTTTCACCCACGCACCAAAGAATACACATTTTTCTCAGCAGCACACGGAACTTTCTCCAAAATAGATCACATATTGGGCCACAAAATGAATCTACACATATACAAGAAAGTTGAAATTCTAACCTGTGCCCTATCAGACCACCATGGCATAAAGATGGACATCCCCAACACAACAAACAACAGAAAATACAGTAAATCCTGGAAATGTAACAAGTTCATACATCTTAATGCCTACATCAAAAAAATGGAAACATCAGAAATAAATAACGTAACAATGCAGCTTAAAGCTTTAGAGAAACTAGAGCAATCTGATCCCAAAAGTAGTAGAAGAGAGATTAGCAAAATAAGGGAAG
Source organism: Typhlomys cinereus (assembly GCA_023101885.1). Classification (NCBI taxonomy): domain Eukaryota; kingdom Metazoa; phylum Chordata; class Mammalia; order Rodentia; family Platacanthomyidae; genus Typhlomys; species Typhlomys cinereus. The sequence continues at coordinate 5,834,130 of JALPQD010000029.1, forward strand.
AAATATCTGAAATTGAGATTAAGAAAACAATAGAAAAAAATCAAACAGTCAAAATGCTGGTTCTTTGAAAAAATCAATAAGATTGATACACCCCTAGCTAAATTAACCAAAAGCAGGAGAGAGAAATCCCAAATTAACAAAATTAGAAATGAACATGGAGTTATCATTACAGATACCCAAGAAATCTAGAGAATTATAACATCATATTTCAAAAACTTATACTCTGTGAAATTAGACAACACAAAAGAGATGGATGAATTTCTAAGTAAACACAACTTACCTAAGTTGAATCAGGAAGTAGTGAATTATTTAAATAGTCCTATAACATATAAGGAAATTGAAGAAGTAATCTTGAATCTTCCCACCAAAAAATGTCCTGGACCAGATGGATTCAGCACAGAGTTCTACCAGACATTTAAGGAGTTAATAACACCAATACTCCTTAAGCTGTTCCATGAAATAGCAGAGGAAGAAACACTACCAAATTCCTTCTATGAAGCTAATATTGTCTTAATCCCAATAACTATTAAAGATTCAATTAAAAAAGAAAACTACACCAAATGGCTGTAATTTTGTGGTCTTATATCTGTGTCTTCAATCCTTATCCATTGATCTGTGTGTCTATTTTGGAGCCATTACCAGGCTGTTTTTATAGTTATGAATTTGTAATATAGACTAAGGTTCAGTATGGTAATACCTCCAGCAGTGTTTTTGTTACTCAGGATTGTCTTTACTATCCTGGGTCTTTTGTGCCTCCATATGAATTTGAGAATGTTTGGACAACTTCTTTAAAGAATTAGAAGATTAAAGTTGGACCCATACTTTTCACCATGTACAAGACTTAATTCCAAATGGATCAAGGACCTTGATATAAGGCCAGAGACTATAAAAACCATAGTTGAAAGGATAGGGAACTCCCTCGAGCTGATTGGGCTAGGCCAACATTTCCTAAACAGACATCCAATGGCACAGTCACTGCTACCAACTCTCAACAGTTAGGATCTTGTGAAATTAAAGAGCTTCCGTTCAGATAAAGAGATTGAAACACGAGCTCAAAGGCAACCTACAGAATGGGAGAAAATCTTCACTAACCACATATCTGATAGAGCTCTACTGTCCAGAGTGCACAAAGAATTTAGAAAACTAAACTCCAAGGAAAACAATGGCCCAATTAAAAAATGGGCCCTGGAACTTAACAGAAATTTTACCAGAGATGAAATTAAAATGTCTAACAAATATCTGAAAAAATGCTCCACTTATTTAGCCATCAGGGAAATGCAAATCAAAACTTCCCTGAGATATCATCTCACCCGGTCAGGATGGCAAAAATCCACAATACAAACAACAACAAATGCTGGAGAGGATGTGGAGAGAGGGGAACTCTCCTACATTGTTGGTGGGAGTGCAGGCTCATACAGCCACTCTGGCGAGCCATTTGGAGATTCTTAAAGAAATTAAAGATTGAAATGCTATATGACCCTGCAATTCCACTTTTGGGTATAACCCCCCATACAGCAGAGGTTCACTTCGATAGCACAAGCACGATCATGTTCATAGCAGCACTGTTTACAATAGCAAAGTCATGGAATCAACCCAAATGTCCAAGAATTGACGAGTGGATAAGGAAACTGTGGTACATCTATACAATGGAGTACTACTCAGCCATCAAAAATGATGAATTACTGGAATTTGCTGGGAAATGGATGTCATTAGAAACAATTATATTAAGTGAAGTATCCCAGACCCAGAAAATTAAGCACTGTATGTACTCCCTAATAGGTGGCTCCTAATACCAAACCCACCCAGCCCATCTTGAGACACTCAATGGTAAATCTATGTATTACCTACAGTAATTGCAAGGATTATGAACAGGAGGGATATTATGAACAGGAGGGATGGGGTTGGAGGGCCACACCAGAAACAAGGAGAGAAGTGACCATGTTAGAGTAGAGAAAATAGGCCTCCATCAAGGACTGCAAGAAAATAATGTGACACCTAGTTAAGTTCACAATTCGTACATGATCATTTACAACTAAGGGGGTATGAACTCAACAGAAGGAGAGGGCATATAGTCCAGGCAGATTAAAAAGTAACCATTTTGCAAATGGGTGATTGACACCTCCCATTGCCTAACGTCATATGACCCTGCGATTCCAATTTTGGGTATAAGTATTACATCTACCCTTGAATGTGCTCTTATAATAAGACTCCAGTTTAACAGTTTTCTGTCTCTGGCCAGGGGGTGACATACAATGCCCATCATGATGGAGTGAAGGGCATTACAGGAGCAACAAAACTGCAAAAGAAAATCAACGAACCACTATCCAGAACTTCAGAGACTCTATATCAATCACCTAGAACTAGGCCAGACTAATCTCTCCCCATCATGAAGCTCAGGGACATTTGCAGAAGAGGGGGCGGTAAGAGTGTAAGAGCAAAAGGATGGGAGGAGCAATGATTTGCAAGATACTCCACACAAGTTAGGGCCGAAGCAATCATAATAGGACTTTGCATGTCCGGCGCAATGTCCAATACACTATTGACCTCACAAAGTCTAGCATCTGCTAAAGGCACCAAGATCCTTGGAGGCAAGGGATTGACAGCCACAGTAGTGTTCCTATGTTTAAGAGGAACACAGGAAGGTGTTCAGGGAAATGCCACTGGGTCCTTGTACGTCATCGGAGAGGAGGCCCAGAGGAGAGTCAGGCATACACAAGAAAGGACTCTGGGAATCGGGGTGGGAGGCACGGGGGGATGGGGCGGGAGGGGTGAGGGGAAGGGGAGCAGGGGGTTGGGGGTAGGAGGAGGGAGGGAGGGAACTGGTGTACCTATTAAGTTTGTATGAGCTGAAATAATAATAAAAAATGTATTATATAAAAAAAAGAAAACTACAGTCCGATCTCTCTGATGAACACAGACGCAAAGATTCTCAACAAAGTCTTAGCAGATCGGATTCAAAAACATATCAAAAAGATCATTCACGGGGACCAAGCAGGCTTCATCCCCAGCACACAAAGTTGGTTCAACATACGCAAATCAATACATGTAATTCATCATGTAAACCAGTCCAAAGTCCAAGAAAACATGATGCTCTCAATAGATGCAGAAAAGCTTTTGACAGAACTCTAGAGACAGTAGGAATGGAAGGAACCTTTATCAATATAATAAAAGCTGTATACAGCAAACCCACAGCAAGGATTATGCTCAATGGGGAACAATTGGAAGCATTCCCACTTCAATCAGGAACTAGACAAGGCTGTCCACTCTCACCACTTCTATTCAATATTGTACTTGAAGTCTTAGCTGAAGCTATAAGACAAGAAAGGGACATAAGAGGGATTCAAATCGGCAAGGAAGAAGTCAAGCTATCCCTATTTGCAGATGACATGATCTTATACCTGAGTGATCCCAAAAACTCCACCAGGAAGCTCCTGGAACTAATTGAGAAGTTGAGCAAGGTGGCAGGATACAAAATAAATGTGCAAAAATCAGAGGCCTTCCTATATACCCAGAATGAAAGAAGTGAAAAAGCCTTGAGAGAAACAATCCCATTTATTATAGCCCCTAAAAAAATGAAATACCTTGGTATAAACCTAACTAAGGAGGTAAAAGACCTTTACAATGAAAACTTTAAAACCCTAAAGAAAGAAATAGCAGAAGACACCAGAAGGTGGAAAGACCTCCCTTGTTCCTGGATTGGCAGAATCAACATCGTGAAAATGACCATCCTACCAAAGGCAATATACAGATTCAATGCTATACCAATCAAAATCCCAAAGCAATTCTTCAAAGAAGTTGACCAAACAATCTCAAAGTTCATATGGAGGCACAAAAGACCCAGGATAGCAAAAACAATCCTGAGTAACAAAAACACAGCTGGAGTTATTGCCATACCAAACCTTAGTCTATACTACAAATCCATAGTTATAAAGACAGCCTGGTACTGACTCCAAAATAGACACACAGATCAATGGATAAGGATTGAAGACCCAGATATAAGCCCACAAAGTTACAGCCATTTGGTCTTTGACAAAGGGGCCCAAAGAATCCAATGGAAAAAGAACAGCATCTTCAACAAATGGTGCTGGCAAAACTGAATCTCCACATGCAGAAGATTAAAGCTGGACCCGTACTTGTCACCATGTATAAGACTTAATTCCAAATGGATCAAGGACCTTGATATCAGGCCAGAGACTATAAAAACCATAGTTGAAAGGATAGGGAACTCCCTCAAGCTGATTGGGCTAGGCCAACAGTTCCTAAACAGACATCCAATGGCACAGTCACTGCTACTAACTCTCAACAGTTGGGATCTTGTGAAATTAAAGAGCTTCCGTTCAGATAAAGAGATTGAAACACGAGCTCAAAGGCAACCTACAGAATGGGAGAAAATCTTCACTAACCACATATCTGATAGAGCTCTATTGTCCAGAGTGCACAAAGAACTTAGAAAACTAAACACCAAGGAAACCAATGGCCCAATTGAAAAATGGGCCCTGGGCCATTGTGATAGATTGAATGAAGTGCAACCAGGGATTGTGTGACACTTTTCATGGGGAGATGGCACATAAATATCTATTCACTCCTAATGGGGGATTCCCAATAGACTAAAGTATGATTGCGCCAAAGTCAACTTGGCAAACCAATGAATTTATTGGTGTTGCTTACAGGAGTATGGGTGAGGTCATTTACAAGAGGAGGGATGACTCAAAGACAGTTCCATCATTAAAAAGCCCACCCTTCCTGGAAGCTGGGTGCTTTTTGCATGATTTGCAGCCAGCTTGGGCTGGCTGGAGTTTTTCCTACACTGCCTGACTGGCCAGGGAGTCTTCTCCCTAAGCAGTTATTCACTGCTTTCTTTTTTTTAATTAAAAATTTAATTATACATTTTAAAATTTTTTACCAGTTCCCTCCCTCCCCCCTCCTTCCCCCAAACCCCCTCCTCCCCCTTCCTTTCCCCCAGTGCCTCCCCCCCAATTCCCAGGGAGTCCTTTATTGTGTACGCCTAACTCTCCACTGGGTCCTCCTCTCTGATGACATATAAGGACCCAGTGGCATTTCCATAAGCCCTTTCTCTTGTTCCCCTTAAGCATAAGATCACTACTATGGCTATCAATCCCTTGCCTCCAGGGGTCTCGGTGCCCTTAACAGATGCTAGACTTTATGAGGGCAATAGTGCGCTGGACATTGCGCAGGGCATGCAAAGTCCCATTATGATTGCTTTGGCCCCAACTATTGTTGAGAATCTTGCAAATCATTGCTCCTCCCATCCTTTTGCTCTTACAATCTTACCGCCCCCTCTTCCGCAAATGTCCCTGAGCTCCAGGATGGGGAGAGATTAGGCTGGCCTAGTTCTATGTGATTGATATAGAGTCTCTGAAGTTCTGGATTGTGGTTTGTTGATTTTCTTTTGCAGTTTTGCTGCTCCTGCAATTCCCTTCACTCCATTCTGCCGGGCACTGTATGTCACCCCCTGGCCAGAGACAAAAAGCTGTTAAACTGGAGTCTTGTTGTAATAGCACATTCAAGGGTAGATGTAATAAGAGTAGGAAACCTCAGTGAGGGAGGGATCCATCACCCATTTGCAAAATGATTACTTTTTATCTGCTAGACTATATGCCCTCCCCTTCTGGTGAGATCAGGAATGAACGTCTGTGAACTTAACCAGGTTTCTCATTACTTACTTGCAGACCTTGATGGAGGCCTATTTTCTCTGCTGTAGCATGGTCCCCTCTCTCCTTGTTTCTGGTGTGGCCCTCCTACCCCATCTCTCTTGTTCATAATCCTTGCAATTACTGTAGGTATTACATAGATTTACCTTTGAGTGTCTCAGTGTGGGCTGGGTGAGTTTGGTACTAGGAGCCACCTATTAGGGAGTACATACGGCGCTTAATTTTCTGGGTTTGGGATACTTCACTTAATATAATTCTTTCTAATGACATCCATTTCCCAGCAAATTCCAGTAATTCATCATTTTTGATGGCTGAGTAGTACTCCATTGTATAGATGTACCACTGTTTCCTTATCCACTCATCAACTGTTGGACATTTAGGTTGATTCCATGACTTTGCTATTGTAAACAGTGCTGCTATGAACATGGTCGAGCTTGTGCTATCGAGGCGAACCTCTGGCTCATACATATACTTTTTGTTGGGTATACTAATATCTACCTAAGATTGAAAGTTCTGGGTCAGAGTTCAGTATTTCTAATATGCAATCCCTAACATTCTTCCAGAATGGTTTCTCTGTTGTCAATGTGTACCATTAATAGTGCATGAGGGTTCTTGCTCTGGACCCTTCCTCACTCTTCGTATTTTGTGCATTTCTCATTTTCACCATTCTATTACATTGTTTACTATCCATTGTGGTTTCAGATGACATTTTTCTGATGACTAATTAAGTTGAGTAAATAGCACATGTTTATTACCTTTTAGGCATCTTCTTTGGTGAAGTTTCTATTAAAAAGATTTGTCCATTTTGCAGTTGTATTTCTGTCTTTTTCCTATTGATTTACAAGAGTTCTTTATGGACACTGGATCTGTGCCTTTCGTGCAACATATACGCATTCTCTCTCTCTCTCTCTCTCTCTCTCTCTCTCTCTCTCTCTCTTTCTCTCTCTTTCCCAACCTTTAACTTTGCTTCATCTTCCCTGTATTATGTCTTTTGATGGACAAAAGCTTTTAATCTTAATACAGTGCAATCATTTTCCTTTATTTGTTACTTTTCTTTAAAGTTCTGTTTTAAATAAAAAAACAATCTTTGCCTTTGAAAAAAAAAATGGGCCCTGGAACTTAAAAGAAACTTTACCAGGGATTAAATTAAACTGTCTAACAAATATCTTAAAAAATGCTCCACTTCTTTAGCCATCAGGGAAATGCAAATCAAAACTTCCCTGAGATATCATCTCACCCCGGTCAGGATGGCAAAAATCCACAATACTAACAACGACAAATGCTGGAGAGGATGTGTACATTGCTGGTGGGAATGCAGGCTCATACAGCCACTCTGGCAATCCGTCTGGAGATTCTTAAAGAAATTAAAGATTGAAATGCCAAATGACCCTGCTATTCCACTTTTGGGAATAACCCCCCATACAGCAGAGGTTCACCTCGATAGTACAAGCACGACCATGTTCATAGCAGCACTGTTTACAATAGCAAAGTCATGGAATCAGCCCAAATGTCCAACAGTTGACGAGTGGATAAGGAAACAGTGGTACATCTATACAATGGAGTACTACTCAGCCATCAAAAATGATGAATTACTGGGATTTGCCGGGAAATGGATGTCATTAGAAACAATTATATTAAGTGAAATATCCCAGACCCAGAAAATCAAGCGCCGTATGTACTCCCTAATATGTGGCTCCTAGTACAAACCCACTCAGCCCACCTAGAGACAGTAATTCCAAGGCTTATGAACAGGAGGGATGGGATAGGAGGGCCACACCAGAAAGAAGGAGAGAAGGGACCATGTTACAGCAGGGAAAATATGCCTCCACCAAGGACCCAAATAAGTAATGAGACATCTGATTAAGTTCACAGACTTTTGTTCCTGATCATTTACTACTGAGGGGGAGTGATCTCACCAGAAGAGGAGGGCATATAGTCTGGCAGATAAAAAGTAATAATTTTGCAAATGGGTGATAGACCCCTCCCTCACTGTGGTTTCCCACTTTTATCACATCTACCTTTGAATGTGCTTTTATCACAAGACTCTAACAGCTTTTTGTCTCTGGCCAGGGGGTGACATACAATGCCCACCAGGATGGAGTGAAGGGCATTGCAGGAGCAGCAAAACTGCAAAAGAAAATCAACAAACCACAATCCAGAACTTCAGAGACTCTATATCAACCACCTAAAACTAGGCCAGCTTAGTCTCTCCCCATCTTGAAGCTCAGGGAAATTTGCGGAAGACGGGGCAGTAAGAGTGTAAGAGCATAAGGATGGGAGGAGCAATGATATGTAAGATACTCTGTACTAGTTAGGGCTGAAGCAATCATAATTGGACTTTGCATGCCCTGCGCATTGTCCAACACACTGTTGACCTCACAAAGTCTAGTATCTGCTAAAGGCACCAAGATCCTTGGAGGCAAAGGATTGGCAGTCACAGCAGTGTTCCTATACCTAAGGGGAACACGGGAAAGGGTTCGGGAAAGGCCACTGGGTCCTTGTATGTCATCGGAGAGGAGGGCCCAGAGGAAAATCAGACATGCACAAGAAAGGACTCTCTGGGAATTGGGGTGGGAGGGACTGGGGGATGGGGAGGGAGAGGGGTGGGGAGGGGGAGCAGGGGGTATGGGGGAGGAGGAGGGAGGGAGGGAACTGGTGTACCTAATAAGTTTGTATGAGCTGAAATAAAAAAAAAGAACAGTAAAAAAATATTTTATTTATAAAGTATTCTCCATCTTTCTTCCATATAATCTGAGTATTAACATGAACTTATGCAATACTATCAGTCAACACTCCTGCACTTTAAGACATGTTGGCTTTGAACTTATGAATAATCCATAATGCATGAATGTTTTAAGAACTTTTCATACACAGAGTTTTTTCTATCCTTGCCCCCTCCTCTTCTCTTTCCACTCTCACCCTACACACCCATCCTATCCTTCACCAATTTGACCTGTCCATCCCACCTCATGTCCCTCTGCATGTATAGGCCACAGGGTTCCCTTTGGGAGGGGGAGGACCTGACTTCCATAGATGCACAAGTAACCTTTGACTGAGTAACCAAAGGTGGGGAAACACCATTTCTTTTATTCAGCACCTGCACCCAAAACTCTATCACCCTACCCCACATATTCGACTTCTCTTCCTTGTCTTTATCCATGGATATTCAATTAGATACAGATAGCAAAAAGATGATCTTGATCTGAGGATAATTTTTATGTCTTACATATAAATATTCAGATATGCAAGAAAAATATTTCTTTTTGTTCTTTATCCAGTCTGTGGTGTTTCTTTAATACCAAGCAAAATAGTTACCATCTATTGCATGAATTATTTTATTAACATGATGATTATCTGCAGACTTCAATTTAATATTAAGAAAATACCAAAGAATTTACTATTTATAATCTGGGAAAAAGAACAATCCTTGCTTTAAATTATGAACAAAATTGAAAAGATGAATAAGAAGTGAATTATTACATGTTAAAATATTCCATAAAATAAAATAGGCCTCCATCAAGGTCTGCAAGTAAGTAATGAGAAACCTGGTTAAGTTCACAGACGTTCTTTCCTGATCTCACTAGAAGGGGAGGGCATATAGTCTAGCAGATAAAAAGTAATCATTTTGCAAATGGGTGATGGACCCCTCCCTCACTGAGGTTTCCTACTCTTATTACATCTACCCTTGAATGTGCTATTATAACAAGACTCCAGTTTAACAGCTTTTTGTCTCTGGCCAGGGGGGTGACATACAGTGCCCAGCAGAATGGAGTGAAGGGCATTGCAGGAGCAGCAAAACTGCAAAAGAAAATCAACAAACCACAATCCAGAACTTCAGAGACTCTATATCAATCACATAGAACTAGGACAGCCTAATCTCTCCCCATCCTGGAGCTCAGGGACATTTGCGGAAGAGGGGGCGGTAAGATTGTAAGAGCAAAAGGATGGGAGGAGCAACGATTTGCAAGATTCTCAACAATAGTTGGGGCCAAAGCAATCATAATGGGACTTTGCATGCCCTGCGCAATGTCCAGCGCACTGTTGCCCTCATAAAGTCTAGCATCTGTTAAGGGCACCGAGACCCCTGGAGGTAAGGGATTGACAGCCATAGTAGTGATCTTATGGTTAAGGGGAACAAGAGAAAGGGCTTATGGGAATGCCACTGGGTCCTTATATGTCATCGGAGAGGAGGACCCAGTGGAGAGTTAGGCGTACACAATAAAGGACTCTCTAGGAATTGGGGGGGAGGCACTGGGGGAAGGGGAGGGGGAGGAGGGGGGAGGGAGGGAACTGGTAAAAAATTTTAAATAAAAAAAATATTTAGGTCATTCAGTTTATCTGCATTGTTTTTCTATTTGTAATTTAACAACTCTTAACAACTGTCTCTTGTATGATATGTGACATCTGTATAAAGCTATTAATGAAGCAAAATGACTGTAATTGTTATAATACTGACACTCCCTTTGTAATGTTTTATAAGTGTAATATATTTTGATGTCATACAAAATAGCATCAATAAATAGTTTCATTTGATAGCTAATGGTTTGTCAATATATTCTGAATAAATGTTGTATAAAGAAACTCAAAAGGATTGTTTTACATTTGCAGTGATTTTTGTCTTTAAATCATTTCCCTTGTCTTTATTCTTTTCCTATTGAAAACAATTTCATTAGCTTAGTTTTACAAGCTTTAAAGGCAGATGATAACATAAATGGTGTCTCTAAGTTTCAGTGTGAAAACATTGTGATTACAGTATGCAATTCCTTGTATAATACTACTGTATTTAAATATATCCACTACTGAAATTAAACTGAATCTTCACAAAAAGATATCTCAGAGATTCTTACTTGAAATGGCTTAATTTTGAACTCTTTATATATAGGACTTTTGCTAAAGTTGTATAACGAAAATAGCATTTTCAAAAATGTTGACTTAGTTTTTCAGTAGATTTACAGATTTTTCCCTTTACATATTGTTACAGTAGAAATAAAGCATCATAACATTGATCTTATTCTCCTAAACTTGCATTTGTGAAGGAGGAAATACATGTTACAAAAGAACACATAACTTAGTTAAGTTAATGATCATCACAATGTTCACTGAAAGACAAGACATTTTGCTAACATATTTCAGAGCTTTGTACACTATTGCATACATTTTCACTGCACTATTAAAACTCCTATATGGTTCCAAGAATCTCAGGATCATTGCAATGCATGTCACAATTGAGTTTCTTTGAAACTCTTCTTCTCTCTTTTTATTTTTGCAATGACAATTGCATATCCTGTGCATTGTAGGAATTCTTCTCTTGCTGAAAGATAATATTCATATACATCTTAAGGGAGAAAGGAAGATTTATTTAGCATATAACTCTAGAGGGGAGATACAGTCTATTATGTAAGAAAAGACATGACTGTTGCCAAAACTTGCAGGTTCAGGAAATAGCATTCATCATGGATGCAGAGAGAGCAAGAACCAATTCTGGAAGAATTACTGGTTTACCAAACCTCAAGATACAGCCCCTGTGATGTGTCTTTCTAGAGAAAAACTCTGCCTTTTAAGGTGCATCAATCTTCTAAACATTCACACTATTTAGGATTCAAACACATGATCCTACAGGAGACAACACACATTAAAATCATGACATTGTATGCTAAATTTCAGGAGATTTCACAGTAAGATTGCAGTGAATTTTCATAATTTTTAATGTTGAAGATGTTTAATGCACTTTATTTTTTCCTCTAAGAATATTTGACAGATCAATTTGCAAGGATTTTCTAAAGACATATTTGAAGCAAAGCATTTTACATATCCTAATAATTTATGTATTTAACTTCTAACTGCATTTCATATTCAATTTAAACTTTAAATTGCTTAATTTTGGTAAAGACATGTTATAATTATTTCCAATACATTACAAATATGAATCACAAAGACTTTATTATAGTCCTAAAAGTCAGAACCTTAAAAGGGTGAAAGACAAATACCAAATCCAAATTTCTTGGTTATTTTTATTGTGGAAACTAATAATAAGTCCACGTAAGAACTTCCCAGGAATCATGTGTCTTAATCAACTCAAAATTATGTATCCATTACAAAACTTTCCATGATACACTCTCCTCACATAAAACAATTTTGTCTTAAACAAAAGACAGAATGATAGTTAAAAATTGTAGCATAATCATGTGGTCTGCATCCTCATGAAGACAAAACATGAATACACTACTGGTTTTTATTAAATTCTTTAGGGTGGTTTCAAAGAATCCTTATTTTCTTATATTCCTCTGGTTTTATAAAGATAAAAATTGTAGAGGCATCTGAATGGTTCAAGCTTTTTCATTATTTCAAATTTGCATACCTGTACGGTACAGAATATCTCTGACCTTGTTTGCAATAATTTTCAACATAACTCTTCTTGAATATTCACTGACACAGTCTATGGATTAGTTAGATCCAAAGTGGCGAAGATCATGAACACACTTACTCATATAGCTAAGGATGATTCTAAGCTTTGAGAATAAACATACCACTTTGGCATTCAATAAATGAATAATTTTGCAAATAATGAATAGCTCCCATTTAAACATGAGAAGAATCAGACACTATATACTTTATTCCATATTTTAAGCAAACCCATGAATCATAATAAATTTCATGAAATTGAGCCTTAATAAGGTTCAGAAAGCAACTAAAGGTCAAACAATTACTAAATGTTAAGAATGTAGTCTACTTAATTTTTATTACATTAGGTGACTAGGAGGCAGGGCAATGATGCTCACTCATTTTATTCTTGTTTGATGCTAGAAGGTCTGCTTGCAAAACCAAGATAGTTGTCTTCTGGGTCTCATGGAAACTAGCTAAATATTCTGCCTCTGGGCTACATTGCCAGCCCAGGAAAAATGTATATTATGAGGGAATTTTTTATGGAAAACTAAAGAATTTAATCAATGAATCTTCATTTCACATTAATAGAAATGTTACCGCTTTTCATGTAGAATCTTTCCGTCAAATCCAACATTGAAATATAATGGGATGATATCATGTTCCTCTTTTCTGAGAATTGTTTTATAATATCAGAGCAATGGCAATATCTTGCTCTCTCATATACTTGAATATGCAGGTACATTATCAAATGATTTTATTAATTTTAATATCAAAAATATCTCACATTTTAATACCACAAAGTAATAATAACAAAAGTCTGGATTTTTGTTTAAAGATCTGAACATGAATTATTTTCATTTTCAACCAAAGTTTAATGAGCAGCTCGGTAAGCATGCTTTGACTTTATGAAAATTTGCAATTCTTCACCTTTTGATATGGTATAGAACAAAATATTTGAGTTAATGAAAGTTAGGAGAATGGTAAGATCACCACTAGCCACAGTGATGAGCATTTTTTTTTCTGTCACCAGAAAAGGCAGCTTCTAGTCCTACTTGATGCATATTAAAATAAATATATTATTATTGGTCCTTTCTATTTCAGAATTATGCTATAAAGCCCAAAATATCAAAGAAGGACAAACCTTCCAACATTTAAAATTATTGTGCTGTGTAAAGATGATGCATTTTCCTATTAAGAAAGAGTGAAATCAAGTCCATGACAAACACGAATAGCTTCCATTTAACCATGAGAAGAGGCAGACAGCGTTTACTTTATTCCATCTTTTAAGCAATTGAAAAATGGTTTAAGAAGTACATGACTATTGATTTACGGTGGAAGTTTCTTGTGCAATGAATTTGGTAAAATACATTTTACTTGTTTTCACCTTTGCAATGCTGATCTGTGCTAGATCCTGCTGACATTTCCCGTGCTTCACGCAAGGAAGCAGCAGCATCCTTGTTGAATGTCTGCTATCCTTTCAGTGCAGATGTTGACTCATCTGGAGTGAATGCACTGTAAGAAGGAGAATTGCGATTTTAATTTACGAAGCAGGGAGGCAAATTATGTAATTAGCTGATAAGCAGTTACACAGAAATATAGCAGAAGGAATCTTGTAGGGAGCATGTTCAGTTCACAGAAGATTTATAAATATTTCTGTGACATAAACATTAAACTTAAGAGTTAGATAGTGAACACAGTCTCACTAAAACATATTGCATGAAAAATGAAAAATGCTAAGGCTGCATTTTTCTGTTGTTTACATGATAGCTCACAATTTTTACAGTAAATTTTGTTTTTCCTTTTAACTGGTTTATTTTCTTTCTTGATCCTTGAAGAAGAAAAAAACTAAAGATATATTTAATCCAACAATTGAAACACATTAATGTAAATTCTGTATAAGACAGTCTTTTTGTATGGAATGGGGATCATGTCATAAGAGATTTTAGAGTCAAAAATGATGTATTTCTGTTTTATTTCTTGAAGAATATGAATCAAGTGCTAATTATGAATTTCACCAAGTATATGTGCAAAAGGAAAAGCATCTTCCAAAACCCAGTCCTCTCACTATTATATTTAATATTTATCTGGGCCAGAAGAATTGATCATTGTGTTCAGAGAGATATAGGGAAATAATGAAGTGAAAAGATCCACACATTTTATGTTATTGCAATTCCATGTGTATGGTTTTCAATGATGAATATCTCCATTTAGAAATCTGTAAAATATTGAATTTTATTTTGATTGTGTGTGCTCATATTTTCTTTCAAAATAAGCAAGGTGTTGGTTTTTAGCATCATTTGCCTGAAACTCTCCATGATTAATGAGTAAAGGGAGTATAATAGGGATAACTATAAACTCAGGAAGGGTAACCTTCTTTAATTCAGAAATCACATCAGTGGTTCATGGAGAATCATGGAAGTCTCTGCAAAGGCTTCAGGGGACACTGCTGCACTCATTCTGATGCTATTTTTACTTAGCCCTACCTTACTCCCAGAGATCAGAAAATGATGAGAAATGCAATTGCTTTGGAGCTTAGTGTCACAGATTTCTGACCCTGAGAGCTGAGATCTGAACTTCTAATGAATGTGTGTTTGTCCAGGTGTTTTATTAGTGCTGCTTAGAGCACTGAATATTTTCTAAACGGATGACGATAAGTTAGCTAAGAAAACTCATGATAGCGATTAATTTTGATTTTGTACAGCAGATGTTCGCGCAGTGTCAAATAAACCTGTTCAGTCTACCCCATGTCTTAATGTACCCTATCTATTATTTACATGTGAGCACAGGCACCACTGAGAAAAGGAACAGCAAGGGCATGGCAGGGGTGGATCAAGACAGCTGGTTAGGTGATTGCTTACAAAATCAAAATTCTTGGCTGTAACTCAAGATTGAAAATAATTTAGAAAAAGATCTCCTTGGTTTCTTTTTTCTTTTCATTCATGCCTTTGTTTTAAAGGGCTGAAAATTCCCATTGTAAGTTGAGTATATAATATTTTCTAATTAAACATTATAGAAATAAGAGACAATAAGTTAATACTCATCTTATTTTTCTAGATGGTTTTACAGTTGACATACCTAACTCACTAAGTATTTCACATCTTTGAAATACGTTATTAATTTTCACAGATCTGAAAGTATGTTTGGTGTATTTTTGGGTTTTTCATTTCAGTTATTACTATCAAATGGATACCACCCAAAAATCCTACAATGTATACATTAGATATTTCACATAGGTGTAAATGTCAATTAAAATAACATGTTTATTAATTTAAAAAGTTTAAGGGAATATAAAAGGTAATTCCAAAGGCAATATACTTGACATTAATTGTTACTTCTTTTTATTTCTTCTAGCTTATAGCTAATTTTCTCTACCAGCTAAATTTGCCACAGCATTCCTTTCACTTCAGGTTGAAAATGACTTTTTATAATCTTGGAAAAGCAGAAGTACGAATTGAGAACAAATGTTAAAAGCAACACTTTAAGCTTTAGCATCCTGACTTTAGTCATTCTAACAACATTTATGAGGTCTATTCTAAGCATATTCTTGCACTACCTTTTGGAATGGTAGCACATAAACAATTCAGAAGTGATATATAGCATGGTCATTGTACCTGCAAAACAGAAATTCCCACTCTCTAGCAAAGGAAACCTTTCTTTGATAACTGAAAAGCAGGCTTAGAGGAAAAAAATTAGAATATTTAAATTATGTTGAGATAAAGAGATCAACAGAGTTTGAAAATCAAGTGTTTCCTGGAGAAGGCAACTCTTATCCAACAGTACAATGAAACTGCCCTGTATTTGTTTGTTTGATAGGAAGGCAATGTTGTGTCAAGGAAGAAAATCCAGTCGCAAATAAATAAAACTACAAGGTCCTCTGGGACCTACCAGTTAAAAATATTATTTCTACTGTTGTAGAAGTGATTATTTTTAATTTAATTGCTCTTTAAACATTATCTGTACTAAATAAAAAATTTCAGACACAAAATATATGATTTTACTTTTGTTGTTAGACTAAGTATCACCAAATTTTTCAGATACCTTACTTATTCATAAGCAACTAAATATTTCAGTAGAATTTTATCAGAAGTTTAAATGTAGGTAGTATCATTTCATTGATTTATAAAGCATATAAATATATCTCATTGATGTATAAAGCATATAAATTTATATTAAATTTCTGGAAATTTGCTGTTAATAGTGTGAACAGGATACTTTATTTTCAATTTTATTTAAGCCATTTAATTCAGTCAGGAAAGGTGATTGTCAAATCAACTCTGAGTAAATTTTTAGTTTATCTAAAATATGAATTAAATGATATATACAGGAACTAAAACTAGAATGATTCAATTCTGAATAAAATTGGAAATTATCATCTTATAGGGTTTTATAAATATTATACTAAAATGTATCAGTTTGTGCTGTTAAAAATAATATTCAAATTTTAAATCACATTAATATAGGACCTTATAAATCTTTTTCATTTGTATTATTGCTAATTTACACTTATCATTCTATTTAACCAATATATCTGATTCATGACTACTGTGTGTTAAAAGTGACGAGTTAGATTAGATCTGTGTAGGCATTTAGTTTTTAGTGCTGTCATTGCTGATGTATTTACCTCCATACTAATGTGGTAGGAAATACCCCAGGAATTCCTGGTACTGACACTAATAGATATTATTGCTGGTGTTAGAATTGTATTACAATGCTAAGCATTGTTATTCCATATCAGTACACAGATCTACCACAAGAAACAATAATCCAAAGTACTCATCAGTTCTGAATAATTTTATAATTTTATCTAACCCTTCATAAAAAATTACTAAAATCATTTTGTCTAATATATTAAAAAACACTTAGATTTTATGTCAAATTATATATCTTTAAAAAACTTCTCAGTCTATTTTCAAAAGCACATTTGTAATGTAAAAAAGTCATTATTGTTTGGAATGTCTTTGTTTTCATATCCACTACCAAAATGCATCATGTTTTTAATTTCAAAAATGCTTATTAAAATAGTTCCTCATGACCAACAAGTATTCCTTTCTTTGTCATACTTGAAAATATTTTTAAAAAATAATTTTACTAATTTCACAAAATCACATTTTTCTTTCATTACTAAAAAGTGAATATTATCACTATTAAGAATATGGTCTTGTAGGGGCTGGGCATTGCAGCTTAGTTGGTAAAGTGCTCAACTAATGTGTTGAAAGGTGTAGATTTCATTCCTGCAACAACCATTAAAAAGAATACTATACTTATGAAGTGTAGCCAGAATAAAATTTCAAGCTCACAGCAAGTTAAAAACCAACCTCTGCCACCTGGGATCCTCCCTCAAAAAAGATGAAGAGAAAGAAAAGAGAAAGAGAAAGATAGAGAGAGGGAGAGAGAGAGGGAGAGGGAGAGGGAGAGGGAGGGAGGGAGAGAGAGAGAGAGAGAGAGAGAGAGAGAGAGAGAGAGAGAGAGAGAGAGAGAGAAAGATATGATTTCTTCTCATAAACATTATTGCTAGTTCCAAATGAAAGAAAGAAAAACTCAAGGTTTAAGAAATGGCAAAGATGTAGCTAAAATGTTACCTTTGGTTGTCATTTTGATTTTTTCCATTCTTTCTTATGTTTTAAATGTTGCATACATGAATACTGTGAATTTATATTTTCACCCACCCCTCTACTTTTTCCCCTTACAGCATTTCATGTCCCCTGTCAGACTCCCTCCTATTTTCAAATCTTTTCTCTTGTGAGGCTCACTGTGCTTCATCTAGTTTGTTTATAATGATGTATGTATCTCAGATATGATTCATGTCCTATCATGTAACATAGATCAGTGAGTGTATCATTGAGGAAAGGACCTCTCTTTTCTTCATTATCAGCATTAGTCCTCATCAGTCTCCCAGAGAGGTATAGACTTTCTTAAGATTTTTTGTTTTCATGGAGAGGTGTTGGTAAGACAGTTTCCCAGCAATTCATATGTATGAATTGTCCCTCCACTATCCTCTTTAGGCTCTTAGATCTTGCTTCTCCATCTTCTGCAATGTGCTCTGAATTTTGGAGTGGGAAGGGATGGGTGAGACATATATGCTCTGTTTTGGGACAAACAGTCTGAAGTCACTTATTTTATGTATTGTGGAGTGTTGTATTGCAGTAATAAATACCTTCTGTTGTGGAAGAGGATTTCCAGGTTGAGTGCTAGTGCTTTTCCAATCTATGGGTATAGTAACATGTATTTACAAAGCAGTTTTTGGTGTACTATCTCCCTACCTAAACTTCATAGCCTGCTCTTCCCCTGGGACCTATGTCTTTCCCTTTCATAGATTCTTATTGTACTTTATAATAACAGGAAATTCAAGTGGGTGGCAATGATTGTAATGATAACCCTCTCTAGGGCTAAGTAGGAGGTTTCTAATAAGTTCAAATCCAACCTGGAGAGCACAGTGAATCCCTGTTTCAGAAAATTAAAATAATACCAACAATCACACATCACATGCGAACAAACAAAGCATACAGTGTATAGCATGCAAAGTAAGGCTTTCCATAGTTTCAGAGCTTGATTTAATACTTTTGTCTGCTGAATATGTCTTTTAGAATAGAATCACTGTGTTGTTCCCACAAACATTGCTCCAGGCTAATTTCCAGACCAGTATAATCAATTAATTTCTGAATTTTTGATGATGTCCACAAGAACAGATGTGAGGTGATTATCAGTTTGATAAGCATGCCTGGAATTAGTGATATCATATAGTTCTTCCTGGACCTCCTGATTATTTTTATTATCCTCTAGAGAAATTTCAAGATCTTTATTACTTCGTAGATTGTGTTACTTTTGTTTTGTTTTGATGACTGTTGACAGGTAGGATTTCCCTTTAGGCTTTCACTATGAAGACTTAATTACATGCATTTTTTGTAGCTATTTTCTTCCATTTCTTTTTTTACATTATTTATTTATTTATTTATTATTCAATCGTGTGTGTGTGTGTGTGTGTGTGTGTGTGTGTGTGTGTGTGTGCATGCTCGTGTGTATGTATATATGTGTGTGTGTGTAGAACCACGGACGAATTCGGGAACCACCATGGACGCCTCCACCTCCTCCCTGTTTACTGTGCCCTGGGATTCACAGGCTCCGCCCTACCAGGACCAGAAATGCGGGCTGTCCCCGCGTCCGCCGGTGTCTATATGTGGGGGTCTAGGATCCGAACTCAGGACCTTCCGCCTGAAAGGCAGAGGCTTAACCCCTGAGTCACCTCTCCAGCCCTATTTTCTTCCATTTCATGGTGGCCATTTTTAAAGTATTTTTCCTTTTTAAATATTTATTTATTTATTTATTCATTAATTTATTTGTGTATGTATTGGAGGGGTGTTTCACAGAGCATAGTCTGTGCCCACTGAGGCCCAAATGTGACTTGAGGTATCATCATGAATTCCTCTACCTCTTTTGGCTTTGTTCTGTACATCCAGGGCTAGAAATACAGGCTATCACCATTTCCATCTGGTGCTTTTATTTGGGATCCAGGATTTGAACTTAGGTCTTCCTGTTTGCTAGACAGAGGCTTAACTCCTGGGCCATCTCCCCAGCTCCTGATCTGCCACTTTTACATAAACACCACTGATGGTTTCTTAGCTATGTAGAAGAGCATTAGCTTAATGCAACTCTGTGTGTGTGATATATATACACACATATATACAGACATTGTTATAGATATGTATATTTTTGTGCATGTGTATTTTGTTGTGATCAAAGAACTGTTGACCAAGTGAATGCTATATAACTTTTTCCTTCTGATTAGTTTGGCAGTATTACAAATTCAGGTGTTCTTTTCAGATATCAATCCACCTGGAACTCATTTTTGTGTACAGTATCACAGAAAGGATCATCTTCCATCTGTATGTGAACATTGAGCTTCCATTTATATGTCGTGTGTGCTTTGCATTTCCTCAAAGATCAACATACCCTATGCTCCCATAATTTTGTTCTAGCTCTTTTTTTCTGCATTTTTAGATCTATTTTGATGCTGTAGCACATTTTATTTACTACGGCTTTGAATTATATTTTGAAATGAAGTGGTATGATATCTCTATGTTATTACTTTTGTTTTCAGTGATTTGATTGCTTTGCTTTAGTTTCTTTTGTTATTGTATATTGTTAAATTCCAATCTCAGAAAAAATATAAAGGAATGTATATATATACACACACAGACATATATATATATATATATATGCACACACACAAACATATATATTGCCACTGAAAGAAGTATAGATATTTTAATAACACCCCTCGTGACCGTCTTTTTCCTTTACATATCTTTTTCCTGTATTTTTAAGTATTGTTTATGTGTCAGTGAATTTGGTCAGGGACGTTTGTGAGAACTTGGTTTGGAATTATCTGTTAGATCCTGGTGGGCTTATTAGTAGGTACACATTGGCTACTCTACTTGTCTTTCTCCCAGAACTTGCTACTTGTCAATAGTTCAGTATTGAATCCTAACTCCTCAGGAGCACTTAACCAGTGCATAACTGGGTAAGTGTATTTTCAAATTTTAGAGTTATTTTGCTCTTAGATTAGACTAATGAGATTTGGTTAATATTTGTTTTCTTACTTACAATTATATTCAATAACAAAAATAAGAAAGCAAGACTTCAAGACATAACTTCATAGGTCTTGCTGGGAATTTCTATATCTGAATAATGCTACATTATTATCAATCCCAAACATACATAAACATTGCATAATTCTGGCTCACATTGTGCTTGAGAATTTTTTCCTACAGACTTTTGGTTCTGAAAAAATTAAGCCCTTAAATTTGATAGATTTTCCCAAAGTAGAAAAATCACACTATGGTAATGTGATGAGACATAATATAATAACTCCCACTTTTAGCCCTCTTCTGAAAAAAATCTCTTATTCCTAAAACTCAAATTAACTTTGCTGTCTCCCCTACAAAAAAAAGGCTATCAAAATATCTAAATTTAAATCTCTTTTACGACACTTCAAAACTTCATAATACTCATTTAAGATGCAAATTTATGTTCTGTTTTCACCAGTACTTTACTATATTGGATCTCAGCTAAAAACAAACTTAAGTTAATTGGATTGTTCCTTTTGGAATCTTGTCTTAGATTAAATGACACTGATTATAGTGTGGATACATAGATATAATCCATGTTTCTTATGTGTTAATTCATCAAACAAAGAACATGGTTTTCACTCTAATGTAGATTTGATGCTTATTAATGCCCCCTCAATGAGCTAATATTGTGAAAAATACTGCAAGGCTACTTCTAAAGTTATACATTTGAATGTCTGTGTATTTGAATGTCTGTGTGTATACATCCATATTGATTACATTTTTAGCTAAATGAAAAGAAAAAGTAATCAATCTGTGCAGTATACAAAATAAAAAATTAAATAATTCTGATTCTGGAAATAGTGAATTAGGTAATAATTTACCAATTATTGACAAAATTGACAATTTTCCATATGGATATAACCAGAGATCAAATTCATGTCACAAACAGATAGAATATTCAAACAAGAATCATTCAGTTCTCAGTGATAACATTATGCTTTTAGCACATAGTTTACAGTTACATTTTAAGTCTACCATGTCTTTTCCTTTCAACAATGCTAGATTAATTAAAACCTCTACTAATGTTTCTTGTATACTCTGCTGATCTCTATATTTTGACCTTAGTCTCTATTTCCTTATTATAGATTTCAAATTCTACTGACTTCATTCAGTTGATCTACAGCAAATGTAACATCAGTTAGTTCAATTGAATTAATAAACTTTAAAGGAACATTTACAGAGAGATTTGTGTTTGTTTTACTTCATGGAGAAGATGTCAGATTAAGTGGAAAATGAAGTCTATTTGGAGGAGTTTAACTTAAAGTTTCTCTATCATCAATCTTAAGTGAGCAATATGAAGGAATATGAATTTTCAGAGGTTCATCAGAAAAAAGTTTTATTTATAGTATCAGAGTTTGCACTGTTTTGCTTCATAATATGTTTATTATTGGCTCAACATTTGTGACTTACATGGCTGTAAGTCCCTCATACTACTCAGTATCCAGAGAAATATCATTCTCAAGGCATATAATAAAACGCATCTATCCTCTAAAATTAATAAACCAGTCAGAAATCAATATCTTGGCTTAATTCTAACAAGAATCACTTCTATGCATATATATGACATCTTAAAACTAGTGAATTATAATTAGTATCATTAGTAAGCTTTGAAATTGTTTTTCAAGATAATCATCAAAATTTACTATCACAATATTTCGTGCAATTATTGACAACTGTTCTTGATTGTGATGATATTGTGAATTTACATTGAGTTTAAAAAAGAGCTAGTTCAAATATAAATGTAAAATATTTCAATATGTCTTATTTGATGTATTTTTGACTCCATAAAATACAAAATCATCATGATTAAAACCATGAAACTACACAACCAACCCAAAAGTATTTTCACATAATTTTATCTTATCTTCCACCCATCACACTCTTACTCTTCTCTGCCACTCTTCTCTGAAAATAATTGAAATATGCATGGATGGATATTGCAATAAAAATTATCTTCTTCACTCTACTTTTCTTTTAGCATAGTTACTTAGAAACTTAACTTTTATTGTTGCCATTTTAAAAACACTCATCTTTAATATGAAATAACATTTGTTCTAAAAATACATGATAAGTATATTCACAAATACGTGGTCAACTTTAGGAGTTTCTTGTCTTACACTTGATTGATCTTTACTTATTAATTACAAATTTTAAAAAAGTGCAATTGCACAATGATAAACATGAATCACTAATTTTGATTTTGTGAAATTTTCCATATTTTTTACTAAAAACTTAACAAATTTCATACACAAGGAATGGAGATATATCATCCATTTCACCTGTCCATATTTCTTCCCACAACTGAAGAGAACTGTTTTGACAATTCTTACTGGATTCATGATTTAATTGAACTATTTGACATTCCTCCAATCTTTTTACCCAGGACTCTTTTTGTGTTATTTTTTGCATATAACATGAATTTTAGTTTTTTAAATAATTGAGTATTTTACAAATTTTGTAGTGATTTAGTACATATATATTATTTTGTGTGAAATTTATTGTCTTATAATAAATTATCAACACATACACTTTAAAGTGGTATCTAATAATCTTGCTGTCAATTAAATTATATAATATACTACTAAATTCACAAAAAATTAAGATGTTATAGTGGGAAAATAAATTAATATTATCAGTACCTTTATTTTAATTTCATGTTTGTGCATATGGGGTGTATACATGTATGTCTGCGTGTTTTGCATGTGACTGGATATATATGTGTGAGCAGGTGTATATTGCAGAATGCACAAAAATGTGCTTGCCTGTGATAGCTGAAGTGTGACATCACGACTCATTATGGATTTTTCTTAAATCTTACTGTTTGTTCTGAGGTTTTCCAGGTTCTGTTTTCCAGGGTTGGAATTATAGGCCACTATCATATCTGCTAAACATCTTTAAATGTAATCTGGAGATCTGAATTCAATTCCTTTTGCTTGCAAGATAAAGGCTTGAACCATTGAATCATATCCCCAGATCTTAGATACCCCTTTTTGTGTTAATGGCAAGAGTAGTTAAAGATCTATTCATAAATAAATCTCAAATTCAGCAATTTTATGGTTAATTAAAGTCTTAATTCATGTGAATTTGAAACCCTACTTTTCCAACCTCTGGTACTGTTAATTGATATCCTTTGTCTTTGTTTTCCCATACTCATTTTGCTTTATTTCCTCTATATCTTATATATTTTTAAAAATGGCATTTAATGTATATTTGTATATATTTCATAATTGCCTTACCAAGTTTTTATTAATGGTTATTGAAATTCTTTGAATCACTTGGTTATCATTGAATAATGCTACAGTGAACATACAAAAGGGACATCATTTATTACATGTCATCTAACTACATTTGAATACATGTATATATATCATATACACACACATATATAAACAATGGATGTATTTTGACAGATTTTTTACAATAATATACTAGTTAAATTATTGTATTTTCTAGGAACTTTTATATTTTCCATGAAGAGTAGAGTTATTTATCTTTGCACTTTGAGCCCAGGAGTATTGTCTTCCTTTATGCCAGCATTTATGTATTTATAAATAAATATAATATCTGTGGGTTATGAATACCATATTTATATCTGAAGGAGTAATATATAATATTTTTGGTGAATTTCCCTAATCATTTGAAGTATGGAGAATCACACATATATGTATGTAATCTTCAAAATAATGACTGTTCATTGCATCCGTCCCAATAACTTTCTTTTTAGTATTAAGTCATGAGATCAGAAAGTTTAAAGATGAATTATTCACCAAATAGAGTTGCAAAATGTTTACCAACATATTGCTTCTTTTCCATTATCCAACTATACCACTATTCCAACATATGTTAGGACAGTGAACTTTCACTGAGGTACATTGCCAATTCTTGGCTTTTTGAGCAAACATCTCACTATATAGCTTAGTCTTTCATTAAATCCATGTTCTTTTGCTTCAGTCTCCTAGTTTCTAGATTATAGGCATGCAACACTCAGCTACGTTTTAAAAAATTACCATGATATTCATTGCATTTTCCATTATTATGCTCTTTTTTTCACAGCTATTCTCTTCATTCTCCTATAAATTATAATTTATTCCCATAGTTATTTCAAATTTCTTTTCTCACAAGTAAAGCAAATCGATAAAAAAGCAGTATGTTTTTTGATTATTCTGTCCCTTTTGAACAGATTTTTAGTTTCAACTAATGTGTGTGCATGTGTGTGTATCATTTTTCTTATTAGAAAAATTCTCATCATGTGTAGATCAGTAAAATTGCAATATATACAATATGTCTAGGAAGTATCCTGTCCATTCTGATTTGAGGGTTTTTTTTATTTTTTTACTTTTCATTTAAGTATTTATTTTTATTCGTCAACCATTTCTTTTTTCCCCCAATCATACAAGCTCAATAGGTACTCCCGTTCCCTCCCTCCCTCCATCCTTCCCCAGTCCCCCTTGCACCCTTCCCCTCTTTTCGCCTTCCTTTCACCCCTCGTCCTTCCCCTTCCTCTCAGTGCTTTCCTCCTTCCCCCTTCCATCCCCTGTAGCATCATTTTATTTGAATGCAAACTTCCCTGAGTCCTCCACTGTAGTGAAGTGTAAGGACTCAGTGGCATAGCCCAGAACCATTTTTTGGGCTCCCCTTTTCTATGGGAACACTATTATGACTGTTAATCCTTTGCCTCTAAGGATCCTAGTGTCTATGATCCATGCTAGATTTTGGGGGATCATTGACATATCAGTCATTGTGCAGGTCATGCACAATCTGATTATGGCTACTGCGGCCCTAACTTCTGTGGAGTATCATGCATATCATTGATGCTCCCCATCATTAGGCTCTTATCTTGCCGCATCCACTTCCTCAAGTTTCCTTGAACTTTAGGATAGGGAGAAATTTGTTTTGGTGAGTTCCTGGAAACTGGTTTGGACTAGGCACTCTAGTAACTCTGTTTCCCAGAACTTTTCATTTCTTATTGATTTGATCCTTTTGACCTGCTGTTGTATCAACTGTGATCTGCCTTTACTACCTTTCGCTGCTATTGTCTAAGAACCAACATTTCTTCTCTGTCTCCCCATCCTGTTTCTGAAGCTGACACAACAGTGCTCATTTGTACCCTGACCTCCCAACTCACCGGCTTAAGAGCTTTATCTTTGTTATTTTTTTCTGTGGAAAAAGTTGGGGAGGTTTCTGCTTTTGTTCTCATACCTACACCCGAATAAACACCC
Source organism: Typhlomys cinereus (assembly GCA_023101885.1). Taxonomy (NCBI): domain Eukaryota; kingdom Metazoa; phylum Chordata; class Mammalia; order Rodentia; family Platacanthomyidae; genus Typhlomys; species Typhlomys cinereus. The sequence continues at coordinate 5,860,032 of JALPQD010000029.1, forward strand.
TTTTCCCCTTATCTCTTGAATATTTCATAAAAATTTAAGAACGCTCTTATAGTGGTCAGACTCCAGCTTCTCTGGATATTGTGGTTACTTATGTTATGCAAGAAAACTTTTAATCTTTAGAACTCAGGAGCATTTTTGTCTGAACACATGTTCACTTGTAGAGCAGCCTTTCCTCTTCATCCATTCCTTCCATGCTGTCATATTTCTCATCTTATCCTTTTTCACAGACACCTGTCTTTGCTTGGATGCCAGGCTATTTGAGTATCCTGCTGCCCTCACTCCCTGAAACATGCAAAAATGTTTTAAATTTTGAGAACATTCAGCTTTTTCTGAATTTTGTATCTAAGGAAACATTTTTCCTTCCTTAAGAGTACTTACATCTTAAGAGTGCATGATAAGTAACCTTTTAGATATATTTTAATGTCCTTAATTGTAGTTTGCAGATGGCATACATTTGTCACTTGAACTTTGAAGGAACATTTGGAGATTAAAGTGTCTCCTCAGGGCACCAAAAAAGAATTGACATTTACTTAAGAAAGCAGACATCATGAAGTCATTCCTAAGGATAATTTTGGTTTGTCTTTATACAGAACCTGAAAAATCTTCAAGTCTATACTTCTCGCCCCTCAGGTGGGCATAATGTCTCTATATTTGAAATAACTTTATGTTGTCTTTTTTTCTTTTTTAAACTTTTTTTAAATATTTTATTTATTCAATTGCGCGTGTGTGCATGTGTGTATGTACGTGTATGTATGTGTGTGTGTGTGTGTGTGTGTGTGTGTGTGTGTGTGTGTAGAACCACAGGCGAATTCGGGAACCACCATGGACCGCCTCCACGTCCTCTTTGTTTACTCTGTCCGGGGATTCACAGGCTCCGCCCATCAGGACCAGAAACCCAGGCCGCCCCCGCTTCTGCCCGGCGTCTATATGTGGGGTCTAGGATCCGAACTCAGGACCTTCCGCCTGCAAGGCAGAGGCGTAACCCCTGAATCACCTCTCCAGCCCCATGTTGTCTTTTTTTCTAAAGGATGAATTTTAAAATCTTATTTGCAGACTTGTATTTATTTATACTAGGTCTCAGGTAGCTCATTGAGCTTAAAATTGACAATGAATCCATAAATGACCTTGAACTTCAAATCCTCCTATCTCCACCTCCTAAAGACTGGTAATATACTGGTGTGTCAGCATAGCTTATCAGAGTAGATTTTTTTAACTCTCTTGTCAGTATTAGAAGTATGCTCTCTTAAATTCTTTCATTCAAATTGTTTTTCCAGTGTGGCTTATATGCAGAGATACAAAAAGAACAACAATAAAATGTGTGCCTAGACACCATAACCCATAAAGTTCTAGTGTAGTCAACATTCAGTCAACTGACAAATTACCTGTGTAAATCAACTTCAAGCCTCAAAGTTTATTTTGGCTCATATTTTCAGCCCTGAGAAGATGGCTATGTTTCTTTGTTTCTCATATGGAAATGCCTATTGAATCAAGTCTATTTACCTGATGGTTGCAGGCAAACTAGAATAGAGAAATTAAGAGTTGGTCCCAACATTCTCTTCTTCTGTACATCTTCAGTGATCTCTAAATAGACCCTGCTATTTCCACACATCACAATATTACTATAGGCTAGTAGACATGCACACAATGCATGTTTTTTAATATGTCATAAATACAAGCAGTAATAACCTACCTGAATGGTGAGATGATATCTTCAGAACATGAGAATTGAGTGAATCTAATTTATGAGTTTATTTTAGAGGAGCAAAATATGTATGACACGTGTCACTCTGTTGGCAGAATATTTTATTATTTAACATTTATATGACTAATTAAGAGTTTCTTGCTGTTGAATATTTAATCCAAAAATGCAAAAAAAATGTTCTTGTGTCCTGTGTAATCATTTACTCAAACATAAAAGTTTCTAGTCACATAGCTGGTATGTCTATTTGGCAATCAAATTTGAAGTTCGAGCAATTGAAGATATATGGAAATAATTGATATTTTCATTTCATTTCCATTGTTGGCATAAACTAATAGGATTCATTATAATGTCTTAATACACACACACACACACACAAGCACACACACACTCATTATATTTGCTGTGATCACATGAGCATTTTATTTACCATCTGACATTCTTTGAGACAGAAACAATTTTATATACCCCAGGAATTTGAATGGATACCACTGAAAACTAGATCTTTCCTAATTGTAGTGACTTTCTATGATGAAAATGAGCTTAAACAAATCAACATCGGATTCTGAACTACACCGAGGCTATTAATAAAGAGAAAACTAACTTAAAGTATATCTGGAGAGGCAGAGTATGTGAAGGTCAACAAGATTCTAAGAACTATTTCTTCTTCAACATTAGATAAGGAAAATTCACATTTAACAACCTCTATTATCTATTAAATTAAATAATAGGATATCATCTGTGTTAAATTCTCATTTCAATAGTTTTCTTCTCTTTTTAACTAATCATGAACATTTCAGGAATTCCAAGTCTTAACTTATGGTCAGGCCTTTTGTTTATTTACCCCATTTTTATAAGATAGTGAATCTCTTATTTCATGCATTAGTTCATTTTTTAAATCTTCCAGGATACAAGAATTTTGAAGAGTTTTGTAAATTCATTGTTTATGTCTTATAATTTCTGTTTGTTTCAGTGTCTCTTTCTGTCAAGGAATTTTGATAATGTATAAGTATTTATAATATACTTCCTATCTAATATTGCACCATAGTTCTTATCCAAAATTCTATTAATATTACATGAGCACAGGTTATAGAAGATGGTAAATACTTATGTGCTATCGTCTACTAGCAACCTTTCAGATATATGTGCTCTTTGGATATTTTTCTATTAATCTGCAATTCAAATACCCACATTTACCCATCAGAATTTCAAACATCATAAGTATTGATATAAATTGAAAGGCATCTGATTTCAGTAAACTTTTAAAGTGAGAGTTGTCCTCACCATAAAATTCCCACAATTAAACATAAATGGTATAATTTCTCTTTTAAGTTTCAGTGATGTCATTTCACAGCACAGTGGATATTTTCACAAAGGAATCGGTCTTGAAATTCTTAATACAAACAGATATTTTATTTTTCTGAGTCAAACTCATTTAACTTGTAATGTCACAAAAAATATCAGTTTATATTTCCACTTTGTCCATAAAATGATAGACTAAAGATTTTCAAAATGAACTTCTTTAGAAAACAGCATAGTTAATAATCAGAAACGCTTTTTATTGAAACTATATGCTATGTCACACAAATCTATAATTGACAAGAATTGCACTTTCTAAAAATCACTGTGGGATATTTTCCAGACTTTCTATCTGTGTTTCAAATTTATTTGAAGTGGACTAGAAATGCCAAGACTGCTGAGTGGAGAGGCACTGGTGACTGAAGCACGAACAGTGGTTGGGTTCCACTTGGTGATAGGAAATAACTATGGTGAATGTTCCTTTAACCAGATGTTTGTCTGCTAGTGCATGCAACTAAAAATAAAACTTTGGAATCAGACAAAGTAGCAAAGCACACAGAGTATTATTTTTTGAGTTATAGAATAGAATGGGTTGACAGAATTCACACTTGAAATGACTACTTCCTATATGTAGCAAAAAGTATTTTATCTATTGGAGATGCCAGTTTCTAAGAATAAAAACAACTTTCAACAAAGAAATATAATAAAGCTTTGTAAACTATAAAAAATAAGTGAGAAAAAAGGTTTAATATGTGGAATTAAAGCCAAATGTTGACTTAAATAAAATGTTTTATAATTTACAAACTCTGCTTTACAACTTCTTTTTTTAATATTTTTTTTATTTCCACTCATACAAACTTAACAGGTAGACTGTCCCTTCCCTCCCTCCACCTTTCCTCCCCATTCCTCAGTGCCTCCCCCTCCCATTCTCGGAAGATCCTTCATTTATTTTATTTTTTTTTACATTTTTTTATCTCCGCTCATACAAACTTTTTTTATACATTTTTTATTATTATTTCAGCTCATACAAACTTAATAGGTACAACAGTTCCCACCCTCCCTCCTCCCCCCCCAACCCCCAGCTCCTCCTCCCCTCCTCCCTCCCCCCTCCCTCCCCATTTCCCAGTGCCTCCAGCCCCAATTCCCAGACACTCCTTTATTGTGCATGCCTGACTCTCCTCTGGGCCCTCCTCTCCGATGACATACAGGGACCCAGTGACATTTCCCTGAACCCCTTCCTGTGTTCCCCTTAAGCGTAGGAACACTACTGTGGCTGCCAATCCCTTGCCTCCAAGGATCTTGGTGCCTTTAGCAGATGCTAGACTTTGTGAGGTCAATAGTGTGTTGGACATTGCGCAGGGCATGCAAAGTCCAATTATAATTGCTTCGGCCCTAACTTGTGTGGAGTATCTTGCAAATCATTGCTCCTCCCATCCTTTTACTTTAGGTACACCGGTTCTCTCCCTCCCTCCTCCTCCCCCCACACCTCTGCTCACCCTCTTCTCCCCCCTCCCTTTCCACCCCCCAGTGTCTCCCCTCTCCCATCCCCAGAGAATCCTTTAATATGCATGCCTGATTGTCCTCTGGGTCCTCCTCTCTGATGACATACAAGGACCCAGCGGCATTTCCCTGAATCCTTTCCTGTGTTCCCCTAAAGCATAGGAACACTATTTTGGCGGTCAATCCCTTGCCTCCAAGGATCTTGGTGCTTTTAGCAAATGCTAGACTTTGTGGGGACAATAGTGTGTTGGACATTGCGCAGGGCATGCAAAGTCCAATTATGATTGCTTTGGCCCTAACTTGTGTGGAATATCTTGCATATCATTGCTCCTCCCATCCTTGTGCTCTTAGACTCTTACTGCCCCCTCTTCCGCAAATTTCCCTGCGCTTCAGGATGGGGAGAGATTAGTCTGGCCTGGTTCTAGGTGGTTGATACAGAGTCTCTGAAGTTCTGGATCATGGTTTGTTGATTTTCTTTTGCGGTTTTGCTGCTCCTGCAATGCCCTTCACTCCATCCTGATGGGTGTTGGATGTCACCCCCTGGCCAGAGATAAAAAACTGTTAAACTAGTGTCTTGTTATAAGAGTATATTCAAAGGTAGATGCAATAAAAGTAGGAAACCACAGTGAGGGACAGATCAATCACCCATTTGCAAAACGGTTACTTATTAACTTCCCAACTATATGCCTTCTCCTTCTGGTGAGATCACATCCCATCAGTTGTAGATGATCAGGAAGGAAAAGTCTGTGAACTTAACCAGATGTCTCATTGCTTACTCGCATTTCTTTTTGGAGGCCTATTTTCTCTGCTGTTACATGGTCCCCTCTCTCCTTATTTCTGGTGTGGCCCTCCTACACCATCCCGCCTGTTCATACTCCTTGCAATTACTGTATTACAGAGATTTAACCTTGAGTGACTCTAGGTGGGCTGGGTGGGTTTGGTACTAGGAGTCACCTATTAGGGAGTACATATGGCCCTTAATTTTCTGGGTCTGGGACTTCAGTCAATATAATTGTCTCTAATGACATCTATTTCCCGGCAAATTCCAGTAATTCATCATTTTTTATGCCTGAGTAGTACTCCATTGTATAGATGTACCACTGTTTCCTTATCCATTCGTCAACTGTTGGACATTTGGGTTGATTCCATGACTTTGCTATTGTAAACAGTGCTGCTATGAACATTGTCACACTTATGCTATGGAGGTGGACCTCTGCTGCATGGGGGTTATTCCCAAAAGTGGAATCGCAGGGTCATATGGCATTTCAATCTTTAATTTCTCTAAGAATCTCCAGACGGCTCACCAGAGCGGCTGTATGAGCCTGCATTCCCACCAGCAATGTAGGAGAGTTCCCTCTCTCCACATCCTCTCCAGAATTTGTCGTTGTTTGTATTGTGGATTTTTGCCATCCTGACAGGGGTGAGATGATATCTCAGGGAAGTTTTGATTTGCATTTCCCTGATGGCTAAAGAAGTGGAGCATTTTTTAAGATATTTATTAGACATTTTAATTTCATCCCTAGTAAAGTTTTAAGTTCCATTTTTTAATTGGACCATTAGTTTCCTTGGTGTTTAGTTTTCTAAGTTCTTTATGGACTCTGGATAATAAAGCTCTATCAGATATGTGGTTAGTGAAGATTTTCTCCCATTCTGTGGGTTGCTTTTGACCTCTGTTACAATCTCTTTATCTGAACAGAAGCTCTTTAATTGTTTAACTCTTCATAGTTGGTAGCAGTGACTGTGCCATTGGATGTCTGTTTAGGAACTGTTGGCCTAGCGCAATCAGCTTGAGGGAGTTCCCTACCCTTTCAACTATGGTTTTTATACACTCTGGCCTTAAATCTAGGTCCTTGATCTATTTGGAATTAAGTTTTGTACAAGGGGACAAGTACGGGTCCAGCTTTCATCTTCTGCATGTGGAGATCCAGTTTTGCCAGCACCATTTTTTGAAGATGCTGTTCTTTTTCCATTGGATTCTTTGGGCCCCTTTGTCAAAGATCAAATGGCTGTACTTTTGTGGGCTTATATCTGGGTCTTCAAGCCTTATCCATTGATCTCTGTGTCTATTTTGGAGCCAGTACCAGGCTGTTTTTATAACTATGTATTTGTAATATAGACTAAGGTTTGGTATGGTAATACCTCCAGCAATGTTTTTATTACTCAGGATTGTCTTTGCTATCCTGAGTCTTTTGTGCCTCCATGTGAATTTTGAGATTGTTTGGTCAACTTCTTTAAAGAATTGCTTTGGGAGTTTAATTGGTATAGCATTGAATCTCTTCCAGTGAGCTGGTTAATTCTCCCACTTTCTCTTCAAGATCTGAAATTCTGTTTTCTTCTTTGTTAGTTCTGCTGATAAGACTCTCTGTTGAGCTTTGGGTTGAAGATAACTTGTCTTTTAGTTCAATTTTAAACTCTGCCTGAGACTGTTTTAACTGCTCTATGCCTATTTTTGTTACTTGAACTGTTTTTCTCAACTCCTCCAAGTGCCTGTTGTGTTCCTGTTCAAAGTGGTTGATGCTGTTGTTTAACACCTCTTGGATTTCCTCTTTCATAGTATTAATCATGGTAATGATCATACTTTGAAAGTCATTGTCAAGAGTCTGGCTTTTTTGGCTGTTTTCTGTGAATTTTTTTCTGGTTGTAATCCATCATTAAGGGGCTAATTCTTTTGGTGGGAGACTGGTCTTCTTGGGTTTTGTTTTTCATGGATTTGCACTTTGACTTGGGCATTGTTGTTTTGTCTTTTAGGACCTTTCAGTTTCTGTGTATTTTTGACTGAACTGATTTAGTTGGTATTACTAAATTACTAGGGCAGTTATTACTAGTGCTTTCCTTGGAGTTGGGTATATTTGTCTTTTGTTATTGTTATTTCCTAGTTGAAGCTATTAGGCTGTTAGTACATCAGTTAAGTCAGATTAAGTAGACAGGGGGTGAATATTAGTATGGTAGTGGACTTTTATGATTTAGTGTCTTGGTGATATGTGAGAGTGAGTAGTGTACTCCCTGGAGTTGTATATGTTTTTGGGGTGGCTATATGGAAAAGTTAATCTACAGTGATTAATATTAGAAAGGAACAGTAAGGGGAAAAAAGGAGGGTTACTTATCTTTGGGCTGCATATGAAGAATCTCTCCCATGTAATAGGATGATTGTAGAGGTTTTCAGATGTATGGCCTTTAATCCTTAGATTTCTGCTTGAGTTTCCTTTGGACTCTATTGAATTCGGAGTAGCAGTGTGTCTTCCGTAGATCACGTGGGTGGATCCTCAGTGGGCCAGAGAGGCAGAGGGGCTGATGTTGATGTCAGAATTCTTCACCTGGGACCTGGGACTTGCCTTAGTGGCCCACCCAAGCTCCAGGGACAGGCCGGCAGGCGGAAGAAAAGGGCTGGGCCCGGGTTGTGGCCCAGGCTGAAACCGGAGGCAGCCTGGGTGCCGCTGGGTCACGGGGTGATCTGGGGAGCTGGGTGGACTCACTGGGGGTGGCAGACTGGGAAGCACAATCAGTCAGACAAGGAAGGCGGGAGGGAGAAATACCACTTCTTTATTGCAGTTCTACATCTCTGCTTAAATACAGAGAGATAGTAGTGACAAATAATAAACATCAAGCCATGATCAAAATTAAGTAGCTTCATGTTAAGTACAAAATTTGGTCAAGTCTTGGAGTTGGAACTCAACCCCTGTTCATGCTTCAGTCACCAGTGTCTCTCCATTCATCAATTTTGGCATCCCTAACCCTCTTGAAATAAATTTGAAACACAAATAGAAAGTCTGAAAAATTATCCACATTGATTTTTTTGAAAGCACAATTCTTTTTTTTTATTTTTATTTATTTACTTATTTATTTTTACCCACTCACACAAACTTAATAGGTACCCAGTCCCCTCCCTCCCTCTACCCCTTCCTGGTCTGCCTTGCTCCCTCCCCCATTTTCCCCTTCCTTTCGTCCCCCCTCCCTCTCTTTTTCCCACTGCCTCCCTTCCCCATGCCCCAATTCCTAGAGCATCCTTTAGTGTGAATGTCAAACTTCCTTCTCCTTCTTCCACTCTAATGAGGTGTAAGGACTCAGTAGCAGAGCCCTTTCTTTGAGCTCCCCTTTAGTATGGGAACACTATTGTGACTATTTGTACCTTAGCTCTAAGGATCCTAGTGCCTATATAGCACAATTCTTGTAACATTCTATCCTATAATTTACTTTTGTATTTTTCCCAATATGAGGCCTTGCACTGGACACTAAGCTTGCTACATGTTATTGAGGTACTCCTTAAGATTACACTGATCTTGTAATTGTGTTTGTGGTTTAGGAAACTATTATAGGTATGTTTTTCTCTAAAAATACCTGAAGAGATTGTATGATTAAATATCTCTGCTCACATAATAGGAATATATACTTGATTTATATTTCTTGAATCTTTTAAAGTCTATTCACCAGGGGAAAATTTATATTATGTTTTAAAAGCTCATTAACCACACAAGTAAAAACACATATACAATTAAATTGTATACTTCTACTTTCTTCTACCTATTAGTGTGAAAAAAAGTTTAAAACATATTCTTTTATGCTTTTGGTGAAATAGCAATAAGTTATTCAGATTAAATTACCAATTTTTATTCATGCATGCATTGGTAGCAACAGGATTTGAATTAATTGCCCATGGATTTTCAATTGGATCTGGAAGGGAAATGCATTGAATATTATTCCCCAAAGAATCAAAACCACTATCATTATAACTAATTTAAATATAGTGTATATAAGACATTTTACAAAAACGAGAAACATATGCCTATTTAGTCTCATACAAGCTTCATCCTTATCATCTCATTATGTTCACTGAAAATGAGTTCAAAAGGTGAGAGAAAATACAATTTTTCTTATTCGTCATTATTTTAGTGTGCAATGTCTTAACTTTAAATTTCAGTAATTTCTTAGTAAAGACAAAAATCTAATAGTAAAATGTTTCTAAATAGTATTAATATAATGATGTTGTGAAAGAAGCATCTTCAGCATTCTAAACCTAGACACCTATGAATCAGAACATCGGATTGATGAGTTAGTATTCCTGGCCAGTGAAAGTTTATGAAGTTACTGTAATACTTACTTTTAACTATTGCTGTGAGAGAACACCCAAAGTCAAATAGCTTAAGGGAGAAAGGGAAATTCATTCAACTTACTGTTCCAAAAGGGGAGAACAGATTTTACAGTGGTGGTGACATAGCTGGTGGCTGAAGCTATAGGCAAGGATAAGTCACAGAAAACATCCGTGTGGCTGGCATAATCTTGGAACATTTTTCTTTTTTGTGGTCCACTACTGGGAGGTTCCTATAGGGTCTAGGATTATTGTGTTATCCACATAATCTCTTAGGTGGTCTCAGCTGATCTTGCCAGGTGTAGTCTCAGTTGATTGTAGTTAATGCCAGGTATGTCAAGTTGACACCCAGGATTAACTATCATAGTTACTTTGTTCATAAGCTATAACAAATCAATGTCACCTAGTTAACAATATACCAGTTAAGCATGATGAAATATGCCATTTAGTGCATGCATATAAGAGAATTGCTTATATAATCAATAATCACTAATTATTGTACTAAAATGTGTAGGTAAACTCAATTCTGTCAAATAATATTTGTCTTACAAATACAAAGTTTAAAAAATGGCTAATCAAATTAGTGTTATCTTCATATATAATTGAAAGTAATTTTCTTATGTCTTTTTAATGTCAAGATGAAGCAGTACAAGTGGAAGTAAGTTATTACTGGTACAAGTCAATGTTACATAGGAGCAAACTTAACTGTACAGGGAAGCCAGACTCAGAAAGAAAATTATATCTTCAAATATATGCGGCCAATAGTATTTGACCACTTATGTTAAATCTTGTTAATTTTCCTCAGAGATATTAAATTATTTTAAACAAAGAGTAGTCCATATTCAAGATACTAAGACAACAATAATTAGTTTGAAAAATAATGAACTACTGGCTAGCAAAAGAAAAAGCAGTGAAGAATAATTTGAAATGCTTAGCATAAGCATTCACGATTAAACTTTATGTTGGCAAAATTTGGGCATATTTCATGTCTCAAACTATCAAATCAGTCTAGTCATCCACAGATAGTATTTTAATTTTTATTCCTGAAACTTTTATAAAGAAGAAAAGATTGCAGAAATTTAATTTGTTCCTGATTAGTTGTACTCTAATGAACTTATTTCACAACATTCTCTATTTTACCATAGTTATCACATACATACTTAAAATTTAGTTCAATCATTTAGACAGGAGCCAACTATTTCATTCTAAGCCTAGGAATACCATCATAGAAGAATAAAATGTCATATTTTAAACAATTCTGTTTGAGTAATGTGCAGGAGGTTGAAGCATCATTGCGGATCTAATAAAAGTAAACTCTGAATCACAAAGCAACATATGTAATGTATAAGGACCAGTTACAGAAACTGCTAGGTTTCTAAGGGCATACAGGTGAGAATAACATTGTATGAGCCGAAACATTCCATGAGGTAAAACTTGATAAGTCTGCCCCTACCTCTTCTACACAAGGCACTCAGGTATTCCTTTATTTGACACATACTTCTGTATACTCCAGATAATAGAGTTATTAGAGAATAAAATGAATATGTAAGAGCCTATCTTTTAAAATAATTATGTGGGGCTGGAGAGGTGGCTCAGGGGTTAAGCCTCTGCCTTGGAGGCGGAAGGTCCTGAGTTCGGATCCTAGACCCCACGTATACACGCCAGGAGGAAGCAGGGGGGGGGGTGTTGCGCTTCTGGTCCTGGTAGGGCGGAGCCTGTGAATCCCCGGCCAGTGTAAACAAGGAGGAGGTGGAGGCATCCATGGTGGTTCCCAAATTCCTTCGTGGTTCTACACACAGATACATACACACACACACACACACACACACACACACACACACACACATACATGCACACACGTGCACACATGTATACACGCACAATTGAATAAATAAAAAAAATAAAAGATAAAAATAAAATAATCATGTGTAGATATTCCCAGAAAAATTGCATGGATGAGTAACATGAGGAACAAACCAAGGAAACCTCAACACTTTGTTATCACATATGTATACATACATAAATTTATAATATATAAAAATATGCTAAATATAAATTAAATATTACATATATATTTTTACAGAGATAGAAATCTGAAATTTATCAAGATATGGATTAAAATGTTTTGAATAATCATTAAGAGAATAAATTTTTTTTCATTTTTTATCTATTAGCAAGTCAGTAATTAATAATGAATATTTTTCAAAAATGTCATTACTATAACTTTCTTAATATTGAATAATCCTATATATTTATACAGTTTAGTAATTCAAATCTTCAACATGAAAACATGTATTTGATAGATACAAATGAAACATGTTAATTCTTCTTTTGGCTTATTCTTCCTAATATAACCTTTGAAGTTAAGCTCTCCTTAGACTCATACCAAATGAATTCCAGTAGATATAATTATTATTAAAATTATCCTGCATTCAACTTTTGAGGACAGAATATATTCTCAGAGCATAGCTCCTATTGGCTAGCAGATTTATTTATTTCATTAATAAATAATAATTCATCAAAAAATAAATTTCTTTAATGTTATTCTTTATTACCTTTAGAAAACAATACTCTTCCTCTAAGTAAACATGTAAATACTGAAGATACACAGAGAAACAATACTGGAGTCAAATGATTGTGCAAATACCTTTATTTATTTTTTTTTAACTTAGTAATTACTCATTTCTTTTTTTTTTGTAATTTTTCTATCTTTTTATATAATAAAATTTTTATTATTATTTCAGCTCATACAAACTTAATAGGTACACCAGTTCTCTCTTTCCCTCCTCCTCCCTCCCAACCCCCAGCTCCCTCTCCCCTCACCCCTCCCGCCCCATTCCCCCATGCCTCCCGCCCTGATTCCCAGAGTCCTTTCTTGTGCATGCCTGACTCTCCTCTGGGCCCTCCTTTCTGATGACGTACAAGGACCCAGTGGCATTTCCCTGAACCCCTTCCTGTGTTCCCCTTAAGCATAGGAACACTACTGTGGCTGTCAATCCCTTGCCTCCAAGGATCTTGGTGCCTTTAGCAGATGCTAGACTTTGTGAGGTCAATAGTGTGTTGGACATTGCGCCGGGCATACAATGTCCAATTATGATTGCTTCGGCCCTAACTTGTATGGAGTATCTTGCAAATCATTACTCCTCCCATCCTTTTGCTCTTACACTCTTACCGCCCCCTCTTCCGCAAATGTCCCTGAGCTTCAGGATGAGGAGAGATTAGTTTGGACTAGTTCTAGGTGGTTGATATAGAGTCTCTGAAGTTCTGGATTGTGGTTCGTTGATTTTCTTTTGCAGTTTTGTTGCTCCTTTAATGCTCTTCACTCCATCGTGATGGGCACTGTATGTCACCCCCTGGCCAGAGACAGAAAGCTATCTGATAGAGCTCTACTGTCCAGAGTGTACAAAAAACTTAGAAAACTAAACACCAAGGAAACTAATGGCCCAATTAAAAAATGGGCCCTGGAACTTAAAAGAAACTTTACTAGGGATGAAATTAAAATGCCGAACAAATATCTTAAAAAATCCTCCACTTCCTTAGCCATCAGGGAAATGCAAATCAAAACTTCCCTGAGATATCATCTCACCCCGGTCAGGATGGCAAAAATCCACAACACAAACAACAACAAATGCTGGAGAGGATGTGGAGAGAGGGGAACTCTCCTACATTGCTGGTGGGAGTGCAGGCTCATACAGCCACTCTGGCGAGCAGTCTGGAGATTCTTAAAGAAATTAAAGATTGAAATGCCATATGACCCTGCGATTCCACTTTTGGGTATAACCCCCCATACAGCAGAGGTTCACCTCGATAGCACAAGCACGACCATGTTCATTGCAGCACTGTTTACAATAGCAAAGACATGGATTCAACCCAAATGTCCAACAGTTGACAAGTGAATAAGGAAACGGTGGTACATCTATACAATGGAGTACTACTTAGCCATCAAAAATGATGAATTACTGGAATTTTCCGGGAAATGGATGTCATTAGAAACAAATACCTTCATTGTTTCTACTAAGAATAAATGGCTTTTGGAAATAATATCTGAATTGAGACTTATGCATTTAATTATTCTGAAAATATGCATTTAATCATTCGAAAAACCTATTTACACATGGAAATAGATATGACTTCTATTAATGCACATTCAAAATCATAATTAAGAATAAATGTCTTTCATCTCTGTGAGAGTTTCCAATCTTTGCTAAAGCCTTATTTTTTAGATATTTTCCTGTGTAGGGTGCGCATATTGCAGGATATGTGTGAGAAAAATTACTGCAATCCTACAGCCAGCAATTCAAGCAATCTCATGTCCTTGAAAAGAGATAAGAAATAAATTATTTCATAAAACCTCTTCTTGGGAACTGAAGGTGACAATCGTAGACTAGGAAAATGGTGAGGACTTTCTCTGAACTTCAGGGTGGGAGCTCTGTAAATTCTCAGTGGGATTTAACCTGCATGCCTTAATTTTATCAGGCAAAATAATCTCTAGAATTCTGCAAGGTTGAAAGCAATGAAGAGATAGAGTTGGTATGTAAATGAAATCATGGAATGGTATGATTATCTTCTTATATGATATGTACTATTGACAGTTATTTATCCAAAAATAATGAAGAACTCATCCTTAAGGAAATTTATCCTCTACTGTTTGTAGAAAAATGCTTACAAACACATCTAAGAACAAAAGGTAGCCCTTAGTTCACAATACATTTGAATTCTGCAAAACACCTTTATCTTGATTCAGTGTTGAATATTTTTTTTTCTTTTTTGCGTGCTTCTGTGTGTGTGTGTGTGTGTAATAGGGGACACACATATGTGCCTATAGCTGTGGAAACGCAAGGGTTTACTGATGTTTAATGGTATAAAACTTTGTTCTATACTTTCTACTCCTAATTTTGCCATGTGTCTTCTTGGTTCTTACCATTAACTTCTGAAATACATATTTGATAAACTACTCAATTTCTATCATATTTATTTCACATACTTTTTGGTTTTGTTTTATGCCTTTGATCTTCAGTATAAGATGCAGGTTACCAGGATAAAAACCTTTAAGTTGAACCCAGACTATATAATCTTTCAACACCAATCTCAGATAAAACATACAGTAATTATTTAGATCGTTTTGAATCATAGCACCATATTTGGGACCAGGCTTTCTGGAGAAGTGAAACCTCCAGAAGCGAATGGAGCAAATCAAATGGTAAAGATAGGCGAAGCAGTGGAAAATTCATCATATAATATGTTTCATGTCCAAAATAACCAAGAAAATAAGGCATTGAGGATGGGTCAGTTCCTTTCTTAAAACATTTCACTGGTAACCCAGTCAAATACTTTTGATAAATATCTGCCATGACTAAAAATTTTGAGGTGTATTAAACACTCAAGCCTTGAAGTGAGACATGTTGTCTTCTCCTAGAGCTTTTTTTCTTTTATCCATGAATAATTTTCTTTCTTTTTTCCTTCCTTCCTTCCTTCCTTCCTTCCTTCCTTCCTTCCTTCCTTCCTTCCTTCCTTCCTTCCTTCCTTCCTTCCTTCCTTCCTTCCTTCCTTCCTTCCTTTTTTCTTTTCTTTTCTTCCTGTGAATGACTACTATAAAATAACCCATATTTAACCATGACACGATTAGTGAGAATTTGAATTGAGTTCCAGCAGAGGAAGTAAGAGTCTTCTAGAATGAGAAGTCAGAGAGATCAGGGAGATTTCGATGTTTCCATTACATGAGATTACATGAGTATTAAAGCTCTAAGACTTGAACTCTCTGGGTTTGGTGAAGTCTATATTGATGAAAAATGTACATTTACCCTCAGTCACATATATTATAAAGACCTTTGACTTTTTCTAAAAAAGAAATAAAATGAAAGTAGAAAAATGACCTAAAAGAATTTAAATAGTGAATAGAAATTAATGATGCCCAGACTTTATTTTTTTAAAGAGGTGTTTTTGCAATCCTGTATTTCTTTAAATATTCTATTATTATTTGAGGGGTTTCTTGAGGTATTTGTAGCTTTAATGACAATATGTTCATGTAGTGAATTCAGGTACAATAGATTTAATATAATGTATATGTACACATTCCCAGTGCTACAGATCTTGAGGACCCCAATATCCATTTCTGAGTGTCTGGACCTGAACTGCCAGCTCTATTACCCACTTCAGCAAAATCACATATTTATCTACAAATTTATTTGGAAAATATATGCATTAGTTCATGATGTTATGTCAAATGAAGTTCCATTAAAATTTATTGCGTGCGGGGTTAACAAAGAAATTTTAATATAGATTTTAAGCATCATTGCTATGAGAAAAAGCAAAATATCTGAAAGTATAGGTGAGGCCTTGATAAGGAAGGGTTGCCAGAAATTTCTGATAGTATATCACAATTCTTATAATTTTATGATTAAAACGTTTCAACCAAATGCTAATAGCACCATCTCCATTCTTCTTACCTCCTTACATCTAGTGTTCCAGAGGAAGTTTTAAGTCAAGGAGATGATCAAACACACCAAACTTCTCATGCTATCTGATATTGAAAAACTATGAAAAATCTATTAAAGGAAAAGGACAATATCAAAGTAAGCAAAAGACTAAAATATGAGAAAGCTTAAAACAGAACTTCAGAATATTGAGTGGAAATTTTGAATTTCTACTTGACTTTTATGTTTCTAGTATGAAACAGGTGCAGAAGCTCAAATATAGTTTTTTGATGGAGAATTAAAATGCTTACCTCCTTAATAAAGCCCCAGGGTATCAGCATTTATTTTAAATCATAACATGTAACAACATTAACTTTTCTCCCAGTCTCCTTCTAAGCATCTCAAAAGCTCAGCTCATGGCATTCCTATGGTATGAATAGGAAACTGAATTTCTCTTGCCTGCCCTGTGCTCACTCATGAAATGTACATGAAAAGATATTTTTGATGGATTATTTCCAAGAATAGTTTTCCATTTTATTACAAATATTTAATGTGAGGAGCATACATCGCTCACATTCAGATCAAGACTTCTGAAGTTCTACAAAATAATGCATACCAACTTATTTTTATATGATGCATGAAAGTTTAATGGCAGTATGTTTTCCTTAAAAGTAAATTTTCTCAAATAACAGGTCATGGCAAAAGAAAAGAAGGTTTTGTTTAGCAAACACCAAATTTATTTCCATATCATGATTTCTGGAGAGGCAGGAACAGAAAATGAAGAGTGGATTTCCACCCTCCCCATGCCCAACAATGGTGAATGACTGGCAGAATAGTTGCTGTATAGAACGTAACACCAGTGATAGGCCTGTCTGGCCTATACTATGAGCCTGAGGCTTAGTTAGAGTGGAGATGCAATTTAATATATAGTGCTGGATATTATTGGAGAGACTGAAGGGGGAAGAAGACAGAAACACAGTTGCTTTTAGATTTCATATTTATACATAACAGGATATGTGGTTGAACATATTGTGAAAATGCAAATATTTATGAATCACTGTCTCTAATTTGGATGAATCTGTGCTTTGAAAGAAAGAAGTTTTAGAAATACTGATTGCTTTTACCTGAACTATGATAAAATAGATATTTAATTATAATTTTGTAGCCATAAAATGTTAATGTTTATATTCTAAGCATTCTGAGTTTCATAGATATTCATTAGTTGTCTTTTCTTTTGTGTTGTTTTTTTGTAAGACAGATTATATCTGTGGGGGAACATTTGACTAAAAAGTCCAATTCAATTTAACAAAGGAGGTTTTAATATCGGTGAAATATTTCATGCTGAAGCCAGAAGTTTCTGCACATATTTCCTGTTCACACAAGAAAACTCATCCAAAGGATTGGGACCTTCCAAATAATGTAAAATTAAATAATAATCAATCAAATGTGTCATTTGCAATAATGGTGCTGAAATTATCACAAGGACAAAGGTCCTTTTAAAAATAATTGCCTGTTTATAGACATGAACCAATGGGTATTAACAAATTAATATCATACTGTCTACGTATCTTAAAAGAAAGTGACTTTGGGGCCTGTGAAATAGCTTTCAAGAGATAAGGCACCTATTTATAAACCTGGAGGCCTGAATTCAATTCCAGGAAGTCTATAATGTTCATTTCTCTCTATCTCAAATAAACATAAAAGAAAGTGCATTATAACTTTTAAAATTATTGATAATTTATTAAAGATTATCTTTTATTTGCCAGTTCTAAAACTTTTTATACTTATTTTTTCCCTAAGAGTCAAACTTAGGAACAATTTTGAATGCCTTTTACATTTTGTTTGGTGCAATTTATTATAAAAGAGATAATTTCTTATGAAAGTAAGGAAGTTTTTCATTGTAAAATTTTCATATTTATGCTGGTGACTGCTTTACTGTGATCAAATATATGAAAGGGAAACCACACATTTTCATTTGTCTATATCAAAAATTGTAGATAATTGCTTCAAAAATAACATCTGAAGGATACTGACTGTAAGATGTTCTTAAATTATATAGTTTTAACTGGAGAATTCTGCATAGTTATTATAGAATTTTATAACCTTGTTCATATAGCCTTTTATGTTATATGTGAGATTTTTATCATGAGAATTGAGATTAATAGAGAAAAGAAACTTTATTATATTAAGATTAACATTGCTTTTCACCGATTAATTGAATTAATCACATCACATAGTACATAGCAGGAATAAAAACAAGCAGTGTCGATCGTTCACCACATCTTGGCATCTTCTTCTCTTTATTTGTCACATGTATTTGACATGAGCCCCTTCTGGAAATATTGTATCAGTTTTCCTTATGTACTTCTAAACTTTAAACAGTGAAAACATTGGTGTCTCTTTGTATTCCATCCATGCAGATTCCTATAAATAGCACATAAAGAGTTTGAGAAGTCACAAGCATTCCGTGTAATCTTCCACCATCTTTCTACTCTCATGAATCTTTCAATCAGCTTTTCTTTATGCTTCCATGATTTCCTCAGGAATCAATCAAAGTACATAGTCTAATGCTTATTAAGAACTGAAGTGCTTATTTCTCACATAAATCAATACAATTAACCACAGTTAAATGAAGTAAAATGCCAAAACTATCCACAAATATATGTATTTCCAACACATATGTATACATTTTGTGAAGTTTGAAAGAAGATTCTTTTTTCAAAAAAACTACTTGATATAAACTAAATGAATGATAAATTTGAGAAGCTGCCATAGCCTAAGATATAGGGGATTTTTATTTGTTAAAGAAAGTTAAAGTCTCACATTAGAGGAATTTCACACTGACAAAGTGTTACTGATATTTGATAATATAATTAAAGTAGTAAATAGTTTAGTCTTTTATTTCAATTTTCACTTTATATCATTATAGAATTAATATTCTAAAGGACATTTCATAATAATTTAAAGATAAGAATATCATACTTTATTAAGTAATGCATCACACTCATTTAATTATTAGCCTACATGAATTATTTACCTCTGTTGAGGAAAGTCTTTACACGGCCAAACTATGGAAGTAAAAAGGGAAATAAAGTCTTAGAAAAATAGAAATTAAATGGACATTAGATTAACCTGCTAGAATTTACAAACATTACTTCTGCCTTTTCCACATTAATTGTAAATTTACTGAAACTTATCTTTCTTTAGGAAGTTATTAAAATTTGAAAGAATTACAAAAGTACCTATGAATGAAGACAGAATTAGATAGACTACAGCCTAAGAAGGTTTTATTGCTATAAATTAATGGCAATATTAATAACGAGTCATTTTGTGAAAATATTTCAGCTTGTATATAATACTGTTTTCAAAAATGTTGTAATGCATGATTTTTCATAAAAATACTAATGATATAAGAACCTCAAGTTCCAATATTGATCAGGATGGAGCCAAGGGTGGTGCAGGAACTGCAAAACTGAAAACAACAAACCCTATTCAGAACACCAAAGACCCTACATTAATCACCTGGAAACAGACCAGCCAAATCTCTCCCCATCCTAAAGCTCAGTAAAACTTACGGAAGAGGGGTGACAAGATTGTAAGAGCCTAAAGATGGTGAGGATCAACAATATGCAAAATACTACACACAAGTTAGGGCCTCAGTAACCATAATCGGAATTTGCACGACCTGCACAATGACTGACATGTCAACGACCCTCAAAAGTCTAGCATGGATCATAGGCACTAGGATCCTTAGAGGCAAGGGATTAACAGTCATAATTGTGTTCCCATACTAAAGCAGAGCCCAAGAAAGGGCTTGGGCAATGCCACTGAGTCCTTACACCTCACCAGAGTGGAGGACTCAGGGGGAAGTTTGGCATTCACACAAAAAGATGCTCCAAGGAATGGAAGGAGGGAAGGGAGAGACACTGGGAGAAGAGGAAGAAGTGGGTGAAAGGAAGGGGAAAAGGGGGGGAGAGTGTAAAGGGGACTGAGGAGAGGTGGAGGAAGGGAGGGGAAGGGGTATCTATTAAGCTTGTGTGATTGGGGAAAAATAAATATAGAAAAAAAAGAGCTTCAAGTTGTACAGAAATGCCCCAGTGCAGAAATCCCTTGCTCTACATCAGCATTTGTTTGCCAAATTATGGTAAGACTTAACTAAAGTGAGTGAGTTAGCTACCACATAAGAGTAGGTTTTTATGAGCAAGGAAGTACGTCATAGTGTATTATATTTACACTTATTATTTGAAACTACTGCCTATATATTATTGCAGTAAAGGGTATGATACTGTAGTAAAGCTTATTATCATACATTAATATTTTCATGTATTGTAGGACTTCATAGAATAATCCCAAAATAAAAGCACAATGCCCAAATTAAGGGCCAGAAACCAGAATTCCACAATCAGAGTATCCCAGTATGAATAGAAAGTGTGTCAACAATTACCTAGTGGAGCCTGTGCCACTTTTAGCAGGACTATGTGTAATGACCATTCCAAGAAGAGTCTCTAATGGTATCTACATCAATGAGTTGTTTTAGGAAAGAAAACACGTTTCTTGTGTTATCACTGAATTTTTTTTAGGAAAGAAACACATATATTTCTTGCCTTATAATGTTGTTGTATCCTGAATACCTGACAGTAATTTATTTTAAATATTGTAAATCATCAACAAACTTAATACACTTAACCTACTGAAAACCATTGAGTCACAGTTGACTGTGGGTATTGGCTGTTTACCTTTCTGACTGTCTGAGAAACAGAGAAATATGTTAACCCAACAACAGTTTAAACTTCAAAATGTAGAATTCATGAAAAAATAGAAAACTTAAAATCAGTCTTTCCATTTTGTCTAAGGTTAATTCTCCAGGAGTCTGTATGTATCTGGGTTCTTGTGTTGAGAGTCAAAGATTGAGACCAGAACACATGTTGAGTTTATTAAAGAGAAAGAATGGAACTCATGGACTCCAGATGTGGACTCCAGGCATGGGATGTGGGGGGAAGGAGAGAGGTAAGTGCGCTGCCTTCCCCTCTGCCTCCCAGGTCCCAGGAGACAATCAGGCATGGCAGGGAGTAAAGTCCAAGCATGAACTTACTTTATTGTAAGCAGCACAGCAGTTTATAAAGGCAAAAACCCACGAGTTGCAAAATGGGCAGCTAATCATATTAAAGGTCAGGGCAGCACACAGACTTCACGGGCAGGGTCAGCATTATGGAACCCTTATGAACCAATCAGTGTTCCCTGTGATGCAAAAAGGTTTACAGTGCTCACTAGTTTCCAGCGCCATGTTAGGCCTTATGTGCTGGCTCCACCATGTTCACTTCCTCCCAGTGCCATCTTGCCTGGGCCAGCCCAACAGAATACATGAGGGGCAGGGAGCTGGAAAAGAACTAATGGACTCAGACATGAAGTGCCATGAGGGGCAGGTATATATTTGTACACTTAGGTATGCCTGAGAAATAGCCAATCATCATTGGTCAGCGCACATTGGGGCCCAATTCAGTTGATCTTGGGCAGAACCCAGTTGAGCTGGTGCCCGCTTTAAGGTGGGGCTGTTTCTTTTGATGGATTTCGCTTATTTGCTACGGAGAATTAATCTCCATATCTTTTCATAAGCAAAGGGTTGGAAGATGTTACAGACTTTATCTCTCTCTTGTGGAGGATTGAGTCAGTTCCTTCCTATATGCAGTGTGTGCTCCCACAGGATAATCCCAGCAGTGGGGTGTGACCTTCCAAAATCTTCAGAGACTGTCCCAGCATGGCTGTTCTAAAACTATCTAACACTGACAGATTTTAAAAAACGTTCACAATTTTCTTTTTATGTTTTTCCAAGAGTTTAAAAATGCCAATGGTTTAGACTGCAGTAATCTACTAATTAAAAGCACATATCCATCTTTCATTTTCCAATGATAAAAGAATGCTTTGACTACAAGATGAAAAAGTGTTGTAGGATGATTGTCCCATCTGTGTTGCCAAATGTTGAAGGGTTCTTGTGTTCAGAAGACTGAAACCAGAACATGTGTAGACAATTAAAGGAGAGTTTATTAGAGGAGAGCAAAAATGTAACTAACAGACTCCAAACATGGAGTACCATGCCAGGCAGGCACCCTGGAGGAACATGGAGTTGGAAAATAATTTATGGATTCCACATGTGAAATGCAAAGGAGGGCAAGCACCAAAGATGCCTGTCAAGGTCAGATATATTTAGATTAGTCAGGGAAAAATGGCTTTCCCTCATTGGTTAACTCACATTGGGGCCCAACCCAGATGATCTTGTGCCCATCTCAAGGCGGGGCTGTTTCTTCCATGGAGAACTAATCTCCATATCCTTCCATAAGCAAAGGGTTGGGGGAAGTTGGTGAAGGGTATGTTTCTTCAGGGTAAACCCAGCAGTGGGGGAAGACCTTCTGAGACCTTCAGAGACCATCCTAGCATGGCTTCTCTAAACCTGTCTTAAAAGGACTTATAACCCTTATTATCCTTGACCAGGTTTCACAAAGAAGATATTTTTGAATAAGGAAAATTGGTTACCTTATGAAAGAATTGAAGTAGTAATCACCTTATTAATTTTCAGACACTGGTTCAGTATTTATTATAAGAAATAGAGGTACACCTGCACTTGAGTTCAACTGTTATACTGCACTAGGGTCAGTTGAAACAGTGAGGCTTGCTAATATTTTCCCACATAGTACCTTATTGGTTTTTTGCATATGTGTATAGGTGTGTGGGGATGTCTCTTAGTTTCCAAAGTATAGGCTACCACTATTTCTGCTTGGTGTTTTCACATAGGAATCAGGTTGCAAATTCAGATCTTTCTGTTTTCAAGGAAAGACTTAACTCCTAAACTATCTCTCCAGTCTCATAATACTTCATATTTAAGTTTCAGTCTTTTACTATTTTTAGCAGATCCTAATTTAGCCAAAATTAATGGTCAAAATGTCCTGTTCATTTTTCTCTTATTTCATTGATAAAGAAGTTACTAGATAGCTTAGACTTTATTCCCAGGAAATCTCATCAGAAAACTCAAAAATACTAAGTTATTTAACACATTAATTTATTTGGTTTATTTTTGTGATTCAAATTTTCAGAATATTTTCAGTCACCAGAATATTTTCATATTGGCAATGTTTTATAATTATATATGACTAACTTAAATTTTTCATTTAAGATAAATATATGATGCTTGTGTTTATGACTTTATACATTATAGGTAAATATTATTCATCTGTAAGAAGAAGTTATCATTTATTTGTGAGGAAAAATTGAAATCCTTAGTTATAGAATTTGCTATCATATTTAAAAATATTATATAGCATTATCTTATATCTTATTTTGCTTTTCTATTTAAAACTCACATCAAGTTGAAAGACAAGATTGCAGATGTGCAAATTTACTTCAGTTTCTCATATCTTACTGATTAATTTATATCTGATAACGTCATATCTCACAAATATATTCATTTTTCACTTTATTTACATTCTTTATACTGAAAATATGAGGATATTTTAATGGCGACACTCCCTCTATTTTTAACTGCTCAGATTAATTTGTTTTAGAATACTTTAAACACCTATTTTTATTTTGATTTTTTTTATTAAGCTTACTTTTCTTTTTTTTTATTTCTACTCATACAAATTTAACAGGTATACCAGGCCCCCCCTCGCTCCAATCCCCTATCTCCCTGTGCCCCCCTTCCCCTCCCCTTTCCATCCCCATTCCCCAGTGCCTCTGCCTCCCATCCCCGGAGCATCCTTTAATGTGCATACCAAACTCTCCTCTGAGTCCTTTTCTCCAATGAGATACAAGGACCCAGTGACATTTCCCAGAACCCTTTCCTGTGTTCCCGTTAAGTATAGGAACACTACTGTGGCTGTCAATCCCTTGCCTTCCAGGATCCTAGGGCCTTTAGTCCATGCTAGACTATGTGAGGTCAATAGTGTGTTGGACATTGTGCAGGGCATGTAAAGTGCAAATATGATTGTTTCAGTCCTAACTTGTTGTGGAGTATCTTGCATATCATTGCTCCTTCCATACTTGTGCTCTTACAGTCTTACTGCCCCCTCTTCCACAAATTTCCCTGAGATTCAGGATGGGGAGAGATTAGTCTGGCCTAGTTCCAGGTGGTTGATATAGAGTCTCTGATGTTCTGGATTATGGTTTGTGGATTTATTTTTTCAGTTTTGCTGCTCCTGCAATGCTCTTGGCTCCACTCTGATGGGTATTGGATGTCACCCCCTGGCCAGAGATAAAAACCTATTAAATTAGAGTCTTGTTATAAGAGTATATTCAGAGGTACATGTAATAAAAGTAGGAAACCGTGGTGAGAGAGAGGTCAATCACCCATGTGCGAAATGGTTACTTTCTATCTGCCAGATTATCTGCCCGCTGCTTCTAGTAAGATCATACCCCATCCATTGTAAATGATCAGGAAGGAAAGTCTGTGAACTTATTCAGAGGTCTCATTACTTACTTGCAGTCCTTGATGGTGGCCTATTTTCTCCCTTGTAACATGCAGCTTTCTCTGCTTGTTACTGGTGTGTCCCTCCTTCCCCATCCTTCCTGTTCATAATCTTAGCAGTTACTGTGGTTATTACAGAGATTTATCCTTGAGTGTCTCTAGATGAGTTTGGTACTAGGAGCCATCTATTAGGGAGTATATACGGCACTTAAATTTCTGGGTCTGGGATACTTCACTCAATATAATTGTTTCTAATCCCATCCATTTCCCAGCAAGTTCCTTTAATTCATCATTTTTGATGGCTGAATATTGTATACATGAACCACATTTTCCTTATGCACTTGTCAACTGTTGGACATTTGGGCTGATTCCATGACTTTGTAATTGTAAACAGTGCCACTATGAATATGGTCGTGCTTGTGCTATCGAGGTGAATTTTAGCTGTATGGGGGGTTATTCCCAAAAGTGGAATCGCAGGGTCATAGGGCATTTCAATATTTAATTTCTCTAAGAACCTCCAGATGGCTTGCCAGAGTGGATGTATGAGACTGCATTCCCACCAGCAATGTAGGAGAGTTCCCCTCTCTCCACATCCTCTCCAGCAGTTGGTGTTGTTTGTATTGTGGATTTTTGCCATCCTGACTGGGGTGAAATGATATCTCAGGGAAGTTTTGATTTGCATTTCCCTGATGGCTAAAGAAGTGGAGCATTTTTTCAGATATTTGTTAGACATTTTAATTTCATCCCTGGTAATATTTCTTTTAAGTTCCAGGGCCCATTTTTTAATTGGGCCATTAGTTTCCTTGGTGTTTAGTTTTCTAAGTTCTTTGTGCACTCTGGATAGTAGAGCTCTATCAGATATGTGGTTAGTGAAGATTTTCTCCCATTCTGTGGGTTGCCTTTGAGCTCGTGTTACAATCTCTTTATCTGAACAGAAACTCTTTAATTTCACAAGATCCCAACTGTTGAGAGTTGGTAGCAGTGACTGTGCCATTGGTTGTCTGTTTAGGAAATGTTGGCCTAGCCCAATCAGCTCGAAGGAGTTCTCTATCCTTTCAACTATGGTTTTTATAGTCTCTGAACTTACATCAAGGTCCTTGATCCATTTGGAATTAAGGCTTGTACATGGTGACAAGTGTGGGTCCAATTTTAATCTTCTGCATGTGGAGATCCAGTTTTGCCAGCACCATTTGTTGAAGATACTGTTCTTTTACCATTGGATTTTTTGGGCGCTTTGTCAAAGAAATAGCTGTAATTTTGTGGGCTTATATCTGGATCTTCAAGCCTTATCCATTGATCTGTGTGTCTATTTTGGAGCCAGTACCAGGTGGTTTTTATAACTATGGATTTGTAGTATAGACTAAGGTTTCGTATGGTGATACCTCCTGCAGCGTTTTTGTTACTCAGGATTGTCTTTGCTATCCTGGGACTTTGTGCCTCCATATGAACTTTGAGATTGTTTGGTCAACTTCTTTAAAGAATTGCTTTGGGATTTTAATTTGCATAGCATTGAATTTGTATATTGCCATTGGTAGGATGGTCATTTTTTACGAGGTTGATTCTGCCATTCCAGGAACAAGGGAGGTCTTTCCACCTTCTGGTGTCTTCTGAAATTTCTTCTTTAGGATTATAAAGTTTTCATTGTAAAGGTCTTTTACCTCCTTGGTTAAGTTTATACCAAGGTATTTCATTTTTTTAGGGGCTATAGTAAATGGGATTGTTTCTCTCAAGCCTTTTTCACTTCTTTCATTCTGGGCATATAGGAAGGCCACTGATTTTTGTAAATTTATTTTGTATCCTGCACTCTGCTGCACTTCTCAATTAGTTCCAGGAGCTTTCTGGTGGAATTTTTGGGATCACTCAGGCGTAAAATCATGTCATCTGCTAATAGGGATATCTTGATTTCTTCCTTGCCAATTTCAATCCCTCTTATGTCCCTTTCTTGTCTAATGGCTTCAGCTAACACTTCAATTACAATATTGATAAAATTTGTGAGAATGGACAGCCTTGTCTAGTTCCTGATCAAAGTGGGAATGCTTCCAATTGTTCCCCATTGAGCATAATCCTTGCTGTGGGCTTGTTGTACACAGCTTTTATTATTTTGATAAAGGTTCCTTCCATTCCTACTGTTTCTAGCGTTTTGATCATAAAAGTCTGTTGTATCTTATCAAAAGATTTTTATGCATCTATCGAGAGTATCATGTGGGTTTGGACTTTGGACTGATTTATATGATGAATTTCATTTATTGATTTGCGTATGTTGAACCAACCTTGTGTGCCAGGGATGAAGCCTACTTGGTCCCTGTGAATGATCTTTTTGATATGTTTTTGAATCCAATTTGCTAAGACTTTGTTGAGAATCTTTGTGTCTGTGTTCATCAGGGAGATTGGCCTATAGTTTGGTTTTTTAAATGTATCTTTATTAGGTTTTGGGATTAAAACAGTATTAGCTTCATAGAAGGAATTTGGTAGTGTTCCTTCCTTTGCTATCTGATGGAACAGTTTAAGGAGTATTGGTGTTATTAACTCCTTAAATGTCTGGTAGAACTCTGTGCTGAATCCATCTGGTCCAGGACATTTTTTGGTGGGAAGATTCGAGATTACTTACTCAATTTCCTTATATGTTATAGGACTATTTAAATAATTCACAACTTCCTGATTCAATTTAGGTAAGTTGTGTTTACTTAGAAATTCATCCATCTCTTTTGTGTTGTCAAACTTCACAGAGTATAAGTTTTTGAAATATGATGTTATAATTCTCTGGATTTCTTGGGTATCAGTAGTGATAACTCCATGTTCATTTCTAATTTTGTTAATTTGGGTTTTCTCTCTCTTGCTTTTGGTTAATTTCGCTAGGGGTGTATCAATCTTATTGATTTTTTCAAAGAACCAGCTTTTTGACTAGTTGATTATCTCTATCATTTTCCTAATCTTGATTTCAGACATTTCTCCCCTTATTTTGCTAATCTCCTCTCTTCTACTACTTTTGCGATCAGATTGCTCTAGTTTCTCTAAACCTTTAAGCTGCATTGTTACGTTATTTATTTCTGATGTTTCTATTTTTTTGATGTAGGCATTAAGAGCTATGAACTTACCTCTTAGAACAGCTTTCATTGTGTCCCAGAGATTTTAGTAAGTTGTATTTTCATTATCGTTCACTTTCAGGAAATCTTGAATTTCTTTTTTAATTTCTTCCTGAATCCAGTTCTCATTCAGCATCATAGTGTAAGTTTCCAGGAATTAGTGTATTTTCTGTTGTTTGTTGTGTTGGGGATGTCCATCTTTAGGTGGTGGTGGTCTGATAGGGCACAGGTTAGAATTTCAACTTTTTTGTTTATATGTAGATTCATTTTGTGGCCCAATATGTGATCTAATTTGGATAATGTTCCGTGTGCTGCTGAGAAAAATGTGTATTCTTTGATGCGTGGGTGAAAAGTTCGATAGAGATCTGTAAGGTCCATTTCTTTAAGGGTTTGATTAAGTTCCAAAGTGTCTCTGTTAAGCTTTTGACCTGTTGATCTATCCCATGTTGAGAGAGTGGTGTTGAAGTCCCCAAGAATTATCTTTTGGGGGTTGATTTCTTGCTTTAGAAGCTGTAGGGTTTTCTTAATTAATGTGGAGGGGCCTGCATTGGGTGCATATATGTTCAGTATTGTGAAGTCTTCCTGGTGAATTGTACCTGTGACTAAAATGTAGTATCCATCTGTGTCTCTTATGATTTTTTTTGGTTTGAAGTTCACTTTGTCTGAAAGCATAATTGCTACATCTGCCTGGTTCCTGGTTCCATTAGCTTGCAGAATTTTAGACCAGCCTTTCATTTTTCGGATGTGCCTATTTTTTGTGGTGTGATGAGTTTCCTGAAGGCATCAGATTGTTGGATTGTGGTTTTTAATCCAAGTTTTTAATCTGTGTCTCGTGTCTCTTAATCAGTGAGTTAATACCATTGACATTTAATGTTATAATGGAGAAATTATTTTTAATTCTGGACATTTTTTATTTTTAGTGGATTTTGTAAATGTATTGTTTGATATTTATGTTTTCGTGTATTATACTTTCCTTCTGTCCTCCTGTGTATGCTTGTTCTTTTTTTCAAGCTTGAGTATCATTTCTAGCATTTTTTGAAGGCCTGGTTTGGTAGACATGTATCCCTTCACGGTGTCTTTGTGCTGGAAAACTTTTCTTTCTCCCTCAATCATGACAGGTAGTTTTGCCGGGTATATCAGTCTGGGTTGGCATTTTTGCTCATTTAATACTTGAAGTATGTCTCTCCAAGCTCTTCTTGCTTTTACTGTTTCCATTGAATAGTCATTTGTTATTCTAATAGGTTTACCTTTAAAAGCGACTTGCTTTTTTTTTATCTTGAAGCTCTCAGCACCTTTTCTTTGTCTTGAATGTGGAGTGTTTTGACTATTATTTGCCGTGGCGATTTTTTTATTTTGGTCATATCTGTTTGGAGTGTGAAATGCCTCTTGTATGGGCCTCTCATTCTTTAGTTGTGGGAAGTTTTCATTTATGATGATTTGAAATATTTTCTCAAGTGTGGTATTTTGGGATTCTTGTTCTGGTATTCCATGAATGTGCATGTTAGGCTTCTTCAGGGTGTCCCATATCTCTTGAATGTTCCTCTCAAGTATCTTTTTAGCTTTAACAATCTCTTCCATTGAGCTGGTTAATTCTCCCACTTTGTCTTCAAGATCTGAAATTCTATTTTGTGCTTCATTTGTTCTGCTGATAATATTCTCTGTTGAGTTTTGGGTTGAAGATATCTTATCTTTTAGTTTGATTTTAAACTCTGCCTGAGAGTGTTTTAACTGCTCTATGCCTATTTTTGTTTCTTGAACTGCTTTTCTGAACTTTTCCAAGTACCTGTTGTGTTCCTGTTCAAAGTGGTTGATTCGTTTGTTTAACTCTTCTGGATTTCCTCTTTCATAGTATTAATCAAGGTAATGATCATACTCTGAAAGTCGTTATGTTGGTTCTGGCTTTCTTGGCTATTTTCTGTGAATTTGTTCTAGTTGGAATCCATCATTAAAGGGTTTATTCTTTCAGTGTGAGATTGGTCTTCTTGGGTTTTGTTTCTTGTGGATCTGCACTTTGATTTGGGCATTGTTGCTTTGTTTCTTATGACCTTTCAGTTTCTGTGTGTTTTTCACTGAACTGATTTAGTTTGTATTATTACCCTTGCCAGTTATTACTAGTGCTTCCCTTGGATTGGGTATGTTTGTCTATTGTTATTGTAATTTCCTAGATGAGGCTATAAGGCTGTTAGTACATCAGTTAAGTCAGGTTCCATAGACAAGAGGCAAATATTAGTGTGGTAGTGCACTTTTCCAATTTAGTATCTTGGTGATATGTGAGGGTGAGTGGTGTACTCCCTGGAGTTGTATATGTTTTTGGGGTGGCTGTATGGAGAAGTTCATCTATAGCAATTGATAGTAGAAAGGATCAGTAAGGTGAGAAAAAGGAGGTTTACTTATCTTTGTGCTGCATGTGAAGAATCTCTCCCATGTATTAGGATGATTGTAGAGGACTCCAGATATATGGCCTTTGTCCCTTAGAGTTTTGCTTGAGTTTCCTTTGGATTCTATTGAATTCTGAGTAGCAGTGTGTCTTCTGTGAACCACTTCGTAGGTCCCCGGTGGGATGGGAGGCAGAGGGTCTGATGTTGATAGCAGAATTCTTCACCAGGGACCTGGGACTTGGCTTAGGGCCCACCTGAGCTCCAGGGATGGAGGAATGTGAGCAATTCCTGTCTGGCGGAGGCACAAGCTGTAGGAAGAAAGGGGCTGTAGTCCAGAGTGGGGCCCAGGCAAAGCCAGAGGCCGCCTGGGTGCCACTGGGAGACGGGGGCGCCGGCTGTGGGGCTGTGCGGACTCACTCACCTGGGACCTGGGACCTGGGACCTGGTGGGCGGGTTGGGGGGCAGCCTTGATCTGTTTTTTAATCCGATTTGCTATTTATTGAGAATCTTTGCATCTGTGTTCATCAGAGAGATTGGCCTATAGTTTTCTTTTTCAAGTGTATCTTTATTAGGTTTTGTGATTAAGATGATATTAACTTCATAATAGGAATTTGGTAGTGTTCCTTCCTTTGCTATTTGATGGAACAGTTTAAGGAGTATTGGTGTTATTAGCTCCTTAAATGTCTGGTAGAACACTGTGCTGAATCCATCAGGTTCAGGACATTTTTTGGTGGGAAGATTTGAGATTACTTCCTCAATTTCCTCATATGTTATAGGACTAGTTGAATAATTCACATCTTCCTGATTCAATTTAGGTAAGTTGTGTTTACTTAAGACTTCATCCATCTCTTTTGTGTTGTCAAATTTCACAGAGTATGTCTTTGAAATATGATGTTATAATTCTCTGCATTTCTTGGGTATCAGTAGTGATAATTCCATTTGCATTTCTAATTTTGTTAATTTGGGGTTTCTCTCTCTTGTTTTTGGATAATTTGGCTAGGGGTGTATCAATCTTATTGATTTTTAAAAAAACAAAACAAAACAGCTTTTTGACTCCGTCCCAGTTGATTCCCTAGGAGTCTTTATGTGTTCGCTAACTCTCCATCCTTCATGAATAAAGGACCCAGTGGCTTTCCATATGTCCCCTTAAGCTAAGATCATGGATGTGAAGGAATTGTCGACTGCTAATGCAAATGAAAATCAACAAACCACAATCCAGAACTTCAGAGATCTGTATCATCACATAGAATAGGGCAATTCTCCCCATCTGGAGCTCATGGGACATGCTGGAAAGTGTCTGCTAAATGTAAAGCTAAAGGTGGTGAGGAGAACAGATTGTCAAGATTTCAACTTTAAAGCATTAATGGTTATGCTTATGTTCTGACTGTTCCTCACAAAATATTTTTGATTTTCCTAATTCATTTCGTATTGTATTTTGCTATCTCCCTTAGGATTTGGGCTATAGATTGCTTAGGTCTCTACTTTTCGGGCTTTGTTAGATTCTGAGTTTCCATTTTTTGCTTTTCATTTAGATGTCTACCTCTTAGCCGCTTCATTTTGTCCCAGAGATTTTGGTAAGTTGTATTTTCATTATCATTCACTTTCAGGAAATCTTGAATTTCCTTTGTAATTTCTTCCTGAGTCCAATTCTCATTCAGTATCATAGTGTTAAGTTTCCAGGAGTTAATGTATTTTCTGTTGCTTGTTGTGTTGTGGATGTTAAGTTTTAGGCCATGGTGGTCTGATAAGGTACAGGCTAGAATTTCAACTTTCCTATATATGTGGACATTCGTTTTGTGGCCCAATATGTGATCTATTTTGGAGAATGTTCCGTGTGCTGCTGAGAAAAATATGTATTCTTTGGTGCGTGGATGAAAAGTTCGATAGAGATCTGGATAGTCCATTTCAGTAAGGGTTTGATTAAGCTCCAAAGTGTCTCTGTTAAGTTTTTTCCCTGTAGATCTATCCCATGTTTAGAGGATGGTGTTGAAATCCCCAGGAATTATCGTTTTGGGATTGATTTCTCACTTTAGAGTTTGTAAGGTTTTCTTAATGAATGTTGAGGGGCCTGTATTGGGTGCATATATGTTCAGTATTTTGAAGTCTTCCTGGTGAATTGTACCTGTGACTAAAATATAGTATCCATCTGTGTCTCTTATGATTTCTTTTGGTTTGAAGTCCACTTTATCTGATAGCATAATGGTTACCCCTGCCTGTTTTCTGCTTCAATAAAGCTTACTTTTCTTTAAACTGATCTTTAGAGATGATTTTCTTTTGTTCTGTGCATGTAACATTCATGGTGTAGCTCATTATCATGTGATGTTTTTCATTTTTATAGGATATGTGATATTTCTATTATATTTTAAGTGTATAGGTTAAAAATAGAAATAAAAACTTATTCAATATTCAATTTATATGAATTTGAAAGATACATCATTCTCTATTACTTGTGTAATTCATTGCATTTTTTCCTGTATGAGCATAATTCGCAGTCTTCTTTTTTTTAGCAGTGTTTTTTTTATTATTTATTCAATTGTGTGTGTGTGTGTGTGTGTGTGTGTGTGTGTGTGTGTGTGTGTGTAGAACCACAGGCGAATTCGAGAACCACAATTGACGCCTCCACCTCCTCCCTGTTTTACTCTGCCCAGGGACTTACAGGCTCCGCCCTACCAGGACCAGAAATGTGGCCTGTCCCAGCTTCCGATCGGCGTCTATACGTGGGGTCTATGATCTGAACTCGGGACCTTCCTCCTGCAAGGCAGAGGCTTAGCCCCTGAGCCACCTCTCCAGCCTCCTAATTCACAGTCTTTAAAAAGACTCTTGTTAAATATTACTGTGTGCTATTGTTACTATGAAAGTGAACTGACAGTGAGTTGTTCAGACAAATGATATGAAAAGATTTAAAATACTTTAAGTATCTAATTATTTTGAACAAATAATTAGTTATATTCATGTTTAATATAAGTGGATGTATGTTGTCCTACATTCACTTATGATACCTACAATACATGTATCACTCATGAGTATGAAGACACTTTGCTCTTTCTGCTAATGCTTTCTCTCTTCCAGCTGTACACGTTAGCCTTCAGATTATTGCTAATAATGCATAAACGGCATGGTAAAATATCTGGAACAAAATTAGCACATAGTGAAAGTCAAACTGTAAATAAATTTTCTATATGAAAATGTAAGCAGAAATTAGCAACATCTTTAAATTTAATTGCATATGCGTGTATTTATATTTTTTCAGCACATTTGTCCTCACTCATACCTTAAATATTTTGTTTCAGTGATCATTATATTTCTTATCCAATGTCATAATTGTGAAGCTGCAATCAAAATAATGTTATCTACTTTGAATTGATTAGTATAAATAAATTTTATATGAAGATTGAATATGTCTTAAAATTAATTTGCATAATATACTGCAAATATCCTATGATACATAATATTTGTACCAAACAACTGAAAATGTCATTTTGTTTGCAGTGAATGACTCCCTAAAGCCATCTTACATTGCCTATTGTCACTTTGGCTTATTTGTTTTGTTTTTTTTTAATTAATATTTGAAGCAGTGTCATATCTTATTGTTTGTATTGGCTTCATAAATGGCCATCTTTATTTTATGCTTCTGCTTCTTGAGAGCTGGTATTGTATGAGATAATGCACCCAGGTTAATATTGTCATCATTATAAGACTTGTTAATGGATAATGAATGCAGCTTTTTATGAATTCATTAAAAAATAGATATTTGACCTTGAGTTTAACAAAGAACTGAGATAATTTACTTTCTTGATTCGTAATTGATAAAAATTGTAAGCATACAATAATCTTAAATTTGTCATTTAATAAAATGAAAATTGTCACTTCATTGGAAGTTTTCAAAGAGCTTTCTGAGAATAAGCAAACATTTATACTTAAATGAATCCATGACATGAGTCCATGCTATTCCTTAAACTTACTGTAAGATCAACTGTTCCTTGTTTTGGTGTGTCATCATTGTGTACTCCTCCAGCTCTTCTTCAAACCTTCCCAGTTGAAAGCCATTAAAATATTAAAGATCCATAGAGATTTGGCAATACTTTTAACTTGATTATATAAGTCCTACAGAATCTCAGAAAAGTCCTGAATAGTAGCCACTCTATTCAAAATTATTTTAGTTTGAAATTATTACTTTCTAAAAATCAGAAAATCAAGTTGTAACCAAAGAAAACAACTATCAATCTATAACAACAATGTCACATTCATAACATTTTTTAATTTAGAAAGTTTAACATTTCAAAATTTAATATTCTTCCAGTAGACTTTGTATTGCTAAGTTACAACAATGAATACAGTGAACAACACAATGCATAGGTGTTTAAATGAGATGCAAAACAGTGACATAGTAAGATACACTACGAATGAGAACAAAACATAAAAAGATACTTTTCAGAATTTACTAAAATTGATTGAAAATATACTTTTTTGCAGTGAACAAGAAAGTGTGGTGATAAAGAAAAGATTATGCTCGTGCTATGGAGAGATGTCTCAAGACTGTGGTCAAATTGTGGGGCTGAGAAATCTTGGGAGTGCTGGAAGAATGGCTAATGAGTTAAACCCTCTTTTAGGTACCCAGATCCATGTAAAAGTTCTCTGTGGTGGGGTTTGGGTGGCCTGCACTTTAAGCCCTAGAAGGTCAAGCTTGGTAAAATTTCAAAGTAAAGCATTAAGGTGATAGAATGATCCAGGATAATTCCTGAATTCTCCGTTAGGTATCCACAAGTACACA
The DNA here is from genome assembly GCA_023101885.1 of Typhlomys cinereus. Taxonomy (NCBI): domain Eukaryota; kingdom Metazoa; phylum Chordata; class Mammalia; order Rodentia; family Platacanthomyidae; genus Typhlomys; species Typhlomys cinereus. The sequence continues at coordinate 5,894,713 of JALPQD010000029.1, forward strand.
AACTAAGTGCCCTCTTGTATACACACACACACACACACACACACACACACACACACAAATACAAAAAAAATGAAAGACAAAAATAAAAGAATCAGGGAAGTTGTGACATTCCAGAGAAGTAGATAAGGCAAAGGTCAGGATGTAGTATGATGTATAGAGATGGTTCTGAGAGGTTCTCACATGTCTTGAGCTTTTCTCCCTTCTACATCTTTGTCACTTTAAGCCCTGTGTGCTGATAAATGATGCACACAGTTCAGGACAGGATCAAAAACAAAGTAATGATCTGACACCCACAAGGCTGTCTTGCATGAAAGAATACAGAAGCAAGAGAAAACAGGAGGGAGCAAATGAAGGAAGAAGGAAGAATAAGAGATAAATAGAAGGAGATAGATAAAGAGGGAGGGAAAAAGACATGCCAATATTTCAGAAGATCTTTCTGTTCACTATAAAGACACAGGACTTCAGATAGTATGATATGCAAACAGACTGAATTTCAGAAAATGGTCAAGAAAATATTATTAAAAGTGCCTTTGAAAGAAGTACTAAAATAAATGAAATGATTGTTTTTATATATTACAAAAGATTATTTGATATAGGTTATTATGTGTCAACTTATCAGTTGTAGGCTGAGCTTTGGACACATCTGTAGAAAATTAAAAGTTAAGGCAAGTCCTTGGAAAACTGCTGGAGATTATCTGACCCAGATAATCTCCTATGGGGGGACATTCCCTGGCCATGTGAATAAGATGATTGATAACATGGAAGAAGATTGCTATTATCAAATTTGCCCCTTTCTCAGGAATTCTGTGATGTGCTCAACATGCTCTACCCTTAGTGTTGGTATGACCTCTCATGGCAAGCTGGACTGAGAACGACAACTGATAATCATAGCCAGGATAAATCTTCTCATTCCCCTAAAGAGTTTTGCCATGAATTTATAGCCAACATGCAAGCAGAAAACTACAACAGTCTATTTTGCTAGCTGGATTATTGTAATAAAAGCGAGAACTTCCACTTGTCTTGTTGAACATCAGAATTACTGTCCTTTCTTTTTCTTTTCTTTTATTCTTTTTTTTAAATTAGCTTAGTAATGCTAGGTAAAGAGAAAAGTAAATAGACTGAGAGTTTTGCTTCAATAAACTTTAAGTTTAATTACCGAGTACTGTTCAAAAGAAAGAATTTAGACACATTGCACTGGAATTTAACAATAATAATGTTTTCCAAGGGGCTAATAAAATGTAATACTTGATGAATTACCTTCCAGTCAAGCATGAGGATGAGTATGGATTTCCATGTAAAATCCAGACATTTTGGTGCATCTGTGGACTACTAGACCTGGGGAGAAAGGCACAAGTAGTTTCTTGGAGCTCTCAGGTCAAAAATGCTAGTCTGAAACATAGGGTTCAGTGAGAGATTTTTGTTTCAAAAATCAAGTTAGAACTGTTACTGATGAAAAAAAATCCAGCATCACCTTTTGGCCTCTGCATACACTCAAAGGTATGTGTATGTGCATGTGAACCTGAAGGTACATATGCACAAACCCACAGAAACACAAACTAAGATATAAAACAGTGAAATATACATGACTCAAATATCCTCACTATTGCACATAATATATCAAATGACATGCTTTCTCTATATTGTTTTTTATATATTGTAGTGACATGGATTTTGGTATTATGTTTACACAGGATATTTAATTGTCTTTCTGCTGTTACAATTAGACATTTTAACAGAGTTAGTTTACATCTACATTTCTTGTTTATAAGTTTCTCATCTTATCACAAGATGATCAAGCATTGGTTTGTTTTCTTCATGAAGCCAAATCATACAAGTGACGCTTTGTAAAATTATTAACAACTATAGCATGCAGAATAAGTGTCCCTAACTTATAAAAGAGAAGACGATATAATAGAGACCCTTGGCTGACATTTTGTATGTTCAGGTTAGAAAAGAGCACTATGATTAAATTCTCCATGCTTGCAGGAATGAACAGTTCCAGAATTACAGAGTATTACTCATTTGGGTGTGGCAGTAACCTTTAGTGACATTAAGAAAATAGGTGGAACATTTTGGTTGATCCCAGCAATTATAGGAAACTGACATTTAATGGACCAGTGAGTAATGCAGTCTGCAACCATTTTTTACACAAGAAATAATTCTTCCTTATCCCATATTTTGAGTGTCGTATCATTGATTCAGAAAGATAAAAACATGTTTATAATCAGAAACTTAGAATTTACTTAGTTATTGAAAACTGAATTTTGTTAGTGATAATGCACAACAAGATACCAGTGGAATTACAAATGCTTGTTAAGTCAAAATAATACTTTAATAGACATGTCTCCTTCAACCGTGAAGGAAAGACCTGACTTTCTTGAGTAGTACTCTCACGTCTTCACACATGGGGTGTCATGTGTACACACAAACACACATACAAATCCATGCACACACAGGCACTCATGAACATGCACACAACTGTATTATAAACACTAATGGAGTAAGTAGTACACACACACATACACACACAGAGACACATGAACTTTGGATTATAACTATTAAAGGGCTGAGTAATTTGATACATGTATATTTTTTCAATATGGACATTTGGAAGAAAATATTTGAAAAGAGGGTGAAAAAATTGAATTAGCATTAGTTTTTATAGTAGTTTGAAAAAGGACTTTCATGTATATTACATTGTAAAATATTCAAATTTGTTATTATATGAAATTGATTTCTACCCATGATTTTTAGCGTACCTGTACTAAATCCCACAAAAAATGCAAACACGTCCAACCTTAAATATGCCATTGAGAGATTTGACCTTAAGAATACTTTATTTGTTTGTACCAACTTGGGAACAGTGAGATTACTTTTTACCTCTGATTGGATTGAATGGATCCTGATAGTTAGGAATCCATATTTGACACTATAAACCCATTCAAAAATATGAAAGGTGATAGGTTAGGATTAGGGACTAACACATGCTGTTTACCTAAATTATCACATTGTGTAACTGACTCCTAATATTTATTCTCATCTCTATAGTCCCATTCTACTCAACCTTAGTAAGAGAAGTCCTGTTTTACAGTGAAGTGTTGCTATTACAGATACCATTGGTAATTAAGTACCACTGAATAATGGATCAGTCCTAAACAGGGAATTCATAACCACTAATTCTCAGAAAAATAATTTTAGAAAATGTTTTAGTTTGAATGCAAGAGCTAGGATATAGGGGGATTGATAAATACCATCAAATAGATGTGACATGTTCATTGTAATCCAAACTCCCAGTAGGCAAATGCCCTAAAATGACTCTATACAAGAATGGACCCCTCCACAAACAGTATAGATAAAGGCAGGGAACACATGGGGCCTGTAAAGGCTTTTGTCCATTTTTTTTTTGACTGCTGAACTATTTGCTGCTGATAAAAGTGGAGAGGAGACCTTGTCTTCTGTTACATTCTCACTGGTATGCTCAACCCAGGTTCCAATCAATAAATGAATCCAACCTAAAGATCACACAGGTGACTATGGCTAAAGTAAATGGGTCATACACAACAACAAAAGTCATGAATCTGGTAAATACTGATAGAAAAGGGAGAACTGATAAGGTTGGAAGGGAGAAGACCTACGGTGTAGGAGAAGACAATCAGAATATATTGCATATACATGAAGTTGTCGCAAAGGAAGGAACACAATTAATAAACAAAAATAAACTTAAAAATGTTAGAAAGTTGTGTAACTGAAAAGTATAGGCCCTTTAATTTCTTAACTGCAAATATATGACTAACAGGTATGATATCACTTTGAATTTGATTAGTAAGGTTTTGTATTGTCTGCTCTAGTAGAGTCTCAGGACTCTGGGCAGCTTAAGTGGCCCTTCCTTGAGTAGACCCACTGATAGGAACATGCCCCTTCACCTGCCTAGCCCTAGCCTCTAAGGTTCCCCCTGCATATGATTATTCTTCCTGTTGAGGCAGGAGTAGAGCTGCTGGTATGGGTCTCTCAAGGTCTTTGATGGTCTTTGGAATTCCTGAAGGCTGTCCCCCACTGCTGGAATCTCCCTGAAGAAACACCACAGCTGCAAACTGACTCCAGTCCTCTCAAATAAGATGGCCAACTTCCCTATGAAAAAATTATGGAGATGAGCTCTCCTTATCAAACAAACAACTTGATCTCTAGTCCAGGTAGGCCCTAGAGCAACTGGGTTTGGCCCCAATGGGAGTTAACTAATGATAAAGAGCCAGTTTTCCTGGGCTTGCCTAGGGGTATAAATATACCTGACCCTGCCAACCCTAACCCCTCATGGTACTCAGAGTGCCATGATTTCTGTTCTCTGCCAAATTCTCATGGATTCCATGGCTGGAGTCCATGAGTTCTTTGTGGTGCCCTAGCCCCTCATGACATGTCTGGATTCCGTGAGTTCCAGCCTTTTTCTCCTCTAATAAACTCTACCTTAATCCTCTACACTGTTCTAGTTTCAATCTTTGACTGGGGAACAGAAGAACCCTATATCACTGTGATCATCTCTAGTCTATCGAGGTATGTTTATATGTCAGCTATTGTGCAGGATTGGTGAGGATAAGTCTCATTGCAGTGAGTTCCTGGATACAGCAGCATTGCCTTTAATGAGTGTCTTGGCCAGTAATGAACCTCTCCATCTTTTAGGCCCTTAAAATTTTGTCAACCTCACAGCTGAAAAATTTTGCCATCTCTGAGTCTTTTTATAATTAATTAATTTATTTTTTCCCACTCATACAAACTTAATAAGTACCGTGGTCCTCTCCCTCCCTCCACCCCTTCCTATTTCCCCCTTACTCCTTCTCCCCCTTTTCCCCTTCCATTCACTGCCTCCCCTGAGTCTTATGACAGGAAGATACTTGGTTGACCTGATTCTGTTTGGGTTTCTTTTGTTTTCTTTTGTTTTCTTTTTTTTTTCTTTTCTTTCTTTTCTTTTCTCTTTCTTTTTCTTTTCTTTTTTATTTTTTATGTCTTTGTCTTCCTTTTTTGTAGTTTTTATTTTCTAATTTTATAAGCATATTGAGTACTTAGCCCTGCTTATTTCCATCGCCCCTCCCTCCCAAATCTCCTCCCTCCCTTTGTGAATCCCTACCACTCCCTCCCGCTCTTCTTCCTGTCTGCATCTATGGACCCCAAGGTTCTCTTTGGCTTGTCTACTCCTACTGGAGTTTTGGCATACCAATTTTCATCTCTTCAGTTCACTCCACTTCCTTTTAGTCATCCAGCTTCAGTACCTAAGGTTTCCACTGTGCCCTCATAGACTATCAAGATCTTTTATTCTTTTTTTTATTTAATACATTTTTATTATTATTTCAGCTCATACAAACTTATTAGGTACACCAGTTCCCTCCCTCCCTCCTCCTCCCCCCAAACCCCCTGCTCCCCCTCCCCTCACCCCTCCCTCCCCATCCCCAAGTGCCTCCTGCCCCAATTCCCAGAGAGTCCTTTCTTGTGCATGCCTGACTCTCCTCTGGGCCCTCCTTTCCGATGACATACAAGGACCCAGTGGCCTTTCCCTGAACCCTTTCCCATGTTCCCCTTAGGTGGCTGCCAATCCTTGGCCTCCAAGGATCTTGGTGCCTTTAGCAGATGCTAGACTTTGTGAGGTCAATAGTGTGTTGGACATTGAGAAGGGCATGCAAAGTCCAATTATGATTGCTTTGGCCTTAACTTGTGTGGAGTATCTTGCTGTTAAACATAAAATTAGAGGGGTTACTCTAGGGTGTTTGTAGTTAGTATTGATACATCTGATCCTGTCTAATGTCCGTTTTCTCCCCATCCTCTGATTTACAATGGTTTACAATGCTGTGCCTATGCTCTCTGTCATACTCAGGGGGTGTTTAGAGGTTAAAAAGCTGGGGGCTAATCTCACTCTTTGTCATGTCCTATCCTTGTTATTCCCTCTCCTTTAATAATTTTTGTATAAAAGCTTTTTTAAACTGTTTATCTATGTTCTTTTGTTTCTTTTTCTTTTTCTTTTGGAACTTCTTCCACCCCACCACCCCAGGCTTGTATTTCTTTGTATTTGTGGGCATTGTAATAGTTTTTGTTTGACTACATCATATCGAAGGTGTAATACTAGGGTCCACTTATAAGGGAGAACATATAGCATCTTTCTTTCTGTGTCACAGTATGATTTCATCCAGTTCAATCTATGTACTGGCAAATTTCATTTTCATTAACTTTCATCAATTGTTGAGATCTGGGTTGGTTTCATTTCATTGTTATTGTGAAAAGATTTGCTGCTTACATGGTTGTACACATTAATCTGTTGCAGGATGCAGTTTTTTTTGGGAGGGGGGGTTCCCAGGAGTGGTATAGCTGGATCATATGGAATTTCACTCTTTAGCGTTATTAGGAATCTTTAAATTGATCTCTAAAGGGATTACATGAGTTTACAATCCCACTAGCAGTGTATGAAGATTCCCTTCTCCCCATACCCATACCAGCAGATGCTATTATTTGTTTTTTGGAGCATAGTGATTCTGACTGGTGTGAAATGATATCTCATTGTGATTTTAATTTGAATTTTCCTAATAACTTGGGAGTAGAACTTTTTTAAGATTTTTTAAAGATGTGCAAAGAATGTTTGTTAGACATTTGAATTTTGTCTTGTGTGAACTTTGTTCTCAGTTCTTTTGCTCCTCTTTTACTGGAGTTGTTTACTTCCTTGGTATTTAATTTTTCAAGTTCTTTATGTACTCTGTTTATTAGTACTTTGTCAAATGTGTGATTAGTAAAGATGCTGTCCCACTTTGTAGGATGTTTTTCTATTTGATTGACAATCCCTTTTGCTGAGCAAAAGCTTTTTAATTTCATATAGTTTCACTTGTTCAGTGGCGGACTTAAGATTCTGGAAGTGAATTCCTTGAACTAATAAATAACATGCAAAAATCAATGACTTTCCTATAAATTAAGGATAAACAAATAAGAAAGACTCATGAGACACCATTGCTCCTAAAATAAAATGAAATATCTTAGGATAAACTTAAACAAGGATGTGAGAAGCCTATACAACAAAAACTTTAAAACCCTAAAAAAGAAATTACAGAAGACACCAGAAGATGAAAACACATCCCATGCTCCTGAATCAACAGAATTATTGTAGTCAAAATGGCCATTCTACCTAAAGCAGTATACTGATTCAATACAATATCAATCAAAATTACAACTAATTTCTTCACAGAAATTGGCAAAATGATCTCAAATTTCATGTGAAAATATAAAAGGAGAGATAAAACAATCCTGAATAATCAAAATTGTTGTAGCAGTATCACTATACCAGACCTTAAACTATACTATAATACCATAATAATACAAACAGCACAGTACTGTCTCAAAAAAAAAAGACACAGACCAATGAATTAGAATTAAAGACACAAATATAAGCACAGTCACCTGCAGTCAACTGATATTTGACAGAGGTGCAAATGGCCATTTTCACAAATGGCAAAATTGAGTATCTCCATGCAGAACCTGGACCTTTATTTATATCCCTGTAAGAAAATCAACTCCAAATGGAGCAAAGACTTCAATGTTACAGGAGAAACTATGAAACTCCTAGAAGCAAAAACAAGGAATACCTTCAAATTGATTGGCCTTGGTCATCATTTCCTCAATTAAGTCCCATGGGCACAGAGAACAATGTACATTTTTCCCTTTTTTAATTTATATTTATTTATTTATCCCCAATCATACAAGCTTAATAGGTACCCTCCTTCCACCTCTCCCCAGTCCCCCTTGCATACTCCACCCATTTTCCCTTTCCTTTCACCCCCTCCCTCCCCCTCTCCCAATGGCCTCCCTCTCCCCCCTTCCCATTCCTTTGAACATCCTTTTGTGTGAATACCAAACTTCCCTCTGAGTCCTTCACTCTAGTGAGATGTAAGGACTTACTGGCATTGCCCAGAGTCCTTTCTTGGGCTCCCCTTTAGTATGGGAACACTATTATGACTGTTAATCCCTTGCTTCTAAGGATCCTAGTACCTGTGATCCATACTAAACTTTGGGGGGGGGCGTCATTGACATGTCAGTCATTGTGCAGGCCATGCACAGTCTGATTATGACTACTGCAGCCCTAACTTGTGTGGAGTATCTTGCTTATCATTGGTCCTCCCCATCTTTTGGCTCTTACAATCTTGCCACTTCCTCAAGAATAATGTACATTTTTAAAGATACATATTAGTACAATATTTAATGAGATAAAAAAATATTTGTCCTTGTCTGGCTATTGAAAAAGTGCAAACAATGTTTTAGTAGGTATTCTTTAAATTCCTTCTATAAAGTGTGACAGTGCATGGAGATATATGACTAGTGTCAATGATTCCTGGGGATTTTGATGAACGAACATAGTGAAGATTCTATGAAGTATTATAAAGTGTCACTCTGATTCCTTTCAAGCAAGCTATTATAAATGAGAGCAAATGTACCAGTTACTATTTCTGCCACTGAGGCACAAACAGTTTAAGGGAGAAAAAGAGATTTATTCAGCTTATTGTTCCAGAGGGATGGTAAAAAACACATGGTTGGTTGACAGAAGCTTGAGGCAGCTTAAGCCACATCCATCAAGAAGGCTGAGAGTTGAAAAGCTGCCAACTGTAAGAGCAGACCTCACCCAGGAGCAGAGTGGTACTAATCAACCTCAAGGTCCACCGCCTGTGACTGCTTTTTTCCAGCAATGTTCTACCTCCTAAATGTGCCATGACCTTCCCAACAAATAAAGATTCAAATACATGAACCTTTGGGGGACAACTCTCATTTCAAACCATGACAGCAACATATGTAATGGAAGTTATATGTTTAGTAATTTAATTATTTTAGGGAAAGGGAAACATGTTAAATCAAGAGAGAATTTGAAATGGAATAATCTTAGTAAAAGTCACACAAAATCTTTATTTTACACATTTTTTAGACAAATTTTCAATTACCTTAATGGACCAATGTAATCTTCAATAGCCACAGATGCTTTAGTGCTCCAAAAATCATTTCTTACAATGATCAGATGGTTATGAAAAAAATCTTTGTGCTTTAGTAACATCTAATTGTTTGGGAGACTTCACTTAAAAACACTTACAGTAAAAAGTACTCAGGAAAATTTACTATTATTCTACTGCTATGTCCTTAGTAGTGATATTATCGAAAGAAGTTTTTCACATACACATAGTTTATGTTATACATGCAATGTTATTACTTGGTGACTCATGTTACTTAATATCTCTACATATCTGTTAACTCTTTAGTTTAGGAGAATAATAGTATCATATTCTCTTAAGAACTCCATGCATGGAGTTACTATTCACTGGTGCTGTGAGTCATCACTGAGAATAAATCAACTTAAAAGGAGAAAGAAAATTGATGTAGCTTATGGTTCCAGAAGGAGAGGCATGATTGGCTGGCAGAATGTGGAGATGCTCTAAATTGCTGAAGACATCATGGAAGCTGAGAGCTGCTGTTACCTCAAAACAGACCTACTAACTCAAACAGGGCAGGATTAACCAACCTCAAGGTCCATTCCTGTGACTGCTGTCTTCCATCAAGGATTCAGTTCCTAAAGGTGCCATGATTTTCCTAAACAACTAAAAATTCAAACACATGAGTCTTTGACATACAACTCGAAGTTTGAACCATGAAATATGGGAACATCATAAAAGAAATATATAAAAATAAATGAAAGTATTTTATGATTTCAAAAAAACAGAATTATAAAAATTTTATTACATTATCACTTGCTTAAATACAGGTATAATTAATACTATATTTCTTAAAATAAATTAAATTCATAGTAAGTGAATATAAAAATGTATTACTATAGGACAATTAGAATCTTCTATTATTTTTTCATTTATAAATCCATGTGATAGACTTCTACTGTCAGATTCAATTGCTGCAAGTCTTGAAGAGTTAGTAATTGTAGAAATTTGTTTGTTTTCTCTGGAACTTTAACATCATCTTTACTGTTGACAACCAGAGCAGACATAATCAATTATTATTTAACACTTGGTTTGTGGTAAGTATCATGCAATGTTAACATGCTAAGGATTGACAATCAAGAGCCAACAAAGCCATAGAGTGACACTGTACTTACAATTGTTGATCTTTAATTTCATTTCTGTACAATAATTTAATGATGCCCTAATGCCTCAGAAAAACAAATCGAATCTGGTGGTAATTGAAGTTATGTCCTAGTACACAAGACTAGAAGGGCTCTTGACTTTCTCTTCCTGCATTTGTCTTTAATTTGGTAATAGAAAGTGAAATTGTGTGGGTTCTAATCAGTCCTCCTTTGCTGAATAGCACCATTGCTTTCCAATATTGGTGTAAATGTTTTACACTGACAAAGAAGAAGCAATAAAAATATTAAAGCAACAGGTTGCTCAGTTGTTCCTTGTAAGTTAGTAAGAACAGATATCTATGAAAATATTTTGCTGGATAACATTTTAGAAAACCTAGAAAAATTGTCATATTTAAACGATCCTCCTTCATATTCTGTCTGCTCCTTAAGAGACATAAATATAGGATTCAAAGTTATTTGTCCATGGTTTCCTGGAAACTTATTTTAGCTGTTTAGAGTCAATGAACAATGTTGCATTTCTATTCTGGTTTCAAGACTTAACAAAGACTATGATACTCTGAAAGAAAAGGGAAAAAATGCACAATATTCATGACATAAGCTACAGACAGAGAATGAGGCTCCTGACAATGACCAAGGACACTGAGGTCTCCCTGTGCTTTCCTGGCGGCCTTCCTGATGCGGAAGGGCACCCCAGAAATCTCAGGAGATTCTCTACCACAACTTTTGTCTTTTGTAAATGGAGATCCAAGCATAGGGGCTTGTGAAAGCCCTAAATTCCTGAAATTATTTCTGCCTTAGTACTAGTAAAAGCTGAAAGATTGGGTGATCTTTATAAAAAGCAATAACCATGCTTCTCACATTCTAAATGAAGAGGACTCTCACTCTATTACCAAACCTCATTCCATTAAAATCTATAACTTATGAAATGCACATGCGGATGACATTCTAGAGTGTATTTTATCTGCATATCAAGAAGGAAGCAATTACTTTTGTAAGGAGAATTGATTGATAGAAGATGTGAATTCCCTTTGCTTTGTGGGTAGTAAGATGACAGTTTCATAAAGGACAGTACAGATTTTAAAAACCCAAGCCTCATAGCCTGACTAGTCTCCACATGAAAATAAACATACATTTTGATTAATTTCCTTTGAAAATAATATATATTTTATATTTATAAGAATGTATATACATATATATGACTTCTAATATGTACACTTCATACTTATATGGATTATGGGGCTATTAAAATCAAAGGACAATAGAGTGTTTCTGTACACCTGATTAAATTCATGGTGTTCCTTGTCAGGTTGTATCATGGGTACTTTTCACACTTTCTCTAATTTCCTTGTGTTCATCAATTGAGATAACATTAAAATAATAACAAGGGTGAGTTCTCTGATTTGGATTTTCATGACCAGTTCAACCTGGTTTATCAGTAATATTTTTGCATTAAAATGAATAAATTTAAGGAGAAAATATTTAGTATGAAAATTACTACAAGTTCACATTGTCTTTATAACAATGCGACAAACACTACAATTACAAAATTAGTGCTTGGGATGTCAGAATATCTATAAAATCATTATTACCTTGCACTACACTCTGTATTACTTTCCCATCACTGCATAAGAAGTACTATAGCAGCCAGAGAGATGGCTCAGGGATTAAGTTTCTGCTTCAAAAGCAGAAGGCCCTAAGTTTATATCTCGGAAGTCCTATAAAAATGCCAAGTGGAAATGGTAATGGCCTCTACTTGTGATGCTGGAAGATGGAGCCTGGGAAACTCCATAGCAAAACCAAGAGGACTTAGAGCAATCCAGGGTGATTCCTGAAGTCATCCCTGGATCTCCATAGATATTCAAAGTACACTCTGATACACACAGAAACTTGCACAGAGACACACACAAATTCACATATAACATATAAATAAATCTTTTTTAAAAAAAGTACTGTGGTCAACCTGCATAGAGAATAGGCTTAGTTTGCCTAATTTTGATTTATTTTAGCAGTTTCTTTCCAGGGTTTGAATAAATGGGCCAAAACTTTGGGCCTCTGAGAAAATAGCACATGGAAAGGGTCAAGTAGAGACAAAAGTGTCAAGGAGCCAAAAAGCAGGAACCTGCATATCCTTCAAAGACATTATAGAACGACCTAAGGATACCAACTAGGTCACATGTCTTCAAGACTTTTTCATCTCCCAGTAGCAGTCTTTCACCTACGAATTTCTGGGGAGTCAACCATCAAATTTCCACATAGTCTGTGCTTACCACAACTCTATCATAGTAGAGATTCTAAAGTTTTGACATAGAGCTGTCAATTAATCTTGAGTAAACACTATAGTCTCTAATACCATTGCATAGCTGTGCTTCAGGCTGGATGAATGCATATTTTCCTTCATTCCTCTAATGATTAGCATTTGGTAGTTTCTTCATCAGTAGAATGGGAGTTAAGTTGTTGCCTACTGCCACAGGGCTATAGTTAGAAAAACAAGAACTGTAGACAGTTTTTTTTTACTTCACTAAGTGTAAGCAAAATGCTGAGTGAGTCCCCATGACTAGCCAAGATTACCTGACATTCTGAATGCGCCAGAGTAGTAAATAATGCCTTGGATGCATGTGTCTTTTAGGTGAACTCTTCTAAAATATAATTTGTAACATGTGCTCTGAAACTAAAATACCCTTTAAAAATATTAAACTCTATCTGAAGAACACATTTCTGAAGGTAACCACATAGTATATTTTCTGTGATAATATCTTAATTATTTTGTAATATTACAAAATATTCATCAAAGATCTAATTGATTTGCATTTGCATTTCCCTGATGGCTAAGGAAGTGGAGCATTTTTTAAGATATTTTTTAGACATTTTAATTTCATCCCTGGTAAAGATTCCCTGAGATATCATCTCACCCCAGGCAGGATGGCAAAAATCCACAATACAAACAACAACAGATGCTGGAGAGGATATGGAGAGAGGGGAACTCTCCTACATTGCTGGTGGGAATGCAGGCTCATAAAGCCACTCTGGTGAGCCATCTGGAGATTCTTAAAGAAAGTACAGATTGAAATGCCATATGACCCTGCTATTCCACTTTTGGGAATAACCCCCATGCAGCAGAGGTCCACCTCGATAGCACAAGCACAATCATGTTCATAGCAGCACTGTTTACAATAGCAAAGTCATGGAATCAACCCAAATGTCCAACAGTTGACGAGTGGATAAGGAAACTGTGGTACATCTATACAATGGAGTACTACTCAGCTATCAAAAGGATGAATTACTGGAATTTGCCGGGAAGTGGATGTCATTAGAAACAATTATATTAAGTGAAGTATCCCAAACCCCGAAAATTAAGCGCCGTATGTACTCCCTAAGAGGTGGCTCCTAGTACCAAACCCACCCGGCCCACCTTGAGACACTCATAGGTAAATCTATGTATTATCTACAGTAATTGCAAGGATTATGAACAGGAGGGATGGGGTTGGAGGGCCACACCTGAAACAAGAGGAGAAGTAACCATATTACAGTAGAGAAAATAGGCCTCCATCAAGGACTGCAAGTAAGTAATGTGACACCTGATTAAGTTCACAGACGTTCGTTCCTGATCATTTACAACTAAGAGGGTAATGATCTCACCAGAAGGGGAAGGCATATACACTGGCAGATAAAAAGTAACCATTTTACAAATGGGTGATGGACCCCTCCCTCACTGAGGTTTCCTACTTTTATTACATCTACCCTTGAATGTGCTCTTATAATAAGACTCCAGTTTAACAGCTTTCTGTCTCTGGCCAGGGGGTGACATACAGTGCCCAGCAGGATGGAGTGAAGGGCATTGCAGTAGAAGCAAAACTGCAAATGAAAATCAACAAACCACAATCCAGAACTTCAGAGACTCTATATTAACCACCTAGAACTAGGCCAGACTAATCTCTCCCCATCCTAAACCTCAGGGACATTTGCGGAAGAGGGGGCGGTAAGAGTGTAAGAGCAAAAGGATGGGAGGAGCAATGATTTGCAAGATACTCCACACAAGTCAGGACCAAAGCAATCATAATTGGACTTTGCATGCCCTGTGCAATGTCCAACACACTATTGACCTCACAAAGTCTAACATCTGCTAAAGGCACCAAGATCCTTGGAGGCAAGGGATTGGGAGCCACAGTAGTGTTCCTAAGCTTAAGGGGAACACGAGAAAGGGTTCAGGGAAATGCCACTGGGTCCTTGTTCGTCATTGGAGAGGAGGGCCCAGAGTAGAGTCAGGCATGCACAAGAAAGGACTCTCTGGAAATTGGGGCGGGAGGCACTTGGGGATGGGGAGGGAAGGGTGAGGGTAGGGGGAGCAGGGGGTTTGGGGGGGAGGAGGAGGGAGGGAGGGAACTGGTGTACCTATTAAGTTTGTATGAGCTGAAATAATAATAAAAATGTATTAAATTAAAAAAATCTGATTGGACCAATGTGATTTTTAGCTCCTGGATTGGATACAACAGAGGAAATCTTGTCAACCTTACATTTTTCTAGGAGTTACTGACTACTGATAAAAATGGGTGTGGAATTCAGGTTAAATGTGGGAAAGAAGGGTTTTTATTCATTTTTGGTGGAAATGTTAACTGCTGTGATCTGTATGGATGCAACTATTGCTGTGAGAGAGCACCCAAAGTCAATCAACTTAAGGGAGAAAAGGAGGTTTATTCATTTTATGGTTCCAGAGGGAAGGTACAGTCTGTCAAAGCAGAGGCGGCATGGCTGGCTGGCCAAAGTTGGAGGAGGATAATTCACTGCAGACATCTTGGAACCCGAGAGCTGCAGACTGCCTGCTGCAAAGGCAGACTTCTCCTGAAGGTAGGGTGGAACTAATCCACCTCAAGGCCCACTTCTAGTGACTGCCTTCCTCCAGCAAGTCTCCACCTCTCAAAGTACCATGACCTTGCTAAACACATGAGATTGTTGGGGACACATTTCAAACCTTAAAAATCTAAAAATACAGCTACATTTTACTCAGCTTTACCAATCTTGGGACTCTTAAGAACTTTAAATCAGTAAATCACAGAGATAATAACACATATAAGTAAGTAGATGATTTATGAAAGCTAAGAAATGGAACTGGCATAATAATACATCAAAAGTTGAATAAAGAACATCTGATACACATGTGTAGTAGCATTTTATATAGCTGTAAGGAAAGTTGAAATGATATTTGTAGGAAAATGAATACAACAGCATAGCATCATGTTAAGTGAAATAAGTCAGACTTCAAAAAACATATACCATGATCTTTTTTTCTGCTGTGTGGAGTACAGGTTTTAAGTTACATATCTGTTTGTTTAAAATTAATAAAAGTAGAGGAAGGAAGAAGAAAGGAAGGAAGAAAAAAGGAAGGAAGGAAGGAAGGAAGGAAGGAAGGAAGGAAGGAAGGAAAGAAGGAAGGAACGAAGGAAGGAAGGAAGGAAGGAAGGAAGGAAGGAAGGAAGGAAGGAAGGAAGGAAGGAAGCAAGGAAGGAAAAATGAATGAATGATGGGCATGTTAAAAAAAGAACTCTTGATCAGACATTTCAGATCATTCCATCTCAGAGATACTAGCTCCATGCAACTGACCTGGCTTTTTCTAACAGCAGTGCTAGTAAAGTAATGGTCCATACTCAGTTATTGCACAATACACATCGAGCGTTCCCATCACTTTCCATTCCTTCATTTATCAATAACTGATGCTCTTCACAGGATAGCATGCAATAGATATACTGTGCTGCTAAACTAACAAAAATACTACTCTTGTCATTTTAATACCTTTGATTTGTTTATTTAACTTTTTCTACCATACCTTCCTCTGCAACCAATTAGTTGTTATCATCTCACAGATATTTTGGTAGTGACATGTTCAATTGTGCTTTTCTATTGTCATTCTGTAGTTTAGCTCAATGCAGTTTCCACTTTCTTTTTAGACTATATCTTGAGCAAATGTTACTAATTTTTCATTTCTACACAACCTCTAGTGTAGACTTAGGTTGCATCAGTAGCATAGCCTGTTGATATCAGGACATGTTCTGTATTATTCCGTCAGGATTTCCACTTCCACTTGTCTTCCATTTGTATTTTGATGGCACTAAAATTCCAAATCATATATAAAACACAGCAGCAGGAAATTGCATATTATATGAAGAAGGAGACAAAAATTATCTTAGAAAAATATGTAGTAATTTTAGATACAGTGTTGGTATTCAAAGAAGACTGAGAAACAAAAACCATTAAGATATTAATACTCCAAATTTTG
This sequence comes from Typhlomys cinereus, assembly GCA_023101885.1. NCBI lineage: Eukaryota > Metazoa > Chordata > Mammalia > Rodentia > Platacanthomyidae > Typhlomys > Typhlomys cinereus. The sequence continues at coordinate 5,911,077 of JALPQD010000029.1, forward strand.
GAACCGTAAAATGCTTCATTCTGTGGTAGATGTAGGAGAATCTGACTTGTAATCAGTACTTTGTCAATGGCAGAAAATCAAACAAACATATGAAACTAGAACTGAAATTTGTTAAGATGTCAGAATAAAAAAATGGCACAATAATTTAAAGGGATTTAAGGGCCACACTTCTTTGTTTGAGTTACTGTACACTTATAAGAATAGTGTTGGATTCTAAGTCTTTTTCTTCTGGTTTCATGTCCAACATTCCTATACATGTGTACAATATGTTTATTCTATTTATATTTTAATCTCCTACAAACTACCTGCTAATACTTTTCCTCTTACAAATTTGTCCTCTCCTATTTACCCATTCTATTGTTGTTGTTGTTGTAGGGTCAGGCCATTTTCAGGCATTTTCAGAACACTTCTTCCCATCTTCTAACTCTTATAATCTTTCTGGTACATATTGTACTGTGCTCTGGAAATACAAGGAAGTCAGGCAAATGTCAGACAAATATAGTTTAGAAAGGCTACACGTGGGACCTGTGACTCCAAACACAGGTCACAAATCATGTGTGAATTAAGCTACATTAAATATATTACTTTAGTGTATGTTTGGGAACATATACATAGTTATCTAACTAATTTCATAAGTGTTATTATCCACTAACTGTTGTGCCATGGTCCTGAGAGTCAAAACTCAAAAACTCAGAAAATTCTGGTAACAAATATCTATTTGTATAATCATGCATACTATCACTGGGTTACACTTACTACTTCTGTATATGAGGGGACTAGTTCTAAGAGGTGTACATGATGTTATATCTGAAATTTCAGAGGAATGATTTGCTGGTTTGAAAGCTATTGAAAGCTAGTTGAACGCTAAAATGTATTTGTGTCCACCTATATTTTGATTTTACACAATTATAGCTATTGAACATTTCACAAATTTAAATCTAACTCATATTAGTTCACACATATGATTATGAATTAAGTTTCATAAGAATGGATCCCTCATTATAAGAGGTTAGTTCTCAGTAGAAAGGATGAGTATAATAGCATGCTGTGAAGGTTAAAGAGCTGAAAGTCGCTTGCTGATCCAGTTTTTCTAAAATTGGACGTTTTTAAAATCTGTTTGATGCTGATATAGCAAGAGATCAAGTTTGTGATAGCCTACCTTTTTCCTTTTCTTCTTCCTAAAATGTCAAAGAGGGGGAACCAGAAGCGGCAAACTCTGAACCACTTAATTCAACAAGATCAGAAAGAGTTTGTTAGTATACACTCACTGTCTCCATAGAGAACAGCAAAATACCAGTCACATAGTGATGATAGTGAATATTTGTTTTAGTAAGTACATTACAACTGGCAAGGTGGCTCAGCAGGCCTGTAAAGAGCATTTACATTGCAAATACAATGACCTAAATTTGATCCCTCGCACAAATAGGGTAGAAGCAAAGAAACAACTTTTGAAGCTATCCTCTCACCTCTGCATATAAGCTGTAACATGCACACACACACACATACACACACACACACACACACACACACACACACACACACACACATACAAATTCATATTCATAAATAAATTATGAAAACAAAACAAAAAATAAATTGAAATGTTACTTTATTAATTTGTAAGAAAGGATAAGTCATTTCTTCTAGGTTACTTCTAGGTTACTACTATAAATTTTTCCATCTTGAAAAAAAACAAAAATGAAAGCAAGAAAACCATGATCAAACAGAATCAAATGTTTTTCTGTATTTTATATATTATGAGATTTTTTTAAACATACAAAAGAATCAAGTACCATATCCACAAGTAAATGGTTCAGTGTATTACAAATTTTCATTGAAAGAATCTGTTAAGGTCACCTGAATACATAAGGAATATGTCTAAAGCAAGTGATTTTCATCCACTAATGGTGTTTCCCAAGGAGAGAGTATTTCTTTACAGCTTCTGCTTGTCATGGGTGAATTCTGTTGTTAATGGTCTGTGAACAGCCTCATGGATGCTCTCCTGAGGACAGGCCTAGTTGCTAATAATTTCTGCCATGCAAATATGCTCATTGACCTACAATAGGGATAACAGTGCAGCCTTCTGGAGTTGTTTGCAGCAATTAAACTCATTGCCCAGGGTGGATAATTTCCACTGTTAAGAGCAGGGAGTATGACTGTTTCTTTTCTTGGCACTTGTGTTGTATCATATAAGTCTTGTTGCCATTCTTCTTCAGCTGTCAGTGTCCAGTGGCTTCTTCTTGGTGTGAAGAAGTTGATATAGTTGATGTGTCTAGGCAGTCACATACATGAAGTTATGCATTCAAGCACATAATAAAACTAATGGAATTAGTAGAACCATTTTTCTACAGTAATGCCTGTAATTTTACTTTCAATAAACTTGTAGTAGGAGAACATGACAATCTGATAGAAATATATCACATTTGGAAGAGATCCAGAGAAGAAGTTGTGGTGAATTAATTTTCTTCCCAAGGCATATACTAGCATTTTTCATTCAAGTGTACTGAACTGCACTATACTATTCATCTGTTAATTATAAAGTTATTTCTAAAGATATTATAAAGTGATAATAATACTTCTCAAAAGTCAAACATAAATTGAAAAAAATAAATAAAAACATGGCCACTACTGCTATAGAATTTAAAAGTAGAAGGTCCATATTTTTTCCCTATTTCATATAAAAAACTTTAAACTACTTGCTAAAATTGCATTTTTAGCTCTTATAGCATCACAACAACTACAAATGACTTATTTAAGAAGGTATGCTACACATTTGTTAGAAAATAAACATTTAACCAAATCTTAAGCATCTTCTTAGAAAATTTGCCTATTATTCTTTCAAGGTTGGTTATCATTTTTAGTTTCCTCAGTAATAAATGCTTTACATCTCTATAATTCTAGTCTATAGTTCAGGATTCTTGGTTAGAAAAGTTTTCACCAATATTTTCAGCAGAACATATTTGCAGTTATTTTTGCAGTTATTTTTATAAAACTAAAAGATTGGAGATAATAGAAGTTGGGGATTGGGGAGATGGTGGGGGTGCCTTTAGTAGAGGGAAAGCAAAATAACACAACTGATGAGAAAGTAAAATGATAATCATCAAGGAGAGATTTAAGGGCAGAAGAAAATTAAGAGATAGGATAAAGGAAAGTAGGGAAAGTAATAATTACCACTAAGTATATAAGATAGGTAAAATGCTTTTACATGTCAAAGTTTTCAAAATGTATAATTTAAAATTGGTAAGAGATACAGCTTCAATAGTGGAATACAGAGAGTGGAAGAAAAGGGATGAGAGAAAATTTCCCTTATAAGATGTACCTACCAGAAGCTGTAGGAAATGAAACAAAATTTCTTGTTTGACTTATATGATTTTTCCCAAGGAGACATTGGTCAGAATATTGGCCATGCAAATATTGCAGGCTCCATTGCCCTTGGTTGACTTTTAGAGCATGATAGTAAGACCTTCTTGCTGAAGACAGGGAATACATGGATCCCAAGACTTAAGAGGAAGCAAGTTGGAGTATATTTGGAAGCATCATCCTTGCTTTTCTGTTATCATATTAGCAGAAGTTATGATACTTCAAGGTAGAAATTTCCACAATCAGCAAAAGAAAAGAAAATCATGCCTTATCTACATATGTTTCCGTCTAGAAACCACTGTCAAATCTAGAGAAAAATTTCTTGAATAGTTGACCTATGTAAATGCTAACTTAAGGATAACTCAGCAAAGTAGAATATTAACAACTAAGTATCAAAGAAGCTCAGATTTGCAACACGACAGTCAAGTACTTTTAAGTCCTCTCTTTAATTACACAATGGGCTCAATAACCAAGTGGCCCTGGAGATAGTGTTGCAATCTACAGCATGGGCTTTCAGTTATCAAGGTCATCTTGTCTCATGGCATTTCTGAGCTTCTGATCTGCCAGTAGCAGAGACTACTGCAAGTCCTAGGTAGGATGACATTGCAAGGGTGATCAGCCAGCTACCTGGTGACAGGTTGATCACTCACACCAGCCTCCATGCTGGAAAAGACAGCTTTTTTTCCCTTCCTGTAAGATGTATTTACCCGTGGTATGGATTTGTCTGCTCTGCATGCATGGCTTCTGCCAGGAACACCATCTGCAGAATTACAGTGTGACTTACCTCTAGACATGATATTTCATACTAAAATGAATTGATAAAAGAAAACAGTTGAAATCAAAAAAGAACAGGCATGGACCCAAACTCTTGCCACCTGACACACTATCCTGAAGAATCTGCCTTCATACAGTGTTGACATGTCCTTTGGAAGACTCTCCCACACCATGAATTAGGTGTCCATGTCTTTCTGACTAAAGATACTATGATCATTCACTTATCTTTAGTCTTCTTTAGGCAGAATAATTACTTTACAATTCTTCTATGCTGGTTTATAATAAAATAGCTCATTCTCCTCCATTTGCTGAATGCCACTTTCCTGCATATATGACACAATAGCTATCCATTACTCTTTTAATTCACATTTGTGTTTGTCATGGGTTTTGGGCAGATGAAAATATGAGGACGATAAATACATTTTTAATTTTTAAATATTTTATTGACTTGAGAAGGAAGAGAAAGTGTGACAGAGAAAGAAGAGAGAGAATGGAATTCTGTACTCAGTATACTGTGGGATATGGAAAACATGGCTCTAATCTGAATTTATTCATACTATTTTATTCAAAACATGAATGAACTTTTAAAGATTATCTAATTTCACATAAATATACTCAGTTAAATAATATAACTCCTATAAAAAGCAAGCATTGTTTTTGGATTTAGGCATCTACTTGATAATTTACTCAGAATGATGTAACTAAATATTGACGTTTACTAAAGAATCATATGATCAGGACTGTAACATCATAACATAATTCTTTTAAGCTCAGTTAAACTATATCGGAAATACATTAATCTTCTTTTTCAGGACCAGCAAAATATTTAAACATTAAATACATAAATGAAGTTCTAAAATATAAGTATTCATTTGGGGTAAATAATGAAAATAATTTTTTTATAATTGTGCCTTCTGAACATAATGGTAACTTTTCTCTGCTATTACATGAACTTTTGTTCAATTTACACTGTTAAATAAAACAGTACATAGCAAGTAAATGGATATGTGGGCAGGAAAAATAGCTCAGTGGGTAAGATGTCTGCTTGCAAACGGACAAATATGAATTAGATCCCTGAAAGCCCACATGACACATTTGTGCATCTCTCTCTTTCTCAGTATAAATAATATAAACAATATAAAAATAAAAGCAAAATAATTGGTTAACTAGGTCCAAAGTCACTGTTTGGGTAACTGAAAAGCATATTAAATATTGAGTGAGATAGTAATTCTGAGAAAAATTTATAAATTATAATGAAGTGTGTGGCAAAGACATACAATCATATTCACCATATGATAGTTTCAAAATTACAGTATAAATAATTAGAAAACATCAAATTGATAACTATTACATATATATTGAAAGGGAGGCAAGTTTACTGTCTAAACAATTACAATCATTGTGCTGATGTAGAACATAAGACTTTTCTTAACTATCTGTGCAGTATTGGATCAAAAACCACACCAAGAAATTAATTTGAGATGCTTATCAAATGTGAAAGGATATATAACCATAATCCATACTTTAATTCACGGTATGAACTGAAGTGAATACATATATATGCTAAAATTCACAGAAATTATTTTCAGATGAGATCAGGCATATTTAGGATGGTAAATACATCAATGAAACACCTTCTGAAAGTGCTGCAAATTTTGTTTGTTACTAATTCAAAATGCATGCCATCTGAACGCATAGCAACATCACCATTATCAAAAGTGATGTGAACCACTGTAACAAAAGTAAGGGCAAATCACATATGTGAAATGTTAAATAAAGGTAGCAAAAATTCAAAGGAATGAACTCAATCTCATGTCACGTAAGTCAAAAAATAGGTATTTGAGAAAAGATGATACACAAAGTGAAGATTTCTTTAAAAATTGTGTATGTCCATGTGTCTTTAAATGTGGAGCATTTTAAGATAACACGGCCTTAGAAGCATTAAATATTGATGGATTCACTTGGTTACTTTTTAGTACAGTGAAGACTTGATTTCCTGAAATGTTTTGGAAAGTCTTCTTATTTTTTCTGTGAATTCACATTTTTCCAGCTTTTCTGCCTTCATTGATTAGGTAGCATCCCTGAACAAGGAATAATGATCAAACAAGGAGACAAAGTGAGCAGCATGGAAAGCCTTCATTCAAGAAAGAAACCCTGGGCGACTCTTGTCAGAGGTTTTCCTTTGGTCTAGTTCTAATCGCTACAGCCTGTGTAAGCAGATCCCTCAGCCTGTGCTGACTCAGTTGTGCCCCTGATTACTGAAATAAAATGTATCTTAAAGAAAGGTTATGCCCTAAGATTCCTTTTAAAGATTGGCTACTTTTTGCTCTAGATATTCAGGCTTTAATGTGACCTTGAAACTTCTGTATTAACAAATGAGTAAAAGTCACATTTTTAAACAGGGAGCAAATTCTCTTGTACAGATTGTATCTATTACAAGTTACATCAGTTGTAGTAGGTGTCAACATTTCTCATACATATAATTCATGTGAAACACTGTCTAAATATTTATAATCAGCATCTAAGATATTTATTCTAAGTATCATCACAATATAAATGATCCCTAGGAATGCTTATTTATTACGGTCTCAAATACAAAATGTGTGATGCCATTATAAGATATTGAAATTAATACATATTATGATTTTATAGTTTTGTTTAGAAATAAACACTAAAATTTCTTTTTTGAATTATGGTCAAACTTGATATTTCACATTCATTATCACTCTTTTATGTTAATTGACCACTTTCTATGGTTATCTTTGTCTTTTTACTTTTCTTTCTTTTTTAATGTAGTTCATAAGTGTTGTGTGTATGTGTACATATATATTCAAATGCATCAGAAAATTATATTTTAATAACATAATAAAATTCAATAATTTCACATGAAGTAATCCCACTTTACAGGATTTGACATCTACATATGAGAATACAATGACTTGCAATTGATTTTGGTTATTTGGCAAGACTTAACTTTTAACTCATATCACAAATTGATTATTATCACAGTAAAATTACTCTGAAATATAACTTAAGGAACCAGCTAATTTAATAATTTTTTATCTTTGTATGTAAAAGAATTACAGTGCTATGACAAAGAAAGATGAGATCTAGAACTCTTGGGATACAGATTGGCACAATGTGAGTAGCTAACTGAAGTAAAAGAGAAAATGAGCAAACACTGAGCACACTTAAAAAGAAATCTATACAGGAGAAAATCCTGTTTTGCTGATAATCTTCATTTATCAAAACTGCACAATGTTGTGCATCAGATTGATTTTCTCCCTCTGCTTGTTAGTAAAATGTGTTTTATCTTCTGTTTCAAAGACTAAACAAAATAAATAGAATTTAGGAAAAGAAAGCAGATGACTTCTGTATTCTTCAAGAGCCATTTGATTAATTTTGTAACCATAATTGACCATTGTATCAAAATGGAGCCAATCTATATCTACCATGTAGAAGTCAACATGCATTATGTTCATAATTTTTGGAAATAACAGTTTTGTGGATCATTTGGTGTCTTGTTTGACTATGTGTCCATAGTATATACTAGTATCCTTGATTTTTGCTCAAAATCACCTTTTAAATATGAGAAAATGATTGTATTTGCTTCAGAGTTCTTTTTTAATTTTTAAAAAATTTTTATTATTTATTATGTATTCAATTGTGCATGTGTGTGTGTGCGCATGTGTATATGTATGTGTGTGTGTGTGTGTGTGTGTTGAACCACGGACGAATTCGGGAACCACCATGGACCGCCTCCATCTCCTGTTTGCTCTGCCCCGGGATTCACAGGCTCCGCCCTACCATGACCAGAAATGCAGGCCACCCTCCATTCCGCCTGGCGCCTATACGTGGTGTCTAGGATCCGAACTCAGGACCTTCTGCCTGCAAAGCAGAGGCTTAATCCCTGAGCCACCTCTCCAGCCCAATTTTTTTTATTATTTGTTCAATTGTGCGTGTGTGCGTGTGTGTGTATGTATATGTGTGTTTGTAGAACCACCATGGATCGCCTCCACCTTGTTTACTCTGCGCAGGGAATCACAGGCTCTGCCCTACCAGGACCAGAAACACAGGCTAGGCTGCCCCTGCTTCAGCCCGGCGTCTATAGTGGGGGTCTCAGATCCGAACTCAGGATCTTCTGCCTGCAAGGCAGAGGCTTAACCCCTGAGCCACCTCTCCAGCCCCCCCAGAGAGTTCTTATCTTTAGCTTTTTTCTTTGCATGTTTATTTTAAAGGACTTTATATGCATGTTATGTGTTTCTGATATGCAGAAACCTTGAAACAAGCCTGTCTGGATTAAAAAATCTGCTTCTGCTGACTCAAATACCTAAATATTCACAAGTTTTTCAAACTTCATGCTTCAATAATTTCAACTAAATTCAGCTTAATGTGTCAGCTTAATATAATCAATTTGAGAGTAAAGAAAATAATGTTGCCTACATCTCTACAACCTAGCCTTCGGCAGCAATGAACAGTCAGAAAATGGAAAAGTCTCAAAATGGGAAATTTACCATAAAAAAAAGTGATTTATTGAAAAAATTAATGGCTTTGTTTTTTTTTTTTTTTAAATCTTGTTTCAAACCCAAATTTATAAAGGTCCATTTCAAAGATCCTAGTATGATAAAACACCACTTTACAATATTTATGCCAGTTGCAAAATTACAAGACAGTTTACCTTCAGATTGTTTTGTATGAGTGTTCAGGATGCATTGCAAGGTTTTATTTAGAAATAAAGTATATAAATGAAAATGGTTCAAAACAACAATAAGGTTATTTTTAGAAGATGCATAATATATAAACCCTATTGAAAGGAGGCTGAAATAGGAAAAAAAGTAGTTCAAGCTAAAAAGATGATTATTCAAACTTTCTTACTCACTCTCTCAATTCTACACAATTACTCAGTTAAACTTTCTTAAATTCCACTAGGAGATATTCATATGGCTTTGTAGAGGAACTTGAATGTGGTGCTGTTGACTTGTTCACAATCCAGGAAAACACGAAGTCCTAAGAGAAGACACACAATTCTAATAGAATTTTAATATAAATTTTAAAATCTTAGATGAAACAGAGTTTTTCTGCTTTATGTCTTTATGTTCACATTCTGCATATTGTGTAAGAAATCAAGGTAAAATTTGGTTAACTGCAACAAAAATTTCATTTCAAATCAAATTTATACCTTTATGCTAAACATGTACTTGAACATAAGAAGTTACATTATTTTAAGTATATGATGTTATAACTTTAACGATATCTTCCACAAAATTCAAGAGATGAAAATAAATAATGTCTTTTAGAAATTTTTGGCTTTGTTTCAAAGAAGAGTATCATATATTACTTATAAGTGATTGTAAGATATTACTTTAAGCAAATGTACTCAATGAGCACATTTAAATTATTTAAACCATAAATATATTGCTTACAATCTTATTTTTATGTAAGTTCATGTAGTAGTTAGCTTGCATGTTCCTGATAAATCACTATCAAACAGCTTAAGGGAACAAAAAGTTTATTCTCTTACAATTGTCTGTTATGGTTCTCAGTCCAGCTTGACAGGAGATCTCACACCAACGCCAGGGCCAAGGGAACTGGCCACACTATCTCTACATAATGTTAGAATTTTAATATAAATTTTAAAAACTTAGATGAAATAGAGTGGCAGAGAGAAGGACAATCCTTACTTGCCAGACCAGCACATCTGGCCAAGTGTATACAAGGTTTCTAATTCTCACAATCAGCTCTCTGTATTTTATTCCAGGGCCTAGTCCAACACACCATGGGCTGGGCCTACACTCCAGGTACAAGCTTGCTTTGGTTTTATCTCAACTGATTGTCTACAAATCTGCCCAGAGCTCAAACCCTCAACTTCAGGTTGACACCTGTGTCTAACTATGACAGGTCATGACTTGTCTTGAACTCTTATTATTTATATCTATCTGCTTCCCATGGAGTGGAGTTCATTTATGAACAACTTTTCTAAGCTAATCAATTTATATATGTGTGTGCTCTTTGTGCAGAATTTTCCATCTTCCCTTTGATTGACAGATGGAAATAGAAGTTGAAATAAATCTAAGTTATTTACCAATATATGCTTTATATACTTAATTTTGTGTGACAGAACAGCAAATTTCACCTTAAAAAATGTGTGAAAGGTTTACAGAAAACAATCTCATAGTGTCTGTGACAAATGAAGATCAAGACAAATCAGCAAATCAATTTTCTGAAAGTGAAGAATGTGTTGTTTTTTTTAAAGCTCTCTATCAAAGTTGACTGACCAAAGTTAAGTTTCTGAGGTATAACCTTGACCTACGGAGCCAATGCTATATCCACTGTACCAAGTACTGTGCATTGCAATAGGTACTGTCATTTTGTGGATTATAGTACAGTGTACAGATTGTCCTAAAATCCTAATTTCACATTGTGGAGTTCATTTATGAACAACTTTTCTGAGCCCAAGGTGAATTCTAAAACACAAATATCTCAGAACACATGTAACTTATTCATAAAGAAAACAAGAAAAACTGCATTTTTCTTTCTGATATAAAGGCTATTTCCTTGCATAGAAAAGGCAACTTGAATAGCATATTATTCTTTGAGAATCATTCATGCTACTTCTTTCAAGGAACACTCCTTCCTTATTTTGGTATGGAAAATTGACCCTGCTAATTCAATCCATTTGGATTACTAGCCTACCCCAATTCCTGCAATTATTTACTATCCAATAACAGTTGATACAATGTAAGTGTTGTTTCTCGAATTGCTCTGTCTTTGATGTGTAACTGATTTTTTTGAACATTAATCTAATCCTACAAATAGTTGTGATACCTATAAAATATAATCTTTCCTTCAATTGGAAGCAAGGGTAACATTCTTATTTAAGAATTAAGGGTATATATGAACTCCAAAACTGAAGCTCAAGTAAAAGTGACATATTTATATTAAATAGCCACATTTATAAAAAAATAACTACATCAGAGCAGTAAAACAACTTCCTAAAACATGTGCTCATAAAATGACATTTTTTTTCTTTTTTTGAAGTATTTCATCAATGCTTAAGTTATAGAAAGTAAATTTAAATTATACTTCTACTTCCTTGGATTAAAATTTCTTGAACAAATTATATGATTATATTATACTTCAGCCATGATTTGTCAACCAGTTAACTCATCTATACCTTAAAGCCTTTAATAACTTTATGTGCTGAAAGTAAGATATGTGGTGACTACCACAGCATATAATTGCACAATGAGTGAAGGCCAAAGACATAATTTGTAGCTTAGGCATCATGCACTGGCAAGAATGTGCATAGTTGTCACAGTTATTCTTCTCTGCTGCTGTGAGACAACACTCATACATGACTTGAAGGGAGCAGGGGAAATTTATATGGTTTACTGTTCTGGGGGGAGGTATTGTTCATTATAGCAGGAAAGGGATGGCAGGCAGCAGAAGCTGTAGACAGCTCAGGTCACCACATATATCATGGAGACAGAAAGAGCAATCTGCAGACTCCTAGAGCAGACTACTAGTGGAAGCAGGGTAGAGCTACCTAATCTCAAGGACCACCCCCTGTCAGGGGCCCACCTCCAGCAAGTCTCCACTTCCTGAAGTGGAAGGATAGTTTCTCAACTGGAAACATTTCTGACACTGCATTTTAAAGCCTTTTCTTTAGGGCTCAAGTGCCACTGTTTATCTTTGACTGAGAAAAATACAAGTGAAATAATAATTGGAAAAATGAAATGATGATAGATTTGATGAATAAAAAATGAGAGTAAAGATTCAATGTGACATGGGTCATAATGTGTGGGTTTGTTCACAAAATAGTCAGTGGAGAATGGTTGAAATATATTTATTTCAAAAACAAAGATCAGTAGGTTCAAAGTGTGGGCATCCAAGCAGCTGTGAATTTTGGAGAAAGAAAAGCTCTGTGTGGAGAAAAAGAAGCTCAGTTCCTCAGAGAAACAATAAGAAATTTTGAGTTTAGGGAGACCATGTTTACAAGAGAGAAAGGTGTCATTCTGTGATCTAGACAAATTACTACTCGCCAATATTCTCCCTATGCTTGTATCTGCTGAAAAGACAGAAGAGATTGAGAGATGGCTTCTGCGGTGAACAAGGCAGACCCCTTCTATCTCTTAATCATACCTGCAGGTGATCCAATTTTTTGACAGGTGGAGCTCCTACCCAGGTGATTGACATTCTGAGTTAATTTAAAGTTGGAGAATAAGGTTCCAGAGGTACAAATGAATTAAGAAATGGAGGACCTGGTAAATTTCTAAGAATAAACTTGAGAATAGCAAACCGAATTAAATAGACTTTAAAGGAGGGAAGAAATGGTGCAAAGAAAAAAATAAATTAGTATGATAAAAATCATAAATTATATTTATCAAAGTTTGTTAATATGATACTGGAAGAAAATGGAATATTCTTGATCCCAAGAACTATGAATTAAACTGAATCATGATTTATAATAAATTTACAAGCAAGTTACACATATTTACAGTATTATTCCCAGCTCTGTAACACATGTGATGTTTTATCAAATTTACTGAGAAGGGAAAGAACTTACCTTAACAATTAATGGTTCCCTATCTGTTATTTTAATGTTATGGACATATGACATGATCCACGAAACAAATTTCTAACAAATATTCCAGAGAGTAAGAAAAACTAATTGTTACATTTATAAGACTTAGCAACATACTTAATTAGAGGAATTTCTTAATCTCAGTTAGTGAGACGGAATCTAAATTTCAATTTATTTTTCATGTTTTTCAAATTTGGAATACCTTTTAGCTTAAGGGCATGTTTTCCCAATGTTGGTACCATAAAATTAGTGATCAAGCTTAATGGACTCCAGAAATGTTATCTCTACTATCAACTTAAATAAATTCACATTGCTATATATCTATGAATATGTGTAGTAGTTTTTTTTGGAATATTTAATTGAGGGGACAAATCCACCTTTAATCTAAGTGACACCATCCATATTCTGGTGACTAGACTAAATAATCAGGAGTCTGTGACTTTGAATAAGCATTTTCTTCTCCTTCTCTCCTTCCCCCCTCCCTCATTCTCTTCCTCCATCCCCCTTTCTCTCTCTCTTTTTCTGTGGTTTCTGATACTAGAAAAAAATGAATATTTATTTCAAATTTATTCTACTATCCTTGACCCAACATGATGAACTGTGAGCTGAAATAAACTTGTTCTTCCTTTAGTTGTTTTTCTCAGCTATTTTGCCATGACAAGAATAATAATAACTAATACATAGTACCAGAGAGTGTGGCCAGAGTAGGCAATATGATGACGATATGTTTCTTAGAAATTTGGAAGTAGTTTTTTAAAATTTTTTTATTATTTATTCAATTGTGCGTGGATGTGTATGTGTGCGTGCGTGTAGAACCACGGGCGAATTCGGGAACCACCATGGCCGCCTCCACCTCCTCCTTGTTTACTCTGCCCCAGGATTCATAGGCGCCGCCCTACCAGGATCAGAAACACAGGCCACCCCCGCTTCCGCCAAGGGTCTATATGTGGGATCTAGGATCTGAACTCAGGACCTTCCGCCTGCAAGGCAGAGGCTTAACCCCTGAGCCAGCACTCCAGCCCCAGGAATTTGGTAGTAGTTTTAAAGGTGAATTTATAAGGGTGATGCTGCCTAGAAAAGGTTGAGAATGTTCTTGGAAGAGCTTAAGGGCTTTTCTGGTAGGGGTTTGAAAGGCCACGATATCTAAACAATGGTGTACAGTGAGATCCAGCTTATGACTGTGTAGATAGAAAGGGGAATTAAAAAAGAGGCTACTCATTTGATAGTCTGGCAATGAATCTGTTCTCATCCCATCTATACTTATGAAGTGAGTAATAGTGAATACAAAATAAGAGACTATTTTCCTTAGCAGAGGAAATTCCAAGGGAGGAAAGCATTCAGGTTTTGGTGTGGCTACTATTGATTGCTCTTAGATCTACTGTGACAGATCATAAATGTATTAAAAATATGATGTTTGGTGAGAAAAGGAGTATAAGCAAGTTTGAAAAATGGAAAAGTTGGGGGCAATGAAACATCGGTAATTGTGAAAGCAAATTTACAATTTTTTATTATTTATTATTTATTCAATTGTGTATGTATGCGTGTGTGTGTATGTATGTGTGTGTGTGTGTGTGTGTGTGTAGAACCACGGACGAATTCGGGAACCACCATGGACGCCTCCACCTCCTCCTTGTTTACTCTGCCCCGGGATTCACAGGCTCCGCCTTACCAGGACCGGAAACGGAGCCCCCCCTCCACCTGGCGTCTATACATGGGGTCTAGGATCCGAACTCAGGACCTTCTGCCTGCAAGGCAAAAAGCTTAACCCCTGAGCGATCTCTTCAGCCCCGCAACTGTACAATTTAAGGGCAAGCTTTGTTCTCCACTGGAGCAATAGATCCCAACCTTCAAAAAAAAAAAAAAAAAAAAAACACCTAGCAAATTCATTGAAGGGAGAGAGCTGAGAATCCCAAAGAATGGGTTTGCTCTACAAAAACAACTGCCGAGAGATGTTTCCAATTGCGTATCAAACTTGACTGCATTGGTATTGGATTGAACAAGTGAAAGATATAAAAGTTTAATGAATTCAGAGGCTTTAACTATAAAATGTTATTGAGACCAATCACTGTGTGGTAGGATAGAATTCTCTGCAAAGTTCTCTGAAAGTTGATGAGACCCAGGACCAAAAGATAAGTACTAAGAATGACTGTGGTTATGGAGTGTAGGCAGCCCAAAAGAGGCTATTTATGCTACAGGTAATGGAACTTGAGAAGTATGGCTGTAGAAGGCCACTGGAGCTTAGATGAATCTATCATGAGTTCAAAATGTTGGATATTGAGCTACAGAGTTTGGTGCTTTCCCTGATTAATTTCTATCTTGCTTTAGATAAACTATTTTTCCTGTGTCTCCATCCTACAGCATAGGAATGCTCAATTTTTGTCACTATATTTTGTGGGGGGCCTCAGTCTAGGTGACCTCAATCTGGCAAGTTTAGCCAAAGATGATTTGATGGAGGAAGTCTGGACGGCAGCTCAGGACATTTTGACCATCTCAGGGGAAGTCAGGAGGGGGCGGCTTAGGATGTTTTAAGGACGTTTGGCCACATATAGCCTGCGTGCTGGCTTGACCTTTAAGGTGATTGGTTGCCCATTTCCCTGCCCTGGAATTACCTTACTGTTTCTATCTTTATAAGAAGGCTACATACTTGCAATAAATGAGTTCCTGCGTGACTAGACTCCCTGTCGTGTCTGATTGTCCTCGGGAAGGAGGGCTGGGAGTGGGCGGAAAGCACACTCACCTTTCCGGGATCTTCCTTGAGGACCCACCTGACCCGCCTGCAGCTCCACGACGGAGCTGCGATCCCCGGGGACCCCCACAATATTTGAAATATGTAACCTGTTTTTTGGTCTTACAGAACTGTTAAGTGTTGGTCTTGAATTCAGAAAAGACTTTGAAGTTAAAATAGTGGTGGAATGATTAGAGTATGGGGATTGAGAGGGAGACTGTGTTGTACGGTACTAGATGAGTAGGAAAGCAGATCTGGAGGAGGGATGATATGAGCCAGAGTGATATTTTCAGGTCTCAAGTTAGAAACAAGTGGTAGATTTGTGATATCTGGTCTCATTTTAAACTTTCTGGCATATATTATCATCATGAAAACACTCTGCAGAATGGGCATATAACATAGGAAATAAGACTTCTTGATTATGGGCAGCACTGTTTCTTGTATTCTATCCCAGAATGAATGAAAGAAGAAATTAAAGACTACAAAAAGCTTATCTCCTTTTCCTTCCTCATTGTACCCACTCCATGCTTCTGCTGATGTCATGTCTTCATCATGCTGAATAGTACTCTGAACCTTTGAATCCAAATAGTTACTTAAATTTCTTCTTTTCCCAGTAACAAGAGAAAAGTTGCACCTTGTGCCTCTACTACTAGTGCAACAGTTTTTAGCATTTGGGGATCAAGCTCGAATGGAATGTCTTTCTTTACAGTTACATTACAACTCAAGTCAAGAATTAGCTCTAAATTTTTAGTTTACCTAACCATATTTATCATAATGTAGAACGGTACATAATGGCTTTATGATATATTTACATATATTTTTATTTACAACCAATCTCCATCTTCACACTATGATCTTAGGTATTAGATTCAGAAGATTTTTTTATCTTTGAATTCACAGGATCTCTCTCACTCCCTAATTCATAAATCATCTCATTTTTCATGTTGATCAGTGAGTAGATTTTGAATGCTAGACTAAAGAAATATTCTATGTATTTATTCAATCTATTCTTACTCAGTTTCCTATCACACCTCTCTATATCTTGCAACTGTATGGATGGATAAAAGCAAGAATGAATTTTGGTTTTACATTTTTTCTTTAGTAAAATCACATTTTTAAAAAAAGATTTTGTGTTTTGAAGTTTATTTTTAGTGAGTTATCCTGGTTTAACCTTGGAAACATACATAGCTAACACCTACACCCACACTTACCCACATTCACTGAGTAAAATATTCAGAATTATTCTGCTAGAAATTTCCCTTTTCTCCATTTGTTTTCAGTTAGTTCCTTATATAAAATAAAATCGCTGAGAAAATAGACAAAAGTTTTAGTTTTGCCTTGAAGTTAAGTGTCACTTATTATTTTTTAGCAATTCAAAGTTTGACAACTTTCAGGTCAATTTTCTTTTCATTTTCCACCTGCTGATCTCCCACCATATTCTCATACTTATATTCAAAAAAGTTTTAGCCTTCCTACTGTATAATCAGTTTGGGCTGTAAAGGAAGGTAATATATATGAAATATTGCAAAAGTCATATTCATTTGCTCCAATTACTTTAAATGTCAAAAGCTCTCTGCTTAGATGTGCAAACCTACCTTCTGCTCAGTCAGGATGGGACTTGACAGAACAAGAATGAAAGTTAATGTTGATCTGTTGGCAGAAGGATGTAGGGGAGACTATTAAAATAAAATCTCAGTTTCAATTATTCAAGTATTAAATTTGAATGGAAGAGCACACCATACCAATATTATAGTTTTTAAATGACGAATAAATAGTGTAGTCAAAATTTTAGTATTCTTTCATGTTCGGTAATTACTTAGAATTTTTCAACCAAGAGTATAAGATACCATTAGTCTCCAACGTTTTTACTGAAAAAAAAATAAGTAAAATAGTACTCAAGTTCTGAGGTAAATTTAAAACAATCTTTATATCACATTTCTAGCCTTCTAAGACTGCAGAGCTCTTTGACAACAATTCTCATTAGAATATAAACAATTTTGAGCAAAAGTTTAAGAAGATTTAAAGTATATAGTAATAAGTTTAAAATTTACCATAATTCTTCAAGTTGATGCTATATGGTCAGAAGAGTGTATGCTATATAGTCAGAATGAGAAGTATTTCTTTAAACTCAGTTTTTCAGAAAAAGCAATGAGAATGGAATAGGCATATCAATCTTTTGCTTTATCTTATGAATATAATGCAGTGAGACTTGCAAATCCTATCTGTGCCAGAGCATGATGCTTATGATGATGGTTAAAAGTAGGGTTGGTGAGCCACAGCATACATAGCTGGGCAAGACTATTGTCATAGCCAAATAAAGATATCAACATGATGGTTGAGAGTTCAACTTCAGGCACATTTGTGGAGAATTAGTAGTTGAATGAAGCCCAGAACAAATCTGCAAGAGACTGTCTTGTTGATGGGCAAGGTTCAACCCATAGTGGGTGAAACTGGCCTTGGAGAGATTAATAAAATACAGAAACCTGTTGAGGAAGTAGGCATCCTTCTATATACTTGGCCAGACATGCTATATGGCAAGTAGGATTGTCCCGCTATCAACTGTTGTGTAGAGATGTTGTGGCCAGTTCCCTCAGCCTTTAGGTGATGGTACATGCTCTCCTACAAAGCTGTACTAAGAAGTATAACTGGAAAATCATAAGATAAAATAAACCCCATCTTTCCTTGAACAGTTTGATGATGATTTTATTAGCAACCATGAAGTTGAACTGCAACAGAATTTGATACCATAGAAGTGGACTGTTGTTGATAAATCTGGCTATATGGCTTTTGTGGATTCTGAATATTTTTGTTGGAGAGATTTGGAAATGTTTGAGGATTTTTGTGGATATAAAAATGTTGAGCATAGTTTAATGGACCATTTAGAAAATAATGATGTTGAGAGCATTGTGGATTGTGGTAAAGTTGAATTTAAAGTTGATGGACTGGTGTGCTTGATAGAGGAATTCTGGGTTGATAACTGTGAAGCTATGGATGTGGGAAGGGCAGGCAGCAGAGCAGCGGTCACTGTTAGAGAAAGGAACGTCAGTGAAGGAAAGCCTAGTGCTTTGGACTGGGAAAATAGAAGACATGAATATCACCATATGGAGGAGTCTCCATATGGCTTCAAAACCTGTATTACTTCAGGGCGCGAAAGCCCAAAAGGAATCTCTTTCTTGGTTTCAAAAGTTTCAGTTGCCCCATAATAGGACTTTGTATGACCTGCCCAATTACCAACATATCATTGAACCCCCAAAGTCTAACATGGGTCACAGGCACTACAATCCTTAGAGACAAGGGATTAACAGCCACAATAGTGTTCCTATACTAAAGGGGAACACAAAAAAGAGCTCTAGACAATGCCACTGAGTCCTTACACCTCATCAGAGAGGAGGACCCAGAGGGAAGTTTTACATGCACACTAAAGGATGCTCCAGGAATGGGGGGGGGGAGCACAGGGAGAAAGGAAAGGAGGAAGGAAAGGAAAAAGAAAAGGGAGGAGAGAATATGGGGATCCAGGTAGGGGTGGAGAGAGGGAGGAGAATGGGGTACTCAACTTTGTGTGAGTGGAAGAATTAAATAATAAATAAATAAATTTTTAAAAAAGTTTCAGTTGCCTAAAAAAGGGCTTTTCCAAAGTCAACATGTAAAAGTTGTTACAACTATGGTTCAAGTAGACCAAGCTGTATTTCAATCTTGTTGTGAAATCTTTCAGCATCCACCAAGTGGTATTGCTTTGGGTGCACAATTAAGGGGTGTTCATGAAGAGCACCAAGTGCCAGGTATGGAGTTCCTTCAAGAATTCCTGCATAGGTGAGCCTATCGTTTTGTTGGAGATGCCAGAATCATGAGATGTATGGTGAGGATGTCTGAAAATGAAAATTCAACATGGTTCAGAGAAACACTGCCCGTATCTTTGTAAAATTTTGAGCTGTAAAGAGGAACCGTGATTTTTCTAGAATCTTTGCATAACTGTGACTACATGATGAGCCACAGAAGATTAACACTAAAATAGAGGATGCCATTTGATTTGCTGGACTTTGGTTTTAATTTTATGTTTTTCTCATAGTCATGATGCTTCTATTTTGATGTTTTATCTCTGTTAAAGTATTTAACTCATTTGATTTAATAGAACCTTAATGTTAAGAAACCTTAAACTTTAAAAATTTTGGCACTGATCTTTTAATGAGAGAAAAATTTTAAAATTTATCTATGAGAATTTTTAGTTTTAGAATTAATAAAATTGAATGTTAAATTTAACATGTACAGGGAGAAAGATTGAAGTTTACATGTTAAAAGTGTTATGTTTTTGTGTCAGGTTGACAAGGAGTGCAGTGTCATAGTTAGATACAAGTGTCAACTTTATGGTTGAGGGTTCAAGCTCTGAGCATATTTGTTGAGGATTAGTAGTTGAGTTAAGCCTAGAGCAATCCTAAAACAGATTGTCTAGTTGTTGGGGAAGGCCCAGCATATAGTTAGTGGAACTAGGCCTTACACAAGTAAATAAAGAGAGCTGATTAAAAAAGTTTGCACTTTTCTGTATATGTGGCCAGAAATGCTAGTCTGACAATTAAGATTCATCTCTCTCTCAGCTTTTATGTGAAAATGGTGTGACAAGTTCCCTCAGCCCTGGGATTTGCAGTGGGCTCTCCTGTCAAGCTAGATCAAGAATTTTAACTGAACTATTTTATAAGAATCAACTCCAGGGATGGAGAGGTGGTTCAGTGGTTAAGCCTCTGCCTTGCAGGTGGAAGGTCCTGAGTTCGGATCCTGGACCCCACATATAGACACCAGGTGGAAGTGGGATGGGGGGGGGCGGTCTACGTTTCTGGTCCTGGTAGGGCAGACCCTATGAATGCCTAGGCAGAGTAAACAAGGAAGAGGTGGAGGCGGTCCATGGTGATTCCCAAATTCAGCCATGGTTATACACACACACATGCACACACACACGCACGCACACACACACACACACACACATACACAAATGCATGCGTGCGCAAGTACAAAAGCACAATTGAATAAATTTTAAAAAATCTTAAAAAAAAATCAACTCCTGGGGCTGGAGAAGTGGCTCAGGGGTTAAGCCTCTGCCTTGCAGGTGGGAGGTCCTGAGTTCAGATCCTAGACCCTATGTATAGACTCCAGGTGGAAGGGGGGGAGTCTGTGTTTCTGGTCCTGGTAGGGAGGAACCTGTGAAACCTGGGGCAGAGTAAAAATGAGGAGGTGGAGGCGGTCCATGGTGGTTCCAGAATTCGCTCGTGGTTCTGCACACACATACACACACACGTATACATACATGCACATGAACACACACACAATTAAATAAATAATAAATAAAAATTTAAAAAAAGAATCAACTCCTTATTCTCTTAAAGAATTTTGCCATGATTTTATCAGCAACCACCCAGAGGAACTGTAGCAATAACTGATTGCTTGTCTACTCAGGGAATTGTGGGAATAACTTCTGCTGTTAAGAAAATTGTACATAAATAATCACAATGAGCACATTTCTTATTATCTTTATTATTTTTATCTTCAAATTTTATCTTAATCATGGTCATTTATTTTACATTGATATGTATTATGAACACATCTCAAAAACAAAATAACACTAGAATAGGAAGGTAGCAGATTTGCATAAATTTTGCACTAAAATTAGGAAAGTCAAACATCTGAAACCTAATTCATAAAAAAAAAACCTAAATCATTCTCTCTTTTCCTTTCTTCTGCTTTTCTTTTTCCATACTTGAGTCAAACCCAAGTCCTTGTACATGCTAGAAAAGTATTCTGTAACTTATTTACATCCAGAATATTTCTATTCTTACAAAAATCTTTCTGTTTTACTTATTTCAGCCATAATCTTGGAGACAGATAATTTCATATGATGCACTTGCATTTTAGCACAAAGAAAATTGACTGACAGCAACTTGCTTCATCTAGACCACATTGTTTTCAATGTTTTAAGCTTGCAATTTATATCATAGTGCAATATTTCTGCAATTGTGTTCTTGTATAGGAACTTGAGAGTGAACATTGCCTTCCATGTAAGGGAGGTCAGCATGTTTGGCAAATAAGATCCAATGAAACCAATGACTCCCTCCTTTCTTTCAGAAAGGGCAGCTTCATGACAACATCATATAGTTATCCACCATGAAAAGATAACTGCCCAACAAAAACATCTCTATACTGACATAGTTATGATTGGCATTTAATTCCCCTACCTTTTATTCCTGTTCCCTTAGATAATATTATTAATTAATTCCTGAGACCAATTTTTTTCCCTAGGGCCTATTTTCATGGGATATATTACAGAAAACTACATTGTTACTAAGATTTTTATTTCTGCAAAAGTAAACATTTTCTGCTATAAAAAAAATAAAGGAAAGAAATGATACATTGGTTACTTTAATATCTTTGCAGAGAAAATGTGAATGAAGATCGAAATACTGAAAGGTAAGCCAGATCAAATACTGTCCATGTCCATTATAAATAAATGACAATCTCAGATCACAGGAGGGCCTAACTAACACCAATTTTGCTATAAATTTTAGGGATTGGTCTTAGACCTTCAATTTCCTTTGGTCATCTAGTCACTGTAATTCCAGATATGGCATAATACACAACTCTCCAAGAATGTTTCCATATCTACTTTATATAAATATCATCTTTACTGATAACTTCATTGTTGAATATATTGACAACTTGCTGCTATGACAAGTGTGATTTCATATATTAAAATGCATAGAAACTATTTTTTTACAAAAGTTTTATCTTCATAAAGGTCACATAGATTTTTCAGGAAAGCAATCTTATTTTTCTAACTCATCTATAACCAAACTATCCTTATTGTTTCCATTATCAAGAGATAGTGATGCATCTTATTTTGTTAAGTGCCATTTTCCTAAATCAAACATGCAAATTCATATTGTTTCTCTTTGTTCAAAGGCAACAGAGAAATGTAAAAATTGGCTCAATCAAATTTACCTAAACCAGCTATTAAAAATTTCATAGATTTGCAAGGAATATAATAGTATTATTTATGGACAAAATGTTTATGGGTAATATTTTGAAGAGATTTTTGATAGACATTATTACCTTTTCAGATTTTTTCACTGTAAATCCACATGAAACACATACATACATGAAACTCTGTTGGTATAAAGTAATGCAGGTTGTGAAATGAAAATTAAATGTTAGATAACTTCCTCTATGAAAATGACATATTTGGTTTCATTAACATTTCCAGATATGTTTGCCATATATGAGAAATGAAAATAAATTCTAATGGAAGGAAAAAATTTAGGAAATATATGATAATCTTAGATTTTGGCCTATTTCTAGGTTATAAATTAGCTTTAATTTTGAATGATCAGAAATGTAGCACTTAGATGATAAATATCAATTTAACATTCTGTATTTTAATCTATGGATATGTTATAATTTGTCTCTTTTCATGTGTTATCATTTTACATTAGAAACTTTCATTGTACTGACTTATGCTTCAACTCTTAGATCCTTCCATTCTTATACATTTTTATAGAAATGTAATGGTGATTTCCAGGTCTCTCATTCATTTTTTTTTTATTTCCACTCATACAAACTTAACAGGTACACCAGTATATCAGTCTGGGTTGACATTTTTGCTCTTTTAATTCTTGAAGTATATTTCTCCAAGCTCTTCTTGCTTTTACATTTTCCATTGAGAAGTCATTTGTTATTTTAATAGGTTTACCTTTAAAAGTGACTTGTTTTTTTCTCTTGAAGCTCTCAGCACCTTTTCTTTGTCTTGAATATGGAGTGCGTTTTGACTATTATTTGCCGTGGCGATTTTCTATTTTGGTCATATCTGTTTGGAGTGCAAAATGCCTCTTGTATTTGGATGGGCCTCTCATTCTTTAGTTGAGGGAAGTTTTCATTTATGATAATTTGAAAAATTTCCTCAGGTGTGGTATTTTAGGATTCTTGCTCTGGTATTCCATGAATGCACATGTTAGGCTTCTTCAGGGTGTCCCATATCTCTTGAATATACCGCTCAAGTATCTTTTTGGCTTTAGCAATCTCTTCTGTTGAGCTGGTTAATTCTCCCACTTTGTCTTCAAGATCTGAAATTCTATTTACTTCTTTGTTAGTTCTGCTGATAAGACTCTTTTGAGTTTTGGATTGAAGATAACTTGTCTCTTAGTTTGATTTTAAACTCTGCCTGAGACTGTTTTAACTGCTCTATGCCTATTTTTGTTTCTTGAACTGCTTTTCTGAACTCCTCCAAGTGCCTGTTGTGTTCCTGTTCAATGTGGTTGATGTAGTTGTTTAACTCCTCTTGGATTTCCTCTTTCATAGTATTAATCATGGTAATGATCATACATTGAAAGTTGTTATCTTGGGTCTGGCTTTCTTGGCTATTTTCTGTGAATTTGTTCTGGTTGGAATCCATCATTATGGGGTTAATTCTTTCGATGAGAGATTGATCTTCTTGGGTTTTGTTTCTCAAGGATCTGCACTTTGACTTGGGCATTGTTGTTTTGTCTTTTAGGACCTTTCAGTTTCTGTGTATTTTTGAATGAACTGATTTAGTTGGTATTACTAGTGCTTTCCTTGGAGTTGGGTATGTTTGTCTTTTGTTATTGTAAGGCTGTTAGTACATCAGTTAAGTCAGATTAAGTAGACAGGGGGTGAATATTAGTATGGTAGTGCATTTTTACGATTTAGTACCTTGGTGATATGTGAGGGTAAGTGGTGTATTCCCTGGAGTTGTATATGTTTTTGGGATGGCTGTATGGAAAAGTTAATCTAAAGTGATTAATAATAGAAAGGAAAAATAAGGTGAAAAAAGGGAGGTTTAGTTATCTTTGGGCTGGATGTGAAGAATCTCTCCCATGTGATAGAATGATTGTAGAGGTTTTCAGATGTATGGCCTTTGACTCTTACAACTTTGCTTGAGTTTCCTTTGTACTCTATTGAATTGAATAGCAGTGTGTCGACCGTACACCATGAGCCGGTGGGCCAGAGAGGCAGAAGGGCTGACGTTGATGGCAGAATTCTTCACCTGGGACCTGGGACTTGGCTTAGTGACCCACCCAAGCTCCAGGGATGGAGAAATGTGAGCAAGTCCCGTCCCGTGAGGCAGACAAGCGGGCAGGAAGAAGAAAGGGGCTGGGGCCCGGGTCCTGGCACAGGCAAAACTGGAGGCAGCCTGGGTGTCCCTCAGGCTGGCTGGAGGGAGGCGCTGGGACACGGGGCCACCTGGGGAGTAGGTCTCTCATTCATAAAGAAAGATTTGTTCTTATAAAACATTTGGAAATATGGCTTCTATTCATAAGCTTTTATCTTAATATATAATATAGCTCTAAAGATTTCTCCCAAAATTCTACTTATATCTGATGCTTTTTGGGAATTTTCTTTCTTGAAACTGACTCTAACTGCAATGAAAAGTAATGTGTTCCTTCCTTCTCTGTTACTTTTTTCTTTTAAATTTGGAATAGACGTGTCTGGCATATGTGTGTGCAAGTTCATGTATGTCTACTTTAGAGGCTAAGGGTCAATGTTAGTTGTTTTCTAATCTGTCTCAGTTTTGATGTAATTTTTCAGTCAAAGTTTCTCACTAAATAAACCTGATACATTTTGATGTTGAAGTAAGTCTCCAAACTCAGATTCTCTCTTATTTACAGAGTAAAAATTCTATCACTGAACTGTCTCCTGAATCTTTCTATTTGAATTATTTTTGCATAGTCTTCTACAGGTATTAAGAAAGAAGTTGAGATAGTTAATTCTAGGTGACAACTTGACACACCTGGTATTAACTAAGATCAGCTGAGACCACACCTGGTAATATCACCTGAGACCACCTGAAAAGATTATTACAAAATACAAGACTAGACCTAGATGCCCTAGATCCATAGATCTCATGAGAACCTCTTATATGAAAGGAAACCATATAAAAGGGACCCACAGAAGAGAAGAGACACTCTGTAGCTGTGCTTGGAATCCCTCTTTCTTCATGCTGCCTGGTTTATTTGCTTCTTTGGCCCTCTAGCCCTCCAATCTTGCAAGTCTTCAATGAGACAAAAGATTCTCTGGGAATCCTCCAACCTTCAGCCATCACCCACTGGACTACTGGACTGAGCAGCTCCTGGCAGCCATTGTTGGGCTACCTTGGCCATATCTCCAATCCCACTCAATACATTCCCTATTTATATATTCATTTAATTAATTATGTTACTCTAGAGAACCTGACTAATACAGATTGTGGTACCGGGAGTGGTTCTAGAGAAACAGAATTGTAAGGATGAATTTTACTAGCAGGTTTGGTGATGTCTGGAGTTGGCTCTCCAACATAATCAAAACTGAAAATTCAAATATATGAGCCTGTGTGGACAAATCACAACTATGATAATATCCATGTGATTTCAGTGTATTAAAAGTAAGCTTCCAATTTATTAAAAAGTTCCCCAAATGGATAATATGTTTTGAAAATATTCAACATCAGTCATCATCAAGAGACATGATGTCACAATCACAATGAAATATCACATCTCTGAGCAAAACTTACTGTTACAAAAAAGAAAGAATGTATAATGTTCAAGAGAAGACTGAAGAAAGAAGATCCTTTGTACAAATGATGGGAAAGTATGGAAAGTTAAAAAGATTGGTTACAAAAGAAAAAATAGAGATATTGTACAATTCATTGATTTCCAATATAATTAAGCATCAGAAAGAAATGAAGATTCATGGAAGTAAAGAAATCTAGTACCATTTTCATTGCTACAAATTAAAAATAACTAAATTTTCCAGAAAAAGATGAGCTAAAAAAGAAGATATGACATTGAATAAGTAAAATTAAAGTATTATTATGACACAAAAGAGTAGATAAAACAGAGTATTACATTAAGTATAGGCACAGAAATAATACAACTATATTTTTTACACATATTCACAACCTAAACATATGACCCAATAGAGATTGAGAACAAAGTGATGATTACTTTTGAAAAGGAAGAAAAAATAGCCTAAGAAAAATTATTCTAGTTGTATGATGTAACCTTTAAGTAGAAGTCAGAATTTCAGATCATTAGTGTACTAGATTTGGTGTCGTTAACTTTAACTGTGTAAATTTTAGAAATCTAGAAGACAGTATCATGAGTATTTTCATCACGAAGAAATTGTACTGGTGGAGGTATGCTTAAATTTAACAAAAGACATTCACGAAATGTTATATCAATTCTAACATTATTCTAACATTTTATATGATATTTAAAATAAATTTAAAACATGAAAAATGTGAATATTTCTGAGGACATAATAAAATGTACTTATTAATAGTCTTGTTGGTCATATATGCATAATATTATGACATGCATTGAGAAAATCTTTAACAGCTTTTATGATAATGAACACATCTTTTGCAACAAAATTGTAATAAATATCATAATTCTACTTCATGATGGCTACAGAAATGGTTACTTTTTAAAAATCTACTAATTGAGATATTCAAATGACTTTATGTGGTGTTCATTTGTAATGAATTTTGGCTTACACGTAATATGTCATGTTTATAAAGGTATTAGAAGAATAATACCAATCAAAATCCACTTCCATTTCTCTAAATACATGCTAGCTACTTCTTTCAGGGCTAGTCATAATGTGCTCAGACAAATGCCAAATTACTCATTAGTGTATAAATATTTGTTATCTAATACAACTGCACAAATCAATTACCATTACTAATTCTTTCAAGACATTGGACCTACTATGTTCAATTTTCACTGAATCCTTAGGAGATTTGAAGATGTTTCTCATTAAAGCTACCCATTATGATTAATAGCAAGAATAATAATACTGAAAATTAACTTTTTATGTTTCACTCATAAAATTACCCTACTGAGATTGTATTTCTATTCAACATCTGCCTGTCAAAAATTCTCCAGTTTTCAAGACCCTACATAGATATGTCAGTTGTTTAGAAACTTTCTCCAATTTATATTCTAGCAGTTACTTGTTATACTTCTGAATAGTTTTTGAAAGTTTCATTTCTAATGTTTTTATGTTTTGGTGGTGATCATCATGTTATTATTGTCACACTTTGGAAAAATCACTTTACCTTCAAAGACTGAACCTACAGAAAATTGAAGTAATGTAATTTCCACCTATATATGCTTCAGCTGTACTCATCAACTGTTGGTAGTTTGTTTTATCTTTGTTATAAATATTTCCTCTCTGATGCCAAGTATATAAAAATGAATTGAGAATGTCATGACATTTTTCTATAAATATTTCTGCATGTGTTGCACATAATAAGATTGTCCTATTTAATCACAAAACACTGCTTTACCTCTCAAATACAACATCATTACAAAGCTATCTACTAAAATAGGGTCTTTTTAAATTTTTCATCTGTATCCGTAATGTATTTAAATCTGCACTTCTGCCTGGAAAATTTAATGATGACTCCTGCTGCAGTGAGCTTTCTGAATTTCAAGGATGTTTCTCTTCTCTCTATTACCCTTCCATTTTTATCTTATCTGAGATAAAGCCTGCCACACTCAGCTATTTAATTACATGTATAAAGACTGTACTTCAGTAGTCCTTCTCATTTGAAGATTCGAGTTACACATTTGGTAACAAAGCTACCTCCCTCTTTCACTGCAATAGAAGGCATGCTAATACTCCTATTACCAGTGATTCAAATCTGATCTTTTGCTTGGCTCATTTCCAGTCGCTCAAAAATAAATTCCTGTCCAGTTAATATAGAGTGGATTAGGTGTTATTTGAAGATACTATGTATATTGTATATCCTGGAATTTTCTTGTGTTCATTGGTTATGTTGAATACTTTATTAGAATAACAAAATATATCTTAAAAATGCTCATGTGGACATTTGTACAAGTCACCTCTTTTCCTCTATATTTGCTTTTCTTTTGTTATACTTTCCTTTAAAGTTCTGAAGTATTCATGTGACTTTTTAAAGTCCCTAATTTTATGTACCCTCATACCTATCCTTCTTTAGCCTATGTGATATTGCTCTGTCTGCCTTAGTAATGCCCAATATCACTAGTTCATGTTTTGTACACAAAATTAAAAAGCCAAGGTTAATACTCACATGCAAGAGAGAAAATGTTACATTTTCCTTTCTCTGTCCAGTTTTGCTTATATAATTAATTTTTTCAATTCCACTTATTTATCTGTAAAGTTCATAATTTAATTATTTTTCAGCATAAAATTCCAATGCTTTTATGCAATATTTTTCATTATAAATTAAACAGTCCATTGTTGTCTCTTTTTCAACTCCATTTCCTAGTTCTTATAAATAATGCAGAAGTGAACATGGATGAATAAATGTTTCAATAAAAATAAATATTTATTTGTGTATATATCCAGAAATGGTATGATAGGATTGTATGTTGTTTTACTTGTAGATACTTTGAGAAACTTTTGGAAGCTTTTTTCCAGCATGTCTCTACTAGGTTGTACGGTCACTACTACTGCATAAGAGATTCCTTCTCCCCTCACCCATGCTAGGATTTTCTTGTATTTTGTTGATCACCATTCTGACAGGAGTTGCGTGAAATCTTAAAGGAGTTTTGGTTTTAATTGCCCTGATCATTAATGATGCTGAACTCAATTTTAAAGGTTTCCTAGTCATTTGTTTATCTCTAAGATACCTGTTTATTTTCATTGCTCACTTATTAATTGAGTTGTTGGTTTTTTTGATGTTCTCACATTAATATGTCTATGTAAAGTAGATTCTTCTCCTCTTTCAGTTGCTTAGCTCCCAAATATTTTCTTCTGTTCTGTGTCATAACACATAATTTAGTACTGCCTTGTCTATATAGAGTGTTTAAGTTTCATGACACCCCATTTTTGAGTGCTTATCTCATTGCTCCTGTTGCTGCCGTCTTATTCAGGCAGTTTCTATAGTTTCTTTTATTTATTTATGAGAATAAGAAGGTGGAGGAGGATAAGGAGGAAGGGGAAATGGAAAGAGAGGGAGAGGTAAGAGGAAGAAGAAGATAGCAAAGTCAGAAAGGAGGAGGAGGAGGAAAAATGAGGATGCAAATGAAGGAAGACATGCTTAAGGATTTTTTTTCGACTTTGCTCCAAAGCGACATTATTGGGCATCATCAACACACAGCACATCAGGCACTACTTCCAAACACACACATGGTTACAGTTAAAATATAAAACAAAAATGTCTTAATTTTGTATTCATCTTTGGTTTGGGAAACAAGAATAAAGATTCAAACTCAGGTGTTAAGGCATGAACTTTGAACCTGTATAAAGGTTCTGAATGCAATATCTTTCTTTCTGTTTACCCAATAAATAAAGCACATGTGAACCCAATTTTCCAGCATTTAAATAATGGTGACATATGAAAATGGTGCTGTAGTAGTATACAACACAGCATGCAGAACTTAAAACTTCATGCCTTGTAAATGAATATCTTTTGAAATTTGAGTAATTCATTATTGTTGTTATTGGCAAAAATGTGAAATATAAGCTTATAAACTGCTTTATTCATAGATGAGAAGGATCATGAGAGGACTGTATTCACATATTATTGCCTCACTGTTGTCATTACCACATGAGGACATAGATAGATTACTTTATGCACTCCTTAAGCAGTTTATTTTCTACATTTTCTTTACTTCAAAGTTCCCTTTGACACACTATTGAGTCTATTTTCTACTCATGAAATTCTTCAGGAGCAAAGAAAGCTGCACTGTAATTTATAGTTGATAACTTGGGTACTTCAACAATTCTCTTGAGGAGTGAAAAGATACAATTTGTTATCATTTCCTGCTACGCTCTTATTTTAATTCTACAAAATGTTTGTTGGTACAGCTTAAAGTCAAGCTAATGTATAAATGGTGAATTATTTGTGAAATTTTCAGTATTGCAATTCCAAATATATCTAAGATGGATATATTATGTCAGGGATATGTGTCTTACACTTTAGTAATATTATCTGGAGACTTGTTTGATAGAAGATCTAGTGTAGATAGCAATGATTGATAGAAAATATATCACATTGGAGTATTCAAACTAAATTATTGATGTTCTTTCCAAACTATATTTAGCTTTTAAAGGTAAAACATACATAAACTTTTAGTTAATCAGTCCTTGTTATGACTATTAGTAAACAAATATCACTTTTAAAACAACTTTTTATGTAAAAAGGAACAAAAAATACTACTAATTTCTGTGTTTTATACTCAATGATGTATTTCATTTAAAAGAAACATAGGCAATGATAACATATATATCTTTATTCGTTACATCTGGTTTCCAATATATCACTTATAAGACATGTTTTATTTAATTTTTTAATATAAGGAATAAAGTAAAGTTAGGGTTCTATGAGTTACTTTCTTATGCTATAACAATATATGTGACAGAAGCAACTTAACAGAGACGGAAATTTTTGGCTCATAATTTGAGCCAAACCCTCCACAACCATGGGGAAGCAATAGATTTCACGCTGACAGGAGACAGTGATGGGATTCTGTGATTTACAATGCTACAGGAAGCAGAGGCAATGAACAAGGACTTTATTCAGTCCCTAATCCAAGTTTGTGGGAAATTTTTTCCAC
The DNA here is from genome assembly GCA_023101885.1 of Typhlomys cinereus. Classification (NCBI taxonomy): domain Eukaryota; kingdom Metazoa; phylum Chordata; class Mammalia; order Rodentia; family Platacanthomyidae; genus Typhlomys; species Typhlomys cinereus. Next base: position 5,942,101 of record JALPQD010000029.1, read on the forward strand.
AGTTATCTGGATGGGTCTTAGCCTGAATTAATCCTTGCTTGGTATATCCTCAGACTCACCTAGCCTATAAGTCTTTGAGAATTTAAATCCAACCAAGTTGACAGTGAAGACTAGTGGTTTCCTTAAGCATTCAACCATATGTGTCTGACCTTCAGTCCTGCAGCCTCACACTTCACACAATTATTTGCAATCAGCAGCAGCATTGAGCCTTTTTTCTTATGATCCACTTGATACTGTAAGAGGAGCAAAACTGGTCCCATGGCCTGAGAAGCCCCTGTTAGAGTGATTCTTCTGATAATGAGCTCCAATGTTGCTTGTTCTGTGCTATCATGCTGTTACAGGTGAAGCCTCTGCTTTCCTTCACGGTTCAATTCCGCTTATATTTTACTTAATATTTATATGTATGTGGGAAACAGGAGAGGATAATATGCATTTACTATTTCAACTTGATTCATTCTCTTTTTTTTTTCAAAAGGCCAATAATTGTTTGACTTCTCTGTCTCATATCCTTGGCAAACTGCAGAAATATTACTCAGTTCTGGAAGCTGATGGAGTCAAATTGAAATTCCTACTCTTTTACATATTGACTGCACAATATTTGACAAGGCCCTTAAAATTTTTGGCCTATGTTTTAATCCTTTACTGAGTGATTATAGAAATTTCAAAATGTCTACTATTGCTGTGAGGTTCTATTTAGTATGGGACCTACAGTTTATATACACATTAAGACTGAAGAATATGAATGTAACTCATAGTCTATTTTAGATAATTCTTTCATTGAAAATAACATACTAAATTGCAGGTCAGTAAAATTTTGTCTAAAATTTATTTATCTGAATACAATTAAAAAGTAAGGTAATTAATTACTAGTCTGAATATTTCATGATGAATCAACTGAAAAATTAATAAATTACAACTGATCACTTTCCATAAGCATAGATACGCTAAATCTAAATAAATATTAAATCAAGCACAAGCGAATATTTTCTATAAATATTTTCAGCATGCCATTATGCAAAAACAGAATGAAAATTTATTAAATAAAATAATGTTTAAAAATTTGAGTATCTAAACTATAAATTATTAATTGAAGCAACACACTCTTCAAAGTAGACATTTGTCTTATGATTTCCTGCATACAGCTGTAATCCTGTGTAATATTTCTATGAAAATATTTCATAGATAATTACCATGAAAAATTTCATAGATACTAATTTCTATGACAACAAATACATATGAATATGGAAATTCTAATATTTTGCTGTTAAAAAAGATTGTCAGCTTTTCCATTCAATCAAGTAAATGCCAAGGACAACACATTGACACATCTAAACCACTCTCTATGACTCTTAAAATTTCCTTCTAAGTATTAATTATATCATTGTTGCTTGACACTAAACATCACATCATTTTAAAAAACTGGTGATGTGTACATAGTCTCAGGTTTCCATTAGTACATGTCTAAACTTAAATGATTCTTCCGATTTCATTTAATCTTTCAGAAGTTACAATGCAATATTATCCAAATTAATTAGAACTTACTATATATAAAATGTACTGATTGTTTTATAAAGGAAATGTTTCCTAAATCTGTGCTATTTAATGCATATTAGTCCCAGAAACAAAGTCCTAGAGAAAGGATTAGAGAAAATCCTTTGCTGATGAAGCAATGCACTTTGAAAATCCTAAACTTTATTAGATAAAAATTTATCTCAGGATTAATTGTTAAAAATTATGTACTTTTCTCAGAAGTAAGTATTTTATGAGACATGGTTATGCATCAGTTTTTAAACTCATATCATAACTTAAAGACAAAATAACTATAGGAAAATTAAATTGGTAGTCTTTGTGATAGTTAAGCCTAGGTGTCAACTTGACACACCCAGTATTAACTAAGATGGGCTGAGACCACCTCTGGAAGGATCAACTGAGACCACTTGATAGGATTGTACCGACCCTAGATCCTATCAGAACCTCCAAAGCTCTCATAGGATCCTCCTAGTACTGCATCATATAAAAAGGAGCCACCAAAGAGAACAGATGCCTTCTTGCAGCTGTGCTAGAAATAGCTCTTCCTTCCACCTGCCCAGTTTCCTTCCAGTTGCCCAGTTTCGTTCTGGCCACCCAGTTTCATCGACCCTCTAGCCTTCCAAACCTCCAAGTGGTCAGCTAGACTAAAGACTCTAGGAATTCTCCATCCTTCAGCCATCACCTACTTGACTAATGAACTGAGCAGCTCGTTATTGACAGCCATTGTTGGAACTACCTTGGCTACTGTTAGCCATGTACTGGCAGCTGTTGCTGGACTATCTTGGCCACATTTATAAGCCATGAATATGTATTCATTCTGTGAATTCTGTGATTCTAGAGAACCCTAACTAATACAGAAATTGGTGCCAGAAGTGGGGTGGTTCTAGAGAAACAGAATTAAAAGAATGAATTTTGGTGGCACGCTTTGTGATATCTAAAGCTGGCTTTTAGACCCAGTGGAACCTCTAGCGATGAAAGACTCCCCTAGTGGCATGGAGAAAACTGCAACTGTTTGGAATGAACTGTTTCTAGAACTGGTAAAAGTAGGTGTGTTGGACAGTTTTGATGTCCCTCTTGCAAAGATTGATAAGCTTAGCGATTCTGGATATGAAGCTTCAGATAACATGAGTAAGAATAAGGAAAACGATAATGCTGGTTGGTTGTTTCTAGTATCTCTCATTAAACTACAAATGGGAAAGGAAGATCTCAGAGAAGAAAATATCCAACTCAGAAAGCGCATCACCCACTTGACTACAGAACTGAGCAGCTAGCTATTGACCGCCATCGTTGGAACTACCTCAGCTAATCTTGTAAAAATAATGAGTGTGTGGTTGTATGTGGATAGCTATATCCACAGCTATGGCTGGACTACCTCAGCAATATCTGTAAGCCAACTCAATAAATTTCATATATATGTATATACATATATATGAATATATATATATTCATTCTGTGAATTCTGTGACTCTAGAGACTCTAACTACTGTCTTGGTATCTTCTATGCATGATAAGTCCATCTATGGAGAATTTTTTTTCTTAATACATTTTTTATTATTATTTCAGCTCATACAAACTTAATAGGTACACCAGTTCCCTCCCTCCCTCCTCCTCCCCCCGTACCCCCTGTTCCCCCTCCACACCCCCTCCCTTCCCATCCCCCAGTGCCTCCCGCCCCAATTCCCAGAGAGTCCTTTCTTGTGCATGCTTGATTTTCCTCTGGGTCCTCCTCTCCGATGACGTACAAGGACCCAATGGCCTTTCCCTGAACCCTTTCCCATGTTCCCCTTAGGTATAGGAACACTGCTGTGGCTGCCAATCCCTATGGAGAATTTGTAAATACAATAGTAATATATTATTCAAATGTAGTCAGGGTATATGAATATATTCAAAAGTGAATGTTATACTAGCTTGCAAGAGTAACATCTCAGTTTTTCCTGAAATCTATGAAAAGAATAAAACCTAGACAATGAAGACAAAAATTCTTCAAAGATTTTTAAGAAGTGTTAGCAATTTTAAGTTAGCATAATGACGTAATCACAGATGCTATGCTGCTGTAGCAGACAATAAGAAAAGTTAAATCATTTATAAACTCAGAACATAATAGTTATAAATAATGTCTCTTTCAATATGAAAGTTGAATAGTCCTGAATGATTACCTAAAATTATTTGTCTCCTCTATTTTCAGTTGTAGGGAATTTTAAATGTCTCATAATAGTACTCTTGGGAATTTCTAGAAAATAATTGATTGTAACCCTTGCATAGAATGTCTTTCTATCTATCTATCTGTCTATCTATCTATGAGAATATTCTCCAGTGAAGACATGAAACCTGTAAACTTTTTCCAACACCACCCATATTACCTGTAGTCTTGAGTTGAATTGACAGCAGCTACCTCACTTCATTCTCCTATTACAAAAAAAATGTTATTTGTGGTTAAAATATTTCTGATTCCTGAAATTACTTTCATGTATCTATGCTCTAGAGTGGTGATTTCCACTGAATTTGAATATATTGCTTTAGCATTAACACATTTTTGAAAGTTTATTCTTCTTTGACTGTTGATGAAAAGAAGATACTTGCTTTCAATACTTTTAAAATATATTATTTTATTATTTTAAAATATTTTATTTTATTTAAAACTAATTAGCAAAGTGTTTTCACCACCCATGATATATCCCCATCCTTCAATTCCATTGCACCCACAAATTCTCCACTTCAGCAAGTTTACTTTCCACTTCCAAGTCACCTTTGCATGTGTGATGCACGGTATCCCATCTAGGATGCTTGCATTAGCTAGTGCCTAAGAAGTGGTAAGAAATAGACTACCAATGAGTTAACTAGAGAGTACAGAGTCCAGGCCTTTCACCTGCCCAGCACCAGGACCATACCATCTCTCAAGTAAGAGTTATATCTCACAGACATTTCTCTCCTTCATTGCAAAATATCCATAGTTAGATATTGTGAGGGGCAAGTAGAAATAGACATAAGTGTATTGAGTTCTTGGGTGCAACAGCTATGATTTAAATAAAGGCTCCTGGAAATAATTGTTTTCAAAAATCTCCATATATCTGGATAGCCAGAAAGCACTATTGATATTTGAAAAAAAAGGTGTAAAATTTTAGGCAATTCTAGTTTCAAATAAAAGAATTTTTAGTCATGATAATTTCACGTTGATGTATTTTAACATAATAGTGTCTTAGTTTTTGAAGTATACTAGTGAAAGGAAATAAAATGTTGTATTAGTTGAAAACTCTGAGACCCTAAAATGGCTACTTGTTCATATTGAAATATCTTTTCTATTTTAAGTGTATAGATATATTCTATATATATATTAATAAGTTCATAGATATCTGGTAGTTTTGTGATTGTCGCAGACACATTTTGACCATACCCTATAAATATTTAAGTACTGACTTTTGTTTTTCAGTTCATTTGTTTGATGTTTTTTCTATCTCTCTGGTGGATGTTTGCATATCTGTAGATTACATCATGACTGACAAGCTATTAGATATTTTTAATATTATTAATGGTTGAATTTTGAATTAAAAATGTCAGCAAATTACTCTTTGTAATTTTATTACCTCTTATACAAAGAATGCTTAATTTCATAAGTGAGTGTAATATAGTAAAATTACTGAAAGAAATATGCTACGTATATTTCATGTGTTCTTTTGTTTTCATAAGATCTAGTATCCTTAGCCAACCTCAATTAAATAGTTATAAAAAGTGAGATTAAACCATAAAGGTAATGAAAATAAGAAATTGAGTAATTCATTTGAATACTAAAAATAACCAGTTGCTCCTTGTACACTTTGTATGAACTCTAAGAGCTTGTGAAATTCAAAACAATCATTCTCAGATAATTAGTTTCAAAATCCATCTTTAAATTACTTCATGTCAATTTTAAGCTAAAATTAAGTTGAAAACTGTAGGAAGATATAAAATTGCCATAGTAACCCAAAATTGAAAGCTGAAATCTTTATCTTGGATGAAATTTATTTCTCTGGAAATAGAAAATATTTCTCTAAAGTTATATAATACATACAATTTAATCACTTATTCATAAGAAGATGCAGGTGAATATCATGGTTCTTAATATTTGTTTATTCTACAGCAAACATAAATAAGTAGATAGTGGATATGTGGACTATTTAGTGTCTTCATCATGATACTGACTAACTCTCTTTAACTTTGAGATTATTCTTATATTACATAACATGTATGAAAGAGTAGTGAGCAAAACTGACCTTTAAAAATTACAAATGTGGGTGATCTGGAGATGTATATCAAGTTGGTTGAATTCTTGCACTGTTTACAGGAAGTGTATTAAATTAGGCGTTGTGGAAGCAGAAGGGCCAAAATTTTTAGACTATTCTTGGCTTCATGGTAAATTACAATCACATCTAGGATGTAAAAACATCAGATGGTTAGACACAATCTATCCTATACTCCTTTTTTAGTTTTCAATTTCTTAACAAACCTGTAAAAATTAGTGTGACTCTACTATATCCACAATTTTACTTAAAGACTAGTGCACATATATTCCAATTATCTCTACATTCTTTTTTCAAACCCAGTTCTCTCTTTCTCTATAGAATCTGTCTTTTCTGTCTTCCTCTTTGATTGATCTCACTAATGTGTGAAAACTAAAATCTGAGAGCATTATCAACTTTCATCAAATGTGCATTATCTTCTGCTATTGATGTCAACTTCTTATCCTTATAGCATCTATAGTCAACTTTGAGGAATGATGACATTTTTGTGACAGCAAATGTTCTTTATAATGAGCATTGTGCAGAACTCTATAAACTGATTTCTGATGCTGAAAGAAGCAACACTAATAAAAACAAAACTAATTGCAGTACAATAAATATTTCAATTTTTCTTAGCATTCTGTTCAAATAGAAAATACATTTTAATATTTTCTAATCAATTATAAGGTGCTGATTAAAATTTTGAATTCAATTAAAATTGTTTATTTCTTGAAATGGAAAAACATCACAGCCTATTTGCCTTCATTTTCTCAGGCTATTATTATTCAATAATATTCAATTTACTTCTATATATTTTGAATTCAGAGTAAATTTTAAGATCGAAGCGTGTTTCTTGTCTATTCACATAAGAGGTTTTTACAATTATAACTGTGTCACTTGCTCATCTTTATATATAGATTCAATTGACTTCCTCAGATTTGGAGCAGTTAGAGTTCCTAGTAATTTCAAGGTTGATTATAGTTTTGCTTTGCTTAATGGCAGTTGGATTAGAAAGGTCTAGACTCAAAATACTTTTTTATCTGTGAAAAACTTTCACAATCACATAACTTATAAGAAATATGATGGACAAATTGATTACCGCTTTATTGTAATTGTTAAAAAGTTTTTGAGGCTTCTAAGTTACATTCTTTAGTCAAAGGATTAAAATTTATAAAGTAATTTGATATAATAATTGAATGGATAAAATATGAAAATTTTAGATTTAGTTTTCAAATAAAGAATAATGTTTGAATTTTGATGTTAAGGAGAACTTCTCACCCTAAAATCCTGTGGCAAATGCACTGGAAAGGTAATAGTGAAAGCAACAAAATGTCATTAATAAATTCAATGCAAATGATTGCAAAAATGTATTTTTTAGAATGCCTACTGCCAATAAGAATTTTATTATAATACATATCATTTTGAGTGATATGTGTACCATTATCATTTTCCCTTATTTGGGTCTGCACTAACTTCTGAAGGAATAATTAATTCAAATTTGCATTGGTGATAGAAATCAGTTTTTTAGCTGTTATTCACAAATAGTAGATATGTACAATTAATACTTTATAAAATAATCAAGATGCGTTATATGTACATAAAACTATATTTAAAGTCAGAACAAATGAAAGTTCATGAAGGATTACTCCAATGACAATAATGGAAAGGATGATTTGAAGACAGGATGATTTGAAGACTTTTTACAAAGGGCCCTGATGGGGTGATTAAAAGTGGACTATTATAGAGGTACATGCATCTCAAAGCACAACAAAGCAGTTGGAAGCCAAAGGTACTCCTTGGGGGTATAAAAATGAGTACTGCTCACATTAATAAGGCTATAAATAAAATATTCACCATGTGGGCTATTAGGGATTGAATTCTAGTCACTGGATTTGGGAGCAGGGGCCTTACTCCCTGAGCTATCTCATTCACCAGGACAGGATCTATTTTAGATAAACAGGGTATTCCATCATGGTGGGTTAGTAAAGACAGCAGGAATTTGAATTAACTGTTCCCAAAGCATCCATACTCACAGAGCAGTGACCAATTAATGCTTTTCTCCTTTTATGCAATATAGGACACACTTTTTGAGTTTGTATTTCTATTACAATTATTTTAATCAATACAACTCTTCATTCACAGCTCAGGAGTTAAGTAATCCCTCAGAGTTGTTCTTGGAAATGAGTACTATTCCTTTAGGAAAGTCTATGTCCTGTCAGATTGGAAATTAGAACTACCCATCTCCAAAATACATGAATTGCTAGCCCCATAGGCCATAAAACATATTGACACTGTATGTCTATTTTTTCCCACTATGGTACATATAACAAATGTAATGCTATTCATCACTAAAGAAAAATGAAATTATGAAATCTGAAGGAAAATTGATGGAGCTGAATACTATTATCCTAAATTATTAAATCTAACCTGTGAAAGACAATACCAGTATTATTTTATGCATTTTCTAGATTCAGAAGCTTATATTTTGGTGTTTAAATTAATGCAAACCAGTAGAGGCCAAGAAAGAGGAAAGGAATATGGGAGAAGGGGAAGAAAGAAGACTGAAGAGAAACATATGTGATATACAGAGGACCTGAAATTAGATGGTAAAGTTTAAAGGGTGACAATCATGGTCTGTTAATTATTTTAGAGTTAAATGACATTAGAGACTTAAGGTCAATTATACTATATACATTACTTAATCAATTATTATCTGTATCTTTTTCCTGCTCTAACTTCAACTTCTATTTCTGGATATCTTGTATAGTATAGACTAAACGGAATAATGATTGGAACTTTTTTTCAAAAATGTTTCTCTTCTTTATAGATGCTAAAATAAAGGGCATTAAAATAGAATAATTGGGCTAAAAAGATAGGTTAAGGATCAAGAATCTGCCTCGAAAAGAGAAGGACCTGAATTCAGAACCCAGATCCCATGTAAAATCACTGGGCAGAAATGAAGGCAGCCTGCATTTCTGGCTCAGGAAAGTAGAATCTGGGAAATAACAAAGCACAGCACAAAGAGGGTAGAAGCAATCTAATATGGTTTCCAAAATCACTCTGGGGCCTCCACAGGCACATACAGCGCCCTCTGAAATACACACACACACACACACACACACACACATGTGAGTGTGTCAAAGAAAAGGAAAAGAATAATTAAGGCTCTACAGTTTTTACTATATGAGGAAAATCAGTTATTTATGCATATATACATTCATAAATACTTGCATATGTATATATATTAGTATCATATGTGCACTCTGTAAAGAATTGTGAGGGAAGGAGGGAAGCAGGGAAGAAGGGAGAGGGGGGTAAAAGTGAAGTGGAGCAAGGATTATTATTCATTGTGATTATTATTCATTGTGATTATTATTCATTGTGCTTGTACAACTATGGAAAAATTAATTTTTTTAAAACACAAAAAAATAAAACACAAAATTACCCATGAAGTCATGTTTTCTGTGGAGGAATGCTCCAAAGAACTGTGGATCTTTTCTGGGCAAAGATCAAATTTACTTGGAGTCTACGGACTCTTTAAAAATCACTACTGAAATAAAAAAAGGGAAAATAAAATAGTTGATCATTTATTTTTAAATTCTTTAATGTTTATTCCATAGAAAATAAGCGACTCACTCTGTTTTGCCACAACCTGTGGCATTTTTTTAACATTATATTGTTTTTAAATAAGCACCAAGCTTTACATTTGGTGAATAAAATATTAAATTATTGAGAGTGCAAGTTGTACAGTTTTGTTTTGGTACTGCTAAGACAGCAATTTTTATCTCTATAGTCGGTACAGAGAAACTGGACCAGCTGTGGTTCAAGAGGGTCAGTCTCTAACCCAAGGCAACAGTATTTCTTGGCAAAGCCTTCCACATCGTTCTGGTTTTAGAGGGAGGAAATCGTGGATACTTCCTCCAAAATTTCAAAAAAAAAAAAAAATTAGCAGAATCCAGGCAGCATGAGGCAAGAAGCCAGCAATTTAGAGGCCCAAGAAGGGTCATTTATGCTCTGGAATTAATGCCTGGTTTGCAATTTAGAAATGAAGGTGTTATAGAAGCTATTGACAACATGTGACATCTGCTAAGGAAAGCTGTATACCCTGTATACAAAGAGAGTGATGTGTTCTAAGGGCAGCTGTGTTGAAGGGGTGGAACCGAAGCTCTTTGGAACTGAGGTGACTTCAATGAGAAGCTTAACTATTTATTGCACTTGGAGCTACAGGATTTGGAGTATGATGGGATGGGAATGTTTATTCTGTTCCATTGTATGTTGGAGGTGTATAACTTGTTTGATTTTACAGAGGAATTTGAACTTTAGACTTTGTGACTATGTTGAGACTACTAATGTAGACTGTACTGAGACTTTTACAGTTGGACTGAGTATGGTCTATAATAAGAAAGTATTAATGTTATGTAATGTTAATCTGTATTTATGGCGTAGAATGTTGTAATCTACATTATGATATTGTGTTTGGGGACATTAAATTCTAAGCATTTCTCAAGGGATTTTGTCATTTATCTTGGGAAAAATAATGCATGTGTGTTTGTGTGTGTATAGCTATATTATGTTCAATGGAACTATGAATCTTACCGTTTTTATTTGGAGATTTCTTAATGGCCTAAGAAAATGTGATCTGGTGTAAAGTTGACAGAGGGTGGACTTGTGATAGTTAATCCTGGGTGTCTACTCAACACACCTGGTATTAACTAAGATCAGCTGAGACCACCTAAAGAGATTATACCAGCCCTAAATCTCATTGGAACCTCCATAGATCTCATAGGAACTTCCAGTAATGGACCATATAAAATGGAACACAAAATATAGGAAAGAGAGATGCTCTAGGAATGCTCCAGCCATGTGGAGGTCTGCTGTAACTTAGCCTGCCTCCTGCCAGCTTCAGCCAGCCAGCCATGTATCTTCCCTTTGGAACTGTAAGGTGAATAAATCTCCCTTTTTCTCATAAGTTGTTTGACTTTGGGTGCTCTCTCACAGCAATAGTAAAGAGTAACCATTACATAGTCCTACCACAATTTCACACATGTGCATAATACACAGTATTATCTTTTATCCACCCTCTTCCTCTCTTATCACCATGTTTTCTACTTTATTCCCTATGAATTTCAAGTTGAAAAAATAAAATTTACATAAAGAACAGTATTTTAGCTTAGAATAAGAAACGATTTTATCACATTGATTCTTCTATTTTCTAAGATTTCAATTAAATTATTGCAGAATTTTTTTTTCTGGTGAATCTAGTACCATTTGCTCTGCTTTTTTCACTTTCAGGTTTCTGTAAGTGAAAATAGCTGACTGAGTCTTTCCACATCAATTAGCTAAGTCCTGATCAGAAGCTTGCTTCATATGCCTATCTTAAGGCTCAACTTGCCAAGCTGATATTTAAAACCGTCACAGAGGAATAAGGAAAACTACAATGCAAGGCAACTAAACAAACACAAGAATCTACACATACTAGTTTACTTTAGATTTAACCATTTTTACCTCTGTAAGGAAGGAGAGGAGTAAGCTTTTAGAGAACAATAATTAATTTTTAAAAGTATTTTATAGGGAAAATACTTAAGAACTCAATTATATTAAATATCATTTTCAAAGTGACAAGAATAATTTACATTTTTTGTTTTTTTTTTTTTAGGAAAGAATGACCATGTGGAACTATTTTGCTATTTCAAGGAGCATGAGTATATTTTGATAAATTATGCTGCCAGTTAAAAATCCTTTTAAGAATTCTATAACATATATAAAGAAGTAATTTTATTGGTACTAATTGTCTAGACAAATCTCCCTAAAATACCTCAATTAATATCTTGAATCTACCTAAGGAGATGGTGGATATTTACATAAGTTAGTAAAAATAAGTGAATTCAACTTATGTCAAATTTTGTTAGAGAGTTCAAAATACCACTGACTTCTTGAGGAGAAGAGTCTACACTAAATTCTGTGTTAGATATTGTTTTGAGAAATAACCAGGTGAAGAGACAAACACATGCTTTGGGTTTCTGAAGGCTGAAAATACAAGAGGAAAAAAATTCCCTATTGTTTATGTTTCCAAATTTTTAATGTTTTAAAAATAAATTTAGTATCAGATTTTTATAGCAAAAGTAGGAAATTAATACAGGGGACAAATAATTGAGATCCTTGAAAACCAAATAAATGAGAATGAATTTTACTCTGTGTGAAGGACAATGTCATACTAAGATTTTTTAATATAATTTTATTATTAAATAATCTTATTAATTACAAACGTAGTAGGTGGACATCCTTTTCTCCCCTCTCTCCCTCCTCTCCCCTTTTCTACCCTCCACCCTCTGCACCAATCCATCCCTCTCCCACCCACCCTCCTGTTTGCCTGCCTGTGTGGATGATGGGGTTCCCTTTGGGTTATCTCTATTGGTATAGACTCAGTTCTCTGTGGCAGACTAAGAGACCCTTCCCTGAGTAGACCCAGTGTTGGGAATACTTTCCTTTCACCTGTCTGGTGCCCTGCATGTAATTAATTATTTTATCTGAGTTCATTTCTAGTCTATGGGGAAATGTTGATGTACTCAGATTTTCAAGAAACAAAAATAAAAGAAATCATTAATTCTTGAAACTTTGAAAAATATGCATGCTTTAAAAATGTCATCCTCTGTGTAGAAAACATGACGAAGACTCGCCTCTTCGTCATGTTTTCTACACAGAGGATGACATTTGTCTGGCATGCACATTAAAGGATTCTCTGGAGATTGGGAGGGAGGTACTGGGGGATGAGGAGGAAGGGGTGAGGGGAGGGGGAGCAGGGGGGTGGGGGGGAGGAGGAGGGAGGGAGGGAACCAGTGTACCAATTAAGTTTGTATGAGCAGAAATAATAATAAAAAATTTAAAAAAAAAAGAAAACATGACGAAGGATGATATGGTGAATCAGAAATGCAGGAAATGAGCTACTGGATGGAGAACTCTTCACTCCTGATGCTTTCAAAACTCAAACATGTCTCCAGGTCAAGAAGAGAAAGGTAGTTCTTTTTACTGATCATACATTAGCAGATTCTAAATTACTGATGTAGATGATGAATTTTTTTAAATATATCTTTTTTCTTTTGTCTGAGAGTTAGCAAACAGAAAGTAGGTCATTTTAAATTCCTTAACTAGGCAAGTAAAAAGTCCTGAGTTAGGATTTCAGGTCCCATTTAAAAAACACCACACAGAAACACCACTTACAAACAGCCTGCACTTCTGGCTCTGGTGGGCAGCACCTAGGAAATCCCAGTGACAAACAAGAAGGAGGTAGAAGTGATCCAGGATGATTCCCCAAGTCACCCTTGGTCCTCTACAGGGAAACACAGTGCCCTCTGATACACACACACACACACACACACACACACACACACACACACACAAAGTAAACAAATAAAAATATTTAAATTCCTTAGCTACCTAGGTTTCTGAAGTGAGGAGTGAGGATATTGGTCATAGTAAGATAAAGTTCTACTGCAGGAAGTATAAATTTTTTATTCTTGAAATTATTTGAATGTAGCATGTTGTCCAAAGATAAACCTTCTCATATTTAGGTTCTTTTAATCTTACTGCTCCCTCTTCCACTAGGTTCCCTAAACCTTAGGATGGGGAGAGATTAGGATGATTCTGGGTGAGAATTGTCATGGGTTGCTGATAATCTGCATTATGGCTGGCCATTGTTGCCCACTTCACTGCTCTTCTATTGGACTTGGTTCTGTCTTCTCAGTGTGTTAAGATTACTGTCTCTTGTAGAAGATTCTTAGTCTGAGTGCTAAGTGCTTCTCAATTCTGTGAGTACATTAGTAGCTATTTACTCAGAAGTTTGGTGTACTGTCTTCTTATCTATAGGTTCACTGGTTGTTTTTTTCCTATGGTCCCCCATTTGTTTCATTTTATTTTGTTTTTAGGTTCTTGTTCTAGCTAACAGTAATGCATCTAAGAATTCACTGCAGTGAGATTTGTCCTCACCAGACTTGCATAATAACTGAAAAACCATGATGCCCTAACAGACTATGAGGAACTGAAGAGAGATAAGAACACACAGGGGAAATCTTAGTGACTACAGTTGGATGAGTGAAGCCGAACACACTTACTTATCAGTGGAGTGGCCCCACTAGGGGAAATTTGGTATGTCACAAAGGCCTGAACCCCACAAGAGTAGACAAGCCACAGGGAACCCTGGAGCCTATAGGAGTCAGGCAGTAGCGTGGGAGTTACTGTAATGGATTGATGAGGGGAAGAGAGGGAAATATGAGTGAGATGGGAAGGAGTGGAGATGGAAGGAAGCAGGGATTAGTATCAATATATTTGTAAATCTAAAAAAATGAATTTTAAAAATATCAAAAATGAAATTATTTGAATATATTTTACTTGTAAATGCATATGTCCATGAGTTTTACCATATTTTAAACAGTTTTAACACATCACTTAATGTGTTAAAGAGATTAAATAACTCTGATTTTTTTCCCCAAGTTTTATTGTTCATGACATTCCTTTTAAGAATAGGGAATATGGCCGCCCCCCTCCCGCCAGGTCCCAGGTCCCAGGTGAGTCCACCCAGCCCCCCACCTGGTGCCCCCATCTCCCAGTGGCACCCAGGAGGCCTCCGGCTTTGCCTGGGCCCTGCCCCGGACCCCAGCTCCTTTCTTCCTAAGGCCGGTGCCTCCACCAGACAGGACTTGCTCACATTCCTCCATCCCTGGAGCTTGGGTGGGCCCTAAGCCAAGTCCCAGGTCCCAGGTGAAGAATTCTGCCAACATCAGACCCTATGCCTCTCCGGCCCACCAGGGATCTATGCATGTGGTCCAGGGAAGACTCACTGCTACTCAGAATTCAATAGAGTCCAAAGGAAACTCAAGCAAAACTCTTAAGGCACAAATACCATACATTTGGAGTCCTCTGCAATCATCCTATCACGTGGGAGAGATTCTTCACATGCAGCACAAAGATAAGTAAACCTCCTTTTTTTCACCTTACTGATCCTTTCTAGTATCAATTGCTATAGATCAATTTCTCCATACACCCACCCCAAAAACATATACAACTCCAGGGAGTACACCACTCACCCTCACATTTCACCAAGATACTAAATCACAAAAGTGCACTACCATACTAATATTCACCCCTTGTCTACTTAACCTAACTGATATTCAACCCTTGTCTACTTAACCTAACTGAAGTACTAACAGTCTAATAGCCTCATCTAGAAAATTACAATAATAATAGACAAACATACCCAATACAAGGCAAGCACTAATAATAACTGGTGAGGGTAATAATACCAACTAAATCAGTTCAGTGAAAAAAACACAGAAACTGAAAGGTCCTAAGAAACAAAACAACAATGCCCAAGTCAAAGTGCATATCCACAAGAAACAAAACCCAAGAAGACCAATCTCACACTGAAAGAATTAACCCCTTAATGATGGATTCCAACCAGAACAAATTCACAGAAAACAGCCAAGAAAGCAAGACCCAACATAACGACTTTCAGAGTATGATCATTACAATGATTAATACTATGAAAGAGGAAATCTGAGAAGAGATAAACAACCGAATCAACCTATTTGAACAGGAACACAACAGGCACTTGGAGGAGTTGAGAAAAACAGTTCTTGAAACAAAAATAGGCATAAAGCAGTTAAAACAGTCTCAGGCAGAGTTTAAAATTGAACTAAAAGACAAGCTATCTTCAACCCAAAGCTCAACAGAGAGTCTTATCAGCGAACAAATGAAGCACAAAATAACATTTCAGATCTTGAAGACAAAGTGGGAGAATTAACCAGCTCAATGGAAGAAATTGTTAAGGCCAAAAAGATACTTGAGAGGAACATTCAAGAGATATGGGACACCCTGAAGAAGCCTAACATGCGCATTCATGGAATACCAGAACAAGAATCCCAAAATACCACACCTGAAGAAATATTTCAAATCATCATAAATGAAAACTTCCCTCAACTGAAGAATGAGAGGCCCATCCAAATACAAGAGGTATTTTGCACTCCAAACAGATATGACCAAAATAGAAAATCAACACAGCAAATAATAGTCAAAACACTCCACATTCAAGTTAAAGAAAAAGTGCTGAGAGCTTCAAGAAGAAAAAAAGCAAGTCACTTTTAAAGGTAAACCTTTAGAATAACAAATGACTACTCAATGGAAACAGTAAGAGCAAGAAGTGCTTGGAGAGACAAACTTCAAGTATTAAATGAGCAAAAATGCCAACCCAGACTGATATACCTGGCAAAACTATCTGTCATGATTGAGGGAGAAAGAAAAGTTTTCCAGAACAAAGACACCTTGAAGGGATACGTGTCTACCAAACCAGATCTTCACAAAATGCTAGAAATGATACTCAAGCTTGAAGAAAAAAACAAGCATATCCAGGAGGACAGAAGGGAAGTATAATACCACCAAAATATAAATTTCAAACAATAGGCTTACAAAATCCACTAAACATAAAATATGTCCAGAATTAAAAATAATTTCTTCATTATAACATTAAATGTCAATGGTATTAACTCACTGATTAAGAGACACAGATTACAAACCTGGATTAAAAATCACAATCCAACAATCTGCTGCCTTTAGGAAACTCATCTCACCACAAAAGATAGGCACATCTTAAAAATGAAATGTTGGTCCAAAATCTTGTAAAGCTAATGGAACCAGGAAATAGGCAGGGGTAGCAATTATGCTTTCAGTCAAAGTGGACTTTAAATCAAAGAAAATCATAAGAGACACAGATGGATACTACATTTAGTAACAGATACAATTCACCAGGAAGACTTCACAATACTGAACATATATGCACCCAATACGGGCCCCTCCACACTCATTAAGAAAACCCTACAGTGTTTAAAGCAAGAAATCAACGCCCAAACGATAATTCTTGGAGACTTCACAACCGCCCTCTCAACATGGGATAGATAAACAGGTCAAAAGCTTAACAGAGACACTTAGGAACTTAATCAAACCTTGAAAGAAATGGACCTTACAGATCTCTATCGAACTTTTCATCCACGCACCAAAGAATACACATTTTTCTCAGCAGCACTGAAACCTTTCTCCAAAATAAATCACATATTGGGTCACAAAATGAATCTCCACATATACAGGAAAGTTGAAATTCTAACCTGTATCCTATCAGACCACCGCGGCCTAAAGTTGGACATCCACAACACAACAAACAACAGAAAATACACTGACTCCTGGAAACTTAACACTATGATGCTGAATGAGAACTGGATTCAGGAAGAAATTAAAAAAGAAATTCAAGATTTCCTGAAACTGAATGACAATGAAAATACAACTTACCAAAATCTCTGGGACACAATGAAAGCTGTTCTAAGAGGTAAGTTCATAGCTCTTAATGCCTACATCAAAAAAATGGAAACATCAGAAATAAATAACATAACAATGCAGCTTAAAGGTTTAGAGAAACTAGAGCAATCTGATCCCAAAAGTAGTAGAAGAGAGGAGATTAGCAAAATAAGGGGAGAAATGTCTGAAATTGAGATTAGGAAAATGATAGAGAAAATCAACCAGTCAAAAAGCTGGTTCTTTGAAAAAATCAATAAGATTGATACACCCCTAGCTAAATTAACCAAAAGCAAGAGAGAGAAAACCCAAATTAACAAAATTAGAAATGAACATGGAGTTATCACTACTGATACCCAAGAAATCCAGAGAATTATAACATCATATTTCAAAAACTTATACTCTGTGAAATTTGACAACACAAAAGAGATGGATGAATTTCTAAGTAAACACAACTTACCTAAATTGAATCAGGAAGTTGTGAATTATTTAAATAGTCCTATAACATATGAGGAAATTGAGGAAGTAATCTCGAATCTTCCCACCAAAATATGTACTGGACCAGATGGATTCAGCACTGAGTTCTACCAGACATTTAAGGAGTTAATAACACCAATACTCCTTAAACGGTTCTGTCAAATAGCAAAAGAAGGAACACTACCAAATTCCTTCTATGAAGCTAGTATCGTTTTAATTCCAAAACCTAATAAAGGTTCACTTTTTTTAAGGAAAACTATAAGCCAATCTCTCTGATTAACACAAATGCAAAAATTCTCAAGAAAGTCTTAGAAAATTGGAATCCAAAATATATCAAAAAGATCATTCACAGGGACCAAGAAGGCTTCATCCCAGGCCACAAGGTTGGTTCAACATATGCAAATCAATAAATGTAATTCATCATATAAACCAGTCCAAAGTCCAAGACCACATGATACTCTCGATAGATGAAGAAAAAGCTTTTGACAAGATCCAACAGCCTTTTATGATCAAAATGCTAGAGACAGTAGGAATGGAAGGAACCTTTATCAAAATAATAAAAGCTGTATACAACTAGCCCACAGCAAGGATTATGTTCAATGGGGAAAAACTGGAAGCATTTCCACTTCAATCAGGAACTAGACAAGGACTGTCTACTCTCACTACTTCTATTCAATATTGTAACTTGAAGTCTTAGCTGAAGCCATAAGACAAGAAAGGGCCATAAGAGGGATTCAAATCGGCAAGGAAGAAGTCAAGCTATCCCTATTTGCACATGACATGATTTTACACCTGCGTGATCCCAAAAACTCCACCAATAAGCTCCTGGAACTAATACAGAAGTTCAGCAGGGTGGCAGGATACAAAATAAATGTAAAAAAATCAGAGGCCTTCCTATATGCCCAGAATGAAAGAAGTGAAAAAGCCTTGAGAGAAACAATACCATTTATTATAGCCCCTAAAAAAATGAAATACCTTGGTATAAACCTAACTAAGGAGGTAAAAGACCTTTACAATGAAAACTTTAAAACCCTAAAGAAAGAAATAGCAGAAGACACCAGAAGGTGGAAAGACCTCCCTTGTTCCTGGATTGGCAGAATCAACATCGTGAAAATGACCATCCTACCAAAGGCAATATACAGATTCAATGTTATACCAATCAAAATCCCAAAGCAATTCTTCAAAGAAGTTGACCAAACAATCTCAAAGTTCATATGGAGGCACAAAAGACTCAGGATAGCAAAAACAATCCTGAGTAACAAAAACACAGCTGGAGGTATAACCCTACCATACCTTAGTCTATACTACAAATCCATAGTTGTAAAGACAGCCTGGTACTGGCTCCAAAATAGACACACAGATAAATGGATAAGGATTGAAGACCCAGATATAAGCCCACAAAGTTACAGCCATTTGGTCTTTTGACAAAGGGGCCCAAAGAATCCAATGGAAAAAGAACAGCATCTTCAACAAATGGTCCTGGCAAAACTGGATCTCCACATGCAGAAGATTAAAGCTGGACCCGTACTTGTCACCATGTACAAGACTTAATTCCAAATGGATCAAGGACCTTGATATCAGGCCAGAGACTATAAAAACCATAGTTGAAAGGATAGGGAACTCCCTCGAGCTGATTGGGCTAGGCCAACATTTCCTAAACAGACATCCAATGGCACAGTCACTGCTACCAACTCTCAACAGTTGGGATCTTGTGAAATTAAAGAGCTTCTGTTCAGATAAAGAGATTGTAACACAAGCTCAAAGGTAACCCACAGAATGGGAGAAAATCTTCACTAACCACATATCTGATAGAGCTCTATTGTCCAGAGTGCACAAAGAACTTAGAAAACTAAACACCAAGGAAACCAATGGCCCAATTAAAAAATGGGCCCTGGAACTTAAAAGAAAATTTACCAGGGATGAAATTAAAATGTCTAACAAATATCTTAAAAAATGCTCCACTTCTTTAGCCATCAGAGAAATGCAAATCAAAACTTTCCTGAGATATCATCTCACCTCGGTCAGGATGGCAAAAATCCACAATACTAACAACGACAAATGCTGGAGAGGATGTGGAGAGAGGGGAACTCTCCTACATTGCTGGTGGGAATGCAGGCTCATACAGCCACTCTGGCGAGCCGTCTGGAGATTCTTAAAGAAATTAAAGATTGAAATGCCATATGACCCTGCTATTCCACTTTTGGGAATAACCCCCCATACAGCAGAGGTTCACCTCGATAGCACAAGCACGGCCATGTTCATAGCAGCACTGTTTACAATAGCAAAGTCATGGAATCAGCCCAAATGTCCAACAGTTGACGAGTGGATAAGAAAAAGTGGTACATCTATACAATGGAGTACTACTCAGCCATCAAAAATGATGAATTACTGGAATTTGCCGGGAAATGGATGTCATTAGAAACAATTATATTAAGTGAAGTATCCCAGACCCAGAAAATTAAGCGCCGTATGTACTCCCTAATAGGTGGCTCCTAGTACCAAACCCACCCAGCCCACCTAGAGACAGGAATTCCAAGGATTATGAACAGAGGGATGGGGTAGGAGGGCCACACCAGAAAGAAGGAGAGAAGGGACCATGTTACAGCAGGGAAAATAGGCCTCCACCAAGGACCCAAATAAGTAATGAGACATCTGATTAAGTTCACAGACTTTTGTTCCTGATCATTTACTACTGAGGGGAGTGATCTCACCAGAAGAGGAGGGCATATAGTCTGGCAGATAAAAAGTAACATTTTGCAAATGGGTGATAGACCCCTCCCTCACTGTGGTTTCCCACTTTTATTACATCTACCTTTGAATGTGCTTTTATCACAAGACTCTAACAGCTTTTTGTCTCTGGCCAGGGGGTAACATACAATGCCCACCAGGATGGAGTGAAGGGCATTGCAGGAGCAGCAAAACTGCAAAAGAAAATCAACAAACCACAATCCAGAATTCAGAGACTCTATATCAACCACCTAGAACTAGGCCAGCTTAGTCTCTCCCATCTTGAAGCTCAGGGAAATTTGCGGAAGAGGGGGCGGTAAGAGTGTAAGTGTAGAGCATAAGGATGGGAGGAGCAATGATATGTAAGATACTCTATACTAGTTAGGGCTGAAGCAATCATAATTGGACTTTGCATGCCCTGCGCATTGTCCAACACACTGTTGACTCACAAAGTCTAGCATCTGCTAAAGGCACCAAGATCCTTGGAGGCAAAGGATTGGCAGCCACAGCAGTGTTCCTATACCTAAGGGGAACACGGGAAAGGGTTCGGGAAAGGCCACTGGGTCCTTGCACGTCATCGGAGAGGAGGGCCCAGAGGAAAATCAGACATGCAAGAAAGGACTCTCTGGGAATTGGGGTGGGAGGCACTGGGGGGATGGGGAGGGAGAAGGGTGGGGAGTGGAGCACGGGGTACGGGGGGAGGAGGAGGGAGGGAGGGAACTGGTGTACCTAATAAGTTTGTATGAGCTGAAATAAAAAAAAAAAATCAGAGACCTTCCTATATCCTCAGAATGAAAGAAGTGAAAAAGCCATGAGAGAAACAATCCTATTTACTATAGCCCCTAAAAAAAATAAATACCTTGGTATAAACTTAACCAAGGAGGTAAAAGACCTTTACAATGAAAACTTTAAACCCTAAAGAAAGAAATTGCAGAAGAGTTCAGAAGGTGGAAAGACCTTCCTATGTTCCTGGATTGGCAGAATCAACATTGTAAAAATGACCATCCTACCAAAGGCAATATACAAATTCAATACTATACCAATTAAAATCCCAAAGGAATTCTTTAAAAAAGCTGGCCAAACAATCTCAAAATTCATATGGAGCACAAAAGACCCAGGATAGCAAAGACAATCCTGAGTAACAAAAACACAGCTGGACGTATCACCATACCAACCTTAGTCTATACTACAAATCCACAGTTATAAAAACAGCCTGGTCCTGGCTCCAAAATAGACAGATCAATGGATAAGGATTGAAGACCCAGATATAAGCCCACAAAATTACAGCCATTTGGTCTTTGACAAAGGGGCCCAAAAAATCCAATGGAAAAAGAACAGTATCTTCAACAAATGGTGCTGGCAAAACTGGATCTCCACATGCAGAAGATTAAAGCTGGACCCATACTTGTCACCATGTACAAGAATTAATTCCAGATGGATCAAGGACATTGATATAAGGCCAGAGACTATAAGAATCATAGTTGAAAGGGTAGGGAACTCCCTTGAGCTGATTGGGCTAGAACAGTTCCTAAACAGACATCCAATGGCACAGTCACTGCTACCAACTCTCAACAGTCGGGATCTTGTGAAATTAAAGAGCTTCTGTTCAGATAAAGAGATTGTAACACGAGCTCAAAGGCAACCCACAGAATGGGAGAAAATCTTCACTAACCTCATATCTGATAGAGCTCTACTATCCAGAGTGCACAAAGAACTTAGAAAACTAAACACCAAGGAAACTAATGGCTCAATTAAAAAAATGGGCCCTGGAACTTAAAAGAAACTTTACCAGGGATGAAATTAAAATGTCTAACAAATGTCTTAAAATATGCTCCGCTTCCATAGCCATCAGGGAAATGCAAGTCAAAACTTCCCTGAGATATCATCTCACCCCGGTCAGGATGGCAAAAATCCACAATACAAACAACAAATGCTGGAGAGGATGTGGAGAGAGGGGAACTCTCCTACATTACTGTTGGGAATGCAGGTTCATACAACCACTCTGGCCAGCCATCTGGAGATTCTTAATGAAATTAAAGATTGAAATGCCATATGATTCTGCCATTCCGCTTTTGGGAATTACCCCACATACAGCAAAAATTCACCTGGATAGCATAAGCACGACCATGTTCATAGCAGCACTGTTTACAATAGCAAAGTCATGGAATCAACCCAAATGTCCAACAGTTGACGAGTGGATAAGGAAATGTGGTATATCTATACAATGGAGTACTACTTAGCCATAAAAAATGATGAAGTACTGGTATTTACCGGGAAATGGATGTTATTAGAAACAATTATATTAAGTGCAGTATCCCAGACCCAGAAAATTAAGTGTCGTATGTACTCCCTAATAGGTGGCTCCTAGTACCAAACCCACCCAGCCCACCTAGAGACACTCAAAGATAAATGTCTGTAACACCCACAGTAATTGCCAGTGTTATAAACAGAAGGGATGGGTAGAAGGGCCACATCAGAAAGAAGGAGAGAGGAGACCATGTTTACAGCAGAGAAAATAGGCCTCCATCAAGGACTGCAAGAAAGTAATGAGACATCTGGTTAAGTTCACAGACTCTCGTTCCTGATCATTTACAACTGAAGAGGTATGATCTCACCAGAAGGGGAGGGCATATAGTCTGGCAGATAAAAAGTAACCATTTTGCAAATGGGTGATTGACCCCTCCTTCACTGTGGTTTCCTACTTTTATTACATCTACCTTGGAATATACTCTTATAACTAGACTCTAGTTTAACAGCTTTTTATCTCTGGCCAGGGAGTGACATCCAATACCCATCAGGATGGAGTGAAGGGCATTACAGGAACAGCAAAACTGGAAAAAAAATCAACAAACCATAATCCAGAACATCAGAGACTCTATATCAACTACCTGGAACTAGGCCAGCCTAATCTCTCCCAATCCAGAAGCTCAGGGAAATTTGCAGAAGAGGGGGCGGTAAGATTGTAAGAGCACAAGGATGGGAGGAGCAATGATATGCAAGATACTCCACACAAGTTAGGGCCGAAGCAATCATAATTGGACTTTGCATGCCCTGAGCAATGTCCAACACACTATTGACCCCACAAATTCTAGCATTTGCTAAAGGCACCAAGATCCTTGGAGGCAAGCGATTGACAGCCACAGTAGTGTAAATATGCTTAAGGGGAACACAGGAAAGGGTTCAGAGAAATGCCACTGTGTCCTTGTACGTCATCGGAGAGGAGGGCACAGAGGAGAGTCTGGCAGGCACATTAAAGGATTCTCCGGATATTGGGGGGGGAGGCAGTAGGGGATGGGGAGAGAAGGGTGAGGGGATGGGGAGCAGGAGGGTCGGGGGAAGGAGGAGGGAGGGAGGGAACTGGTGTACCTATTAAGTTTGTATGAGCAGAAATAATAATAAAAAATGTTAAAAAAAGATAGGGAATGTAATATACTTAAAGTCAAAACTTGTTAATTATT
This sequence comes from Typhlomys cinereus, assembly GCA_023101885.1. NCBI lineage: Eukaryota > Metazoa > Chordata > Mammalia > Rodentia > Platacanthomyidae > Typhlomys > Typhlomys cinereus. The sequence continues at coordinate 5,965,880 of JALPQD010000029.1, forward strand.
TAATATCATAAAATAAACAATAGATGAGAACTTTATTAATTTAAAATTTATCATTCAATCATCTTAAATCATAATGGCCTTTAGGATAATCTTATATAAACCAAAATTTATTTTACTACATATTATGCTGCAAATTTATCAATTCTATTTACAAATATATATAAATTATCATTAATATGTTAAATTTTTATAAGTGTTTTATATTGTTATCAAAATAATGTCTTAGTCATCTAATATATATATTCCCCAAATATATATTTTGGGGAATAAATAAAATAAATGGAAATTTTGTTTCCTGGTTTAATTGCACACTCGAATTTTCAGCAAAAAAATTATTAAAGAAAGTGAAAATGATGAAGTGGAATATATAAAATACCTATGTTTCCTGATTTTCCAGTAAGGATTGCATGCACGCTTACACCAGAGACAATTGACATTAAATCAGGAATGACAGACAGAATTTGGCATCAGGAGGAACAAAATGCATTGGAAATCTCAGTTCATGCCAAGAAATATGAAGAACAATCACTAAAAAGTGTCGCTAAGATGTCTATATCCTCAAAAACAGTTTCACATAAAATATTTCAATATTTTATTTTCAAAATATTTTTTATTTTAGGAATAAATATATTGTTACTTATTGCTCTGAATAGATGTTTGGAATAAGATAAATATGCAAAATAGAGAACAACTCTTTTTCTAACATATATTTTCTCTATCTATATATATTACTGGTGGCATGTTAGTCAAATTGTTTCCAAATTGATGATTAAATGAAATATCAATAGAGATAAGGTTGAAAAAACATAAGGAGGTGGAAAAATAGCAAGAGCAAAAGAAACAGAGAGAAGTAAAGAAAGAGAAAATCTCCTATAAACAATTATATTTCTGAATGTTGGGCTTGGAAAGATCTGTTGTCCATGCAAAGACAAATGATAAAACTGATTCATTCACAGCAAACCTTTAGTGAGGCTCCTAAGCCATGATCATGAAATCACAGAAAGGAAACATAGAGGAACACAATGTGACAAAAGGAAGCAATAGAGAAAATCTCGAAAATGCTTTGCAAGACAATTTCATGCATTTTTCATGCTGCATTATTTCCCATTTCAGACCATTCTGACAATTGCTCTGTAAAACAATTAAAATTAATTTCCAAAAAGAGATGATTATTAAAAATGTCACCTTCTTACCAGAAAGTGCAGCATATTTAGAGAAGTGACTTCTAATTAAAAATATTTAAATTAAAAATACAATATATTCAAAAAATCTATAATGCATTCTTCTATATTTAGGAAATATGTACTTTTCATTCTTCTTTACTCTTATCTTCAGAGTGAATTATTTATTGAAAATTCAAAGAACAAAATTTCCATTTAATAATCCATTGCACACTATCACATATTATTAGAAATGTCAATGTTTCCATATGTTAATAAGTTATGCTACATAAACTGTTCTGCATCAATATTTTTTTAATTCAAGGACATACATTTCTATGCAAGACAGGAGATTTAATTTGTTAGTATTTGAAGAAAGAAAGAATGAGGTGCATACTGCTATAAAAATATGAGCACTTGTGACAGAATGTGATGAAATGGTGCTGTAGGTATCATTTAAATGTCTGGATAGCCACCAAAGATGTCGCACCAGTCAGTCAAAAATAGCATTCTCCCACTGCAGAAAATTCTGATATATCACACTGTAAGTAACTTAATGATATACAATATTGGCACCTTGCATGCATTTCTATATTAACAGTAACTAGCTGAAAACAAATAGGCAGATAAAATTGAACAAATTCATATATTTCTGACAGCTATACACAAAAACTATTAATAAAAATTAATGTTAATAAAGGATTAATACAGTAAGCCTGTTTACTGACACTCTTAATGACTAAGGGATTTGGAATGTTTCCAATCAAATTTTTAACCTTTATATTCGATTTGTTATCTTTTGCCAAGTACTTTTAAGGTGAAAAGTGCAATCAGATTTCCATTACAGAATGATTACTATCCCCACCGTATTTAATAAGAGTCTAGAGTATGTAGGGTCACATAATTATGTATACCTTAGACAGAGTGAGTGGGGTTGATCAGGAAGGAAGAATAGATGTGAGATAAGGAGCTAGAAATTAAAGAATTTAATAGTCAAGACATGGAGTATAATTTGAAATTCAGATGTGGTAACTGTCATGGCTTGAAATGTGTCCCTCACAGTCTCATGTGTTTGGGACGGTCATGACACATTTGAGACATGAAGCCTTGCTGAAGGAAGGCCATCACAAGGAGTGGGCCTTTAGGTCAATTATTCCCACCCTGCCTCCTAGAGAAATCTGCTTTTGGAGCAGCAGTACTCCAGCTCTCAGCCTCGTGGATGGAGTGACTTAGCCTGACTCCAGCTTCTAGCAGCCAGTCATGCCACCTTTGCCATGAAAGACTGTATCTCCCCTCTGAAAACTTAAGCTGAATAAATCTTTTCTCTCTTAAATTGCTTGACTTTGGATGTTCTCTTGCAGCAACAGAAAAGAGTTACCATTACAGTGTCTCACAACTTTAATCCTACCAAGTGAGCAGTATTATCAGAGCACACACTGGCTTGCATAATCAGTTCTAGATCAATCAGGGCTATATAATAAAACACTGTATTTTTACTTTGGCAATTATGAAGAATTGATTATTTCACTTTAAGTAAAAGTTGAACACAGTAGTCAAATACCAAAAACATACTTTGCAAGAAATTTAGCATAACATATATACTTTAACAAAGTCAAAGATACAATGACGTCAGTCCAGAAGGACAGATAGTTCCTCTAATTTGTGTCAATCACATTTAAAGGTTTGAACCACTTGTTTCTGACAATTGATGGCATTGATAAATGGTTGTAGGATTTTGAGAAATGCTTAAAAATCAGCATACTGGATGGCAATGAAAGAATTCTTTAAGAATTCTTTCTAATACAAACTGAAGCTTTTTTGTTACATTCTCATGAAGGAGATGAGATAGACCATGACATAAAACAAGACACATTTATTATACATGAAAATGTAACAGAGAAAAATATTTCACATTCAAAATGACAAGATTAGACTGTTTTTGCCATATGGTTATGCATTTTTTATCACTTTAAGGTTTTGATGGATCATACAAAAAGTGAGTTTCACAATAAACTGCATATAGTGTAACTTAAAATCAAATGACATAATTATAAGGACTGATGATTTTCTGGCATGTGGCCATTTTCATAACCTAAATTGCATATGAGCATTGTGATTTTAATTTTGAGGCAAATCTTATGGTATAATTGGAATATATTTTGAACTGCTGCTTTTTAAATTAAACATGTTTTACATAACAACTATGAAACTTTACATTTTAATAAAAGAAAATTAATACCACTCCAGAAAAAAATGCCTTTTATTTCTTATTTAGCAGATTACTGGATTCTCTAAGAGAATATAAGTCTTCCTTGAATTAGTATATAAACTTTCTTATAAAAGATTTTGATAAAATATTCTGATTTATATTGTGAGTAAAACAGTTGTTTATTTCAATTTTAATCAATTGTCAAAAATAAGACACAAATTAGAGAAATATCCTTGCAAGGAGAATAATAGGGAAGTCTGGAAATTAAAAAAAAAAAACATGGTGTTCAACATTAATAGATTCTGTCATTCAATAAGCATATGTAGGTTTTACTGGGTCCTTGTACGTCATTGGAGAGGAAGGCCCAGAGGAGAGTCTGGCATGCACATTAAAGGATTCTCTAAGAGGAGGGGGAGTAGGGAAGGCGGGGGGGGGGGGGGGGAGGAGGAGGGAGGGAGAGAACCGGTGTACCTACTAAGTTTGTATGAACAGAAATAATAATAAAAAATGTTTAAAAAATTTTTAAAAAGTATATGTAGGTTTTAAACGAAAATCTGACACATTGTTAGGAATAAATAAAGAAGTAAAAATGATTAAGAGTTTACAGAGTTTTAAGGTAGAGTTATACTTTTTACCATGATAAAGAAGTAAAACTATCTATGTGTGTTCTGGCAGATAATTTCTGTGTGATTCACACAAATAATTTCCCTAGTAACGTTTTTCTTCATTTTGAAATATAAACTTCATTGGTTAAGATTAAAAAATGAACTTTTATGCTCCTCCAAATTTAGAAAATTGCAGAGAAAACTTTTATAGATTTCAAATTCAACAGTAGTTCTTATTTCTTTTTTAATAATTTTTCACATACAAGCTAAATGTGTTTATGTCTTTGCCCAACCCTTTCCCCACTCATGCCTCTCTCCCCACCATTACCTTTCATCTCTCAGTCCCCTCCCCTCCTACCATCCTGTCCCTCTGCCTGTGTCCGTCACAAGTCTCCCTAGAATAATAACTTGAGTTTGCTAGCTAGCGTTAGTTAGTTAGTTAGTTACTTACTTACTTAGTTAATAACCTATGTTAGTAAGAAGTCAGGGTTAAATAAGAATTGAATAGATGGTTGCTTGGTATCAAGTTTTTAAAGTTAACACTAAAACATCTGTTCCTGTCTACTGTCCATTTTCTTCTCTTTTACTATTATTTGGATAAGTTTTCAGAATCAGGCATGAGTTACTTACAATAAGAGGGGGTTTAGAACCCATTCAGATAGTAATTGGTTACACATTGGTCTTACATTCCTCTGTTGTTCCACTGAATACTTCTTACTAGAGTTGTAGTTTGAAGTGTTCATAGCAGGATAAACACCATAATCCTTGTTTTTCCTCTAAACCACTTGGCTTTTTTCACCTTCCTTTAGCACTAATTAAGATCTATTGCCTTAATTCCTTCCCCTTTAAGATATCCATAATGGTCTTATTCATCAATATTTGCTTATGTTCTTTTGTTCCCACTCCTTTGAGATCCTCTTTCTCCTTAATCCCCAATATATCCATTTGTCTTCTGTTGGACATTTAAGCTGATTGCATATCTTTACTATTTTGATTAGAACTGAAATAAGCTTGGATGTATAATAGGATGTAGCTTTCTTTGAAAATATTCCCATTAGTGGTATAACTGGATCCTGTAGTGATAATATTTCTAATTTTTTTTAGAAACCTCCATAATGATTTTCAAAAGAATTGTCCAAATTTACATTTTGTGAAAGTTAATCTTGGGTGTCAACTTTACCACACCTGGCATTATCTAAGATCAGCTGATAGACCACCTGAGGAGATTGTCCTGATCAGGACATTTACAATACAAAGACCAGTCCTAGATCTGATTGGAACCTCCCAGTAGTGTGTCAGATAAAAGGAACCATAGAACAGAAGATTTTGAAGAGGGACTCCAGGATGTTTGCAGTGATTTAGCTGTGTCTAGCTACAGCCAGCAGCCATGCTGCTTCTGCCATAAAAGACTAGTTACCCTCTCTTTGCAATCATGAGTTAATTAATCTCCCTTTCTCCCTTAAATTGCTTGATTTTGAATACTCTCTCACAGTAACAGTTAAGAATAACCATTATAGAAATTGGTACTGGGTAGTGGGGTATTGCTGTGAGATTAAGAGGAATGTAAAAGGGTTCCTTTCTCCCTGAACAAATCACTAAGACTTGTTTGTGTTTTGGATTTCAGCCATTCTGACCGGTTGAAGTGTTATTTCAGGGTGGTTTTAATTTCTACTTCCATAGTGATGAGGGAAGTGAAACATGTTTTATGGCATTTGTTAGATATTTGAATTTCATGCTGAAAATTTTCTTATAAATTCTAAAGATTATAAAAAAGGGATTGTTTCCCTCCTTGGTGTTCAATTTTTTTACTTGACTACTCTGGATATTAGTCCTTGTATTACATAAGTGGTTATTGAAGATTTTCTCCCATTGTTTGTAGCCTTTTGTTCATTTAACAATATCTTTTGCTGAACAGAAGGTTTTTAATTGAATGTAATCCTAGTTGTAGAGTGTTGGTCTTATTTACTTTGCATTTGTATTCCTAATGAAAAACTGTTGATTTATGGCAATCAGCTTAAGTGTATAATCTTTTCTTTTATTTTTCTATGGTTTTCATATTCTCTAGTCTATCATTGAGTGAGGTCTTTTACTTATTTAAAGTTTATTTTTTTAGAGGGTGACACATAAGGGTCTAGTTCCAATCTTCATAAAGTTATCCAATTTTGTCAGCATCATTTGTTGAAGATCCTGCTGTTTTTTTTCCAATGGTTTTTCTGGGCAGTTCCATAACAATCAGTTGATTGTATGTATATGACCTAGTATTTGAGTTTTCAATTCAAATCCATTGATTTATGCACCTGTTTTGGAGCCAGTGGCATGCTATCTTTAATTCTATGGATTTATAATACAAATTAAGGCCTGGTACGGTGAAAACACTGGAAGAATGTTTTATTACTCATGATTGGATTGGCTTTCCTGAGCATTGTGATCTTTCATATGCATTTTTAAATAGTTTTACCAACTTTTTGTGAAAAAGTGGTTAGAATTGTGACTGGCGTTGTGTTGAATATGTATATTGGTTTAGGTAGAATGGTAATTTTTAGAATGAAGATCATGAGATTTCTTTTTTCTTGTATCTTTTGTAGTCTTTTTCTTTTTAGTTCTCAAGTTTTCATTGTATAAGCCTTTCATATCCTTGGTTAGATTTATTCCAAGATATTTAATTTCTTTTGGATTAATGGTAAAATGAATTGTTTATGTCTTTCACATCTTTTTCATCCTTGATGTAAAGAAAATCACTGATTTTTTAACATTAATTCTGCAACTTGCTATTCTACTGAACTTATTTAATAGTTCCAGGAATTTCCTGGTGGAACTTTTAGAGCCTCTCAGATGTAGAATTATGTTATCTACAAATAGAGATATCTGTACATCTTCCTTTCCTATTTGTGTTCCTTATATCTCCCTCGATTGTCTTATGGCTGTAGTTAAGACTTTACATACAATATTGAATATATGTAATAAGAATGGAAAACCTTGCCTGGTTTCTGATCTAAGTGGCAATGCTTAAATGTTTTTCACTGCTTAAAATGATCCTTGTTGTCAGCTTGCTATATATGGCCTTTATTATATTGACATATGTTCATTCTATCCCTTTTCTCTCCTGAACTTTTATCATTAAGAAATGTTGAATTTTGTCAAAAGTTCATATTCACTCTATTGAGACGATCATGCAAGTTTTGTCTAAGCAATTGTATATATGATGAATTACATTATTGATTAGTATATATTGAATGAACCTAGTGTTTCTGGAATAAATCAATCTGGTCACAGTGAATGGTCATTTTGATGTGATTTGAATAAGAATTATTAAAATTTTGTTGATTATCTTTGCAGTCATCAATGAGATTGACCTTTGGAATTTTTCTTTCCATTATATTATTTGTTTGGGGAATCAGTGTAATACTGACTTCACAGAATGAGATGGAAAGTGCCCCTTCCTTTCTTTGTTGTGAAACAGTTTAAAAATTAGAGATGTTAGTTGTTCTTTGAATGTCCTGTAGAATTCTGCACTGAATCCATCCAGCCCTGGGCTTTTTTTTTTTTTTTTTTTTTTTTGATTAGGAGATTTTGAACTACTTCTTTCAATTTCTCATTTGTTAAAAATACTGTTTAAATAACTCCATTCATTCTGATTCAACTTTGTTATGCTGTATGTGTTTAGAAATCTATCCATTTCTTTCTGTTTGTAAAATTTGGCAAATATATTTTTGATGTGTGACCTTATGATTTTTGTGAATTTCCTTGGTATCAATTGTGATGCCTCCATATTCATGTCTACTTTTAAAATTTGGATCTTCTCTCTTTTGATTTTGGTGAATTTGGCTCTTTATAGTTCTTCATAATTTTTTCTAAGAGCCAGCCCATCATTTAAAAGATTCTTTGTTTTTCTTTTCTGATTTTCTTAATCTATTCCTGTCTATGATTTTTGGGATTAGGTTTGTTCTTGCTTCTCTAAAGCATTAAGATAGTTTTAGGACTGCTTTCTTCCTATCTTTGGGTTTTTACATATTTTGTTTTCACTATCACTAAGCTATAAGAATATTTGAATTTCCTTGCTTACTTGCAGTCCTTGATGGTGGCTTATTTTCTCTGCTGTAACATGATCTCCTCTCTCCTTTTTTCTGATAAGCGAGACATCTGGTTAAGTTCACAGACTTTCCTTCTGATCATTTGCAATCGAGGGGGTATGATTCCCCCCGAAGGGAAGGGCATATAGTCTAGCAAATAGAAAGTAAACATTTTGGTGAATTTGGCTCTTTATAGTTCTTCATAATTTTTTCTAAGAGCCAGCCCATCATTTAAAAGATTCTTTGTTTTTCTTTTCTGATTTTCTTAATCTATTCCTGTCTATGATTTTTGGGATTAGGTTTGTTCTTGCTTCTCTAAAGCATTAAGATAGTTTTAGGACTGCTTTCTTCCTATCTTTGGGTTTTTACATATTTTGTTTTCACTATCACTAAGCTATAAGAATATTTGAATTTCCTTGCTTACTTGCAGTCCTTGATGGTGGCTTATTTTCTCTGCTGTAACATGATCTCCTCTCTCCTTTTTTCTGATAAGCGAGACATCTGGTTAAGTTCACAGACTTTCCTTCTGATCATTTGCAATCGAGGGGGTATGATTCCCCCCGAAGGGAAGGGCATATAGTCTAGCAAATAGAAAGTAAACATTTTGCATTGGGAGACTGAACCCCCCCCCCATCGTGGTCTCCTACTTCTATTCCATCTACCTTTGAATATACTCTTATAATAAGACTCTAATTTAACAGCTTTTTATCTCTGGCCAGGGGGTGGCATTCAATACCCATCAGGATGGAGCCAAGAGCATTGCAGGACCATCAAAACTGAAAAAAAAAAATCAACAAACCATAATTCAGAACGTCAGAGACTTTATATCAACCATCTGGAACTGGGCAAGCCTAATCTCTCCCCATCCTGAAGCTCAGGGAAATTTGTGGAAGAGGGGTCGGTAAGATTGTAAGAGCCTAAAGATGGGAAGGAACAACGATATGAAGATACTACACACAAGTTAGAGCCGAAGCAATCATAATAGGACTTTGCATGATCTGCACAATGACCAACACATTATTGACCCCTCAAAGTCTGGCATGGACTAAAGGCACTAGGATCCTTAGAAGCTATAGTGTTCCTATACTTAAGGGGAACACAAGAAATAGTTCTAGGAAATGCCACTGAGTCCTTACACCTCATCAGAGAGAGGGACACAGAGGAAAGTTTGACATACACTTTAAAGGATGCTCCAGGGATGGGGGGAGGAGGCACTGGGAGATAGGGAGGGAGGCGGGGAAAGGAAGGGGAAAAGGGGGAGGGAGCAAGGGGGTCCAGGAAGGGGTGGAGGGAGGGAGGGGACCAGGGTACCTATTAAGTTTGTATGAGCAGAAATAAAAAAAAAGAATATTTGAATTTCCATTTTGATTACTACCTAGATTCATTCTTTGTCTATTAACATATTGTATAGCTTCGAGGAGTGTATATTTTCTATTTTTTGCCTTGTTATGGATGTTTAGCTTTATTCTCAATGAGAATAAAGGTGATTAGATGGAGAATAGTATAAAATTCCAATTTCCCTGTAAGTATGCAGTCTTGGTTTGTGGCCTAGTAGGTGGTCTGTTTTGGATAATGCTTCATGGACCGATGAAAAGAATGAGTATTTCTTCATGTAATGATGGAAAGTCTAGTAAATATCAGTTAGTTCTATTTGGTTTATGTTTTGATTTAGTTCCACTCTGTCTCTGTTCAATTTTTGGCCTGTTGATCTATCTATTGATGATAATGTGGTGTTTTAAGACCCTAATACTGTCATGTTTAGATTGAGTTGTTGTTTTAGATATTGTGTCTGTTTAATGAAAGTGGGTGAGCTTACATTAATTGCATACATATTTAGAGTCATGAAGTTTTTTTTATATTGTACTTATTTATTTTATGTGTGTGTGTGTATGTATGTGTGTTTGTGTGTGTGTGTGTGTGTGTGTGTGTGTGTGTGTATTAGAGCACACCATGTGTCCCTGTGGAGAACCAAAGGTGATTTCTGGAATCATCCTGGATTACTTATCCCTTCTTTTTGTGTCATTCTGGAATTTCCCAGGTTTTGCTCACCAAGGCTGGAAGTGCGGGCCCGCCATGGTTTCTGTCTGGGATCTGAACTCAGGACCTTCTGTGTGCAAGGCAGTCTTAACTCCTGAGCCATCTTTGCAGCGCAAGTCATGAAGGATTGTTCATTTGACAAATATGTGGTGTTCTTCTATGTCTCTCATGATTTGTTTTGGTTTTAATTCATTTGTGCCAGATGTTGCTTGGCTCCAGTATCTAAGAGTACCAGCTTTTTACCTTAAGATAGAACCTGTCTTTATAATGAGATGTGTTTCTTGAAGATGATAAATTGATGGGTTGTGATTATTAACCCATACTTGTAGGCTATAATTCTTGATTGGGGAGTTGAGATCATTGAAATTTAAGATTATAATTGAGAAATCTTTGTTGATTCCTGTAATTTTTTATTTTGATGTTTTTACATGCATATTTCTTTTTTTATTAATTTGTTAGCATTATTTTTTACTTCAAAGTTTTGGGATTTAATTAATCTCTTTCATCTTCTGTATTTTTTCAGTATCTTCGAAGATTTCATTTGGTGGTAATAATTGGCCTTTATTTTTCTCATGGAACATTTTTCATTGTTCTTTAATCATGACTGGTAGCTTGGTTGGATATAGCACCCTGTTTTGGTATATGTGATAATTCATGACTTAAAGAATGCTTCTCCAAGCTCTTCTGACTTTTCCTGTTCTCATTGAGAATTAACTACCATTCTTATAAGATTGTTTTTAAATGTAACCTATTTTCCCCCCTCTTGAAGATCTTATAATGTTTTCTTTATCCAGTATGGGCAAAGGAGGGTCAGACAGGGTGCTGGAGAAGGTTTTTGTACATGCTGATGCTGCTTAATTTTCTTAAATGCTAGATGATATATTAGCTTTATTCTTACCTCAATTAAGACTCAAAATAAAATTTATGAGTTATTATCCTAAATATCTTAAAAAGTTAACACTGGAGTTATAGACTTCAGATTTTATATTTTAATTGCTACTTAAATTAGATATGCCAGAGCAATGAGAGAAACTATTGTGCATGCATGTGTCCCTGTGAAGGTCCAAGGGGGAGTTTGAGAATCATCCTGGTTGCTTCTAACTCTTTTTGCTTCATTCTGGGATTTCCCAGTCTCTGGCCACAAGGCCTGGAAGTGTAAGCAGCTGCTCTCTTTGCCTGGAGTTTTTAAAGTGGAACCTGGGTTGAAGAACTCAGGACCTTCAGCTTAATAGAGGCAGATTCTTAACTCCTGAGCCATCTCTCCAACCCAGGAAAAGAAAGCTCTTAACCCAAAGTAAACAATGGAGAATGAGAATATAATAAGATAAAATATTTGTAAAAGTTCCAAAATTGAATCTTGTTTATGTAGTATGTTCTCTTAACCATGCTTTAAAAGAATTCATGATTATTTCTATACAATTTTAATTACTTGTATTAATGACAGTACTACTTTATTGCTTAAAAGGTGAGGCTAAAATGAACAATATATTTAATATGTTGCCTAAGATTATCCATCTAGTGAATGTTGGGTTCAAAAACTATTCTTACCATTGTAGTCTGTACGTGATGCAAAGAACCATTTTCTTGACACAAAGAAATTCCAGACAGTAAATATCTTCTGGTTCTTTTTATTATTAATATTTATTATTTATTCAATTGTGCGTGTATGCGTGTGTGCGCATGTGGGTATGTATGTGTATGTGTAGAATCACGGACAAATTCGGGAACCACCATGGGCCGCCTGCACCTCCTCGTTTACTCTACCCCGGGATTCACGGGCTCCGCCCTACCAGGACCAGAAACGCAGGCTGCCCCCGCTTCCGCCCAGCGTCTATATGTGGGGTCTAGGATCCGAACTCAGGACCTTCCGCCTGCCTGAGCCACCTCTCCAGCCCCAAAGTCTCCATTTCTTAAGAGTGACATATTCTTCCCAAATATTAACAGGAGTTAAGAATTCAAGTGGTGAGTTTATAGGTGTCAACTTATAGCCAAAAGATGGCAACTTATTTATTGCACAATATTAAGTAAATAATTTCCATCAATTTCACTTCACTTTCCATATTAATTTACTTGATATTTATTTAGTGAATTCATAATTTTTGTGATGCTAGAGGTTGACTTTCAAACACCTTCGTTCATGTTATTCATCACATCCTTCATAGGTTGGGTCTTCCACATCAATCAGATAATCTCCTACAGGCTTTCTCTAGGTATATCTCTGCTACTAATTCTCTACAAATGTGACTAGAGCTTGAATCCTCTACAAGGATTCAAGTCAAGCTGACATATATATTGAATTATACCACATTCTTGCTTCTATATGTTATTTACTATTACTCTCTTTCACATCTCATAGTCCACATCACTGAGAAACAAAGTAAAGAACATCATGCTGAAATAGGACTATTTGGGTGAGAGGAACAATAAATGCAGCAGACATTTAAGATGATCGGGAAAAACGCATGTCTTCTTTATTATATTTAAAGGAATAGAAATTTTGCACAAAATTTCCAGATATATGCATGCATGTTTAATGTCTAACTACAAATAAAATCCAGTGTTTCAAAATTATCATACTTTGATACAGATAAGTACTGTTACCATTGTATAGCCTCTTCAATATTTCCTTTTAAGTTAAAACTTCATGAATAGATACAGGTGGTTCTAGTACAAAGTTTTGAAATGAAAAAAACATGGACCACAGGAAAACTGTGTAATTTTAGGAGATGATATTATCTTAACTCTATTATTATTATGTATCCAATTGAAATGTATGTTCTTTAATTTTCTACTACATAAAATTTATATTTTCTCAAAATCCTAATCATTCAGCTAATTCTTCTCTGCCTGCATTACATCAAATGTCAGTATCTATGTGTGTTTTCTTACAAGTGTGTCTGTGTTGTTAGGGAGCTTTTCTACATCCAGTTCAAGAGTTGCAAGCTGGGTTTCTCACTTCCTGGAACGGCAAGACCCACAGGTGGTGCCATTCATTTAGACGCTGCAATCTTAAGCTCTACCTATTTGGATGCTTGTACCTTTCTGAATTCCTCCCTTTGGACACCAGGATACTCTCTGAGAGCTAAACCGACTGTGGAGAGCAATAATATAATTATTCTTTTGCAAAAAGTTCATCTACTGAACTTCCTTAAATGAGCTAGTGCAATTTAATTTTTGCACATATGTGAAAACATCATGCTTTGGAGTATTATTTTATTTCTGTCCTACACTCTATTATTTCTCAATTGTCTTAGTTCATAATAAGAAAATTCTTCTTTATTCTGAATATTATTCAGAATCTCTATATTTAATGATCTTTTCCTTTTTCATCAAAGCCACTCCTCTTTCATCTTTTTACAAAGTAATGTTTTTAGATTTCTGCCACATATACTAGCTAGCAGATCAGCACTCTGATAATGTTTTAACAGAGCTGATATTTTGATGGATTGATATGCAAATATCTGTAATCTTCCTTCCCTCTCTCCTTTTCTTCTTCCCCTCCTCCTTTCTCTTCATCTCTTCTTCTCACTACACTCCTCCTGTTTCTCCTGTCTCCTCTTTTTATTCCTTATTTGTTGTTCTTCCTCCTTTTCCTTGCTTCCTCTGCCCCTCCTATTTCCCTTCCTTTCATGATTTCTATTGCTCCCCTAAATGTCCTAATTTGTCTCTCTCTTTCTGCTTGCCTGCCTGTTTCTCTCTCTCTCTCTCTCTCTCTCTCTCTCTCTCTCTCTCTCTCTCTCTGTCTCTCTCAGATTTGAAATTGGGACTCATGCACTATCATTAAATTACATCACAACACTTTTTGGGATGTGATTAGGCTTAGTAGCACAAGCTACTTCTTTTTTTTTAATAATTAATTAATTTTTTTTCCACTCATACAAACTTAATAGGTACCCCGATCCTCTCCCTCCCTCCCCGGACCCCTTTGCTAGTTTCACCCTTTTCCCCTTCCTTTCTTCCCCCTCCTCCCCCCTTTCTCCCAGTGTTCCATTTACCCTCTCCTATCCCTGGTGCATCCTTTAGTGTGAATGTCAAACTTCCTTCTGGATCCTCCACTCTAAGGAGATGTACGGATTCAGTAGCATTGCCTAGAGCCCTTTCTTGTGTTCCCCTTTAGTATAGGAACATATTGTGGCTGTTAATCCCTTGCTTCTAAGGATCCTAGTGCCTCTGATCCACGCTAGACTTTGGTGGGGGTGTGTGTCAATAATATTTCTGTCATTGCGCAGGTCCTGCAAAGTCTTATTAAGGTTACTTCAGCCTTAACTTGTGTGGAGTATCTTGCATATCGTTGCTCCTCCCCATCTTTAGGCTCTTACAATCTTACCTGCCCCTCTTCTGCAAATTTCCTGAGCTTTAGGATGGGGAAAGATTAGGCTGGAGCCCAAGCTACTTATAACTTGCAATTTTCCTTTGCCAGACAATAACTGAGATCACAGACCTTATTTATAACTTTTAACAAAAGAAAGGTAGTGAAGATCTTTCTGCTTTGTTCAGCTAGAGAAGTGTCTATTTCAAGAAATAAGAATAGTTATGCTTTTGGGCTGGAGAGGTGGCTCAGGGCTTAAGCCTTCGCCTTGCATGCGGAAGGTCCTGAATTCGGATCCCAGATCCCACGTATAGACTCCAGGCAGAAGCCGGGGCAGCCTGCGCTTCTGGTCCTGGTAGGGCGGAGCCTGTGAATCCCAGGCAGAGTAAACAAGGAGGAGGTGGAGGCGTCCATGGTGGTTCGCGAATTCGTCCGTGGTTCTACACACACACAGACACACACACACACACACACACACACATACACACACAAACACGTGCGCGCGCACATACACACGCATATGCACACAGTTGAATAAATAATAATAATAATAAAAAATTTTAAAAAAAAGAATAGTTATGCTTATCCTAAATAGCTCTGATTGTTTACAAGTAATATGTGTTTGTCTATACTGCTTATTGATGAAAAGTCCTATAATGTACATGAATAAGTGGCAGATTTTCAAGATTTAAATATTTATAATAGGCTTTACAGTGTTACATTATCTAGTCATAAATTGGTTTTATCTTCACTTTTTGCTGATTAAGTTCCAAAATAACAAAAATGCAATTATTCCAAAATAGAGAACATAGAATATTGTTAAGTCATAAATTATGAAGAAAAATTTAACGAGATAAAATCAATACTTTGGAAAATGTTTTGGAATGCATGTTCAATAGAGAATAAAAAGAGGGAAGACACAAGATTGAAAATAATTTCAAAAGTAAGGATCAAGCAAAGCTTGAAAACTGATAACGAAGCAACTATTACAAACATTTGTAAACATTTGTCCCTTGGATTCCTAGCTTCTGACGTTCATGGAATCTTCAGAGTAAGTTCAGTTTCAGCTTTGCGTCATTGAGTCTTGTTCAGAATATACCAGATTATGCACTTGAATGATCATAAAGTATCTTCAATTGCTCCTGCTCTTTGAATACATCAATAATTAACATTGTGAATCACAATAAGACCAACTGGAATACATTCCTATGTACATAATCATGGACACAACATAAGAAACAAATTATGCTGCAAGTATGCCTGTATTGATTTTGCTCATGTTTTCTTAATGAGCAATTTAAAGTAACTAATAAAATAATATTTTTCACAAATAAATCCATACATTCTAATCTTATGGTACATAGGCTTTATTTTATGTCCTAGTTTACAAACATTTATCTTCAATAACTAGATCTTAAAATAGGACATGATATGTTGCTATTATCTAGTTATTATCTAGCTGTACTATCTATGTATCTATTATATATCTATCATATGTCTGTATCTTTGTCTATCTATTGTTTGATGGATCAATCTAAATTCATTCCAATGTATTCATCCATAGCCATACAAAAGTATCTCAAATATATGAGTTTTATTCTCCTGTCTGTTAAAACTGAATTGATACCTAAAGTGCTAAAATTTAGAATTCAGTATGATCCCCCAGAAACGGCACTCCGTTTCCCCATGAGACAGACTAATTTGAGCAACAATGACTTTGGAAAGGCAGACCCTGAGCTCCTGTCTGACCCTGAGCAGGGCATGGATTCCCGCCTGTGGCTATGCTAGTGCTCCTGTGGAGGTGTGTGTAGCACAGCAGAGTGCCGCATATTGTAGGATGTAGTTTGATCTTCCTTTACTCTGAAAAGAGAAGCTGGATTGTCCTCTAAGAGTGCTAACCCTAAATGAAGAAATCACTTTTATTTGCATGATTAATTCTTATGAAAAGTGTATATATGCACGACTAGAGCTGTTCTTCAAATGATTTGCTATCATATAAAGTTGCAAATTAAACTGTTTAAAATTAGAGACATGTAGGAGGAATAGGATATGCATTTTAAAGCAGAATGAGTTACTTTGATATCTAATTTGATAGAATCATCCTAATCACTAAAGTTTTATTTTTCCTTTCCTCTTCTTATGAGAAACTTCATATGCCAGAGTTTATTCTTATTTTTCTTCTTAAATGATTTAAAATGATTGTAAGCAAATATGTATTGCTCCATTTATATTATAATACTATTCATTTATTACTTTATGTGTGTGTATTTGTGTATTTGTGTGTTTGTGTGTGTGCACACGCACTCTATGAACATGTGTACAAGTATGCTTACCAATGTTTGTAGTATACAGGGCAAAGATTAATTTTTGGGTGAACTGTTTTCACATATCACCATATGGCCAACATATCCACAGGATCTACCTCTCCAGCCTTGGATTACAGATGCACTGTCACACCTTGCTTCTAAATGTGCACTGAGGAATCAGAGCACAGGTCTACATGTTTGCACAGCAAGTGCTTCACACACTAATTTCCCCAGCTCTGCAATATATAATTTTTATGAAATACTGAGATACTTTCCTTATAGCAGCTTTCTTCTGGAAAACATGCTAGATTAAAACCTTAGAAGTGGAGAATAATCTTGAAGTACAATTTCCAATTCCATGCAATTTTCGTATATTTGTTATTGCAGCTGTTCAAGTTATTATTGATAGTTTTCTAAATTATTTCATTAAAGATGATATAGCATAAGTAACCATAAAAAGAACTTAACTAGAATGTAAGAATTAGAGTATTATAAGTAGTCCATTGCTTAAAAGGAACAAAATACTTAATTCAAATATTTAATAGTATTTTTATTATTTTTCAGTATATGATATTATTAGCAATTTAAGATAAGTTGGATATATTAACTATTCTTTAGGAACATCTCTAAATGAAATAATATGGAACAGAATTTCAAATGCTTTCCAGTGATTTTTTTTAACATGAATCATACATGCTTAGTCTGAGAATCAAAATTTGAAGGAATTATCTTTAATCCCTAGAAGGTATTATTTTTCCTCTTTGTAGGATTCTGTTGGCTTGCAATGCATATCCTGCTATTTGTTATAGTCTCTGAACTTTCCATTTAAAAGCCCACGAATAATACAATCCTTACTCCTACACATCTATAAATTTTTATGTAATGAATGTCATCACAATCAGTAGAGTGGAATCTAATTAGATTGTCCATGTTATTACTGCATCATTATTAGTTAACAAATCAATTACCAGTTTCATTTTCCACAGTCATTCCCAGGACTTGTACCAAAATTAAATAGTAAAATTGGAAACAAAACACAATTATATCTAATGAAATAAACAATAAAATGATGTATTTATTTAAAAAATAAATTATATCAGAACACTTATCATTTGATGGGAAATACTACATAAATATGAACACAATGAATATCTAATATCTAATCTTTGTTTTTAGATGAATATCAATTCATAACTAGAATATCAGGGATTTAAAAATAATTATAAATACAATCCAAAATCTGTGAAAGCAAACAAGTGCAGTTGTATGGAATACTTTCTATAATGGAAATGTTTGAAAGGAAATATCCATTTATTCTAATGAAATGTTTTAATGCTATCACCACTGATATACATAACGTATTATTAAATAATTGAAATTAGACATTTTCTTCATTTAAATAATATATTACTTGAAGTATTTCAATAATTAAATAAGAGTTTCTTTTTAAGTTTACTCATAATGTGTTTTTCCTATATCAGTTTTTAAAAATTAGAAAAGCAGATTTTACGTACAATACATTATTTTTGTTGTCAAGGTTTTGTGTCTATTATATATTGATAAGAATATGTTTGAAAAAATCAAATAATATCAGTAAAATCAAGGATCATCATGTTTTTACCATTTTTCTCTTTAATCAGAATAGTTTGGGCTACTTTGGAACTTCAAAGTTTCCCTATAAATTTAGGATGTTTTTAAATATTTCGGTGAATAATGACATTAACATTAGTTTTGAGGGCTTTCTCTTACCAAGAGATTTTTCAATATCGTGTTTTAGTGTTTCATATTTTCATTGTACATGTTTCATAGATAACACTGGCAGATGCTGTGAATGAAATGTTTCACTGACTTTTTTTCAGCTGGTTTATCGTTTGTATAGTTTTCTTAATATAAAGAACTTGCTGAATATTGTGTGTCAACTTTTGTATCTACCTCCTTTTTTAAGTGTTTATTTGATTTAATTACCTGGAAGCTTTAAGGTTTTTAAGTATGTGATCATGTGGTCAGTAAACAGAATTAATTTCATGTCTTCTTCTGATATTTCTATCATTTTTACTTCTTTCTTCCAGCATGTATAAAATGTGAGTGAATCATGTTGAGTTATGACTACACATAGTATCTTCAAAGATTTTATCACATGGGATGTTGAAATTTGAGAGACATTTCTGAATCTATAGAGGTAATCCTATTGCTTTGTTCTTTTAGTCTTTTTATGTGCAATAATATACATGTATTGGCTTGTACAAATTGAACTATCTTTACATTTTTTAATAGAATTGAGAATTTTACTAAGAATTTTTTTCCTATATAGTGTTGCTATGAGAGTGATACTGGTTTTATAAAATTTGCATGGTAATTTTCTCCACTTTATGTTTTCTGTACTATTTCTAGAAGCAAACATCCTAGTTTTTCTTAATAAGTTTATTTTTGTGCATTGTCATCTATGTTCCAAGAACTTCAGAAGATTCAGAAATTATTCTCTCCTTCTACCTAGTGGGTTCTTGAGTTATAGTGCAATCATTGACTCATATAGAAAATATATTTAACCACTGAGTCATGTTACCAGCTTAGGAATTGTGCTTTTTATTTAATTTAAATACTTATATTCTAGTCCAATTTTAAGAATCTTTTTGTATGAATTTTTATACTTAACAATTACTAATGTGGCTGTTTGCCAAAATTCTTTTATTTTTGCCTTTTTGGGATCTTTTTCTACCCTCTTGTTTATTTTCCTTTTTTTTTTTTTTAGTGTTTTAGAATTTCTGTTTGACTATGTCAAACTGTATGTTTAAAACTAGAATCCACTTGTAAAGTCCCTCTTTGTGCATCTGAGATATTTCACTCAGTGTGATTTCTTCCGGGTCCAACTATTCACTGTCAAATTTCAGTAGCTCATCTTTCTTGAGAGCTGAATAATATTTCATTGTAAAGGTTCTACATTTTCCTTAAGTGCTGGGTCTGGCAGATAACGTGTGGGGTGCACCGATCCAGCTGATTGCACCCTGGAGCTGAGCAGAATGGTGAGTGTTGGCAGCCCAGACATCCCTCACCACTAGGGAAAGACAGGCCATGCCGGGAGACCTGTTGAAACAGAATCTCACTTTATTGTATCAGGCAGGCACTTATATAGAGTTGGAGGAAGGGGTGGAGGTATAGGGATGGGGCAAGGCGTAAGGGGCCAATAAGGTGTCACCACGGAAGCAGTAACAAGGCAGAGGTTATTTTTTCCCAAGATGTGCTGAGTCACTTTGATGCTGAAGTCACAGGACAGAGACAGGTTGCCAAACTTTAGTAAGGCTCAGGAAGTTCCACCAGGCCTCAGGTCCAGGCTCCATGTGGCTGAACATCTCACCCTTTTGTTTTTGTAATGGCAGACCAGAGACACGACCCCTGTCTTAGGTTGTCTCCTTTTGGAAGTCTTATCCATCATTGGGTATCATGTTCTTATGTCACAAGAGGACCATTCCACAACCTGTCTTAGTTTGTTTCTGGCTGTTTGGGATCTTACTCGTCATTGGGCATGTGGAGGGCTGAGGAGGGATGTTGGTCAGAAGATGGCCAGTCATAGGAGGAACTGGAACCCTGGGTGACAAGCCTGTGGTAATGAACCTCGACCTGGTTGATCTTTATTGCCTCTATGTGCTGTTGAATGAGCTGTGTAATCTTGTTGATGACACAGGGCCCAAGGGTAAGGAGGAGGAATAGGGGAAGGATAAGTCCAAGCAGGGGGAGGAAATAGGGCAAAAGCCCTGAAAGCCTGTCCAGAGTGAGTTATTTCGAAGGTCCCGTCACTCCTCTCCAGGTCTTCCTGGAGTCTCCTGATCTTATCCTGGAGGATTCCTGATCTGTTAGCGTAAAATCAGCATTTTTCCTGTAGGAATAAGCAAATCGCTCCCTCTTTGGCAGCTAACAGATCTAGCCTTCTATTTGCAAGACAATATCTGCCAAGGAATCGAGCTGCTGTTGGAGGTTGAGGATGGTACTGGACACAGCCTTTAAATCATTAATCATCTGTAAAGAGAGCTTTTGGTAAAGATGGACAGCAGTCCCTATCCCTGTAGTACCTGTGGCTACCTCCATGGATATCCTCAGTCTTACAAGTAAAGGTAACATCTGTACAGCTCTCTTGGGTCTCCCTCCAATATAATCAAAAGAAGGCACCAGAAGGGGTTCATCCCCAGGGATTATGTCCACAACGGGGATTAAGGAAGCAGAGGCACAGAGGCTGGTCCAGTTGGTTGGCAGGAAACTGTAAGCCATCCCTCCTCCTCAGATGAAGACCATCCCAGAGGGCGTACAGAGTTGTGAGTTAGGCTCAGTTATGCTTGACTCACAAAAAGAGGCATGAATAGCTCCTAAATCTATGTTGGTATTATCCAGGGATGGCGAAGCCCAAAAGCATGTCCCATTATGTGTGATAGGCACAAGTTGAACATGGATGGGGAGTGTAGCGGAACAATTACTAGGGTGACTTCCCATAGCACTAGTGGGAATAGCGAGTGTCTGGGGGCGGCCCTGCCAAAGTCAGAGCCAGCAATCCTCGGCAAACGAGGGGTTTCTCAAATACCACTTCCAGTAGGGATTCTCTCAAGGGATCAAGAAAGAGCTCACCTCGACTTTCATGGAGGGCAATAGGGTGATAATTAAGGTCTGGATATTGGGCCTGTATGAGTTCCTCTATACATTTTTCAACCTGTTTTTCTCTGACCTTATCTTGGACCCCCCCCACCATCGGAATACCCAATAGGGGCTACCATGTCCCAGCAAACATCTTGGCCTACAGAGCCGAGACAGGGGGAGGAGGCATATACCCCATCATCCTGAATAAACCCACTTGTGCCCCCTGACATCCTCGAATGCTTAATAGTACTCCAGTATGTCTTATTATTGGAGGTGCACTGTTGAACTGTATCATAACAGGCAGAGTACATAGTTTGATAAAAGTTGGAACAATGGAAGGGTCCCGGTTTGCCATCCACTAAAGGTATGATCTTAGGTTTTGTACGCAGACCCATTGGGATGGTATAGCACAGTGACTACAGAAATCTGAGTCTGTATCTCCACAGTCTTATCTCCACGGTCAATTGTGGAGGTAATCATAGAGGTCCCAGAAGGCTGTGTTCTATATGTTCCTCCCTAGAAGTCACAAGGCTTTCCCATCTGGTTGGCTAAGATGGATCAGGCAATGTGTGGATTTCTAAATCCTTCATCACTGGGTGGGTTGAATATTGCCATCATCAGAAGACTCAGCAGTTGTATCTTTGATTGTTTCTGGGAAGAAAGTAGAGGGGTAGTTCTCAAGGGTAGAACACTCCCCGGAGAGTTGCCTCTTTCTGGGGCAAATATTTTAGATCCCTCGCTGGAACTCAGATGGGTCACTTTTCATCCTGAGAGAAACACATCCAAATCCTCTTCCTGCAGTGAGGAGGGGGTCTGGTCCCCTCCAATTGATATGGGTCAACTGGTGGAAGCATATAGCTTTTGTGACCGTGTTGCACTCAGTTGTGGAGGCCAATTTGTCAGCCAGAGCATTTCCTTCTGACTGAAGGCCTGGTAAATTTTGATGGCCTCTGAGATGTTGGAGAAAAATGGGGTTGGCCCTTTGTTTAAGTAGAGACCAAGCTTGCATCATTAGGGGAGATATAGGGTTAGAATCTAATTTAATCAAGTTGGGTAACAAATTAAAAACATAGAGCTGTCAGAAGACAGATTAAATGACTCTGGTATTGTATCTAATGCAAGGACAACAGCAAACAGTTCCTTGAATAAGGACATGAGCCTCCCACGGATACCAGGCAGCAGGGCGGTTGCCACCTGGATTGATATTAACAGGAAAGAGCTCAGCTGCCTGGCGTTGGCGTAAGGAGGGAGGTGGATAGGGTGGAGCCACAGAGGGGTGATAAAAAGGATTAGTTGAGGGAGGAGTGGGAGGATCTGAAGGAGATGGACCCTTAGAGGTCCAGGTGGCACTTCTGAAAGGGTTTAGGAAGGGGTAAAGAGAGTCAGATCAGCAGGGAGAACTAGGGCTAGATTTTAGTTTCAGTTTTGTTTCCTTTTTGTCTTTGTTCTCATTATAGGTTTGAGCTTCCTTCTTTTCTCTCAGGGGTCTGGGTGGAAAACAGCCCTTTAAGGCAGAGACAGTCAGGATGGCTCCCAAAGAGGGATCTCCCCTTTCTCTATTTGAGCTCTCCTAATCAGAATGTCTACTCAATCCCATGTGTCCCTATCAAACAGATTACTCTCAGGTAGTCATGGAGCAATCTTAACAAACAGCCCCCTTTTTGAAGGGCCTGATAACTGTGATATGGAATATCTTACATGCTTACACACCATACACATATTCGATGTCTACAAAAACCTCTGAACCACTTACTAATCAAATTATTTTAGGGATGGGGTGAGGTGTAAGGGCCAATAAGGTGTCAGCACAGAAGCAGTAACTAGGCAGATGTTATTTTTTCCCAGGATGTGCTGAGTCACTTTGATGCTGAAGTCGCAGGCCAGAGACAGGTTGCAGAACTTTAGTCAGGCTCAGGAAGATCCATCAGGCCTCAGGCCCAGGCTCCATGAGGCCCAACACTTAAGAATTCATCAACTGTGGAACATCTAGGTTAGTTCCATATTTTTATTGTGAATAAAGCTGCTAGGAATATGGCTGTATATGTGACTCTGCTAGAGAACGCAGCATTCTTTGGGTGTATTTCCAGGAGTGGGACAGATGGGTCATGTGGTATTTCAATTTTTAACATTTTCAGGAACCTCCAAATTGATTGGCAAAGGTACGTAGGAATCTACAATCTTACCAGTAACGTATGAGGGTCACCTTCTCCCTGCATACTCACCAAATTTTGGTGTCTGTATTTTGGATCTTAGCAATGCTGACTGGAGTGAGATGATATCTTAAGATGGTTTTAATTTTTGTTTCCTTAGTGAGTAGGGAGTAAGAACATTTTAGAAGATGTTTGGTAAATATTTTGACTTTGTCTAGTGAGAAATTTCTTTTCAGTTCTGTAGCCCATTTTTAATGGAGTTGTTCACGTCTTTAGTATTTAATTATTCAAGTTCTTTGTGTACTTTGCCTATTAGTCTTTTAACAGAAGTATAGTTAGTGAAGATGTTTTTGCATTCTGTACCTCGCTTTTATGCTCTAATAACAGTCTCCATTGCTATCCAAAAGCTTTTTTAATTTCATGTAGGAACACTTGTTTATTGTGCCTTTGGTGTCCTTAAGGAAATGCTGGTCGAGGCCAATCAACTTGAAAATATTCCCTATTACTTCTTCTTGGAAATTTACAGGCTCTGGTATAATATTGAGATTTTTGATCCATTTTTGAATGTGTTTTTCATACAGGGAGACAAATAAGGTTCCAGTTTCATTCTTCTACATGCAGAAATCCAATTTTTCCAGCACCATTTGTTGATGAAATATGCACCTTTGTCAAAGATTTGATTTCTGATATACTTTGATTGGAAGTTTTAGTGATGGCTTTATGATTGATAACATTTAGCTACATAATAGGATAAATGGTCTTTCAAAGACGCTATAAGTATTTTATATGGCTTACAGAAATGATTTTCTTTTACTTCAAATCCTCATTAGAATTTGACTTATCTGTTTTATAGATTATGGTCATCTAAAAGATGTAAAATATTTTATTGTTGATTTAGACTTGACTATAACTGTGATCATCTATGATATGGAATATCTTACATGCTTACACACCATACACACATTATATTCAATGTCTACAAAAACCTCTGAACCACTTACTAATCAAATTATTTTATTCAAAATGTAATATGATTTTGATGTTTGTATCATATATATTGTTAGAAGCTTTTTTATTCCATTCAGTGACTACTCAGCTTGTCTTTCCAGTGGCTTTCTGATACAAAGATGTTTCATTCCAGTGGGTTTTGGTTTGTTGATTTGTTGCATTGTTTTTCATCCTTCCACTTTTTTTATTTATTTATTTTATTTTATTTCTTATATAAATTTTTATTTCCACTCACACAAACTTAACAGGTACACTGGTCCCCTCCCTCTCTCTACTCATCCACCCCCTATGCCCCCTTCCCCTCTCCTCCCCCTCCTCATCCCCCAGTGCCTCCCCCTCCCATCCCCAGAACATCCTTGAATTGCATGCCAAACTCTCCTCTGGGTCCTCCTCTCTGATGAGGTGCAAGGACCCAGTGGCATTTCCCAGAACCCTTTCCTATGTTCCATGTAAACATAGGAACACTACTGCGGCTGTCAGTCCCTTGCCTCCAAGGATCATAGTGCCTCTATCAAATGCTAGACTTTGTGGGGTCAATAGTGTGGTGGACATTGCGCAGGGCATGCAAAGTCCAATTATGATTGCTTCAGCCCTAAATTGTGTGGAGTATTGTGCTCTTATAATCTTACCGCCCCCTCTTCCACAAATTTCCCTGAGCTTCAGGATGGGGAGAGATTAGGCTGGCCTAGATCTAGGTGGTTGATATAGAGTCTCTGATGTTCTGGATTATGGTGTGTTGCTTTTTTTTTTTTTCAGTTTTGTTGCTCCTTCAATGCCCTTCACTCCATCCTGTTGGGTATTGGATGTCACCCCCTGGTCAGAGATAAAAAGCTATTAAACTAGAGTCTTGTTATAAGAGTATATTCAAAGGTCAATGTAATAAAAATAGGAAACCGTGGTGAGGCAGGGGTCAATCACCCATTTGCAAAATGGTCACAGACTTTCCTTCCTGATCATTTGCAACTGATGGGGTATGATCTTACCAGAAGGGGAGGGCATATAGTCTGGCAGATAGAAAGTAATCATCTTTCCACTAAGTTTAATCATTAGACCTAATGTAAAATCCACTTACTCCTATGTTAATCTTAAGGAAGATACTATTCCATGCTTTAAATTTTGGTCAAGTATTTTATTTTCCATTAACTTTATTGAATGTCTAAGTGTTGCATGAAACTCAGTTCCTTTCTTTCTGTTTTCCTTTAGATAGTTATTCAATCTGAGTAGCAACATTTTTTTAGAATGGCTTCATTATTTTTTCCACCATTGTTAATGTCCTTTTATAAATGTAGTAAGAATGGAAATGAAGGCAATATTCAGTGTACTTACATGTGCTTTATCTTTACTATGTATCTTTCACCTTCCTTTTCTCCTATTGTTTGAGCCTTTTCCTGTCAGACCTGCACAAACTTCTATTTATCCCACATAAGATTTATCTATTTGTCCAAGATAAGTTGCTGACAACTGACCAAAAAATTGATTTCATAAATTCCAAATTGGAGAAACAGAGAGATTATTGGAGTTTTTTATAGGAGTATGCATGAGTGTTTATCTACAGGAAAGGATAAGCCAAAAGCAGATGCATTCTTCTACTAGAAGCACTACAGATATTGGTCCAATGTTGCATGGGAATAGCTGATGAACTGTCAAGATTCAATTTTCTACATAATTCTTTAATTTGTAAGTCTTTAAACTGTTTAGAATGCATTTTATGAATGTTTAAATAATTTTACTATTCTTATTTTTCTATTTTCTCGTGAATTTATATATGGTTTGCCTGCAAGAGCATATGTTTTTGTGTGTGGGTATATGTACAAATATGCACTTGACTGTGCATTCTATAAAGGCACAAAGTGATACTGTGAATCATCCTAAGTTGCTCTTCTACCTTGTTCTTATGAACCTGAATTTCTTATTAAGCTGAGAGTTTGGTATTATCACCAATCTGGCTAGCTAACTTGCAATGAAATTTCTCAGTTTCCACCTTCTTTGACTAGAATCGTATGTGGGAATTCACACTGTCTCTACTTTGTATATATCTGGGGAATTGAATTCAGATACATGTTCTCATTAAGCAAAGTTTTTAGTCACTGAACAGTCTCTGCAATCCAAATAATAAAACATTTTAAAGAATATCTGGCAGGAGTGTCAGTATTCTTTGTGAATTGGAGAGATGGTTCAGGAGTTAAGTCTCTGCCATGAAAGCAGAATGCTGAATCCCATGTTAAATATCCAGTTGGAATGATGGTGGACTGTATTTCTAGTCCTGGAAAGGGTAGCCTGGGAAATTCCAGAGTAAAGCAAATAACCTGTAGAAGCAATCCAGGGTGATTCGCAAAGTCACCCTTGGGCCTCCTTAGGTCCATATAGTGCCCTCTGATACACACACACACACACACACACACACACACACACACACACCAAAAAAAAAAAGACACATGCACAGACACATGCGAAAAAAGGAATTTTCTTTGAAATACAATGAGCGTTATCTGTATTTTCAATATTGGATATGTAAGTTTTGGCTTAGTTGTACTTGCAGGAGTGATATATTTAATTATGTTACTAAGAAGCAAAAAATAAACAAGGTGTCAAAGAATAGGAATGTTGCAGACATCCACTGGAATCCAAAATAAACCATAAGATATCCAAATTCTCATGTGCTAAAATTGAGAATTAGACCATAGATACATAGGAACTTATAGTTCATTAGGGGATAAAATAACTTCAAGGTTAGAAGTAGATGAGAGGTTTAGGAAAAATTTGAGACACAAATATCTTATGCCTCATTATTCTTGACCAACTATATAGGTCATTAATATACATCTTCCTCCCTTTTAGTTTAGATTTTAATGACTTTTATTTGCATGATCGTCTCTTACACAGTGCCCTGGTGAAGAGGATTTTTTTATTCTTTCTTACAATTTATTCTTTCATATTTTAATCTTAATATTTTTCTTTCTGTACAATTAGCTTGGAATATATATTGAGAAGTAGCATCTGACTTTATGTCACATCAGTAGGTTGTGTGAGTAACAATTGGAATGAATAATTTCTTATTTGGGCATCTAGAAATAAGCAATATATATGTGTAACAATTTATGATTATGGAAAATTATTTGTAAATAGTGTTCTTATTTAGGTACATACTGAAAGCAATCATCATAGAGGTGACCATTCAAAAAGGTGTTATTCTTCATGTTCTGTTTTAAGAGTTAGAAAGCTTAGTGTAAGATATTGTTAAGAGTGTATTTTAATATCTTCATTTCTCTTATTAGAGTGTAATATTATATTTGATGCTTTTCTTCCCAATAAGTACAGTTATTGCAATACTGCTCTAGATCTAAAATTGATAATAGTCTTTAAGTAATGGTAGAGCAACATGGTTTTAATATTATATTACTATACTAATATTTATATATTTACTTATAGTTTTCTAAAACATAGAAACCTTTGATGAAATCTACAATTTTTGTAGTGCAAATTACATTGGTTTTCATCATAGAGAGTATTGTTCAAGGTCACAAAGGAAACAAAATATAGTGAGATTACAAATAAAATAAAATGTTCTTGTTTGCTTGAAAAACAAAACATTATTTTCTCCCTAGATTTTTCATCTGGATATAGTTATTGCTTTTGTTCTTATCACTCATTCTTCTTTACTTTGGGCTAAAGCACATTTATTGGTATAAACTGTTTCAAGATAGAGTTAAGATCAATAAAGGCCAAAAATGGAGAAAGTACAAAAGCCAAAGACATTACCTTAAGATTGGAACTTCAAATGGGAAAGCAGAATTAAGACCAGTCCAGATAATTCTTAAAATCAGCTGAAACTTTCATGTTATTCAGAAAGCCAAAAAAAGAAAGTCATAAGTATTCAGCTCATGTGAAAAAAAACCTTTAGATTGCTAATCTTCCAAACACTCAGCCCAT
This sequence comes from Typhlomys cinereus, assembly GCA_023101885.1. Taxonomy (NCBI): domain Eukaryota; kingdom Metazoa; phylum Chordata; class Mammalia; order Rodentia; family Platacanthomyidae; genus Typhlomys; species Typhlomys cinereus. The sequence continues at coordinate 5,994,284 of JALPQD010000029.1, forward strand.
TAAAGGAGAGTGTTGCTTTTCATTTAAACAATGTTTAATAACAGCTGTCTGATAAAAATTCCACATCTCCACAGCCTGAAGTGAAAGTCATTTCTCATGTCCTCATCAATAGTAAATATGTCAAACAAAAAAAAATCTCACTGAACATGACAGCGCATTAACCTGCAAAGCCACTGTTCAACATTCTCAGGCTCCTAATGCAAATATTACTATGTTTGACACAGTTTTAGACAAAACAGTGGAAATAAGTCTGTTTTGGCTTGTAAGAAATATGTAGATACCATCAACAGTTTTAATACTATTTACTTCCTAAACTATGTGCTAATTTTTTTCTTTTAGGTAGAGTAACATACTTTCTTTGGAATTAGATAAAAGACTGAGATAGGCTACATTAAAGAATGGGCACAGAGAGGGAAAGAGAAAGAGATGGAGAGGGGGGAGTGAGAGAAGGAAAAAGGATTCACAGACTCCGCCCTACCAGGACCAGAAACGCAGGCCGCCCCTGCTTCTGCCTGGTATCTATACGTGGGGTCACAGGATCTGAACTCAGGACCTTCTGCCTGCAAGGCAGAGGCTTAATCCCTGAGCCACCTCTCCAGCCCCTGTGGTTCTTTATCTTTAGGTATAACTTCATCAAAATATTTTACTGGTAAACATTAATTGTATATTTCGTATGAAAAATAGTCTTTGATTTTCTTGTGGATGGGTTAAGTTTGAACAGAATTTTATCTCAGTAATATGAATTTTTACACTCATCTAAAGATGCTTTCTTTCTTGAGATAATTTATGCCATTAAAATTTATCAGCCCATTAACCCAGATCTAGCACTAGCATTAAAAAATTGATAAAGAGGCTGACACCATCCTTTACAATATGTATTAGTATATGTTTAGGTATCTTTTCAAGGAATTCCTCAATCAAACAAATAATAAAATTTCTGTCATTGAACTATGTTTGTGGTCACAGTACAGAAATAGTAATAAAATTACCACCTTCTTTATGAAATGAAACTTTTTCATTATTTTAAACTTCCTGAGCAACTTCTGTATTTGTTCCTTTGCTTAACGGTTTTTGTACTATCAACTACCTTGCCAACTTATTTATGATATTACAATATTGAGTAGAATGATTCTTTCAAATACATTTTTACTTTGACAAGTGGATGGAATTTAGAAACACCTGGGATAATCTACTTGAATCTCATTTTGATTTATTGAAAGACAGAGAGACTTGTCCATGGCCCAGTGCACTTCACAAATAGAAATGGTCTTTGAATTCTGGCATGCTTTTATTTTTATTCATCTAAAGTCATCTTGAAGATTATGAGCAGTGAAAGTAGAAGTATGAAAGGACAGAGGAACAAATAAGGAACATTTGGGAGTGCCACCTGCTCTGTAAACATTTATAGAAGTTTTCTTTTGTCTTAATTTTAGACAGTCCTCCAGATGTTATGAAATAGCAAATATCACCTTTCTACCAACTTCATTACCATACAAAAATTGATCTTAAACATATATAAACATTAAAATCTCATCTTAATTAGTAATAATTATTTCTGAGTTTGCAATCACAGTACTCACGTCTATTTGTTCAATTTTTCTATCCTTAGTGCATCATAATTTAGGGCTGTCCAGAGTGATAATTTGGTAAATAAAGCTTCCTGATTAAAAATCTTGAGTTCAGAGTTTGATCCCTAGAAACCCACATGATGGAAGAAGAGCAATTAGTTCCAAAAGATCTCTAATTCCCACCCAAATTCCATAATATGTAATAAGCATGCATGATCTGTCTCCCTCTCATACTGTTACTCTTTCTGTGTTTCTCTATAGTTAAAGAAAAAAATCAATAAAAATTTTAAACTCATGGAATTCTCTTTGTATTGTTGGAGATAACACTAATTGATGCAGACATATGAACAAAGGATAATTGAAAGAAATGAATTAGGTGTATTGTCATTCTTACAACTTAATGCAAGTCAAAGGTATTCTTATTGAAGTTAGGAAATCTATGCATTATTCATTAATATGTGGTCACTAAATCACTATTTCAGCAACTCTCCCTGTGTGGAAAAAGGTTGGAGGTTGTTTTTCTTCACTATTCTTTCATATGAACATTTTACACACTGAATATGCCTTACAACTGTAATATTTGATAGAGTCCAATTGACAGAAAAATAGCTCAGTGAGTTACAGAATATGACAATTCTTTTTCCATTCATGAGTGTTCATGTTATAGATAATATAAAGACTATGATCTATGAAATTATATTGAGACAGTTTCATTGTTTTGATCAACAAGTTGCCAAAGAAATGTAAAAGTCATCTGAAGTAGAAGTGGAAAAGAAAGGAGGAACACACAGGGAGGACTCTGTGATAAGACCTGCTTTAGGTATCCCCATTTGTGATCCTCAAATATTATTGAAAAAATGTGTATCCACAATCTAGATTTGAAAGTGTTGCAAGCAAATGCGGTCTTTATATTCATGGATTGGGAGGGGAACATAGACTTTGAGAATTTGTTGTGTACTCATTGGATCATGAAATGTTTGAGGATAGTCTTCATGATACAAAGTGGAAGATCCTTGAAAAGTTTCCTTGTGGTAACAACCCAACATCCACTGGGTTGCCGTGCTGGCCTCAAGTGAGTTCAGGGAGTTCTGTCAACCAGAATAACTTAGTGCTTGAAATTTGAAAGGAAAGTCACTTTCTTACATTGCTGGTGGGAATGCAGGCTTATACAGCCACTCTGGCGATCAGTCTGGTGATTTTTAAAAAAGTTAAAGATTGAATGCCATTCTATTCTACTTCTTGGGAATAATCCCCCATAAAGCAAAAATTCACCTCAATGATACAAGCATAACCATGTTCATAGCAGCATTATTCACAATAGCAAAGTCATGGAATCAACCCAGATGCCTAACAGTTAACGAGTGGATAAGGAAAATATGATACATTTATACAATGGAATACTAATCAGCCATCAAAAAAGATGAATTTATGAAATTTGCTGGGTAATGGATGGAATTAGAAACAATTATATTGAGTGAAGTATCCCAGACACAGAAAATTAAGTGCCATATGTACTCCCTAATAGGTGGATACCAGTACCAAACCCACTTAGTGACATATTCAGAGATAAATCTCTGTAATACCTACTGTAATCACAAAGATTATAAACAGGAGGGAAGGAGAAGCAGCCCCCTCCCCCAGAAATTAGGAGAGAGGGGTCATATTTCAGTAGAGAAAATAGGTCACCATCAAGTATTGCAAGTAAGTAGTGAGACATCTGGTGAAGCGCACTCTCATTTTCCTTCCTGGTCACTTGTGACTGAGGGAGTTTGATCTCACCAATCAGGGAAGGTATAGTGACTGGCAGATAGATGGTAACCATCCTGCAAAGGGGAGACTGATCCCACCCTCCCCTCATTGTGATCTCTTACTTCTATTCCATGTACCTTTGAATCTCCTCTTATAGTAAGATTTCATTTAAACGGCCTTTTATCTTTGGTTAGAAGGTGACCTCCAATAACAATCAGGATGGAGCCAAGGGTGCTGCAGGAACAGCAAAACTGAAAACAACCACAAACCATAATCCAGAACACCAGAGACCCTACGTTAACCACCTGGAACAAGACCAGCCAAATCTGTCCCCATCCTAACTCTCAGGTAAACTTGTGAAAGAGGGGGCAGCAAGATTGCAAGAGCCTAAAAATGGGGAGGACCAAGAATATGCAAGATATTCCACACAAGTTAGGGCCGCAGTAGCCATAATCGGACTTTGCTTGGCCTGTGAAGTGACTCACATGTCAATGACCTCCCCAAAGTCTAACATGGATCACAGGCACTAGGATCCTTTAAGGCAAGGGATTAATAGTCATAAGAGTGTTCTCATACCAAAGGGGAACCTAAGAAAAGACTCTGGGTAATTACAGTTAGTCCCCCTTACATCTCACTAGAATGGAGGACTCAGAGGGAGATTTGTCATTCACACAAAAGGATGCTCCAGGGAATGGGGAGGGGAAGGAGGGGGAGACACTGAGTAAAAGGGGGTGAAAGGAAGGGGAAAAGGGGGGAGGGTGTAAGGGAGACTGGTGAGGGGTGGAGGGAGGGAGGTGAATAGGGTACCTTTTAAGCTTGTATGATTGGGGAAAAATAAATAAATACATTAAAAAATACTGTTGCTTCTTGCTTGAGTGTATCGTGTTCAAAGACAGAAGAAGCCGAGTCTAAATATAAGAAAAACATGTTATTACGTTAGAAAGGCTCTGAATTCACACTAGGCACTTCCAACAGAGTGATGCATAAAGTCCACAATGCACATGAAGTTCAGGCACCTTGACCTGGTAGTTATGGAAACTTTGTGAATAGACTAAAGAACTTTCTTGGCTGTTTTTGTGGCTTGAGGTTTACTCCTTGTGCTTTCCCTTGACTCAATATTCACTGATGCCTTGAAAGCATACTTCCTCTTAACAACAGTTACAGATTTGGAGTTCAAAATGTGGAATGATTAATCCTAGGCTCTTTCGGAGAGTAATGGTCAGTTTACAATTTCCTTCATATCTCAGAAGGTATTCATTCCTTTTGCTTATATGCATTCCCATCTGTCAGTACTTTTCTGGTTATATTTATTGCACATGATACATTTTGTTTCATGCTTCATTTTATGGATTCTACATGTAAGATGGCCTTATATTGAGACTGTGTGAATGAACAGATTTCATTAAAATGATAGCACACAGATTCCTGCCTTTGCCAGCAAGCCATAGTGTCTGTCTGAAAACTGCTATTTCATGGAAACTGTTTCTAGCCTCTAAACTTAAGCAATGATATGCACTAAGAATTTTCATGCCAGCAAATGGCATATTCTAATTTCATTGCTTTAATACTTTTTATTTCCACTTGGTAGAGTCTTACAGTATTTCCCAGGTTGGTATTGAATGTATTGCTGACAGTATTTATTATCTTCATTAGTGGATGAAGTATCAGCAATTACTGTTATTGTTTTCTCCATGTTCTTTTTTGTAATAGAAAATACGGACTAGGGCTCTTGGAATTATCTGAACACATGTGGCCATATGGTGATATTATTTCATAACAGATATGATTAGGTACAGAAATCTACTGTGAAACCCAAAAGAAATTATTCTGTTAGCTCTGAATAAAATTTGAGGGAACACAAAACCTCTTGTTCCATATTGAATGTACCAATTTAAGAATTGTCAGCCCTAGGCTTCAGACTTGGGTGAGAGAAGTATGTAGTAAAAGAAACATATGTAAATTTCTTGTATGAAATTTACTGAGATTATACACCTTTCCCAATTGTGTTAATCTTGGTTAACAAATAATTCTTTGAATATTATAAATATATGAATATATTTTTACAAAACTCTTAAATTGGATCATGGATAGTCTCAATATTTAATACGTACAAATGACATAACTTAAAATTCTTTGGTTTGCACTCATTTATGGCCCTTAATATTTTGAATATCTTACATCATTCTTAATCCAATTTATCAAAGTTTCAAGCACATTCATAAGGCAAGGAGGTATTAATATCTTTTCTTGTCTATCTGAGAGAAAGAAAAAATAGATATTGGCAAAGATAATAATTTATACAAGGAAAGTATGAAATGGGGTTTGTATAATACTGAAACAGAAAATTCAAACAAATACTCAGAATCGATGTACTATAATGTATTCTTGAGAAAATAACCTTAGTTATTGTAAAGAACATTAATCCACGGATCAAGCTTTCAGTGGCAAAGGTTCTGTTATTCTGATTCAGGTAGAAGCATTTCTGACTTGGACTGGATATATTTTAAAGGAAAACATATTTGATTAACTTTAGGTGTCAACACTAATAGGAATTTCATAATTGATTAGATAGAAGAGAAGTAAAATGTCCAAAATATTATCTTAGTTTTTTATGAAAAAAATTTATTCTGGTGGAATTAGTGAGTAAGAGAATTTGACTCTCAGGACATGAAGTGAACAACTAACCCTGTTTATTATATTGGATCAAAGTGTAAAAATTACATGTTAAGAAAAGCAATGCCATCAATCTGAAAGAATTATGTATACATCAGAATTGGATTCAGAGATAACCAACAGTTGATTCAGAAAAAAATTGTTTAAAGCAGATTGGCTGTGATCTTGGTGAATTCTGACACTATAATATCAGCACTTTGAGTCAAGAAATAGCATAAAAGAGAGAAAATGGTTGTGAAAATAGGTGTATCAACAAAGTACAGAGTAAGGGACTTTGGAACATTTCATTTTGGAATAAATGTAAAATGCAATGATGGTAAGAATTATGTGAAAGTATAAAACATAATTCTTAAAAAGCACATTAAGTCATTTTAGAGTTGCTTGGACAAACAGTCAACTGGAATAGGATGAAGAATTAATGTCATGATATGAAACCTTATCTGTAAGCAAGGTTTCTGTGAACACTTGACCATCAGCATGGTCATCAGTCAATATATTTTGTACACTCTCTTCTTTCATAAGGGATGTTATAATTTATTTAGGTAGTTATTTACTTTTGTGTGTGTGGGTGTGTGTGAGAGAGAGAGAGTGAAACAGAGAGAGAGAGAAAGAGAGAGAGAAAGAGAGAGAGAGAAAGAGAGAGAGAAAGAGAAAGCACCTGCAATTTTTGGCATACATGTCAAATCAGAAGACAGCTTTCCACTTTTTCTATCTTAGCCCTTCCAAGGTTTAAATTCAGGTTTGTGATCAAGTATATTAAGAGCTAAATTATCCACCTATCTCCTGGTTGTATCTATTATTTGTCGTACATATTAAAACTTTATTTTAAGATATCTAGTCCACTAAAATTCACAAAAGCTACAAAAAAGGTATTCTACTGTGCTCCAATTCAGAATCTTTATTTTATTTTATTTTTTGGTATTCAGGTATGAAATATATCCGTGACTAAACTTATCTAGAGTAAACAAATTTGAATTTGTTTTTATTCCATTTAAATATATCCTTGGTTCCCTATTTCAGTATTCTTCAGTTTTGCTTTAAACTTAGTATCCTTATATGCAACAATGTATTTTGAATTATTTACCTCCAAGGCATTTTTTTTTTACATTTTCAACATAGATCTATTCTGTTCTCATTCTGTTAGCACATGCAAATGTTTAAATCAGAACATTAAACACTCATAATTCATTCAACTTCTTTTGTGCTTCTTTGCTCTTGGCCTTCTGAAAATTTACATGAATCTTTAATTAATTAGCAATAAGCATAGTTAAAATTCCATTTACCTAGCATCCTAACACAAGCGTTTTTAGAAACCAAGATGATGCTTTTTACATGTTTAGTCAAAAAATTTCAAAGTAACAGTGGCAATATTTAATAATAGATATCACTAATTGTACAACAGAGTTCCTATATTAAAGTCATTCATTAGTTGGCATCCATTCTAAAACTCTCTTGTGACTGTGCATAGTTAAGAATCTGATGAAAGTTAATGAAATTTCTCTTCAGAACAATAAACATATGCCCAAATAACACATTGAAATTTGAAAATTCAGGGAAGTACCATAATATCATGGAGAATCTTTGTTAGATGATCTGTTCGAGTTGTATTTCCTTTTCCTTCTTTCTTCAATAACTTTCCGTTATTAAATACATATTTTATCAATATAAAGAAAAACTCACTGAATTTTAAATTTTACTTCTAGCTATAATTATCCCATTGAAATAATTTATTAGGGAAGAAGATTTCATTTTAGGGAAACTTCCACATAACTGTGACAAACAAAATAGTATTAATGAAGAATGTTTTATACATGACAAGTATTTGTCTGTACCTGAAAGGTCACTGAGCAGATACACAAGGAGCAACTCATCTTTGACAGGATACCTGGAAGTAACTGTACAGTGTCTTTGTGAAACTGTGTGTCCTACCAAGGTCAAGATTCCATGAAAATCAAGAGTCTGGGTGCTATTCTTTTGATACCAGGCAAACAAATGTGATTCTCTGAGCCTTCTTTCTTACTAAACTTGGTGAATTTTTTTATTCTTTCATAACTTGGATTATAATCTTAGTTGATCATTATCTATATAGTAGCATTAAAAATTATTCACAGCATACTTATTTTATTAAAACTTATTAGTATTGAATAAGTTAATGATGGAATGGTTTGCAATGATGAGATGCTTTTTACATATCCAAACTGTTCATTTAAGTAAGCATATATTTGAATTTTGGAATTAAAGAAATCATAGAAATAACCAAATAATAAGCATAATCATTCATAACAAATATAGTGAGAATTTTTTTACTATATATTATAAAATCTTTCCTGAAAGACATAAATAATGCAGAAAAATGCAGGAAGATTCTGTGAAATTCTTCAGATGATGGAAGAAAAAGTATTTGATATGAGAAGTCATGCATAAAGGTTACATACATTTTTGTGTCATAATTTTTATTATATTCTTTAAAAATAAAACACAATAATAATTTATAAGTGAAATTACAGTTAGTCAACATAAAAACAATTAATAAGTAATGCTTACAGAAATCAGATAAAATTCAATATGTAGCAAATCATCCATCTCTAAGATTATTCTTATACTCAGTCACTTGGAAATACTTGTAAAGATTTTTTATGTGTAATTTTAATAATATCACTTCCTTAATTTTTGTAAGTGCTTTCATTTAATTTTAATGTGTGCATATTTGCTCTCACATTTGTTTACCTGAGTTTTATTTGTTTGTTTGTTTGTTTACTGTGTGTATGTGTGCATCACAGGGCACTGTGTGTCCCATGGAGGATGAGGGGTGACTTTGGGAATCACACTGAATTACTTCTACCTCCTTTATGCTTCGCTCTGGAATTTCCCAGGCTCTGCTTACCAGGGCCCGAAGTGCAGGCCATTTCCAACTGATGTTTTTTACAGGACCTGGGATCTGAGCTCAGGACCTTCTGCATTTGAGACAATCTTCATTCTTGAGCCATCTCTTTAGCCTGATTTTTATTTTATTTTGGGGGAAAATTTTTTCAGTGTTAGTATGATTATTTTTTCTTTTGGAGAATAAAATTTGAATATTTTTGAAAATTTCTTCAACATGTACAAAATCTATAATAGCTGTAGAAAAATTTTATATTCTACAAGAATTTTTTAATTTATGTGACAAACATATGACTTTCAATTAGCTATTACACTAGTCTAAAATTCATTGAATATTCTCATTAATTTTCTAAATAGTTCTTCAGTCAATAATTTTTATTTACTTGTCAGATGTTGGTGTTTCCATCCTACAATATCTGCAAGATGGATTCTTTGAAAAGCCCCTGATGCAGAATATTCAGAAACTCAGACATGGTGTATAGTATACACTAAACCTGCAAGCATCCATTCATTCATTAATGAGGATGAGTTTAAAGGGCCATAGCAAGAAAAACTGAACAAATCATGGCTGTGGGAGGAAGGGAGTCATGTTCTCCAGTGATGCAGCCCATGTTGATCTTCCATGGGCAGCTCTGGTTGCATAAATGGCCCTTGTTAAACCGGTTCAAACAAGAAAGAAAAATAGAACTTCACAAAAAATACAAAAGTTGGAGGCTGGTTGGCAGGTGCCATGTCACAGTAAGGGACTAGGGATTAGTGTGAACAAGTCCGTGTTCTGTTAAAGGATAAACTACCTCACAAAGAGTTAATTCTTAAAACACAGAACAATAGAAAGTGCCTGAACTCTATCTTATGATCTATTAAACAATGACATTGGTAATATGTGGTGCAAGTCTTTTGTAATCCTAGTTTTACTAGTAACTCAGAAAGGCAAGAAGAAAACTTTTTAACAAATTAAGGTCAACCATGCTAAATTTGAAGTCTTGGTGAAGAAGTAACTTCATGATTCCTTTTCTTACTCCCTTGTGAGGCACCTGTATTTATTGCTGGAATATACAAAAATTAGGAGTGCCAAAATGAGCAAAACTTTAAGAACATATGCTTCAAACTTCAATTTCTGCTTTAAGGCAATTTTTATTGCTCCCAACCCCATGGTTCCTCTTCTAGTTGAAATTAAGCATACAGAATTTGAATAAATTAACTATATTCTTGATAAATTTTCTTTCTCCCTTTTTATTAGGTATACATTGCAGAAGAAGTACACTTGTATACTTTTGATAAAGTGCACAAGTATTCTGATGTCTAAGATAAACTTATGAAAGGCCTTAGAAAACATTTTTTTATCTTGACTGACATAGTTATATAGAAATGGCCTAACAAACACAAAAAATATCAATTCAAACAATATGTAAAGGGGTAGGAAAATCTTATATCTGGAGATAACATCAGTATGAATCTCAATGTACAATTACATCAAAATATCAGATATATAGATACACTAAATTATGATCCATTCAAAAGAAAAATGTAAACCACACAAGCGTTCTTTAAAAAGATTTGACAGAAGGCTCCAAGAAAAATACAATTAAATAACTGTTTGATTATTTAACAGAGGGCTAAAAATCTTGTGTGAAATAAACAGAATATCGAATGAGATGATTTTTTAAAAAAAGTACCACATAGTATATATTAAAATTAATATGTTAGTGTAGGATTTAAAGCAAATGTGATAAGCAGAATATAGGGTCTCCAGTTTTGAATATAGGACAGTGGATATTTTTATGTCTGAGGAACAAGAAGTAAAAACCATAATGTTCAATTTGACAGTGTGTACAGTAAAATGTGCCCTCATACATATATCTTAAAATTGGAATGATATGGAGATGTATGAACATCATATAAGGGAAAAATGTGAAGTACTACACATTTTTGGAAGTTTTTTTTAATAAAAAAACACCATTTAAAGTCATTCACAACTGCTAGGCTAGTATTGCTGAAGACACTAAAGGAATTGCATACAAAAAAGAAAGACACACAATTTTAAAAGCTGAGGAAAGAATAATATAAAGAAGAAAAGATAAAGGGGTAGGAACTGAGAAATTAAGTAATAGTTCAACTCACAATACACAAAATCCATTACATAAAAGAGAAAGAAAATAATCCATGAAATAATTAAAAGTAAAGAAATTAATAAATCACCCTGAGTAACAACCCTAAATATAAAAGACCTTAATTTTCAGTCTAAGAGATTAGACAATTGTATAAAATTAAGATGCCCCCGTTTGTTATCTGTAAGATCTATAACTCAAAGGGGATGGAAAAAAAATATTAGAATCAAAAATGGGAAAACTTTCTGAGATTCCTTCATCTAAAAATGGCAGGTTAATTAGCCAAGAATAGAGATGCTTACAGACACCATGGTTTCAATCAATCTACCTGCTAATAGTCAGCTATGGATGAAATCACTCATGACTTTGTCTACTGCAATTATAGAAATATGAACAGAAAATGTATCTGAAACAATGTTTTCTTTTTTGCATTGAATGTTATAACCAACTATAAAATCCATTAAGTTGATTCTTATGTTTCATTGCTTTCTTTCCAAATGTTTTCTTTCATTCTTTTATTGAATCAATTTCTGCTTTGTGATTTTTCCTAAATCATAGCGAATATTGCTAGTGTATATATCAGAAAGTTTTATATCATATCAATATGTTTATTCATTAAATAAAGTTGCCTGCAGTTTCAATATATTGTTCCAGTATTCAAAACATAGTCTATTGATTGTCAACTAGACAATACAAATAATCTGTTCAGATTATATTTAATGGATATGTTTATCATTCAAACAATTTAGTGTCACAGTAAATTTGTTTTGGGAAGTAAATCTTATGATTCTGATGATGTGAAATATCAAGTTTCTCTGGATTGCATGGATATTATGCTAGGTACAAATTTGAGTTATGATAAAAGAGAAAAGTGCAATAACAAATGGAAAAAATTTTATAAAGGAATATTTTGTCTGGAAACATGATAATGCGGTGGAGCTTGCCCTACCCACATTTATGGCATTCTGGCTAATCTCAAACACTCATTAATCACCAGTAACAGATGAGATAACATGTAGACTCAAAGATGAACAAAAACCTGAATAATCTCTATGCTCAGAAATAACCACCTTTATATTTTAGTTAGTGGGATGGAACTAAAACAATGAAGAAAATGAAAGACATCCTTTATACAGAAATGATAAGTGAATTTGTAGAAAAATGAAACCTGAGAGTAACAACATTACCCTTGTAAATAAAACATCCAAGAATTCTGGCTATTAGAGTAACACTTAAGGGCTTTACAGAACCATGGGGCACTTTATTCAGATATATATTGTTGACATGAATAGACATGTTCCGGGCACTCTGTGTAGGCAGAGCCAGTAAGGGTCATAGCTTTGGGAGGAGGAGATAGTTGATAACAATAAATTTTTGTAGCAGATATAACAGATGAAGACATTCCATAGAAGTTCTTTTTTAGAAAATTACAATTTTACTTAGAGTTAAATTCATATTACATTTTGATTAATTTGTTGATGTTACAATTCAATGAATAAGGATGGCTGCAGAGACACTATATATAACTTGTCATTATAGTCTGTGACAAAGATAATCTTAGCATTTACATAATCATATTCAGGTGATACCAACTCTAGAACCTTTTATGCATGTCTGTCTTTAACAGATATACATATAAGTAAATAGATAAGTGGATGTACTGATTTTAGAGAGGTGTGATAGACTGAGTAACCACCACCAAAGTATGTCCACATCACTAACACCTGACTCCATGAATTTACTAGCAGTGTGCAAGATATACTAACTTTGAAGATTCAGTTAATGAAGGAATAAATGCAAGATGTGGAAACCTTACTCTTCTGAATATATCAAAGAAATAATAATCACCACAAATTAGGTAAGAGTCACAAAAGGAGGAACAAACACATTTTGTTTATTAATAGAAAACTTTTAGGTTATCACAATGGGAATGATATTTGTGAGATGATGATAAAAGAATTCATGATATATAAAAAGAACATGATTTTTTTGAAAAGTTTTATTCTAATATTTTAGGGATATGTTATGAGTAATCCAGCTGAAGAATTGTCCTTGCATTTTCTATTTTTGTGATGGATGGCTTATTTTATTGTATGTCAAACAGATCAGTCCTTTAAAAATAAAAGTGTCACTTAATAATCGCTATCATATGAATGATGGATATGGAAATAGTTGTTATTGTATCAGTAATTACTCAAAATAGGATCAGAAATTTTATGAATTAATCAAATTGAGTAATATTTATAGTTAGCTGATATTCATATTTATAGGGAATATTTTAGCACTTCACTTTTTCCTCTGACCTCATCATATTTGCCATGATACATAGTCACATATAAACATGCACAAACATGTATACTTAACACACAGATAAATGTGTAAGCACACATATATATTCAACACACACACATGCAAAACATACATACTACATATTCTACATCATTTTTAAAAAAAGAATGTCTTCATTTCTTCAGGGAAATGCTGGTTTCTTCTGTTGGCTGACAGTTAAAAGGAATACTCTGTCGTGTCTTTAAGTAGAAAGCAGACACAACATGATAAGAAGTAGAAATGTGAGAACCATCCTATGAAGATGCTGGGAGTGAAGATGTTATTAACTTTTGGAGCATTCTCCTTCCTCTTAACTTCTACTTTTCTGTTACTTTTAATAGAGTTCTAAGGCTTGGGTTAGTGAGAAAAATTCAACATAAAAAATTTCTAAGGATGAGGTTACCCTCAGAGATTTGGGACAAGTATCTATAAGATAAGAAGAAGACATCTAATAATAGGTGTTGGAGGTTTTTTATGACCTGACCTGCACCTCTCTTAATTGCATTTACTTTATAAAGCTTTATATAGAAAATTCAAGAGTAAAGAACATTGAATTATTACCATGTCCAAATTGAGCAGAATGAATTATAATCGTTTTTTAAATTATACTTAAAATATTTCCCATTATATAAGCATATAATGGGAAGCATATGATGTGATAAAATAGCCTCAATGGGTATAGTGAACAGTAAGACAAATGCATTCAATTGCATGAAAATACATTTCTAAACAGGATATTTATAGGAAGGTATTTTTATCTCAGCCAATTAGAGAAAACAATAACTATTTATTATATTGACTCAAAAGTCAATACTAGAAATATTGGGGGAAAGATGTGTGAGAAACAAAGCAGGACAAATGGAATTGTGAATAATTTGAGAAATTGTACAGTGAGACTTGTAAATCTCTTTTACATTTTGAGAACACAAATATCACTGAACACTGAAGAAATAAGAGTTGTCATGTTAATTTGTAGGAGACATCATAGTTGTTCCTAAATCTCTAATATATTAATTCTTATAAATTATTCTTTTAATATCTAAGGGAAGAATGCAAAAAACGAGAGAAGGGAATCAACTGTGTTTTCACTGGAACATAGGTAAGTGTCAGAATTTTTTTTTAACTGCAAGTATGTTCGGTTTTAAAGGTTTTACTCGTCTTGAGCTGTCATGAGCATCAAGCAGATCACCAGCAGGTATTTTATGTACAGCATGTGGCACAAAGGCAGCCAGTGCCCATCCTCACATAACTTGGCGATCAACAAACCATCCACCATTGGCAAAATCTATAAAGGGTTGCTGTGTGTGTGCTCACTGCACGTTCCAGAGACAGGCTTCCACCATCCTCACCCTTCCGACATTACCACATTTGTCCTGTGAACACACTTCAGACACCCGTATGGGCCTGGGAAGCAGAAGATGCTGGTGCTCAGAGATTGCAATCTCTCTGGCCTAGCTGAAGACAAACTCCCTGGAGTACAGCGACGAATCCAGGTGGCTGCAGCAAACCCCAAATTGTTCCAGAGATAAAGCCCCATTCCTACCTAGACGCCACCAGGAATGGCCGGGACATCTTTGAGGCCAGCAGCTCCTGCAGCAGGGAACAAGTGAGTCCCTCTGCTGCGGCTGGAGAATGCTGCTTTGGAGATGCCTGTGTCTACCTGCACAAGGACACGTGTGAGATATGTAGGCATCCCTTCGACCTAGAGCAAAGGAAGGCTCTCGAGAAGATGTGTGTCGACATTTGAACTTGAGATGGAAAAGGCTTTTTGTTGTTCAGGTGAATCACTGTGCAACATCAGAATGGAAATGATCCTTGAGGAAGTGTCTGCCACTGAGGAGGTTCTGCATTCCCTCCATCTGCAACCACACCTACTGCTTGTCTTATATCTCACAGAGGAGGTGTGCCAAGCAGTTTGAAAATCCAGAGTGCCTTGAGATAGCAGAGTCTGTAATTTTTTATTGGGTAAAAGATCAGAATACAAAGAACGAGTTTATTGAAGCTTTCTAAGCTTGTAAGAAAGCTTGTATTGAAAAAGCTTGTAAAAACATGGAGCAAGGCAAGGGGACTTAGCTTGCGGTTTAGCAAGTGCTTTATCACTACGTTTACCCTGATGGTCGCCTAACAAAGCCAGAGAAACTCCTCAAGCAGCTTAGTTCTGAAGGCGATGCGAAGTTTTGTAATTCAGTGTGACTCTGGGACTTTTTTTGAGAACTGAGAAACCCAACAGATCCCCAACATTGAAAATGATGCTCTGACAGAGCTTGAGGGACCTCGCCATGCATCTTTCTGGAGTAGAGCCATGTGAACCCTAGAATCATTGATAACTCCTGAATTTTGAGCTACTCAGCCCTAGCTTTTCAAACTAGGATGTGTCTGTAACTGACCCATGTGGCATGGTACTTGGGTGTGAGCACCATGATTATTCCTCTCGGTATCTCCACTATTGCAGACTTGGCAAGAGGGAAGGGTAGACAATAACCTAAGAAGTATGGGGATTAACTACTTTTATAGTTGATCTCATAGCTGGTATCCCAAGGACTAGGGATACAACTAAATGATCAAGCTGTATATATGTATATATATGCATATATACATATATATACATATACGTGTATATGTATATGTATATATACATATACGTGTATATGTATATGTATATATACATATATGTGTATATGTGCAGCTGCTTATATAAGCAGCAAATCCATTTTTCTTACTAAAGGTGTCTCCAGCCCTATGGAAATTCCAATGTAGTGAATGTTCCTAACATAATGTTGCAACCTTGGATTTCACAGCGCTCTGTGATATAATAAGAACACCTGTGGTCAGGTGAGTACTATATATGTAGAATGGACCCTTGGATTTACCATAAGGATAACCAGGCTGGAGTGTGCAGCTAGAAGTCTGGGAGATTCCTGAATTGGCAGTAGCAACTGAGTAGTTGGGTATCCAGGGCCCCAGAGGCCTCTTGTGTGCCTCCAACTAGGGACCTTCAGAGAATCCCAGTCCTTTCCCTGCAGGCTTTGTATGGACACTGGAAGACTGCTGCAGGCTATACTCCCATTCCCCCCACCCCCCTTATCTGTGAAGTCTGACTGCTTTAGTATTCTTTAAAAATTGTCACAGCCCTGAGACTGTTTCTGACTCAGCAATCATGCCTCCCCACAGGGAACTGAGGCCAAATCAGATTGGTTTTAGCTGGAGTGTGGATAACATTGCTCATCATCCTAAAACTGAATTTATTTTGTAAAAAATTAGAGGTCCCAAATATTTTATAAATGAATTCCTCGCAGTGCTTTGCTTCACTGTTAATGTAACTCTTCGTGAGAGGCTCTCAGACAGGCTCTCAGATGCTCCTGCCCCTGGGATTCTGTTCCACAATGAACTGAACATCTTAGAAATTAACTTCTGAAGGTGATGACAGCCATTAAGCCTACAATTAATTTATTTTATTCAAATAATATAGTTGAGAAACCATCAGATAACTGTATCTTGTCAGGCACAATAAAAATAAAAATAAAATCCGGAGTCATTAAGTAAAAAAAATTTTCTCATATTGACTACCATTGGATCCTGACACATGTATGCTTCTTTACTTTTCTACTTTTATTTTTTTCTCTCACTGATTTTTCAAGACTGAAATAATTTGCTAATGATTGATATTACAATATATTTTAATGAGCCTTTTGTTCTACTAAACAATTCCTTAAAATTTTGTAGCATTACTTTTTTTTAGCTTCTTTGCAAACATGGTACTAGTGTGTGCATATAAATAAGCAACTATACATACATATTTTAAAATTTGTCTTTTTGTTTTCTTTATTGTCTTTAGGGTATTTCAGAGTTAAGATAATATGTGGCAGGGCTGGAGAGATGGCTCCAGGATAAAGACTCCACCTCTAAAGCTGAAGGTCCTAAGTTTGGATCCCAAATCCCACATAAAACCCCTGGTGGAAACAGAAGCGGCCTAAACTTCCTGTTCTGGTGAGTGGAGCCTGGGAAATCCCAGACGAAAGCAAAAAGCAGGTAGAAGCAATCCAGGACGATTTCTGAAGTCACCCTTGGTCCTCCATAGGAACACATAGTGCCCTCTGATACAAACACACACACACACACGCGCGCACACACACACACACACACACACACACACACACACACACACACGAAAAACAAATAAATAAATAAATAAATAAATGCTTTAGATAGCATATGACTTAGATTGACATGATCTATGATTTCCATTAAATAGTTTTGAATAAAGATTAATAATTAATCTATAGCTAATTTGCCACTTTTAAGTGATACACAGCATGCTGCAGATTAATGCTTCATTTATCTGCTGTATTTTGAAATTCTTAGGTAATTTTGTCCTACTGGAGCTCTGGAAACCGAAACTGTGGCTAATTCCCTGAATGCAGTTGTACTGTGAATGCTGGTTCTGCTGGACTTCTAAGAATGCTGAGTTCTAGCTTTCTTATCATTATACACATTTCATTAACTCACCCCAACTGTATCAGTCAAGATACATTCAGTTTGATTGACCAATACCTTTGGAATTTCACTGATTTATTCATGTCAACGTAAATTACACTGCACTATAGTTACAACCATCATTTGTGTCACTTATTTGCTCATGTTGCAAAATATGCAATACAATGTGCAGAAACAGCATAATCATAGCAAGAACTTCAATGTTATCTTTTTCTTTATCTTTTTCTTTCCTGAAACCTCATAACTTTCTGTATTAAAAAGAACCTCTTTTTTTCATTGACTGTAATAAAAGATGAAATACCACAAAAGTTACATTATTATATACAACTCACAATGTCGCAAATAATTAAGATAATCAAATAATAATTTCACAGATTTGAAAAAATATTTTATGTAAGTTACCTGTAAACAATCATTTTTTTTAAATCCTATCCATGTGAGGTTCAATAACATACTATCAAAATACACAAAGTTGAGCTATGTTATCTAAAAAAAACCACAGGTACAATTTTTGGATATCATGTGATGCTTATCACTTTATTTTACAATTATTAAGAAAATGCAAACTTATGAAAATAAACTTTTCTTTCTTTAATTTCAATGACCTTCTCCATTTTGTAATGAGTGATTATAATCATATTTGTAGTTTATATACTTATCCCCAATTCAAATATGGGGATTTTATAGAATAGAGTGGGATAATATTACACTCTGATTACTCTTTTATTCAATGTCATAAATCCTTGCAGCTGGCTGATCTCATTTCTCAATCTTTATTACCAACTTCCATATTATTTTCCTAAATATGCTCATCTGATAGCCAGTCATCAATTAATAATACATATATACTTTATTCTTCAACCTTTAAAGAATATACTTTCAAATTTATATTCAACCTAAACCATGATTTAACTCACTTCTTTCCTTTCATGCTCCTTGTGTTGGTTTTAATATGAGTTTTTCCCCCTCAAGCTCATGTGCTTGAATCCTTTGCTAATCCTACTGTTGGGGAATGCACTAGCACCTTAAGAGGCAGAGGATTGCTTCAGGAAGGCATGTCCCAGGGGTGGTCCTTGAGGTTGGGTAACCCCACCCTGCTTCTGCTAGCATTCTGCTTTTGCAGTTTGATGCTTGCTTTCTCTGCCTTCATGATGACTGCTGTGACCTTAGCTGCCTCCAGCTTTTACATTTACCCATATCCCATGCATTTTTTTCTTACTAGACTCTCTCTCTTCTAGAACCATAAGGAGAATAAATTCCTCCTTTCTTTCCTTTTTATCTATTTTTAATTTTTTATTATTTATTCAATTGTGTATATGCATGTGTGCATATGTGTGTGTATGTATGTGTGTGTGTAGAACCACGGACGAATTCAGGAACTACTCTGCCCTACCAGGACCAGAAACGCAGGCCACCCCCCGCTTCTGCCTGGCGTCTACACTTGGGGTCTAGGATCTGAACTCAGGACTTTCTGCCTGCAAGGCAGAGGCGTAACCCCTGAGCCACCTCTCCAGCCCCTCTTCCTTTCTCTCTTAAGTTGGCTGTATATAAGTATTGTCCCACAGCAGCAGAGAGGAGCAATGTCAACATGTTTCCTCTTTCTAGATCACCTTTCAAGGTCACTGTTCTGTGTTGCCTTCATCATCATTATTTTCATCATCATAGTATTTTTAATAAGGTAATCATATTGAATGTTAAATTATTTTTATTGAAAATTCCAATCTATCTTAAATTTAGTCTTAAGTTCTTTATTATTTCACAACCAGTTATTTTGTATCTTAACTCACTCATCATTATTCACAATTGCACTCATTTGATGAATTTCATTCTCATCAATTTTCTGAAATAGTTATTATCTTTTCATCTTTTCACTAAATTTGAGTCAAAAATTCTGTGATTCATCTGTTGCTAGGTGTATGGACCATCCTGCTTCCCTTATCATGTGACTTCCACGATCACCAAGGTTAAGTTCTGTGACTATTATTCTGCATTGTCACTTTCCAACTTGTAACATTCCAAGATCAAGTAAAATCCCAGTAGAATACAACTTTCTCTGACTATTGTTCTTGTCCTAGAGAGTCCTGACCACACTTGTCCTTCAACACCCAGAAAACTATAGCTGGAACATGAAACTAATACTGATGTGCAAATAAATAGCTTGAGAAATTTAATAATCCTTTACAAGTCTACATGTAAGAGTCCAGTATTTTTCTGACCATTTCATAAATTTTTTTCTTGGATCTAAAACAGTGATCTCTCTTATATTTATTTTGAGCAATTTCATTTATAATCTTTGGTTATTTTATAGTGCATATATAAAACTAGGATATAAGCTCCTAAACAATGATCATTCTTTTCCTGGATACTGTAGTTATATCTCATATTTCTGTAAATAAATCATTTATCATATTATGTATTGTGCTGTAAATGTAAAGCACAGGAATATTCTCCGACAATTGTAATATTCTTGCCTATTCTGGAAATTGTTACCTTTTTCTATTTTAATAAGTTAATGTTATAAGTGCATTTTCCTTTAATGCACACCTCTAATTTATTTGTTATGTCAGAAAAAATAAAATTCAGACAAAATTGGAACTGATAACTTGTATATCTATGTAAATTTCTTGAAGTGAGACTACTAAATAAAAGGGTAAATGCATTTGAAAGTTTGATAAATATTACTTAAATAACCTTCATATGCCATGTAAAAGTATGATGCTCACATTATAATTACTATATAGGTAATACTATTAAATTTAATACTGCTTCCTGATATCAATAGATTACAAGGTGAAAATTTTTATGTAACTGAAGTCTTAATTTATTATAAATATAAAAAATCAGAAAAATCTCTAATGCTAAGCATTTCTTGCTTCAAAAATATTGTAGTGTGACTTTAAGATTATCGATATTAAAAATTTTCATTTTTAATCAAACATTTTAGCGGTAAAGGTGTCTGCTGCAAACATGGTGATCTGAATTTGATAACCAAAGGTCATATGCTTAAAGGAGAAAACTAGCTTCTGCAAGTAGTTTTCTGCATGTGAACCTTTGCAAGTATATTACCCCCTATATCTGCACATACACATATAAATGAAATCTTTAAAATTAAAGTCCTTGTAATTATTGACTGTAATATTTCCTTATATTATAATTTCACAAATATACCTTGGAAAAATATTAATGCACAAGTTCTAAGACTAGAGCTTAACAAAATCAGTGTGTTTCAGTTCTATTATTAATAAACCTGTTATATAGTTCACTGAATTATGATATCCATTCATGTATGTCATCTCAGATAACTAAACCACATATACTATGCAGATGAATGACGCCATTTATCTTAGATGAGCATGTTTCCAGAATTCTACCCTGCTGGACAGAGATACATGATCAACCATTTCAGGTTGATATGGTAGATGGGTAATGCTTATAAGTAAGATTATAACAAACAAAATGCCCATCACACAAAAAGCAAAGAAGCACAAATTGTTTTTATTAAGAATTCTGTTATACACACATAATGAGTAATAGTTGCTTTCCTCCAATCCTTCCCCTTTCCCTAACTCCCCCCTCCCTCTACTCCCTCTGTTCTCTTCACCAATTCATGTCTCTCCCTCTAACCCTCATGTCTATCTGCATGTGTGGGCACCCAGGTTCCCTTCAGGCTTTGTTCTAGTAGGGGCTCAGGCCTCTGCAGCAGTTTAATTGGCCCTTCCTTCTGTAGACCCACAATAGAGACATTTCATTTCACCTGTGTAGCCCTTTCTGTAAGGTTCCGATTGTGTGTGGTTATTTCTCCTGAGTTTCTCGCTGATCCATGGAGAATGTTAGTATGTCAGCCATCGTGTAGGTCTGGTAAAGTGTAGGTCTCATTGCAATGAGTTCTTGGATGTAGCAGTCCTGCCCTGACTACCCTGACTAGCATTATCTGGCCAAGAACTACCTCACCAACAGATTCTCACAATCTCACAGCATCCTTTTTTTTTAAAATTCCCTGAGCCTTAGGATGAAAGAAGGTTTAGTTGTCCTGATTCAGGCTGTGTGTTTTAGGGTCACTGATATTCTGCACTCTGGTTGGTTGATGTCTGTTTTGCTGCTTTTTCATGGCATGGGCTGTGCTACTTTTCTTATCTAAAGATATAATGAGAGGTTTATTATCAAGTGTTTATGGCTAGTATTAAGACATTTGATCCAGTCTTGTGTCAATCTTCTCACCTTCTACTCTTGTTTAGACTGGATTACATTTCAGGGTATGTGTTCCCTGTCATTGGGGGTGGTGTGTATGTGTGTTATGAGCTAGTAGACAAGTGATTGGTTACCTTCAGGTTAACCCACTCCTTACTCTGTTCTATTCTTATTCTTCCCACTTCTTTAATACTTTTCTTCCATAAAACCCTTATAGAGCATGTTCTTTTGATATACCATTATTTTAACAATAATGATTTATAAGGCTTGTCATCGATCTTGGATGCTATTTACAGTGATTTTTGCACAAATTTGTTTTTAACTGTGGTAGACATATAAATGTTCTTCCCAGCATTTAATTGTGTGAGATTTCTTGTGGGGTTTTCTGCCATTCATCATTTTCAAAAATGTGTATAAAAATTACTTTTTTGGCTTCTAGATTGCAATTATGTTCATCCATTGATTGTCATCTTTTCTCATTTTATAAGTATCAGATGGCTTTCTCGTGTTTTCTTACAGCACCTAATAATATGAAATTGTTACATATAATTTCAGCTTTTTCATTTAGATGCAAAGAAGGTAGCACAGATCATACCACATGAGCGAAGTCAAATCATTAAAAAAAGATTTACACTTGGCTGTGGATTTGTAAGGCCACTGTATGGATTAAGTGGGAAGGAATGGAACACCCAGCTCAGAAAACACACTCAGCAGAATAAGGTGATTTCCTTGCAGGTGGGTAAGTGATGAATTATGGAGAACATACATGTAGGAAATATAGCAACAATATTAAAACTAAGAAATAATGAAAATTTGAAAAATTGGCAATGTGATATAATGCCTACATCTTTTAGTGGGCCAAACAGAAACTTCCACCACCAAGGAGTGAAATTCATGAAATAATGGAAAAATCAATAGAATTATGCAATTTTAATCACAGAGAAAATCAAAGGACTAAATCAAAAAATTGCCCACTGTACACACAGATATGTGTGTTTTTGTGCTTGTGCATATATGCATGAAGAGCGTTTCCGTGTCCATAGCACATATATGAATGTGTGCCTGTGTACCTGTGCAAGTGTATGTGCAGATGTATGCCTGAAAGCATATATGTTCATGTGTGTGTATAAACGTGAGGAAAATGTGAGCCTACACACACACATACATGCATGACTGAATATGTTCCTTCAAAGTTAAAGGACAGAACAAAATATAAATATTTAAATTAGTTTCCTATCTTCTATGACAAGCTAGGTTACATTACACCCAGCTTTTGCTGTTGCTATTGTTCAAACTCTAGCTGAGGAGTGTTTTAAATATTCTGTTTATTCAAGAGAGTGATGAAAGAGAGAAAGGAGAGAGAGAGAGAGAGAGAGAGAGAGAAACTGTCCGATATAGTATTCATGTGAAAGAAGACAACATTCAAAAATTACTTCTCTCCCAAAGGTGGTGAGCTCTTATTAGTTGGGAAGTTTTAGAAAAAATAAAATCAGGATGTCAATTTTGCACACAGGTACCTTTATGCACTAAATCATCTCTTCCCCTCCCAAATATTTATATCCGTCTTTGTGCTTTTTATCTTCTTCCATTTATCTGTCAATTCATGTTTAGTGGTGCATTTCTTTAATTAATGAGAATTGATGGTATGTTTCAATATCTGATATTAACATACTATTTTCTTTTTTTGAATTACTTTTCTTAATAATGGTAACAAGTGGTGAAACTCCAGTGCACTCCCAGCCTGAAGAACACTACTTTAAAAACATAGACCTGAGTCCTGGTTCACAGTTTCAGAAAGGAATCTTTCCCGCATGACTTTGCCTTCAACCTTATTTCACCATAGTATTTGCCCACCTCCATCTTGCAAAGGGCCTTTATCAGTGACATTTCCATGACTAGAGCAAACAATTTAACATTATTATTTTTGTAGTGATAAATTGCTTGAAAAAAATAATTTTCTTATTTATGATCATTGAGTCCAAATACTTTGGACTTACAAATTTTCAGAGTATAAAAACAAACATAAAGCAAAAGAAAGAAGCCTAGGTCCCCAAATCTCTTCCACAGATATACTTAGACTAATGCAGGGACTTCTCACTAGATTATACCCAAGAGTTCAAAACATTTCTTAAGAATACCAATGTGAGAGCCAAGACTTCAACAAGTATATATTTGGCAGACACATGTGGGAAACAAAACAAATGTGGAAAGAACTTTGTAAGACCCAAAGGCCCTATGCCAGGAAGCGGACACCCACAGAATACTCACAGACACGGGTTCAATTCAAAAGCAAGAGGATTTTATTCGCTCCACTCCCCCGAGTTCAAGAAGCGTATACCTTTTATACTTTTTTGTAGGGAGGCTATGTAATGTTACAAAATAATTGGCTAAAACACTTAACTTTAAATTGATTGGTAAGCTGCAAGTACTACACCCCCCCTGAGACCTTGAAAGGGGGAGCATTTCCCTGAGCCCTGAGGGTGGGGGTATTTTCTGGAATCTGGCCTTACCACACGCACTAGACCTTGAGAAATAGACCTTGAGAAATAGACCTTGAGAAATGTTGACCACGAGGCTCTTTGTCAAAATTTTTGCCTGTGTTGCAAGGCCATCCAAGACCACCTCCATCTGTGTTGCAAGGCCATCCAAGACCACCTCCGGGTCCATCCAAAAACTTTCCCCCACAAAACCAGTTTTCTATAATCACAGTAACATTTCTCCTCACCTGAATTCCTGCTCCAACTCTAAAGCCTAATATCTTAGCTTTGATTAAATTCTAGCACAGTACAACAATCATAGAGTCTGTTGAGCTAAAGGAAACAATGAACAATTCAACGCAAAATACACTTTGGTGAGATGTTTGAAAACTAAGTATGAGGTGGCAAATCTCTCAAAAAATCCCAAGACAGAACAGATAATTTGAGAAGTTCCCTCAAAAGATACTATTAATCCTGTAGTAGTTCTTCAACCTTATTCATATAGTGACCTACAAGGGACCAGCATGATTCGTTTCCTTAGCAATTGACCTATTGATTTTGGCATTAATTGCAGTTCTTCAGACACTTTGTGACCTGGTTCTACTCTTGCCGAAATACAGTCCTAGAGGAACCTCAGCAGCCTGAAAAATGTAGAAATAGAAGGGTGTGATTTGATAAGAATTACTAAAAAAAAAGAAAAACTTACGAATGATTTTTCAATACACCTACTCAAATATAGGACTATATTGACCTAAAAGAATCAGTTAAAAAAAGATAGCAATAAGGCAAACTGGTATTCCCTCAGTGGATATGAACAGATGTTTACTGCACCAGAGAACACACTAATGACAAACTAAAGAGGCAGAGGAATAAAATTCTAGCTTATCAGTGACTGTATGATGATCATCATTGGAATAATATTGGAAGGAGAATAAAAACAAAGCAAGGGACATCTTAAAAACCCCAACTCAGTGTAAATGGCAACTCAAAAATAATCTTCAGCTGTCCCATTTCATACTTTTTCCTTTCCAACATCTTTTGGCATGTGTGACCCATTGGTTTGATCTGGAATATATGCACTGTTTAAAGCCTGAGTACTTCTGGGACATGGATGACTTATCAGTGGGTAAAACATTGAGTAGCATAAAATGTCCTCTCCAGAATGATATTAACCTAAAATAGTTTCTCAAGGAGGTGAAGTGTGTCTTAAGATCTTCCTTCATCTACGGTGAAATTGATAGGTCAACATCTGTTCAGATTCTTTTGTAAGTGGACATCACTTCAGTGAACTTGTGGTTGTGGCACCTCTATCTCAATTAGATTTTTTTTCCTGGAAAATTCTCTCTCCCACCATCAGCTTCTAATACTCTTATTGTACGCTTTTCTATAATGTGTTGTGTATCTTGAAGTGGGAGGGGATTTGGAGCCCTTGTTGGAACTTAGTATTCCATAGTCACTTCTTTTTTTTAATTTTTTAACATTTTTTTATTATTATTTCCGCTCATACAAACTTAATAGGTAGATCATATTCACTTATTCTGTGTACTCAATGTCTGATTGTAGTTCTCTGCATTAAACACTTTGCACTGCAAAGAAGATGCTTCTTGGTTGAGTACTTGTAGTTAGTGTAATCTGTGGGTACAATGATACATGTTTCCATGGTGGTTTATTAATTTTAAACTTAGTAGCCTGTTCCCCTTTCCATTAGTATTTGGACTCATTTATAGTACTAGGCATGTATTTCCTTTGTGGATTATCCTCACAAAGTCTTGATTCAGTCTGTTTTTGAAGCATTCCCCTTATTATCTTTCTTGGTTCTCAAATTTTTGTATTTTAATGTCTATTTCTTTTTAGGTAGCCTGCCTGTATTGTTGCTGATAAAATCATGGCAAAACATGATTAAAGGGAACAAAGGGTTTTACGTTTCTCTTATGATAGTCTGATTACAGTTCCTCATGGAAGTCCAGTGCTCCAGGTCACACCATGTCCATATAAGGGACAGTTCATACTTTACAAACCAACATGTCTAATCAAACATCAGTACCCCATATTTTATTCATCCAGGTGCTAGCCCTACTAACGTTGGATTGGGCCTTTCTCATAAACTAGACAATCTCCTATAGGTTTGTTCTGGACTTAACTGAGCAAATTATCTATAAGTGTCCCCAGAGCTAGAACACTCATTCAGCAAGTTGACAACTGTATCTAACTGTGACAACTTCTTATTTGAAATTCTGTTTTTGCTATTTGTTTTCTCTTATTTGTATGAATTATCTGTCCATGTTACCTCACTGAATTTCTTTACTAAATTAATCAATGAAGTTTTCAAGTCTCAAGAAGTGCACAAAATTTGCAAGTTTCAGGAATCTGCAAACCTTAACCTGATTCACAAAATTTCTGTAGTAGGTCTTATCAAGCAGAAAATGACTACATGAACTTAATAAAAGTTATTTTCAATTATATTTTAACATGTGAATAAAGAATGATAATAGACTAAAAAATCTTTAAGATTATTATATATATTTATGGCATGCATATTTCTAAATTATCATGAATTGACTGGTATTTAGCATTTTCTTAAGTCAAACATTGCCTGTATACATATATGCATACTCACTCAACTCACAAACACACACACATATTTTGTTCCCTTATGCAATAAGGGAAGTTTTCTCAATCAGATTAATCATGTATGCTAAAAAGTATATTTTATTATAATTTGGAAGCAGTAGATTAATATTTTCTATTTAGAAATCTTCATTTCAGGGTTTGGATAGAATTCTTTTCCTTCTGTGCTTTAGTTCACTTCAGGTTATGAATCTATCTTGTGGCTACAATATTTTAAGTTGCTTTTGGCTATTATGATAATATAGTTATATTGATATATATATAATATAATAATAATGTGATCTAGATAATTGATGAACAAGATATCACCATCTCCATAATCTATAAAAGTTAGAAACACCAATCAAGACACAGATAGATTCGTTGTTAGAAGAAAACTCATTCTTGACAAGAGGGTATTTGAGCTCTCTCTTCTCACCAAACAGAGTTCACAAGAGCACTTATGAACTCCGCATTCCTGACTACTTACTTCCCAAAAGTCCATATTTGTGGTTGTCTCAGTCTAGGTGGCCTCAATAATCTGGCAAGGTTAGGCAAAGATGTTTTGATGGAGGAAGTCTGGAGGGCAGCTCAGGATGTTCTGATCAGCTCAGAGGAAATCAGGAGGGAGTGGCTCAGGATGTGTTGAACAGCTCAGGATGGAGGAAGTCAGGAGGGAGTGGCTCAGAATGTTTTGAAGAAATTTCGCTACATACAGCCTGCATGCTGGCTTGACCTTAAAATGATTGGTTGCCCAACCCCCCCCCAATTCCCCTTGGGATTTCTACCTTTATAAGATGGCTACAGACTTGCAATAAAGGAGTCCCTGCTTGACTAGACTCCCTATGGTGTCTGATTGCCCTCAGGAAGGAAGGCTGGGAGCAAAGGGACAGTGCACTCACCTTTCCCCATCACCTGCGTGGAGGACCCATGGGACCGGCCTGCAGGATGGAGCTGCGATCCCTGGAGACCCCCACATCTGGCACCCAACTCAGAGCATGAAGATTTGAGAGTGCTAAAAAGTCCGATTGGGGCTAAGCGGTCTACGAGGTGAGTGAGACCCCCCAAGAGATGGGTAACACAACCAATGAGTTTGTTCTGTTCATGTTGCTCCTCCTCCTTCTGCCCTTGCCGCCCCTAATACTCCTGATGCTGCTTCTGCTCCTGCTGCTCCTTTTGTTCGTGCTGCTCCTTTTTCAATCCTTGCTGCACCAAAACCCAACACTTAAGGCATTGAAATACATGATTAAAAGTAGGGACCTCGAAATCTCTAACTTCAATGCCTTAAAGGTTTGGGAGGTGGCAATACAACTTGCCCCTGGATCACATCCGCCAATTTGTTTAATCCTTGCCTGGCTGGCATTGATCCGTTCTTTGAGGATTGGGATAAATATAATAAAGAAAGGAAGGATGTTCTAAAAGTGAGACCTCCCCCCTCTAAAGTGACAGATTGGCCAATAGGGCCCTTAGAAATGGCCCAGGAAGGTAAAAATGAGTCCCCATAGAGAAATCCCAGCAAGCAGCTGTACACAGCTCTTCCTCATTCACCCTCACCAAAGAATATGAGACATGGGGATTATAAAACTTTACGGCCCCAACCTCCAGCCTACGGGGACCTTAACTGGGAACCTGACCATATGGCCGTTGAAGCGTTCCCAGTAAACCTCAACCTTGGAGGGAACCACCCTGCGGCCTGGTATCCTTGGGAGGCTAAAGACCTCAAAGAGTTAAAAAAGGCTGTAGCAGAAGACAGGCCTAATTTGCCTTGGGCAGAGACATTATTCCAGTGTCTAGCCCACCAGCCCTGTGCTACCAAAGACTGGATGGATCTCATCAAGGCCAACCTCCCTAGTCCCACATTCATTAAATGGTGTGCCCTCTTTAAGGAGGAATGTTGCATTCAAGCAGAAAGAAACCAAGCAACTAACCCACCAATCCCTATTTCATTTGGGATGCTCTCAGGATCAGCAGATCAGTACTCCACTGGGCCACAACAGGCAGCTCTTTCCCCCCCATATGCGGACCAGGTCCATGCCTTGGGGCTGGCTGCATGAGAAAAACTAGATGAAGGGCCATCAAAGGCTTCTATTGTGGGGGTAACTCAAAAGCCCACAGAATCTCTCCTGAATTCATAGATAGAGTCAAAAAAAGTTTAAAATGCAAGCTTCCACCAGGCCCTTGATGGATCAATTTATCAGAATTGTTGGTCTGGGAAGGAATGACCGGGGATCATAAATTGGCTTCTGCGGGCCTCAAAGATAGATCTATGAGGGCTGGAGAGGTGGCTCAGAGGTTAAGCCTCCGCCTTGCAGGTGGAAGGTCCTGAGTTGGGTTCCCAGATCCCACATATAGACGCCAGGCGGAAGCGGGGGCGGCCTGCGCTTCTGGTCCTGGTAGGGCAGAGCCTGTGAATCCCGGGGCAGAAGGAGGTGGAGGTGTCCATGGTCCATGGTGGTTCGCGAATTGCTCCATGGTTCTACACATACACATACACACACACACACGCGCACACACACATACACACACGTGCATGCACATACACATGCACATGCGCACAGTTGAATAAATAATAATAAAATTAAAAAAAAGATAGATCTATGAGACAATGGATAATCACATCTAAGGACATAGGGGCTCGATCACAACAGACTAGGTCCATGACTACATCCTTACAAGCCCAAATGGAAGCTTTAACTTCTGCACTTATGCAAGCCTTTGCAGGATTGACCTGGGAACAAAAAGGAGTTGAGATGCCCACTAAAAATAATGGAGGGCAATGCTTCGGATGTGGCCAAATGGGACACTTTAACTGTCCAAGGAGTTGGGGACAACCCAGACCTACAGCTGCTGAAGGACAGAGAACCACAAAAAGGGCCCCCACAACCCCCTGTCCCCATTGACACAAAGGCTACCATTGGCAGAGAGATTACAGATCTAAATTTGACATAGAAGAAAAACCTTTAAACTAGCTATGAGACATCCTCCAGCCCCATCAAACCAAGGAGATATCAAACAGAGCTCCTCATTTGGCCAAAGCCTAATGCCTATAACACAACCTACCTGAAATCCCTCTGCCAATTGAACAGTTCATATTGTTCCAAGATTGTAGCCTAAAATGGATATTTTCATTCAAGGAAAAAAGTTCTGATGCTTAATTGACACAGGAGCAGACAAGACTGTACTTAGGAAAGAATAAATTCCCCGCCATTGGTCCCTAGTCCCAGTATCCCAAATACTAGGGGTTGGGGGAAATACAAAGTCAGAGGAAAGCAAGGATTGGCTTTGTTGGAAAGATGCAGATGGGACTCAGGGCAAGGTCCACCCTTTAATAACCCCAGGCTTATCGGCCAATCTTCTAGGACAGGACATCCTGGGGGAAGCACAAGCTTATATAACCACTGACCATAAGGCCTTTTACGGAGATATCTTAGACATGAAAAAATGTGCCTGTACACCTCCCCCTCAAGAGGATTTTGTTTTCAACTATGGGGGGACTCACCAAAGAGGCCCTGGGTATAACCCCAATTCTAGAGGCCACTGCTCCTCAGGTGCCTGCCCCCCATGGTCCCCCGGACCCCTAGTTTTGATGGAGCAGTGGCTACTCCCCAAAGAGAAATTACAGGTCCTACAAGAGATAATACAAAAACAATTGCAATTGGAACATATCCAACCTTCTACAAGCCCCTGGAACACTACAATTTTTATCAAAAAGTCCTCTGGTAAATGGAGAATGCTACAAGATCCCATAAAATCAAAGCCAGGATGACTCTAATAGGCGCCCCCACTTAGGGGGATGCCCTGGATTCCTGCCATTCCCTCTGATTTATATCTAATCATAACAGAAAGTAAGGGGCCCCATGATAGCCTCTATGTAATTAATTTTCTCCCTGGGTTTACTACATTTCTACATCCGATTGGACGAAAATCCCATTACACTCCTGATGATCTAAGCCCAGACACTACAACACCTTAGGGGACATCAAGGTTTTCCTGGCTTCCTATTTCAAGGTAATGCTGAAACAGATAAAATGGCTTCTGCTCAGATACTGTCTACCAATCTAAAGAAAGCTCAGGATCTACATGACCTCACTCATGTCAACTGGAAGGGACTCCATAAAAGGTTCCCTCCGGTCCTTATAAAAGACCTAAAAAAGATTGTATGTACCTGCAAGTCCTGCCAGCCCCTTTTACAGGTACCACCATTACAACTACTGGGGGTAAATCCCCAAGGCTTGAGACCCAACTTTTTATGGCAAACTGATGTCACACATTATGCTACATTCGGAAAGCTTAAATACATCTTGGTGTCCATTTTCCCAAGCCTTCTGGGCTACAGCCCACACAGGAAAAAGGACGAGACATGCTCAATCCCACTTCCTTCAATGCTTTGCCATACTAGGATTACCACAAAAGATAAAATCTGATAATGAGCCATGCTTTATAAATAAAAGCCTACAGGACTTCTTCAAGTTATGGGGGATTCAGCACACTACATGGATTCTTTACAACCCACAGGGCTAAGCTATTGTAGAACATAATCATCAAAATATTAAGGCCCAATTACAAAAACCAAAGGGGGAATAAGCCCCCACCAACAATTAAATATGGCTTTCTTCACTATTAACATACTCAGTTTTCGGGGCTAGAGAGGTGGCTCAGGAGTTAAGCCTCTGCCTTGCAGGTGGAAGTTCCTGAGTTCGGATCCTAGACCCCACGTATAGACGCCAGGTGGAAGCAGGGGCGGCCCGCACTTCTGGTCCTGGTAGGGCAGAGCCTGTGAATCCTGGGGCAGATTAAACAAGGAGGAGGTGGAGGCATCCATGGTGGCTCCCAAATTCATCCGTGGTTCTACACACACACATACATAGTCACACATACATACATGCGCACACCACATGCACAATTGAATAAATAATAAAAAAAAAATTTAAAAAAATTCTCAGTTTTCAAAAAAATCAAATAGAGTCCTGCTTCCAAAAACATTGGCGGTGATAAGAACAGAGACCTGAAATACAGGTAAGATGGAAAGACC
The DNA here is from genome assembly GCA_023101885.1 of Typhlomys cinereus. Lineage (NCBI taxonomy): Eukaryota > Metazoa > Chordata > Mammalia > Rodentia > Platacanthomyidae > Typhlomys > Typhlomys cinereus. The sequence continues at coordinate 6,026,388 of JALPQD010000029.1, forward strand.
CCATCATGGGACATTGGGACCCAATTAACAATGGGTTGAGCCTTCGGGTGTGCCTACCCTATAGAAGGCTCAAATCTCATATGGCTGCCTGCTAGAAATCTTAAATTCTATTGTCAGGGGGAAGATGACCCCGACCAACCAGAGTTAGACACCACCAAAGACTAATAAGGACAAAAAAAATAGTGGCTATGCAACAGGTTCAGCAGGCTCTTGACTAATGCTTACAAAAGGGGGAAGAAGGGAAAAAAGAAAAACAGACCTAACCAAATCCATGGGCAACATCGCCCTTGAGATAGATTTTATTATCTCCCCACAGGCCATGGTGAACACAGGATGGACCATCACATTGATCCTCATCGGAGGGGCCATCGTTGTGGGGCTTACCTTGATCCTGTCCCTGACTACTTCTGACCTAATCCATCAGCTTGGAGGGATCAACTCAACCTTTTGAGAGAGATTGAAGTCATCTTGGCAGTGTTCCTCACCTGGACATAAATGCTATTCTCATGGATCATCAGAGAAGGCTTAAAGGCTACGGATGTTTGTAATGCTCTTGCTACTGCTATGGGTAGAACTTGAGGGGTTGGGATTGTTTGGAGCTATGTAATTAATCCCGGTATGCTGCAACCGATGGATTGGGACTTAGTACCCTGGTCCATGGCCTGTATTGCTGTGCTTGCTTTGCTATAAGATTATATGCACCATAATCATACTACACAACAAAAGATGATTATGCTTGCACAGATCCTAGAAGAGACACCCACTGGAGACTTGCAGGACCCTTAGATACAATTGGCCCTCCAAGAGGTTGCTCGGGTTCCTCAATAGAGATGACATCTCTAAGGGTGTAACCGCCTTCATGAGGTGCTCCCCTGGGGTTCACTTGAGGAACAACCCTTTGAGCCCACCTCATTACAAAACAAAAAAGGGGGATATGTGGGCCTCAGTCTAGGTAACTTCAATAATCTGGCAAGGTTAGACAAAGATGTTTTGATGGAGGAAGTCTGGAGGGCAGCTCAGGATGTTTTGACCAGCTCAGGGGAAGTCAGGAGGGAGTAGCTCAGGTGTTTTAAAGAAATTTTGCTACATACAGCCTGCATGCTGACTTGACCTTAAAAATGGTTGGTTGCCCATTTCTCTGCCCTGGAATTCCCCTTGGGGATTCTACCTTTATAAGATGGCTACAGACTTGCAATAAAGGAGTTCCTGCTTGACTAGACTCCCTGTTGTGACTGATTGTCCTCAGGAAGGAGGGCTGGGAGCAGGTGGACAGCACACTCACCTTTCCCCATTCCTCTTGTGGAGGACCCGCTGGACCAGCCTGCAGGATGGATCTGCGATCCAGGGATTCCCACACATATTAACATTGCAACTTTGGAAACAATAGTCAGCATATGAATTTTGAGTGAAAATAAGATAATTTTATGTCAGATGACTGCAATTTATTGGTGAGCTGATGTTTTGTTTTCTGAGCAAATCATCTACAAGATAGATCTGTAAACCAAAATCGGCCAAGCCTAACTCATACCATAAATAAATATAATTATCTGTTCATTTGAATAATAGATACAGTAAAACTTGGGATATGTATTTGAAATGGTAATCTAGTTGAGAAACAAACAGATAATCAAAACGTGTGTTGTTACTCTTAATGTGGATTTCCTACATCTATTATATTTCATATTCTTTTCTGGGCTATAAAAGGCTGCATGGGCTACATAGAATGGCCAGATATTTGAGGAAAGCTGGAAATCGCTGCTATTAGCTAAAATATTTCAATAGCAGGTTATTAAATAAAATAGGAATCCTTGTACAAGAAAAAAATAAACAATTTCAGGTACAATTTAACATGTGGTGAGCAGTTTGTGGTTTTATTGAAGAAATAAAAAAGGTTGATTATGGTTTATTTGGGATTATATATTACAATATTTTAAGCTAAAATCATTAAGTTCATTAGAAACTAGACATATGATGAAGAATAACATTACAAGTATAATTTTGGTATATGAAGTAAAGCCATCGTGGGTTAGTGAGTAATACAAGAGATATGGGTGGAATACTTTAAGTAATTTCTAGATCAACAAGTTGATATGTCAAACAAATTCATGAAGTTGAATAATGGGATGTGATATTAGATGCAAATTCATGATGATGGTAATGCAAATAATCAGGTTGTTCTTCAAGATATATATTTAGGTGTCCTTGATTGTATATGACAAATATATAAGCACAAATGTGTGTTTTTTGTGTGTAAATACAATTAGTTTTCCAAATATGTTGTTATGAAACAATTTTTCTAGAATGTTTTGCTTCAGCAACCTGACTCAGTGTATTAAGGTTTCTTTGTGCAAAATGGATAACTTGAATTCATTTTCAGTCCCTGGAAACCCAATATTAGAAGGAGAGAACTGGCTCCTGATTTCCATGCATGAGCTGCAGTATGTATACATGTATGTTCTTTCTCTTCTCTCATCTTACTCTTACCTTCACAGTTCTCTCCCAAATAAATATTAAAAATAATTGTATGATCTTAAATGAATATGTTTTGATTAGACATTGAAAATGTTTTAAATATGTTGATGAATATCTTTTAAAATATCATTACTGGTATGGAGAGATGGTCAGGGGTTAAGATTCTGTCTCAGAAACAGAATGTTCAGAACCCAGGTCCCATGGAAAAAATGCTAGGTGGAAATGGTGGTGGCAGGTACTCTGGCCCTGGTGGGTGTTGAATGGGAAATCCTAGAGCAAAACAAGAAGATAGAAGCAATCCACGATGATTCCCAAAGTTATCCTTGGTCTTCCTGAAATTACTGAAGATGGTAATGCAAATGTAAACCAGATTATATAAAATAAACTATGGAAAAAAGAGAAAGCTCAAGTGACCATAATTTTTATTCAGTTATTGTGGCAGTAATCTGAGACACACATATACACTTACACATACACACACACACACACACACACACACACACACACACAAAACAAATAAAAAATAAAAAATATTATTGCTAAAAATTTGCCATGTCTCATACCATTTACTTTATCACCTATGTATAAAAATTTGAATAGTAATTTATTTAGTTTTTTATTGGCTTTTCAATAATCATTGACTTAACAGTCCCAACATTTCTATATATGGGGAGTGTGCATGCATAATCACACATGTTTATGTGTAAGCATTTACACCTGAGTGCAGAGGCCCACTAATCATATTGGGTATCTTCTTCAAATTCTCTCCCCCATGTTTATTGTGTCAGGGTTTCTATATTGAACCCATAGCTCAATGGTTGCTTAGTCTAATTATCCAGGTTTCCATGGGAAATACTACATCTCTGTCTCCCTAAAGCTGAGACCATTAGTAGCTTCCAGGCTAATCTGGTAAACCAAACAATGATCTTTTTTTGTTGTTTTTGTTTTATTTATTTTTTGTTATTGCTGTTTCTGTTTTGTGTGTGTGTGTGTGTGTGTGTGTGTGTGTGTAAAACGCCTTTACCATTGAGCTATCTCTTGAGTTGTAGTGGCATTTTACATAAAGTCAAAAGTTGAAAGAATCCAAAAAGTCCATACAAATGAAAATGTATAAGCACATTATAATTGCTGAGAGAGAAGCGCAAAACTCAGAGATTAAATATAAAAAAAATCACTGGAGGCAGATAGTTCTTGTGAGTTCATTGATGCAGCATCTCCATCCTGTTCAGGAGATGCTGCAGGGTTGAACCATTCCCCACCCTTAGATTCCTGTAGTTCCACCACCCCTCTTCCACAGTGCTATCTTTAGGACTGAACAGTCCACAGTCACTAAATTTTTGCATTTTGATAACATGCTTCACTTAATTAAATACCTGGCATTTCCTGACAGCGGCTTCCATATCAAGTGTGAGATTTCCTCCTATTTATGGGTATACCGATAAATGTTTAGAATTCAGTTTTATATCAAGACATTATAGCTAAACCTAAGTTTATTCCCCTCTAAGGTCTAGGACCTCTCTTTCCTCAGGTACCTGACTTAGTTTACAGGACGAAGATCATTGTTTCATGTTGTAGAGCAGGACTTAATTCCAATCAGAACTCAGCTGGTATATAGCATGATTGTTCAAAGAACTTCACAGGCACATGCAATTAAAGTCAACACAGATGAAAAGTAGTCAAAAGATATGTAAGAACGAGAGGATGGGGAGGGAAGAAAAAATCATTTGGTGTGAAGTGGAAGGAAATTGGGATTGTGCAATGAGGGGTGAAGGAATATAAATTCATTGCATTCATGTATGAAATCCCAAAGAAACAAAAAAGGAAGAAAAAGGTGAATGAAGGCCATATACATGATCCAGGAAAATATAAAATGTTTATCTCATATCTCAAGTAACCACTAACACTGAAATTTTATGGGTGACATTGTTTTAGGCATTCTTTGTGTTCAGAATTTTGATACAGGGTGCCTGTGCTTCACCACACTCCACATCTGGATTCCATGAGCTCTGTTCAAGCTCCTTGTCTTTCAAGGATTCCATACTGGAGTCCGTGAGTTTTCCAGAGTACCTGACACTCCCTAGTACTCCATGTCTGGATCCATGAGTTCCATTGCATCTCTCCTCTAATAAACTGTGCTTTAATCCTAAAAAAAAGAGAAAGAATTTTGTTACAAAACAGATTTATATGGTTCTATTCTAATGATTTTCTACAAAAGTCAAGCTAATGTTTAGTTTAAAAAATGATACAATCATTGAGGTTGGAGAGATGGATGTGGAGTTAAAACTCCGTCTCACAGCATAAAGTTCTGAATTCAGATCCCAGGTGCCACATAAAAGCATCAGGTAAAAATAGTGGTGGCCTGCACTTCAGACCCTGGTAGACAGAACATGGGAAATACCAGAGAGAAACAAAAAAGAAGGTAGAAATAATTTAGGATGATTGCTGAAGTCATCTTGGATCCTACAAACACACACACACACACACACACACACACACACACACACACAAAAAAAGAGAATAAAAAACAAAAAATTCATTTAGAGAGAAAAATATACATATATGGAGAGAAAATATACATATTGGAAAGACAACTTTTGGTGATAGCTTCTCCCATTTCAAAATGTAGGTTAAGAGAATAAATCTCACATTGTCAGGTTTTTATATAAGTGTATCTACCCACTGAGCAACTCAACATTCTGATATTTAATTTCAAACTTACAGCATTGACTGTTTTTCAGATATGGAACATCATTTCTTAGGGTATGTAGAGAAATATATTTAGCAATAGGAATATTCACTTTTTGAATTATTTTATTGTTTAATACATGAATCCAGTGAAGTTATGGCAATATTATGCCTTAATCCACAGTCCCATCTTCCCTAGCATTCCTGCTAAAATCCTTCTTCTTTCCTGCCAGTCTCTCTTTTATTATGTACTTTTTTAAACAAGTGGGCCAGAGGGATTCATTTGGGCTGACTGATGGCATGTTCCTGTGTACTTGCTGGGGTGTAAATTGTATATCAATGGGTATACCATTGAGGAAAATATCTTCCTTATCCTCTTTCAGAATAGACCTTCATCAGTCTCTCAAGGAGGTGTGATATGACTTGATGTTTTCACCACTTCATGGTGTCATGTTGATAAAACAAATCTTGTGCAGGTCTTATGGAAATATATACTACATGTTAATGGATGTGTCAGCTCTTTCAAGTACACAAAATAATGCTGATTGCACTACAGAAAAAATTGTATGAGTTTATGAACTTGTCACTAGACATCAAAAGGTATATTCATGACTAAAGCATTATATCACATAACTGAAATTGATCAAAAATTATAAATATGATTTAAATTTAAAAAAATAAAACAATGACGAGTAGCAAATGAAATCTGGGGCAAGAAAGGCTTCCTACTAATGCTGACATTTCAGTAATTTATTAGAGAGCATTTCAATATTCTTCTTAACAATGCTTAACATAACATTTAAATATCTTTCTCAAAAGCTTTTATAATATATATATTTATATATATGTATGCAAAACAAGCATGAAAATAACTTGAAAGACATGTCTCAATCTTTATTTTGTATCAATGGAATGATTGATAATTTTTTTTTCTTTTTCACTATTCTCTGTTTTCTTTTTAATTGTATTTTTCTACTTTCACAAGCATAATGAGTACTTATCTCTCTGCTTTCCTCCATCTCCTCTCCCTCCCTTCTCCTCCCTTCCCTTCGTCAATCACTCTCACTCCTTTCCAGCCTCATACCTGTAAGCTTCTATGGACCCCAGGGTTCCCTTTGGCTTATCTACTCTTGTGAGGGTTCAGGCCTCTGTGGCATACCAAGGTGCCTCTATTCAGGCTACCTCATTGGTAGAGGGATTTCGCTTCATTCTTCCAGCTCTAGTCCCAAGGCTTTCCCTGTGTGTTATCTTTCTTAAGTTCCTAGGTAGTCTACGGGGGCATCTCGGTATGTCAGTCATTATTTAGATTGTGTATGAAAAATTCTCAATAAAAAATAAAACTGAAAAGTGTCAAACAGGAATACTGTTTGATACTTTTCAGTTTTATTTTTTATTGAGAGTTTTCATATACAAAGTTTGCATATGAAGGTTATACATTTGCCATGATTTCCCCTCTTCTCTCCCTCCCTTTCCCTCTTCAATACAGCCATGTCTCACCCACTCACCTGTCTCTCTGTTTGTGTGGATCTCAGGGTTCTCTTTGGGCTGTCAGATATCCATTGTTGTTTATGTTTCTCTTCACTGGAAAAAGTCATATGCAGTGTGTGTGTAGGTTTCCTCACCTTATCCAGTTTATGCCCCTGAGACTCTCCGAGTGCAATTGTTTCTCCTGAGATCTTCAAAAGATCTCAGAGGAATGTTCATATGTTTGTCACTGTTTACACCTGGTGGCAGAAATTCTAATTCCAGTGAATTCCTGGGTAGAATAGCCCTGTCATGCTGAAGTATGTCTATAAAAAATATACCACTCCACCTTTAGGGGCTTAATATTTCACCTCCCCTTTTTCCTCAAGGTTCCCTGAGTCTTGGGGTAGGGAAAGATTAGAGTTGACTAGGGTTGAACATTTCAGTCTCATATTCTGCACTCTGGCTAATTGTGATTTTCTTCCTCATTCATCTTATACTGAAATGGTTTGTATCTTGGTTGCACTTTGAGAATTTTTCTTCTCTAAGGGTTAAATAAGTTAAATGGGGGTTTACTATCCAGTTTTTATAGTTACCAAAAGGATATCTGTACCTGTCCAGTGTCTATTTTCTTCCCTTGTACTACTGTTTGGATATGTTTGCAATTTTAGGCATGAATTCCCTGACAATCAGAGAGGATTTAGAACCCATTCTTAGGGTAATTGGCTACCCATTAGACTTACATATCTGTTCCAGTGAGTTTTTCTTACTGGAGTTGCATTAGCTTGCAGCATTAACAACTGAGTGAAGCCCTTGATTCCTCTTTATCCCTGGGCCAATTGTCTTTTTTCTTTTCTTCCTTATTTTTTAATAAATCCCTTCACTTCACCCCCCTCCCATTAAGGCTTTTATTCCATAATAGCCTTGTTAATCTCTTTGCCTGTGTTTTTTGTGTCTACTCATTTGAGATTTTTCTTCCCTTATTTACCTCAACTTTTTTGCTTTGTATATTATTTTTTTCTAATTTTATAGGCGTACTAAGAATTTATCTCTTCTCCATTCCATCTCCCTCCTTCTCCCCTTCTTTCTCTCACTCTCCTTCCTTTATCAATCTATCCTCCCTATCACCCTCCTTTCTGTCTGCTTCTATATAAGTCCCTAAAAATGGAGGGATCCACTGCTGGACAAGACATTTCACTCAAGAAAGGGCTGCTGAAAACTAGAACTCACAGATATGAGACCTGTCCTTACCAGACTTGCACAATAACTGATACAAAGTTCCTCTTTCAGTATGTTGTTTTGAGGGCTTAATGCTAGAATACACTTATGAAGGAGAACATGCTACATCTGTCTTTCTGTGTCTGGGATACTTAGCTCAGTATAATTTCTTCCAGGTCTATCCATTTACCAGCAATTTTCACTAACTCATTTTTTGACAACTGAATATCATTCCATTGTGTATGTGTAGTACATTTTCATTATCCATTAGTCAGCTGTTGAGCATCTAGGCCATTATATTTCTTTGCTATTGTGGATAGAGCTGCTCAGAGCATGGATGCTCTTGTGTCTCAATAGTAAGATGTAATTTTCTTTGGGAATATTTCCAGGAATGGTTTGGTTGTGTTGCATTGTATTTCGATTTTTAACTTTTTTAGGAACCTCCATACTGATCTCCAAAGAAGTTATAAGAGTTTGTATTTCAACCACTGGTGCATGAGGATTCCCTTCTCCTTCCCCTCATCCTCACCAGCATTTGTTACTAATAATGTTTTAGATATTAATCATTTTTACTGGGGTGAAGTGATATCTCACAATAATTTTAATTTGTATTTCTCTAGTGACTATGGGAGTGGATTTTTTAAAGATATTGGTAGATATTTGAATTTCATCCTTTGAAAAACTGCTTTCTAAATACCCCCTTGGTATTTTATTTTCTACTCTGGATATTATTCTTCTACCATATAAATGGTTATTGAAGATTTTCTCCATTCCATGTGTTGCCTTTTTGCTGGGTCAGAGGGTTTGTTTTTTTCCATTTTAAGATATCCCAGTTGTTGAGCATTGACCTTGTTTCCTGTGTATTCAAGATCTGATACTTTTAATTTTCAGGATATCCCTTTAATAAATAATATGGAATGTATTCATGGAAACACTGATGATTTCAGTTTTCTTAGAAATAAATCATGTTTTACAAATGTCAATTTAAATTTAACTTTGTTCAGTAATGCAACAAGTGTTAGATTTCCTGTTTCTTATGTAATTATTTACTTGTCCTAATTCATTATTGCATCTTTAAAACAATTATAAAGTTTAATTTATAATACATGGACCTCTTCATGTAAAATGGGTAACACTGAAAGATAATTTTAAGCATTAAGATAAACTGGAAGAAGTAACTTTTTGTACTTAAAAATTCCTTTACATATTTGTAAGTGCAAAATCTTCATAATTATGAAGTAGGGAATAGTTCGTGGTCAACATTAAGGGAAAAGAGCAGTGAAAAGACAATTCTCTCACACATTACAGTGAAAACAGATGTTGAAATTAGGAATAAAACACTGAGACTGTGTTTGACATTCACTCTGACCTAGAAAGAGGGAACTTCATTATTATATGGTTTGCCCATTTGTGGGCTAGCTGGTGCCCTGGGACTTGCCAATGCAGGTAACCTTGTTGAGCCTCAACAGATTGTACACGGAGCAGGATGTGGGAATGGGAAGTAGACTGACTGTAAAGTTGAATGTGCAGTGTGAGATGGGAATTAGGATAACAAGAAATAAAGACATAAATTCATGAATTTTTAATATGAAAGCATCAAAGAATAATAAAAAAAGAAAAAGAAAACACCAAATTAAGAAACCTTAGGTATGGGGCTGGAGAGGTGGCTCAGGGGTTACGCCTCTGCCTTGCAGGAAGAAGGTCCTGAGTTCGGATCTCAGATCCCACTTATAGACGCCAGGCGAAAGCGGGGGCGGCCTGCGCTTCTGGTCCTGGTAGGACAGAGCCTGTGAATCCCGGGGCAGAAGGAGGTGGAGGCGTCCATGGTGGTTCCCGAATTCGTTCGTGGTTCTACACACACACACACACACATACACACGCGCGCACACGCATACATATGCACACACACACAATTGAATAAATAAAAAAAATTAAAAAAAAAAGAAACCTTAAGTATGAGAAAACTGGACAGACAACCAAACAGGTCAGATTAGAGACAAACCAAAGATTGAGACTAAAAATAGAAGTTAGATAGTGTGGGATGGCTACTTTTTAATGTTACTCTTCTTGGAATGTGATAAGTGCTTATGCTCCTTTATTTAAACTAATTCAAATAAGGATTTTTTTTAAAAGAAAAAAAAATTTTTTAACATACAAACTTAATAGGTACACTGGTTCCCTCCCTCCCTCCTCCTCCCCCGAACCCCTCTGCTCACCCTCCCCTCACCCCTTCCTCCCCACCCCCAGTGCCTCCCCTCCCCCAATCCCCGGGGAATCCTTTAATGTGCATGCCACACTCTCCTCTGGGTCCTCCTCTCCTATGATGTACAAGGACCCTGAACCCTTTCCTTTGTTCCCCTTAAGCATAGGAACACTATTTTGGCTGTCAATCCCTTGCCTCGAAGGATCTTGGTGCTTTTAGCAAATGCTAGACTTTGTGGGGTCAATAGTGTGTTGGACATTGCGCAGGGCATGTAAAGTCCAATTATGATTGCTTCAGCCCTCACTTGTGTGGAGTATCTTGCATATCAATGCTCCTCCCATCCTTATGCTCTTACACTCTTACCGCCCCCTTTTCTGCAAATTTCCCTGAGCTTCAGGATGAGGAGAGATTAGTCTGGCCTAGTTCTAGGTGGTTGATATAGAGTCTCTGAAGTTCTGGATTATGGTTTGTTGATTTTCTTTTGCGGTTTTGCTGCTCCTGCAATGCCCTTCACTCCATCCTGATGGGTAATGGATGTCACCCCCTGGCCGTTGTATAACAAGAAGTTTTATTTATGTGGCCACGACAGACCTCCCCAAAGATAAGAATATAAATATGAATCTGCCAGAAAATACTGCTGTAATATCTTGGTAATTGGAACAGAATAATTATGATCTACTTGTAAATATGGAAGAAAGAGAGTTTCATAAAATTAACAACACTTGTGAAATCATCAAACACATATGTAGCAACTGTGATCATGGCTAATTACAAATTACTACAAGTTAGTCTAGGTTGATACCTTATAAACACATACTAATTTTAGAATCATTGTTTAAAATGCCTTCTACTTATTCCAAAATACACGTATACGTTCAAATTTTTTAGTTACATAATAAATTATTGTTGAATTCTGCTATATCGTTATTTTTGCATGTTGTTAAGTGGTTAATAGAAATTTTGTCTGCAATTTAATAGCCAGATTTTTAGAGTAATTTATAACTAAACAAAAGAACCTATGCATTTAAGCAATTGAACTTTTTGTTCTTTCCCTCTTCCCTCCCTCCTTCCCTGTCTTCTTTTCAGCATCTCTTCTTCCTCTTGTTTCTTCTTTTTTTCTTTACTACTTTCATACCTTGCTCACTTCTTACTCATTCTATTCTTTATTACTGTGACTAAATGTTTCTTTCTTTGGTATTGAATACTTTTTCTTTAAGTCAGCTTAAAATAAATTGCAAAACACTATCATATAATAAATATTTATGTGCAATAAATATCTCTGCCAAAGCAGAATATTAAATACCAATTCTTCCCAAAGGAACAGATATCACTGCACCTAAATGTCGAGAGTTCAATTCCAAATTGAAAACTATCAAATTTGCAAATCTATGCTTTAAAAAATGCTTTGACATTTGTATATTGCAAAAAAACGCTAGCTCATTCATTTCAAGTTTAATTATATAGTATTTGAGAACCTGGGAAAATAACATAATGGGATAATATAAAACACACTATTTAGTCTGCAGTAGTTAGTAATACCTTACATAGGTTATGGTCACAATTTGTTCATAACCATAAATTCATAGCAATACTGCGATTTTTCATAATCTGCTATAGGAGGAATAGCTACCTTACTTACAAAGGATGAGGAATTTTCTCTTATTCTTCAACACATGCTATGTTGTTTACTATCATTTTCAGTGGCAGGAATTACAACAGCTCTTTGGTAAGAGATCTGATTATTTTACACACATATAAAGGAACTTAGTCTTTAAATTTATGTTATATTAAAAAACCATTATATATACATATATGAAAGAATGATCAGGTCTTTCACCAGAATCATCTCAAATACAATGCATCATTAGATAATAACCAAATGTCATAAATTGATGGGTCACATATGATTATGAATAAGACCTATTACAAAGGCACAATTACAGAGTAACTTGCACTTGGTTTGCTATTATATTACTAAATGTTAAATGATGAAAAGTATGATAAATGTTACCAAAATTTATTATATCATTATACCATGAAATTTTTTAAATATATGCAAAACTATTTGTGGAAATGGAATAAGATGAATTATAAAAAGAATAGTTACTGTTTATTATATTAATTGCTTAAGATGATATTTTTTAGTCTCCTCCTGACTATCAATATAGAATATTGATTTTTATTTCTGTTTGGTGACTCAACTATGGAATTATATGATTAATAAATTGTATAAGGAAAACATCTTACAAATATTGCAACACTTTTAAAAATAACTGTGCTTTGGAAGTGATTATATTCAATAGTTTCTATAATTTTTCTCAATCTTTACAATGCTACCATTGAAGTCTAATTATTTAAAGCCATCTTTAGAAAAAAGAGAGAATAACAACAATAATAATAAAATTAGTGCTGAATTATCCAAAATAATTTTATGCAGTTATGTGTCACTGTTTCTTTCATTTCTTTATTTAATGTCTAGGGAATAGCTGTACAAGAGTTTACTCTAAAAAATTTTGTTAAGAGACATTTCTTCTTGTCTTTCCTACAGACTGAAATTCGGTGATATAAAAAAACCACTGATTTTTGCTGCCTGATGATATTAATACTCTGATGTTCTTAAAGATATGGAGAACAGAGAACTTCAGTGTCCAAAGGTCCCTTGTTTACATTTTGCTTATGAACACTTTAGCAGAAGAGATGTGGAAATTTTAATAATAGTAGACAAATGCCGAATTATGCCAGTTTCTTAAAAACCTTTCAATGCTGCTTCATTTTTATATGGCTTTAAGCTGTTGTTTTCTATGTGTAGCTAAATAAATTCTGATATCTGCTTTGTAGTGTAATATTAAGCAAATCCTTAATTCCAGTAAGTCAGCAAACTCATGAAATTTTTAATACGTATCTTAGGAAATAAATTGTAGTAGATAGGTTTAAAAATATTACATTACAGATATTGGTACTATTTTATATAAAGCAACAAAAGTAAAGTGGAAATTTTAAAGGTATAAAAGCTTGTTATCATTTTATTAAATGTTGCCTCTGAAAAATATTCCATACTTTCATGTAATGAATTCTGGTTGCTTTCATCCCCTGTCTGCTCTTATTCCCTCCCACTCAGATCCAGCACTCTTCATTTCTACAGTTCATTTTTTCTTATTATTTTCTTTCTTGTTTGTGTTATGGATCACTCTGCTTAACCAGGATGCTCTGTATGACTGAAGGATTATACTGATCAAATGGGTCCTGGTAGTCTCACTCATGAGTACACAGCTGAAGTTAATGACGGTCTTTTACTCAAATATATTTAATGTCAATATTCACATCATATAAATTACCAAAGTTAAACTCAAATTCCCCAAAATTAGTATAGTCATGTCACATGTATGACTATACAATTATATTCTAAATTAGAAAAATAGGATATTTTAAATATACACATAAAAATAAAGTATGAGCCTGAACCATTTTAAGACAATGTAACTCTACATAAAAGATGATGCACAAATCCAGAAACATTTTGATAGCAATGAAAGGAAAGAAAATGTAGTAATAAATAAGTAGACAAGACTTAGATAATGAAATAACATCTGAAAAATTCTGAATTATAGAATATTAAACAACAAAAAAGTTTTGATAGTTTGAAGATAAAAAGTAATGGATGGATAGAAAGGAAGATAACCAGGTGATGACAGATGATAGATAGATATATAAATTGTAAATTGAATGAGAGCATCCAGTATTGAAATGACAGAAAATAAATTGGATTTTTTTGGTTTTATAGCCAATAATAGTATGAGTTTAATAGATAATAATATTGCTTTTAGATTATTATAGACATTGGGTGCTTGATACTATATTACTTTCCTATTGGGATTATATTTCATTTCAGTTTTCAGACGGATACTATTCAACACACAAGAGAATGAAAATCTCTCAATTTTAGTCTAACTACTAATTTGTTGGATAAATTGTTTATCTTCATTTTATTTTTTGTCATGAATCATAGTATTAATTTCACTTGACAAATGTTCTAGAAATATTCATGTTTTCCCATTTCAGACATTTTGGATGAATTTTTGTCAACATGAATAAAGCTGCCATTAAATTTATTACACTTGTTGATGTTACCGTATTTAATCTGTTGTATATCTACATAGTAGTATCAGGAACTTTAAAGTACCTTAAAGAGCCTCAAAATACAAAATTAGCAATTTTCATTAACCTAGATAGACATAGAGAACTTTTGGTAGAAGACAAAAGCCAAACAAAAACTAATAACCATAATTCCATGCATGCAAGGTTTCCATCCAAAGTAATTCACTCGTGTGTGTGTGTATGTGTGTGTCTGTAATGTCTGCAGGAGGGAACAAAAAAGGGGAGAAATGGAAAGTTTGTTTTGTTATTTGTTTCTGTTTTGTCTCATTGCACTTTGAGATAACAGTTCTGGCTAGTTTGAACTCCCTGTTTTCATTATACTGGCCCTTAACCTGTCACAATCCTCCTGTTTTAACCTCCCAAGTGCTTCAATTACGGAAATTTCTCCACTTATACCTGGCTGAAATGTTGTTTCTCACTGAACACAAAGTTTATATCACGCTTGATGAGTGAGTTCTAGAGCTCTCTTAAATAACATAATATGTATAGGTTTCAAGTGAAGTGGGTTTATCCCTTCCAAAGGAAAAATAAAGGCCTCAAAAGAACATACGAAATTTTTAGAAGTCAATGTGCACGTGATACCCTGCTTATGATGATGTAACAACTGATATATACACATGATATGCATACACATTTGATATGTGAATTGCAACCCCATAAAGCTAAAAATGCAATGGATTTGCAGAGTGGCACACACCTTTAATCCCAGTACTTGGGACCATTTGAGCTCAAGGTAGAGGGACTACAGAATGAGACTCTTTCTTCTTTGTAATGATATCCAAAATAGTTCCATTTTACAGTGCACGATAGAGAAGGATGGAGAAACAGCTTAAGTTTACCTGCTTTACCATTACTTAAATAAAACATGCTCCAAGTAATTTAGAGGAAAAAGATTTATTTCAGAAAATAAATACATGATGAAGTCTATCATGGCAGGGGAGTCACAGGAACAATGTCTTAAGGAAATGATCACAATTTAATATGTAAATGATGTGGGTATATTGAAGGATAAGCATATTTCTTTTACTTGTCTTTGTATTTTTAGTAAGCAGTGAATGTTATGATTTTATTGATTAATTTAATTTGTTCTTTCACAATATTATACCTTTATGTAATCTATTTCAATTTTTCTTTGATCTCAGTGCTCTCTAATATACTTCTGTCATAGTTAGATGCAGGTGTCAAATTGACAGTTGAGGGTTCAAGCCGTGAACACTTTTATGTAGAAATAGTTAAGTCCAAGTGAATCTGAAAGAGATTGTCTACTTTTTGAGGAAGGCCCAGCCCATGATGAGAGGTACTAGACCCTGGGCAGGTGAATAAGAGATCTAGCAAGTAAGAATCTTCTCTCAATCCTGGGCTTTTCTGCTAAGTTTCACAAGGAAGTATAATGGAGATACTTGATGCTCTTAAGTGCTGCGATTTCAGACATTACTGCCTTTGACAATAAATAAAGTCTGTAACATTGAATACTTTATAGGCTGGAAATATGCACAGATTAAATGCTTTTTAAAGTAGACATTGCTTGTCTTGTATCTAAGTTCCACATATTGAGAGATTCCTAGAAATATTACAGCTTTATTTGTTCCTCAAAATTATGCTCCATGGGGCTGGACAGATGGCTCAGTGGTTAGACCTCTGCCTTTCAAGCGGAGAATCCTGAGTTTGGATCCCAGATCCCACATACAAACGCCAGGCAGAAGCAAGGGCGGCCTTCATTTCTGGTCCTGGTGGGCAGAGCCTGTGAATCCAGGGGCAAAGCAAAAGAGGAGGTAGAAGCAGTCCATGATCATTCCCGAATTCACCCTTAGTTCTACACATACACACACTTATACATACACACACATACATACGCACACACATACACACACACATACATACACACACAAACAATTGAATAAATAATAAAAATAAAAAATAAACAAATTATGCTCCATGATTCTGGAATATTCTATGTCCATGATATGCATGACTGTTCATTACTGACGAATAATATGTCTCTGTGGAGTACATATCATTGTCCATTCGTCTTTTGCTAATCTGTTTCACTGTTTCATACTTTTAACTTAAAAGTGCTCCGCAATACAGCCCATGCAGTGGCCATTGCTAGGTATTTTTCCTAAGGAAATCAAAGTAGTATAAATGACATGTTTCTTGAGTGTCCGTGATTGTCCTCCTGAAACATTGTAAAGAAAAATACTCTTGCATCACCTTTGGAAATGTGAATTAATTGTAAATTCAATTTCATTTTTGTTTTATAAATTGTTAAGAAAATAAAACACATTATGCTGTAAAAAATAGGAGATAGATCAGGACACTTTTTATAAGACTATCACACTAGGGGAAAGAGGAAATGATAAAGCTGATATCATCTGAGAGAAATATAGAGGGCCAGAGAATTTCAATAGTCTGCTGTCAAGATCATAATACTTTAGTTAATGTATGTTGATTGTTTTCAATCGAAATAATAATAAAAGAATCTTCCTTATAAACAACAGGATATATTTTCATAGTTTAGATAAAAGAAATCTTCTGGAAACAGGACTCTACCCATCCTCAAATACCTGAACATTAGGGACACCTTAAATTATTAAGAATAATTGGACTGGAGAGGTGGCTCAGGGGTTAAGCCTCTGCCTTGCAGGCAGAAGGTCCTGAGTTCAGATCCTAGGCCCCATGCATAGACGCTGGGTGGAAGTGGGGGGCAGCCTGTGTTTCTGGCCCTAGTAGGGTGGAGCCTGTGAATCCTGGGGCAGAATAAGCGAGGAGGAGGTGGAGGCATCCATGGTGTTTCCTGAATTCGTCCATGGTTCTACACACACATACACACACACACACATACATACACACGTGCACACATGCATACATGCACAATTGAATAAAAAATAAATGAAAAAAATAAAAAATATATTAAATATATTTAATATATTAAATATTATTAAAAATAAAATAATTCATTATATTTTATTTTATTATACATCTATATATTTATAATGTATAAAAGAGTGGAGAGTTATAAATGGATATATGATATATACATAAAAAGATTATAGATATGACAACTTTATAAATATATGTGTACATATATACACACACACAATTTTGTGATGATTCTAAATCAAATATGGCCTCAAGATTGTTTTGACAAAGACTTAGGTTTTAAATATGAATTTTTTTGAGAAAATAATTTAGAACATTAGAAAAATCATATATTTTTCATGTCAGATATTTTCTAAAAAATAGAATTTAGAAGATGAAACAAAGTGAAATGTGTCAATAGTTTACAGAAATCCTCATTATCTATACCATCTTTGTCTTCTGTAAATGCATACTATTTTACTGTATGTATCATGGCTCAGAGTGGAAATAATCCCATTTAATGCTAGCCTCAGTATACTTCATATGCCTTTCAGTTTCCTTAATACCAAATGACATTTATGCTTTCAAGGGAAATTTATTAAAGACAACAGAAATTAGAGATGGTTCTCTATTTTTGATAAAAATCAATGTTAATAATTGAATATTTCAGATTTAATACTTATAAATGTAGGTAAAAATAGTTTAAGTGTTTTTGTTTCATCATTTTAAATATGAGTTCTACAGTAAATGGCTATAGAGTGTAACTCATTCATTCATAT
Organism: Typhlomys cinereus; assembly: GCA_023101885.1. NCBI lineage: Eukaryota > Metazoa > Chordata > Mammalia > Rodentia > Platacanthomyidae > Typhlomys > Typhlomys cinereus. The sequence continues at coordinate 6,044,223 of JALPQD010000029.1, forward strand.
TTCTGTTGCAGTTCACCTGCATGGTTGCTGATAAATGACCATCAAATGGCTTAAGGGAACAAAGGACTTATTTTCTCTTACGATTACTGGTTACAGTTTTTAGTACAACTTGACAGGAGGGCATACACCAACACCAGGGCCAAGGGAACTGGCCACACTATTACCACATAATGGCTGATCCTTACATGCCAGACCAGCCCTGTCTGGCCAATTGTATACAAGGATCAACTTCCTGATACAGTTCTCAGTATTTTATTCACCTGTTCAAGGCCTTGTCCCACACACCATGGGCTGGGTCTTCTCCATCAACTAGACAGTCTCCTTCAGGTTCGTTATGGGCTTAACTCAACTACTAATTCTCTACAAATGTGCCCAGAGCTCAAACCCTTAATTGTCAAGTTGACACCTTTGCCTAACTATGAAAATTTCAATTGGGAAAACATTAATTTAATATTTATAGTGATGACATATTACCAAATTAGTTTATTATTAAGGCTCAATAGCAAACTGTGGAGAAGGTACAGTGGGTATTATGGCTTATATGTGAGTTTCTTCCCACAAGATCACATGGGTTGTTTCCTTAGCTAGTGTTGATTTTAGGAATGTTGTGAAATCTTTAGAGAACCTTTGCTTAAGACAGGTAACAGAGTTGCTTTTTTGATTGGTATCCCAATATTCCAGCCTTGTTTGCTTTGTTTGCTGTACTGGTTGCTCTTCTCTATTGCTCTGAGACCCAGGGAGGTTCAAACAATTTAAGGGAGAAAAGGATACTTATTTAGCTTATGGTTTCAGTGGGGAGATACAATCCATTAAAACAAAAAAAGCATGGTAGGTTGGTAACAACTTGTGGAGGTTGAAGTCACTACAGACATTATGGAGGCCAAGACCTGCAGTTCATACTACAAGAGCCGACCTCTCCAAGAATTTGGGTGAGGTTAATCAATCTCAAGGCCCAACTCCTGTCACTGCATTTTTCCAACAAGGTTCCAACCTCCCAAAAGTTCCATGATATTCCCAAACAACTAAAGGTTCAAACACATGATCCTGTGGGGGGGAAACTCACATTCAATTTTTTTATTTAATTTATGTGTGGGTGTGTGTGTGTGTGTGTGTGTGTGTGTGTGTGTGTGTTTATCAGATGATACATCCCTGTGGGGGACCAAGAGTGACTTCAGGAATCATCTTGGATTGCTTGTACCCCCTTTTTGCTTCTCTCTGGGATTTTCCAGTTTCACTCATCAGGGCCATAAGTGCAGGCTGCTGCTGTTTTTGTCAGGCTTTTTACTTGGGCCCTGGGAACTGAACTCAAGATCTACTGTTTGCAAGACTTCGTGTCCAATGGGTAAAACTCTTCTGGGAATCGTCTAAGTTCCAAAGGACTTTAATTCTACCACTCCAGCACAACTGCCTGTAGAATAAATCAATCTCTTCAACTGGCTCCTTCCATGGTATACAGCCCTCGAAGGCAGATGTTCCATGTTGGCTCTGACCTCTCTAACATCTTCACTTCACAATAACAAACCTGGTTTTACCTCCGTAGTACAAACTGCTATCCCTGGACCTCTCTGAAGGCTTCCAGTCATACACTGCCTGGCTCTTACCATTTTTCTGACCTTGGAGGAGGGATCCAGGACCTTTTCCCTCTTGCATCCTTCATGTAGCTAAAATCAAGACCAGACAGATAATGGTGCCATAAGATCCAGGTGGAGAATAAACCCCTGGAATCACAACTGATTTATTTCTCTGTGCTGACTCTCAGGATCTCTTGTGGGCAATTGTTTTAGTTGATCAGAACAGAAAATTCCTTTGTAGTTTGGCCATATAGCTCTTTCCTCCCAAAAGAATGCTCACTCTTTTTGATAGGAGCCTTCCCTGAGTATCTTATCTTCAGGGTACAACCTCTTCTGTAATCCAAATGAAAAGCAGACATTCTTTTTTCACTAATGGAGCATATTTCTTAAAAAATCAGTGACATTTTGCTGTCTTCTCTGTAGGTTTTCCTTCACATTTTTCTTGAACAAATTTTGTAGTTTTTATCTTTACCTGTCTAAATCCTTGCTGTTTTTCCTCATGACTCTGAACAAGAGTGCTAAAAAATAGCCATGCCATGCTGTTAAGATTACATTCCCTTGAAACTTCTGACAAATACTCAACTATTACTTAAATCAAGCTGACAGGACAAGGTTGAAACAACCAAATTCTTTACTAAGACATGATTACATTTGCCCCTCATCCATTTCTAAACACAGTCTCTGCTCTATTCTGGATCTTCACAAGGTGGGTTCCATTGTCTGTATCTCTAACAGCATCAGCCTCTTCTAAGCTCTTACCAGAATCAGAGCTGTCTTCAAGAGATAAAGATTTTCCCAGTGCAAAATACCACAGTTCTCCCCATTTTTCCCAAAAAAGTTTCAAAAACATACCAGCCACATCACAGCAAAGACCATATTTCTTTATTTCTCAGTACCAACTTCTGTGAGCATTTGCTATAGTCACACAGTAACATCCAACTTCTGTGGTACCAGTTTCTGTACTTGTTACTCTTTTTTGTAGCTGTGAGACACCAATGAGATTCAAACAACTTAAAAAAGAAAGAGATTTATTCAGTTTATGATTTCAGAGAGGACATATAGTCCATTATAACAAGAAAGGCATGATGGGCTGGTAGCTGCAAAGTACAAGCTGCAAAAGTAGACCTCTCCCAGAAATTAGGTGGAATTTATTAATATCAAAGCCTGCCTCTATGACTGCCTTCTTCCTGTAAGTTTCCACCGCCTAAAAGTGTCATGTTTTCCCCAAATAACTAAAGATTCAAACACGTGATCCCGTGGGGGGACAACTCATGTTTTAAATCATGATACTTTCTGTTCTTCTGATGACTATGGTAACCTGCATGGACCTCCAAGTTATGCCTCCAGGCATGTCTTGTGATATGCAGTTCCCATCATAATGGATTTTACTCCCTCTGGAACCACAGACAAAAAAAAAATTCTTTTCTCCTTTACTGCCCGGGTCTTAGTGTTGTCTCACAATAAAGACTCACTACAGTAATTATTAAAATGCTTGCCACACAAGCATGAGGATCTGAGTTTGATCCCAAGCATTCACATGAAAATCCTTACTTGATGGTTTGTACTTTTTAACCCAGTACTAGTAAAGCAGAAAAAATAGGTCATGTGGGCATCTCGATCAGCAGGCCTATCCAAATAAAAGTGTTTCAGGCACTAAAGAGATATTCTGACTCTAAAAAGAAAAAAGGAACAGGAAAAGATTAATATCCCTTGATGACCATTCAAGACCTAGAGTTGTACACTGGTCTTGATGTTCATACATATCTAGTAGATGTACACTCCCAAATTCCTCATATCCATAAATATGAATATACGTTCCCACAAAATGTCAAAACAGTGATCATTGAGAAATGGCCATGTTTTCACGGATCAGTTTTCGTCTCCATTAGAAATGTAATTTTTGCAGACACCCTTGTAAATCTGGAATCCTGGATAATAATTAGATAGTTAATTCTTGAGATCCTGAAATAGGAGGATTGTCATTCAGGGACTAGACACAATTTTGAATCCAACCTAGAGTAAGGAGTGAGTTCCTACATGAGACTTTGTTTAAAAAATATAAGAAAGCAAACAAAATTTGACAGCAACAATAACAAATAAGCATGTCTGTAAAAGGAAAAAAATATGTTGTAATAATCATTAAGCAGCTTTCTCTACTTTAAAATGTGTTTTATAAATGTTATTGCTAGAAGAAGAGGAAGACATTCATGGTACTATGAAATGGCATTTGTCATTTTAGATTTAATTTCTAGTGAAGCTAAGGTAATCACTTAAATTAACATTCTTTCCAAAAATCCTCAGTCACAATCAAGCCATCAAAATAATTTCAAATTCATTATGTAACTTAAGCATTCTATATGAAAATGATGCTAATTGAATACTTTAGCTCAGAACTTACATGAATGAATACAGTGATGAGTTATATAATAAGTCTTTTACTACACAAACATGAATCAGAAGCATTTATTTGAAGACCTACATTGTGAAGAAGATTTTGAAAGTAATGGATAGATTCTGTTATGCTGTATAAACATTCCTACCAGGTAAATACTGAGAAGCTGTAGTGGCAGAGTTTTAGCAATTTAAAGAAAAGTCAATTGAATTTCTGAGGCCTGGGAAATGATAAGAGAGAAGTGAAAAAGGATAGTGTGCTAATGACCCTAGAGAGTATGAAAAGTATTATGGTCATGTCTTTTGAGAGAATCCCCTAAAAGGCGATAATGGGCATGGCTGCATCTGTATAGAAAGGATCTTGCTATCAAGTGCCTGAGAGTGTGGCAATCAAGAGCAGCAGTCATCCAGAACCAGCTGAGTTCTCATTCTGTTCCTGCACAGAGGCCTTACTAGCACAGTCAGAAGCAAATTAGCCAGTGTCGCTTGCTCCACGACTGCTCTATAGCCACCGTGGAATCAGTAGGATTTTTTTATGTACTTACTTTATTTGGAATTTCCAAACTTTGAATGCATGCATGATATATATTGACAGATATTTTATTAACTTATTTGATCCGGCATATTGGAAATGAAGTTGCAGGTGTAATGATCTTTACATAGTGAAAGTTGACACTTTGCACTGTAAGTTTCATCTTTTATACAAATGAACTTTATATTTTTCTAAATTACAATCCAGCATCGAAATATGGACTTTATATGTGATCCTATCACCATGTATGATGCTATAATTCATATAAAGTACTGTACTGATCACATCAAATATTCTGCATCTCTAATTTTTAATAACAGGTATACAATACTCTATATGGTTCTCCATGTTCGTGGTATGCTTCATATGCATACTAAACCCATGGACATAAATTTTTTCTCCAGAAAGATCCATCCATTCTTGCTCTCATGTCAGATTAACCTTTCACTGTATTGGTAAAAGTGAAACAAATTACATGGAAAGTGCTAATGTGAACCTTATTTATGTATCTGTCATCTATCATCTATCTAATATCTATCTATCTACATACCTATCTATATGCATATATCTATACATAAGTGAAATTCCTCTTTGCTTTTGATTTTCTGTATATTCCTAAAAAGAAAAGCAAAAATAAAACCAATGCAGAAACTTATCTATGAAGAGGAACAATACCAATGTCAATATGGCTACAACAAGAAGAGATTTTCAACATTCAATTGATATTACCTCAATCTCATGCAAAACGGCATTTATGAAGTAGTATTTATAATCATTCTCCTCAAATGATTATTTAATGCCTTATAGCATAATGACTACAGTTCCTTGTGAAACTCAAAGATACTGTTATTTGCATTCTCCCTTTCTACTTTCCCTGTCCCACTTCTTATTTCAGCTATATGAGTGCAATAAAATCACTCCCTAAACTAAGTTTTGGAAAATTTCATGAATTAATAAGAAATTAAGTTCTCCCATTTTATGTTATCTCTCAATCCATTACTATTCAGAACTTCATGTTCATGAGTCCAGTATTCAAAATACAGGCTATTAAAATCTTATACCACTTTGTTTTTAAAAACTGAAATTTTTTCGACCGGTATATTTATGTGAAGATTGTGTGCATGCATGTGTGTGTGTGTGTGTGTGTGTGTGTGTGTGTGTGTGTGTGTAAGAGAAAACTTGGATGCCAATGCCTATGGAATCTCAAATGATGTCAGGAATCATCCTAGATTAATCTACTTTATTGCTTTGTTCTGGAGATTCCTAGACTCTGCCTTTCAGGTCAGAAAATGCAAGTCTCTACAGTTTCCTCTCAGTATTTTTTCAGCAGATATTGGGTCTTAGAATCCAAACTCAGGTCATTTTGTTTTTTATACAAAGACTTTAAACCCCAAGTCATCTACTCAACCCTCATGTGAAATGATATTTAGAGAAACTTTGTGAATCTTACCCACTTCTTTTTCAATACAAATATTTTTTCAAACTACCTTAAGTTCCATCCAGAACTTTAAAAATATTGTTAAAAAACTTTTTAACAATTACAATAAACCTGTAATCAAGTTGTCCATCATATTTCTTATAAGTTATGGGATTGTGAAAGTTTTTCACAGAAAAAAAGTCTAGACCTTTCTAAGTCAACTGCCATTAAGCAAAGCAAAACTATAATCAACCTTGAAATTACTAAGAACTCTAATTGCTCCAAATCTGAGGAAGTCAGATTTTGACTGAGCAAGTGACACAGTTATAATTGTAAAAACCATCGTATGTCATTGATACTAATGTAATCTAATATCTTTTTCTCTAATTTCTTTTGTACTTACAGAGTGTGTGTGTGTGTGTGTGTGTGTGTGTGTGTGTGTGTGTGTGTGTTTAATTCACAAAGCTTTTTCTTCCTGTTGATCTTGGATTTTGGTCCTATTTTCTACTGCATTTTATGAACTCACATTCTTTTTGTACCTATGTTCTATTTTGAGCTAGTTTGTAGATCAAATACACTGCATGATTGGCATTCAGGATCTGACATTTAGATACCTATTTTTTAACCAACATCTTTTGAAAGTACAAGCTACATGTTCATCTTTTACAATATTCCTCTATACTAACATAATGTCTTGGATTATATAACTATATAGTATTATCTCCCTTTTTCTTTGGACTAATTTAGCTACATATGGTTTCTCGTTTTGAAACAATTTGAAAACTGTTACCCAATATCTACAAAATAAAATTTTATAGACTAGGAGAGGACAGAGCTAGGATACAATAAAGAGTAGGGTTTGTCACTCTTTTGACAGCCAATTATCTGCAAATTTGCTTTTAACCCACCCTTAATTCCAAGGAGCACATGTCCAATATTGTAAAGTTGCCCAAATAACAGCAGAAAGGAAGAAAGTAAAAACTACTTTCATCAAGCATCAAATGTTAGTATTAACCGTAAATATCCTATAGTAAACCATCTTCAAATACTTCACATATATCCTTAGATGAGAAAGGTCTCAAGAGTCAAACAAGACATAGCTTATTGCAATGCAATTATAATGAAGAAGAAAATAACATCCGAACAGAATGCAGAGTGTTGGCACCTTCAAAATGATCAGCCCTTATCAAGCTATCTAAATCTCTTCATATCCTAATGCTCAGGAAAGTACACTACAGGAGCAGGAGCTCATTACAATGACATTTAGTCCTACAAGATAAACTCATGCCCAACATATTGATATTCCCTTATGTACTAACAAAGATCTCAGAAAAATAGCTAGCTACCTTCATTGGGGATTACAGGGCAAGTGCTAGAGAGGTGAAGAGTGCAACCTCCATCAGTGGATTTACCTAATGAAGGACTACTTATACTGCCACAAAGTTTGGTTCCCTACCAGTACAGGTAGCCCAAACAGAACCTTGTGGTCTATACGAGCAGAGAACCTTGAGGACTGGAGTGACAGGGAAAGGTTGGGAAAGGGAGAAAAAGGTGGGGGCAAAGGGGCAGTGGGAGGGAGCAGAGGCAGTCTATTTTGATGCCAAAAAATTTAAAAAGAAATAATTTATAAGTAAAAAATATAATCCATTTTTTTAATAAAACACTATACTGGAATGGTAATATATCTTAGCAGGTAAAGCTGCTTGTCACATAAGCTTAATAACCTAAGTTTGGTCCCTGAAACTCACATAAAAGAGAAAGCAGTTCTCTGACTTCCTAGTGCATGCTTTGGCATCTTCATGTGTATTACATACACACTCATGCATGCACATGCACGCTATATTAATAAAAATTTTAACTTAAAATTATGTAAAAAAATCCACCTTGAGATTCAGACTTCACATCAGGTAAGATGCTCATGGAGATAGTTGAGGGCCTGCCCACCTGCCCACTGCTGCAAGACCCTACACCAGGTAAAAGGTACACAGAACCAGGGAAAGGATTCACCCAGTCACATCTCAGTCCTGGGACAAAACCCTGCAGTTAGAACAACCAGTAAATCTTATCCAAATCCAGAGAAGCATTCCCAACAAGAGTCAAAGAGAAACAAAGTCAGGAGAAACTGAAAGAGACAGAGAGAGAAATTAAGTAAAGCTGCAAAAAAAAAAAAAAAAAAAAAAAAAAAAAAAACAGTCACAGACTTAATAGAAAATCAGAAAGTGCCCATGCTACATTGTAAAGCCACAAAATAAACTAAGTACCAGGAAACATGTGTCCTACAAAAAAGTCCAACCCCCATAGTATGGATTACAAGCTTGGAGAAGGGATAGGAAGGATAGAAATTGCAAAAGGACCTTGAGGAACTCAGAGAGAAAATAAATAAACAAGTGGCACTATATGAACAGGAAAATAAAATATTATCTGAGATGAAAAAAGAATTAGCAGAAAAAACGTTTAGAACAGTTAAGAAAATGCCAAATAAAAATTCAGTTGGAATTCAAAATTAATCTTACTGAAAACCAAACCAAACAGAAAGTATAGCACAGAGAATAGGTCAAGCAGAAGATAGAATATAAGATCTGGAAGATGAGAAGTAGAACAGTATTGCTAAAGAAGTTGAAAATAAAAAAAATAAATAAAATAAAAGGAATATTTAAGAACTATGGGATACCATGAAGAAGCTAACTCTACCTACTCATTCATGGAATCACAGAACAAGAAACCAAAGAAAAATCTTCAGTTCACATCTTTCAGTCAATTATAAATGGGAACTTACTACACTAACGGAAAGAGATCACCCCCATCAAGCACAAGATAGAAACTTAATGATATGCTCCTAAGTGAGGAATCTGTCAGCATTCTAAAAATTCTAAAATTTTTAGAACAATGTGTTCTAAAACGGTTTCTCTTAATTATTGCTGTGAGAGAGCATTCAAAGTCAAACAATTTAAGGAGAAAGGGAGATTTATTCAATTTACAGTTTCAGATGGGAGAAACAGACTATCATGGGAGAGGTGACATGAAGGTGTCTGAAGCTGGAGGCTTCAGCAGACATCCAATAGGTTAGTGGGTAATGACTGAATGTTGGAGGATTCCTGGAGAGTTTCTTCTTCTTCTTCTAAGTCACAGCAGACATCCAATAGGCTAGTGGGTGATGATTGAAGGTTGGAGGATTCCTGGAGAGTTTCTTTTCTTCCCAGTCATCTGTTCTGTGGTTCCTTTTATCTGGTCCACTACTGGGAGGTTCCAATAAGATCTAGAGAGGTTCCAATCAGATCTAAGGTTAATCTTTATACTATAAATGTATTGATTCAAATACTCTCTTAAGTTGGTCTCAGCCAATCTTAGTTAATGCTAGGTGTGGTCTAGTTGACACCCAAGGTTAACTATCACACAATGATAATGAAAACACACTATAAACACCTCTGGAAAACCATGAAGAGGAACCTAAGAAGACAATTCATAGCTCTCAGTGCCAAATCGAAACAATAGAAACATCACAAATGAACAACCTAACAATGTAGCTTACAGCTTTAGAGAAACAAGAAGAACCCAAACCACAAAAGAAGACTTGCAGAGATTATCAGGATCAGAAGAGAAATAATTAAAAATGAGAAAAATTAAAAAATGCAAAGAATCAATCGAGCAAAAAATTGATTCTTTGAAAAATTTATCAATATTGACAAACTCTTAGCAAAATTAACCAAAACTCAAATTAATAAAATAAATGTGAAAATAGAATTATCATAGTAGATACCTAGGAAATTCAGAAAATTATAAAGATTATACTTTAAAAAATTATATACACCAAGTTTGAGAAACACAGAAATGGTTGAACTTCTAAACATACACAATACACCAAAGAAATTAGTCCTATAACAAAGGATAAAGTTGAAACAGTAATAATAAAACTTCTTAAAAAGAACAGTCCAAGATCATATAAATTCAGTGCAGAATTTTACCAAATATTTAAAAAACAATAAGTAACAATACTCCTTAAATCATTCCAAATAGGAAAGGAAGGATCACTTCCAAACTTTTTTTTTTTATTCAATTGTGCGTGTGTGCGTGTGTGTATGTGTGTGTGTGTTTGTAGAACCACAGGCAAATTCGGGAACCACCATGGACGCCTCTACCTCCTCCTTGTTTACTCTGCCCCGGGATTCACAGGCTCCGCCCTACCAGGACCAGAAACGCTGGCCACCCCCACCTCTGCCTGGCTGCTAGTATCCGAATTCAGGACCTTCCTCCTTCCTGCAAGGTAGGTTGTATTATCTTATTCCTCTAAGACCCTAAAGATTCTACCAGGAAACTCCTTGAACAATAAATAAGCTCAGTAAAGAGACAGGATACATAATTAATGTTCAAAAGTCAGTGGATTTTCTATACAACAAGCATAAACAAAGAGAAAGACTTGAGAGAGACACAATACCATTTTCCATTGCCCCCCCAAATGAAATATCTTTGAATAAACCTAACTAAGGATGTGAAGGATCTATACATAAAAACTTTCACCCCCAACTCCTCCCCTAAAAAGGTAAAACAGAAAACACCCTGATTGGTAGAATTAACATAGTCAAAATCACAATTCTTCCAAAAGTAATATACAGTGACTGTAATACCAATCAAAATTTTAACCAAATTCTTCAAAGAAATTGTTAAAATTCTCTTGTTGCATTTGGAAACATAAAAGACCAGTATAGCCAAAACAAACTTGAGTAATAAATATTCTGCAGAAGGTATAAATTATACTACAAAGCCACAGCAATAAAAACAGCATGGTACTGGCTGCAAAAAAGATATATAGATCAATGGATTAGAAGTCAAGTCCCAAACACAAGCACACTCACCTATAGTCAACTGATTTTTGACATAGGTGCTCAAAACAAGACCCATTGGAAAAAGGCTCTTCAACAATGTTGTTTGCAAAGTTGTATACTAGGGCTGGAGAGGTGGCTCAGGAGTTAAAACTCTGCTTCAGAAGCAGAAAGTCCTGAGTTCAGATTCCAGATCCCAAATAAAAACACCAGGCAGAAATGGCAGGATCCTGTACTTCTGACTCTAGTGGAAAAGACCTGGAAAATACCATAATACAGCAAAAAATTAGGTAGAAAGCAGTCCACGAAGATTCCCAAAGTCACCTGGTATCCTCAACAGAGACACATAGTGTCCTCTACATGCAGAAGAATGAAACTTATAGCAGCTACTATTTTGGGTTACTGTGTAACACCACCCAAAGTCAAACCACTTAAGGAAGAAAGGCAGATTTATTTAACATATGATTGCAGAGAGAGATATACAGTCCATTATAATGGAAAAGACATGAATGGATGCCTGAAGCTAGAGGACACCTAAGTCATTGCAGACATCTTGGAACAGAGATCTGCTCCTGTCAGCTTAAGAGCAGACTCATTCATTCACTCAAACAGGGCAGAGCTCACCAACATCAAAGCCCACTCCTGTGACTGCTTTCTCCTATCAAGGCTCAATCTCTTTTAAGAAATTTAAGAATTCTAAAACAATATACCTGTGAGGACAACTCACATTTTTATTTATTATTATTTCTGCTCATACAAACTTAGTAGGTACACCAGTTCCCTCCCTCCCAGCTCCTCTCCCCAACCCCCCTGCTCCCTCCCCCTCCCCTCATCCCTCCCTCCCCATCCCCCAGTGCCTCCCTCCCAAACCCAGAGAATCCTTTCATGTGCATGCCAGACTCTCCTCTGGGCCCTCCTCTCTGATGACGTACAAGGACCCAGTGGCATTTCCCTGAACCCTTTCCTGTGTTCCCCTTAAGCATAGGAACACTACTGTGGCTGTCAATCACTTGCCTCCAAGGATCTTGGTGTCTTTAGCAAATGCTAGACTTTGTGGGGTCAATAGTATGTTGGACATCGCGTGGGCATGCAAAGTCCAAATTCACTTCGATAGTAGAAGCACGACCATGTTCATAGCAGCACTGTTTACAATAGCAAAGTCATGGAATGAACCCAAATGTCCAACAGCGACGAGTGGATAAGGAAAATGTGGTACATCTGTGCAATGGAATACTACTCAGCCATCAAAAATGATGAATTACTGGAATTTGCCGGGAAAATGGATGTCATTAGATACAATTATATTAAGTGAAGTATCCCAGACCCAGAAAATTAAGCGCCGTATGTACTCCCTAATAGGTGGCTCCTAGTATCATAATTGGACAACTCACATTTTTAATCAACACATTCTCCTGTTCCCCAGGAACTCATTGCCACCTCATTATGCAAAACTATACTTCACACCAACTTTCAGAGTCCTCACTGAATACATAAATAGTCCCAAAACAATTCAAAATATTAAAAGTCCAAAGTTACATACTTCCAACATAAAATAGCATGGAATAAATATCTCTATTCCAAAAGGGATAAATGGGGGCATATCTAGGACAGATTGGTAAAAAACAAGACTGAAAACCATTGGGACAAATTCCAAATCCTGCAGCTCTATGTGCAACAGATGAACCTCTTGTTGAAATTACATCAGTTTCACAGGACTTTAATTCCACCCCTCCAATGCAACTGCTAGTAGAACACATCACTTTCTATGGCTGGCTCCTCATGGTATATAAAAATTTCCTCAACAGATGTCCCATATTGGCTCTGGCATATCTAACATCTTCACTTTTCAATGACATACCAAGCTTCAACTTCTCAGAAAAAAATACCCTTCTTGGTTCTCTAAATTGCATACTTTCTGCTACATACTCCCTGGCTTCTACTATTCAATGATACTTTATAGGAAGGATCCAGGACCTCTTCCTTCTTGCAGCTTTGATGCCTCTAAATTCAAGATCATGTGGATGACTTTGCTCAGTTCTGTTATAGCCTTGGATTACAGACTGACCCTTTTGTGTCACAACCGATTCAACTTCTCTGTGCAGATTCTGGGAAAAAGGAAGAATTGACTTTTCCTTTGGAACTCCACCCTTTTGCTCTTCCCTTACAGAAGAGTTTGCATTCTTATGGTGGAGGCATTCCCTAAAGATCTTGCCCTCAAGATGCAGCCTCTTCTATTATCCAAATTGAGAGCAAGCTTTAATTCATTAATGGAGCTCATCTCTTTAAAAATAGGTACCATTTTTGTTGTCCATATCTTCTGTAGGCTTGACTTCAAATTTTCCTTTCACATTTAGAGTTTTTGGTTGTTTTTGCCTGGTTTCTTGCTCTTTTTTGTCATACTTCTAAATAAAAAGCATTTAAAGTAGACATGCCACATAGTAAAGCCATGAAAGTTCTTCCACAGAGCACTCAAATTTTCTATCTTTGTCACTGCCTTTTCTTGGAATGTTAGTTTGTCCTATCATTTTGGTTCTTAAAATATGGTCTTAGCAAATGTTAAATTTTCTAGTTCATACTGTGAAATTTTCCAGTTCATATATGTGTTTGTCTTACTTGCTTTTCATTTCCATCTTTCAATTTCTTGGAATAATATGAGATTCATGAATAGTAGGATAGACACTAGATTCATTTTGCTGGAGTTCTAATCAATCTGTGATGTAGAACATTCTTATTTATGATGTTGAACATTCTTGATATTATTGTTATGGCTTTAACTTTAGATTAAATCTCGTGAATTTAAAGCTTTCTCTTGAATGATAGAAATCATAGTAAGTGGTAGGGTTTACCTAATGGGACCTTACAGAGGGGCAAGTGCTAAAGTTTGATCGTAGAGGAACTGTAAGGAAATATATTCTCTTTTCTATAGAAATATGAAGAAAAATTCTTTAATAAATATTCCAGAAAAAAGTACTATTTAGAAAATTTTTTTCATAGATAATAGAAAAACAAGAGTCCTGGAAAGGATTTTATACCCATATAGCCATATTCAATGTCACCTCATTGTTTATGCTACATTTGGGAATAAATTGCTAATATTAAACTTCTATATTGCATTTGTAATTTTGACAACTATTTCTGAACCATCTGTGGTGATATGCTCTTTCTATCATCTTGAATAGTGTTGAATGAAGTCTTTTACTTGAAATCAATCTTAATGCAATGCAATTATCAATTTTTTATATTTTGAAATACATATGGATGAAATATTATCTTCATATTTATGTGCAATATCTTCCTTTTTTAATATAGTGTTTTTTATTTTAGATACATTTATATTTTATTTACTTTTCTTATAGTTTAAATTACTTTTACTTCAAGAATGGAAGCATTTTCCATATTAACTTTTAGGGATATTTCATTCTTTTTATGAGATACAAACTTTTTTTTAGCAAATGCATGTTATCACTGAGTTTGTAACGATTTCTTTATTTCAATGTTTGCCAAGGTTGTCTGAAAAATACTCAAAAGTTTATTAAAATAACTATATCTTGTTTTTATTTTATTATTAAGAATACCTCTAAAAATTCCTTGGATAATTTGTCAAGCTATCACATTGTAACTTCATTTTTAATTAAGTGTTTTAATTCCTTCCCACAGTAAAATAAATTTTTCAATTTAATGTTTTCATTTTCCTACATTTTGTAATTATAAAGAATATAATTTCAAGGTATTTACCAAAAACATTTTAAAATATTATTTTGGTTTCCTTACATAATATGCATTCCATTAATTTTATTTTACAAGTATAATATTTTTTACAAATGAACCTTAAAGACAATGGCAATGCATTTTCAAGCACATTTAATTCCTAAAAATCATTAATATTTATTTGTTCTTTACAAATTTTAAACTTCAAGTTTATGCTACAGATCAGTCATGATAAACTTGATGAATCTTTAAACCTTCATTTTTGTATTAAAATTATTTAAATATGTCATGGAAACTTTCATTTGTCTAATGTTTTATTCATGCTTAAACTATGCAATGTCTCTAAGCTTATGCATTTTACTGAAATATCTTAGCAATATGATATGATTTTCTTTTTGGAAACCTCATGTATCTCAGTAATGCTGGCCATTTTTTTGTCTTTAATATTTTATTGTTATTCAATATGTTATAACTTACCTTAATTTCAAACATTATTGGCAAAATAGAAGGCCATATGACTGTGTGATTTGTATTCTATTTCAGCAGAAAAGAAAAAGTACAGATGCTTCAGACCATGGTCTACTGCTCCATTAACTTTGAAAGGTTTGAAAGTAATTCCAAGTCTACAAAGGTCCTAATGAATCAAGTGCCCATGGAGGTGAAAGTGCTTAATGTAAAGATAATAATCAGCCTCCCCCCTGTGACCCACAAACTGTAGATGTCTTTCCTTAGCCTGAAGGAGGGCAACAGATTGTTCGTGTTCTTAATGAAGTTTATCAAGTAAATGCAATTATTGTCAAGATTGTCTTTATAACATAAATAATAACAATATGTACAATTGTAATGATTAAAGATGCAACTTATGAAATTCTTTGATTCTGTTTCAGCTTGATGTCCTTCTAATATTGAAAATTTTGTAGTATGTATTTCTATATAGGTGTTTCTCAATAATTAATTATTTTATATCCCATTTAGTGACATAATTATGACTGACTTATTGAATCACATTATTAAATTGGATAAGGTTGAACAAATCATGTATGCAGCCCTTCTCCTCTACTAATATTTACAAAAAATCTACACAGTATTATAGCAAAATAAATTATCATATATTAACTGTTATTAAAACGACTGGTATGAAACATAGTGATTTCATCATTACATTATTATATGTTAAATGACAACTGATAAAATAACTATTTTTTGCCTTTACCAGCACTTCCTGAATATTACATACTAAGAGTAAAATAAATGCTTAAATATTATTTTGGGCAGTAGTGATTACATTGATCATTTATAAGAATTAAAAGACTGTTTTTTAACAGAACTGCTTAAATTATATGATCGTGTAAACTAGCATGCTGTTGGACAACAAAGGAAAACATCACTAGAGTAAACAGTTGACAATGAGGTAAAAATATTTGCAGCGTTCACCTTCAAGTGATGAAAATCCACAGCAGATAAAAGCTCAAACACTTCACCATGAAAAAGTAATCCTCTTGGAAATTTAAAATTATCTACATGCTAAGTACAGAAATGAACAAACATAAACATGCAAAAACAACATAAATGATTCTCATAAAAACTGAATTTATCAGGAATATGTAAATAAGAGCAAACATGAAAAATTTTTATTCAAACAATTTAGAATAGCTACTGTCAAAATACAAAAAAGACACAGATGATCATTATCCAATGTTGCTGGTTATATAAATTAATAGCATTATTTGACATATATGAAAGACAATTTGAAGTAGGAAAAAGTACACAGTAGAGGTGTTTTCAGATACATTTATTTGTCTAGTCCTATTGCATATCATTTAGTCTTTTTGTCAATCTATAATCCAGAATACCACTTGATTACAAAATAGTTAAAGAAGACATGGCATATATTCACATAATGGAATATATTTAGCCATGCAAAAATAATACAATAATAACATTTGAGAAAGTATTGTTCAAGTTGTTTAGGAAATCATGCTTTAAATACTCCTACAAGAACCTACAAGAGATAATGTGGTTTTTATTTAGGGCAATGGAGGAATTCTAAGTGGTTAAGAGCAGTTGAGATACTAAAGAATAGAAAAATAATCATCAAAGATACAAAACAGCTATATTATTCTTATATTCTAAATGCAGCATGATATTATAGCTGGCAAAAATTGTTTTATGTTTCAAATTAGTAAATAGATAAGTAAAACATTTCCATCATACAAAGGCATGGCCATGATTGAAGTAACAGATATGCTAATTAACTGATTTGATCATTAAACATTTAATTCCTGTATCAAATTTCTCATTAAATTCCATAAATATAATAATTATCATGTGTCAATTAAAATAAGGTAAATTAACAATTTCCTACATGTAATTGAAGTTAGCAGGACCATTTTTTTTTGTAAAAGACACTCTAGTTAAGAAACTAATGAATAGTTAGAATTAAGCATATTGACAACCAACGACCACATGTTCTTTTAATTTTAAAAAATTATTAAATATATTTGAGTTTGGTACTTCACTATGCAAATCCAATTTTTTATTCTAGAAGTTAAATATTGGATTATTAGAGTGTAAGGATGGCAGATGTGAAGCTGTTACCTGAAGGTTCTATGATGTCAAAACTATGCTGAAGCTTCTAAGAACATGTGAAGTCTTTTAGGTAAAGATAAAGAAAGCAAGCAGAGCCAACCTGAAGAGGTCATATGGCATGAAACTGTCAAGACCATAATGCCTCCTCTCTTTTCTACTCCCACAATAAACTACTGTGTGTTGGGAGTGTGTGCCATTGAGCTTTTAGTTTTTAATGTTTGCACTCTACATTTGATATAATCCTCTCCCTGTTTTCTATGCCCCCATTCTCTCCTTTTAGAATGGGAATGTTTGAGTTGTAGCACAAAATCATGAAAAAATATATATTGCCTTTAATTACCCACACATTTTCAGCTAAGTATTAATTTGGTACCTGCAGGCTACTTTGGACTTTGAACAGTGTTAAGACGTAGGGAATTGGGGCTGGAGAGGTGGCTCAGGGGTTAAGCCTCTGCCTTGCAGGTGAAAGGTCCTGAGTTCTGATCCTAGACCCCACGTATAGACGCCGGGTAGAAGCTGGAGCGACCTGCGTTTCTGGTCCTGGTAGGGCGGAGCCTGTGAATCCCGGGGCAGAGTAACAGGAGATGGAGAAGGTCCATGGTGGTTCCCGAATTCGTCCGTGGTTCTACAAACACACGCACATACACACACATGCATATACGCACAATTGAATAAGTAATAAAAAAATTTTAAAAAATGGGGAATGATACACACAGTTACAAAATTGTGTTTTGCTTTGTGACTTGGTCATGAGTTTTCAGCAGTCATGATCTGAACATCATGTTTTGAATCTGCAATATCAGACACAATTTTGTGACATGAATGCTTGACCTTCATCTGTTTTTGGAGATTCTGGGAACTTAAAGATGACAGGTATTGTTGGAAGAATTCATTTGGAAATGTCTTTGAAAGGGGTGACATACAGTGCCCAGCAGGATGGAGTGAAGGGCATTGCAGGAGCAGCAAAACTGCAAAAGAAAATCAACAAACCACAATCCAGAACCTCAGAGACTCTATATCAACCACCTAGAACTAGGCCAGACTAATCTCTCCCCATCCTGAAGCTCAGGGAAATTTGCGGAAGAGGGGGCGGTGAGTATAAGAGCAAAAGGATGGGAGGAGCAATGATTTGCAAGATACTCCACACAAGTTAGGGCGGAAGCAATCATAATTGGACTTTGCATGCCCTATGCAATGTCCAACACACTATTGACCTCACAAAGTCTAGCATCTGCTAAAGGCACCAAGATCCTTGGAGGCAAGGGATTGGCAGCCACAGTAGTGTTCCTATGCTTAAGGGGAACACGAGAAAGGGTTCAGGGAAATGCCACTGGGTCCTTGTACGTCATCGGAGAGGAGGGCCCAGAAGAGAGTCAGGGATGCATATTAAAGGACTCTCTGGGAATTGGGGCGGGAGTCACTGGAGGATGAGGAGGGAGGGGTGAGGGGAGCGGGAGCAGGGGGTTCGGGGGGAGGAGGAGGGAGGGAGGGAACCGGTGTACCTATTAAGTTTTTATGAGCGAAAATAATAATAAAAAATGTTTAAAAAAAAAAGAAAGTCATTTGTGACTCCCGTCCTTTCCTCATATGAATTCCTCCTTCCCAGGACAGTGTGAGATGAGCACCACTGTTCACTATATCCTGTCCTCTCTATCATTTGGCTGAAATTTACCAGATGCACAGGTATAGCACCAAGAGATCATGAATAAAAGTTTCTGAAACTATGAATCAAATCTTTTACTTTCCGTTACTTTCAAAAGCATTTACTATACTGCTGAAAAATCTTAATCTATTAGAAAGACATGCTACTTTTTAGTCCTCCACTTAATTATCATAACTATGATTGCTATTATTATTATTATTATTGCTACTACTACCTTCCATAATTTTGATTGTGTAATTCAGTAAGGAGTTCTCAACTTAAACAGAAAGAGTATCATAATCCTATGACATTCTGAGGCTTATGGTTCCTAAAAAGAGAAAATGTGTTTAATTGGCTCCTAACCTAATAAGAGTCACTGGAGGAAGATTCAGCTTCTTACTTTAGGATCTAAAATAACATATATATTATCACTCGCACATAATACAGATCATGTTTCACCAATGAGTCCTGATTAATAAAACAACATAGTTAGGCACAGGTGTCAACTTGACTATTGCGCTCAGGGCACATTTTTAGAGAATTAGTGGTGGAGTTAAGCCTAGAGCAAACCTGCAGGAGATTGTCTAGCTGCTGGGAAACGCCCAGCCCATGTTGGGTGGGATTAGACCCCTGAATAAATCACAGAGACTGGTTCAGAGAGTTGGAGTCCTTCTGTATTCTTGGCCAGACATGTTGGTCTGTCAAGTAAGGATTGTCCCTCTCTCAGCTGTTATGTAGTGATGGTATGGTCATTTCCTTCGGCCCTCGTATGGGTGCATGCTCTCCCGTCAAGCTGGACTGAGGACTGTAACTAGTAATTGTAAGACAAAATAAACTCTTTGTTCCCTTAAGCCATTTGATGTCATTTATCAGCAACAATGCAGGTGATCTGGAACAAGCAGCACTGTTCACTATATCCAGTCCTCTCTACAATGTTGCTCAACTTTACCAGATGCACAGGCATAGCACCAAGAGATCATGAATAAAAGTTTCTGAAACCATGAGTCAAATCTTTTATTTTCAGTTACTTTCCAAAACATTCATTATATTGCTGAAAATTCTGAATCTACTAGAGAGGCATGCTACTTTTTAGTTCTTCACTTAATTATCATTACTATGATTGCTATTATTATTATTATTGCTACTACTACCTTCCATAATTTTGATTGTGCAATTTGCTAAGCAGTTCTCAACTTAAACTGGAAGAGTGTCATAATCCTATGACATACTGAAACTTATGGTTTCTTAAAAAGATAAAATGTGTTTAACTGGATTTTAACCTAATAAGAGTCACCGGAGGAAGAGTCAGCCTCTTACTTTAGGATCTAAAGTAACATATCTATTATCATTAGCACATAATGCAGGTCATGTTTCACAAGAGAGTCCTGACTAATAAAACAGTAACATTATTTTAAACTTTAGTCAATCAAGACTCTTTGTCAGTACATGGAATTATAATAAAATTCTGTTTGTAGTTTTTTGACTATATTTTTCTTACGTTGTTTGTGAATGCCTCCATGAAATAAAATTCAAACCAATTTTTCATTGTCTATCAATTAAACTTAGAAATATTTTATTGATATGTAGTAAATGAAAGAAATTGCCAACTATAATCCAAAATAGATATTGAATTATGATGAAGTGCTATTCATTATATACAAAATTGTCAAAAAACACAGAAAGGAAGAGCAAAATGGATATAATTTTCATGAACTTAGGAGTTTCCTTTAAAGTAGCAAAAATATGTTATGTAAACTGTTGCTCTCATGAAATAGTTCATTCAAGAAAAAAATATAAACACATGCTACATATTAAGCATGTATAATTTTATATAGGTCTTTATATTTACTTTACAGAAAATAAAATCTTTGTTCTATAGCCAGGAAAAATAGCTACTAGAAACCTAATAATTTTCTGGTAAGAAAGTAGAAATTTCTCTGAGCAAGAAAATCACTATAATAAAATGATATATAAATATTAAAGTGGAATTATAGTTATGCATATCTTTAGCATTTACATTTTAATATAGCTAAAAATTAGACCCAAGATGCTTAGTTGAGCAATAGAGATCAAAGCTCTTCATTCACATCAAAACACCATTATATAACAAATCCTAGATTTCTTTATATACATTGTAAACTAACTCATAAGTTTTAAGTTTCTACATAGTGAAGAATGACACATTAGAGCTAGTCTCTCTTTCACAATTGCATGTATTTGAATGAAATTTTAAGAATTGTTTATGCTAATGTATTTTAAATTAATTTGTGAGCATTTATATGTTCGTCATGAATACTGGTATGAGAATACTCTGATCAACAGTTACATGTCCCATCATGATCTAACAAGTAAATACAGTGAGAATATACGTTCTAGCTGTAAACTTACCTGTGTTCTATTTAGAGACCCAAATTTATTCTTTGATTGTCATTCTTCTAGTTATTTGTCATATTTTATGTAGATGTAGTAACATTTTTGAAAACGTGAGCAGCCAAACATGATAGCAACATTTCATGAAATTACCATCATTTTTCTCAATTTATGAAAATGTACATATTAATATGGATTGTCATAAATTTTATCTCATTGCTTTATATTTTGAATCACTGGTATTAGTTTTTTAATAATAAAAAATGTTAATAAAAAAGAAAGTCATTTTGTTTCATTTTGTTTCTTAGCGTGTGCTTGTTGTGTATATATGTGTGTTTGTGTATGCATGTGCATGTGTATATGTCCTTGTGTATATGTGTGCAGGTATATATGTGCCAGAGCACCTATATGGATATCACAGAACTACTTTCTAGAATTCTGGTCTTTCCTGCTTCTTCTGCTCTGAAGGCTTTTGGCTTATTGTCATGTGACTTCCCATGAAAATCTCCTTTCTTTGTCTTCTAGCCTAGAAGTGCTGAGATTACATCATAATCCACCACATGTGGCTTGCTTAGCATTCTTAGGACTGAATTTAGATTGTCAGGTTTTACCAGCGAGTAAATTTACCAGCGAGTACCTGGCAATTTTACCCAGTGAGTCCAAAGTATGAGTTGATTTATGATGCTGCTTGTACAATGCTTTTTTAATCATGGCATCTTACCTCATTATTTCTTTTTACTTTTTTATACATATGAGTACTGATTTCGCTTATCTGTTTCTGTGAGAGAACACCTAAAATCAAACAACTTAAGGGAGAAAGGGAGATTTATTCAGTTTATGGTTTTTCAGGGGTGATATGGCCTTTTGTGGGAGAAAAGGCATGGCTAGAAGCAGAAGCTGGAGGTAGCCTAGGTAACATCCATCCAGGAGGGTGAGAGCTGCAAGACTGTCAACTGCTAAAACAGATCTCTCAGAGAAGTAGGGTGGGACTAACCCACCTCAAAGGCCAATCCCCTGTGCCTGCCTTCTTCCAGCAAGGCTTTACTTCCTAAAGGTTTCCAAACACATGATTCTGTTGGGGATACATGTCAAACTATGACAACATTTAATATGCATACATACAAATTTGTCATCTACTAAAATGAAATTTGAAAAAAAATCATTCTTTTTTACTTTCTCTAAATAGTCCTTTTTTTCATTGTCAATTCCACACATGCACAATAAATGTTAGTCTTTTGACCGCATTTTACCATGTACTATCCACTATCTTTCTGCTGAAAATCTTTCCCAAAAGCACCCATCACCCACTTTTACGTGTGTGTGGTTCACTATCATCTTATGGCTATAACACTACAGCAAATAATACTCCTTCACCTAGTACATTACTTGTCAGTAACAACTTAAAGCAGGATGCTATCTTAAAAATCTTTCCCTATTCAATGATAAAATGTTGGAGGATCCTAAGCAAGAAAAGTCTTATGTCCTAAAGGAGGCTCTGGTAATATCACACAAGACAAGCCGACACAATGTAACAGCAGAGTTTGGTGGATAGTGTTTCAAATCCTTGTGTTGTAGACATGATAAGAATTTTCACAAAATAATTCACCACAGAAGTCTTTTTCACAGTAAGCCTTTTAACATGAATACAATAAGGAAAATAGCACAATTATGGGACATTGGTACATAGGCTTGTTAAATCCAGCTTAAACTGGCCAAGAGTCCTCACAGCTGATCATTCAAATGGGAAAGTAAGTGAGCTTTGTGGATGGCTTTATTTAAACACAGCAGTGAGAGCAAAGTTGGAGAATGAGTCCTTAAAAACTTTTGAATGTGATAATTTTAATATATGAACGAAAACAAAAATATTTCTAGGACATTTTGAAAGCAATATTTTATGTATAAATTATTTGCTACATGTTTACATACTACATTATTTAAAATGCAGAAAAGTATTTGAAGGTACTACTAGCACACAGCATGTGTTTTAGTATAGCTCTGAACACAATAAGTAAACATTTCTAAAACCTAAACTATGTGTCAGAGCCAAAAAAATATATAGAGATAGTTGATAGGAAATAATTTCATAGAAGTAGGCAGAATTACATTTACTTATTATAAGAAAGAAAAAATTACTTGAGTTTTAAAACTAATTTAATAATGCATTTCCAGTGTTAAAGGTGTTATAATTTGTTGACTCTTTTTCTCTCTCTAATTATAGGGTTGTTATTTAATTGAACATGTCTAAAAGTCAGTATTCTGCTATATTCAGTTTTACTGCAATTTGTCTATCTACAAGAATAACTTTATTTCATTCATATAAAACTATTCTTAAATGTGTTCATTAAATCAGTTACTGACAATATTGTATTAATTTCACAAATGTATGTACACATACATGAGCTATTAGTCTGATTTTTAATTAATTAAATATTAAAATTGAAAATAGCATATAGTCCATGTTCTCTAATAGCTTGAACTTTATGTTTCATAAACTCAAATTCAAACAGAGTTAATATGAACTCAAACTTAGTTTCCCTTAAAGATTTAATTTCATTGAACAATATTTTAAAAACATTAACAATAGATAAGAATCATGAGTAAATTAATAGCTGAAGTTAACAAATTATGTACAGCATGGGCTGGAGAGGTGGCTCAGGGGTTAACCCTTTGTCTTACAGGAGGAAGGTCCTGAGTTCAGATCCCAAGTATATATGCCAGGCAGAAGCTGGGGGCTGCCTGAGTTTCTGGCCCTGGTAGGGCGGAGCCTGTGAATCCCTGGGCAGAGTAAACAAGGAGGAGGTGGAAGAGGTCCATGGTGGTTCCCAAATTCACCCGTGGTTCTACACACAAACACACACACACACAAACACACACACACACAAACACACACATGCACACATGCATACACACCTGTGCACACACACACACTATTGAATAAAAATAATTAAAAAAACAAATTATGCACAGCAGTCATATGTATATAAATCAAGTAATGTTATTTTCACTTTTCTGTAATAAAAATAAAACTGTTCAGGGGGCTGGAGAGATGGCTCAGGAGTTAAGCCTCTGCCTTGCAGGCGGAAGGTCCTAAGTTCGGATCCTAGACCCCATGTATAGACGCCTGGCGGAAGCGGGGTGGCTGTGCTTCTGGTCCTCGTAGGGCGGAGCCTGTGAATCCCCGGACAGAGTAAACAAGAAGGTGGAGGCGTCCATGGTGGTTCCCGAATTCATCCATGGTTCTACAAACACACACACACACACACACACACACACACACACACCACACACACACAACTGAATAAATAAGAAATAATTAAAAAAATAAAAAAATAAAACTGTTCAATAATGACTTGTCAATTTAAGGAAATAGCTGAAATATTTGTAATACTAACAATAACACATTTGTATTATTTCCACATCTTTGTACATTAACTGAAAACTAACATATTGCTAATACAGTATATACAAGTTCATTTTTAATTACAAACTTGATTTTTCTCAAATAACTAGAGTTTCATATAGATCATTTTAATGAAATTTTCAAATTTTACTACCTATGAGAATTTCAGTTTATAATGATTTTATATTTAAATATGCAATGAATAGAATACTACCAATGTTATAGAAGGAAGTTTACTTATAATGTAAAACATTTTTGCTTTTCAAGTAGTTTTGATTTCATTGATGGCTTAATTTTCACAATGAGTAATAAAGGGAATTTGTGAGATGATTGTTAACAAATTTCTACAAGGCTATTAAATTCTTGCCTTGTGGGGCTGGAGAGGTGGCTCAGGGGTTAAGCCTCCACCTTGCAGGCGGAAGGTCCCAAGTTCGGATCCCAGATCCCACGTATAGACACCAGGCAGAAGCGGGGGCGGCCTGCGCTTCTGGTCCTGGTAGGGCGGAGCCTGTGAATCCCGGGGCAGAAGGAGGTGGAGGCGTCCATGGTGGTTCGCGAATTCGTCCGTGGTTCTACACAGACACAGACATACACACACGCACACACATACACACGCACATGTGCACAGTTGAGTAAATAATAATAATAATAATAATAATAATAAAAATTCTTGCCTTGTGTAAGATACATAGTGATTAAAAATTTCATATTTTAATCTGACAGGTAATAGCATCATGCACCAACAGTATACATTCAATTCGTATTGCATGGTTTTATTATCATTTCATTTAAAATCAAATGGAATTTTCATTTTCATTCTTAGGATAATATGGTGTTCATACTTTTACTTTTTCAATGAAATTGAAAAGGAATCATGAAAATGGCAAATATCCTTGGAGAGCCTCTCTTCTTCCAAGTCTTCTGTTTTATGGTTCCTTTTATTTGGTCTGCTACTGGAATGTTCCATTCAGTTCTAGAGAGGTTTCAATCAGATCTAGGGCTGGTCTTTGTATTGTAAATGTGTAGATCTGGATAATCTCTTCAGGTAGTCTGATAGCAGATTTTAGTTAATTACAGATGTGATCAAGTTGATATCCAAGATTAACTGTCATGCCATTCTTTCTGCTTTCTATGAAGAAATTCTTTTCACATTAACAACATAGGCAGTTCTTATACATCTTTCTGTTTGTCTAGTGCTTTCATCTTTTCAAACTTTAACTTAACAAATTAAATATTTTACTTTACTATTCTAAACTACCTTTAGTAAAAGATCATAAAATGAAAACTTACATTCCAAAAACAGAAATCATATTAAATATGTCAGTAATTCTTTGCGATACCAAACAATGAAATTGTTTAAGAAATTAGTTAGCATGCATTGTCTTAGAATTTTTCTAAATGTAATGGTAACAGAATACCTAATCTTAATCATTCAGTTTTATATATTGGCAGAGTTCATTAACTATTATGTAATACTATGTTGTAACTTCCTATCAATTTTTGAACAACTAATATCTACTCAATCACAAAGATTATAAACAGGAGGGAAGGAGAAGGAGAGGCCCTCCCAGATAAAAAGTAGAGAGGGGATCATGATGCTTCAGTAGAGAAAATAGGACACTGTCAAGTATTTCATTTAAGTAGCAAGACTTCTGGTGAAGCTCACTCTTACTTCCCTTCCTGGTCCACTGGGACTGAGGAGGTTTGATCTCACCAATCAGGGAGGTTATAGGGACTGGCAGATAGACGGTAACCATCTGGCAAATGGGACATTGACCCCCCCCCTGTTGTTTCCTACTCCTATTCCACCTACCTTTGAATCTCCTCTTATATTAAGAAATTCCTTTAAACAATCTTTTATCTTTTGTTAGGAGGTGACCTTCGATACCAATCAGGATGGAGCTAAGAGTAGTGCAGGAAAAGCAAAACTGAAAGCAACAACAAACCATAATTCAGAACACCAAAGACCTTCCAAGTCACCTGTTCTACATTAATTACCTTGAACCAGACCAGCCAAATCTCTCCCCATCCTAAAGTCCAGGGAAACTTGCGGAAGAGGGGGCTGCAAGATTGTAAGAGCCTAAAGATGGGGAGGACCAACAATATTCAAGATAATCGACGAAAGTTAGGGCTATAGTTGCCATAATCAGATTTTGTATGACCTAGAAAATGTCAACGGCCCCCCAAAGTGTAGCATGGATCACAGGGGAGAAGGCTCAAGGCAGTAGAATCCTTAGAGGCAAGGGGTTAATAGTCATAATAGAGTTTCCATACTACCAGGGAGCCCAACAAAAGGCTCTGGGCTATGCTACTGAGTCCTTACCCCTCACTAGGGTACAGTACTCAGAGGGAGGTTTGGGATTCACACAAAAAGATGTTCTACTGGATGAAAGGGAGGAAGGGGGAGGCACTGGGAAAAAGGGGAGGGAGGTAAGGGGTGAGAAAGGAAGGGGGAATTTTAGGGGAGAGTGTAAGGGGGGACTGGGAAGTGGAGGAGGGTGGGATAGGATGGGGGTACCTATTGAGCTTGTTTGGGAAAAAATAAAATGTGGGAGAAAAAAATCTTTGAAGAACTATAAGCACATAAAATGGAATAATGAAGGATATCAATAAACACATGCATTTGTAAGTGAAAGTACTTCTATATACTAAAGAATTTTTGATACAGTGGATGCAAATGTAAGCCCAAGGAGTCACAATACATTGAGTAGTGATTTTATTCAATGAATATATAACATTCAGGGAAAGTTTCCTATCTTTTCTTTCTAGATGTTCTTCATACACAGCTATTTACATATACAGTAAATATACAACTTAATACTTAAGTTCCACAATGAAGAAATCAACATTATATTTGTGTTTTCAGTTGCATCTGAGAAAATTTCAAGATTGCAAAACCTCAAAGGAATAAGTTTGCATGTTCTATTGCTATAAAGACAAGGGAATTCCTAACGTCTTTCTCATTATACATTTTTACCTGCTTTTTCGCTCTTATTTTTGATGTTTCATTTCTCATACCTTCTATTCTAACCTCTTACATAATTGCCTTTCCACATAAAGACAACTTTTTATTTTGACCTTATTGGATTTGAGTTGAAAGTTACTTCTTAAGATATATTTCTCAGTTGTCTCCAATTAAAGATGATATTCTTTGACTCCTTGTAATTCAAATGATTAGAAAAACCATATCATTTCATGTGAGAAGTGTTAAAATATAATTATGCTTCTGTTTTTACAAAGAACACAAACATACTCTATATTCACATTTACCACACACTAGCTGAACATTTCCACTTGGGAGGTACAACATGCTTTAATAGATATTGTTAATTTATTTAATTTTTACACAATTATTTTATGCATAATATAATTACAAAAAACTTCAATGTAGATTTTCCATTAAAATCCTACTAAATGGAATAAATTTTTGCCATATCTGGAAAAAAAGTGAAAATGCCATTAGAAATGACCTGGATAATCTATAAAGTACAATCAATCTTCTTGTCTGTAATTTTTCATAAGTTCAACATTGACTTCTGTAGTCCTTTTTGATACACAATGAATTTTACATTGTGCCAATAATATTTGGCAGAGGATTCTGTGAAATGGATGGGTACTTTTCACACTGTTGACTTGGACTTTCATTTTCCCTTTGTAAAAGCTGTATTGTTCCCTTTTGGTTGAGAAATCAAGGAGTCTACTTCTACAATTTATTTCTGTCTTTCTATTCTCCCTCTCTTGAGAGAATGGAGACAGAGTACTTTCTGACCTTGAAATGCTGGAACAATCACACTTAACTGACATTTGTAAGAGTCACTAAGGTTTCTTCCATTTTTTTTCTTGAGAAAACCACTCCAATTATAAAGATCAGTATTAAAAACAGCTGATGTTAAAATTCTTGGGGATAAAAGAAACAGTATTTTAATGATTCACTTGTTTTAAATGAACAAAAAATGTTTCAAAGCAATACAGTCCTTAGCCAATAATCACAATATATAACAACCAAGAAAGACACCAGTTTATATTCAGATAATAGCCTTAGGTAATTTGGATACATAGGCTTGTGTTTGTCAAAGTACAATGTTGGGGCAATATGTGATCTACCTTGATTTATGTCTACATTGAAGGGTCTTATTTCTTCAAGAGAAATGAGTGAAACCAGCAGATTTCTCCACTCATAAGAGCTGTAATTTCTGAATGTAGTGCCCATGTACTATTGTCCAATCTCTTTAATCTACTTAACATCATTCTCAGTACCTCTGAAATAACATTTATTTAAAATGAGTGGAAAAAACTTAATAATACTTGCAGAAAAATCACAAAATAATTGTCATAAAATATGTACTTTTATAGAAATGTTAACATATGTCTGAAAAAAATTGTAGATGCTTATAATTTGTTTATATAAAGGAAAATTCTGCCAATGTCTTCATTTGGTGCTAATGGGAAAAATAAGACTGTATTTTTGTTTTTTTAGTAATTAACTTACTTAGAATTAATGAATTTTAATTTTGAATTACAAGAGGTTTAACAATTGAAACTAATTACATGTTTTAATTTTATCTTATCATTTTTATTTTATTTCTCTGTAAGCATGTTCATGTGTGGTATGTATGACTATTAACATAGACGTTGCCCATGCTAATGGGTGTGAATATGCATGTGAACATTCATGCTTGTAGATGACTTTTTATTGATTTGTAGTGATTTACTTAATTATTTTCAACTTATTCTTTAAGAGAGTCATTTATTGAACATGAAACTCACTGACTGGCTCCACTGACTAGCCAATGATTTCTAAAATTTCCCTGTTTGTATGTGTCCTATCCTCCCCAGATATCAGAGATGTCAAAGAGGAGAGGAGATAGAAAGTTTTTTCTAGGTACTAAGGAATTGGATTCACAGTTCTAGACTGAAAAGACAATTTACTGATTCATCACCTCTACCCCAGGTTATGCAATTTAGGAAAATTTTAATTTACAGTATCCATTGTCTTCCTTTTTAAAATTGTTTCCAAAGTATATCTGGAATGTAGTTAGGGAAGATTTCTTTCTATACCATAATGAGATATCCAGGATAAAACTTCTAAGTGATTTGCCAAGTTTTAGTAAACTAAGTTCTAGCAAAGGAAAAAAGAATTATTTTTATCTTAATCCTCTTGGGTTTCAAAAAAAAAAAAGAATACTAGTCAACATCCTGGAGTTTATTCACATGAATTTCACTGTGGGACACTAGAGAATTTCACTAGAGAATGACACATTAGCATCTAAAATGGACAGTTGTTGGGTGGGTTTCTCTCTTGGAAGTTGAGTTTTGACTTTTGTCTGAATAGATAATTGCAGATGAATTCCTTCCTCTGGGAATTGAGTTTACCTTCTGTATGTTCTTAGATCATTTTTGTTTTTCTCAGAGCTGCTGAGGCTAAAACTTCCCCTTACAGTTCCTTCCCAATGTATTTGAGATATGCTAATGCATAGACCAGGTAAATCTACTTTGAAACAGTCATTGTCTATTCTTTTTTAGCAACTAAGTGTCATGCCTGTTTTTAATTCTACCTGGAGACATCATGTCTGGTCGGTCCCACACAACAAGTAGATGTCACTCCTGTCTTTTCTTTGTTACCCTGAATTTATATATTTTACACAAACCTGTAAAGAATTTGGCCCTGGTCTTCTTTGATTTTTTTTCTATAAATACTCATGTATGCTATGATAAAATTGGCTTAGATGATGGAGGACATCCTAGGCTCCCTCTGACCCAATGCCTGATCTGTTCCTACAGCTCCCACTTCTGTTTTCTACAAGTAAGTCTGGGTTTATGCTGGTTCATGGGCCAGTACACTTCACCCTTACTTACATACTATAAAATGTAAATATGTGTATATATGTGTATATGTAAATATACACACAAATATGATAGACATTAGCACATGATATACACTCAAAATGAATATCTCAAAGACATGATTAAATATTTGAGAATAAGAGGCTTTTTTGTAAGAGAACAACATGTTTTCAGAGAAGGAACTTGAATGAAGAAAAGCAGTTGAATTTTCTAGGAAGACAAAATTGTGAGAAAGTTAATGAAACAAAGATGAAATATTTTTAATAAAGATTACATGGGAGAGTTGTTACCCACATATAGCTTTTGCTTAGATACAAACAGGAGGAAGGACAAAAATCTTACATGTATTTGGAAAAATACATAGATTTGATATCTCTGAAAATTTAAAATTGTCTACTAATGTATAATAGCTGTATATGTTTCACATAATTAAGTTTAATTTCCTAATTGCACCTTGAGATACATTTCATTATTTCAACATGTATAATAGACTACTGTAAACACTTCCCCTGTTCTCTGTAGAACGCTACTTAACATTGATTTATTTAGCTGTTTCTGTAGCATTATGTTATTTTAGATGATTTTAGTCTTTAAAAATTTTGTCTGATGCCGAGTGTACCCTTTAAAATGTGGATAGATTGAGAATATATTGCATTAATTTTTGTGTACAATGCGTGATAACAATGGTAGCTAACTTGTATATCTCCTTAGCATTCCATTAAGTTTTGTGTAACCCAGCATTAACTGACCATTTCTATGGATTACCAGGCCTCAAGTATAGAGTTAAGCTTATTATTTATTAAACTATAGTTTCAAAGCCAGTGTTGAGGCCTTGAGCACTAGAGCAGCAATAAAGGGAGGTCTTCACAATAAGAAGCAAGTACATGTTACACCATGAGTTTTGTCCAGACTTCATTATAGAATGATATCTTATTTTGAAAAAAAACTAATGAAAATTGCTTTCAAAGATTCTCCTTCTTGGGTACCAAGGTATACCACCGATTCCTAAATCCTCACTAATGTAGATGACTCAGGGGGAAATTCAGTACCAATACAAACAAATGTTCTGGAGGATGGGAAGTAGCAGGCAGGAAACACCAAGGGAGGAGGAGGGAGGAAAGAGGGGTGAGAGAGAGGAAAGGGGATGGAGAGTAAGATGGGGGAAAAATGGGGGAAATGAGTGGGTAAAGGGAAAGAGGAATTTACCTATTGTGGTTGTGTAACTAGGCAAAAAATAATAGAAAGTTTCTTAAAAAAAATAAAATAGTCATTATGCCAAGTAGCATATTTCAGAATGCTACATTTTTCTGCCTGTAGTTTTTCAGAATCTTGGCATATTAAAATGACAGTTTCACCAACTTTTAACATAAAACTGTGGACAAAACCATGTAATCTTTCCTCTCCCACTTCTGCCAACCTTGAACACACACTTTCTCACGCAGTCCAGGTAAGGCACCCTGCTCCCCAAGTACTCCCCACCAGAATCCAGATCACCTGCTTCTATCAGTCACTCCCACCATCCAGTCTGATGCTGCCCAGGGCTGGGGTGGACTACTGGCCACGCCCAAGTCAAAAGGTCAAGCCCCCCATCATCCTTAGCCCCTCCCTCCTTCTGCCAGCCCTGAAGTTACGCTTGCTAGCGTGGCCCAGGTAAGGCACTCTGCTTCTGAGGTACTCCGCACCAGGTCTCAGGTGAAGCCCGCCAATCATCTCTAGCTCCTGACCCCCTTCTGCTGACCCCCCCTTCTCACTCTCAGACCAGATAAGTCACCCCCTGTCTTCTAAACCTGATTTAATTGATGTACTAACAGTCTAATCACCTCATCTTGGGAATAACAATAACAACAGATAAACACACTCAATTCCAAGGCAACCACTAGTAATAACTGCCAGAAAGCAGTTATACAAACTAAATCTAGGTTAAGCAAAAACACATAGAAACTGTAAGGACTCAAGAGACAAAAGCAACAATGCTCAAGTCAATGTGTAGATCCATGAGAAACAAAACCCAAGCAAACAAAACTCCCACTGAAAGAATGAAACCCATAATGACAGATTCCAAACAGAACAAATTCACAGAAAATAGCCAAGAAAGCCAGGCTGAAGATAATGACATTCAAACATGATAATTACCATGATCAATACTATGAAAGAGGAAATCTGGGAGGAGTTAAATAACTGCATAAACCCCTTTGAACAGGAACACAACAGACACCTGGAGGAGTTGAGAAAAACAGTTCAAGAAACAAAAATAGGCATAGAGCAGTTAAAACAGTTTCAGGCATATTTTTAAATTGAACTAAAAGACAAGTTATCTTCAACCCAGAACTCAACAGAAAGTCTTATCAACAGAACTAACCATACAGAAAATAGAATTTCAGATCTTAAAGACAAAGTGGAAGAATTAACCAACTCAATGGAAAAAGTTGTTAAAGCCAAAAAGATACTTGAGAAGAATATTCAAGAATTATGGGACACCCCAAAAAAGCGTAACATGGAATACCAGAGCAAGAATCCCAAAATACCATACCTGAGGACATTTTTCAAACTATCATAAATGAAAACTTCCCTCATATAAAGAATGAGGG
Organism: Typhlomys cinereus; assembly: GCA_023101885.1. Lineage (NCBI taxonomy): Eukaryota > Metazoa > Chordata > Mammalia > Rodentia > Platacanthomyidae > Typhlomys > Typhlomys cinereus. The sequence goes on from JALPQD010000029.1 coordinate 6,077,092, forward strand.
GCCCATCCAAATACAAGAGGCATTCCACACCCCAAACAGATATGAACAAAATAGAAACTTGCCATGGCAAATATAGTCAAAACACTCCACATTTAAGACAAAGAAAAGGTGCTGAGAGCTTCAAGGGAAAAAGAACAAGTCACTTTTAATGGTAAACCTATTAAAATAACAAATGACTTCTCAATGGAAATAGTAAAAGCAAGAAGAGCTTGGAGAGATATACTTCAAGTATTAATTGAGCAAAAATGTCAACTCAGGCTGATATACCCAGCAAAACTATCCATCATGATCAAGGGAGAAAGAAAAGTTTTACAGCACAGACAACTTGAATGCTTACATGTCTACCAAACCAGGCCTTCAAAAAATGCTAGAAATGATACTCAAGCTTGAAGAAAAAAACAAGCATATGTAGGAGGACAGAAGGGACATATAATACCACCAAAACCGAAAAGCTAAACAATACACATACAAAAACCACTAAACATAAAAAATGTCGAGAATTAAAAATAATTTCTCCATTAAAACATGAAATGTCAATGGAATTAACTCACCAAACAAGAGACAAGAATTACAAACTTGGATTAAAAACCACAACCCATAAATTGCTGCCTTCAGGAAACTCATCTCACCATTTTTAAGATAGGCATATCTTAAAAATAAAAGGCTGGTAAAAAATTCCACAAATTAATGGAACCAGGAAACAGGCAGGGATAGCCATTATGCTATTGGACAAAGTGGACATCAAACAAAAAAAAATCATATAAGACATAGATAGATACCTCATTTTAGTCACAGGTACATTTCACCAGAAAGATTTCACAATACTGATCATATATGCCCCCAACATTAATTAATTAATGTTAATTAATTGACATTAATATGGGCCCCTTGACATTCATTAAGCAAACCCTACAGCATCTAAAGTGAAAAATAAACCCCAAAACGATAATTTTTGGGGATTTCAACACTGCCCTTTCAACATGGGATAGATTGACAAGTAAAAAGCTTAACAGACAAATTGGAACTTAATCAAACCTTTAATGAAATGGACCTTACAGATCTCTATTGAACTTTTCATCCATCCCTGAAAGAATACATATTTTTCTCAGGAATTTTCTGCAAAATGGATAACATATTGGGCCACAAAAACGAATCTCCACATAAACAGGAAAGTTGAATTTCTAGCCTGTACCCTATCAGATCACCATGGTCTAAAGCTTGGCACCCACAACACAATAAACAACAGAAAATACACTAACTCCTGGAAACTTAGCACTATGATGCTGAATGAGAAATGGATTTGGGAAGAAATTACAAAGGAAATTCAAGATTTCCTGAAAGTGAATGATAATGAAAATACAACTTATCCAAATCTTTGGCACACAGTGAATGCTGTCCTAAGAGGTAAGTCCATAGCTCTTAATGCCTACATCAAAAAAATGGAAACATCACAAATAAATAATTTAACAATGCAGCTTAAAGCTTTAGAGACACTAGAGCAATCTGATCCCAAATGCAATAGAAGAGAGGAGATTAGCAAAATAAAGGGAGAAATATCCAAAATTGAGATTAGGAAAACAAACAGAGAATCAACCAGTCAAAAAGCTGGTTCTTTGATAAAATCAACAAGATTAATAAACTCCTAAGTAAATTACAAAAAACAAGAGAAAGAAAACACAAATTAACAAAATTAGAAATGAAAATGGAGTTATCACTACTGATACCCAAGGAATTCAGAGTATTATAAGGTCATATTTCAGAAACATATACTCTGGGAAATTTGAAAACACATAAGAAATGGATGAATTTCTAAGTAAGCACATTTGAATCAGGACGTTGTGAATTATTTAAATAGTACTAGAACATATGAGGAAATTGATGTAGTAATCTCAAATCTACCAAAAAATGTCCTGGACCTGATGGATTCAGCACAGATTTCTACCAGACATATAAGGAGATAATAACATCAATACTCCTGAAATTGTTCCAGCAAATAGCAAAGGAAGGAACACTACAAGATTCTTTTTATGAAGCTAATATCATCTTAATCCCAAAACCTAATAAAGACACACTTAAAAAAGAAAACTATAGGCCAATCATTTTGATGAACACAGATGCAAAGCTTCTCAATAAAGTCATAACAAATCAGATTCAAAAACATAGCAAAAAAAATTATTCAAGGGGATCAAGTAGGCTTTATCCCAGGCAAATGAGGTTGGTTCAACATATGCAAATCAATGAATGTAATTCACCATATAAACCAGTCCAAAATCCAAAACCACGATACTCTTGATAGATACAGAGAAAGATTTTGACAAGATCCAACAGCCTTTTATAATCAAAACCCTAGAGACAGTTGGAATGGAAGTAACCTTTATCAATATAATAAAAGCTAAATACAACAACCCAACAGCAAGGATTTTATTCAATGGGGAAAACTTGAAGCATTCCCACTTCGATCAGGAACTAGACAAGGCTGTCTACTTTCACCACTTCTCTTTAATATAGTACTTGAATTCTTAGCTGAAGCCATAAGACAAGAAAGGGATATAAAAGGGATTCAAATTGGCAAGGAAGAAGTCAAGTTATCTCTATTTGCAGATGACATGATTATATACCTGAGTGATCCTAAAAACTCCACCAGAAAGCTCCTTCAACTAATACAAGAGTTCAGTGTGGTAGCAGTATATAAAATAAATGTACAAATATCAGTGGCCTTCCTATATGCCCAGAATGAAAGAAGTGGAAAAGACTTAAGAGAAAAAATCCCATTTACTATAGCCCCTAAAAAATGAAATACCTTGGTATAAACCTAACCAAGGAAGTAAGTGACCTTTACAATGAAAATTTTAAAATCTTAAAGAAAGAAATTACAGAAGAAATCAGAAGGTGGAAAGACCTCCCATGTTCCTGGATTGGCAGAATCAACATCATAAAAATAACCATCCTACCAATCAAAATCCCAAAGAAATTCTTTAAAGAGGTTGATCGAATAATCTCAAAATTCATATGGAGGCACAAAAGTCCCAGGATAGCAAAAGCAATCCTGAGTAACATAAATATTGCTGGAGGCATCACCATACAAAACATTAGTCTATACTACAAATCCATAGTTATAAAAACAGCCTGGTACTGTCTCCAAAATAGACACACAATCAATGGATAAGGGTTGAAAACCCAGATATAATCCCACACAATTACAGCCATTTGATCCTTGACAAAAGGGCCCAAGAAATCCAATGGAAAAAGAATAGCATCTTCAAGAAATGGTGCTGGGAAAACTGGTTGTCTACATGCAGAAGATTAAAACTGGACCCGTACTTGTCACCATGTAAAAGACTTAATTCCAAATGGATCAAGGACCTCAATATAAGGGCACCTTAGTTGAAAAGTCCAGTTGAGCTGACTGGACTAGGCCAACATTTCCTTATTGGAAATCCAATAGCACAGTCAATACAACCAACACTCAACAGATACGATCTTATGAAATTAAAGAGTTTCTGTTCAGATAAAGAGATTGTAAGTCAAGCACAAAGGCAAGCCACAGAATGGGAGAAAATCTTCACTAACCACATATCTGATAGAGCGCTATTTTCCAGAGTGCACAAAGAATTTAGAATACTAAACACCAAGGAAACAAATGGCCCAATTAAAAAATGGGCCTTGGAACTTAAAGGAAATTTTACCAGGAAAGAAATTAAAATGTCCAACATATATCTTAAAAAAATGTTCTGCATCCTTAGCCATCAGAGAAATTCAAATCACAACCTCCCTGTGATATCATCTCACCCCGGTCAGGATGGCAAAAATCGACAATACAAACAACACCAAATGTTGGAGGGGATGTGGAGAGAAGGGAACTCTCCTACATTGTTGGTGGGAATGCAGCCTTATACAACCACTCTGGTGGACCATCTCGAGATTCTTTTGTTTTCTTTCTTAAAGACATTTGTTTAATGTTTTTTGTAAAGACATATGTCACAATTTCAAACAAAAATGAAAACCAAAACCTATGTTAAAAATTTCACAAGCTATGCTCATGCTTATATATAGACAACTACAAAGCATCATTGAAAGAAAACTCTCAAAAGTCTAATATTATAACACAGAAATATTTTGTGTTCATAGATTATAAAATTTAATATTAAGATGTATACTTTTTAAAGTGTTGGGATTTCATTGATCCATACATAAATAAAAATCTCGAAAAGCTACTTAATGATTGTTGACAAATTGATCCTAAAGTTTGCATGGGAATTAAAAAGTAAAGGAACAAACAGCATAGCCAACCCAATACTGAAAGAGAAAAACTTGACAGTATCTGCCTTTGAGGATTACTACACAGAAAGCTACAGCAATCCAGAAAATGTAGTGCTGATTGAAGAAAAGACATGTAGATGAATGGAAAAGAATAAGAAGTCCAGAGCTAGACCATACAAATGTATTCAAGTGAAATGTCACAGTAGAACAACAATACAATGGAGCAAAGAGACTTTTTGATAAGCATGAATGTAATTATTGAAATCCTAAGACAAGAAATCATATCACAAATTAACAAACAAGTGAATTTATCCAAAGGCATTAAATATTTCCCTCCAATTAATATAAAACAAATCACATTCCTAATGTAAAACATAGAATTCCTGGAAGAACATAAAATCAATTTAATTTTGTGTTTGGATAAGACAAAAGTGTGGGTCTATAAATTGGACTTAATAAAAATTAAAAAATTCTTTTTTTATAATTTATTTATTTTTCTGCTCATACAAACATAATAGTTATCTCTGTCCCCTCCTTCCCTCCATCCCTTCCTAGACTTCCCTGCTCCCTCCCCCTTTTTCCCCTTCCTTTTCCCCTTCCCTCCCTTTCTCCCAGTACCCCCTCCATCCAACTCTGAAGCATCCTTTAATGTGTATATCCAACTTTCCTCTGGACCCTCCTCTCTGATGAGGGGTAAGGACTCAGTGGCATTTCTTATAGTTCTTTTTTGTGTTCTTCTTAAGTATAGAAACATTATTGTGACTGTTAATCCCTTGCTTCTAAGGATCCTAGTGCCTTCAGTCCATGCTAGACTTTGAGGGGTCAATGATATGTTGGTCATTGAGCAGATCATGCAGAGTCCTATTATAATTACTTCGGCCCTAACTTGTGTGTAGTATCTTGCATATGACTCCTCTCTTCCTTGTGCTCTTACAATCTTACCACTCCCTCCTCCGCCAATTTCCCTGAGCTTCAAGATGGGGACAGATAAAGCTGGCCCAGTTCAAGGTGGTTGATATAGAGTCTCTGATGTTCTGAGTTATGGTTGTTGATATCTTTTTTCAGTTTTGCTGCTTCTGGAATGCCCTTGGCTCCATCCTGATGGGTATTGGATGTCACCCCTTGCAGTTCTTGATGGTGGCCTATTATCTCTGCTGTAGCATGATCCCCTCTCTCCTTGTTTCTGGTGGGGCCCTCCTTCCCCTTTTCTCCTGTTTATAATCCTTGCAATTAATGTAGGTATTACAGAGATTTGTCATTCAGTGTGTCTCTAAGTGTCTCTAAGTGGGATCCACCTATTAGGGAGTACATATGGTGCGTAATTTTCTGTGTCTGGTATACTTCACTCAATATAATTGTTTCTAATTTGATCCATTTCCCAGCAAATTGGATTAATTCATAATTTTGGATGGCTGAGTAGTATTCCATTGGATACATGTACCACATTTACCTTATCCACTCGTCAACTGTTGGACATTTGGGTTGATTCCATGACTTTGCTATTGTAAAGAGTGCTGCTATGAACAAGTTCATGCTTGTGCTATGAAGATGAATTTTTGCTGTATGGTGGGTTATTCCCAAAAATGGAATAGCTGGGTCATATGGGAATTCAATCTTTAACTTCTTTAAGAATAGACAGATGGCTCATGAGAGTGGTTGTATGAGCCTGCATTCTCACCAGCAATGTAGGAGAGTTCCCTTCTCTCCACATCTTCTCCAACATTTGGTGTTGTTTGTATTGTGGATTTTTGCCATCCTGACTGGAGTGAGGTGATATCTCAGGAACGTTTTGATTTGCATTTCTCTGATGGTTAAGGATGCGGAACATTTTTTAAAATAATTGTTAGACATTTTAATTTCGTCCTTGGTACAGTTTCTTTTAAGTTCCAGGGCCCATTTTTTAATTGGGCCATTAGTTTCCTTGGTGTTTAGTTTTCTAAGTTTTTTGTGCCCTCTGGATAATAGAGCTCGATCAGATATATGGTTAGTGAAGATTTTCTCCCATTCTGTGGCTTGCCTTTGTGCTTGACTTACAATCTCTTTATCTGAACAGAAGCTCTTTAATTTCATAAGATCCCATCTGTTGAGTGTTAGTTGTATTGACTGTGCTATTGGATTTCCAATTTGGAAATGTTGGCCTAGTCCGGTCAGCTCAAGAGAATTCCCTATCTTTTCAAGTAAGGTTTTTATAGTCTCTGGTCTTATATTGAGGTCCTTGATCCATTTGGAATTAAGTCTTTTACATGGCGACAAGTATGGGTCCAGTTTTAATCTTCTGCATGTGGATAACCAGTTTTCCCAGCACTATTTCTTGAAGATGCTATTCTTTTTCCATTGGATTTTCTGGGCCCCTTTGTCAAAGATCAAAGTAGTTGTGTGCACTTATATCTGGGTCTTCAACCCTTATCCATTGATTTGTGTGTCTATTTTGGAGACAGTACCAGGCTGTTTTTATAACTATGGATTTGTAATATAGATTAAGGTTTGGTATTGTGATCCCCCCAGCAGTGTTTGTGTTACTCAGGATTGTTTTTTTTTTTGCTATCCTGGGTCTTTTGTGCCTCCATATGAACGTTGAGATTGTTTGGTCAACTTCTTTGAAGAATTGCTTTGGGATTTTAATTGGTATAGCATTGAGATTGTTTGGTCAACTTCTTTGAAGAATTGCTTTGGGATTTTAATTGGTATAGCATTGAATCTGTATATTGCCTTTGGTTGGATGTTCATTTTTATGATGTTGATTCTGCCAATCCAGGAACATAGCAGATCTTTCCACCTTCTGGTGTCTTTTGCAATTTCTTTCTTTAGGGTTTTAAAATTTTCATTGTAAAGGTCCCTTACTTCCTTGGTTAGGTTTATACCAAGGTATTTCAATTTTTTATGGGTTATAGTAAATAGGATTGTTTCTCTCAGGGCTCTTTCACTTCTTTCATTCTGTGAATATAGGAAGGCCACTTTTTTTTGTATGTTTATTATGCATCCTGCAACCCTGCTGAACTTCTGTATTAGTTCCAGGAGTTTCTTGGTGAAGTTTTTGGGATCACTCAGATATAAAATCATGTTATCAGCAAATAGAGATAATTTGACTTCTTCCTTGCTGATTTTAATCCCTTTTATATCCCTTTCTTGTCTTATGGCTCAGCTAAGAATTCAAGTACTATATTGAACAGAAGTGGTAAAAGTGGACAGCCTTCTCTAGTTCCTGATCGACGTTGGAATGCTTCGACTTTTTCCTGATTGAGAATAATCCTTGCTGTGGGCTTGTGATAGACAGCTTTTATTATATTGACAAAGGTTCCTTCCATTCCAGCTGTCTCTAGGGTTTTGATCATAAAATTCTGTTGGATCTTGTCAAAAGCTTTTTCTGCATCCATCAAGAGAATCATGTGGTCTTGGATTTTATATGGTTAATATGATGGATTATGTTTATTGATTTGTGTAAGTTGAACCAACCTTGTATGCCTGGGACAAAGCCTATTTGATCCCCATTAATGATCTTTTGGATATGTTTTTGAATCTGATGTGCTAAGATTTGTTGAGAATCTTTGCATCTGTGTTCATCAAAGTGATTGGTTTAGAGTTTTCTTTTTTAAGTGTATCTTTATTACATTTTGGGATTAAGATGATATTAGCTTCATAGAAAGAATCTTGTAGTGTTCCTTCCTTTGCTATTTGATGGAACAATTTAAGGAGTATTGGTGCTATTAGCTCCTTAAATGTCTGGTAGAAATCTGTGCTGAATCCATCTGGTTCAGGACATTTCGTCGTGGGAAGATTCGAGATTACTTCATGGATTTTGTCATATGTTATAGGACTATTTAAATAATTCACAACTTCCTAATTCAATTGAGGTAAGTTGGTCTTATTTAGGAATTCATCCATTTCTTTTGTGTTGTCAAATTTCCCAGAGGATAAGTTTTTGAAATATGACATTATAATACTCTGAATTTCATGGGTATCAGTAGTGATAACTCCATTTTCATTTCTAATTTTGTTAATTTGTGTTTTTTCTCTCCTACTTTTGGGTAATTTAGCTAGGGGTGTATCAATCTTATTTTGACTGGTGGATTCTCTATATCGTTTTCCTAATCTCAATTTCGGATATTTCTCCCCTTATTTTGCTAATCTCCTCTCTTCTTCTGCTTTTGGGATCAGATTGCTCTAGTGTCTCTAAAGCTTTAAGCTGCATTGTTATTTATTTGTGATGTTTCCATTTTTTTAATGTAGGCATTTACAGCTCTGAAGTTACCTCTTAGGACAGCTTTCATTGTGTCCCAGAGATTTTAGTAAGTTGTATTTTCATTATTGTTCACTTTCAGGAAATCTTGAATTTCTTTTTAATTTCTTCCTGAATCCAATTCTCATTCAGCATCATAGTGTTAAGTTTCCAGGAGTTAGTGCATTTTCTGTTGTTTATTGTGTTGTGGATGACAAGCTCTGATATGGTACAGGCTAGAATTTCAACTTTTCTGTATATGTGGAGATTCGTTTTGTTTCCCAATATGTGATCTATTTTGGAGAAAGTTCCGTATGCTGCTGAGAAAAATGTGTATTCTTTGGTGCATGGATGAAAAGTTCAATAGAGATCTGTAAGGTCCATTTCTTTAATTGTTTGGTAGTGTTCCAAAATGTCTCTGTTAAGCTTTTGGCCTGTTGATCTATCCCATGTTGAGAGGACAGTGTTGAAATTCCCAAGAATTATTGTTTGGGGGTTGATTTTTCACTTTAGATGCTGTAGGGTTTGCTTAATGAATGTGGAGGGGGGGACCGTATTGGGTTCATATATGGTCAGTATTGTGAAGTTTTCCTTTGTAAATTGTACCTGTGACTAAAATATAGTATCCATCTGTGTCTCTTATGATTTTTTTTGGTTTGAAGTCCATATTGTCCGAAAGCATAATGGCTACCCCTGCCTTTTTTCTGGTTCAATTAGCTTGCAGAATATTTGACCAGCCTTTGATTTTTAGGATGTACCTATCTTTTGTGGTGTGATGAGTTCCTGAAGGTAGCAGATTGATGGGTTTGTGGTTTTTAATCCAAGTTTGTAATCTGCGTCTCTTGATTGATGAGTTAATAGCATTGACATTTAATATTATAATTGAGAAATTATTTTTTATTCTGGACATTTTTATGTTTAGAGGCTTTTGTAAGTGTATTTTTGACATTTAGGTTTTGGTGATATCATACTTTCCTTCTGTCCTCCTGGATACACTTGTTTTTTTCTTCAAGCTTGAGTATCATTGCTAGCATTTTTTGAAGGCACAGTTAGGTAGACATGTAAGACTTCAAGTTGCCTTTGTACTGGAAAACTTTTCTTTCTCCCTCGATCATGATGGACATTTTTGCGGGGTATATCAGCCTGGGTTGACATTTTTGCTCATTCAATACTTGAAGTATGTCTCTCCAAGCTCTTCTTGCTTTTACTATTTCCATTGAGAAGTCATTTGTTATTTTATTAGGTTTACCATTAAAAGTGACTTGTTCTTTTTCGCTTGAAGCTATCAGCACCTTTTCTTTGTCTTGAATGTGGAGTGTTTTGACTAGTATTTGCCATGGCGATTTTCTATTTTGTTCATATCTTTTTGGGGTGCCAAATGCCTCTTGGATTTTGATAGGCCTCTCATTCTTTAGTTGAGGTAAATTTTCATTTATGATAATTTGAAAAATGTCCTCAGGTGTGGTATTCTGGGATTCTTGCTCTGGTATTCCATGAACATGTGTGTTAGGCTTCTTCAGGGTGTCCCATATCTCATGAATATTCCTCTCAAGTAACTTTTTGGCATTAAGAAACTCTTTCATTGAGTTGGTTAATTCTTCCACTTTGTCTTCAAGATCTGAAATTCTATTTTCTGCTTCCTTAGTTCTGCTGATAAGACTCTCTGTTGAGTTCTGGGTTGAAGATAACTTGTCTTTTAGTTTGATTTTAAACTCTGCCTGAGACTGTTTTAACTGCTCTATGTCTATTTTTGTTTCTTGAACTGTTTTTTTGTCAACTTCTCCAAGTGTCTTTTGTGTTCCTGTTGAAAGTTGTTGATGCATTTGTTTAACTCCTCCAAGATTTACTTTCCATAGTATTAATCATGGTAATGATCATACATTGAAAGTTGTTATCTTGGGTCTGGCTTTCTTGGCTATTATCTGTGAATTTGTTCTTGTTGGAATCCATCATTATGGAGTTAATTTTTTCAGTGAGAGATTTGTCTTCCTGGGTTTTGTTTCGCATGGATCTACACTTTGACTTGGGCATTGTTGTTCTGTCTCTTAAGACCTTTCAGCTGTGTGTTTTTGACTGAACTGATTTAGTTGGTATTACTACTCTTGGGCAGTTATTATTAGTGCTTGGCTTGTAGTTGGGTTCTTTTGTCTGTTTTTGTCTGTATTTCCTAGATGAGGCTATTAGGCTGTTAGTACATCAGTTAGGTTAAGTAGACAGGTGGTGAATATTAGCAAGATAGTGCACTTTTATGATTTAGTATCATGTTGATATGTGAGAGTGAGTGATATAATCCCTGGAATTGTATATATTTTGGGGGTGGCTATATGGAAAAGTTAATGTACAGTGATTAATACTAAAAAGGAGCAGTATGGTAAAAAAAAAAAAAGAGAGGTTTACTTATCTTTGGGCTGGATGTGAAAGAATCTCTCCCATGTGATAGGATGATTTTAGAGGACTTCAGATGTATGGCCTTTGTCCCTTAGAGCTTTGCTTGGGTTTTCTTTGAATTCTGTTGAATTCTGAGTAGCAGTGTGTCCTCCATGGTCCATGAGCGATGGTCCCCACTGGGTCGGGGGAGCAGAGGAGCTCATGGTGAAGGCAGAACTCTTCACTTAGGACCTGGTATTTTGCTTAGTAGCCCACCCAGGCTCCAAGGATGAAGGACCCAGAGCAAGTCCTCTCCCGGTTGGGCAGGCAGGCAAGCAGGAATCAAAAAGGGGCTGGGGTAAACCAGAGGGAGCCTGAGTGTTGCCCAGGCTGGCTGGTGGGAGGAGCTGCGACATGGAGCGACCTGGGAACTGTCTTGAGATTCTTAAAAAAGTTAAAGTTTGAAATGCCATATGACTCTGCTATTCCACAATTGGGAATAATCCCCCATACAACAAAAAATCACCTTTGATAGCACAAGCACAGCCATGTTCATAGCAGCACTGTTTACAATAGCAAAGTCATGGAATCAACCCAAATGTCCAACAGTTTATGAGTGGATAAGGGAAATGTGGTACATTTATGCAATGAAATACTACTCAACCATCAAAAATGATGAATTGTTGAAATTTGCCTGGAAATGGATGGAATTAGAAAAAAGTTATATTAAGTAAATTATCCCAGACACAGATAATTAAGGGCCATATGTACTCCCTAATAAGTGGATCCTAGTATCAAACGCATTTAGTGACACACTCAAAGATAAATCTCTGTAATACCTATAGTAATTGCAAAGATTATAAGCAGGGAGGGAAGGGGAAGAAGGGCCCTGCAAGAAACAAGGAGAGAGAGAATCATGCTATGGCAGAGAAAATAGTCCACCATCAAGGACTGCAAGTAAGTAATGAGACATCTGGTTGTGCTCGCAGACTCTTCTTACTGGTCACTGGTGTCTGATGGGGTATGATCTCATTAGAAAGGGAGGGCGTAGTATCTGGCAGATAGAAGGTAACCATCCTGAAAATGGAAGACTGACACCCCCCACAACAGTCTCCTACTCTTATTCCATCTACCTTTGAGTCTACTCTTACAATAAGACTCTATTTTAACAGCATCTTATCTATGGCCAAGGGGTGATATCTAATATCCATCAGGATGGAGCCAAGGGCAATGCAGGAGCAGCAAAACTGAAAAAAGAAATCAACAAAGCATAATTTGGAAAATCAGAGGCTCTACATCAACAACCTGGAACCATCCTAATCTCTCCCCATCCTAATGCTCAGGGAAATTTGCTGAAGAGGGGTTGATAAGATTGTAAGAGCCTAAAGATGGGGAGGAGCAATGATATGCAAGATACTCCACACAAGTTAGGGCCGAAGTAATCATAGTAGGACTTTACATGACCTGCACAATTACCAACATATCATTGAACCCCCGAAGTCTAGCATAGATCATAGGCACTAGGATTCTTAGAGGCAAGGGATTAACAGCCACAATAGTGTTCCAATACTAAAAGGGAACACAAAAACAGCTCTAGGCAATGCGACTGAGTTCTTACACCTCATCAGAGAAGAGGACCCAGAGGGAAGTTTGACATGCTAACTAAAGGATGCTACAGGAATTGGGGGGGAGGGGCAGTGGCAGAAAGTGGGGGGAAGGAATGGGAAAAAGGGGGAGGGAGCAAAGAGATCCAGGGAGAGGTAGAGGGAGGGAGGGGAACGGGGTACTTATCAACTTTGTATGACTGGAAGAAATAAATAAATAATTAAAAACATGTAATCTTTGCCTTACCTGCAGATCTAGACATGAATATAAAATATTTTTAATGAATTGTGAAATTAAATTAAAAATATTCATAATATATTTTCTGTTCAAATTCTTCTTTCATATAAATTTTAATTAAAATTTCCCTAACCTGAAAGCCTTATTCAATAAATTTAAGGAGCAAATTACAAAATATAAAATATAGCCATCAAGTCTATAATTCTGTATATAATTGAGTTTTTCCGTAGTACTTGCAAATTGGACATATATTAATGTAAAAATGTTAATCTATATGCAGGCTTAATATTCTGTGAAGTATCCCAGACCCAGAAAATTAAGTGCCGTATGTACTCCCTAATAGGTAGCTCCTAGTACCAAACCCACCCAGCCCACCTTGAGACACTCATAGGTAAATCTATGTATTACCTACAGTAATTGCAAGGATTATTAACAGGAAGGATGGGGTTGGAGGGCCATACCAGAAACAAGGAGAGAAGTGACCATGTTACAGTAGAGAAAACAGGCCTCCATCAAGGACTGCAAGAAAGTAATTTGACACCTGGTTAAGTTCACAGACATTTGTTCCTGATCATTTACAACTAAGGGGGCATGAACTCACCAGAAAGGGAGGGCAGATTAAAAAGTAACCATTTTGCAAATGGGTGATTGACCCCTCCCATTGCCAAATGCCATATGACCCTGTGATTCCACTTTTGGGTATAAGTATTACATCTACCCTTGAATGTGCTCTTATAATAAGACTCCAGTTTAACAGCTTTTTGTCTCTGGCCAGGGGGTGACATACAGTGCCCATCATGATGGAGTGAAGGGCATTGCAGGAGCAACAAAACTGCAAAAGAAAATCAACAAACCACTATCCAGAACTTCAGAGACTCTATATCAACCACCTAGAACTAGGCCAGACTAATCTCTCCTCATCCTGAAGCTCAGGGAAATTTGCGGAAGAGGGGGCGGTAAAAGTGTAAGAGCAAAAGGATGGGAGGAGAAATGATTTGCAAGATACTCCATACAAGTTAAGGCCGAAGCAATCATAATTGGACATTGCATGCCCGGCGCAATGTCCAACACACTATTGACCTCACAAAGTCTAGCATCTGCTAAAGGCACCAAGATCCTTGGAGGCAAGAGATTGACAGCCACAGTAGTGTTCCTATGCTTAAGGGGAACATGGGAAAGGATTCAGGGAAATGCCACTGGGTCCTTGTAGGTCATCGGAGAGGAGGGCCCAGAGGTGAGTCAGGCATGCGCAAGAAAGGACTCTGGGAATTGGGGCAGGAGGCACGGGGGGATAGGGAGGAAGGGGTAAGGGGAGGGGGAGCAAGGGGTTCGGGGGGAGGAGGAGGGAGGGATTGAACTGGTGTACCTATTAAGTTTGTATGAGCTGAAATAATAATAAAAAATGTATTAAAATTAAAAATAAATAAATAAATAAAACAAAAAATATTCTGTAAGGATATATTATCCATGCAATAATTGAGTGATGGTCAACAAAATAATTTATTTATTTTTAAATTTTTTAATTATTTATTATTTATTCAATTGTGCGTGAATGCGTGCATGTGCGTGTGTGTGTATATGTACGTGTGTGTGTGTGTTTAGAACCACAGATGAATTCGGGAACCACCATGGACCACCTCCACCTCCTCCTTGTTTACTCTGCCCCATGAATCACAGGCTCCGCCCTACCAGGACCAGAAGTGCAGGCCGCCCCCGCTTCTGCCTGTCGTCTATATTTGGTGTCTAGGATCCGAACTCAGGGCCTTCCTCCTGCAAGGCAGAGGCTTAACCCCTGAGCCACCTCTCCAGCCCCAACAAAATAATTTATTACAGTGGCAAATCCTTACAGTTGCAAGTCTTTTTAATATGCAGTATAGTTATTTTCTAGATGAAGAAATGCTAAAATAATGGATAGATAGCATGTAGGCAGCGAGATGGGTAGACAAATGGAAGTATGGGAAGAAGAAAAATAAAATTGTACTAAAAATAATAGAAGGAGAGAGGACATAAGTTAAATCATGATCCTTTACACCTCTCATTAAAAATAAACTCAAAATAAAAGCAGGTAATAAAAATATTACATAAAAGTTGGATGACAAACAAGATATTTACATGCAATCAAATGATTTCAACTCAATTAATAATTACTGAGATGAAATATTAATTTTGTAATAATTGCATGTTAATTTAGTGATTAGCTGTTATTTAACCAGCTTCATGCATTACTTGAAACAATAAATTAAGGACAACATAGAAATTCTACTTCGCACCACACAAAACAAAGGAAAATAAGACAAGTATGGGTTCTGTGGAAAATTCAGGAATATTCTGTAAATAAAGTAGTTGATTCTGTACAAAATTTCCATAATCAAAGAAAATAAAGGAAAGTTTCAATACAGCATCCTAGAATCTGTCATTTTATAATTTGTAGAATTTTGTAATGGTCATCATAGTGAATATTATTTAAGTTTCAAAGTGATGTTGAATGTGGGTTAGGATTAGACACTATTAATGACCATCATTATTTCCCTTATTTTAATTAAAGACTGATATTTCATGAGTTTTCATTATGTCTAAGGCTCTCCAAGATTTTATTGCTTTTCTGATGTGTTTCTAATGGCTGGCAATTTTCAAATACTTGTTCAAATACTTTAAGCAAACTTATTTTTCTAGAAAAAGTTTTGCCTAAGAATTTCATATGAAACATTCCATCAGGCACTTAAATTTTTTTATAACACATTCACAATTGGAGAACATTTTTTATCTGATCAACTCTTTAAGTTTTTGTCCTTTTCAATGGCACTAAATTGATATTGCCTACATTTATTTTAACAGATGTTGGGCCAAATTCCTGCCTTACACAGACACAAAAATACATTCACACAGAGACAAAAATAATCGTGTGAAATAACATTTTATATATGTGTTGTGGCTTGAGCCTCTGCAAACTATAATTCTAATGTCACATAGGAAACTAAAATTATATCAAATCAACTTCAGGTCAAGCATAGTTTTATATTTTTACACAATACAGTAGATGTTTGTGTAGTGTATGATATTTTGAGATGATCTTAGTGTTTGCTACAAACTCATAGTCATGCTTTTCTCACTGTTAATCAATTAACAGTGCTGATCTTTTACATGGAGTATTTTCTTCAGCTATCGCTGAAATATTTTTGGCTGTTTTGGTATAAAAACTTTTTACAGTTCTAGAGAATTCTAATTTTTATTCAAATGCACTTCTTCTTTTCTTTATTATTCTGTCTCTTCCTCTTATTTTATTTTTTTATTTTAACTAAGAAGGAAAGATAATCTTTATATTTCCCCAATGCTTCTCATTATGCTATTGCTGTCACCTAGTAATAATATATGAAGAGAAAAGAAAATCTGATTATAATATACTCTTCCAGTTCTATATTCTTCACTTTCTCATGGCCTTGTAATAATAGAAAATATATACTTAAAAGATGGTTGTATATTAAATTTATCCATTAGAATTTTTACTATAGCAGCAAAACAATGGAATAACGTTCAATCCTGAGTTTATCCAAGATATATGTCACATGATCTTTGAAAAAAGGGGTAAATTCATGTCAATATAGTCTTTTAAAACAATAGAGATATGAAGAATTAACTCAAAAATAGATCAAAAACACAGATATAAGACATAAATCTATAAAATTCTTAGAAAAATGGGAGAAATTACATGTACATACATTTTTTGTTATGTTTTGTCTGACAAAGAAACAAGAAGATGCCAGGAAAGCAGATTATTAGCTCAAAGAGTCTGCTGTGCAAAAAAGAATAACTGACTTTCAATGCCCACAAAAATATAGAAATACATGACAGTAATCCTAGTGCTGTAAAGAAAGAAACAAGACAATCATTTGGTCTTACCAGCTGCCTAATTTAGTTTATTAGATGAAGTAAGAGACAACTGATCAATATAAAAATGGCAGTTCTCTTTTGTCCCCTGAATGTGTGAGGAAACACATCTGTAAATACATACTCATAGCAAGCACAAAAGCTACACAAACTCTCTCTCACACACACTCTCTCTGTCTCTCTGTCTCTCTCTCTCTAAAAATGAGAGGATAGATTTCATTAAAGTTAGAAAATGCTGAAATTGCAATCCTAGTGCCAACAGAATTAAAAAAAATAAGTCACAGAATGTGAGAAAGTATTGTGCAGGATATGTCTGATGAAAGGCATTCACTATATGAAAAAAATATATAAAAAGTCTCAAACTTCGTGCCTGTTAATTAGACTGCGTATACAAGAAGTCAAAATCTTTTCTACTCAAAGACCATAGGATGGAATATATGCATATGTAGATATGTTCACTTCATAAGTACTCAGATAAATGCAAGCTAAAATAGTAAAGATATATTTCTAATTCATCTAATAGAATGGCCATAATTCAAAAAACTGTCAGTGCAAAAGTCTGCTGAGCACAAGGCAGAACAGAAATCATCATGCATTGCTGTTTGAAACTCTAAGTAGCACTCTATTTTGGAAAGGAGTCTGGGGCTTCTTAAAAAAAAACTAAGTGCATTCTAGTGCACCTCTTTTATAGTCTGAAAAATGTGTGAGCTTTCAGCAAAGCAAAGAAACAACAACAATATCAAGATAACTTGATTCATTATTTGAATACAGTACCACTGAAAAAGGAATATTACTCAGTATAAAAGGAAATTCCTTTTAGAAGTGTTCTAATTCAAAAAATATAGCCTGAAGGTTAACTGTTGAGCTTGATATGAGATATAAAGATATTTTTTCTGCATCTGTGTTATCTACCTCTGATTTTCATTCTCCAGGTGTATATGCACCATATTTCCATTACCTGTTCATCAGAAATTGGACATCTAGAGAGAATCAATTTCCTTCCTATTGTGAATAGAGCTCAGTGAACATAGATAGATGTGCACATTTCTGCATAAGATAAACAGTCCTCTGAAAGTGACTGTGATATAGCTGGGTCAGGCAGAATTTATATTTCTAGCTTTTGATGACCTCTCACGGTAATTTCCAAAGTGGCTATGCATTCCCAGAGACAGTCAATAAAGGAAATAAAAAGATATAAAGGGGAAAGTAACCAGAATGTTTTATGTACACGTATGAAATTTTCAAAAGGCAAAATTTTCCAATAAGAAGAGTGGGAAACAAAAAAATCATGAAATCACATGAAGTTATGAAACAGTATAAAAAGAATATTAATGGTAAGTGACAAAATTAGCATCAAGGTTGTATAGTGTATTTTTCCAGCATAACATTGTAGGTAAAAAGTAAAACTGTAAAACCATGAAACTTAGTGTTGATTCCAGGATGGAGGAAGACATGAATGCAGTAGTCCATATACTGAGCTAAATATAGTCTCCATAATACTGTTATGGTGCAAAAATGTTGTTAGATATTTTTTCTAGCCTAACGTATTGTATACACACTGCCAGGAAAATAATATTACTATTAAAATTGATAATAATATTAGTCATTTTTTTGGAGCAGAACCTCTCCATGTCACCCACACTATCTCAAATTGGAAATCTTCCTTCACTAGTCATCTCCATTAGCGCATTGGTTAATGATGTGCACCACCATATCAAGTGTATGTGAAAATACTAAATATTAGATCCTCTTTCAGTTCTCTAATTCCAAACAAATGGAAAGCTGGAGATATCAAATTTAAGTAATTTGCAAATTATTTTCAATGATTTGTATATGTATGTACCTCATTTAATATAAAATTCTTCTTTGAATAGTAAATTGTATTCAGATTCTTTTATAGGAAATAAACATTGCATATCAATTGTTCTGGTGGAAATGGAAATAAGGGTTTCTAAGAATCTCAGATAGAACATACAGACAAATTAGAGAAATTCGACATAATGAATATTTCATTTTTCCATTTAATAATATATTGCTTTATTTAAATTTTTATTATTATTTATTCAATTGTGTGTGTGCACTTGTGTGTATGTATATGTATGTGTGTGTGTATGTAGAACCACGGGTGAATTCTGGAACCACCTGGACCGCCTCCACCTCCTCCTGCCCTGGGATTCACAGGCTCCGCCCTACCAGGATCAAAAACGCAGGCTGCCTCTGCTTCTGCCCGGCATCTATATGTGGGGTCTAGGATCCGAAACCAGGACCTTCTGCCTGCAAGGAAGAGGCTTAACCCCTGAGCCACCCCTCCAGCCCCAATAATATATTGCTTTTAATGAAAAAATTGAAAGGGGAAGTCTTTATTTTATTCATTCTACATAATTCTCTGAGCTTGATTTTTCTTTATCTTTCTTACTAAGGATTTGAATAGAAATGATTCCATAAATCTTTAACTCACATAAGGATGATTGATTTTTAGGATGCCATTGAAAATGAATGTATAGAGCAGGTGATTCCTTTGAGACAAATCTATTTGTACACTGGTATCAGCATTTAAAGACAAGTTATACAATTACTAGGGACAATCTGTGGGTAGAATACTGCACCAAATGAAATTCTAGAGGATGTGAGCAAACAAAATGGCATATTTTCCTGATTTTTTTCTTGTTTCACATACAGTAATATACTTCCCCCAAAAGCTCTCTTAAATCTATATATATTATTCAACAAATATTCTGTATCTTTACTCTAAACACCCCCCCACACACACTCTTTTTAAAACCTAAGGTTTCAGATAAAAGGAATATGGGTATAGACACAATGTAAGATTTCCTCAGAGAAGTAAACCTTTATTACCCCATGTAACTATGGTAGTAGTTATAGCCACCCACTCCATATATTTAAATCTAGACTAGTTTATTGTCCTTGACAGCTCCATGCTACCAAGTATTTCTTTAGTCACAGAAATTTTGACTCTAACTATTGGTATTGAGGAAGTGTCACATGCATCATCAATACATGCATACTTTTTAAAACCATTATTAAGCCAAAATTTCTCAGCCTGAACCTTCTAGCCTAGTGCTAGAAGGAAATAGAGGGAATGGCAGTTAGTGTGAACAAGGCTTAATTAAAAATTTTCAAGTATGGATTATTGATTCACCAAAGAGAAAAACAATTTCTTCTTGTGAATAAAATTATACTTTTTAACTGGACTAAATGCTTTAAAAATTCTGTAATCTTATTTTATCAACTATAAATTATAACTAGCTCCATGCTGAAAATGTTGTTGCTCCTCAGCTATATATTAGTTATATGACAAAGATCATAATGAAAGAAAAAAATATATAAACTCTTTGTACAACTAAATGTTTCTGGTCCCAGATGCCTTTTCTTTTAAAACAAATATATTAATATTCCATTCAATGTGATGCTTTATGTAAATACATCTTGTATGACAGTGTTTTCTTTTCACTGAAAAATATATGAGTATTAGCTAAATGTCCTAAGTAGGGAATTAATAGAATGAATTGTAGAAATTGCAGTTCCTGTAATTTTAAGAAGATGTGATGAGGCCAACTGCTTTCTCGCATTTGCAATCTTAAGGTTCATGACTAATTCCTTAATCTCATTACACCTTATCTGTGAGATAGAAATATATCTTGTCGCATAGCCATAATGTGCAATAAGTGACATGGGTAATGTAGTTGTATGATCAAAATAATGTTCCATGCAGAAGAGACAATATTTGCTAGTATCTCTTGGCACTAATTGGTGATGATCTTCTCTGTGTTACATTTTACTTATGCTGTGACTTGTGCTGAATCATATTGAAATTTCCATCAACACTTTGGTAACAAGAATTTCTAAGTAGTCCTTACAGTGCAGATCTGGTGGAAAAGAAACTATTAAAAGAAAACCTTCAAGGTTTTCTGCAAGTCTGATCATATTAAACCAAAAAACTCCTTAGAATCAATATCCATTTTTAAAAAAGTACAGAAGATTTTATGTAGAAGTTTTCACTATAATAGTCATCATTTTTCTATCAAAACTAGAAGCTGAAGATTTATAAAATTGAACGTGATAGTTTATCACATCACAAACTATGCAGGCAGAGTTGGTGAAGTCTCTACATCCTTGTTTGAAGAGAAGGAAATTGCATACAGAGGAAATGAAGTTAATATCCAACTACAAACATGAGAAAATTACCATTTTAATTCTGGGCCTTTACGAAAATTTACAATAAAGGGTACCAAGTGGATGAAAGAGAATTTAAATTAAATCTAAGGGACTCCATGCAAGAGTAGGTTAAAAACATTTATTCTGATTTTTCCAGAATAAAGGTTAGTGAAATCTTTGTATAGAGTTATGTACTTTGTTGATATCCATGCTGTATTGCATGGTTCTAGTTGTTTGAAACCACGAATATTCATATTTCACATGCATATATGCGTAGCTTCTACATGAAGCTAATACAAACATGCAAAAAAAAGAAAAAGAACTTTGAAAATAATAAACAATTGGGCAAAATTGGCTTAAGAACAATATTTGAAAAATTGCAAAACAATTTAGTATTTAAATATAAACAAGTATAAATTTATAAACTTTCAGACACAAAATTCAAGGTATAATTTATTATAGCATAGCTTAAAATTCTTCTTCAGAATTACAGCATACTATAATGGCATATATATCTATATATCTATATCTATAGATATAGATATTCATGCATGCATATTTATATGTTTACCTGCATGTGATTCTGCAGGAAGCCATTGACATATGTAATAATTATTCTCTACCTTGAATATAAGTGTAAGTGGGTATATTCACAAATCCAACATTACATGTGACACTGTGATTTAGGTTTATATGAGAAAGTGCAATATAGTTGGACTATAAAAAGAGATGTAACAAATGCTACATGATGGAGTTCCAAAAAAGTTCTTAAAGAACTTTTTAAAAATATATGAAAATCATATGTAAAATAGTTATCTAATAATTATATACAGGACTATTTGAATACAATTTAGAATATACATATTGATATAGACTCTCTGATGTTCTGAATTAAGGTTTGTTAATTTTTTTTTTTTTTTTTAGTTTTGCTGCTCTTGCAATGCACTCTTTATCAACCACCAGGAACTAAGGCAGACTACTCTCTCTCCATCCTGAAGCTCAGGGAAATTTGCGGAAGATGGGGCGGTAAGATTGTAAGAGCACAATGATGGGAGGAGCAATGATATGCAAGATACTCCACACAAGTTAGGGCCAAAGCAATCATAACAGGACTTTACATGATCTGCGCTATGACCAACACATTATTGATCCCACAAAATCTGGCATGGACTAAAGGAACTAGGATCCTTGGAGGCTAGGGACTGACAGTCACAGTAGTGCTCCTAAGCTTAAGGGGAACACAAGAAATGTTCTGGGAAATGCCCCTGGGTCTTTGCACCTCATCAGAGAGGAGGACCCAGAGGAGAGCTTGGCATGCACATTAAAGGATGCTCTGGAGATATGGTAGGGAACCACTGGAGGGGGGAAGCACTGGGGGATGGGAAGGGAGGGGGGGAGGGGAGGGGGAAGCAAGGGGGTCCGGGAGAGATTGAGGGAGGGAGGGGACTGGTGTACCTGTTAAGTTTGTATGAGTGGAAATAATAATAATTTAAAAAAGAATATACATATTGAAAGAAAATGAAAATATGATTAGAGATGACCAATTTAAAATCATTTGAATCCTGCAGGAATCTACCAATAGAATCTAGGTAGAGAAATCTCTACTTAGTTAGCTCATCTAACAGTATCAGTGGATATGGTTGCTGTTTTGCCTGGACAGCTTTTTTTTTTTTTCTGTGAATCACAGAATATAGTTCTTCTATAACTTAGGTTCTTGTATCAAGTCCTTCTAAACCCTAACTGTTGGTTACTGAAGCGTCAATATTCTCTTAACAATGTCCTGATTAACCTTCTATAGTGACAAAATCACGGATGGAGAAGTAAATTATAAAATCAAATGAAGACACAAAAGAGGTAGTAATCATGGGCTATTTTTACAAGTGTATGAAGAACTCAACATTCCTTTTCCTTCTACTGAGGAAAAATCGAGCTATCATGACATATATATATATATATACATGTGTGTGTGTGTGTGTGTGTGTGTGTGTGTGTGTGTGTGTGTGTGTGTGTGTGATGTATAAGCATATGAAAAAAATGATAGATTCAGTGAAGGAAATTTGTCAGAGTACCTGAGAGACGGTAAGGCTTCTGTACGACTTAAACAAAGTTGAAAATCCTAGAAAGAGACTAGAGAAAATACTTTGCTACAATCTAGTCACGAGAAGTCAGAACTTCCTTGTGTTCTAAGGAAAGAAATCTGGACTATGTGCAAATGTATCAACTTTGCAATTAACACATAGAACTTAATGGATTTCATATTATTAAAAGATGCCTATCTATATCTGTTGCCTGTGTTACCCGTAATATATGCAGACCTTTCAGGCATTTTGTACATTTTTGTCTTTTCTGTGTATTTTGTACTTCTTAATGTTAATTTTCAGCACCATTTAACATTTTTTTGACTTGACTCACTACTACACTATAGAATCACCTGATCACAACTGTCCTTTTATTTGTTACCTAATCACTACAGACAACTCACCAAAGTTTGTCTTGTAACCTGTCAATAACCAACCAGCGTTCTCTGTCAAGTTTCAATTTGTACTGCTTCATCCAACCAACTTAAACTCTTTTAAACTTAGAAAGTATGCAGTTTTCTCAAAATAGGTATAATATGAGTAAAATTTATCTTAACCAAACGAATACTCAGCTTTTAGCACAGCATGTTTTAGAAATTTATATCATGTATTTCTGCATAGCTCAGGAAAAAGAAAAGCAATTTATAATAAACTGTTAAAATCAGTTAAGTTTCTTAATGTTAGATCTCTGACTAATATAAAATGTATATAAAGTTCAATTATATTAAGGAGTTTTCAGTAACTTCCAGTTTGATATCAGAAAGTATCATGACCTGAATTTCTCAGTGGAGAAGTTTCAGCTTACAACATCACTTCCAGTAAAAGTATAAGCTATTGATCAAATCAAGAAAGTTAACTTAAGAAGCATACCAAATATGATAGTCAAAAGGATAAGAAACAATTAGATACAAAGGAGTTAATTCTATATTGAGGAGTTTAGTCAGCCAGAACATAAACTGTTAATCAAGAACTGGTGGCCTGTGATTTTCTTCAATATAAAATAGGATAGAGACTTAAACCAGCATTTAAAGGGCAAAATGAAAAATACTGGGACCATTCAAGAAAGAAAATTATTGAGCCTGAGCTATAGACTCTTAAGTCCATCTTTCCCTATTGAAGTAAAGACTATTATAGTCATAATTATCTTCCAAATGTATACTAAAATGTATATCTGAAAATGCGTGTGGAAAAGGTCCTGTCAGAAAATAAATCTATGTACATTAGTAGAATCTTGTCAATGCCACGAGCTAGAATTTCATGAAAAGGTGAAAGTGACTTTATTAGAGCTGAAGTTTCCAAAGTTTTTAATTTATTATATTTTTGTTTTTTAAAACTGATTATATGTATATTTAGTTATGCAAATATATATTTAATTCTGAATATTTAGATATACACATTTATTTCCATTCACTAAATATATGTGTAGATATGAAAGACCCATGGAAATGATGAAAATTCACAAAATTCAAATTATATAAAGTAATGCTAACTGAAGCATATAAATCAAAAGATTCATTGTGAAAAAAGTAAACAACTAAATATTAATAAAAAGGTAAAAGCCCTTAACCAATTCCTTGTCAAAGACAGCAAGCAAGCATGGGAAATTAATTTTCAGATTAAGATATTAAGGTGCTACTCTGCATATACACTCTGAGCTTCTTAATTTTCACATTGCCCCACAGTTGTTTAGGAAATCTACGTTTTAAACCTAAAATAAAACAGCAATTATTATCCAATATCAAGTAGATAACTAAGGAATAACATTTAAAGTGTCATAGTTAGGCACAGGTGTCAACTTGATTGTTATGGGTTTGGGCTCTGGGTACATTTATAGAGAATTAATGGTTGAGTTAAGCCCAGAGCAAACCTGCAAGAGATTGTCTAGCTGATGGGGAAGGTCTAGCCTATAGTGGGTGGGACTAGGCCCTGGAATAAATACCAAGGGGTGATTGAGAAAGTTGGCATCCTTTTGTATAATTGGCCAGGCATGCTTATCTGGCAAATAAGGATCACACCTCTCAGCCATTGTGTAGAGATGGTGTGGCCAGTTCCCTTGACTCTGGTGTTGATGCGTGCTTTCCCATCAAGCTGGACTATGAACTGTAACCAGTCTATTGAAAGAGAGTAAACCCCTTGTTCCCTTAAGCCATTTGATGGTCATTTATCAGCAACCATGCAGGTTAACTGCAACACTTAATAAATGCTTTTATGTTCTAAAGTTAATGCTTTGCATAGTGGCAACTTTGAATGATACGAGTAACTACAACTACAACATATACTATATATTTTCAGAGAAAACAGAGTTTACATAGAAAGTCAGAATTCAAGAAAAAATATCAATTTTTACAATAGATATAATCTATTAGATAATGAGCAATGATAATATAACCTATTGGATAATGAGACAGTTGAAAGATGGATGTAAATTTTATCACATACAACTCAAAATATTAACTGTGTAGTATTAGTTATACTCAAATATTCATCCATAGTTTTACTTGAGATTAGTAGAAGTTTAAGGATTATAGCAATAGATATTTATATTCCCCCATTGTTTGCTGGATATATGTCAAACCAGATATTTGTGTCTCAGATATTAATGAGCTTCAATAACAGTGTTAATCCTATCTATTGTTAATGTCAGTTTAATATGAAAGAGCATTGATGAGGGATGATTTCTATGGAAAGATATGTTAACTTGAATCTTGATACCATTTAATGTGTGAAAGAAGTATGGATAGAACTAAGAAGAAAAACAGTTTCTTTGGAATAAGAAATGACAGGTAGAACTGAGCAAAAACACAAAAGGTTATAAATGAAGGAAGTACAACACATCAATAATTGAAAGTAGTAAAAAATAGTGAATTTCGCCAGAGTCAGTGATTAATTCTGCATGGAAGTTAGTTATGGCAAATATGTAACATATTTTCTAGAGCAAATTATTGTATTTTATTATTATTAATTATTATTATCATTATTATTGTCAATTATTTTCAATTTAGTTGCTGTAAGCTATACTAAAGTCAATAGGGATTGAAGATAATGTGGACACCCAACACACATAATTTATGTAGAAAGCATAAATTAACATTGTGAAACAAGTTTTACAGTGGAACAAAAGGGTTTCTACTGTTATTTACGAAGATTAATATAAAGGATGCTTAAAAATGTCAAGTACTTTGGAATATTGACCTATACATATGGACCTATACATAAACATTTATTCTTGAGGGAGAAAGGATGGGATTGAATCATATGCAGGCTAGGAATACTAAAGCCATGAATCTCCAAATTTGATTTTAGTTACTTAAAAAAAAACTAAGTCAGGAATGGAGAGGTGGCTCAGGAGTTAAACCTCTGCCTTGCAGGCAGAAGGTTCTGAGTTCAGATCCTAGATCCCATGTATAGATGCCGGCAGAAGTGGGGGTGGCCTGCGTTTCTGGTCCTGGTAGGCAGAGCCTATGAATCCCGAGCAGAGTAAACAAAGAGGAGGCGGAGGCGGTCCTTGGTGATTTCCGAATTCGCCCGTGGTTCTACACACACACGCACACACACATACATACATACACATACATACACCCATGCCCACAGATGCACAATTGAATAAATAAAAAAAGTCATACATAAAGTAAATTTAAATTGACCTACAGCAAGCATCTGTGAAATATAATGTTTATAAGTTTTTCATATTGAACTATCTTTTATCAGACATAACCTAAATAATAGAGACCATGGTCTTGTAAGAGAATAGAACAATTATAAGTGGAAATAGTAAATGAGGTCATCATTGTCTAGGGTGGACTGATGAAACAAAATGATAAGTGGTTTAGACTTAGAAATAGAAGAAAAGGAGATAAAGATGTGAAGATTCTTGTGGACATTTAATGTATTTGTTAGCTAATGAATTTTGCTACAACAAAGGCCTATAAAAGGGTGTGGGAAATAGTCTTCCTCAAAGCTCTCAGATTAGAGTTTTCACCATTTATTTCTTTCAGTTTGTTGTTTCAGTAGATATATGGGACAAAGAATTTCTGTGAAGCTAGAAATATAGTAGAAGTTCTTTGTTATAGTCACTTAAGAACTTAAAGAAGAGTTAAACATAAATATAGTTCATTCTAAATTCTCTCTCAAGTCCTTTCTTTCTAGTCTTTCTCCCCTGAATGCTGCCTTTGTTACCTGCAGTGTTCTGTGCATCCTTTACCTAGATTCAGTTTAAAATGTTAGTCCATACAAATAGTATGATGACTACTGAATACAGATTGTTAATGTATGTATTATTGTAATACAATCTATTCATTCTTTGAAACATAATAATGGTTTTATATGCTTAATTCTTTTAATGTGAATTCATGCACATTTTTAAATATTACATGTTCCCCTTAGATTGCTTTTCATATAATGATCATTCTTTTCTTATTTTGTAGTTTTTGGTTATTTCCTATTTTGTCTGGGGACAGGATTTCCTTCTTATTTGGTATTTATTTGAATGAAACTATTTTTCCTTCTGTGTTTCTTTTTATATGAAATGATAATTACTGCTTGGCAGTAAATATTGAGTATTACCTTAAAAAAGTATAAATTTTTTATTCAATTGTGCGTTGTGCATGTGTGTATGTATGTATGTATGTATGTATGTATATGTATGTATGTATGTATGTATGTATGTGTATGTATGTGTGTAGAACCATGGACGAATTCGGGAACCACCATAGACGGCCTCTACCTCCTCCTTATTTACTCTGCCCCGGAATTCACAGGCTCCGCCCTACCAGGACCAGAAGCGCAGATCACCCCTGCTTCTGCCCAGAGTCTATACGTGGGATCTAGAATCCGAACTCAGGACCTTCTGCCTGCAAGGCAGAGGCTTAACCCCTGAGCCACCTCTCCAGCCCCCAAAAAACAGTATAAATAAGATCTTAATATTGTGATACAATACTCACAATCCATACATTTTGTAGAGAGTTAATATCTGAAATATAGTTGTAATACAAGTACTCAAAATGAGAAATAGACAAACTATCCTCATACACGTTTATCAAAGGCACATGACCAAATGATGAAAAGGTATACTAAAGATGAGCAAGTATCCATCAAACAAATGGATACTTGTAGTGAAGTGATATCGTCGGATGAGTGATGAAAAGGCAATGGTTGAGGAAGTTGTGAAGAAATATCAATCCTCATATATTTGGAAATAGCTTTAGTGTCCACTTATATAAAAGCAAATGAGGAAATTGTGGTATGTACAGAAAATGTAATATTTTTCAGTGTGGAAAGATGTTATTTGGGAATAAGTATTATGATAATAGGTAGACTATGAGAAGGTTGAATTCCTTAAAATGGAGAGAGGAATGGTGACTCATGGGAGTTAAGAACACCCAAAATCAACCAACTTAAAGGAGAATGGGATGTTTATTCGGTTTGTAGTTTCAGAGGAGAGATACAGATTTCAATGGCAGAAAAGGCACGGCTACCTGGTGGAAGCTGGAGACAGGCTAAATCATGGCAAACAACTTGGAGACCGAGAGCTGCTAAATTGATAGAGCAGTTCTCTCCCAAAAGTAAGGTGGAGCTAATCAGGCCCACCTCATGTGTCTGCATTCTTCTAGCAAAATTCCACTTCCTTAAAGAGCTATGACATCCCCAAACATATATAAACTTGTGGGGGACACATTTCAAGCGATGATATTACACCCTTGTCCCCCACAAGCTCATTTGCCATCTTATTATGCAAACCTTACTCAGACCAACTTTAAAAGATTCAGCACACCCTACATTAGTATTCCAAACATTGCCCCCCAAAAAGTCCAAAGCCTCCTGTAAAATCAAAAACCAAGTTACATATTTCTAAAATACAATGGCATAGAACAAATATTCTCATTACAGAAAGGAAGATTGGGAAAACCAGCAGGGCAAACGTCAAATCTTGTAGCTCCATGTAAAATAGATGAAACTCTCATTGAATCATATAAAATTTGTTGCAGTTTGCCTGCATGGTTGCTGATAAATGACCACCAAATGAGTTAAGGGAATAAGGGGGTTACTCTCTCTAATTATTTTCTAGTTACAGTTTTCATTCTAGCTTGACAGGAGAGCACACACCAATGCCAGACCTGAGGAAACCGATCACACCATCAACACATAATGGCTGAGAGATGGACAATCCTTACTTTCCTGACTAGGATGTCAGGCCAAGGTTACAAAAGGATGCCAACTCTTTCAGCCACCTGTCTGTATTTTATTCCAGATCCCCATCTCAACCACACATCAGCTAGACAATCTCCTTCAGGTTCACTCTGGGATTAACTCAACTACTAATTCTCTACAAATGTGCCCAGAACTCAAACCCTCAACTGTCAAGTTGACTTCTCTGACTAACTATGACACTCCACCCTTGGTCAACTTGACACAAAAACATAGCACTTTTAAACTCTAATCTTCAATCTTTGTCACCAAAACTTGGCACCATGAACCCCTCAAATAATTCAACAAAGCCATAACCACCTGGGGGATGCTGCCAGATTTTGAACCAAGGTTGAAATATAGCTTGGTCCACTTGAGCCATAGCCATAGCAAGTTTTGTGTGCTGACACTTTTGTGGCAGACAAACTTCCAAAGGGTGAAAAATGGCTTTAACTTGGGCTATTGGCTCCTGAAGAAATCTGGGTTTTCTTTTTTTTTTTTTTTTTTTTTAAAGGTTTTGCATTCTTTTTTTTTTATTAATTTTTTTTATTATTATTTATTCAACTGTGTGCATGTGTGTGTGTATGTGTGCGCGTGCGTGCGTGTGTGTGTCTGTGTATGTGTAGAACCACGGACGAATTCGGGAACCACCATGGACGCCTCCACCTCCTTCTGCCCCGGGATTCACAGGCTCTGCCCTACCAGGACCAGAAGCGCAGGCCGCCCCCGCTTCCGCCCAGCATCTATACGTGGGATCTGGGATCCAAACTCAGGACCTTCCGCCTGCAAGGCGGAGGCTTAACCCCTGAGCCACCTCTCCAGCCCCAGAAATCTGGGTTTTCAAACCATGAACTCGCCATAGAATGGCATTAACTTCCTCCAATGTCCCAGTGCAAGTCACTAGGATTGCCTTCACCGATGTTCATTCTCCAACAGCAGCTGATATTTGGCTGCCTGCCCTTTTTACATCCAGAGCTTCATGGCCACCAACACAGCTCTCCTCTATCAAGCAAACCAGCCTATTGTTTTCAAATTCAACTTCACCAAAGTCCTTATTCCCCTCATCACAAACTGGGCCCAAATAATTCATTACTCTCTCAGCACCAGCATTATCCAATTGGTCCACCAAACTCTGCAGAATAGTACTAATAATCCACAAAGTTAAAATCTTCAAATATTTCAAACTTTGTCTAGCAAAACCATTCAAAAGCTACAAAATCCACATAGTCAGATTTATCAGTAACACACCTCTTCCCAGGTATGAAATTCTATTGCAGTCAGCATGCATGGTAGCTGATAAGTGACCATCAAATGGCTTAAGGGAACAAGGAGTTTACTGTCTCTTACAATTTTCCAGTTACAGTTTTCAATCTAGCTTATGGGAGAGCCTGCACCAACACCAGGGCCGAAGGAGAGAACTGACCACACCATCAACACATATGGCTGAGAGATAGACAATCTTACTTTCCAGACAACTACGTCTGGCCAAGTGTACAGAATGATGCCAACTCTCTCAGTCAGTTGTCTGTATTTTATTCCATGGTCCAATCCCACCCACCATAAGTTGGGTCTTCCCCATCAGCTAGAAAATCTCCTTCAGGTGCATTTTGGGTGTAACTCAACTGCTACATCTTCAAAAATGTGCCCCAAGCTCAAACCCTCAACTGTCAAGTTGACACCTGTGCCTAACTAACAAAATTCAAAAGTTTGGGCTCTATCCCTCCAATGCAGCTGTCCCTAAAATACATCACTCTGGTCTGGCTCCTATTAGGGTATACAGTTCTTCTAAGCAGATGTCCAAATTGACTCTGACATCACTAACATCTTCACTTCTCAGTGCCAAACCAGGCTTCACTTCTCAGTGGAAAACCCTTCTTGGGCCTCTAAACTGGAGTTTTCAGCCATAAGCTCCCTGGATTGTCATTCTCTGAAACCTTGCAGGAAGCATCCATCCTCTTCTCTGTCTTGCATCTTTGATGCGTCTGAAAACAGAATTATGTGGATGATTGTGCTAAGTTCTGCTACATCTTTCAGGTCAGATATTAGTGCCTTTGGCTTACAGATATCTCAGATTCTCCATGCTAGCTGTAGGGAGATATTTTCCATTCTGGGCAATTGCTTCAGAGGAGAAATAAGCCTGTCCTTTAGAATCCTGTCCTTTAGCTCTTCCCTTTCAAAAGAATTGGAATTTTTATGGGTGGATCCCTCTCTGAGGTATGTACCCTCAGGGGGAAGCCTCTTATTATTCTAAATGAGAACAGGCTTTGATTCCCTAATGCAGCTACTCTGTTTATTTTTCTATCTGATATTTTTCTATCTACTTCTTCCTGGTTCAATTCCGTAAGTTTGCCATTGTATTTTTCCTCATTAGGCTGCACAGTTTTTGTTGCTTCCTGCATGATTTTTTGCTCTTTTTCATGACACTGAAGAATTACACCAAAAGGTAGTATTGTCACACTGTCAAGACTATCTCACCTTGAAAGTCCTTCTGCCAAATAGTCAAATTTTACTTTAGGCAACCTCTCAGGACAAGGGCAAAACTTCACTGAACTCTCTGCCAACACATAGCTCCATTTGTCACTTAACCGGTTCTAAACACAGTCTTTATCTCCCTCTGGACCATCACAAGCTGGATGTTCACTGCCTGTATCTCTAACAACATTGCTCTCTTCCAATCTCTTACAAGAAAAGGCCCATTTGGATCTATCTTGAAGACACAAAGGCTTTCCTAGCACAAAATTCTGATGTTTTCATATTTCTCCCAACAAACAATTGCAAAGACCCATTAACCACATTGTAGCATTGAACATACTGCTGAGTACCAACTTCTTTCAGATTCACAAGTAACTTCTTTTTTGGTAAGGGATTCTCTTAGTCACACAGCAACTTCTACCTTTTCTGGTACAAATTTACTGTACTAGTTACTCTTTTCTGTTGCTGTGAAAGAGAATACCCAAGGTCATACAAATTAAGGGAGAAAGGGGCATTTATTCAGCTTGAAGTTCCAGTGGGGAGATGCAGTCTTGAGCCAACCTCTCCCTGAAGTAGGGTGGAGCTAATAGACCTGAGGGTCCACCTCTGTGACTGCCTTATTCCAGCAAGGCTCCACCTCCTAATAGTATCATGACTTTCCCAAACATATGAGCCTGTAGTGACACATTTCAAACCATGACATGTACTAATCAGTTTTCACATTGCTGTGATCGATCCCTTACAAGATACAATGTAGATTGAGGAAGAAGTTCTTTTATCTTGCTGTTTGGTGGGGTGTGGTATCATATGGTACAAAAGACATAAGGCCCAAAGACTTTGAGTAACATTGCATCCAATGTAACCATACTGAGCGTGGAGTGATTTGTCAGACTAAAGCATTTCAAGGGTGACCCTCTAATTCCAGTCAGGTTTCCCTTCAAAATTGTAGAACAACCTTCCCAAAAGCACCAACAGCCTGGAGCTAAGTTTTCAGCATATGATCCTGTAAGATACATTTACATTGCATACACATAATTTTAGCATATTCATTAATTAGCTTGCCTTTGCATTTCAAACATTTCTTAAGTTCAATGTACACAGTTTTCCATAATAAAAATCACAGTAATTTAGCTTTTTCCTTTGATATGCTATTTTTTATTTTTACAGAGAAATTTAAAATTTTTGCTGATTAAATGAATTGTTCTGTGCCCCTCCCACTCTCCACCTTTCTCACTCATCCTTTCCTAATCTTTCCCTGTCCTTCTGGTCCTCATCTCATGACTCTCTGTTTGTGTGGACTATAGTGGTCCTGTGTGGACTATAGTGGTCCCTTCTGATTGTCTGTATTATTAGGGGAACAGACATTTGTGGCAGTGTGTGTCCCTTCAATGAGTAAACTCCCTGGTTGGGATGTTCCCCTTCAATTGTCTAACTCCTGCCTCTATGATTCCCACTCATGTAGCTATTTATCTTGATATCCTCATTGGTCCATGGTAATATTGATATGCCAGCTGAAGTTTACCACTGGCGGGCATAGATCACATTGCAGTGAGCTTCTGGATATAGCAGCCCTGTTTGTGACTGAAGTGTCCTGACTAACAGTGTACTTCACAATCTTTAGGATGCTACAATTGTACTACCTCCTCTTCAGCAAGTATCCCAGAGTATTAGGATGGAAAGTGATTTGAATGGCCTGGTTAAGCCTGAACAGAGTCATGGATACTCTGTATTCTGGTGGTTGTGGTTTTCTACTTTACTAATCATCCATTAAAATAGGTTGTTTCTTGGTTGAGTTGATACCTTTTCTTATCTGAGGATACAGTAAGAGGTGTTTAGATGGTGGCTTTCTACAGGGTATTTATGTTCATCTATTTGCCCTTGTTCTTTTATTATTACATTGTACTGAAGATTTAATGTTAGGATCTACATTTATAAGAGCATATGTGGCATCTGTCTTTCTGTTTCTTAAATAATTTGTAAGTGATATTTCTTGCAGCTTCATCTATTTACTAACAAATTTCATTAACTCATTTTTCTTCCCAGGTGGGTAGTATTCCATTATGTACATATACCACATTTTCATCATTGGTGGTATCCAAATTGATTATATTTCTTCATCATTGTGAATAGCATTTCTATGAACATGTATGTGCATGTGACTATGAAGGAGGATATAGTATTTTTGGGGAATATCCCCAGGATTGGCATGACTGGGTCTTTGTGTCACTACCAATTCAAGGAGACTCTGGCTAGCTTCTGGCTATGGACAAGTCTGGACATGTACAGACATGCCCTGGTCATGTCCCAATAGAGAACCATGCAGGTGGAGGGATGAACAATCAATGGGAAGAGCCCGCCTAACCTGCCCCTGTGATGGACACCTAGTAAACAGTTAAATGACTGGTGGCTGTCTCCCAGAGTAGAGGGATGGCAACACCTGATTGGACCTGACCTTATATAAGCTCAAGCATTTCCTGAAATAATGAATCTGCAGCAACTCATCCACTGCTTGCTCCTCACCTGATTCCCCAGGGTCTGGGTGGTGACCCCGTCACCATCTTGTCTCCTCACCTTGAGCATGCCATTTCCCCCTCCTTTCCCTGGCTGGCCCAGTGGTGGATTCAGCAACATCTGGTGCCCAAACATGGGGCTACCTTCAGTGTAGATGAGATACCCTCTCTGGTAAAGTTCAGTGAGTTCAGCCCCCTTTGGTTTTGTGCTCCATGTGCTTACGGTGCCTGAAGGTGAGCACGTGGCCCCCTCCTCTTCCCTTTCCCTGTTAGTCCTTCATTGTGCTCAGAAGGTTAGGAACACAATTACTTGCTTGATTTGCCAATGATCAAGGAGCCCCACTTAAGATTAGGAACACAATTACTAGAAAGGTCAGGAATGCAATAACTTGTTCAATTTCCTAAGAATCATGAGCCCTCCTAAACCGAGGCTCCTCCCAGTGAGTTCATGTGAGAGATTGATCCCCTCGGGCTTGATTATATTGAATTGGTCTAAACTGGAGGCAACATATGTGCATATAGCCCAGGGGTAGTAATGAACCCTGGAAGTCCCCCTCCATGCACAAAACATTTGGGTCCAATACATTCCTTTTCTTGTCTGTTCTTCTTTTGGTTTCATCTCTGTTCTTTATAAAAATGGGCAATCTCCCCTCATACTGTTAGGAGCCCCCAATAGTGTCTTTAAATCTCTCCTAGAGACTGAAGGCCTCAAGGTTAAGACTGCTGGCTTGGAGGAATTTTGGAATGAAGCTACAGTTTTAGCACCTTGGATCCCTCCAGAGAATATGTGGGAACTGGACCTATGGATGAGGATGCTTTTCCTTGCTAGATGTTTTTCATAATTAAGCTATGCTGCCAGACTTAATTAATATGAGGTCTTATTTTAAATAAGGTTTTTCTAAATGTTAATCTGCCTTTGGTAAAGCTTTCAAGGGTAATTTTAAGACAGTTGCTGGTAAATTGTACAGTTGCTGGTAAAATGTTGTTCGTGTGCTTGTATGTTTATATGTTCTGTGTTTACATGTTGTGTGTCTTATGTTTCAACATAAAAAATCTGTGGCTACTTCAATTTTTTTCATTTCTGTTGTATGCTAATATAAAAATTTTGGCATGCCATTTTTAAATACATGTATGCATACTTAAAAATGAGAACAAGTAATTTTAATAACATCTAAGACTTTAACTATTTATTTTTTATATCAATCACAATTATTTTTCTGAGTTTTCTTTCATAAAAAATATCTTGCTTAATTTTGATCTTTAATAGGACTATGAATGAAAATGCCCTTGTGTTCTTAAAGGTTTTTCCATGTTGTTCCCAAAATAACAAAGCCACTATGATATTGCTTGATCAAACTTGATCATTCCTCTGACTTCTTTTAGAGAATTATATCCCATCAAATCTAACATCCAGGAAAATATAATTATCTTCCAAAAAGTTCATTAGAATTTCTTTCTTCTTCTGGTATGTATAAGTTCCCTTACTTGGGGAAAAATCTGCTTTCTAATTCCATGCTTTCATGTATACTCCTACAAGGTGGAACAGGAATTTCAAACTTAACCTTAGCCAGATCCTATTCCTTTGAAACAAAACAGGATTAATAAAATCCAGACTCAGCATACCCTGTTTTCGGGAAATTCTAAGTGCATTTGGGTCAACTCATGTTCATGTTTCCTTTTTCCTTGCAAGATTTTGGCCTGTTACTTAAAGAGTTTCTCTGAGGATCCATCTGCCTAAAGGAATAGATAAAATACTAGCAACCATGCCCAAGCTGACAAACCTGGAGTTCCCTTTCCCACAGGGAAAGAAAGAAAAAAAAAAAAAAAAGCACTGATCTTCCTGGCCTATAAGACGGGAGTCCAGGATGACCATATGCCTCCAGCATACCAAATTAGTGGCACCTGGAATGTTTGAAACTATCCTTTGACATGTCAAAAATTAATAGGACTAGCTTTCCACCCTGGATGCTCATGGTCCAGGGAGGACACACTGGCTCGTCAGGTAAATCCCCCCAGCTCATCCCCCAGACCCAGGTCATCTGCTTGTCCCAGCTCCTCCCACCAGCCAGCCAGAGCAGCAGCCAGGCTGCTCCAGGCTAGGGACAGCCACTAGGTCACACCCCAGGTCCCAGGTAAACTGCCTTCACCAGCACCTCCACCCTTTCCATGCATTGGAAACCCTCTGTCCAGGGAGGACACACTGCTCCACAGAATTCAACAGAGTCCAAAGAAAACTCAAGCAAAACTCTAGGGTTAAAGGGCCATACATCTGAAGTCCTCTAAAATCATTCTATCACATGGGAGAGATACTTCACATTCATCCCAAAGATAAGCAAACCCCTTTTTACCATCCTGTAACCTTCAATTATTAGTCACTGTAGATGAATTTTTCCATATAGCCACCCCCAAAACATATATAACTTCAGGGACTATACCACTCACCCTCACATATCACCAAGGTACTAAGTCTAAAAGTGTACTACCATACTAATATCCACCTGCTGTCCACTAAACTGGACTTAATTGATGTACTAACCGTCCAATAGCCTCATCTAGTAAATAACAATAACAACAGACAAGTGTACCCAACTCCAAGGCAAACACTAGTAATAACTGCTCGAGATTAGTAATACCAACTAATGCAGTTCAGTCAAAAACACACAGAAACTGAAAGATTTTAAGAGATAAAACAACAATGCCCAAGTCAAAGTGCAAAACTATGAGAAACAAAAACCAAGAAAACAAATCTCCCACCAAAAGAATTAACCCCGTAATGATAGATTCCAATCAGAACAAATTCACAGAAAATAGCCAAAAAAGAAGGACCGAAGGTAATGACTTTCAAAGCATAATCATTACTATGATCAATACTATATGAAAGAGGAAATCCATCACATCAACCACTTTAAACAGGAACACAATAGACACTTAAAGGAGTTGAGAAAAACAGTTCAAGGGGCTGGAGAGGTGACTCAGGGGTTAAGCCTCTGCCTTGCAGACAGAAGGTCCTGAGTTTGGATCCTAAGCGGGGGTGGCCTGCATTTCTGGTCCTGATGGGGTAAAACCTGTGAATGCCAGAGCAGAGTAAACAGGAGGAGGTGGAGGCAGACCATGGTGGTTCAGGAATTCGTCTGTGGTTCTACATACACGTGCACACACACATACATACACACACACACACACACACACACACACACACACATGCACAATTGAATAAATAAAAAAAGGAAGAGAAAAACAGTTCAAGAAACAAAAAAAAAAGGCATAGAGCAGTTAAAACAGTCTCAAGCAGAGTTTCAAATTGAACTAAAAGATGTTATCTTCAACCCAGAACTCAACAGAGAGTCTTATCAGCAGAACAAACAAAGCAGAAAATAAAATTTCAGAACTTGAAGACAAAGTGCTAGAATTAACCAGCTCAATAGAAGAGGTTCTTAAATCCAAAAAGATACTTGAGAGAAATATTCAAGAGTTATGGGACACCCTGAAGAAGCCTAACATGTGCATTCATGGAATACCAGAATAAGAATCCCAAAATACCACACTGGAGTAAATTTTTCATATTATTATCAAAGAAAACTTTCCTCATCTAAAGAAGAGAGGCCCAACCAAATGTAAGAGGCATCCCACACCCCAAACAGATATGACCAAAATAGAAACTCGCCATTGCAAATAATAATCAAAGCACTCCACATTAAATACAAAGAAAAGATGCTAAGAGCTTCAAGGGGGAAAAAAAAAAACCAAGTCACTTTTAAAGGTAAACCTATTGCAATAATAAATGGCTTCTCAGTGGAAACAGTAAAAGCAAGAAGAGCTTGGAGAGACATACTTCAAGTATTGCACAAGCAAAAATGTCAAGAAAGAAAAGTTTTCCAGCACAAAGGCAACTTGAAGGCTTACATATCTACAAAAACACAACTTCAAAAAATGCTAGAAATGATACTCAAGCTTGAAGAAAAAAAATAAGCATATCTAAGATGACAGAAGGGAAGTATAATACCACCAAAACCTAAAAAGAAAATAATACACTTACAAAAGACATTGAATGTCAATGGAAATAACTCACCAATCAAGAGACACAGATTACAAATTTGTATTAAAATCACAACCCATCAATCTGCTGCCTTCAGGAATTTCCTCACCATAAAAGATAGGCACATCCTAAAAATAAAAGGCTGGTCAAACATTCTGCAGGCTAATGGAACCAGGAAACAGTCAGGTGTAGCTATTATGCTATCAGACAAAATGGGACTTCAAACCAAAAAAAAAGGATGCTCCGGGGATTGGGGGAGGAAGGCGTTGGGGGATGGGGAGGGAGAAGTGAGGGGAGGAGGGAGTAGGGGAGTTGAGGGGAGGTGGAAGGTGGGAGGGGACCAGTGTATCGGTTAAGTTTGTATGAACGGAAATAATAATAATAAGAAAGTGTTAAAAAATCATAAAAGACACAGATGGAAACTACATTTTAGTCACAGGTATAATTTACCAGGAAGACTTCACAATACAGAACACGTATGTACTTAATACGGGCTCGTCCACATTCATTAAGCAAATGCTGCAACATCTAAAGCAAGAAATCAACCCCCAAATAGTAATTCTTGGGGATTTCAATACAGCCCTCTCAACATGGAATAGATTAGGAGGTCAAAAACTTAACAGAGTCACAGTGGAACTTAATCAAACTCTTTCTGAAATGGACCTTACTGATTTCTATTGAACTTTTTATCCATGCACCAAAGAATACACATTTTTCTCAGCAGCACATGGAACTTTCTCCAAAATAGATCACATATTGGGCCACAAAACAAACCTCCATATACACACGAAAGTTGAAGTTCTAGCCTGTCCCAATAGAGAACCATGCAGGCGGAGGAATGAACAACCAATGGGAAGAGGCCATCTAACCTGCCCATGCAATAGACACCTAGTAAACAATGAAATGATTGGTAGCTATCCCCTGGAGTGGACGGATGGCAACACCTGATTGGACCCCTGACCCTATATAAGCTCAAACATTTCCTGGAGTAAATGAATCTGCAGCAACTTGTCCACTGCTTGCTCCTCACCTGATTCCCAGGGTCTGGGTGGTGACCCCATCACCATCTAGTCCCCTTGCCTCGAGCCCCAAGGTCCCACCATTCCCCCTCCTTTCCCCGGCTGGCCAGGTGGGGATTCGGCAACAGGTATTTCAATTTTTAACTTTTATAGGAACCTTGGTACTAATCTCCATAGACATTATATAAACTTGCATTCCTACCAGCAATGTGTATAAGAACCCTTCTCCCTATGTGTGAGAGTACTCCTTTCCCTAAGTCCTTGCCAGCATTCCTTGTTGCTTGTGTTTTGGATCTTAGCTATTTGACTGGAGTGAGATAATGTTTTAGAGTGGTTTCAGGTTACATTCCCCTAATGGTTTTGGAAATAGACCCTTTTAAGATATTAGACATTTGAATTTCGTCCTGTGAAAATTTTTTTCAGATGACGTCATAGTTAAGCATAGGTCAACTTGACTGTTGAGAGTTTGAGCTCTGGGCACATTTGTAGAAAATGAATGTTGTGTTAAGCCCAGAGCAAACCTGCAAGAGATTGTCTAGCTAATGGGGAAGGCTCAGTCTATGGTGGGTGGGATTAGGCGCTGGAATAAATCATGGAGAGCTGGAGGAGTGAGTCAGTATCCTTCTGTTCACTTGGCCAGACATGCTGGTCTGGTAAGTAAGGATTGTCCATCTCTCAGCCATTATGTGGTGATGGTGTGGCTAGTTCCCTCAGCCTTGGTATTGGTGCATGCTCTCCCATCAAGCTCGACTACAGAACTGTAATCAGACTATCAGTAAGGAAATAAACCCCTTGTTCCCTTAAGCTCTCTGATAGTCATTTATCGCCAACCATGTAAGCTGACTGCAATAGAATTTGGTACCCAGGAATCAGGGTATTGCTAGTAAATCTGACTATGTGGATTTTGTGGCTTTTGAATGATTTCACTGAACAAAGTTGGAAATGCTTGAAGATTTTCAGTTTGTGGATTACAAATATAATTCTGCAGAGTTTAATGGACCTTTTGGAAAATGAGAATGGTGAGAGAATTGTGGATTGTTTGGCTCAGTTTGTGATGAGGGAAATGAGGACTTTGTTGAAGTTGGATTTAAAGACTATAGACTGGTTTGCTTGACAGAGCAGAGCTGTATTGGTGGCCATGAAACTCTGCATGTGTAAAGGGCAAGCAGCAGAATATCTGCTGTTGTTGGAGAAATGAGTATCAATGAAGCAACACCTAGTGACTTGTACTGGGATGGTGGAAAACATGAATACCACCATATAGCAAATCTGTGGTTTGAAAACCCGGATTTTTTCAAGGGCTGAAAGCCCAAGTTGAAGTAATTTCTTGCCCTTTGGAAGTTTTGGCTATATAGAAAGAGGCTTTTCCTTGCAATTACTGTGTTACATAGGTTTACTTTTGAGTGTCTCAATGTGGGCTGGGTGAGTTTGGTACTAGGAGCCACCTATTAGGGAGTACATACGGCGCTTAATTTTCTGGGTTTGGGATACTTCACTTATGGGTGATGGACCCCTCTGTCACTGAGGTTTCCTACTTTTATTACATCTACCCTTGAATGTGCTATTATAACAAGACTCCAGTTTAACAGCTTTTTGTCTCTGG
The DNA here is from genome assembly GCA_023101885.1 of Typhlomys cinereus. Classification (NCBI taxonomy): domain Eukaryota; kingdom Metazoa; phylum Chordata; class Mammalia; order Rodentia; family Platacanthomyidae; genus Typhlomys; species Typhlomys cinereus. The sequence continues at coordinate 6,117,739 of JALPQD010000029.1, forward strand.
CCAGGGGGTGACATACAGTGCCCATCACGATGGAGTGAAGGGCATTGCAGGAGCAGCAAAACTGCAAAAGAAAATCAACAAACCACAATCCAGAACTTCAGAGACTCTATATCAATCACATAGAACTAGGCCAGCCTAATCTCTCCCCATCCTGGAGCTCAGGGACATTTGCGGAAGAGGGGGGTGGTAAGACTGTAAGAGCAAAAGGATGGGAGGAACAACGATTTGCAAGATTCTCAACAATAGTTGGGGCCAAAGCAATCATAATGGAACTTTGCATGCCCTGCGCAATGTCCAGCGCACTGTTGTCCTCATAAAGTCTAGCATCTGTTAAGGGCACCGAGATCCCTGGAGGCAAGGGATTGACAGCCATGGTAGTGCTCCTATGCTTAAGGGGAATAAGAGAAAAGGCTTATGGAAATGCCACTGGGTCCTTATATGTCATTGGAGAGGAGGACCCAGTGGAGAGTCAGGCGTACACAATAAAGGACTTTCTGGGAATTGGGGGGGAGGAACTGGGGGATGGGGAGGGGGAGGAGGGAGCTTGGGGGGAGGAGGGGGGAGGGAGGGAACTGGTAAAAAATTTTAAAATGTATAATTACATTTTTAATAAAAAAATTGAAATGTCAAACAAATACCTTAAAAAAAAAAAGAAATAAGCTTTTCCATAGTCAGCATGCTACAGCATGCTGTACAGCATGGTACAGTTGTAGCTCAAATGGCCCAAGCTACATTTCAGCCTCACTGTGGACTCTGCCAATGTCCCTCAGGTGACACTGGTTTTGGTGTACAATTACAAGGTTCATGGAGAGCAGTAAAAGCTTGGCATCAAGTAGCAGGCATAGAGTTCCTGCAAGGAAAGGTGAAGCTTATAGCTGCAGAGGAGAACCCAGAATACTGTTTGAGATGCCAGAACCATGGGATGTATGCTAAGGATGGTTGTGAGTGGAGATTCAGCCTGATTCAGAGGAATTCTGCTTTTACAACTTTAAGCTGCAAACAGGAATGCCTAGATTCTTTGCATCCCCTTGACTATGTGATGAGCGGCAGAAAATGAACTTTGAAGTACAGGATGCAGTGATTTGCTGGACTTGATTTTAATGCAATGTTTTCTTCTATTTTAATATTTTATCTTGTTGAAGTATTTAGCATATTTTGATTTGATAGACTCTTATAATTAAAAGATTTGAGATATTTTTAAGACTTCCAGTTCCAACATTTTAATAATTGAAATTTTAATGAGAAAACATTTTAAAATTTGTCTATGAGAACTTTTAGATATTTAGGATTAATAAAATTAAGTGTATTTATATTTTTATGATAACTTTTAACATCTATGGCAACAAGGATTGAAAGTTACAGTTTAAAAGTGCTGTTTTTGTGTCACGTTCACAAGGGGTGGAGTGGAGTGTTATAATTAAGCACAGGTGTCAGCTTGACTGCTAAGGGTTTGAGCTGTGGGCACATTTGTAGAAAATTAATGGTTGAGTTATCAGAGAAAACTTGCAAGAGATTGTCTAGCTGATGGGGAAGGCCCAACCTGTGGTGGGTGGGAATAGGCCCTGTAATAAATCGCAGAAAGCTGGTTGAAAGAGCATCCTTCTGTTCACTTGGCCAGACATGCTGGTCTGGCATGTAAAGATTGTCTGTCTCTCAGCTATTATGTTGTGATGGTGTGGCCAGTTCCCTCAGCCCTGGTGTTAGTGCATGCTCTCCCATCAAGCTGTACTACAGAACTGTAACTGGACTATCAGTAAGGAAATAAACCCCTTCTTACCTTAAGCTGTCTGATAGTCATTTATCGGCAACCATGTAGGCTGACTGCAACAGAGACTTATTTTTTTTTAATTGGTTTTTTTTACTTCTGTGGCCTTTGCTGTTTTGATTTTTTTGTATAATCTGTATTTTTTTTATAATCTAGCTTTTTTTTTCTCCAAAGGACCAGGTGTTTGCTTGGATGATTCTTTGTATTGCTTTTTAAAATGTTTAAAATGCTTGCAAAAGATAATTTTAAAATTCTTTGAAATCTTACATTGGAAAATAAAAAGTCTTTAGATAATTTCAGTAAACAAAATCAATGTAAGAAAAACAAAATGACTGTAACTTACTGTGAAACTTTCTCAAAATTCTCCTATACTTTACATTCATCTTTATTTTTATATTGAATTTTTGTGCTCTTGCTCATTATACACATTTATAAGAGATGTAATTAGGTCTGGGAAAATGCTTTAGGTTTTTAAAGTGTTTGCTTTTTAAACAAAGGCCCTGATTCAGATCCTAAAATCCTATGTAAAAATGGTGGCAGCCTACAATATTGACTTTGAAAGGCAGATTCTGGGTTCCACAGAGGAGATCAGTAATAAAGGATAACAATCCACAATGATTTCTGATGTCAACCTTGAGCCTCCATGGGAACACATATTCAAGTGCCACCTTGTAAAGCACATATAGTTATATGATATAATTGCATGTTTTACTTCAAAATTTTGAGTGGAATTCATGTTGAAATGCTAAAGTAGAATAAAATTCAATGTTGGTATGAATAACATGAGAACATTGAAACTTCAAGTATTTAAGAAGATTATAAATTCTACTCAACCTTGGACTTCTGATGTGCAAATTGTAAATTAATTTCATTCTGAGAATAAAATAAGCTTAATTTCATTCAGTTTTGCAGTTTGGTGGGAAAACAGGTATTATAATAAACAAAAAAATGTATGTGTAAGACATCATAGAATGAATAAGTTATGTTAGTTTAGAATAATTACTAATAATTGCAAATATTTTGTGCAAGTGATAAAATTCAGTTAAATCACATGTACAACATTGATCACAGTAAAACAATGGTAGCAGGGAAAAGATATGTTGAATGAGAATTTCTCTACCATGATAAATGAAAATAGACTAACACAAGTCGAATGCACAGGATGTCAAATATAAATATAAAAATAATGTGAATGTTTCTTCAATAAAAATAATCAAAGTCCATTCAGGAAGTGATGGTGTGTGTGTGTGTGTGTGTGTGTGCATGTTTATATGCATGAGCTCACATGCTATGAAGAAATAAGGGCATCCATTCTTTTCTTTTGCCAGGTGAATAAGATGAAGTTAATACTAGTTAGCATTTGCAAATGAGAAATCCATAAAGTACAACTGTCTACCATGTTACTTTGAATATGGTATAGCTAATTCCCTTGGGTCCAGCCTTTATTCTGGATACCTGCCATTATAACAGACCTAGAACTGAGTTGTCCCTTTCACAAGCAAATTTTTCTTATTGAACCACCTGGGTCTTCTGATATAAGTTGAATAATCTCCTATGGTTTGTTCAGACAGCTGCTTTACCTAAACAAATATTCATGGATGTGCTTCTGTATTGTTTCTTAATAACCAAATTAACACTTAATATTAACTGCAACTATAATCTAACCAAATCTAACATCCAATAACAATTTACAGTTTAACTCTCAGAATGTACTGTGGAATGTATAGTAGATTATATTCTAGAAATTGATTATATTTTTTCCATTTCTTATTTTATATGACCTAGAGAAAAACTGAACACTCTTTTGTAAATATTTGTCATGTGAAATTATTTTCTCTAACATTTCATAAATATAAGAAATTTTATAACTAAAATCATAAAAATTAAAATGAAATTTACAGTTTTAAAAAAATAGTTTGATAAAATATGTTATTTATGGAACAACAGAACATTATACTTCTTCTCTAAAGTAATATTCAAAATTGCTAGTATTTTCCCAAAATCTGACTTTAGATACTGGAGAGAATTTCAAATAACTTCTTGACCCCATTAGGATATTAATTGTTCAGCAAGAAAAATTATACAAATTCAAATATAGCATTTTCAGCATGTTATGAAACCATATAGGAAAGGCACTGGGAGAAAGGGAGGGGGGGAAAGAAAGAGGAAAAGGGGGGAGGAAGCTAGGAGGTCCAGGGAGAGATGGAGGGAGGGAGAGGATAGGTGTACCTATTAAGTTTGTATGAGCAGAAATAAATAAATTATTTAAAAAGAAGCTGTATTTTCCATATATATATATATATATATATATATATATATATACAATATATACATAAACACATAATCTTTTTCTTAGGTGAAATTCTACATGATTATTAGGTAAAGTTAATGCCTGTTTTCCAAATTTGAAATCTTATTTTAGCAACTTTAGCACCAACATGTCTCATAGTAAACACATTTATTCCAAAACAATACACTTTCAAATGTTCTTCAAAATCTTTATTATTTTGGAAGTCCAAAGTCTCTCATGTCTACCCTCTGTCTCTTGGCAGTCAGAAATCTTTGAGCTGTCATAGAGAGAAAAAAAGCTTTAAACTAATTTCATTTGACACATCACGAAGAATCAAATTAGAGTATGAATGAGATTTATGTTGGTAAATATCTTCCAGTTTCTTCAAAGATTATATCAGCACTATGAGAGCATTCAATTCTGAAAGATTAAAGTACAAAGACCTACAAATTGAAAAGATAAGGTTTTTTTTTCCATTGTTAAATCTATCAGATGAAAGCACAAGTAAGCTCATAGCCCATGTTCTCCAGGTAAGAAAACATTTTCAATTTTTTCTCACCAGCATACTTACCTGTTCTCTATATTAATTCACATAGGAACAGTTCTAGCTATAATTGTTTTACTTGACAATTTCAACATAGACTTTGATATTACAATGTCATTGCTTTTCATAAGTGGTATAGTATTTTGTGATACCATCATATATGTATATATATATCATAGATGAATATGCTTCAGTTTACCACTTACCAGAATTCAAAAGTCTTCTGTTCTTAAATATTCCTTGATGTGAATTTTTCAATAAAAACAAATAATTTAGTCACTTTGAAGATCAAAGCGTGTCTTGTTAAGAAAGTGAGATTGCTAGCTTGATTCATCTTTAAATTTTCTTCACATTTTCTGGATGCAAATTTTATATGTCAGTTTCTATTATATTCTATACATAGATCAATGCATTATTTGGTGTAGATTAATTTAAAAATTTTAAGTTGCTTTCAAACTATAACTGTCAACTTCAAGACACATCAGTCTACCTCAAGAAAATACATGAGACTGAATTCTGAAAATATAATACAGATATGACTGTATTTGAAATTGTGAATTCACACACACTAGGATTTATGTCTTAGTCTCCAAACATTTAAAGTAGAATTTGGTGTTAAATTTGGTTTAAGATTGGTTTTAAATTTGGTTATTTACCTCAGAAAGAAGCTCATTAGTAGTTTGTAGCAACTCAGTTGACTCATAGATAAGGAGCTCCTTCAAATTTCAAATGCATATAGTTAAAAAAAGAGACTGGAATTTAGATACTCAGATTCTACTAAAAAGCTGGGCGGGTGTGGCAACATAGTTGTAATTCAATCCCTGACTGCAGAGTCTGGAAATTCCCAGCATATGATGGCCAAACAGTAGCTTTCAGGTTTAAGTAAAGATGCAGCATCAAAACAATATGGTAAAAGAATGAAACAGCATTATTCTAGATACCATCTTCAGCTTCCACCAGTGCACACTCTCATGAACTGTACATCTACATGCAAATATGCATACCTACATTATCACACACTATAAATACAAATATGAAAATGAGCAGCACATCACCTAAAAAGGAATTCAATTATTGATTCTTTCAGCCAGTCTCCAAAAGAGCAAAAACAAAGGTGAACATATATAACCCCAATCATCTAAAAACATTCACCTTTATTACCATACAGAATTACTCTTGAAACTGGAGTTGCTTGGGTAAAGAAACATGTAACATTCATCATTCTGCCATCCCACAAGTTGAATTCTTCCACATAGATATGGTGGTCAGGGTTTTCTAATGTTTCAGAGGCAAAGTTTAAATTATTTCAAAATTTAACAACTTCAAAACATATGGTATTCAGGAACTCTGTAAGTGATAGCAGAGAAAATTATAGGAAATTTTCACAGTCAGTAGAATTTTTTCTTTTTTATTTAATTTATTTTATCTAATTTTATAAGTGTAATGAGTGATTGTCCCTGCTCATCCTCCCTTTCCTTCCCCATCCATCACACTCTCCCCTCTTTTCACCTATTCATCTTATTTTCTCTTACTCTCCCCTCCATCTGCTTCTGTGAATCTCAGGGTTCCCTTGGGATTGTCTCCACTGGTGGGAGCCCATTGCTCTGTGGGAGATTTAGTAGTCTTTCTTAGGTACATCCACAGATAGGGGCTCTTCTTTTTGTCTATCGAACCCCAGCTCCTAATGTCCTCACTGTATGTAATTAATTCTCCCGAATCTTGGTGAGGTCTGGTGAGTAAAAGTCTTAATCAGTGAGTTTCAGGATGTAGTAGAACTGCCTTGAATGGAATGACTGGGCCAGAGTTATACCTCCTCATTTTTAGGCTCGTATATATGTTCTTACTGTCCCTCTTCTGCAAAATTCCCTGAGCCTTAGGATGGGAAGAGATTCTGGATTCTGGTTGGTTGCTGTTGTCTATTTCGCTGCTTTTTCATGGTACTAGGCTGTGTCTTGTTTTGGTATATAGCTCTTTTCTTATTTAAAGATAAATTGAGAAGTGTTTAGATGGAAGTTTACCTTTGGTTGTTTGCTGTTAACATTGAGATATCCGATCCTGTCTAATGTCAGTTTTCTTCCCTTCCATTGTTGTTTAGACTGGTTTATAGTCTAACTACTGGTTTGCTAGCCCCTATTCTCTTCTCCACAAATACCAAGACAGGGAACACTTTTTCTATCAGACAGGAAGGCAGGGGAGCAATTGTGTGTGTTCATTTTAAGGAATACATGGTCTATTCTCTGAACAGTTCTTTAAGGAGTTAGATGAAAACATTACTTGCTAAAAAAATCTGTTAGATAATTTTTCTAGCATTCTGGAAGTCCAAGTTTTAATACTCAGTATTAAAAGAATATTACCAATTTTTGTACATATATTTATTCATGGCATACATGTGAGTAATATATGTATATATGTGTGGTATATCTTTGAGATCTCTTATGGGAAGTTAGTTTAGAGAATTGTGTTGGGTATCAAGTCCAATCATTGATCAAATATTTTGTTGAGGCTGATTCCTTAAGAATATGGAGCTCTAAACATGCTACTTGCCAGCAAACCTCAGCAACTCTACTATCTCTACCCCATGAGGTTGGATGTATACACATAACTCAAAATTTGTTATGTGGTAGGGTAGAAGGTTAGTAATTCGGTGATTCTTACATGATTGCTAGGATTCAGACTCCAGTGAATATATTTGTGCAGGAAACCATCTTAAACACTGACATCTCTCCATTTCTCTATTCTTTGCATCTCATCTTGGTATATATGCACTCATTATGTTTGGTGTGTGTGTGTGTGTGTGTTATATTTCCATACCTTAATCCCCATTCTCATCAATCTCCTTTTGTCATTATGACTTTTCTTTTTCCTTAGCTTATACAGGAGAACAGAGAGATAGAAAGATAATGGAAAAAGTTAATTTCATACATACATAAAATATGTACTTCAAATATGTAAGTAATTATACATATATTTAGATAGAGAGAGAACGAGAAAGTTCAGGTAGTATAGACTGCTCTGTACTTCACTATGTATTTGCTCACCTACACAAGAGGCTACATCTGGCTTAACTCAATCACGGTATATTCTAATCACCAACTTACTCTCGTCCTTCCTATTTGCTTTTTCAGCTGTGGCTTTTCTTTCTGGATTTGACTTTCCTGTAGTTCATTTTTAATAATCCTTTATATCACATATCAAAAAATAATTATGTTCCCCAACTTTTACTAGCAGTTTTTTCTACTTTCACTGATCAGGTCCTTATATCGAATCAGTTTGCAAGGATCCAGCAAAGTCCCAGACTCATCTTTTCATCAGGCAGCCATTACCCACATATATTCAGTGAAAAAGCTTCAACGCTCATTTTGCATCATTGGATCGATACTCTGCTCTTCTATGATGAGATGATGGGACTGATTTCCCGTGTCATAATTAGACACTAGTGTCAACCTTGTAACTGAAGGTTCTGAGTTCTTTTCACAATTGTGAGAAATTAGTGATTGTTGAGCCCAAAGCAAACCTGCTGAAGATTGTCTAATTGATGGGGAAACCCCTGTAGATGGTGGGTAAGACTACTCCCAGGATAGGTGAATATGATATAGAGAGTTAAATTTGGAAACTAGCATCTTTGATATACTTGGCTAGACATGAATGGTCTGGGAGTAAGTATTCTTCTCAGTAGTTCTGTAGATATAATATGACCAGTTCCTTCAGCCCTTCTTGTTATGGTCTCTCCTGTCAAGTTTGAGAAGGACCTTTATCTGAACAATCCTAATCAGAATAAATCCCCCTTTTTTTAAGCCATTTGGTCATGAATTTACCTACAACAGTGCAGATTAGTTGCAACACCATGTAATATGCACACGACTGCTTCTCAGCCTTGGGCATCTGCCTGTCTTAGTCTTGAGTTCCTGCTTCCTTTGCTCAATATTCCAAAGAAAAAATCCTGTAAGTTGTTTAGATATGTATTTTGTCCTTTCATTTGATGTGCTATTTTAATCCATAAGGCATTTGTTTCTCATAAATTACACACACAGTCATGAAATTGAAAAGCTCTGTTCTGCAAAAGAATATGTTACTTGTGCAAAAAGACAACCCACAGAGCGGAAGAAAATCTTTGCTGGCTATCAATCCGACAGAGGATTAATCTCCAAAGCATACAAAGAGCTCAGAAACAAACACCAGGACAGCAAACATTTTAATTAAACAAAATGGACTAAATAGGGATTTCACTCAAAAAAATGGAAATGTCAAGCAAATACCTTAAAAGATGTTCGACTTCTCAGATTATCAGAAAAATATAAATCAAAACAATCCTGGGATACACCTTACCATAGTCTGAATGGCTATGATCTAAAACACAAAGAACAGAGATTCTGGCAAGGCTGTGGAGTAAAAGGGATACTTATTTAGAGCTGGTAGGTGTGAAACCTTTACAACCTCCGTGAAGATCAGTGTGGAGGTTCCTCAGAAAGCTGAAAATGGAACCATATGAACCAATTAGACACTCCTTGGAATATTCCCAAAAGACTCTAACTCTTATTACATAGACACTTATTCATCTGTATTCATTGCAGCTCTATTCACAATAGCAAAATAGTGGAATCAGCCACAAAATTTCTAAAGAAGAATGGATAATGAAAATGTGGTATATATATATGTATATACATATATATGCGCATACACACATATATGTATGCGCATATATATACACAATGGATGAAATTTTTGGAATTTTATGGTAAATACATAGAACTGGAAACTTTAATATTGAGTGATGTATCTCAGACACATAATAAATATTCTATAAGGCAATAGCTTAATATACTTTGCTTCAAACTTGTGACTCTAGATATTGATTTGTTTTTTTACAAGTTATGCATATCATGAATCTGTGTTCATTTTGTATGAACTTTAGAAATTTTGTATTTTTTTTAAATTTTTTATTATTATTTATTCAACTGTGCGCATGTGTGTGTGTATGTGCGTGCGCGTGTGTCTGTGTGTGTGTGTGTGTGTCTGTAGAACCACGGACGAATTCGCGAACCACCATGGACTCCTCCACCTCCTTCTGCCCTGGGATTCACAGGCTCCGCCCTACTAGGACCAGAAGCGCAGACCACCCCCGCTTCCGCCTGGCGTCTATACGTGGGATCTGGAAACCGAACTCAGGACCTTCCGCCTGCAAGGCGGAGGCTTAACCCCTGAGCCACCTCTCCAGCCCAGAAATTTTGTATTTTTGAATGATATTCTTTCTAGTTTTATATATAGTGAAGCCTTTTAAAGGCTTATATATATTGTTATATATTGTTGATATATTGTTGATAATTTTATTTCACATTTTCTGTGAACAGCATTTAAGTTTCCACATTATTCTTTTAAAATGGGAATGAAATTATTCTTTCACATAACATAATATAGTATGTTTCTATTTGTCATTAAGCAATGCATTTATCAACAATCTATATATTTGTATCTAAGTCTATCATTTATCATCTACAACCATCTATCAGTTACCACATTCTTGATTTAGTATGTTGTTTTTGTTTTTATGCTAGATTTTGAAGCAAACTTTTAGAAAATGTGAGGTAAAAATTCTTCTATTGAGCCACATAAAAATCATTCTTTAATTTTTTTTATTTATTCACTTGTGCATATGTACGTATGTATGTGTGTGTGTGTGTGTGTGTGTGTGTCTGTGTGTGTGTAGAACCACGGACGAATTCAGGAACCACCATGGATGCTTCCACCTCCTTCTGCCCTGGGATTCACAGGCTCCGCCCTACCAGGACTGGAACGCAGGCCGCCCCTGCTTCAGGCCTGGTGTCTATACGTGGGATCTGGGATCCGAACTCAGGACCTTCCGCCTGCAAGGCAGAGGCTTAACCCCTGAGCCACCTCTCCAGCCCAAAGATCATTCTTTTTGACACAGGTTTCAAGAGGCAGAATTTGAGAATGAGTCTTCTGTTTAACAGATTCTTCTTAGTAAAGGGTTATACAAATGTAGAGAAATAAAAGGAAATTTCTACTTCTCACTTGTTGCCAAACTAGGAATGAATCAAACTACTTGTAAGACTTGAATCTTTGCCTGATAGATGAAAACAGGAACATTTTGACATCTTGAAATGTGCAACAAAATCCCTCAACAATAAGAATACAAAAGAAAATGAGCGAAAATGTTATTATATTTCATATAAAGAATCTGAAAAACCAAAAGGAAAAAAGTAGCATGAGAAAATCTTCACAATGGTAGAAAATATATTTTCAAGTCCACCTAAGAAAAAAGGTTAATATCATGTGAATAATAAAAAAAGAAAGATAAGGGCTGGAGAGGTGGCTCAGGGATTAAGCCTCTGCCTTCCAGGCGGAAGGTCCTGAGTTCGGGTCCCAGATCCCACGTATAGACGCCAGGCAGAAGTGGGGGGGGGGCGGGCGGCCTCCGCTTCTGGTGCTGGTAGGGCGGAGCCTGTGAATCCTGGGGCAGAAGGAGGTGGAAGCATCCGTGGTGGTTCGCGAATTCGTCCGTGGAGGTGGAAGCGTCCGTGGTGGTTCGCGAATTCGTCCGTGGTTCTACACATACACGGGCACACACACACACAGACACACACACGCGCGGGCACATACATACGCACATGCGCACAGTTGAATAAATAATAATAATAAAAAAATTAAACAAAAAAAAAGAAAGATGATATTTATGTTCAGAGAAGAGTAGTGGTCATGAGAGCCTCAAAGTAGGAGACAGGTTTATTAGTAATACAGAATTAAAGCTAATGCTAGGCTAAAGAATTGATTGCCTCGGGAGTTAAAGCCTTTATTTTTCAAGCTAAATGTGAAACCTAGATCCCACATACAAATCCAGGGAAGAAATGATAATAGCTTGTACTTCTCATCCTGGAAAACAGCATCCTGGAAGACAGAGACTTTGTAACCCCAGCTCAAATCAATAAAGAGGTATAGCAATCAAGGATGATTCTCAAAGTCAACCTGAATCCTCCTTAGGAACACTACGATCAAGTTCCCTCTTTTATATGCAGCCACACCTTCCCACAACAAAATCATCCACAGCAGAAAAGGACTGATAAAAGAAATTCCACAATATATATTGTACATTCATATAAATAGAAATTTTTCACTGTAAAATGATTAATGTGTGAGAAGCCAAACATATCCAATGCAATTCAAGCATAAAATGTTTACACATTTCAAAATGTTGTGTGGTATCCCATTAATAAATACGGATTCTTCATATGCATTTTTTAGAAGTTAAAAATATGTTAAGGTTTAATAAAATAAATTATTTTAGTAATATGAAAGAAAAGCTTCATAGATATATATTTCATTATTTTAACATGATTACTATTATAGAACATCACTGGAAATATTTCAAAAATTAAAATTTTATAAATTTTATGCATGCAGAAATAAAGCAGAAATTTTCACCAACTGTCTGATATTATGTTTAATTAAAGAAAAAAATTTAGATAAAGTTTTGATTTATGCATTCATAATAGCAAAGTCATTCTCACTTTAAATTTTTTCCTACATATACAAAAATTTCATTTGCCTAAGTCTCTTGGATTTTTACTGTATCATGTCCAAGTCTTTTTATTTTATAAGATACATATGTATCAAAATTAGACTATTAAAATTCCAAATTTACATACTTAAATGTACAAGGTGATGAAAATGTTAACCAGATAATGATAATGCATGCAAAAATAATGTCAATAATTAGGCACTTAAATAAGTAAAAAAAAAGTTTTGCTTTTTTATTTTACCAAATTCATGATGAAATGGAGATGTAATGGGTAAGTTAAATCCAGTGATTTGCATAGTAAATTAAAGTATAATTAATTATTTTGCTATATGATTTACATGTACAACTTCAAGTTCAATTATCATTTAGTAAATTGTCGTCATCCCATCTTTAGTAGCCTACAAAAAATTAGCAAATATGTAATGTTTTTTACTTATAAATAAAGATATTTTATATTTGAGTACCCTCTTTCTATCAACTGCTAAATTTAAGACAGGAAATTCCCATTGAATGATGTATTAACTTTACCCTAATTAAATAGTTTCTAAGTTATAAATTACATTTGATCTTTTATAAAACTATTAACCTTGTTCTCCTTGATAGCACATTAAGTTTCTGCAGTTTTAGCTCATTTGCTACCAGTTTCTATATTATTCTGCGACCTTATCTAAGTATCATGACCCTTTATTCTATGAAGTATATCTAGGGAATACTTTCAGTATACTAAGTGGAGCATTTAAATCATTAGCAGACATGTCTGACTTTTCAGTCCCCCAAAGGCAATCAATCACTTTTGCTCCATTATCTTAAGTAACTTATTTTTAGCTCACCTCTCATATACATTTATATGAATTTCTTCACTTAGTCACATTATTTCTTAGATCATTCAGCACACCTGTACCCAATATCTTTGATTTAATGTGACAATTGAATCCAAATAATATTGGCTTATCCTCCTTAAGTGGAAAGATCGAACAATAACTATTCTGGATCAATTAATCACAGTTTAACTGAAATTTAAGTGTTACAGCAAAGTAATACCTATGAATCTTCAGAGAAAACATACATTCATATTTATTTAGAAGTTTTAGGCAATTTTAGAATTATTTATTTCAGTTACATTTATATTAAAGGCTTCTATGAATATTGTATCCTAGTGAACATAGGCACCTTATTTATACAAAAAATAAAGTACAGAATGTACTGCAATTTAACTTCTTTGGGTGGACATGAATTTTATGAAATAAAAAATGATTAACATAGCTATGGTTGCATGCCAATCATTGTTTGATTAAGAATTGAAATTTTGATCTGTTCATGCTTAGATTAAATTTATTGCTTTTAAATCAGGTGTCTTCCTAAATAATGAATGAGAAACATCACAAGTCCATGATTATAAAAATGGCTGATATATTTTAAGGATTTACCATAATTTAATATAATTGTGTTAACTTTATTCATCAACAAAATTACCTTTGAAGTAACCACAAAAGAAAAGCAATGGATAAAGATATGTTTTAAGATTATTAAACCAGCAGCAATATCATTTAGATATTGAAATATACATTTAGAGACACTCAAGAATCATTATTTATGGAGGGTCAACATATTAGTGCTGTTACATTGAATATCACATGATGTTGGGCGCTGAATACAAGGCTTAGCTGTAGAACACTTACTTAGTATATACAAAGAAAAACATATACAAATCCTTTGGTTGATTTCTTACTTTGTGTTACTATATGGGAATATGCATGCTACAATCAAAATCTATAATCCATAATGCCTTACTGTTTCATTCTGAAATGCTATCCGAAGAATCAAAGGTTACAATTTTGCCCTGATTACAGCTGAAAATTGTCTAAATCAGGATTTCAATCCATTGTATGCTACTAAAGGTTGTATTTTTCATATTGAAGAATTCCTGATAAAAAGTAACCATTTTGCAAATCAGTGACTGACCCCTCCCTCACTGTGGTTTCCTACTTTTATTCCATCTACCTTTGAATATACTCTTATAACAAGACTCTAGTTTAACAGCTTTTTATCTCTGGCCAGGGGGTGACATCCAATACCCATCAGGATGGAGTGAAGGGCATTGCAGGAGCAGGAAACTGCAAAAGAAAATCAACAAACCATAATCCAGAACTTCAGAGACTCTATATCAACCACGTAGAACTAGGCCTGCCTAATCTCTCCCCATCCTGAAGCCCAGGGAAATTTGCGGAAGAGGGGGCGATAAGAGTGTAAGAGCAAAAGGATGGGAGGAGCAATGATATGCAAGATACTCCACACAAGTTAGGGCCGAAGCAATCATAATTGGACTTTGCATGCCCTGTGCAATGTCCAACACACTATTGACCCCACGAAGTCTAGCATTTGTTAAAGGCACCAAGATCCTTGGAGGCAAGGGATTGACAGCCACAGTAGTGTTCCTATGCTTAAGGGGAACACAGGAAAGGGTTCAGGGAAATGCCACTGTGTCCTTGTACGTCATCGGGGAGGAGTGTCCAGAGGAGAGTCTGGATGCACATTAAAGATTCTCTGGGGAATAGGGGGGAGGCACTGGGGAATGGGGAGGGTAGGGGAGGGGGAGCAGGGGGTCGGAGGTAGGAGGAGGGAGGGAGGGAACCAGTGTACCTATTAAGTTTGTATGAGCGGAAATAATAATAAAAAATGTTTAAAAAAAGAATTCCTGCTTTGTTCACTTTCCTTCACTTTGTTGATTCAGTTTCTTTATTTGAGTCTGATTGGTCTGTTATTAGTTATGTAGTACAGTATGGACTAACATTGGAGAGAATAATTCTCAAACACCTTTCCAGTGTTGGTATTAGGGTTATGTGCAAAGTCCTTTCATGAAAGTGGGTTAGGTTACAGTCACCTGTAACACTTTCTGCTCAACTCCAGAGGGACAAAAGGGAAAGTTCTCAAATTTAAGTCTTTCAAGACAGACTGACTTCTATACCAGCTTTAATAACCTAGCGAGTCCATATCTCAAAGTAACACATACTTAAAATATTCAAAAAATAAAACAGCAAAAGGAATTGGTAAGATTTACTAACTCAAGGAACTGAGTTCCATATACAATGTAATAAACATGACCACATTACATACTTATTCTTTTATTCCATGCTTCCTATTTTCTTTAAGGTAGTTGAATTTGCCCTCTGATTTACTTATCTATGGCATGTGTTCTCTGGATGGCTCTACAAAACTTTTTTTTGAAAATATCTCTACATAAGTGGCTCAATAGTGTGACGGATAGAACTTTGGATTCTTAAAAACACCTATAACATCTACATGCATTCCTTGACTAACCTGGTTGTTCTCAAGAGCATAGATGATCACAGAGATCAGTTCTCAAAACACATTAATGTATTGAGGACCTACTGCAAACTCAAAAAGATGATGAATTCTTTAGAAACAATTAAGGAAATATTTTTAATATCTTCAAAGTGATTAATATCTCTTCTTAAAAAATGGACTTTAATGATACTGATTCAAAATTGGACTGAAAAGTTGTAGAAATAGAACATAATTTGTATTGATATAAATTAAATTATTTAATTGGCTGTAGAGATAGCTCAGGGGTTAAAACTATTTCACAAGCAGGGGCTGGAGAGGTGGCTCAGGGGTTAAGCCTCTGCTTTGCAGGCAGAAGGCCCTGAGTTCGGATCCTAGACCCCACGTATAGATGCCAGGTGGAAGCGGGGGTGGCCTGCATTTCTTGTCCTGGTAGGGCGGAGCCTGTGAATCCTGGGGCAGAGTAAACAAGGAGGAGGTGGAGGCATCCATGGTGGTTCCCAAATTCGTCTGTGGTTCTACACACACACACACACACACACACAGACACACACACACATTCATACACACACACGCACACATGGATAATTGAATAAATAATTAAAAATTTTTTAGAAAAACTATTTCACAAGCAGAAGGTACTGAGTTCAGATCCCAGGTCCTACATAAAAATGCCAGGAAGAATTGGCAGTGGCCTGAACTTATGACCCTGGCGAGCCCAGCCTGGAACATCCCAAAGTGAAACAATAAGGAGGTAGAAGCAATTTAGAATGATTCCTGAAGTCACCCTTGATCTTCCACAGGGACACACAAATATAAAATAAATAAATAATATATTTAATAAATAATTTAATAATTTGATGAAGCAGAGAATATTTTGAGTTTCAATATACTTATGTTAATAATAATTAAAGAGGTTTCTAATCATGTGTTGTTTAAATGATCTACTCATATATTCATGCATAAATACATGCATTCATGAATGACCAAGAAATTGTGATGTTTAAGTATATCAAGGATCATAAAATTAAGAAATTAGACAATTGTTGTACATTGTATGACCAAGGAATGCACAATCTTAGGTTAATCCCATATATTTTCAAAACAAAAGCTGATTAATTATAATTAAATCAAATATGATGATCATTAAAAATTCTCTTTAGATTTACTTAATTTTAGTTCTATTATTCAGTTAACCTGTATTTAAAATCCCAAATTATATTACTGAATCAAAATCATAATGTTATTTCTTTGTTATTCTGCTCTTGGTTTAAATTTTGGGTAAAATCACACGTTTATTTATAATGTATATATTTTATAATATTATTTATCACATTTAGCATATTTAAATATTTTAATATTATTGAATATTTACTTTCACATATTTTAAGCAATGATTGTAAGCTACCACTACTATCCCATTTTATAGCAATAACTTTCTAAAAATATGCATAAATATATTAAATCATAGAGCATTTTGTTATTTAAAATGCAGGCCAACTGGGGTGGAGAGATGACTCAAGGGTTAAATCTTTGCCTTACAAACAAAAGTTTGGATCCCAGACCCCATATAAAAAGGCCAGGTAGAAATGGGGTTGGTTTGCAATTTCTGGGTTTGGAGTGCAATAAGGAGGTAGAACAATCAAGGATGATTTTCAAAGTCATTCTTGGAATTCCATAGAAATCCTCATGCCCCCTTTTGCACCCCTACTAAATTCTACACACACACACACACACACAAATTCACACCTACACATTCAAAAATAATGCACCAAGTAAAGAATGTAAAGATGGCTTAATGCCTAAACACACTTCCTTCCCAGTTATGAAGATGTATGAATTCCAGAACCCATGTGAAAATCAAAATTTATAATAGAAACATGTGTACTTACAGTTCTGTGAGGAGAGAGAAGCAGAATAAGCAGAAATTCACTGAAACAGCAGAAAAACAATATGATATGTAATGTGTATATGATAAAAGAATTTTGCATCTCCAACTATTTCTATGAATTTGAAATGATAATTAAAGTTTCAGATTAAAAAATCGGATCTATTAGGCATTTACCTATTAGACACTTATTAGACATTAGTGCCTATAATTTTATATAACCTCTAGTCCTAATGAATCATTTGTAGCCTAGTCATTATTGTTCAATAGTTATTGGACAACAAAGAAAGAATTAAGAAATAGAGAAAAGGATGTACTGATAATTTTGGCAGATTTCATGTACCACATTTATTAATGCAAATTTGCTTCTAATTGAAGTATTAAACATTTATTTCCACCATTTATTTATTTATTTATTTATTTATTTTTAATCTTTTTTCCCCAATCATAAAATCTCAATAGGAATCCCAATCTTCTCTCTCCTTTCACCCCTTCCCAGTCCCCCCTTGCACTCTTCCCCCCCTTATCCCCTTCTGTTTACCCCTTTCCTTCCTGTTCTCCCAGTGCCTCCGCCTTTTTCCTCCCATCCCCTGGAGCATCCTTTCATGTGAATGCCAAACTTTCTTCTGAGTCCTCCACCCTAGTGAGGTCTAAGGACTCAGTGGCACAGCTGGGAGCACTTTCTTGGGCTCCCCTTTAGTATGGGAACACTACCATGACTGTTAATACCTTTCCTTTAAGGATCCCACTGCCTGTGATCCACACTAAACTTGGGGGTGGGGGGGTGATCAACATGTGCAGTTCATGTGAAGTCTGATTATGGCTACTACAGCCCTAACTTGTGTGGAGTATTTTGCATAGCTTTGGTCCTCTCCATCCTTAGGCTCTTAGAATCATGCTGCTCCCTCTTCTGCAAGTTTCCCTGAGCTTTAGGATGGGGAGAGATTTGGCTGGACTGGTTCCAGGTGATTAATGTAGGATCTTTGGTGTTCTGAATTATGGTTTTTTGTTGATTTCAGTTTTGCTTTTCCTGAACCACCCTTGGCTCCATCCTGATTGGTATTGAAGGTCACCTCCTAACCAAAGATAAAAGTTTGTTTAAATGAAGATCTTACTGTAAGAAGAGACTCAAAGGCAGATGGAATAGGAGTAGTGAAAGGGGTTCAATGTCCCAATGCAGGATGGTTACCATCTATCTGCTAGTCCCTGATTGGTGATATCAAAC
Organism: Typhlomys cinereus; assembly: GCA_023101885.1. Classification (NCBI taxonomy): domain Eukaryota; kingdom Metazoa; phylum Chordata; class Mammalia; order Rodentia; family Platacanthomyidae; genus Typhlomys; species Typhlomys cinereus. The sequence goes on from JALPQD010000029.1 coordinate 6,136,288, forward strand.
CTCTTCAGGCACAATTGATGGTTACCATCTATCTGCTAGTCCCTGATTAGTGATATCAAACCTCTTCAGGCACAATTGACCACTTGCTCACTACTTAGATGCAATACTTGACAGTGATCTATTTTCTCTACTGAAGCATGATCATGCTTAACACTTCAGTAGGGGATCATATTTCCACCATTTATGGCACACATATTTACAGTAATATCTACATGTCTGTTCACTGAACTTATTTTTGTCATTTTTCCTTTTGCTTAATGTAGAAATTAATTACATATTTGTTCAATGACTTTGAACTGGACATGACATACAAAAGATGTATTAATATTTAGTTTCTTATTTGTGATAGTAATAATAAATTTTATGTATATATCACATCACTTTATCTATTTATCTTGGCTTTAAAACTTGGCGATTTAAAGATGTGATATTATCTACAAAATCATCATATACATGTATGTAAGTAATTAAATAAATATATACTTCATTTTTCATGGGAAAATTCTTGGGATTGAATTTGTGAGGTATAACATAAATTTATTTTTATTTTGTAAAATAAATTGTGAAATCTGTATTCAAGATTATTGGAATATTTTAAAGTTTTGCCAAATACATCAATCAACAATTTATTTATATATTTAATATAAATAATAAATATATTTAAATAATATATTTGTTCAAAATAATATTTATATGAATATTTATACTCATAAACACAGTTATGCCAATTTCCCTCCCAATCTTTCTCTCTCTATCTCTGTCTCTCCATTTCTCCCTCTGTCTTTCTTAAGATACATAACAGGAAGAAAATATAACCACAATGTCTCACCTAGGAAGAATAAGAAATCACTTCAGTAATGTGGTGCAGAAATTGCGTAATATCATACTTTAGCATTGTAAAAATACCTAAGTGCTTCCTTCCCAATATGTATTTCTTCTCTCAATTTTTTCATTCTATGGTCTAATAGAGCATAATACAAGATGGTATTAAAAAAGTTCTGTTTTCCTCAGATATTCACCTGAGCCCCAATTAACTGATTTGTTTCTGTATTAAGATAAACCTTTCTCTTTGATGAGGCATGAACTATAAACTCATTTTCTATAATTGATAAAGTTGTGATAATGCATTTAAAAAGCTAAAATGAATTTTACAGAATTATAGTTTGTATCTTTATTTCTGTTTTGCTTCCCATACCTCACAAATTTAGCCTAACAGAAAAGCCATTAAAATAAAGTAGCAGAATTAGGTGCTATAAAAATCCACATAAAGTAACAACATTTGCAAAATAAAATACTATACATAATCCTGGAACATTTAGTCTTATAAAGCCTCTCATATTATTAAACAGAGAAATAACAGCAATGATATAAATTCTAGCAATAAAATATATTTAAAATTAATGCTTTCAAACAAAATTTTGAGGTAATCATGCACAGATTTATTAATAAAATTAATTAAATACATGCTAAACATGATCAGCTTATTTATTAAATATGAATTGATTTATTTCCTATGATATGTATTCATGACAATGTCAGTTTCATTAATTATTTAAAAATAGCTAAACCCATAAAGGTAAAAGAAAGTGTTTCTACATATCAAAAAGATCAGTCACTGTGATCAAGTAGGCTTTATCCCAGGCACACAAGGTTGGTTCAACATACACAAATCAATAAATGTAATTCACCATATAAACGAGTCCAAAGTCCAAAACCACATGATACTCTTGATAGATATAGAAAAAGCTTTTGACAAGATCCAACAGCCTTTTATAATCAAAACTCTACAAACAGTTGGAAGGAAGGAACCTTTATCAACATAATAAAAGCTGTATACAACAAGCCAACCACAAGGATTATAGTCAATGGGAAAAATTTGAAGCATTCCTTCAGTCAGGAACTAGACAAGGCTGTCCACTCTCACCACTTCTATTCAATATTGTACTTGAAGTCTTAGCTGGACCCATAAGACAAGAGAGGAAGATAAAAGGGATTCAAATCTTCAAGGAAGAAGTCATCTCTATTTGCAGATGACATGATTGTGATCCTAAAAACTCCACCAGGAAACTCCTGGAACTAATACAGAAGTTCAGCAGGATGGCAGGTTACAAAATAAACATACAAAAATCAGTGCCTTCCTATACGCCCAGGATGAAAAAAATTAAAAAGACATAAGATAAATAATGCTATTTATTATAGCCCCTAAAAAATGAAATACCTTGGTATAAACCTATCCAAGGAAGTGAGAGACCTTTAAAATGAAGACTTTAAAACCCTAAAGAAAGAAATTACAGAAGACACCAGAAGGTGGAAAGACCTCCCATGCTCCTGGATTGGCAGAATCAATATCATAAAAATGACCATCCTACCAAAAGCAATATGCAGATTCAATGCTATACCAAACAAAATCCCCAAGCAATTCTTTAAAGAAATTCACCAATCTCAAAATTCATATGGAAGCACAAAAGACACAGGATAGCAAAAACAATCCTGGTGGATGTATCACCATACCAAACCTTAATCTGTATTACAAATCCATAGTAATAAAAACAGACTGATCCTGGATCCAAATAGACACATAAATCAAAATATAAGGGTTGAAGATGCAGATACAAGCCCACACAATTACAGCCATTTAATCTTTGAAAAGGGGGCCCAAAAAATACAATGGAGAAAGAACAACATCTTCAACAAATGGTAACGGCAAAACTGGATGGCCACATGTAGAAGATTAAAACTGGACCTGTACTTGTCACCATGTACAAAAATTAATTCCAAATGTATCAAGGACCTATGTACTAGGCCAGAGACTATAAAAACCCTAGTGGAATGGGTAGGGAACACCATCAAGCTGATTGGGCTAGGCCAACATTTCCTAAACAGAAATCCAAAAGCACAGTCACTAGAACCAACACTCACCAAATAGGATCTTATGAAATTAGAGAGCTTCTGCTCAGAAAAAGAGATTGTAAACTGAGCAAAAAGGCAACCTACAAAATGGGAGAAAATCTTCACTAACCACATATTTGATAGAGGTGTACTATCCATAGTTCACAAAGAACTTAGAAAACTAAACACCAAGGAAATTAATGGCCCAATTAAAACATGGGCCTGGAAACTCAAAAGAAACTTTTCCAGTGATGAAATTAAAATCTCTGAAAAATATCTCAAAAAATGCTCCACATTCTTAGCCATCAGGGAAATGTAAATCAAAATCTCCCTGAGATCATCTCACCTAGGTCATGATGGCAAAAATCCACAATACAAACACCACCAAATGCTGGCGAGAATGGAACTCCCCTACATTGCTGGTGGGAATGCAGGCTTATAAAACCACTCTGGCGAGCAGTCTGGCGAATTTTTAGAAAGCTAAAAATTGAATTCCAATATGACCCTGCTATTCTACTTCTGGGAATAGTCCCCCATAAAGCAAAAATTCATCTCAATGACACAAGTACAACCATGTTCACTGCAGCACTATTTACAATAGCAAAGTCATTGACTCAACCCAAATCCCTAACAGTAGACGAGTAGATAAGGAAAATGTGTATATTTATACAATGGAATACTCCACAGTCATCATAAAGGATGAATTAATGAAATTTGCTGGGAAATGAATGCAATTAGAAAAAAATTATATTGAGTAAAGTATCCCAGACATGGAAAATTAAGCACCATATGTACTCCATAATATGTGGATCCTACTAACAAACCCACTTAATGACATATTCAAAGATAAATCTCTGTAATACCGACAGTAATTGCAAAAATTATAAACAGGGGTAGCAGAAGGAGGGGCCCCACAGAAATAGAGAGATAGGGGATCATGCTACAGCAGAGAAAATAGGTCATCTTCAAGTATTGCAAGTAAGTAGTGAGACATCTGGTTAAGCTCACTGACTTTCCTTCCTGGTCACTTGCAACTGAGGGGGTTTGTACTCACCAGTCAGGAAAGGCATAGAGTCTGGTAGATAGATGGTAGCCATCTTGAAAATGGGAGAATGACCCTCCTCACTGCAGTCTCCTACTCCTAGTCCATTTACCTTTGAATCTACTCTTATGGTAAGACTCCATTTAAACAGCCTTTTTATCTCTGGCTAGGAGGTGATTTCCAGTACCAATCAGGATGGAGCCAAAAGTGGTGCAGGAATAGCAAAACTGAAAACAACAACCAACCATAATTCAGAACATCAGAGACCCTACATTAATCACCTTGAACCAGACCAGCCAAATCTCTCCCCATCCTAAAGTTCAGGGAAATTTGCAGAAGAAGGAGTGGTAAGATTATAAGAGCATAAAGATGGGGAGGACCAACGTTATGCAAGAATGTCCACAGAAGTTAGGCCCACAGTAGCCATAATCAGACTTTGCATGACCTACACAATGACTGACATGTCAATGACCCCTCAAGTCTAGCATGGATCACAGGCACTAGAATCCTTAAAAGCAAGTGATTAACAGTCACAATAGTGTTCCCATACTAAAGGGGAGCACAAGTAAGGGCTCTGGGCAATGCCACTGAGACCTTACATCTCATTAGACTGGTGGGGCAAAGGGAAGTTTTACATTCACACTAAAGGATGCTCCAGGGAATGGGGGAGAGGGTGAGGCACTGGGAGAAAAGGGAGGGAGGGTGTGAAAAGAAGGGGAAAAGGAGGGGTATAAGGAGGATTGGGGAGAGGGGGAAGAGGGAGGGGACCCATGTACCTATTAAGTTTGTATGATTGAGAAAAATAAATAAATGAACATTAAAAAGAGAAATAAATCTAATAGTCAAACAGAAAAAAAAAAGTGTTTATAATACTTTTAGTTTGTTTTTGAACGGTTTCCTATAAAAAGTAGAACATAGGAGTTCTTATTCAATGAACAGCAGTTGCTAAGTTTGCCTTGGTAACAAGTAAAAAACATTCTTTAAAAAGGTTAAATACTTCTAAATTTATTTTTACATCTTAGGCAATGATAGTGAGCTAAAAATATTACATTTTACCTTTTTATGGTAATATTTTCTTGAGACTTTTTTATATACAAAGAAAAGGAATTTATGTCCTTGTCCTGGCCCCTCAGCTCCCACCCCTCTTCAGTCCCCTCACCAATTCAAACATGTCCCTTAATGCCCTTCTGTCCCTCTGTGTATGCACACAGCAGGACTCACTTTGGTTTGTAGCGATAACAATGAATGAGGCTTCTGTGTTACTCTATATGTCTTTTTAGTGACCAAACTCACAAGTGGGGAGGGTCTTCTTCCCTTGTCCAGTATCTGCTCCAGTGACTCTGACTGACATTGGTTCTCCTGCCATCCTCACTAGTCCATGTAAGATTGTTCACATGCTGGCCATTATGTAGATCTGTGGCTCATTGTAGTGAGATCCTGGTTGCTGCAGCTCTGTAATGACTGGAGTGTCTTGGTCAGCATTACATCTCTCCACTTTCAGGGTCTTTCAATCTTATGAGCTGGACCCCTTCTTCCAAAATGCTTCCTGAGCATTGAGGTGGGGAAAGATTTTGAAGGACTGATTAGTGCTGAGCAGTCCAAAAAGTTCCAGTTGTTTTGCACCATAGCCAGTTGAAGTTTTCTTCCTCACTCATCTTCCATTGTAATAGGATCCATCTAGGTTGAGCTCTGAGAGATTTTCTTACTTAGGGGTTAAATAAAAACTGTTTAGATGGTGCTTTACTACCAAGTTTTTATACTTAACATTAGGACATCTGTTCATGTCTACTGTCTATTTTCTTCTCTTACTGTTAATTGGGTAGGTTTAGATAGACTTCAGAAGCACTTAGAGCTGGATTTGGCAATGTTTTCCTGTAGAAAGGCAATCGCTTGTGAGTGACTGCTGGACACACCACATTCTGCCAATGTCACCCTTCCACAGAGATTAATCCTATCTGATATTCTTTTTTTCTTCTTTTTAATATATGTGTATATGGGAGACAAGTATGCTGTATAAGTGTGTACTTGCATGTGTTTGTGTGTGTATAAATGTGTGTAAGTATATGTGTACAAATGCACTTGATTGTGTATACCTTTGTAGGCCAAACAGTGATACTGGGAATCACCCGCGATCAATAATCCATGCTTTTGCTGTTAGTGTGGATCTCTAATTAAACTGAGACCATGCTATTAGGTGTAAGGTGGATTGACCTACTCTGGGGATTCACCAGCTCAGGCTTCTAGAGCTAGAATTATATAGGCAGCCGGCCACTCCTCAAAACATATTTTTTTAGCATGGGATCTAATAATCCAGACTCTGGAGCTTTTGTTTGAGAAGCAAAAGTTTTTACCACTGGCGATCTTCACAACACTTGTCCTAATATTCTATTTTTATTACACATTTTATTTTTACCTAATCATACAAGTTCATAGATACCCCCTCCTCTCCTCTCCTCCACTTCCCCGTAGCACCACCCCAGAGCATCCACTTATGTGGGCACCTAAACTTCCTCTGAGTCCTCTATACTAGTGAGGGTCCAGGACTCAAAGACATAACTTGGGGCCCCTTCTGGGCTACCTGCTAGCATGGAAATTCTATTATGACTATTTTACCCCTTGTCTCTAAGGATCCTACTGTCTGAAGTCCCCCCCCCCCTGTGATCTATACCAGATTTTGCTGGTGTTGTTGACATTGTTAGCCATTGTGCAGGTCAGGCAAATTCCAATCAAGTTGTGACTATATCCTGCCTGCTGCAGCCCTGACTTATATGGAGTATCTTGCATATCATTGGACCTCCTCATCTTTAGACTCTTACAATTTTGTTTTCCCCTCGTCAAGGATTCCCGAGCTTTAGGATTGAGAGAGATTTAGCTGGTCTGGTTTCAGGTGTTATAGTTCGTTGTTGTTTTCAATTTTGATATTCCTGCACTGTCCTTGGCTGCATTAGTATCAAAGATCACCTCCTTTGAATATGTCATTTAGTAGGTTTGGAACAAGGATTCACTTGTTAGGGAGTACATACAGTGTCTAATTTTCTGTCTGTGATATTTCATTTAATATAATGTCTTCTGATTCTATGCATTTCCCAGTAAATAAAATTAATTCATCTTTTTTGATGGCTGAGTAGTATTCCATTGTATAAATGTACCACAATTTCATTATCTATTCCTCAACTGTTGGGCATTTGGGTTTATTCGTGACGTTGCTATGGTAAATAGTACTGCAATGAACATGGTTGTGTTTTTGTTATTGTCATTAATTGTTGCATTTGGAGGCATTATTCCCAGTAGTGATATAGCAAGGTCATATGGTATTTCAATCCTTATCTTCTTTAGAATCACCATATTGATCTCCAGAGTGATTGTATAAGCCTGCATTCCCACCAACAATGTAGGAGATTTCCCTTCTCGCCACAACCTCTCCAGCATTTGGTGGTATTTCTTTTGTGGATTTTCGCCATTCTTACTGGGGAGAGATGATCTCAGGGGTAGTGTTGATTTGCATTTCCCTGATGTCCAGGGATGTGGACCATCTTTAAAGATATTTATTAGATATTTTGATTTGATTTCTGGAAAAGTTTCTTTTGAGTTTATGTAGCCTATTCTACTATCAGGACAGTTGTCCTAATATTCTTATTGTCTTATATTGTTAAAATGCAGTGTCAATCAGTAATGGACTGTGGAATTTATAAGGTTTATGTGAACATACTCGCTCTTCTTCACCACAAAGAATTCTGCATGTTCCTGACATTGTCCACCACACTGTGATCTTAGGGCAACTTACTGCTGCTTTCTAGTATCAGTTGCTATTGATTTTTGGTAGAATTTCTGTTATATATTCCAGATTTGTGTTTAATGTCAGACTGAACCTTCTACTCACTTGTTGTCAACTAGAAGTTCTTCCAAGACTCCTCAACAAACTTCAATTGCTATAACATTCTCCAAGTAATTCTCTCCTGCTTCCTTCTGTTTCGGAGTCATGTAGATGCTTCCTAAGATACGGAAAACTACAACTCATAGTTGACTTGCATTTCTTAACACGATTGGCTTTTATTAAAAAAAAATGACACCACCTGGAACAATCTGTAAGATCATGATTTAAAGAAACCACATTATTAAAGATGAAGTAAATAAGGAAAACACATGCCAAGAAAGAACATTAATGAATGTCATGGTTTGAAATGTGTCACCCACAGTTTCATGTGTTTGACAAGGTTATGTCAACTTGAGAGGTAGAGACTTGCTGGAGGAAGGCAATCACAAGGGGTGGGCCTTGAGGTAGATTAGTCCTACCCTACTGCTAGTCTGCCTTTTCACCAAACAGTCTGGTAGCTCTCAATCTCGCAGATGGCAGTGACGAAGTGTGACTCCAGCTTTGGCTGGCCAGCCATGCCACTGCTGTGAAAGTCTGTTTCTCCCCTCTGAAATTGTAAGCTGAATAAATCTCAATTTTTACCGAAGTTGCTTGACTTTAGGTCCTCTCTCATAGCAATAGTCAAAAATAAACATTGCACTGAATTTCACATATATAGTAATCATAATTTTTAAAAATGGAAATACCACAATAAAAGGTTACATCAAAATGACTTCCAGTTTGGCATGTGATTCCATAAGGCTTTGTGATTTTCTAAATATTTGTCAGTAAAATTGCTTCATGGATGGTTTGGATGATAAAGTTTATTTATCTTGGTGATGGATGTTGATATAGTCAGGTTAGTATCCCTCAATGAAGAACCAGCTGCCTCATTTTGGTGGATTTTCCCTCTATGTGTTCTCTGTATTATTAACAATTTCAATTTTCTAAAGCATGGTTGTAATGCTTAGGAAAAACGTTCCTGTTCACCAACAAACATGCCTGAATTTCCCTTATAATGCATTATATTACTGAACTGCCAATTATTTTGTCCTTAGGACATAGAAAAACTAATTTTATTATTAGCTTAGGTGCAAGTAGGATGCTGAATTTACCACAGAAAATAACTTCACTTACATTCTGTTAAAATTAACTCCACTCTTACATTATTTTTCTTTTTACCCCAGTAATATGGATAAGTGAGAGTTGATGAAATTACAAAATTGAGTTTCTCTGAATAGCAAACTGGAAGTTAACATTTTTCTTGATTGAAGATAAAATCATTTATTTTAAGAAATATTCTCTCCATAGTATCATCCTAGAGCATTCAAACTAGGGTTTTGCAATTACAGTATGAAGTTTCTCATCTTACCAACTCCCACGCTGAAGTCAGGGTCAAATATTTTGAAGTTATTAGGCAATATACTCTAAACTAGAAACCAAGAATAATAATAAAGAGTAGGGTGCAAGTCAGATATATTAAATTCAGTTTCTTCTTACTAGCAACTTTCTAAACTTCAAGAAAAAAGATGTCCTCATATATCTTTATATTTTATTAAAATTTCCACATAAAATCAAATGTATGTTTAGATGATAGTTATTTAACAATACTGACAAAATTTACTGGATTATTTTAACAATGCCAATTTCCTAAAACAAGGCAGCACATTTGTTTCTGCATATATTGTTTACATATAGATTCTTTGCATAGCAAAAGTATGAAATTTTAAGACCATATAGAAAACCATGTACTTTTCCAAGGTATTGTCTATGTTAGATTTTATACTATAGTGCAGTATATCATATATTCTACCTTATAAACTTTTTGGTTTCTTAATTTTCAAAAAATTTCAAAATCTGCAGTGGTTGATGGATCTCAGTGCTTTCTGGACAGAATAAATTCAGCTGTAAACCCCCTTTTAGCAGTTTCCCAACTTATTTCCTTTCAGGAGACTTCTACCAAGAAGGAACATTACTTTAGGTCAGGATACATGATTTTCACTTATTCTGTAAAATCTTCTTTCCTTTTTGCCAGCCAATTCAACACTGTAATGATTCAATTTTATAATGCGTCTTGTATGAATCTTATAGCTGTATTTATTAACTTCATGATTGGATCCGAATTTAAAGAAACTAGTTAGTACAATAAGGCTAGTGTATTATTCTCATCATCCTGATGTTGAACGACTTCAGGAACAAAAGTAAGAGGAACAAGGGGTTTATTTTAGCATGACTTGAGAGTTAATACCTCCTTCAGAAGTCAAGGGAACAGGCCACAACATATGCACAGGAATTCCTGTGAGAGGAGTCTATTTCCTCACTTGCCAATATGACCATATGACAGATTACTGAACCATTTTCTTCACATACCCATAGAATTATTACTCTCAACATAGGCTTGGTTTTCATACATCAAATAGATGATCGTCTGCAGGCATGTTCTGAAAAACTAACAAGCAAACAAACAACAAAAAAGAACTCCACAGATATTCCCAAATCCTTAGCCTTTGATTTTAAGTGACTATCTCTACCTATCACAGATAATGAATCTGTCGTATCCTGTTGATTATTCACAAATACAATTTGACCTTAAGACAAATTCATACTAGGAGTTTATTCTCATGGAAAATGGCATGCAACAGGAATGTAGTGGCATTAAAAAGGAAGACAAAAGGGAAATATGCTAATTTCCTCAAATAGTACAATAAACTGTTGATTCCTAGATGTCCAGTTATTGTAATGGAGTCTTCCTTCACATGTTAACATCATAATTTTTAAATAGCTACCAGATAACAAATATCATGTTGATAAAAAGATGGTTCTTAGCACGGTCTTTCTTTTTAACCTCATTATGTGTTATGCGAGCCAATTTTAGATTTTTCACTAAATACAATACAAAACAAATTAGTCCCCTCAAAAACTAAAATTTATTCCTCATTTTCTTCTTCAAAAACAAAAAAGCATTTTTTGTTTTTGAAAAAAATATGATTAACATTTTAAGGCCAATAATAACTGCAAAGTTTTGGACTGCCCAAATAACCTTGGGCCTGTAATTAGAACACATGGCAATATAATTAATTTAACATATATAGATGTAATAGATTTTTCCGGATTCAATTTAGTGGTTATGGAAAATACTTAGATAATTTAAAAGTAACATGAGGAACTGTAATGTATTGTCCTGCCTTATATGGAGTTTACACAGCCTCAAGTTGATATTCAATTGCAAAGCAATCATTATAGTTATGAATGTGAATAGAATAGCACTAGATAACCACAAGAAATTATTCATTGAATGGCCTTCGACAGTCAGAACATCCAGGATAATATTTAATTTTATTAGATATTTTAAAATCAGGCAATACATTGCTATGAAAAAGCTAAAACTTTCTATGAATATTGATTTGCATTGTATAAATATTCAATATTCTGTGAAAATTGAATTTCAAAGATTTTGCTTATCACAAAGATATAGATTCTAATTTGTTTTCAGATAAGAACTCTTGAAAATTCTTTGAGTAGGTGAGATTGCTAACCATGCAAATGTGTTTGCTGTGTGATATGCCCCTTGAATTTCATTCTATAAACCCACACTGGAAGAGAATAATCAACACATAAAATATGTCCTTAACCCTCTACCAGCACTCCATAGTATGCTGTGTCTACTTGCACATACACATCACTCATGCACACATATGCAAGTACACGATGAACAAAGATATCAGAAAGTTTAAGCTAAACTATCCATTATGAGGTATTAACAGACTTTTGATACAGACAATAATATAATTTACTATCCCACTTGTAATCACTTTGTGATAATTCATAAGATTCTCACCATTGAACTTCATAACAGTTTTATATCTTAAGTCTAACATTAAATTTTCAATTCAGAACAAGATTTCATTTTTTAATATATAAGTTTTACCTAATAAAATAATATTCAACTATTTTTTTATAGAACTTCTGTTTAACCCATACTATTACAAAATCTAATTTATTTTCTAGCACATTTGTACATTAGGAAACTTCCTTGGACTTTATAGTAGGCAGTTATTATACTAACCAAATGGAAACAACCATATGGTTTTGAGTGTGCACTATTTATGTTTACAGGGATAAATTTATCTTTTCTAAGTAGCTAAACATTTCAAAAGTTGGTGCATTGTTTTGGAGGAACTCGTGCTATTTGTTTGCATGTTTCAAACAACAATCTATGCCATATTTGGAAGTACCTAGGTACCTGCTTGACCCTGCCAGGCTTGTGGATCATTGTTTTACAATGCAGTTAAATACTTTGTTTGAAGGGTGAAATTTCCCTCAGAAGAAAACAGAACATCCTCAAGATCCTTCCACGCATTAACCTATAACATAATGTCTGGAGCATGGGCTACCACAATTTTTCTCTACACAAAGACATCTTTATTTCTTTTAAATATTTTATTAGCATCACCAAGTCCCATAATCTTCATTTATTTAATGGGATACGAAATATTTGGCCTGAAAGATCAACAATAAAACATATAAAAGTAAATGTCTCATGCAATTCTGGAAAAATTAATAACCACAATATCAAGCAATGCCACAACATTTTTTCTAAGCAAATTAAGGTATACACATTGAAGGAACATTTTCGTTTACTAATAAGAATTTTTTTCTAGGAAAATTATCATCAGTGGTTTTTCAGCTTCGACACAAATGGATATACAAATTAAGAGACTGCACAATGACATTCAGGATGACAACTTTTGCACTTTTCTGACATATGGGAGAATACATAAATAATTGATTTATATAACTTGACATAAATCATTTAACATGAGATCATTTACTTCCATCTATTTAGTTACAAATCTCATTCATTGTTATGGTTGAATGCTGATCCACTTTTGTGTATATTCCATAAAATGATTATGTATTCATTTGCTGTTGAGGATGAATACCCAGACTGGTTCCATATGTCAATGACAGTGTTTGCTTCAGCAAGCAGGGGAATCCCACTCATACCGTGCATGTGCTCCCTCAAGTCCTTTTATGATAGTCCTCAGACATTAGATATTCAAGTGAACACCAAGCAGTTCTATTCTCAGGATTTTTGTAAGAGGCTTCACACAGTTCCTTATACTAACTATATTATTTTTTATTACCATCACCGTGTGTATTTTCTTTTATTTCCACATCCTTCACAGCATTTCATTAATTATTTATTTGCTTATTTAATTATAATAGTCATTTCAATGGGGTATTTCAGTACAGTTTTGTTTTCTATTCTCTGATTCATTATACTGCACCTTTTCATGTATTTGTTAGACATTTGTACTATTTCTTAAAAGAGAATAAAGAAAAGAATGTTCCTTTAGGAAGATACAAAATTGATACACTCATCCTGACTAACCTAAAGAAAGATAACCCCAAATCTTGTAAAACTGTGGATGAAAAGAGGGCATTATAACAGGTAACAATGAAATTTACAGATTTCTCAGGGAGTATGAGGAAACTTTATCCTAATAAAGTTACATATTTCTACTGACATATGAATGACTAAAATCATGTTATCAGAGTACAAATGTTGTAATACCTCATCTTAGTAATCAAGAACTCCCTGCCAGTTCCTATGAGGTTCACTGTACTGAGCCATGTGTGGCATTATTCAGTATGCTAGCACAATAGAATTTCAACAGAGTCCCTGATGTAGAAATGCAGAGCAACCCAAATTCAGACAGTTATTTTCTAATCAAGATAATGTTAAGCTTTCACAACCTGGGTGATGTCTGAGTCACCAAGAGCATTCTTTAAAAAAGTTAGTCAGTTACACAAATTTAGCTTTAAAAGGTAATATCATAATTCGTCTTGCAGTATAGGCATCATTTCACAATTTGTATCCTAAATAATGAGTATGATTTCCCGTACATTATCATCTCTTTGACTAGCTCTGAGATTCACTGGTATCAGTCATCTTTATATATATAATACTTCTATCTTATTGCATTCATCAATCATTACATTTGCCATGCATATAAAGATGGGAAGGTTACAGCCTGTTTAGTAGCTGGAGCCTTTGTGGATGAAGTCATATCATAGAGGGAGTTCTTTGAGATTGGGTAACCTCATCCTACTTCCGCTAATAAGCTGTTTTACAGTTGCATCCTGTTCACTCTATCTGCTTCTGTAAGTATATACATGAAATAACATTCTCTAGCTTTTTCTACCTCTCCTGCCTTCTTTGCTCTAATTGACTATTTCTCCCCTCTAGAACAATAAACAAAATAAATATATTTTTTCTGCCTCAAGATGTTTATGAATAATGTCTCACAACAACAGAAAGAGTATATACGAATATATAATATGTATTTACATATCTATCTCTCTGTCATCTATCTATCTAATATCTATCTATCTGTAATGAATATTTTCCACAAGACTTAGTTACGTTCTACATGTAAAAGAAACATGAAGGATTTGTCCTTCTGTCTTCTTCTGCTTCTCTTTTTAATATATAAATCTGCGAAGTTTAAGAAACATTAGTTGAGTTTGCAAAATCTTACCTGGACTACAAAATTTACATCTTGGAAAGGAGACTGACTTTGGTGCCCAGGTGATGATGCTGGGATATCTGCATCCTTCATCAAGTTTCATCTCATTTTCTAGACCAGATTTCACAGTTATTATTGTCCTAGTGCTGAATTCCAGTGTTTTGTACTAATTTAGCTCCATATTCAGTAGAATGATGGTGGTGACCTATCTCTACTTTGGAGAAATAAAAAAGAATTCTGTGTGTCTCTCTATTCAACCATATTGCCAATCTGCAATTTGTATTGTTACCTTGTAATTATGCATTTATGTAATTAGTCTGCTATGTTTAACTATAAATGCTTATCTTTTAAATTCTAGTTGTTTCAAATATCCAGTAAATAAGTGAGTTGTAAATTTCTATGGAAAAACTTCATTAAATGAAGTGGCTTCAAACAAATTTAGTCTTTATATTCACTACCTTACCTGTAGCCATGTTGAACTGAAGTTCAGCAGAAATGAGGCAGAGAATTGTATCTGTGTTACAAATTTCACAATACAAAATGAGTGAACTTCCCAATTATGGAAAGCTATATAATACCAACTTTCTTGGGATATTTTTAGTTTCTTTTAAAGATGTTTTTAGTCAGCCATTAATTCTTTCTTATCATGCTTACTACTATCAGGACTTTTAAAATCTGTTCTTAATGAACAACTGGATTTTACCCATCTCAAAACAAGAATGCAATCATGCAGAATCTAATACTTACTACACTTTGCTGTAACCTGTCTATCTCATGTATTTCCAAATATATTTTGAAATATCCTGCTTGCTTTCTTTTTTCTGATACTATAAGCATTTTATGAAACAGGTACTAGTTGGAAACATGGAATTTTGAGAAACCTAAATTCCTGCATTTCTTGTCATGTTCACTCACATTTGCTCTAGAATAAGCTCTTATTCTTATGAAGGAAGAACTGTGTTTTGACATGGACACCTGTTGTGTTACACATGTCATTGGGAGATGTCACACAGCCATCTATCCACTCCAGATAGTAACTAAACTAAAGTAACAATTACATCAGGTCCAAATTAATTGGATTAGAGATGAGCATTACTCATACAATCAGGGATGACTGAAAAGCAGCTACATCACTGGAAAGGCTCCTTCAACATGTGTGGAGATTCATGAAAGATGTGACTGATAAAGTTCTACTGTACAACTTACTTCAGGAGAGCTTCCTTCAGGCTTCATTATTTGCTTGGCACAGGCATCTCCACAACAGCAGTTACTTATTGGGTTTCCTCCTTGGAAAATATCCTACCTCTTGAATTGTGTTAAGATGAGGAATCTCTTGATCCAAAAGATCTATTTACTTGCTGAGTGGACCTCCAGGATGAGATATTTCAAATTGCTACACACCATTCTCCCTAGCTTAGGGGCAAAGCCTAAAATGGCATTAAGTTATTTTTCATATAATTTTATATTTATTTTTATATCATTTTATATTAATTTTATATCACACAACACTGTCTTTCAACATTTGCTGCAGAACAAGCCCAAGTGATTCTGTTGATTTCATTACACTATGATAGCAAAGTGATAATTTTCCAGGTCATTTCTGCTTTCACATTTATATTTTAAAATAATACATATTTATTTTCTACAATTTACAGTGAGAAACAAAGATTGCTACACTTCATAGCAGTTTTTAATTCTATCATCATTTTAATACCAATAGTATTTATTTCTTTCATAGGATTATAAAATTTTAAAGATGATTATACTTCAAAGGCAATGGAACTAATATATGGGTGAAATGGTCACTGCCTTATGGCAGGATCAATAATAAATACTGTCAGGGCAGGACATGAACATTACAACTCAGAAAAATTAATCCTGAGGTAGCAACAGGTAGTAGTACTATGTACTGATTCATTGTCTGGAAGTAGAATGTGCAGGAACAGATGGTTCAGAGGAAATTTATAAAACACCACAGACATAAGGAAGATAAAAAACTATATTTTCATTACTAAATAGAACATTTTAATTACTCTTTCAGATTTCTTAATCCTCATTCAAGCAAGAAGATTCCTATAGTCTATTTAAAGATAATCAAAACAATGAAAGCATAGCAAAAAAAAAATCTGGTCTTTTATTTACTAAGTTTTTCCATTATTCCTTCAAAGTCTTCTTTTTGAGAAGCAATATTTATAGGAATTAACAGTAAAGGATCCAATGTGAATCTTGCTTGGGACTGTTGAGAATACCATTTCTATCATAAATTAGGCATACCTCTAGCTCTTTATACATTCCTATTTGGATGTGTTATATTATATACCTTGATAGACACCTATGTATTGTGACATGCTGAAAAACTAAATGAATCATTCCAATTCTGCATCACATTTGTAGTTCTTAAGACGGAAAACATCTAATTGTATTTACTATGTAAAAATATGACTTCACAAAATAATATCACAAATTTAACTTGCTGACTATTTTTGCCTTTGACTTAGTCCCATATTTGGTAAAGGCCTGATTATAAGACATGACAGTGTTTTTGAGATATCTTAGTGGTGTTTTATATTTGTTATACATGTTATCAGTTGTTTCCATCATTGAAATATTTCATGATACTTTGTCCAATTTATGAACAATCATCTCTCATCATCTATGTATGCTGTAATTTTTGTGTCTACATATATTTAAATGAAGAACTGAAGAATGAATACACATGACATAAAATAATTTGTGAATAAATTCAGTTCTGTTCACCACATTTATGAGTACTTGAATGTTACACTTATTTGTAAAGATAGGAAAATGTCATTTCAATTATGCTTAGATATATGTTTTTAAATATACATTTGGCTATTTTTACTTACTAAAATCTTTCCAAAACTCTGTTGATTATTTTCAATTGAAAATACTTTTCCATTACTAAAAATTTTATTCTGTAGTGTTTAATAGTGTTTACTTTTATTTTTTGAATAATGTTTATTATAACCTAGTTTAATCCCACATCATTCATGATCTAATTAGACATGGGATGATTGAATATGTGTAACTGATAATTTCAACTGTGACGTAGGGAAAGATTTTAGCTTAGTCTCTCATTTAGATCTGGTTGGACTGAAATCAACATGTTCATAATGTACTTCCTTAGCTTGATTTTTAACTAAAAAAATTTACCTAAGTTTTGATTAGGGCAGAATTATTTCCTTGTAGTAATTTACCTAACTGTTATCTTTATATTTTTATTTATTTATTTATATTTTTAATTATTAGTCTTTGTCACTTTCATAAATAAATACAGTGAATCTCTGTGTTTTTACCCTGTCTATTCCTATTCATCTTTCTTGTTTACTTCATCTCTTTTTTCTGGCCAGATTCACTCCTACTTTGTTTTTTTTTTAGTCCCATAGGTAACCTACTGAGTTTCATTTGGAATGTTGCCTGAGTACCTGTTGGGATATGGATGAACTATGATAGTGTAAATTGCTATTTAAAGCATTTTCAGAAAAATTAAAAAATTTCAGTATATAGCCAGGCATATGCTGCTTGAGCACAGTATTCATATCCAAATGTAATATTTGAGGGAAATGATTTGATTTTAGAGAAAAAAACTCCATGGAATCTGTCCTGCTTAGTTTCCTTTCCATGACGTCTGAGAGCGTTTAAATGTTTCACAATATTGTTTTGTTTTGTTTTGTTTTTAATTTATTCAATTGTGCGTGCGTGTGTGTGTGTGTGTGTGTGTGTGTGTGTGTTTGTGTGTGTAGAACCACGGACGAATTCGGGAACCACCATGGACGGCTCCACCTCCTCCTTGTTTACTCTGCCCCGGGATTCACAGGCTCCACCCTACCAAGACCAGAAATGCAGGCCGTCCCCGCTTCTGCCCGGCATCTACACATGGGGTCTAGGATTCGAACTCAGAACCTTCTGCCTGCAAGGCAGAGGCTTAACCCCTAGAAGCTACCTTTCTAGCCCCACAATATTGTTTTTAAAAATCTTTCAGAAAACTTTAAATTATATGAATTTAAAGTTTCAGTGCTATTAGGGAAATTACAATTCTTCACAATCAATACATTTCATTTCAAAGATTCAGACTCTTTGAGAAGTCACGTCTAAATGGTGATTAATTTAGAAAGAAGCTTTACATGAGTTTTAACAGTCTGAATCCTGTCCTGCTATGCTATTTTGGTAGAGAATATACATGCAAAGTGCTGAGTTTTAGAGGGAAGTATATGTGGAATACAGGATGAAGCAGAGGAGGCAGTTAGAACAAACAACATTCCAGGAGTTTGACTCTGGGTTTCCATCCTTCTCTACTGTGAGAAAACACATTTCATTTGCCTTAAACACCTACCATATTGTATGATATTGTATGATAGTTATGCAGAAGCTATACAAGCATTCAGAAACAGAACATAGCAGATTGATAAGATTGTGCTATTGTGGCTAGAGAGGTGGCTCAGGGGTTAAGCCTCCGCCTTGCAGGCAGAAGGTCCTGAGTTCGGATCCCAGATCCCACGTATAGACGCCAGGCGGAAGCGGGGGCGGCCTGTGCTTCTGGTCCTGGTAGGGCGGAGCCTGTGAATCCCGGGGCAGAAGGAGGTGGAGGAGTCCATGGTGGTTCGCGAATTCGTCCGTGGTTCTACACATACACAGACACACACACAAGCGCACATACACACGCACATGCACACAGTTGAATAAATAATAAAAAAAATTAAAAAAGATTGTGCTATTGTTCATATCTTTTTTCTCAATACTAAGGGAGTTGTAGTCCTAAAAGAAATCATCTCACCAACAATTCTGAATTATTGAGCTGTCTTTCACTAGAAATGCTTGATAATTGCTGCTTGAATATGTGTATGTACATATGATCAGAAAAAATTAGTGTTATGATTTTGAACAGACCTTTAAAACAAGTCTTAACATTAACTTGCCAAGTTTTTATCTTTCCTCTTTCAATTCCTGTAGTGTGCGAGGAAGAAAAATCACTAAATAAATGGAAATTTCTCAATATATTAGTGAATTTTCCCTGCTGTTTTGATAAATTTTGAGAAAGGATTTATCTTAGCTCACATTATCAAGGGCACAGACTGTCATGGAGATTGAGGTGACCTGGCAACAGGCGCTGGAGGCACCTGAGCAAACTGTTTCCACAGTCCCAAAGGAGAGAAGGATGAAAGATTGTGTTCAGTGATCTTCCTCCTTTAAATTTAGACCAGGACCTAAGCCCAGAAAAAGGTTCCACTCACTTTTAGGATGACTCTTCTCACCTCAATTAACCTAATAAGAACAATCCTCATAGGCATAGCTAGAGTCTTGTGTCCCAAGTGATCCAGGGTTTTTTCAATTTGATAATCATTATTAAGCTTTTCATTGGACATTAATAGAATGAGTATAATGTAATTATGTAATTGAAATGATCATTCTTCATAATAGAGAAAAATTGATTTTTTTCTTTCATAACTAAGCTGCCAAGTTCTGGAAGGTTAAGGCTGAAGTTAACGAAGATACCTGAGATGTTAATGTTTATGTAATGGTTAAGACTGGAAGTATACTGATGACTTCTTTTTTTTCTTTTTTTTTTAATTTTTTTAAAGCATTTTAATTTTTTTTTTATTATTATTATTTATTCAACTGTGTACGTGTGTGTGTATGTGCTCGCTCGCACGTGTGTGTATGTGTGTGTCTGTGTCTGTGTCTGTGTATGTGTAGAACCACGGACGAATTCGCGAACCACCATGGACGCCTCCACCTCCTTCTGCCCCAGGATTCACAGGCTCCGCCCTACCAGGACTAGAAGTGCAGGCCGCCCCCGCTTCCGCCTGGCGTCTATACGTGGGATCTGGGATCCGAACTCGGGACCTTCCGCCTGCAAAGCGAAGGCTTAACCCCTGAGCCACCTCTCCAGCCCCTCTTTTTTTTTTTTTACTTGTTGCAGAAAGACTGTTGAGTCGAAAAGGAATAGTTTAAGAGACAACTAGGAATACATTAAGCTAAACTAGATTAAGTTGTGTTAATTATTTTCAAAAGTTAATGACAGACGCAGCAGTATAATTTGGGGTGACACCAAGTGATTCTTATTTTCTTGAGCCTTAGAACTGTGAAAAAGAGTGTGAGAAAATGTCAAACCAACTCTTCTGTAGAAATTTTGGGAAATAATACATTTCCCTGGGCCACTGTAGGTGTAAAGCATTGCAAATGCCAGGTCTTCCAAGAAGAGAAGATTCTCCAAGTCCCCAGGGAAGAAGATGGGCTATAAAATGGAGCTTTCTTGCCAAAAAGTGTTGGATTTGATTTCTGCAGCTTTATTCTGAACAAAAACAAATTGTAGGCAGTAACCTAGGTCTCCAAGCAACACACACACATGAGAATGCAAGATTGAATTCCACAAAACCTTACAATTAAATGCTCCAAATGCCTGTGTTCTTATTCAGTATGAAAGGTACAAAGGAAAACAAATGAGCAGGAACTACATATTGTATTCTTTCTTTTTCTGCAATTGGATGACCCTACTGTGTGCCAAGTGCTCTCACAGAAGGGAAATTATACAAAAGGATGCAGCAGAAACTTTTGCACAAATGGAGTAATAGATTAGAAGAAGAAACAGTTTTCTTTATTTAAAAATCCAAAAGATATTTAAACTTTAATTGATGAAGTAACTATGTATAAGATAAATTATTTATTTTTAATAATGATAGAAAAATGCAAGAAAGGGGATGGAGAGGTGGTTCAGAGGTTAAGCCTCTGCCTTGCAGGCGGAAGGTCCTGAGTTTGGATCCTAGACCCCACGTATAGATGCCGGGCGGAAGCGGGGGTGGCCTGCGTTTCTGGTCCTGGTAGGGCAGAGCTGTGAATCCGGGGCGGAGTGAACAAGGAGGAGGTAGAGGTGGTCCATGGTGGTTCCCGAATTCACCGTGGTTCTACACACACACACACACACACACACACACACATACATACATACATACACACACATGCACGCATGCACAATTGAATAAATAAAAAATTTAAAAAAAGAAAATGCAAGAAAAATTAATTGGCACTTGTATTGTAGTTTAATAAGTACCAACAATTGAAACATTGATAAGTAGGTTTAGTGATCATAAATGTGTTAGAAAACTGCAAAACCACTGACTTTACCTTGATATCAGGCCCCAGAAATTTAGCTTTCTTCAGTTTACATGAATGGGTGAAGAAGTGCCAGGTGAGTAATATTTAGATTTTATTCCATGAACAAGAATTCAGACTGAAGTTGCTTGTTTTGCTCAAAGAGGTATTCCATTCCATATATAGAACAGAATTTAGAAATGCGGGTTTTCTCAAGTAATCAAGTGGAAAGTAGAGATCTGAATTATGAAAATCAACATTAAATCCTTAGTGAAATAGTTGGCTTTGGAATTCTTATAAGAGTCAGAATATAATTGTTTCTAATGACATCCATTTCCCGGCAAATTCCAGTAATTCATCGTTTTTGATGGCTGAGTAGTACTCCATTGTAAGGTTGTACCACAATTTCCTTATCCACTAGTCAACTGTTGGACATTTGGGCTGATTCCATGACTTTGCTATTGTAAACAGTGCTGCTATGAACATGGTCGTGCTTGTGCTATCGAGGTGAACCTCTGCTGTATGGGGGGTTATTCCCAGAAGTGGAATAGCAGGGTCATATGGCATTTCAATCTTTAATTTCTTTAAGAATCTCCAGATGGATCGCCAGAGTGGCTGTATGAGCCTGCATTCCCACCAGCAATGTAGGAGAGTTCCCCTCTCTCCACATCCTCTCCAACATTTGCTGTTGTTTGTATTGTGGATTTTTGCCATCCTGACCTGGGTGAGATGATATCTCAGGGAAGTTTTGATTTGCATTTTCCTGATGGCTAAAGAAGTGGAGCATTTTTTCAGATATCTGTTAGACATTTTAATTTCATTCCTGGTAAAGTTTCTTTTAAGTTCCAGGGCCCATTTTTTAACTGGGCCATTGATTTCCTTGGTGTTTAGTTTTCTATGTTCTTTGTGCAATCTGGACAGCAGAGTTCTATCAGATGTGTGGTTAGTGAAGATTTTCTCCCATTCTGTGGGTTGCCTTTGAACTAGGGTTACAATCTCTTTATCTGAACAGAAGCTCTTTAATTTCACAAGATCCCAACTGTTAAGAATTGGTAGCAGTGACTGTGCCATTGGATGTCTGTTTAGGAACTCTTGGTCTAGCCCAATCAGCTCGGGGGAGTTCCCTATCATTTCAACTATGGTTTTTATAGTCTCTGGCCTTATATCAAGGTCCTTGATCCATTTGGAATTAAGTCTTGCACATGGTGACAAGTACAGGTCCAGCTTTAATCTTCTGCATGTGGAGATCCAGTTTTGCCAGCACCATTTATTGAAGATACAGTTCTTTTTCCATTGGATTTTTTGGGCTCCTTCGTCAAAGACCAAATGGCTGTAACTTTGTGGGCTTATATCTGGGTCTTCAATCCTTATCCATTGATCTGTGTGTCTATTTTGGAGCCAGTACCAGGCTGACTTTATAACTATGGATTTGTAGTATAGACTTAGGTTTGGTATGGCAAAATTATATTAAGTGAAGTATCCCAGACCCAGAAAATTAAGCACCATATGTACTCCCTAATAGGTGGCTCCTAGTACCAAACCCACTCAGGCCACCTAGAGACAGTAATTGCAAGGACTATGAACAGGAGGGATGGGGTAGGAGTGCCACACCAGAAACAAGGAGAGAAGGGACCATGTTACAGCAGGGAAAATAGGCCTCCATCAAGGACCCAAATAAGTAATGAGACATCTGATTAAGTTCACAGACTTTTGTTCCTGATCATTTACTACTGAGGGGGTATGATCTCACCAGAAGAGGAGGGCATATAGTCTGGCAGATTAAAAGTAACCATTTTGCAAATGGGTGATAGACCCCTCCCTCACTGTGGTTTCCCACTTTTATTACATCTACCTTTGAATGTGCTTTTATCACAGGACTCTAGTTTCACAGCTTTTTGTCTCTGGCCAGGGGATAACATACAATGCCCATCAGAATGGAGTGAAGGGCATTGCAGGAGCAGCAAAACTGCAAAAGAAAATCAACAAACCACAATCCAGAACTTCAGAGACTCTATATCAACCACCTAGAACTAGGCCAGCTTAATCTCTCCCCATCTTGAAGCTCAGGGAAATTTGTGTAAGAGGGGGCAGTAAGAGTGTAAGAGCAAAAGGATGGGAGGAGCAATGATATGTAAGATATTCCACACTAGTTAGGGCTGAAGCAATCATAATTGGACTTTGCATGCCCTGTGCATTGTCTAACACACTGTTGACCTCACAAAGTCTAGCATCTGCTAAAGGCACCAAGATCCTTGGAGGCAAAGGATTGGCAGCCACAGCAGTGTTCCTATACCTAAGGGGACCACGGGAAAGGGTTCAGGGAAAGGCCACTGGGTCCTTGTACGTCCTTGGAGAGGAGGGCCCAGAGGAAAATCAGGCATGCACAAGAAAGGACTCTCTGGGAATTGGGGCGGGAGGCACTGGGGAATGGGGAGGGAGGGGGTGGGGAGGGAGAGCAGGGGGTATGGGGGGAGGAGGAGGGAAAAGAAAAAAAAAGAGTCCAAATAAGTTGAAAGAGAATAATGAGTATAGGTTGAGAAGGGAAGTTTAGGGTGAAGATTTCAGAGGAGGAGTAATAGGATAAAAAATGCTTAGGGTCAGGAAGGGACAATGGGATAAAATACTGAGGGTGGATGAGGGAATGTACTGTTGGAGGAGTCAAGGAATGATGCAACTAGATAGGAATCTCCTATGATGATAATATATCAACATTTTATTTTTTTAAAGAAATAAGAATGGAATTTCCCTGTACAGAGGAATACAGAGAAAGGACGACAAAACAAAACAAAAAATACCCAAGACTGCACCACCTAGAATCCTGAGGCCATTATACAATGATAGAAGTAATAGATATTTTTCTTTATAAGTTATTTTTCAGAGAGTTGTCATAGGCCTTCTAAACAATATAGACTTTTGCCATCATTCTTGGTTGCCCTCCAGAAACTGATAGTAACACAATATTATTGAAGATACAACACACATGGATCCCAGGAAATGAACAAAAACACTAGCTGAACTGCTCTGAAGCTTCCACATCACTTGGTAGCTTTCATAGTATCAGAGTGTTATAGAACTTACCAAGGGAAAGAAATTCTCATCAATCTGCTAAATCTGCAAGTTGAAATAAAAATTACCAGGCAACAGGTGACCATAAGTGTAATAGTGGCATGAATATCAATGTGACAACCAATAGAATTCTGACTGGATTTAAGTTCAGCTTGTCAAAATTGAACACATTACTGTTACGCTAAGCTTGAGCAAGAAAGGGAAAGTCACAGGTCTTAGTGTCAGAGTCAGCCATGACTTTGGGACACATGGAAAGTGTAACTAGATTCATAAGCATTTGGAAACAATAATTTTACTATTTTGAATTGTGAATTCTTACATAATTTCAAAAATTATGTGGAAAATAAAATTTTTGAAATTTTCATTTATTTTATTGGCATATGAATATTTCCTTCTTCTATTAATATTACAGATATTGTCCATAGACAATAATTCCATATCCTCAGCTATTTGGCATCATATACAGATGTTTTCTCCTACTTTTATCATCCAAGGAAAATAGGTAATTCATTAGCCTGTGTGAATCATCATTCACTACTATGTATGAGAGTCAAGTTATGTTTATGAAATTTTTTTCTGCCAGCCTTACATTTGATCCACATAATGGAATACATAAAATGTTTTTTTTCCATTTTACTCAGAGAGCTTATGTGATAAAAGTTTATTTTTCCTCACTAACCTCTATGTAAGAAACATATGCAAATATAAGTGAACTTGAGTTCATCTGAATTACTACACTTGACTTGCTGACTTTCTGTTACATGTTTTCACTATGAGTTTCACACTTCTTAAATGGATGCTTTCACAAAAATTTAGCTGTTGCAGTTGCTAGCACTTTGTTCATACCTATTAAGTCTTCTACACAGTCCCATTTCATCTGACTCTTTTTAAATAGTTGAAATCAAAGTTCTTAATAGACTAGAAAACCAATATCTTGGTATTTTAGTGTATGTTAAATATAAACTTTGAAATGATAAAGATTTAATCTATTAACAATGTAATAAACTGGAGAATTTAAAATTAGGAAGTTTTCATGATATTGTTTTAGTTGTGTAACAACTAGAAAAGAAAGCTCAAAAATAGCTAAATACATATTAGCAAAGTGCATACACTACAAACCCACACATATATATTCAGGCACACTCAGAACTGTAGTATGTATATAAATAAAAACAAATAGACATGAATAACATTAAAACCACTAATGAATATTTGTAATATCACATATGAACAACCTACTATTACTGGATCATGGCCAGAGAATACTTATGTTTGTAATCACACCAGTTATTTAAAAGTAAATATATATCTGCAGATGGAAATTTGGCTTAGCAGGGGGAGGTAACTGTTGAAGACTGGCAACACAAGTGTGATTCCCCAGAAGTAACATGAGAGAAAGAGAGAACTGACTCTCCTGATTCTTAAATTTATTGCGCATCTTTACCCCTTTTCATTTTCCTCTCTTCTCTGCCACACCTATTTCTTCCCTGCAAACTATTCCCTATTTTTGGCTTTTGTATTAATATGTGTCATATTGTGTTTAGCCAAGGTTGTCAGTGTGGTTTACAACTGTTCTTTTGTGTCTCGTGGCTCACAAATTAGATCTGATAGAATTCTTTTTTCAGTTTTTGCTGTTAGATGAGATTTTTTTTAAATGTTGCTGGTTTCAAGTCCTAGTTTATTACAACACTCCCAGTGAATGACTGTCAGATGCATTACCATCTGCATTTTTAACATCTTTGACTTGGATAATCATCATGTATTTCTTAGTAGCTGGGGCAACTTACCCTGCTCTGTTAAGGAAGGGGAACAGGTGTCTCTGTCTCGTTGTGTCTCAGGAGAACTCTTTTGCTAGACTACTTACTTATTCTTATTGCCCTAAGAAAATGCAACAAACAAAATATCCATATTATATAATGACCTGGGACATTGTCTATATGGAGATAAAGGCAAAATTCTCAGAAATAGCTTATAATTACCATGAGTACTTTCACCTAAGGAACTGCTTTAGTGAAGAGGGATCAGATCACTCTCCAAACAATAGAATTTAATGTTTGATTACTACAATAAATCCTTAAAATAACACAGAATGGCTTCTTAAACTAGGCATTGTGATATATACCTACAACACTAGCACTCAGTATGTAGAAGAAGAATGAAAAATTAAAAATTCAAAGCTACCACTAGATGTATGACACATTCAAGAACAGCTTGGGCTACATAAGCGTCTTCTTAAAATGTTACAACAGCAAAAAAAATCATCTCTACAGCAATTATTAATACATAGAAATAAACCATGATTAAAATTTTGAACATTTAGCCCAATAATCTTGACTTATATCATTTGTTAAAAGCAAACACTGACGTAGTTTACTCTTTCAGAAAGTAAGGAGCTTCTACTTTTTCATTATTACATATATCAAAAGCATAACTTCCAAATTTAAGGATAAGAAATATATCTGTATCCACCCACATATATTGTTAATAATATTCTAAGGACACCAACTCCTAATATTTGTGTAATCTTGTATAAATATAACTTATATAAATTATTTTATATGTCAAAAATAAAAGTTATTTCTCTTTGTTTTCAAGATAAAATAATGAACAAATGTTACAGAAGAGAAATGTTTGGGTTTTGCAAAACACTCATAAATGTTCATATTTATATCAGTTAAATGGAGCATACATATGACTTTTATTTGACCTAAGTTTACACTCTAATAAACACATATTATCTGTTATAAAATTCATCTGCAGCAAAAATAACCTGAATGACAGCCAGCTTCAGCTACTGTTTCTTAAAAAAGTTAAAAAAACTTCTTGAAAACTTTAAACCTGAAGGATGTAGTAAGTTTAAATTAAATGATAAATATTCATTAAACCAAATCATTTCCAAATAAGATAAACTACTGAAGCATTAATTGGAGAATATAAGCTTAAATTTATCTATTTTTGGCTTTAGATTTCATAGGACCTAAAATATTTGAGTTTGCTAGCAAACATATCACTTTAGAAAAGTATACCACTAAAAAATATCTTTTAAACATTCTGAAATGATGCATTTCTATTTTTTAACTGAAGTTTAACATCACCATGGCTGAAGAATTGTAATGAATATAGGACCTTAATGTTGCTAGATAGAGATGAAAGTAAAAGACTGTTGTAAGATAAATTTGAAGGAACATCGAAACACACATACATGAAATTTTACAAATGTAAGCACATAGCATATTGTACACTGACTATATTATCAAATTATGTTTTTGGCCTGGGTAAATTATTGCCCATGTTGATTGGCACATTGTTACAAATTAGTACTGATATAAACTCTGTTTTCTAAAACAATATTGCTTTATGTGGTTTTCATGATATCATATCATGAATAATCATTAATAAATACAACTATTTTATTAAGTGGCAATACATTCATAAGTAAGAGGGAATAAGCATAGATCCATCCCTTTTATTGTGGACATGTTATCATGACCAAATCAAGAATTTTGCAGTTATATCTCGACAGCTTTGCCTCATGTTAAAAATCCTCCTGTATAGAACAATATTCCGGATTCTCAGTTACTCTTTCTGTAGCTAGGGTACTTCCTTACTACAGGCTCACCTACAAGCATTCTATTAACAGGAGAGGTAGGCTGGCATGAAAAGAAGATTGGCAGAAATATCTTTAGTAAGCTGTATGTACAATTAAGAATGAAATGAGGGCTGGAGAGATGGCTCAGGGATTAAGACTGCCTCACAAACAGAAAGTCCTGAGTTTGGATCCCAGGTTCTCCCCTAAAAAACACCAGGTGGAAATGGTGTTGGCCAGCACTTGTGACCCTGGTGGGTGGGTCCTCGGAATACCAGAATGGGAAGCAAAAAGGAGGTAGAAGCAATATAAGATGATACCCAAAGTCAATCTTGGTTTTCCACAGGGACATACAGTGTCCTCTGAACACACACACACACACACACACACACACACGTTAAATAAAATCTGCAAGCTGAATCCAGTTAGTTGCTATCCACCCCTGCTCTAAGTTTTACTTGGTTGATTTACTTGGTTGATTTACTTGGTTTTCTAATATGTTTCTGTTTAAACTATGTGTTTTCCTCACATTCTCCTAGAAGACAAAAACTGAAGAGGATCCCAGAAACAGAAACAATTTATTAAAGGAAAAACTGTACTAGAATGTCCCTTTAAACTTAATTTTGTGCAAATTTATTGATTGATTGATATTGATTATTTTTTTTCCACTCATACAAACTTGATAGGTACCCCATTGCCCTCCCTCCCTCCACTACTGCCTGGATCCCCTTGCTCCATCCCTTCTTTTCCCCTCCCCCCCCTTCCTTTCTCCAGGTTCCCCCCTCCCCCATTCCTGGAGCATCCTTTAGTGTGCAAACTTCCCTCTGGGTCCTCCTCTCTAATGAGGTGTAAGGACTCAGTAGCATTGCCTAGAGCTCTTTTTTGTGTTCCCCTTTAGTATAGGAACGCTATTGTGGCTATTAATCCCTTGCCTCTAAGGATCTTAGAGCCTGTGCTCCATATGAGACTTTTGGGTGTCAATGACATGTTAGTCATTGCCAGGTCATGCAAAGTCCTATTATAATTACTTCGGCCCTAACGTGTGTGGAGTATCTTGCATATCGTTGCTCCTACCCATCTTTAGGCTCTAATAATCTTACTGCCCCCTCTTCTGCAAATTTCCCTGAGCTTTGGGATGGGGAGAGATCAGGCTGGCCTGGTTCCTGGTGATTAATGTAGGGTCTCTGATGTTCTGAATTATGGTTTGTTATTCTTTTTTTCTTCTTCTTCCAGTTTTGCAGTTCCTGCACTGCCCTTGGCTCCATCCTGATGGGTATTGGATGTCACTTCCTGGGACGCAGTGTGTCCTCGCTGGACTGCTCGCGACCTGGGCGAGCAAGCGGAAAGGGCTTGTGCAAATTTATTATGTGGACCCAAAATACTTACTTGATATAATTTATAGTGTATAATTGCATAGTATCTGTTCCAAAGATTTTGTGCTTATGTGAAATAAGCTTGCATTAAGTGACGTATGTGAAATATGCTTGCATTAAATATTACTGGTATTACTATTTACAAAATGTAACATGAGATCAAGGAAAACATAGGTAAGAAAACTCAGTGAACATAAAATAAAATGGGAAGGTTGATGGCAAAATTTCTTGAGAAAGGACTTTATATCGTCAGTGTGTCAAAATTAGACTATATTAGTTATAAGATTTGTTTCCTACTTTTGTATTTAGCGAACATTTTTCTTTGATGTTATCATTGTCTTCATGTGTATATAGCCCTCTGCTTACTTTACTCATTGTTGGTGACCAAACAAGAATTAATTGATTTTCAATTTAAAGGTAACAAATTATATTGATTATTTGATTGCTTTTCTTGAGTACATAGGAATGGTTTTAGCTTTGGTAAAATACCTGAAATAATATTTCTGAATAATTGTGACTTATTTTTGTTTTATGTTTTTTATTTGTTTTCTTTTCATGTTTCATACTGCATAATTTTATATTTTGGTAATTTTATGCTTTTATATAATACATTTTGAATCCATTCTTGCTGCCCTCTCTTAACTTTCTTCCACACCTTCCAATCTCCACTTTTACTTATGACCTTTTGATTACTCAGAATACTAAATACTTAAAGATTTCAAGATTTTTATCACTTGAAAACATTTTACATTTGCCTCTGTAAAAGTTTTAAAGTTTCACTATGGTTAAGTTGACAAGTAGATATTGTTTCAGAGTATCTTGTGACTCTCTTTAATCAAATGTTTTGTTTTTTATCATAAATAAATTTCAAATATAAATTTTTTTTATTTAAAGTTTGGGTTTTTTTCAGAAAGCATTTGGAAGCCTTCACAAGAATTCTTCCATTTCACAAGAAACATTGTGAAGAATATTAAACTTAACTATTACAAGTTAACTATTGTTCACATCTGAATCCTTGTGTTAATGCAATGCTTTATTGAAAATTTTACAAAATATCTAGGACAAATTTCAAAAACTCACATGAAAACCAAGCTAGCACAAGTTCAAAACACATTTGATGTAATGCATTTGAACAGGTAAGAAATTTTATAAATATATTGCATAGCCATTTAAAACTTCTAATTCAAAATTACTAGGAAGAGATAAAACTAAATTGTAAGACCAACTAAACATTATAAATCTTTCTATTTTAATCAATTAATTAATTTGGCTTCTGTATATGTGTGGAGGGTCATTGTATGTCCATGTGGAGGACTATGGGTAAATTATGAAATCATTGCTTTTACCTCCTTTTTGCCATGACCTGGGATTTGCTAAGCTCCACCCACTGTTTTGACCTACATTTGTTATTTGGAACTTGGATTTGAACTCAGGCTCTTCATTTGTGAGGTACAGTGAGCCATCTTTCCCTAAGCCATCTTTCCAACCCATATTTTTTCATATTAAAAACTGATACTAGTTAAATGCTTTTATTTCTGTAATTTAATATTTTTTCTTTTTATGAAGATCCTCTTTGATTTTTCTCTTAATATTTTTATTGATTTTTTCCAATACTTTTAGGGCTTTGAGCATGTAGTTACATCATTTTCACTACTTATTACCGAATTGTAATCTTCAATTTTTCTCGCTTTAAAATTTCTCCTTTCCCATCTGTGTCATTTTGTGCATGTTCATGGCACACTAAGTTCCATTTTGGTTCCTGTTAATGACATATGTCTAAGAACTGTGGAGCAAGGACAATATGACAGTGGCCATATCACTGGGGAGAGTTTTTTTCTTTCTGACCCATCTAGAATTAAACTTCTTAGTCTCTGAGAGAGGTGTGGTGCTTCTTAGGAAATTTCCCCTTTCACGATGTAAACTATACAACATTAGGTAACTTACATGTCTATTGAAAATGTAGTTTCCTGGTTTTCTGTATATATGCTCTGGTTGTTTCTTCTGCACATTTAAACTTGTTTCAATATGCCTCACAATCATTTTCTTTTATAGTAACTTGTCACATTATGTATACTTGGTAAAAGTATTCAAATATGATTTTCATATTATTTATTATTAATATCTTTATAAAATGCAGTGCTGTGGTTTTTGACTAGCATTGCTATTCTTTCTTAGTGTCTGGCTACACTTTAAAAGCTATTAAAATTCAAGTTCACAGAATAATTGAATTGATTGATTTAACAGAATGTTTTCTTTTCTTTTTTGTTTCCAAAACTTTTATTTGATAGTGAAAACTAAAAAGACAAATTAAAATTACAAATCAGTGTTCTTATGTCTGTGGAGGTAAATGTTCTTTTCAAATACATGGACAGATCAAATATAATAGTATTTGGAAAGGCCAAATAGAATTTAGCTCACTAGTTCAATGTTGTCATTTTTAAAAATATCAGTGCATTAACAAAAAAAATTACTAAAAGGGTGCGAAAAAAGTATTTGGTAAATGTTTGATTTAAAAAACAAAGCTACCACAGATGGGAACGTCATTTGTGAGGTACAGTGAGCCATCTTTCCCTTTTTCTTCTAAAAGTGAGTCACATTGCTCTTAATAATGTGTGTAGCCAGATGTCATGCATGCATGCAGTCATAGCACTGGGGAGACTGAGGCAGGACAGAGACAAGTGGTTGGGGTACATGGGAGACTATAGCTCAATAACGTAATAATTTTAGTCGCTTTCTCCTCAATTACATGTCATACCACGGTGGAGATGTTGGTGAAAAGGCAAGAGAAAGAAATGAAAGGCATAACATTGCACAGGAAGACATGAAGCTCTCTTTCACTGACAGCATCTATGTAGAACATCCACAAGTTAGGACCTGAGACAAGGCCACCGATTAAGAGGTCAGTGTGCAGAAATAAAAGCAACTGGAATGATGATTTCACACACAACACCTCCTGAGTTGCAAAGGCTTAGGAATGAATGTAACAAAAGATGTACAGGGCCTCCACAATGAGGTAATTGAGCGAAATTAAAGGGTGCCTGATCAACTGTAGGGAGAACTCAGGATCACTAATGATGTCACCTGAGCAAGGTACATTATAAAGACTCCAGCAAAAATTCCAGCAGGCTTTTTTATTTTTTGCTAAAACTCACAGCCAATTCTAAAATTACATCCAGTATGTTGAATATATATCAACATTTTTCTGATCTCTGCTTCTGTATACCTTCATCGTTTTTACTCATTCTTCTGTAGAGTACAAGAATGTTAATACTAATAATTTAGTTTAATAAACTAATATACACACTAATAATAAATAATTTAGTTTCCAAAATTTGTTGCTGCTGTAAGCACATGTCCCAATTAGTGTAGGGGAGCAAGGGAATCTTTATATGAGTTTACAACTTAAGAGTGCAGTTTAGTATGACTATAGAATGAGGGAACTGGTTGCACTATATTCATTGTGAGAACAGAGGGGAGAGGACAATTGTTTCTTCCACCTTGCAAGCTTTTATAAGTCAACTAATTTTATCTTCATTTTATATACCTGGGTCTTCCCATACGAATTATACATTCAAAATCTTACAGCCTTTCTGAAACGTGCTGTTTATTTTTATTTAAAATAAATTATTTCTCCATTTTTTACTTTTACAAGCATACTGGGTATTCATCCCAGCTTCCCTCCTTCACCCCTCCAGCCCCTCCCTTCCCTTCACCATTCTCTTCCAATCGCTCCCATCCTTCTGCCTGTGTGTTTCTATGGACTCCAGGGTTCACTCTGACCTTTCTACACCTATAAGTCAAATTATCTCTCTTCAGGTGACCCCACTGATACGCTCATTTCCCTTATCTAATCCATCTGTAGACCCAAAGGTTTTGCTGTTTCTTAACAGGTTAACTGAAAGTATTAATTGTCAAGTGTGACTTTCATAACTGGAATTACTGATTAACCAAGAGCTAATATTTATTTCAGATTATTTTATCCAAGCTCTTGATTCACTGCAATATTTCTATTTCCACAAAAAAGTTACATTCAAAGAAGGAACAATTAAAACAAAGAGACCTTGTCATTAATGAAGAATAATCAATAGAAATGCATTGTCCTTAAATAACAGATTTTAACTTTTGCCTGCTGACTACTATGAAATTTTTTTTCCAAAAAAATCTAAAGTAAGAATTATTTATGCAAATTAATAATTATTGTTCATTTAGAGGAAAATAATATTTAAGTTCAATAAAACTTTTAAATTGAACCAGTATTTTCAATGAATTTAAAGAATCGATTTTAACAGTGTTTGGAATTTGCCATACCTAGATTTTTTTAAATAAATTCATTTATTTTTGTCTGCTCATACAAACTTAATAGGTACACCGGTCCCTTCCTTCCCTCCACCCCTCCTTGGACCTCCTTGTCACATCCCCCCCTTTCCCCTTTCTTAACCCCCTCCCTCCCTATGTCCCAGTGCCTCCTCCCCCCATCCCTGGAGCATCCTTCCTCTAGGTCCTCCTATCTGATGAGGTGTAAGGACTCAGTGGCATTTCTTAGAACTTTTTTGTGTTCCTCTTAAGTATAGGAACACTATTATGGCTATTAATCCCTAACTTCTAAGGATCCTAGTGCCTTTAGTCCATGGTAGACTTTGAGGGGGTCAATAATGTGTTGGTCATTGTGCAGGTCATGCAAAGTCCGATTATGATTGCTTTGGCCCTAACTTGTGTGAAGTATCTTGCATATCATTACTCCTCCCCATACTTGTGCTCTTACAATCTTACTACCCCCTCTTCTGCAAATTTCCTTGAGCTTCAGGATGGGGAGAGGTTAGGCTGACCTGGTTTCAGGTGGTTGATATAGTCTCTGATGTTCTGAATTATGGTTTGTTGATTTTTTTTTTCAGTTTTGCTGCTCCTGCAATGCCCTTGGCTCCATCCTGATAGTATTGGATGACACCCCCAGGCCTGAGATAAAAAGCTATTAAAATAGAATCTTATTATAAGAGTAGATTCAAAGGTAGATGGACTGAAAGTAGGAGACTGTGGTGAGGGGGGGGTCAGTCTCCTATTTGCAAAGTGGTTACTTTCTATCTGCCAGAATATATGCCCTCCCCTTCTGGTGAGATCATACCCCATCAGTTGCAAATGATCAGGAATGAAAGGCTGTGAACTTAACCAGATGTCTCATTACTTACTTGCAGTCCTTGATGGTGGCCTATTTTTTCTGCTGTAGCAAGATCCCCTCTTTCCTTGCTTTTGGAGGGGCTCTCCTTTCCCTCCCCTCCTGTTTGTAATATTTGCAATTACTGTAGACATTACAGAGATTTATCTTTGAGTGTGTCTCTAAGTGGGTTTGGTACTAGGATCCACCAATTAAGGAGTACATATGGTGCTTAATTTTCTGTATCTGGAATACTTCACTCAATATAATTGTTTCTAATTCCATCCATTTACCAGCAAATTTCATTAATTCATCACTTTGATGGCTGAGTATTATTCCATTGTATAAATATACCACATTTACCTTATCCACTCGTCAAATGTTGGACATTTGGGCTGATTCAATGACTTTGCTATTGTAAACAGTGCTGTTATGAACATGGCTGTGCTTGTGCTATCAAGGTGAATTTTTGCTGTATGGTGGTTATTCCCAAAAGTGAATAGCAGGGTCATATAGAATTTCAATCTTCAACTTCTTTAAGAATCACCAGACGGCTCACCAGTGTGGTTGTATGAGCCTGCATTCCCACCAGCAATAGAGGATGTTCCCCTCTTTCCACATTCTCTCCAGCATTTGGTGTTTTTTGTATTGTGGATTTTTGCCATCCTGACCAGGGTGAGATGATATCTCAGGGAAGTTTTGATTTGCATTTCCCTGATGGCTAAGGATGTGGAGTATTTTTTAAGATATTTGTTAGACATTTTAATATCGTCCCTGGTAAAGTTTATTTTAAGTTACAAGGCCCATTTTGTAATTGGGCCATTTGTTTCCTTGGTGTTTAGTTTTCTAAGTTCTTTGTGCACTCTGGATAATAGAGCTCTATAAGATATGTGGTTAGGGAGGGAACTGGTGTACGTAATAAGTTTGTATGAGCTGAAATAAAAAAAAAACAAATGGATAAAGAATAAATAAATAAATAAATAAATAAAGATATGTGGTTAGTGAAGATTTTCTCGCATTCTGTGGGTTGCCTTTTTGCTCAAGTTACAAACTCTTTATCTGAACAGAAGTTCTTTAATTTCACAAGATCCCATCTGTGCAGTATTGGTTGTAGTGACTGTGCTATTGGATGTCCGTTTAGGAAATGTTGGCCTAGCCCAATCAACTTGAGGGAGTTCCCTACCTTTTCAACTATGGTTTTTATAGTCTCTGGTCTTATATTGAGGTCCTTGATCCATTTGGAATTGATTCTTGTACATGGTGACAAGTACAGATCCAGTTTTAATCTTCTGCATGTGGAGATCCAGTTTTGCCAGCACCATTTGTTGAAGATGCTGTTCTTTTTCCATTGGATTCTTGGGCCCCTTTGTCAAAGATCAAATGGCTGTATTTTTGTGGGCTTATATCTGGGTCTTCAATCCTTATCCATTGCTCTGTGTGTCTATTTTGGAGCCAGTACCAGACTCTTTTTACAACTATAGATTTGTAGTAAGACTAAGGTTTGGTATGGTGATGCCTGCAGCAGTGTTTTTTTTACTCAGGATTGTCTTCGCTATCCTGGGTCTTTTGCTCCTTCATATGAATTTTGAGATTGTTTAATCAACCTCTTTAAAGAATTGAATTGGGATTTTGATTGGTATAGCATTGAATCTGTATATTGCCTTTGGTAGATGGTCATTTTTATGATATTGATCCTGCCAATCCAGGAACATGGGAGGTGTTTCCACTTTCTGGTGTCTTCTGAAATTTCTTTCTTGAGGGTTATAAAGTTTTCATTGTAAAGATCTCTTACTTTCCTGTTTAGGTTTATACAAAGATATTTCATTTTTTTAGGGGCTATAGTAAATGGGATTGTTTCTCTCAGGGCTTATTCACTTCTTTCATTCTGGGCATATAGGAAGGCCACGGATTTTTGTACATTTATTTTGTATCCTGCCACCCCGCTAAACTTCGTATTAGTTCCAGGAGCTTCTTGGTGGAGTTTTTGGGATCACTCAGGTATAAGATCATGTCATCTGCAAATAGGGATAGCTTGACTTCTTCCTTGCCGATTTGAATACCTCTTATGTCCCTTTCTTATCTTATGGCTTCAGCTAAGATTTCAAGTACAATATTGAATAGAAGTGGTGAGAGTGGACAGCCTTGTTTAGTTCCTGATCAAAGCAGGAATGCTTCAAGTTTCTCCCCATTGAGAATAATCCTTTCTGTAGGCTTGTTGTACACTGTTTTTATTATATTGATAAAGATTCTTTCCACTCCAACCTTCTCTAGGGTTTTAATCTTAAAGGGCTGTTGGATTTTGTCAAAATCTTTTTCTATATCTATCGAGAGTATCATGTACTTTTGGATTTTGGACTGGCTTATATGGTGAATTACATTTATTGATTTGCATATGTTGAATGAACCTGTGTGCCTAGGATAAACCATACTTGATCCACACAAATGATCTTTTTGATATGTGTTTTAATCTGATTTGCTACGACTTTATTTAGAATCTTTCCAACAGTTTTCATCAAAGAGATTGGCCTATAGTTTTCTTTTTTAAGTGTATCTTTATTACATTTTGGATTTAGACAATATTCGCTTCATAGAAAGAATTTGGTAGTGTTCCTTCCTTTGCTATTTGATGGAACAGTTTGAGAAGTATTGGTGTTATTAGCTCCTTAAATCTGGTAGAACTCTGTGCTGAATCCATCTGATCCAGGACATTTTTGGTAGGAAGATTCGAGATTGCTTCATCAATTTCCTCATATGTTATAGGACTATTTAAATAATTCATAACTTCCTGATTCAATTGAGGTAAGTTGTGCTTACTTAGGAATTCATCCATTTCTTTTGTATTGTCAAATTTCACAGAGTATAAGTTTTTGAAATATGACATTATAATTCTCTGGATTTCTTGGGTATCAGTACTGATAACTCCATTTTCATTTCTAATTTAGTTAATTTGTGTTTTCTCTATCTTGCTTTTGGTTAATTTAGCTAGGAGCATATCAATATTATTGATTTAAAAAAAAACAGCTTTTTCACTGTTTAATACTCTATATTGTTTTACTTATCTCAATTTTGGATATTGCTCCCCTGATTTTGCTGATCTCCTCTCTTCTACTGCTTTTAGGAATGGATTGCTCTAGTGTCTCTAAAGCTTTAAGCTGGATTGTTTTTTAATTGTGATATTTCCATTTTTTATTATTTATTATTTACTCAATTGTGCATGTATGTGTATGTGCACGTGTGTGTATATATGTGTGTATATGTGTGTGTGTGTGTGTGTGTGTGTGTGTGTGTGTGTGTAGAACCACGGACGAATTTGGGAACCACCTCTACCTCCTCTTTGTTTACTCTGCCCTGGGATTCACAGGCTCCTCCCTACCACGACCAGAAACACGGGCCGCCCTTGCTTCCACCTGACATCTATACGTGAGGTCTAGGATCTGAATTCAGTATCATCCACCTGCAAGGCAGATGTTTAACCCTGAGTCACTTCTCCAGCCCCTTTTTACATTTTTTTATGCAGTCATTAAGAGCTATGAACTTACCTCTTAGGATAGCTTTTATTGTGTCCCAAAGATTTTGGTAAGTTGCATTTTCATTATTGTTCACTTTCAGGAAATCTTGAATTTCCTTTGTAATTTCTTCCTGAATCCAATTCTCATTCAGCATCATAGTATTTAGTTTCTAGGAGTTAGTGTATTTTCTGTTGTTTTTTGTGTTGTGGATGTCAAGCTGTATACGATGGTGGTCTCAGAGAATACAGTCTAGAATTTCAACTTTCCTGTATATGTATATGTGGAGATTTGTTTTGTGGCCTAATATGTGATCTATGTTGGAGAAAGTTCCATGTGCTGCTGAGGAAAATGTGTATTCTTTGGTACTGGATGAAAAGTATGATAGAGATCTGTAAGGTCCATTTCAGTAAGGGTTTGATTACGTTCCAAAGTATTTCTGTAGAAGCTTTTTTTCCTGTTGATCTATCTCATGTTGAGAGGGCAGTGTTGAAATCCCCCAGAATTGTTGTTTTGGGGTTGATTTTTCACTTTAGATGCTATAGGGTTTGCTTAATGAATATGGAGGGGCCCATATTAGGTGGATATATGTTCAGTATTGTAAAGTCTTCCTGGTGAATTGTACCTGTGACTAAAATATAATATCCATCTCTGTCACTTTTGAATTTTTTTGGTTTGAGGTCCACTTTGTCCTGCCTATTTCCTGGTTCCATTAGCTTGGAGAATTTTGGACCAGCCTATTATTTTTAGGATGTGCCTATCTTTGTGGTGAGATGAGTTTCCTGAAGGCAGCAGATTGATGGGTTGTGATTTTTGATCCAAGTTTGTAATCTGTGTCTCTTGATTGGTGAGTTAATTCCACTAACATTTAACATTATAATGGAGATATTATTTTTAATTCTGGACATTTGTTATGGTATGTTTTTAAGTGTATTATTTGGCTTTTAGGCTTTGGTGGTATGATACTTCCCTTCTGTCCTCCTGGATATGGTTCTTTTTTCCTTCAAGCTTGAATATCATTTGTATCATTTTTTGAAGGCCTGGATTTGTGGACATGTAAGCTTTCAAGTTGTCTTTGTGCTGGAAAACTTTTCTTTCTCCCTCGATCACGACGAAGAGTTTTGCCAGGTATATCAGCCTGGGTTGACGTTTTTGCTCTTTTAATACTTGAAGTACATCTCTCCAAGCTCTTCTTGCTTTTACTGTTTCCATTGAGAAATCATTTGTTATTTACTAGGTTTACCTTTAAAAGTGACTTTTTTTTTTCCTTGAAGCTCTTAGTACCTTTTCTATGTCTTGAATGTGGAATGTTTTGACTATTATTTGCTATGGTAAGTTTCTATTTGTTCATATCTATTTGGGATGCAGAATGCCTCTTGTATTTGGATGGGCCTCTCATTCTTTAGATGAGGGACGTTTTCCTTGATGATAATTTGAAAAATTTCCTCAGGTGTGGTATTTTAGGATTCTTGCTCTGGTATTTATTCCATGAATACACATGTTAGGCTTCTTCAGG
This sequence comes from Typhlomys cinereus, assembly GCA_023101885.1. Classification (NCBI taxonomy): domain Eukaryota; kingdom Metazoa; phylum Chordata; class Mammalia; order Rodentia; family Platacanthomyidae; genus Typhlomys; species Typhlomys cinereus. Next base: position 6,175,911 of record JALPQD010000029.1, read on the forward strand.
GTGTCTGACAACTCCTGAATATTTTTTCGCGTATCTTTTTGGCTTTGACAACCTCTTGCATTGAACTGGTTAATACTCCCACTTGGTCTTCAAGATATGAAATTCTATTTTCTGCTTCATTAGTTCTGCCGATAAGACTCTCGGTTGAGTGCTGGGTTGAAGATAACTTGTCTTTTTGTTCAATTTTAACTCTGCCTGAGATTGTTTTAACTGCTCTATGCCTATTTTTGTTTCTTGAACTGTTTTTCTCAACTCCTTCAAGTGTCTGTTGTGTTCCTGTTCAAAGTGGTTGATGTGGTTATTGAACTCCTCCTGGATTGTATTGATCATGGTAATGATCATGCTTTGAAAGTCATTATCCTGGGCCTGGCTTTCTTGGCTATTTTCTGTGAATTTGTTTTGGTTTGTATCTATCATTATGAGGTTAATTCTTTCAGTGGGAGATAAGTCTTCTTGGGTTTTGTTTCTCATGGATCTGCATTTTCACTTGGGCATTGTCGTTTTGTCTCTTAAGACCTTTCTGTGTGTTTTTGAATGAACTGATACAGTTGATATTAATATTCTCTGGCAGTTATAAATAGTGGTTGCCTTGGAGGTGGGTACATTTGTCTGTTGTTATTACTTCCTGGATGAGGGTATTGGGCTGTCAGTACACCAATTAAGACAGGTTTAGTAGACAGGAGGTGAATATTAGTGTGGTAGTGCACTTTTACAATTTAGTACCTTGATGATATGTGATGGTGAGTGGTATAGTCCCTGAAGTTTTATATGATTTGGGGGTGGCTATATGGAAAAGTTAATCTACAGTGATTAATAATTGAAAGAAGCAGGATGATAAAAAGGGGGTTTACTTATCTTTAGGCTGGATATGAAGAATCTCTCCCACATGATAAGATGATTTTAGAGGACATCATATGTATGGCATTTGTCCCCTAGAGCTTTGCTTGAGTTTTCTTTGGACTCCGTTGAATTCTGAGACCTAGAGTGATTGAGAACATCTGGGGCAGGCAGCTGGATTGAGGAGCAAAAGCACCTAGTTTTTTTTTTTTTTTTTTGCACAGAAAATCAAAGATTTAAGTAAAATTATGCAGCTTTGAATAACAATGGCATTTTCTACTTCTTACAAAATTTGATTAACCCAAGTTCTAAAAAGAAACAGATACCTTAAATTAATTAAATAACTTCAAAAAAATTTTAAGTGAATTACATGTTTTGTTTTTTTTTTTTTGTGATCGCCATTATAGTTTTAATAGTGGGAATGTGCTTATAAATAAAAAAAAGCTTCATTTGATATGATGTGTGATGCATAGCACTGGATGTTTTCAGAATTGTCATGAGAAATCATGTTGTTTCCATTTTTTCAATCAAAATTCAAATTTCAAATCATGTGAATTTATAATTTAATAGAATGGAAATTGCATGTTGTTAGGAATATTTCCAATGAAGTTGAAAATATAGCAATGATTTTATATACCTTGACAAATATATTTTTGAATAACCATATTCTTTCTAAGTATTCCTGCATTCTTTTTAACTGGAGATTTTTCTTCACTAATGATTTTTTAATCCAAATTTTAAATTTTGATATCTTCAGTAGTGCACAAAACTTTATTTTATTAATTGATTACTTGATATAAAATTTAAAGCTATTTTTAAAGTTTGAAAATTTATAAGTTCACAATTTTTCCAAACTAGCACTATGAAATTAAGCTTTTTTTAACATTTTTATTATTATTTCTGCTCATATAAACTTAGTAGGTAGACTGTTTCCCTCCCTTCCTCTTCCTCCCCCTGAACCCCTGCTCCCCCTCCCCTCCCCATCCCCGAGTGCCTTCCCCTCAATCCCCGGAGAATCCTTTAATGTGCATGCTAGACTCTCCTCTGGGCCTTCCTCTCCGATGACGTACAAGCACCGAGTGGCATTTCCCTGAACCCTTTCCTGTGTTCCCCTTAAGCATAGGAACACTACTGTGGCTGTCAATACCTTGCCTCCAAGGATCTTGTTGCCTTTAGCAAATGCTAGATTTTGTGAGGTCAATAGTGGACATTGCGTGGGCATCCAAAGTCCAATTATGATTGCTTCGGCCATAACTTGTGTGGAGTATCTTGCAAATCATTGCTCCTCCCATCCTTTTGCTCTTACAATCTTAACGCCCCCTCTTCTGAAAATTTCCCTGAGCTTCAGTATGGGGAGAGATTAAGCTAGCCTAGTTCTAGGTGGTTGATATAGAGTCTCTGAAGTTCTGGATTGTGTTTTGTTGATTTTCTTTTGCAGCTTTACTGCTCCTGTAATGCCCTTCACTCCATCCTGATGGGCATTGTATGTTACCCCCTGGCCAGAGACAAGAAGTTGTTAAACTGGAGTCTTGTTATAAGAGCACATTCAAAGGTAGATGTAATAAAAGTAGGAAACTACAGTGAGGGAGGGGTCAATCACCAATTGGAAAGTGTCTACTTTTTATCTGCCAGACTATATGCCCTCCCCTTCTGATGAGATCATACTCCCTCAGTTGTAAATGATCAGAAACAAGGAGAGAAGGGACCATGTTACAGTAAAGTTTTTTTATTTTTAAACTTAATTTCCCCCTTTCCCCACTCCGCCTCCCCGGATGCACACAGTAAGTAAGCTCTGCCCCTACCCAACCCCAAAACCCCAGGCCAAATAATTCAGTTCAGTGAAAAACACAGGTCTTAAGAGTTAGAAGACAATGCCCAAGTCCAAATCCATGAGAAACAACACGCAAGTAAACAAATCTTCCACTGAAGGAATTAAACCCATAATGATAGACTCCAACCAGAACAAACCCAGGGAAAATAGCCAAGAAGGTCTGACCCAGGATAACGACTTTCAAAACATGATCATTACCATGTTAAATACTATAATAGAGGAAATCCGGGAGGAATTAAATAGCCGCATCAATCACTTTGAAGAGGAACACAACAGACACTTGGAGGAGTTGAGAAAAACAGTTCAAGAAACAAAAATAGGCATAGAGCAGTTAAAACAGTCTCAGGCAGAGTTAAAATTAAACTAAAAGACAAGTTATCTTAACCCAGAACTCAACAGAGAGTCTTAGCAGAACTAATGAAGCAGAAAACAGAATTTCCGACCTTGAAGACAAAGTGGGAGTATTAAGCAGCTCAATGGAAGAGGTTGTTAAAGCCAAAAAGATACTCGAGAGAAATATTCAAGAGTTATGGGACACCCTGAAGCCTAACATGCATATTCATGGAATAAGAGAGCAAGAATCTCAAAATACCACCCCTGAGGAAATTTTTCAAATGGTCATCAAGGAAAACTTTCCTCATCTAAAAAAAGAGAGGCCATCCATCCATATACAAGAGGCATTCCGTACCCCAAATAGATATGACCAAAATAGAAACTCGCCAAGGCAAATAATAGTTAAAACACTCCACATTCAAGATACAGAAATGGTGCTGAGAGCTTCAAGGGAAAAAAAACAAGTCACTTTTAAAGGTAAACCTATTAAAATAACTAGTGACTTCGCAGTCGAAACAGTAAAAGCAAGAAGAGCTTGGGGAGACATACTTCGAGTATTGAATAAGCAAAAATGTCAACCCAGGCTGATATACCTCATGAAACTATCCGTCATGATCAACAGAGAAAGAAAAATCTCCCAGCACAAAGACAATTTGAAGGGATACATGTCCACCCAACCAGACCTTCAAAAAATGCTGGAAATGATACTCAAGCTTGAAGAAAAAAACAGGCATATCCAGGAGAACAGAAGGCAAGTATAACATCATTAAAAGCAAAGCAATATACTTACAAAAACCACTAAACATAATAAATGTCTGGAATTAAAAATAGTGTCTCCATTATAATACTAAATGTTAATGGAAGTAACTCACCGATCAAGAGACACAGATTACAAATTTGGATTAAAAATCACAATCCATCAATCTGCTGCCTTCAGGAAACCCATCTCACCACAAAAGAAAGGCACATCCTAAAAATAAAAGGCTGGTCAACAATTCTACAAGCTAATGGAAGCAGAAAACAGGCAGGGGTAGCCATTATGCTATCGGACAAAGTGGACTTCAAACCAAAAAAATCATAAGAGAGACAGATGAATACTACATTTTAGTCACAGGTACAATTCACCAGGAAGACTTCACAATACTGAACATATATACACCCAATACGGTCCCCCACCCCATATTCATTAAGCAAACCCTACAACGTCTAAAGTGAGAAATCAATCCCAAAACGATAGTTCTTGGGGATTTCAATACCACCCTCTCAACGTGGGATAGATCTACAGGTAAAAAACTTAACAGAGACACTTTGGAGCTTAATAAAACCCTTACTGAAATGGACCTTACAGATCTCTATCATACTTTTCATCCACGTACCAAAGAATACATATTTTTCTCAGCAGCACATGGAACCTTCTCCAAAATAGATCACATATTGGGCCACATATACAGGAAAGTTGAAATTCTAGCCTGCACCTTATCAGACCACTATGGCCTATAGCTTGACATCCACAACACAACAAGCAACAGAAAATACAGTAACTCCTGGAAACTTAACACTATGATGCTGAATGAGACTTGGATTCAGGAAGAAATTACAAAGGAAATTCAAGATTTCCTGAAAGTGAACGATAATGAAAATATAACTTACTTAATTTCCCAAATCCCCTTCCTTCTACAACATCCATAGTTAGAAAATTTGTACTTGGAACACTGGCAAATGGCTTTCATCCAAAGCTTACTGCCAATGTAAATTAATATGTACCTTAAGAGGTACCCCTGGGGTTGTGAGGATTCAGTCTCTTGGTAGAAATGTTCAGAAGGAAGCTTGCAGCAAAAATGAATGGTTCTGGCTCACCTACAGCAGCCATGAAAACACATTATGTCTTTAGTTGTGTCTCAGATGATATGTTCTAATTTACTCTAAAGAATTGTAACTTCCATTGCTAAAAAGAAAATATGAAAAAGGTGTTTGATTTGTGGGACTTGTGCATGTTGCTCTGAACACAAATGTGTACAGAATAACATTTTCCCCTTTTCTTTACCCAGGTCCACATGAACCACACATAAAGAAACAGCAATGTGATCACAGAAAAGAAAAAAAAATCACCATAAGAGACCACATAAAATTTGTGCTAAAAACATTAAGATATTATACTAAAGTTGAGAGTGATTTTCATTATATAGTAAAGTTTTTTTATTGGTAGAGTTAAGCCAACAGTTCCTAAACAGAAATCTAATACCACAGGCACTGTAACCAACACTCAACAAATGATATCTTATGATTTAAAGAACTTCTGTTCAGCTAAAGAGACTGTATACTGAGCAAAACAGCAACTCACAGAATGGGAGAAAATCTTCACTAACCACATATCTGACAGAGCTCTATTATCAGAGTACACAAAAAACTTAAAAAAACTAAACACCAAAGAGATAAATAGCCCAATAAGAAAATGGGCCTTGGAACTCAAAAGAAACTTCCAGGAACAATATTGAAATGCCTAACAATACCTTAAAAAATTCTCTATATTCCTATCCATCAAAAGTACACTGACATATCATCTCACCCTGGTCAGGATGAAAAAAATCCACAATATGAACAATATCAAATTCTGGAGAGAATGTGGCTAGAAGAGAACTCTCATATATTGCTTGTGGGAATGTAAGCTTATAAAACCAGTCTGGTGATCAATATGATGATTTCTAAAACAGGTAAGGATTGAACTGCCATATGATCCTCCTACACCACTACTGGGAATAATCCCTCAAAATGCAGCAATTCGCTACAGTGACACAAGCACAACCATATTCATTACAGCACTATTTACAATAGCAAAGTCATGGAAGCAAACCAAATGCCCAAGAGTTGATGAATGGATAATGAAAATGTAGTAGTACATTTATACAATGGAATACTGCTCAGCCATCAAAAAAGATGAATTAATGAAATGTGTGAGGAAATGGATAGGATTAGAAGAAAATATATTGAGTGAATTATCCCAGACACAAAATGTTAGACACCATATGTACTCCCTTATAAATGTATTGTAGTTCCAAACCCACTTAATGACATATTCAAAGGAGATGACCTTCCATACCAATCAGTATGCAGCCAAGGGCAGTGCAGGAACAACAAAACTGAAAGCAACAAACCCTAGTTCAGAACACCAAAGACCCTACATTAATCACCTGGAACTTGACCAGCCAAATCTCTTCCTATCCTAAAGCACAAGGAACCTTCAGGAAGAGAGAGTGTCAAAATTGTAAGAATCTAAAGATGGGGAGGACCAACTATTTGCAAGATACTCCACATAAGTCAGGGATGTAGCAGCCAGGGCATAGCCACAATGTGATTGGACTTTGCCTGACCTGCACAATGGCTGACAAGTCAACAACCCCCCAAAGTCTAGCACAGATCACAGGGAGAAGGTTTCAGGAAGTAGGATCCTTAGAGGGCAGGAGTTAAACAGTCCTCATAGAGTTTCCATGGTAGAGGGCAGCCCAAGAAGAGGCCCCGAATTATGCTACTGAGTCCTGAACTCTCACTAGAAAAGAGGACTCACAGGGAGGTTCAGTGTCTACATAAACGGGAAGCAAATGAAAATAAAGGGAGAAAGGAAGGGACGTAGGGAGGGAAGAACAAGGCAAACAATGAGAATGTACATAAAAGTATTAGCTTAATAAATTTATGAATAATAAAAAGAAAAAAAACCTGTAACTGGATAGTCATAAGGCAAAACATAGTCCCTTGTTCCCTTAAAAAGAAAAGTTTCTTCTAGGATTATTTACCTGTAAAATTGTAAAAGTTGACTTCTCTTATTTAAAGGAATTTTTGGGAATATTAAGATCTTCCTAGATTTCCTGTATTCATAAAGATATGGTAAGATTTTTTTAAGAATGGCCCTTCCCCTCCACTCCGCAGCCCAGGATTCGCGCACGGTCCAGCCAGTCCTCACCACGCTGCGACCCAGGTAAGCTCGGTCCCGCCCACCCCCAGAGCCCCAGGCCTCCCACCATCCAGCCCAAGCTGCGCACGCAGGGCCTGGGAGGAGGAGAGGGCACCCCCTCTGTGCCCGGAAACCGCTCTCAGGTCCCCCAGGTTTAAATAGCGCTCTGCCAACGCCCCATCCTCCCAACCCCTCCACTCCTCTGCCCGGACAGGCCTCACCTGGCCACAATCTAGGTAAGCTCGATCCCCAGCCCACCCCCAGAACCCCAGGCCAAATAATTCAATGTAGTGAAAAACGCACAGAAATTAAAAGAAGATCTTAAGAGTTAAAACGACAATGCCAAAGTCAAAGTGCAAATCCATGAGAAACAACACTCAAGTAAACAAATCTCCCACTGAAGGAATTAATTCCATAATGTTAGACTCCAAACAGAACAAACCCATGGAAAATGGCCAAGAACGCTTGACCCAGGATAACGACCTTCAAAATATGATCATTACCATGTTCAATACTATGAAAGAGGAAATCCGGGAGGAATTAAATAATCGAATCAATCGCTTTGAGGAGGAACACAACAGACACATGGAGGAGTTGAGAAAAACAGTGCAAGAATCAAAAACTGGCATAGAGCAGTTAAAGCAGACTCAAGCAGAGTTTAAAACTGAGCTAAAAGACAAGTTATCTTCAACCCAGAACTCCACAGAGAGTCTTATCAGCAGAACTAATGAAGCAGAAAACAGAATTTCAGATCTTGAAGATAAAGTGCGAGTATTAACCAGCTCAATGGAAGAGATTGTTAAAGCCAAAAAGATGCTTGAGAGAAATATCCAGGAGATATGGGACACCCTGAAGAAGCCCAACATGTGTATTCATGTAATACCAGAGCAAGAATCTCAAAATACCACCCCTGAGGAAATTTTTCAAACGATCATCAAGGAAAACTTTCCTCATCTAAACAAAGAGAGGCCCATCCATATACAAGAGGCATTCCGCACCCCAAACAGATACGACCAAAATAGAAGCTCGCCACGGCGAATAATAGTCAAAACACTCCACATTCAAGATAAAGAACTGGTGCTGAGAGCTTCAAGGGAGAAAAAACAAGTCACTTTTGCAGGTAGACCTATTAAAATAACAAATGACTTCTCAATGGAAACACTAAAAGCAAGAAGAGCTTGGAGAGACATACTTAAAGTATTGAATGAGCAAAAATGTCGAGACCCCTGGAGGCAAGGGATTGACAGCCATAGTAGTGATCTTATGCTTAAGGGGAACAAGAGAAAGGGCTTATGGAAATGCCACTGGGTCCTTATATGTCATCAGAGAAGAGGAGGACCCAGTGGAGAGTTAGGCGTACACAATAAAGGACTCTCTGGGAATTGGGGGGGAGGCACTGGGGGAAGGGGAGGGGGAGGAGGGGGTTCGGGGGGAGGAGGGGGGAGGGAGGGAACTGGTAAAAAATTTTAAAATGTATAATTAAATTTTTAATAAAAAAAAGGAAAAAAAAAGTCAAACTAGGCTGATTTACCCTACAAAACTATCAGTCATGATCCAGGGAGAAAGAAAAATCTTCCAGCACAAAGACAACTTCAAGGGATACATGTCCACCAAACCAGGCCTTCAAAAAATCCTAGAAATGATACTCAAGCGTGAAGAAAAAAACAGGCATATCCAGGAGAACAGAAGGCAAGTATAACACCATTAAAAGCGAAGCAATATACTTATAAAAACTACTAAACATAATAAATGTCTGGAATCAAAAATAGTTTCACCATTATAACACTAAATGTTAATGGAATTAACTCACTGATCAAGAGACACAGATTACAAATTTGGATTAAAAATCACAATCCATCAATCTGCTGCCTACAGGAACCCCATCTCACCACAAAAGATAGGTATGCCCTAAAAATGAAAGGCTGGTCAATAATTCTACAAGCTAATGGAAGCAGAAAACAGGCAGGGGTAGCCATTATGATATCAGACAAAGTGGTCTTCAAACCAAAGAAAATTATAAGAGACACAGATGGATACTACATTTTAGTCACAGGTACAATTCACCAGGAAGACTTCACAATACTGAACATATATGCACCCAATACAGGCCCCTCCACATTCATTAAGAAAACTGGTAAAAAAATTTTAAAATGTATAATTACATTTTTAATTAAAAAAAAGAAAACCCTACAATATCTAAAGCAAGAAATCAACTCCCAAACGATAATTCTTGGGGACTTCAACACCTCCCTCTCAACATGTCAAAAGGTCAACAGCTTAACAAAGACACTTTGGAACTTAAGCAAACCCTTAAAGAAAGGATCTTACAGATCTCTATCGAACTTTTCACCCGACGCACCAAAGAATACACATTTTTCTCAGAAGCACACAGAACTTTCTCTAAAATAGATCACATACTGGCCACAAAACGAATCTACACATGTACAAAAAAGTTGAAATTCTAACCTGTGCCCTGTCAGACCACCATGGCCTAAAGCTGGACATCCACAACACATCAAACAAGAGAAAATACACTAACTCCTGAAAACTTAACAATATGATGCTGAATGAGAACTGGATTCCGGAAGAAATTAAAAAGGAAATTCAAGATTTCCTGAAAGTGAATGATAATGAAAATACAACTTACCAAAATCTCTGGGACACAATGAAAACTGTTCTAAGAGATAAGTTCATAGCTCTTAATGCCTACATCAAAAAAAATGGAAACATCAGAAATAAACAACTTAACAATGCAGCTTAAAGCTTTAGAGAAACTAGAGCAATCTGATCCCAAAAGTAGTAGAAGAGAGAAGATTAGCAAAATAAGGGGAGAAATATCGAGATTAAGAAAACGATAGAAAAAATCAACCAGTCAAAAAACTGGTTCTTTGAAAAAATCAATAAGATTGATACACCCCTAGCTAAATGAAGCAAAAGCAAAAGAGACAAAACCCAAATTAACAAAATTAGAAATGAACATAAAGTTATCACTACTGATACCCAAGAAATCCACAGAATTATAACATCATATTTCAAAAACTTAGACTGCGAAGTTTGACAACACGAAAGAGATGGATGAATTTCTAAGTAAACACAACTTACTTAAATTGAATCAGGAAGTTGTGAATTATTTAAATACTCCTATAACATATAAGGAAATTGAAGAAGTAATCTCAAATCTTCCCACCAAAAAATGTCCTGGATCAGTTAGATTCAGCACAGATTTCTACCAGACATTTAAGGAGTTAATAACACCAATACTCCTTAAACTGTTCCATCAAATAGCAAAGGAAGGAACACTACCAAATTCCTTCTATGAAGTTAATATCGTTTTAATCCCAAAACCTAATAAAGATTCACTTAAAAAAGAAAATTATAGGTCGAACTCTCTGATGAACACAGACGCAAAGATTCTCAACAAGTCTTAGCAAATCGGATTCAAAAACATATTAAACAGATCATTCACGGGGACCAAGTAGGCTTCATACCCGGCACACAAGGTTGGTTCAACATACGCAAATCAATATATGTAATTCATCATTTAAACCAGTCCAAAGTCCAAGACCACATGATACTCTCGATAGATGCAGAAAAAGCTTTTGACAAGATCCAAACAACCTTTTATGATCAAAACGCTAGAGACAGTAGGAATGGAAGGAACCTTTATCAAAATAATAAAAGCTGTATACAACAAGCCCACAACAAGGATTATGCTCAATGGGGAACAATTGGAAGCATTCCCACTTCGATCAGGAACTAGACAAGGCTGTCCACTCTCACCACTTCTATTCAATATTGTACTTGAAGTCTTAGCTGAAGCCATAAGACAAGAAAGGGACATAAGAGGTATTCAAATCCGCAAGGAAGAAGTCAAGCTATCCCTATTTGTAGATGACATGATCTTATACCTGAGGGATCCCAAAAACTCCACCAGGAAGCTTCTGGAACTAATTGAGAAGTTCAGCAGGGTGGCAGGATACAAAATAAATGTGCAAAAATCAGAGGCTTTCCTATATGCCCAGAATGATTGAAGTGAAAAAGCCTTGAGAGAAACAATACCATTTACTATAGCCCCTACAAAAATGAAATACCTTGGTATAAACCTAAACAAGGAGGTAAAAGACCTTTACAATGAAAACTTTAAAACCCTAAAGAAAGAAGTTGCAGAAGACACCAGAAGGTGGAAAGACCTCCCTTGTTCCTGGATTGGCAGAATCAACATCGTAAAAATGACCATCCTACCAAAGGCAATATACAGATTCAGGGCTATTCCAATCAAAATCCCAAAGCAATTCTTCAAAAAAGTTGACCAAACAATCTCAAAGTTCATATGGAGGCACAAAATACCCAGGATAGCAAAGACAATCCTGAGTAACAAAAACATGCTGGGGGTATTACCATACCAAACCTAAGTCTATACTACAAATCCATAGTTATAAAGACAGCCTGGTACTGGCTCCAAAATTGACACACAGATCAATGGATAAGGATTCAAGACCTGGATATAAGCTCACAAAATTACAGCCATTTGGTCTTTGACAAAGGGGCCCAAAAAATCCAATGGAAAAAGAACTGCATCTTCAACAAATGGTGCTGGCAAAACTGGATCTCCACATGCAGAAGATTAAAGCTGGACCCATACTTGTCACTATGTACAAGACTTAATTCCAAATGGATCAAGGACCTTGATATCAGGCCAGAGACTATAAAAATCATAACTGAATGGATAGGGAACTCCCTCGAGCTGATTGGGCTATGTTAACATTTCCTAAACAGACATCCAATGGCACAGTCACTGCTACCAATTCTCAACAGTTGGGATCTTGTGAAATTAAAGAGCTTCTGTTCAGATAAAGAGATTGTAATGCGAGCTCAAAGGCAACCCACAGAATGGGAGAAAATCTTCACTAACCACACATCTGATAGAACTCTGCTGTCCAGAGTGCACAAAGAACTTAGAAAACTAAACACCAAGGAAACCAATGGCCCAATTAAAAAATGGGCCCTGGAACTTAAAAGAAACTTTATCAGGGATGAAATTAAAATGTCTAATAAATATCTTAAAAAATGCTCCACTTCCTTAGCTATCAGGGAAATGCAAATCAAAACTTCCCTGAGATATCATCTCACCCCGGTCAGTATGGCAAAAATCCACAATACAAACAACAAGAAATGCTGGAGAGGATGTGGAGAGAGGGGAATTCTCCTACATTGCTGGCGGGATTGCAGGCTCATACAGCCACTCTGGCGATCCGTCTGGAGATTCTTAATGAAATTAAAGATTGAAATGTCATATGACCCTGCTATTCCACTTTTGGGAATAACCCCCCCATACAGCAGAGGTTCACCTCAATAGCACAAGCACGACCATGTTCATAGCAGCACTGTTTACAATAGCAAAGTCATGGAATCAACCCAAATGTCCAACAGTTGACGAGTGGATAAGGAAACGGTGGTACATCTATACAATGGAGTACTACTCAGCCATCAAAAATGATGAATTACTGGAATTTGCCGGGAAATGGATGTCATTAGAAACAATTATATTAAGTAAAGTATCCCAGACCCAGAAAATTAAGCACCATATGTACTCCCTAATAGGTGGCTCCTAGTACCAAACCCACCCAACCCACCTAGAGACAGTAATTGCAAGGATTATGAACAGGAGGGATGGGGTAGGAGGGCCACACCAGAAACAAAGAGAGAAGGGACCATGTGTTACAGCATGGAAAATAGGCCTCCATCAAGGACTCAAATAAGTACTGAGACATCTGATTAAGTTAACAGACTTTTGTTCCTGATCATTTACTACTGAGGGGGTATGATCTCACCAGAAGAGGAGGGCATATAGTCTGGCAGATAAAAAGCAACCATTGTGCAAATTGGTGATAGACCCCTCCCTCACTGTGGTTTCCCACTTTTATTACATCTATCTTTGAATGTGCTTTTATCACAAGACTCTAGTTTCACAGCTTTTTGTCTCTGGTCAGGGGGTAACATACAATGCCCACCAGGATGGAGTGAAGGGCATTGCAGGAGCAACAAATCTGCAAAAGAAAATCAACAAACCACAATCCAGAACTTCAGAGACTCTCTATCAACCACCTAGAACTAGGCCAGACTAATCTCTCCCCATCCTGAAGATCAGGGAAATTTGCGGAAGAGGGGGCGGTAAGAGTATAAGAGCAAAAGGATGGGAGGAGCAATGATATGTAAGATACTCCATACAAGTTAGGGCTGAAGCAATCATAATTGGACTTTACATGCCTTGTGCATTGTCCAACACACTATTGACCTCACAAAGTTTAGCATCTGCTAAAGGCACCAAGATCCTTGGAGGCAAGGGATTGGCAGCCACAGCAGTGTTCCTATACCTAAGGGGAACACGGGAAAGGGTTCAGGGAAAGGCCACTGGGTCCTTTTACATCATCGGAGAGGAGGGCCCAGAGGAAAATTAGGCATGCACGAGAAAGGACTCTCTGGGAATTGGGGCGGGAGGCACTGGGGGATGGGAAGGAGGGGAGTGGGGAGGGGTAGCAGGGGTATGGGGGAAGGAGGAGGGAGGGAGGGAACTGTTGTACCTATTAAGTTTGTATGAGCTGAAATAATAATAAAAATGTATTAATAAAAAAAGATTTTTTAAGAATGGATTTTTGAATATAAAACTGGTCACACTAAAATGATTTTTCGGGTTAGAGAGAGGGATCTGGGTTTATGATTGCCTCACAGCAGAATGACCCGTGTTCAGATTTCAGATCCTTGGTTAAAAAAAAATACAAACCAGGTGGAAAGGGCACCAGCCGGTGCTACCAGCTTTGTAAGGAAGAGCCTGAGAAACTGCAAAGGAGTGCACAGAAGAGGTAGCGTGATTCAAAGTGATTCCTGATTTTGCCCTTGGCCTTCACAGGCCACACAGTTTCCTCTGTTATACAGATGCACACAGACACACACAAACACACACATACACTCTTTCACACAGTAACACACACAGATACACACCCATAATAAAATTAATAGTGTAAAAAAGTATACAAGGGGGACTTGGCAATGGTATGCACTCTGGACTCTGGAAGATGGAGTCCATCTGGGAAAACCAACTCAAGTGAAAAGAGGTAGAAACAATCCAGGATGATTGTGAAAGTTATCCTTGGGACTCCACATGCACATACCACAATACTCCCTGATGCACACACACACCTGCACAAACAAAATAATATTTTAATAATATTTTAATAATAAACAAAATAATATTTTTATAAAAATAGGTAATCATCTCTTTAAACTCCATAGACTATTTGAAATCTCATAAATGTATAAGTTTATTATGTGCTATATATGATTCAATAATGAATCTTTTTATGGAGCACGTATGTATATTATTTCATTAAAAAGATATTTCTAAGGCTCATTCTAGAAATTTATCTTACTTTTAGTCTGGCATTATATTATTTGTGATTTTAGATTTTATTCACATTATTTATGTAAACTATGGTGAACCTAGTAAGGCTATTTCAAATTAGTAGATGAAAAGGACAACATTGTCTAATTATTGTATTATGCTGCTGCTGATGTTAATCCAAAATTTCTAAATGTGAATTAAAAGAAAAAATGGTAGAAAGAGACTGAAGTAATTTTCACCATAGTTATTTAAGGATTTTTTTTATTTCAAAGCTATATCACCTTGGCAGTCACATATTCTCAATAATATTATATACACAGGATAGGTTTAACATTTTTCACTTTTCATAATAATCTTCGTTTCAATCAACTCTTTTCTTTCTCTGGATCTTTCCCTTTCTTCATCTTTTCTTTATTTATTCAAGTGTGTGTGTGTGTGTGTGTGTGTGTGTGTGTGTGTGTGTGTGTGTGTGTGTGTAGGTGTAGAACTAAGGGGAATTCGGGAATCATCGTGGATTGTTTTACTCACAGGCTCCGCCCACTAGGACCAGAAGCTCAGGCTGCTGCCTCCTCTGCCTCCGCCTCCGCCTGGCGTTTGAACTTAGGAGTAGGATCTGGGATCAAAACTCAGGACCCTGTGCCTGCAAGGCAGAGGCTTAACCCCTAGAGCCATCTCCCCAGCCCCTCTTTCCCTTTATTATGTGTGATTTTCTAAGTCTTGTGGCATGGTCATTGCAAAATGAAGACTGAGGTGATGCATCAATGTACCCACACAGAAAGATACATATATGTTCTGAAAAGTGAGTGCATAGCTAATATGAATATATCTATATCTTGTAGCTGATTATTTGTCAATGTTAACCTTAGATATACTTCATAAAAATTAGCTCTCTTTGGCTGTTAAAATCCAATTTACTAAATTTTTAAAGCCTATTTGTCTATATTCAATATTTCTATTTCATAAATAGAAAGAAATGATACTTCAATGAAAGAAATATACGATTAAATTGAATGCTTTTAATCTTGGTATTCATTCCATGTTTTTGATAACATAATCCCCAAGTTTAACAAAAAATAATTTAGACATAATTATGAAATTCATGACTAACCTCGTGTAATGATTAGAATAAGAGGATTTAGTATCACAGCATGGGGTCAGTTTATTTTGATCATTACTCCAATCAATATTTACTTTTAGTTAATATTGATTTTACTAAAATTAGGTTATAACAGTCATTTATTTTTGGACTTTCAAGAATCTGATAAAAAGGAACCCCACAACTCATATGAATATTTTATACAAAGAATTCAAAGAAATGCATAATATATCAATTGATGTGATTTACTATGAATGAAGTAAAAATACATTTCCCCTGTGTGTGTTTGAACAGCATGGTATGTACTGGATGTGTAAGTGTGTGCAGCCCCTAATGCAGAGGCACAAATGGGCTTCTGGAACCATCATAGCAAACTGTATATGGAGAAGTTTTCACAACGAAAATGTGTTTCCTCATTGTTTTTTTTTTTTTTTTTTTTTTTTCATTTCTTTATCGTTTTAAGGCCTAGGACTTTTCCTTTGCAGTCCCTAGAATGAACTCTTACCTCTTCCAATTTGTCCTCACTTTCCAAGGTCACCTTCCTACCTCTGTTTTAACACTACTTTTCATTTTGCCAGTGACCATTATAAGGACAGATGTCACTGAATTTAGGGACCAGCCTAGGAATAATCTAGGAGATCTTACTAGGAGGTCAGTAATAGAAATAAACCCACAAAAGTCTTTAAAAAGAGGATCAAATTCACAGTTTCCAATAACAAAAATATAATAATTATAGTTACTTGTCAATCTTTCATAGACTAAAAATATGTTAAGGATAGCTAACAAGATAACAAAATATACCACTATGCCTTCCTAGAAGATGAACAGTAACTTTTAAGTCAACAAAAAATGTTGAAGTAGTACATCCAGTACATGTGATGTAAAATTATAAATATGAATTCACAGGGTCTTTGCAGATGAAGAACAAAATCAAGTGAGTTCCAGAGAAAGAACACAATCTAGATATGACTATACCTGCAAACCAATTAATATCATATAAATTTTAAATTATGATTTCATTCAAATTTTCTTAGAATTCACAAGTCTTTCACAAATCTTAATTTCAGACCCACCAAAGTTGTGTGATTGAACACAAGTGCATACAATATTAATTAATTCAAGCTTTTATATCACCTGTTGTTGTTTGCCATTATGACTATCCTCATCACAGTGCTATAGACATTTAGAGACTTTTAAGATCCCTGACAGATTAATGATGTAGAATTTTGGAAAGCAGAAAATTCTAAGGAGAAAATATCTACTGAAATGTTAAAATGCTAGAATATTTATGAACATTCCACATTTAAATATTTGATTATGATTTTTCCCTAATTTTTCCCTCTGTTAAGCATGTAATAGACAAGTTTCTGAATGCTGGGCCACATCACATTAAAGCCAGAATTATATTAAACAAGTAAAACCATGAGTAGAAATAGACAGAATAGAACCTTTGTAATGCTATGATAATGGTTTGTTAAATATTACATGCCAGCTCTTACTATTTTGAAAAGGCAATGACCATGCGGTCATATGTTTGACAGTTCAGGCCTGACTGTAGTGTTTGGCATAAAGTTAAACTTGATATACTTAGACCAGTGTTTGAATTTGGATTATTTTTATGAAAAGGATTCAGGGATGACTATTGACTGGTGAGATGATATATAGAAAGTTATTGTCACGCCAGTGTGCGGACCTGAGTTTGAATCCCCAGAGCCCTTGTAACGCTTGTAAATCATGAGTATTCAAATTTCTGTGCATCTATAGACATATAGGAAATAAGAAAGGAAAGTCCCCAGGAGCTTTTAGACAGATTAGTTTCTTGGTGTAGCTTTCTTGATAGCCAGTTGCTAGTAACTGCCTCTACCCTCCAAAAAAATTGTAGTTTGATTGCCACAAGCTTTCATATCCTTACTTAGGCACAAGAATACGTACACACACACTCACACACAGCTGTACATTTTATTTTATGAGAGATCAAAGTTTTAAAATGTTTGCATTTCTTTTACCAAATAGTACAATGAAGCTTGTGAAAGAATTTGGAAACAGTAACAACCAAAAAAACCCTAAAATCTGAATGGCCACAAGTACTTTAGAAATGGGGAACATAGCTTTACCCACTTACTTTCAAATACAGGAGAGGAAAAAATGCTCTCACCTTGGTGTTAGTGACATGACCTGTGGAACTTGTTAGCAATGCATGTGGAGAAGTAGTAAGAGTGACTGTCTAATTGGCTTAGCTTCCCAAGAAGTCATTATGTACCCAGAATAGCATGTGTCTTTTCAGAATGACAATAATTAAATCACACCAACCAATGCACATAATTGTGAGTTAGTTTAGCACATTGCTGGGTACCTGAGTTTTACAATTCCAGGGAATGTTACCTGAGGTATACTTCCAATAGGTGATTTTAATACACATTAATTTGATGTATTTCCCATTTCCCCTTGGCTCATAAATTTTAAAAAAGACTCTGTGGCTGTTCCACCCTGATTAAAAATTCAATAAAACTTGTTCTTCCTTAATTAAACACTCCCTTCCCTACTGAACAAGGATGACTTTGAATTTTCTTATGGTCTTCTAATGAAAGTAGAGGTAATAACTCCAGAAATGGAAACATGATAGACCAATTCAACATATACAGTGCATGAGTATCAACTTTAAGAGTGGTAAAGTAACATCTTTTTGAAAATACAAGGGATATTGATTTATACACAAGATGCAAACTTTCAATACCAAATTTGCCTCAGTTACAATCCTACCTAATATTTAAAAACATTTAAAAGATTGTTTAAAGAAGCCACTTATAACACTTATATACAAAGACATCTAGAAAAGAAACATCTGCATTGATACTTTGTTTTAAAAATACAATGTAATTATATGAAAATAATATTTTAAAAAACTGAACGAAAGTTACCCAAGCAGAGTAAATTTAAGAAGCTAATAACAACTGTAATTGTTATCTTAGCATACAGATAAAAGAATATCATATACAGAATTAGAGGCACAGCATAAATAATAACTGTATTTATGTTTAAATTATCCTTGAATAAACCATTCAAATTTTCTTGAAATGATTAATAATCTGGTATTAAGGAAAAGAGTATACATTGCATTTTCAAGATTTCCATGAAAGAACCTAATTAGACATATTGAAAAATTAAGTAAAGAAATTGTGTAGAAATATGGATAAAGCCGTTTTGAATCTATGAACAAAGAGGAGCCAAATTGTATTTTTAAACTAATTCTTGACAAATTGAGCAAGGAAAATAATATGTTGTAAATTATAAGAGGCCTATGCAGCATTCTTAAACCAATATTTATTGAAATTTACTTTAATAATTATTTTAGACTATATCAACAACATTTAAACTTTAATAAAATTAGAATTGATAGCCTTAAAACAAAGTATCGCTTTCAGAAGTAATAAATAACACTCCATATAGTTCTGCTCTCTGATCAGAAAAACACATACTATTTATATTTTCACGTAGCATTTGTGAAATGTTACATTGACTAAAGTGATCAGATCATGGTTTTCAAGGTGAACTCCAAGAACCTACAACAACTTTTTCTCTTGGGAGCTTATTAGAAAGACTGAAAGTGACTGAATAGGACCCTGATTTGGACCTCTCAGAATAGAAATTGTATTAGCACTATGACAAATACAATTTAAAGATAAAGATTTATAATTTAGTATATTAGAAATCCTGAAAATTTAATAAATGCATAAAACAAATGAACATTTTTTATAAAAGAAAATCTTATAGAAGAAAGATAATGGTGCTATGTTTGCAAGAGTCATTTTGTTTTATAGGCACATGCTGTATGTGTAAACAAAAGTCTGAAAATACATTGTCAATGTTAATAATAGGAAAAGTATAGAAACCACTATACAAGATACAGGACAGATTCCTTATGGTTAAATTCTTGATACTGACATTCCACCCACACAAATTCGAATATATATTGTTGAGTTGTACACAACTCAAAAGAATATAGATTTAATAAGTGTATCTTTGTGAAGTTCTATCTTTAAATTTAATGAGTACCTAGTTCTCTTACTTTTGCCTATTTATTTTGTTGATATATTTTAATACTAGAGATTGAACTTTTGGTCTCATGCAGCTAAGAATTTCTCTATAATTAAATACACACCCAGAGTAGTGCCTGTATCTTTCATTAAGTTTTCATAAATAATTATTTTAAATATGTTGATTTCTACTTTTCGGGAAGTAAAAGGTTTGAAGGAACACTAAAGACTTACTCTATGAAGGAGTTTTCATCCAAGCACTTAACAATATTTTCTCTAATTTCCTTTAAATATGCATTGTGTGGAATTAGAAGCAGAGCCCTTATTTACTTGTGATTATTTAAATATTTGTTTATGTTGCTGCTAGTGGTAATTTTCAAAATTAAAATGGAAAATTACTGAGAAGGTCACAGAATGTTCTTCATTATCATGCACAATGCTCTTAAGCTTTTCATGCCATAGGAAAAAAATGACTATTTTAATCTATCCAAGAAATATTATCATGGAGTTTTATGTAGCTCAGATATTATGCCCTTTGGGCATAGATGTAGGTCTCTCTCCTGAAACCTGTTTCATGTCATTGTGAATGTTGGCATTTTAAGTGCCTGTTTAGTAACTTCCTGTGCTGATGATTCCTAGTCAGTGTTTTCCTGGGGCAATAAAAGCAAACAATATGTACAATATTGCATTTTGCTTGACCTCACTAAAGTGAAGTATGTCATATGATAATATTTAAATCACTGATCCTGTAAATGTATGAATATATAAGCATATATTAATGAATACACAGCATATGTATGCTTTTATTACTAAACATGCAAGAATAATAATTATTTATAAATATTCTTCACAATATACACTTCAAGTATGCACCTGCTCTTGTGTGAAATATGAAATGTATAGAGTTGTAATCAGCAGATAGTTAGTAAAAAGCAGTGATAAATACATGAATATCAGAGAATACAGCAAATTACAGAAGTCAGATAATTAACGTTTTCCTTAAATGTGTAAACAGAATTCTAAAAGTTAGGAAATATATTGCATCAATTTATGGAAACTCATTTACATCAATTATTTTGCCCCTTTTGTTTATATTTATACATATAATTTCCATATAATCATTAATATATTTTATTGTAATGATATTTATATATGAATAAAACTCCATTAATAAACACATATTTTAAATTTTTATACCCTTTTAGAAAGTCATATGCTCTATAATTCACATTGGAGCATCAGAATTATCATACTGAAAACAGAACCCTTGATCCCTAAAATAATTTCAATCTGAATTTGCTCAAATACTAATATATATGTATATAGATATATACAATATATTATATACATATATGATATATGTATATGCATAAGATAATATATTCTATATATTAATATATTATAAACATACTTCATTTTGTTTTCATTTTATTAGTGTATGTATGGTTTACAAAATGTTGGTTTCCATAATGATATTTTATTCAACTATGGCATTTGTTTTAACTATATTCCCCTTCCAGTATACTCTACTATTCTCCAAACTGTTTCTGTGCAGTCTTTTATGCTCTTCTTCCTAATTAACAGTTCCCAATATAGTCTGTGTGTGCACGCATGCATGCATACATGTATGTATGTGTGTTTTGTATACAACATGATATCCAAATATCCAAGAAAAAGCCATGTGTTTTATAAGTTGGTCTATTTTATTACTTAGTATGTTTCACATAATACTATAAATTCATATTTCATGCATTTTCTTACAAATGACAGAACTTTAAATTTTATTTTTCTTTACGTTCGAACAAAATTATGTCCAATGTTTTCATTATTCATTTTTCTGCTGATAATCCCTTAGATGAATTCTATAACTGAGTTTTTCCAAATAATACATAAATAAATACATAAATATTGGGTATCTTTATAGCAGAGTGACTATATATATATAATTATATAGTTATAATCAAATGCTACTTATTTAAAGCAACTTTAGAAATGATTATAGATATGTATGGAATGTATTATTGAGAAGAAAAATATGTTTTCAAAGTTATACTTCAATATTTGTAAAATATGAATTTTTGCATCTGTTTCATTTTATTAAGTCATTGGAAAATTATGTTTACTACATCATCTACATCATTATAGAAATATCCATTTTAGGGGGCTGGAGAGTGGCTCAGGGGTTAAGCCTCTGCCTTGCAGGCAGATGGTCCTGAGTTCGGATCCTGCACCCCACTTATAGACGCTGTGCAGAAGGGGGGTCAGCCTGCATTTCTGTTCCTGGTAGGGCGGAGCCTGTGAATCCTGGGGCAGAGTAAACAAGGTGGAGGTGGAGGCGTCCATGGTGGTTCCTGAATTCGCCTGTGGTTCTACACACACACACACACACACACATGCACACACACACACACACACGCACAATTGAATAAATAATAAAAAAGAAATATCCAAATTAAATTTTAATGTCACAAAATAAAAAACAATGAAGAGTAGTATGATCTAGACTGGACGGGGTTATGTACACATGAACTCACTACAAGTGTGCCTGTTTCCACAAGACTTCCCCTAGATTTGGACCACCAACATTTCTCTAGGGTGTTGGAAAACAACATGTAACACTTCTTTGGGAGATTTACTGATGATATATGGTAGGCTGATAAAACAGTCCTATCTTTCTTACTGTAATACCAGTCAATGTACAGGCCATGTTCCAGTAAGTGGTCAAACTTACCAACAGATGTAATATAGAAGAAAATCAGTCAGTTACACATTCAAAGACTTGAAAACAAGAAAAAAATCTGATTGTCAAAGAAGGTGTTCATTGAGAAAAATAAAGGAATGGGACTGGGTGATTTTGTGTGAAAAAAACCACTCAAATTCATTATAATCGTCTATAAAACTGTACTTGAACAAAAAAATAAAAATGATTCACATTTTTTCAGATAAAGAACGAATATAGAACAATCTCATAATATTTTAAAGAAAAATACATGGTTATAAAAATAATATTCTTTTACCTAAGTGAAAGCTTCACCACACATTGTGCTCATGAATACTTCTTAAGTAACCGAATTTGTGCTGTATCTAAAATGCCAATGGCAATTTTTGTAATGACAACCATTGCAGAGTCTATTTTCACAATGTGCACATAAACATAGCGACCTTCATACATTTCTTGAGACTGTTATGTACTAATTAAAGACGATGATGCATCCTGTGATAAAATGTTATGCACATGCCCAGTAAGGCTAATAACATTTATAATGACACAGCTGTTGCATTCCAACAAATATACATAATTAATGACAGTTGAAGTTTACCTACAGCTTTTCCATCTGTTCCATTAGAATGCAATTTCCAAAATGAAGAAAGGGGGCACTTTTATGTAATAAAGGAAGATTTTCTTCTCTACCACTCTAAAATACATGAGACTTTTATACATAATTTTAAATTAAACTGAACTCGTTTCAAGAACATAACTATGGATCAATTTATGTTACATAATTTTGATAAATATGATCTCTGTAGAATAATATTTGTGTAACAAATAGTATATTATGAAATGAAATATTTTATTTTTTCTAAATCTGTATAATATATTATCAATAATTACATATATGTAGTCCACAGTCAATAACTATGTACATATGTACATATACATAATTACTCCTACTTTTAACAATAATAGATGTTAAATGTTGAACTTTCCTTTATTCAATAATATCCGAAACAAAGCTTTCAAGTAGACATTGCTGTTCCTCAAATAAATAACAAACCAAGATCCACTACCTTATTGCACACTGAAAAGTTAGTGAAAATACATGATAATTTGTCAATAAACTAAAGAGTAGAAAAAAAGGTTAAAGTTCCTTGGCAACATTATTATTAAACATTGAAAATTGTGCTTTCAAGAAATCAACTGTATTGTGCAAAATGCATTAAATGAAATTCTTGATAACAACCTCTGTTTCTAGCTACAAAGAAGTTGACTAGGTTGAGTTTTGGAAATGCTCAGAGCCAGGTATTAAATCTGAAGGAAGGAAAAGTACATGAGTTCAATCGATAAAAAGTTAGCCTCAGTAGTCCCATGTTTTTAGTGAGGAAGACTGCATTAATACTAAGCAGTGAAGATATGTATCTTTGAGAAACAGCACTGTTATCCAAGCAATAATTTGAAATAAATTATATTGGAGTTTTTAAAAAGGCAAAGTGTAGATTATCTAGAACAGAAGATCTTCTGTAGGACAAAAAAAAACCACCTTAAAGATAATTAGAATGAATATATACTGGGGTTAAAAAGAAGTCAGAATTACAAATGCAAAAGCCCATAAACAGTAGTGAATGAAAAATAAGCAATTAAAAGTACACCTTGTTCACATGGCAATCATTCAGCCACAGCCACTGAAGTGTAATACTTTCAACAACAAAAGTTCAAGCCAAATGAAAAAAAAAATTTACAATTTATGAAAACTGTGATACCAGGAAGCAGAAAATTAAAATTTAATAGCATTCCTCTGCACCCTTGCTTTTATCCAATAAAAGAATTCATATTTGAGTTTTATTGTTACTTGACTTTTAGTGATTCTGAATGTTTAGTAAAAATTCTTTACATTTATCACAAACAATGGCTATATTATGTTATTCTTGCCATTATCAATTCAAATTGAGGAGTTTCCATAATATTATAGTATTGCAAATATTCTGTCAATGAAAGAAATTTTAATGTATGATAAGCAATTGCCTCATATATTTTGTACATTAAAAATATTCTGTGATTGTCTTTTATGTGATAGCTACCAAGGGGAGAATTTTTCATCTAATACCTTGCTTTATATTCTACCTAGTATTATATGATGGTATTTTCAAATGAGGACATTAAGCCAATATTTGCACCAATCAATTTTAATTAGAATAAAGGGAATCGCTTAACATTTTGAAGAAGGAAGGAGTCTAGATCCATTTTTGCGTTCCCTTCTGTCTCCGCATCTTATCTTAATGAGAATACTAACCTATCAAAGTGGTGTGTTTTCCAACTTTATTGCCAGAAATAATAGTATAGCTTCTGGATAATAATAGTAGTATTATAAAGTTACTAAATATACTATAATGTAATTAATTGAAATATTATAAATTTATTCCAAGAGTATATGACCACAAATAATTGTACTTATATAGTTAAGAATGTGACATGTTTTAGTTGCATGTGTAATACTCTGGTTCTAAGAATTACAGTAAAAAAAGAGAAAAAATAACCAATATATTTGGTGTTTTGGAATACAATAGCAAAAGATTTTCTGAAGCATAGCTAGGTCCAATCTTATCATTTACATGGAGTATCATGCTTGATATATTTAATAACAAGGTAATAGAGAATTCTACTTATGCCTTTACCAGTGTTTATTATTTGGCAATACTAACCTAGCAGAATATATAAGTAGGAGAAGACCTAGTGTATAAAAAATGTCAAAATTAAGGAAATCTGTAATAATGAAGACCTTTCATGACTGAAAACTCCCCTTAGTTTAGGGATGGCTCACAGTATTTGCATGAAGGCTAAAATGCAAGCATGTATCCAAATAGAGAAGGAACATAATATTTGAAGAGCTTACTGGGGTGTCACGCTCCTCACTAACTTATCTGTCTTATCCATAATACGTCATTCTATAAGGATGTCAGATTATTCTGTGTTATACTTAGTATGCTCCCTTTTGTCAATAGATTTTTTTGTTGTGGGCTCATTTTTCTCTCAGTCTCATATTTTATAATGGCTCTATCACATTTGCTGGGCAGACAGAGTGAAAACATAAAGATTATGTGTGGTCTGGATGGTTTCTTTGCATTTGCAGTAGCACTTTTGCAAGCAGTGATGTAGAAAGGGATTATTAACATATGAATTTAGAATTATATTTAGTAACTATCCAATTAGGTGTTCAGGGAAGATGTTATAGATATAAGGACTACCAACAAGTTTCCATGCTGTTTTAGCATTATTAACCAGGGTAAAATTTGAATGCACTTTTTAAATCAAAGTAAAAAGAAAATCAGAAGTTCCTCTCACTGGGGAGATACTGATGCTTCCATAGCTGTCTGTTCACAATAAATAATGAATAAAATGAACTTAATCATTCCATTAGACTAGAAATTGCAAAAAAAAAAAAGATGACTTTAACATCCATTGACAATATGTTACAACTCAAGTAATGTTTATTGAAGTATCTCAGCAAATAATTATTGGCAAAGATATATATATTCTCTAAATAATCTTGGGGTATTGTTTGGGGTTGACCACTGCTTTCTGAAAAGTGTGAATGTATGGAATTTGGAATTTCTAAAGTTAACAAAGAACCCTGAAGTAAAAACGTGTATATGGGAATGTGAGTAAAATGTATTAAAGTTATTTCTCTAACCACTCTCCTCCTGAATGGATATCTTGTAACACATACAGAGAACAGAGTTATAGATCCAGGGATTGTGAAAGAACACATTCCAAAAATTTCTCCATAGAAAATTTTCATATGTAATAACCCTTCTGGTGAGTACCCATAGAACACTATAATAACCCTAAAGGCAAAGATAGGAAACATATGGAGATGTCAAGAAGAGGAAATCAAAATGACTTACATGACAAAGTAGAAGAAAAACTGTAGAGTAGTCAGTGGCCATACAGAATTTGCCTGAATAGACAGTTTGGTTGTGATTTTGCAGATGAATGTGACCTTTCCACAATCTAAAGCTCCTCTTTAACTACCTAATAATCCACTGTTCCTTTAAGTTAATGTTAACTAATAGGGTATTTCAAAATGGTAATGGCAGAACCCAGTTATTGTTAAGCAAATTGTTCTATGTCTGATTTGTCTTTTAATTCCCCCAAAGTCCAATTCATTAGTCCTATATGAACAATATGGAGAACATTTAAAGGTTATCAGTAAGTTAACAGGAAGTGAATGGAACAGTTTGTTAAACTGATACTGCTATGCTAATATGGAGTATGTTTCACAGGAAAGGTAAGCCAAGAAGCACAGTACTTCAAAGGAAGTACTTGTACATATGAATCACAATTCATTCAGGAACAAAAATAAGGGTACGAAATTTATGGAATAAGACATAGGTCTGTGATGGTTGATTTCAACTGCCACTTGATACTTTTTTTCTCCCACATTTAATTTTTTTTCCCAATCATACAAGCTCAATAGATACCCCCAGTCCTTTCTCTCCCTCCTCCTCTCCCCAGTCATCCCCCGCCCTTGCACTCACCCGGTCCTCCCCTTCCTTTCACACCTTCCCTCCCCCTCTCCCAGTGATTCTCCTTTCCTCCCTCCCATCCCGTGGAGCTTCCTTTCTTGTGAATTCCAAACCTCCCTCGGAGTCCTCCACCCTAGTGAGGGGTAAGGATTCATTCAGTGGCATAGCCAGGAGCCCCTTTTTGGGCTGCTTGTTAGTATGGGAAGTTTATTATGACCGTTAATCCCTTGCCTCTAAGGATCCTACTGCCTGGAGCCTTTTCTCCTGTGATGCATGTTAGACTTTGGGGAATCGTTGACAGGTCAGCCATTGTGCAAAGTGTAATTCTGGCTGCTGCAGCCCTAACTTGTGAGGAGTATCTTGCATATCATTGGTCCTTCCCATCTTTAGGCTTTTATAATCTTGCTGCTCCCCTCTTCAGCAGGTGGTTCCCTGAGCTTTAGGAGCTTTAGGATGGGGAGAGATTTGGCTCGTCTGGTTCCAGGTGATAATGTAGGGTCTTTGGTGTTCTGAATTATGGTTTGTTGTTGTTTTCACTTTTGCTTTTCCTTGGCTGCATCCTGATTGGTATCGAAGGTCACCTCCTAACCAAAGATGAAAGACAGTTCACTTGAAGATCTTAATATAAGAGGAGACTCAAAGGTAGATGGAAGAATAGGAGTAGCACACAGCAGTGTGTGTGTGTGGGGGGGTGTCAATGTCCCATTTGCGATATGGTTACCATCTATCTACAGTCCCTGTACCCACCTGACTGGTGGGATCAAACCTGTTCATTCGCAACTTCACACTTTTGAGGTAGGATTCTGGACACATCTATGAGGAATTATTTAGTTAAGGCAGGTCTTTTGGAAAGTCTATAGGAGACTGTTTTAATTACTTGAAGTTGAAGTTCACTGTGAATAGTACCACTCTCTAGGAAAGCAGATGGAATGGATATAAGCTAGTCAACATTTTGGAAGCTGACAAAATAAAAAGTATGTAGCATTGATCCTTGTCTACTCTGTTCTTGCTGTAAGTGATATACCACAGGATATAAACTCATGATATTGGTATATCTTTTCCTTCCATGGTGAGCAATAACCCTGATGAGAACCTGGAATAAATTATCTCCATTGCCTAAATTCTTTGTATCCAGTTTTAGTATAACAAAAAATTATGAAAATAAAAATCCTAATTTCAATAAACAGGTCATGTTACTCAGGACTTTTCTTGATTTAATTTTTATTTGAATATAACATACATAATGAATATATTGCATAAAATAATATCTTCATTGATTTGATGTTCAATTTCTCTGGTTTTTAGTTTACCTTTCTGCTTTCAAAAACAATTACAAAACTACATTACACAAAGTACTCAGATTGGTGATTCAAATGAATATTTTCATTATTTTTCAGTTTTTCAGATAAAACTCTTAACATTATGTGATTTGGAAGAATTATATTTCTTTAACTTTTGAGTAAGTTGGAATGCATTTGAATTATATGGTGTGTGTTACCATATATATCACATATGATCTAAACACTTGGGAAGTGTATAGTAAAAAAATAAAAAAGCTCCTCAATGTTGTAATTCTGAGAGGGCCATGTCAGAGATAAACATTTAAAGGAAGATCATTTCTCATAACATCATGACACAGACTATCGTATATTCCTATGTAGATGATGAATCCATCATTCTCAGCAGATGAACTACCACAGTGACAAAGAAAAAAAACACCATTCTTATGAAAGGTAGTTGTACTTTGTTTAATAATGTTGCTTAATTTCCACTGCTGTTTAATGACAAATGTACTATTGCTATGACCTTTAGTTTGTACCAACATTAGACTTTTACATTTCTGACTCTTGATGCTTAATCTACATACACCTAACTTTAAAACTTGAAGTTATGAATACTTTCTCTGACTTTGAGATGTTCACTTCTGCTCAGGAATGTCTTCCTTCAGTAAATAAATATAACAATTTAGGGAATGTTGTGATGTTTTCATCTCTGTTGGAGGGTAAGAGGATACCACTAACACTATTCTTCAGCACTTTTCTAGTAAATGATTTCATAGTTTAACAATATTTCTGCTATAAGTTTCAATAGAATTTTGATGAAACTTTCTCCTGCCACCGTAGACTTGAACCATCATTCCTTTCATTTTATAAAAGTTTTCTGCCATTGATCTTTAATAGCAATATTAACATAACCTTGATTGTATAAACAACACATTTATTTGTTTATCCATGAAACTAGCAACATGAATACTGTGTATCTAGAGATAATGAGAATAAGCACTAATTAGGATATTAGTCTTTGGAATGCTAGATATATTAATAGTAATTGGGAGTAGAATATGTTTATATTGATATATATTCTCACAGACTAGAGCAATATAAGGTATACTATGTGCACTGTATGTATTTGTTTTCTCTCTTTAATTTTATTTATTTATTTACTTATTTGAGTTAGAGAAGAAGGGAGAGAGGAAAAGGAAGAGAGAGACAGAGAAAGAAAGAGAGAGAGAGGCATTTCAGCACTCCATGAAGGCATTTCAGAAGGCAGTCTTGCCGTTCTTACTTTTCCACCAAGTGGCCTTCCATATATCAGACTCTGAACTCTACCTTTAAAGCAGATGACCTACCAACCAAATCATCTCTCTGATTCTATTACATATTTTCATTGAAAATTCAACTTATATTTTTGAGTCAGAGATATTTCTTGCTCATAATACCAGTAGATTTCTGTAAATACTATATTTATGAAAATTATTCATTTATTTCCTGCTATTATGATATTTTTTCTGCTGCTCAAAGTCATGGTAGAAATCACACTTGATGTTTAGTTTTAAAAAATATGCTTTTTCAATGTCTGCTCTAAAGGAAAGAGAGCTAATATATTTGCAAAGAGCTGCCAGTTTAATGCTTCCTTGAAGCATTCAGTTCTAGAACCTTCAAGCATTTCCTCATCCTTGCTCTGAAGTGCTTGGGTTCTTTCAGGCATTTGGTAATTTCCAAGGCATTTTTTTCAGTCTGAAAATCCTTACTTTAATGGAGTACTTTTCTTCATGTTCCTTAAAAGTCAATTTTCCTTTCTGCATTTATTTCACAGTTTTATCTGTTTCAGTGAATGATGGTTGATTCTTCCCATGAATACCTACTCAAAGCTAAAAACATAGCAGTTCAAGCCCAGGATAATAATTTGGCAACATCTTGAAGTCTGCCTAAAACCTTATCAATACTTGGATTTTCAAGTATTAGCATCCTCCTACTCTGCAACATGCCTGACTTATTTATCACTACTACATATGCATAGAATTCCATGATTTTTAATTGAAAATTTAAAAATTTCTGCCTATTGAAAAGTTTCCTTCAATTGAAATTTCTTCTGAGATGTGTACTTGTGCATGTATATATAAGATAGTAAATCAAATCAATAAATCAAATAAATCAAAAGGTATTAGGAAATATACGTTCATTTGACTTAGAAAGGAAACAAGATAGAATAGAAAGGAAAACAGTATGATTTTAGATTTTTTTCTTTTATTAATATTGCCTGACCCTTTTCTTCTTTTAATTTCTCTTCCTCTTAATTAAACAATGAACCTCACTAATTATTGGTTGAATTTTTAAATTCCATGTTAATATCTCAACCCTGGTCCTAAAAAATAGCATATGTTTTTGCTATTATTTGAAAGATTTAATGGAGAAATATGATAATCAGTAGTAATTAAATTGAAAATCTGAAGTGTTTGAAGACACACATTATATTCATAACATAATTTTAGTGCAAAACAGATGTAAAACTCAAAAAGTAAAATAAATATGTTTCTTATTTTTAAAATATGAAAATTTGAATGAAATGATAATTAATCTAGATATCAGGGGGACAAATTAATAATTCAAAGGTGGAATTTACTTTTAGCTTGCACCTAACTGATTTAAAAATATGTCACTCAAATAATGAATGGATCAGTAATTTATTGATGTATTACCAATTATCATTTGGTCTTCTGCCCATATTCCTGTTTTTGCTTTTTTGTGACCCACTGGATTTAATTAGGGACTTTAGTGTGATCTTGAGTTTTGGTTATGACTTGGAGACTAGTAGACTTCCTCTTGGATATATCGTTTTTATCCACCCTATATTTTTTATTCCCTTAAAAAAGTCAAATTTTTTGCCTCAAAGTTCAGATCTTAGATAGCACATAAGAGCAACAAGCAGAAATAGCAGAAGCCTGCCTGTGAGAGATTCGGAGCTTGGGAAACGTCAAAACAAAGCAACAAGAAAGTAAAGCAATACTGGAAGATTCCTGAAATCGTCCTTGGCCTCCATAGGCAAAAGTACCTCTTCTACACACCTGTGCCACAAACATGTACATCTACACCTACAAATGCAAATGGAAATAATTTGTGAATAGTCAAATATATAAAGAAATCATGATCTTAAAATATCAGGCAAATAAGCTTTCAAAATTTATCCAAATGCAATGGCTTGCTTTTATCCTAATTGTAGGTAAGATGTATATTATAAACATCAACATTTTGAAAACCTGTATATGAGAATGCCAAAACTACAAAAGCACAATCATTCAAGAGAAAAACATGAAATGCACAGATTATCAGTTATTTAAACAGAAGTTGGTGATTCTTAATATCTAACACATGGATATGAAAAACAGGGGGATTGGATTTTCTTTCCCTAAAAATCACCCATGATTTCATGGGCATTGCCTCAATATAAAAATTACATTTTATGTAATATAAATATTGTATTTATATTATATTTAATATAGTATGTTTTATATATAGCTATATATATATATATATATATATATATATATATATATATATATGGGAGGGAGTAGGAGAGAATAGTG
Source organism: Typhlomys cinereus (assembly GCA_023101885.1). Taxonomy (NCBI): domain Eukaryota; kingdom Metazoa; phylum Chordata; class Mammalia; order Rodentia; family Platacanthomyidae; genus Typhlomys; species Typhlomys cinereus. Next base: position 6,207,493 of record JALPQD010000029.1, read on the forward strand.
AAGGAAAGGTAAGGGATGGGAAGAATGAGGGAAGGAGGGAAACTCAATGTACTTGTAAAAGTAGAAAAAATAAAAAAAATACTTCTGAATCAGAGTGATCATGCAAGTGTTTTCTGTCATTATCAGCATCTCCTCACTCCCATATTCCACAGTGGCACAGTGAACACATAAGGCCTTATTGATCTAGTGCCTTTTGGTATCAGTTAAAAATTTTGCACATAGAAAAACCTCACTTGTGATTGTTTTGGTTTTGATACTTTAATTGCTTTTTAATTTTAAAATATTTTATTTATTTGTGTGTGTGTGTGTGTGTGTGTGTGTGTGTTGCAAAGGGCACTGTGCACTTTTATGGACAGGCAACGTTGACTTCAGGAATCATCTTAGATTGCTTCTTGCTTGGCTCTGGGATTTCCCATGCTCCACTCACCAGGGCAGGAAGTGCAGGCTGCAGGCCCTTTCCACCTGGTGTATTTAAATCGGACCTCAGACCCAAACTTAGGACCTTCTGTGTGCAAGACACAGTATTAACCCCTGAACCATCTTTCTAGCCCATCTGACTTCCTGTTCTGGAGGAAATTGTGAAGAAATCAGACCAGTCTCTATCTTTCACAAAAATATTTACCATATTGTTATATCTACAAAATGTATATCTACATTTTGTTTATCATTGTTAAGTTAAATTACAGCTAACTTATAGTTTAAAGTAGCGCATTGCTAGTATTTCAGATCCTTTTTATACTTAGACCAGATACCTGGGCTGGTTTCATTAGCTCCCCCATTCCAGGTTTCATGTGTCTTGTAAATTCCTTCAAGTAGTTAGATAATTTAATTCCTTTTAATTCTATTCCCTTCTGATCCTTGCTTAGTTGGGTAACACTGAGCAAACAGAATTTCCACTGCTCCTGGTCCATAGACAATATGTAAAAGTAATGCTGTATTTTCAGTCTTATTTTTTTGCATCCATCTCTAAAAGTTTCCTACTTTTACAATCTCCTAAAATCCCTTTCAGTTCACAACTATAACTATAATTTAATTTTTAGGTACTTCAATGCAAATCATAACTGAAAAATCATACTTGCTAAATAAGCTTATTTACAAGTTCTAACAGCTGGGATGAAAAAGTGCATGGTGGTAAAACACCATTTGACTTATAATGGCTTTTATACAAACCAGTCCCAAACTCTCATGTACTAAAATACTTGATCTCCAGAAGTGGGGCTTTGGGGTAAGGTATGTTCTATTGCCAGAAAATTTCTCCCCTCAGACGATTTATTTATTTTGATAATAATATTTTCATTATTTCATGGGTCATGAATAAGAAAAAAAGTTCAGTTCTACCTTTTTCTTTCATATCTAGCTAAATTACATTGATAGATTACTGGTGTAGAAGAAAATGATCTATTTGGCATGAATTATTTACTTATGCAGTAGCACAATTTACATAGGCATGGAAATACATTTTAACCTATTTTACCTAATAAAAACCAAAATGATAAGTTAGTTCTCAAGCATCATCCAAAAGTAACACAATAAGACCATCAAGAAAATAAATGCTGATCAGATTTTGCTCTCAATGAAGACAGGAGCTTGAAACCGGTCAAAATAGATTAGAGAGGGGGACCTTACTCTTGTCCTTGACTGTGTTGGGAATGTCCTGACTTCTGGAGATGGCAGCAGTGGCTAAATCCTCAGGATTTTTGTTGTTGTTGTTTTTATTGTTCTGCTGTTTGTTCTTGTTTTTCCACTGTAGCTTCTTGTTTTATTTATTTTCCTTTACATATCCTGAATTGTTTATGATTTCAAGTTAGACATTAAGTTAGGAAACATTTTCCTAGTTTGGTAAAATAATTCAAAGTTATTTACTTCTAAATCGACTGTGTTTTTTTTTTCATTTATTTTTTCCACTTATGCAAACTTGATAGGTACCCCATTCTCCTCCCTCCCTCCACCCCTCCCTGGATCCCCTTGCTCCCTCCCCCCTTTTCCTCTTCCTTTCCCCCCCAGCATTTCTCCCATTGTTCGCGCCCCCCCCCCATCCCTTGAGCATCCTTTAGTGTGCATGTCAAACTTCCCTCTGGGTCCTCCTCTCTAATGAGGTATAAGGAATCAGTAGCATTACCTAGAGTTCTTTTTTGTGTTCCCCTTTAGTACAGGAACACTATTATGGCCTGTTAATCCCTTGCCTTTAAGGATCATAGTGCCTGTGATCATGCTAGACATTGAGGGGTCAATGATATGTTGGTCATTGCTTAGGTCATGCAAAGTCCTATTATGATTACTTCGGTCCTAATTTGTGTGGAGTATCTTGCATATTGTTGCTCCTCCCCATCTTTAGGCTCTTACAATCTTACCGCTCCCTCCTCTGTAAATTCCCTAACTTTAGGATGGGGAGAAAGTAGGCTGGTCTGGTTCCAGGTGGGTGATTTCTAGAACATTTTAATTTATATTTCTGTCCACTCTTACTTAGCTCAGAAAATGCTGTAGATTGCTTTCTGAGGTAAAAGATCTCCGACCCTCTGACTTCTACATACATGCTGTGACATGTGCAGCCACATAGATATACATACAGATATACATTAAGTGAATAAATGACTTTTAATAACAGAAAATAAAAAATTCTTGTCAATTACCAGGAAATTATTCACAAAAATCTATGAATAGGGCTGGAGAGTTGACTCAAGAGTTAAGATTCAAGATTTCTTTCTTTCTTCCTTCCCCACCCACCAGAAACATACATTTTTAAGTAGCCTAGCAATTTATTACCATACCTATTTTAACCTTGGACAATGAAAGTCAATATTAACTTTACCATTCATCTTGGGAATCTAATCAGACTTAGTAGACAGTTTTTCTATTTTTACTTTCTAGTTAAAAAAGTTTATTTTTATTTTGAGTTTCTAATTAAATGTTTTATTTCTTTTAAACAAAAATAATTTACTGGACAATGTAGATTTAGCTTCCATGCATTAAATTATATAAGGATATAACCGGTCACTAAAGTGTAATTGAATAAGATACACAATGTCACAATGTATTCCTGAGTTTTATGTTACTTTCAGGAAGGTTTTTTTTTTTTTTTTTGCTATTTCTTCACTGATCTTTTGTCTATGTCTAATTTCCAATTATCTTACTGAAATTTTTTATTTTCCTTCTTCCTATTGACCTTCAAATTCAGGGATTTTATTTCAAACTATTTTAGAGATTGCATATTTTCCTCACAATTATTAATGTATGTATCCATAGGCAAGTTCCTAATAAATGAAATGTGAATGAAATAAAATCTAAGTGAAAGTTACTCTACTTACATCTTTATTTAAAAATTTATGATATAATAATAAAGATGAAGTAAATTGATATGCATCTATTTTCAATTTGTATCTTATTTTTTATTTTATATTTTTTCTAATTTTACAAGCACAGTGAGGAATAATCCCTGCCCCTCTTTCCCCTCTCTGTCCCTCCCCCGTTTTCCTCCCTCTCTACCCTCTCTTCATCACTTCATCCCACTCTCTTCCACCCTTGTGTCTGTCTTTTCAATGATTCACATGGCTCCCTCTGGATCATCTGTTCTAGTGAGGGTTCAGGACTTTATGGCAGACCAAATGAGTGTTCCTTGGATAGATACAACGATCTACCTATTCACCCTTCACCTATCTAACTCTATTCCTTAGGGCTCCTATTTTTTGAAATTACTTCTCCTGAGATCCTCACTAGTCTATGGGGGCATGTTGATTTATCAGCCTTTGTGCAGATCTGGTAAGGAACAGTTCATTTCAGTGAGTTTCTGGATGCAGCAGCCCTGGCTTGAATGGAATGTCTTGTCCAGTGATGGACCTTCCCCTTTTTAGGCTCTTCCAATCTTAACACTTCCTCTCCTGCTATATTCGCTGAGCCTTAGGAGAGAGATTTGGCTGGCCTGAACATTATAGGGTCATCTGTACTCTGAATTCTGGTTGGCTGTTGTTACCTATTTCATTCTTTCCTTTGTAACTGATTATATACAATTTGGGTATTGAGATCCTTTCTTATATGAAAGGCTACTAAAAAAAAGTCCTTAACCTAAGAAAAGGCTTAAAGAAGAAGAAAAAATAGAATAGGAAATAGTAGAGATGGGGGTTCACTTCCAGATAACCAATCACCTGCTTACTAACCCCTAATTCCCCCACCCCCATTCCATGAAACACATGAAAAGCACTGCAAACGGGGCTAAACAACAGTGGAGAGGGAGGAAAATTACAGTGGACAGGATCAAATGTCTCAATGCTTACGGACTTTTCTTAGTGGCTTTATTTATCTATTTAACTGTGTTCCTTTGTCTCCATTCTCTTAGGGTCTTCTTTTCCCTATTCCAAACTTATTTTCCTTTGCAGTTAAATGGATTTTATATATTTCACCTTGTCATTAAGAAGGTAAGCCCCTTAATACTTGGTTCCACTTTTAAGGGAGAACATGCTACATCTCTCTTTCTGTGTCTGGGATACTTTGCTCAGTATAATTTCTTCCAACTCTATCCATTTACCAGCAAATATAATTAATTCATTTTTGATAACTGCATAGTATTCCTTCGTGCATATGTACACATTTTATTATTTATTCATCTACAGTTGGACATTTAGATTGAGTCCATGCTTTCATTGTTGTAAATAGAGCTGAAGTGAACATGGATGAACATGTGTTTTTATAGCAAAATATAGTGATTTGGGGAATAATTCTAGTAGTGGTATAACTGGGTCGTATGGCAATTAAATTGTTAACATTTATAGAAACTGCCATACTAATCTCCAGAGCAGTTGTACAAGTCTGCATTCCCACCAGCAATGTGTCCTGTCCAGCATGTGTTTTGGACTTTAGCCATTCTGACCTGAGTGAAAGGATATCTCAGGATAGTTATGATTGGCATTTCCCTAAAGGCTGGAAGGTAGAACATTTTTTAAAAGTATTCGTTGGGCATTCTCTTAACTTTTAAATTCCAAGGCCTATTTTCTAATTGTACTGTTCATCTTGGTGTTGGATTTTTTTTGAGTTATTTGTGCATTCTGGATATTAATCCTTTCAGATTTATTGTTAGTAAGATTTTTTTTACCATTCTATAGGTTGTATTTTTGTTCAGTTAACATCTTTTGTTGAATAGAAGCTCTTTAATTTTATTATATCAATTTTTTTTGTTGAGTGTTAATTCTATTTCCAGTGTAACTAAGCTCTTGTTTAGAAAAATGCTATACTAGGACAATCACCTTAAGGGAATTCCCTACTCATTCTTCTAAGATTTTTAAAATGTTGGGTCTAATATTAAGGTCCTTGATCCACTTGGAGTTGATTTTAGACCAGGGTGACAGTAAGGGTCCAATTTCAAACTTCTGCATGAAGATATCAATTTTGCTAGGACCATTTTTTGATGAGGCTATACATCTTTTTTTACACTGGTTTTTCTGAGCATCCATATCAAAAATCAGATGACTGTAGATATATGGGAGGATTGTGCTTGTGTCTTCAACTCTTATCTATTGATCTACATCTTTATTTTGGAACAAGTACCCTGTTGACTTAATTGCTATGGATTTGTAGTATAGATTAAGGTCTGTTATGATCATACCTCCAGTGAAATTTTTGTTACTCAGGATTGTTTTTGCTAGCCTAGGTCTTCTGTGCTTCCATATTAATTTTGAGATTGTTTTATCAATTTCTGGAAAGAATTGCCTAGGAATTTTGATTGTCATTGTATTGAATCTTTGCATTGCTTTTTCTATGATGATATTTTTAAGATTTATTTTTGGATCCAGGAGCATGGGAAGTCTTTCCACCTTTTGGTATCTTCAGAAATTTCTTTCTTTAGGGTTTAAAAGTTTTCATTGTACATATCTCTCATAAACTTGGTTATATTTACATTAAGGGATTGCATTTTTTAGTGGCTGTGATAAATTGAATTATTTCTCTTAAGTCTTTCTCACTTTTTTCATCCTTGGTGTATAAGAAAAGTACTTTTTTAATATTAATTTTGTAACCTGCCATTCTGCTGAACCTATGTATTAGTTCCAAGAGTTTCCTGGTGGGTCTTTCAGTCATAGAATCAATCATGTCACCTGCAAATTGGGATATCTTGACTTCTTCTTCTTCTATTTGTATACCTTTAATCTCTCTCTCTTGTCTTATGGCCCTAGCTAAGACTTAAAGTAAAATATTGAATAGAAGTAGTGTGATAACACATCTTGCCTAGTTCATGATTGAACTGGGAAACCTTTTTGTTTTTCACTACTTAGGATGATCCTTGCTTGTTGTGTATGGCCTTTATTATGCTGTTATGAGTGCCTCCCACTCCTATTGTCTCAAAGGCTTTTATCATAAACTGATGTTGGATCTTGTCAAAAGATTTTCTATATCTATGGAAAGAATCATATGGTTGTGGTCCTTGAATTTGTTTATATGATGTATTACATTTATTGATTTACATATCTTGCTCCAACCTTGTATGCCTGGAATAAATCCCAGTTTATCATAGTGAATTCAATACATTTAAGAATCTGTTTTGTAAAATTTTGTTGAGAATCTTCTCATAAATGTTCATTAAGAGATTGGTCTTTAGTTTTCTTTTTATTGTATTGTTATTTGGTTTTGTGATCAATGTAATATTAGCTTCACAGAAAAAGTTCGGAAGTGTTCCTTTTTTTACTATTTTGTGAGGCTTTGTGTGTGTGTGTGTGTGTGTGTGTATTTATCAGAGGTCACTTTGTGTTCCTGTGGAAGACCAAGTGTGACTTTGGGAATCATCCTGGATTGCTTCTACCTTCTTCCTTAGCTCTGGGATTTCCTAGCCTCTGCTACTAAGGGCTAAAAGTGTAGGCCATCATCATTTCTGCCTGGAATTTTTACCTAGGACCTGGGATCCTAACTCAAGACCTTCTGGTTGTGAAATAGAATTTTAATGCCTGAACAATCTCTCCAGCTCTTTGGAATAGTTTAATAGCAGTGTTAGTTTTTCTTCAAATGTATGGCAGAATTCTTCACCGAATCCATTCTACCCTGAATCTATCTGGTCCTGGCATTTTTTTTTCTGGGAAGATTTGCAGTTAGTTATTTAACTTTTTCTTTGATATTACACTATTTTAATTTCAATTCATCCTTGGTAAATTGTGTGTGCTAATAAATTTTCCCATTTCTTTGTGATTATCCAATTTGTAGAATATATTTTTGAACTATAGCTTTAAGGAAATTCTCTGAATTTCCTTGGTATCAGTTGTAATAACTCCATTTTCAACTCTACTTCATAAAATTTTATTTATTTTCTAAATAAAATTTATTTATTTATTTATTTCCTCTCATACACACTTAATAGATACCCCGGTCCCCTCCTTCCCTTCACACCTCCCTGGACCTCTAGCTTCCTCCCACCTTTTCTCCTTCCTTTCCCTCTCTCCCTCCCTATCTCCCAGTGCCTCCTCCCCCCCATCCCTGGAGTATCCTTTAATGTGTATGTGAAACTTTCCTCTGGGCCCTCCTCCTTGATGACCTTTTAAAAATTTAATTGGGGCTCTATCAGTCTTGTTGATTTTTTTCTAAGAACCAGCTCTTTGGTTAATTTTTTGTATTATTTTCCTTATCTAAATTTTGGATATTTTTTTCTCTGATTTTATTGCTCTTATATTGTTTTGGGATTTTCTTGTTTCTCTAAAGCTTTAAGTTGCACTGTTATTTACTTGTAATGTTTCCATTTATTGATAAAGAATTGAGTGCTATAATCTTTCCTCTTAGGACAGCTTTCATTATTTGCCAGACATTTTTATATGCTGTGCTTTCTTTATTGTTGAATTCCAGGAATTTTTTAATTTACTTTTTTGTGGGGACCGACCTCAGTCTAGGTGACCTCAATAATCTGGCAAGGTTAGACAACGATATTTTGATGGAGAAAGTCTGGAGAGCAGCTCAGGATGTTTTGACCAGCTCAGGGGAAGTCAGGAGGGAGCAGCTCAGGATGTGTTGAAAACCTCAGGATGGAGGAAGTCAGGAGGGAGTAGGATCAGGATGTTTTAAAGAAATTTAGCTACATACAGCCTGCATGCTGGCCTGACCTTTAAGATGATTGGTTGCCCATATATCCGACCCTGTAATTCCCCTTCCTGTTACTGACTTTATAAGATGGCTGTGGACTTGCAATAAATGAGTTCCTGCTTAACTAGACTCCCTGTCGCATCTGATTGTCCTCGAGAAGCAAGGGCTGGGATCATTCAGACAGCACACTTACTTTTCCCCATCCCCCATGTGGAGGACCTACGGGACCGGCCTGTAGGATGGATCTGCGATTCCCAGGGACCCCCACATCTGGCACCCAATGTGGGGCCCAAGAGCTCAAAGTGTTGAAGAATCCATTCGGGGCTAAGCGGTCTTCCAGTGAAACCCTAAGAGATGGGTAACACAACTACTAAATCTGAAGACCCAGCACTTAAGGTGCTGAGATACATACTTAAAAGTAGGGGGTTGGAAATCTCTGATTCAAAGGCTTTAAAGCTTTGGGAGGCAGTTGTGCAACTCACCCCCTGGATCACATCTGCCAATCTGTTTGACTGGACACTTGGTACCTAGTCGAACAACTCTCGAGACAGAGAGAGATCCATCAGGGGATTGGCCCACCATTAGGCTTCTACTCCATCATATCCATCCTTAAGACATGCTTTCGACCTGAGGGTCATGAGCCCTCTGCTCCCTCAGATCCCGGGCTGACTAGCACTGATCCATCTCTTGAAGATTGGGAAACATTTGATGAGAGGAAAAACATATTAAAAGTAAAACCTCCACAGTCTAAAGTGACAGATTGGCCAATAGAATCTTTAGAAATGGCCCAGGAAGGTAAAAGTGAGTCCCCGGAGAGAAAGCCCCCTAAGCAGCTATACACAGCTCTTCCTTATTCACCCTCACCAAAGAATATGAGACATGGGGATTATGAAACTTTATGGCCTCAACTTCCAGCCTATGGGGACCTTAACTGGGAACCCAACCATAGGGCCATTGAAGTGTTCCCAGTAAAACTCAACCCTGGAGGGAACCGCCCAGCAGCCTGGTATCCTTGGGAGGCTAAAGACCTCAAGGAGTTAAAAAAGGCTGTAGCAGAAGACGGGCCTAACTCACCATGGGCAGAGACATTACTCCAAGGTCTAGCCCACCAACCCTGTACTACCAAAGACTGGATGGATCTCAGCAAAGCCGTCCTCTCCAGTCCCACATTCATTAAATCGTGTGCCCTCTTTAAGGAGGAATGTCTCATCCAAGCAGAGAGACACCAAGCAGCTAACCCACCGATCCCTATTTCATTCGGGATGCTCTCAGGATCAGCAGATCAGTACTCCACTGGGCTACAACAGGCAGCTATTGCTTTGTGGCTGGTTGCATGGGGAAAACTAGACAAAGGGCCATCAGAGGCTGCTATTGCGGGAGTAACCTAAAATCCACAGAATCTCTCGCTGAATTCATAGATAGAGTCGAAAAAAGTTTAAGACGCAAGCTCCCATCAGGTCCCCTGAGGGATCAATTTATCAAATTGCTGGTCTGGGAAGGAATGACCGGGGATCATAAATTGGCTTGTGTGGGCCTCAAAGATAGATCTATGAGCCAATGGATAATCGTGTCTAAGGACATAGGGATTTAATCACAATAGACTAGGTCCATGACTACAGCCCTACAAGCCCAAATGGAAGTTTTAACTTCTGCACTTATGCAGGCCTTTGCAGGATTGACCTGGAAAGGAAAAGGAGTTGAGATGCCAGTAAGAATAATGGAGGACAATGCTTTGGATGTGGCCAAATGGGACACTTTAAGAGAAACTGCCCAAGGGATGGGGGCGACCCAGACATACAGCTGCTGAAGGACAGAAAACCACAAAAAGGGACCCCATAACCACTTGTCCCCGTTGCCACAAAGCTACCATTGGAAGAGAGATTGCAGATTTAAATTTGACATAGAAGGTAAACCTTTAAATTAGCTATGGGGCATCCTCCAGTCCCATCAAACCAAGGAGGTATCAAACAGAGCTCCTCATTTGGCCAAAGCCCAATGCTTATAACACAACACACTCAAAATCCCTCTGCCAATTGGACAATTCCTATTGTTCCAGGATTGCAGCCTAAAATGGATATTTTCATTCAAGGAAGAAAGTTCCGATGTTTGATTGACACAGGAGCAGATGGGACTGTACTTAGGAAGGGATTCCCCACCATTAGTCCTTGGTCCTGGGACCCCAAATCCTAGGGGTTGGGGGAAATATAAAGTCAGAGGAAACCAGGGATTGGCTTTGTTAGAAGGACTCAGGGTGAAGTCCGTCCTGTAATAGCCCTGGGCTTCTCAGCCAATCTCCTAGGACAGGACATCCTGGGGGAGGCACAAGCCTATATTACCAGTATGACCATAAGGCTTTTTACGGAGATATCTTAGACATGGAAGAATGTGCCTGTGCACCTCCCTCTCAAGAAGATTTTGTTTTCAACTATCGTGGAGATCCACCAAAGAGGTCCCGGGTATACCCCCAATTCTAGAGGCCACTGCTCCTCAGGTGCATGCCATCCAATGGTCCCCTGGACCCCCAGTTTGGGCCACTCCCCAAAGAGAAATTACAGGTCCTACAAGAGATAATACAAGCACAATTACAATTGGGACATATCCAACCTTCCAAAACCCCCTGGAACACTCCAATTTTTGTTATCAAGAAGTCCTCTGGTAAATAGAGAATGCTACAAGATCTCCATAAAATCAATGCCAAGATGACCCTAATAGGTGCCCCACTTAGGGGGATGCCCTGGATTCCTGCCATTCCCTCTGATTTATATCTAATGATAATATATATTAAAGATTGTTTTTTCTCCATACCATTACAGCCACAGGACTATGAGAAATTTGCATTTTCTGTACCCTCTACTACCTACCAGTGATAGTAGATATGAATGGACAGTCTTACCTCAAGGCATGGCTAACAGTCCAACATTTTGTCAAAACTATGTAAAGACCCTATTAAAACCTGCAATGCAGGTGCCCCAGTTCACACTCTATGTTTATATGGATGACATCATCCTGGGGGCACCCAATCCTTTATTGTTAGGAGAACTTTATAGGGTTACTAAAGAATGTCTTCAAAGGAGAGGACTACATATATCAGCTGATAAGGTCCAAACTGTATCACCCTTTAAAATATTGGCTACCCAACTCCATTTAGAAGCGGTGAGTCCTCTAAAGCCTCAGCTGGCCATTGCCATCCTGTTGACTTTAATGGAGCTCCGAAAATTACTAGGAGAAATAAATTGGCTGAGAGCTTGGATACCAATATCCACTGAAATGTTAGAATCCTTATTCCAGCTACTAAAGGGGAAACAACCTTCTGACCTAATCACTTTAACCCCACAACATCTTGAGATCTTCCACACAATTCAAAAGGCACTAACTAGATCAAGCTCAATTACCTTGCTATTCACCTGATAAACCCTTAGAATTATGGGTTCTCCCTGGTGAGACACTGATGACTTCCACCCTTGTACAGGACGGACTGCCTCTTCAATGGGTCCACACATCCCTGGGTGGCACACCTAGGGTATACACACCTACAGCTCAACTGGCTGACCTGATAGAGAAAAGAAGGGACTTAGACCTCAGACATTATGGTATTGATCCTCACAAATTGGTCACCCCTTATCGACTCAGAGATCTAGAATGGTTAAACAGAAACAACAACCAAACAGCCCTAGCTCTAGAAGGTTTTCTCGGGGGTTGCCATTATGGACCCTACAATGGTTGACTTTTTTTCAGGCCCTTCATTGGAAGACACCTAAATTATTTACTAGGGAACCATTATCAGGAGCACTTAATGTGTTTACTGATGGGGGATGACATGGGTCTGCCATGATAATTTTCTCTGGAGACAACAAGGAGCCAATAAGATACGTTCATACCTGTAAAGGCTCAGCCCAATTCAAAGAACTTTGGTTACATTGACATTAACTAAAATAAAGGTCCCCATGAACCTATTCTCTGATGCTCTCTATGTAATTAATCTTCTCCCTGGGTTACTACATTCTCACATCTGATTGGATGAAAATCCCATTACACCCCTGATGATTCAAGCCCGGACACTTCTTAGAAAAAGGAATAGCCCAATCTTTCTACAACACCTTAGGGGACATCAAGGTTTGCCTGGATTCCTATCTCAAGGTAATGCTGAAGCAGATAAAATGGCCTAAGCTCAGGACCTACATGTCCTCACTCATGTCAATTGGAGGGGATTCCATAAGAGGTTCCCTCAGGTCCTTATAAAAGACCTAAAAAAGATTGTACGTACTTGCAAGTCCTGCAAGCCCCTTTTACGGGTACCACCATTACAACTACTGGGGTTAAATCCCCGAGGCTTGAGACCCAACTCTTTATGGCAAACTGATGTCACACATTATGCTCCATTCAGAAAGCTTAAATACATCTTAGTGTCCATTGACACATTTTCCCTAGCCTACTGGGCTATAGCCCACATGGGGGAAAGGACTAGACATGCTCAATCCCACTTCCTTCAATCCTTTGCTATACTAGGATTTCCACAAAAAATAAAAACTGATAATGTGCCATGCTTTATAAGCAAAAGCCTATAGGACTTCTTCACGTTATGGGGGATTCAGCACACTACATGGATTCCTTACAACCCACAGGGCCAAGCTATTATAGAACATAATATTCAAAATATTAAGGCCCAATTACAAAAACAAAAGTGGGGAATAAGCCTCCACCAACAACTAAATATGGCCCTGTTCACTATTACCATTTTCAATTTTCAAAAAAATAAAATAGATTCCCGCTTCCAAAAACATTGGGGGCAACAAGAACAGAGACCTGAAATACAGGTAAGATGGAAAGACCCCATCACACGACATTGGAGGGGCCCAGACCCATTATTAACAATGGGTGGAGGCTTTGGGTGTGTCTACCCTATAGGAGGCTCAAATCTCATATGGGTGCCTGCTAGAAACCTTAAATTCTATTGTCAGGGGGAAGATGACCCCGACCAACCAGGGTTAGACACCACCAAAGACTAATAAGGGTAAAAAGAATGGGGGCCATGCAACGGGCTCAGCAGGCTCTTGACTAATACTTGTAAAAGGGAAAAGATGGGAAAAAAGAAAAGCAGACCTAACCAAATCCATGGGCAACATCACCCTTGAGATAGATTTTATTATCTCCCCACAGGCCATGGCGAACACAGGATGGACCATCGCATTGATCCTCCTCAGAGGGGCCATTGTTTTGCGGCTGTAAGATCCTTTGAGGAAACTCTCTCTCTTGATGCTGGGATTGTAGTCAAAGATGGTCACGGCCCCCCTTCCAACAGGGGGACAACCTAAGGCCGGCACATCCCCCAGAAGAGAGTTGTTCATCCTCTAAGAGGAAGGACAACTTAAGACAGGGACACTTGCCGCTTTACAAAAACAAAAGGGGGAGATCTTGGGCCTAACAGGCCCTAGTAAAGGGCCTAATGGAACTTCCTGAGCCTGGCTAGAATTTAGTGATCTGTCTGGGACTGGCCAGTTCCGCATGTGAATGACTCAGTTAAAGACAAAAGACTTCCTGATTCTGCCTGTAAGACAGCACCCCTCTCTGAATTGGCAAGTTGCTATTGGGCCACACTTTTCACCCCATTCCCTGACTCCTCCCCAGCACCCTGTGTCTATATAAGTTTGTGTCAGATTGAATAAAGTGAGATCCTGCATTGACTGTCCTGGCTCAGTGTGCTGTTTCTCCCGGTAAAGGAGAAGTTGGGGCCTGACACTCGCCATTCCGCTCAGCCCAGGGGAGGGTCCGCTGGACCCGTCCCCTCTGCCGCTATACCTGCTGGTGAACCTGGTAGATAATAAACAGAGATTTTTAATCACATGTTAGTTAAATATATTTGACTCAATTTTATTGAACATCACTCATTACTCATTCTGTTCTTTCCTACCAGAAGTTTTGTAATTAATCTAAATATGATATGTGCTTATCTTAAATTACTAATTCTTTGACTTCCTCTCTATCATTTTCCTTCCTCTATTATGGGAATTGAGTTATAGCTTCCAACGTGCTAGATTCCCAGCTGCTTAATTTTATAAACTGATCAATTTCAAATACATGCCAATATTTTAATACTTTATCATATTAGTATTATTTCAGAGTTACTTAAAAATAATTTTTAAAGAATATCTTAGTTTCTTAGGTTGTTCCATGATATTAAATCAGGTTAATTTTTATCTAAAACAACTTATTACACAAGACTAGCAATAATAGCAACCTATGTTTCTACTAAATGTGAGAGTAAAAGTCAGAGGTTCCACCATCTACCAGAAGTGGAGTCAGATTAATTGAGCATGTAGATCAAGTGTCCTAAATTTCATTTGAAGGATCGTTTTATGAATTTTGAGTGCAAGTTCAGATGTAAGGGATTATCCCTTGTGGTAGAAATGATTACCCTGACTGACAGGATAACTGTTATTCAGACTATCTACAAATGTATAGGTGGTACATCACATATGTAAACTCTGTTATGCACATCTATAAAATGTTGAATGTGAGATTTTTTTTGACAGGTAATATGATAGATTGACTTTTGCTGTGATTGGGATACCATTCTATGCTCATTTGTTTATTTCTCCTGTTACCAGAAACACCTGAGCACAAATTATCTATAGGAAGGGAAGATATGGAAGTTGCCTTATCAGAAACAGGCAGCCAAAGGGTAACACACCCATTAGAGGCTGTCCTTATGATTGTGGACTTCATTTCCGTGGTATTTTTTTTCCCTATACAACATCTTTTTCATATCTGTATGTTATATTTAATGTGTATTTTCATTGTCTAATATTTAGTTTACATTTTCAAACACTCAGCTCTTTGTTTCTTTAACTATGCTGCAGATTCAACTCATTCATTTTATATTTGTTTAAAGATGTAATACTTCCTAGAACATTTTCTAATAATTAAATATTAAAATTCTGATGACAATTGCAAGAAAAATCATAGACATGATCTGAGTTTGTCTAAATAAGTAAATAATTATGAACTGTAATCTAGAAAATGAGAAAACATAGGTATGACAAGTGTTATTTGTTTTCCTCTCAAGTTGCCTATGATCTTTTTAAAACTTTATTTATTTTTTGTTTGTTTGTTTATTTATTTATTTAGTGTGTGTGTGTGTGTGTGTGTGTGTGTGTGTGTGTGTGCATGTATGTATAGCAGAGCATTGTTCCTCTCTATGGACTAAGGATGAGTTTGGGAATCATGTTTGATTGCTTCTATTTTCTTTTTTTTTAAATTTTTTTATTATTATTATTATTTATTCCACTGTGTGCATATGCGTGTGTATGTGCGCGCGCGTGTGTGTCTGTGTGTGTCTGTGTATGTGTAGAACCACGGACGAATTCGCGAACCACCATGGACGCCTCCACCTCCTTCTGCCCCGGGATTCACAGGCTCCGCCCTACCAGGACCAGAAGCGCAGGCCGCCCCCGCTTCTGCCTGGCGTCTATACGTGGGATCTGGGATCCGAACTCAGGACCTTCTGCCTGCAAGCAGAGGCTTAACCCCTGAGCCACCTCTCCAGCCCTGCTTCTATTTTCTTTTGTGTTTAGCTCTGAGATTTTCCAGTTTCCTCTCACCAGGGCCAGAAGTGTATAATGCCACTATTTCCAACTATCTCTTTTTTTGTGGGACCTGAGATTCCACCTCAGGGTTAGGGCCTTCTGCTTTTGAGTCTTAAACCTAAGCCATCTCTCCAGCCCTGCCTGCTATCTTAAATCAGTCACATGATGGTCACTGATGTTCACTGAGGTTTGTGTTAGATTCTGATGTTCTATATCATAGAGGATAATAAGCACAAGATGATTCAGATCACAAACCTAAATACTGTAAATCATGGGATGAAAAAATATGCTAGATTGTTCTTGTAGCTCTAATCTAGTGAACAGTAAATATTAATTTTGCAAAATTTATATTAAAATGCCTGAAAAATATGATGTACGTTTCTTCAATCTTCATCATAGATAATAATACAATTTTTGAAATATAGATACTAGGTTTTAAGGATTGATGCAATAATTATACACAAAGATAAATTAAATAAAATGAAAGGAATTTAAAAATCTGAATTGAAATAACTGCTACCAATTTTAAAAGTTATCTTCAAACTAATTTTATAAAAAAATAAGAATTTGTTGTTGGATGAAATCATTTGGATTACTAAAATTTGAGGTTTCCAATTCTGATGTAAAATTTCAGTTATATCTATAAGCAAACAGAAGGATATGAAATGAATACAAATAGGGAAGGAAAAAAGTCAAACTACTCCTATTTGTAGACAGTATTACCTTATATGTGCAAAACCACAAAGGTTACAACAGGAAACTCCTGGAACTAGTGACAGGCTACAAATTAATATTCAAATTCAGTGACTTTCCTATATACTTGAAAAAAGTTAAAAATTCCACAGGGAAACATTCCCATTTGGTATAGCTCTGAAAAAAAATTAAAAATGAAATGCTTTGAAATAAATCTAACCAAGAATGCGAAAGACCTGTATAATGAAAATTGCAAAACATTAAAGAAAGATTTAGAGGAAACTGGAAGATAGAAAGACCTCTCATGTTCATGGATTGATAGAATACACATTGTAAATATGATCATCCTACCAAAAGCAATATGCAGATTCAATTCCACATCAATGTAATCTTTCAAAATAATTGTTAAAACAATCTTAAAATTTGTATGGTAGCACCAAAAACCGAGGTTAGCAAAACAATCCAAAGTAATAAACCTTTGCTGGCAGTATCGACACAATGTATCTTAAATTACACTATAAAAACATCACAATATAAATAGCATGTACTGGCTCCAAAAGGGATACACAGTTCAATGGATAAAAATTGAAGACACAGATATAAACTCGCATACCTACAGGTAACTGAACTTTTAAAAGCATTAAAAATAGGAGAGCATCTTCATCAAATGATGTTGAGAAAATTGGATGTCTATATACAGAAGCATGAAACTAGACCCTTGTCTGTCACCCTGAATGAAAATTAACTCAAAATTGATAAAAGACCTCATGTTAAACTGGTGATTATACACCTCTTGGAAAAAAGAATTGAGATTACATTTGACCTGATTGGAAGAATTTTCTGCATAGGACCTCAAATGCACAGGAAATAAATCCAGTACTCAACAAGTGGGACTTCATTCAATTAAAAAGTTAATTTTCAGCAAAAGATATTGTAAGCTAAGCACAAAGGCAGCCAAGAGTTTGGGAGAATATGTTTGCTAATCACGTCTGACAACAAAGTAATATTAAGAATGTACAAAAAATTCAAAACATTAAGTATTTAAAATAAATAACACAATTAAAGATGGATATTATATCTAAAAATAAAATTTACACAGGATTAACTTTAAATGTCTAGAAATTATCTTAAAAATATTCTACTTCCCTATTTGTTGGCAAATGCAAATTAAAACCACACTGAGATATCATCTCACCCCACTCAGAATGGCTAAAATTATAACCAAAAACAAGAACTAGTGCTGATAAGGATATGGGAAGAAGTGATCCTATATTCAGTGTACACTTATGCATATCTTTTGGAGATCAGTATTTACATATTGAAGTAGCATATGACCCAGCTATCTTACTACTGGAATATCCCCCAATAAGAAAGACATGTGCACATAAATGTTCATTTCAGCTCTGTTTACACTAGCAAAGAAATAGCATCAGCCTAAGTATCCAACAGCAGATGAAAATTTTGCACATATTCAAAATATAATACTATTAAGCTGCCAGAAAGAAGTAAATTAATGAAATTTTCTGGTAAATGGACAGACTTTGAAGAAATTATACTGAGAGGTGTATCACAGACACAGAAAGACAAAAGCTGCATAGTATTCCTTATAAGTGTATTCTAGAATCTTCAGGAAAATTTGTATAGCATCTACAAACTACACAGAAACACAAGTTGGGGGAGTTAGAGCAGCAGAGCAAGATGCCAAAGAAGTACGAGACAACACACACATGTGCGCATGCATGCATGCATGCAAACATACATAGACACAACACACACACACACAGAGGCAAATAGATGAGTAAGTGTGAAGAAAAGGGATAGAACTTAGTAAGGGACAGATGAGCAAAGGAAAGAAAAAAAGAGAAAGCAAATGGCTTGGGGTGGAGGGGTGGGGGGAGTGACCAATTGCCACATCCAGATATAAAAGCTTCAAACTACAACAGCTCTGGTAAGAGGAAACAAATGGAGCCACAAAAGTTATAGAACACATGGGTAAAAAATTGCTCACGGAATAGGTTCTTAACAAACCCTGTACATCCCCTTATTGTCAGGGTATATGTCTGGTACTGTTAACCTGTTCAAATTATTGTGGAAAAAGTGAAAATAGACAATGAACAACAACAGATGTCAATGTTAATTATAAAAACCAAATAGGAAATTGTCTAAACACTTATTATATCATTTGATAAATATATCAACCTAGATACATTCCATTGCATTTGAATATTAATGAGGAAAACAAAACACATAGCTGACCACAGTGCAGAGTATAATTGGCAACAATAGAATGTTCAATACCAATGAGGCCACCAAAATCTCTTCCCAACCCAAGACCCAGGGAAATACCAGGGAGAGGGCCAGTGAGAGTGTAAGAGCCTAAAGGTCCCTATCTTTAGGTATACTACCCATCAATCCAATCATAACAGAGCTGCTACATCAAGATGCTCACTTGAAGAGATCTACTACCACCAGATGTACACAATCACTGACATACCATCATTCCCACATGGTCCAACTTAGGATTTCTGTAGAAACAACTATGTTCATAAAGAATATCTTCAACAACAAATGCTACATGAAAGAAGGGGTGTTTCCCCACTTGTATGTTGCTCACTGAAGAGGAACTTATACTACCACAGAAACCTGGTTCCCTACTTGTACGGGCACCTACCTTGGGATCCACACATGGAGACAGTAGGACAGAAGGGACATGACTAGAGTGGTGAAGGGATGGGAGGGTTACAGTGAAGGAGTGGTGTGGTGTGAGGGAATGGGTCAAAGGGCATAAATAAACCCATGCTGTTTATATATAAAAATGTTTAAAATTTTTATGAAATTCACAAACACAACTGTATTCATTAAAATATTACAAGTAATATCCATTCAAAAATATCTTTCATCCAATTTTCTGAGGCAGGTTTAGTATTAATATTGCAAGTTAAAATGAATGCTACCTAGACAGACAAGAAGTAGAAAAATACTTGTATATTAATCTGTGGAAACAATAAATGCAAGTTGATACTATAAAACATATCCTTTTATGTTATTGGTGTTTGAAAAAGGAAAAAGTAATAAATTTATACTTATTGTAGAAATTATTCTTGGGCTATATCTTATATTCTATTCGGTTTTAGCAGAAAAATCAGAAAGATTAAGATATCTAGAAATAGTCGTGAAAGTAACCTTTGTGTAGGTTATGTTACTGATTTTACTTTTCTGATTTTTGACAAAATGTCTTTCTTAATAAAAGGAACATATTTGACAGATGACAGTCTTTTTGCAAGACAAATTGATAGAACTGTAAAGAACAGAACATTTGTCACCTAAACACTTTTCTGAGCTTATCTACTTATTCTCCTTGTTCTTTTACGTTAGTATATGTCTGATCCGTGTTATTTTTACCTTTCCCAAATAAAACTTAACTGAAACCTATGAGAACACCTCAGAAAGTGGAAGAGAAAAAGAATGGCAGTACAACCAGCAAGATAACATTTTATGACTTTTTCTGTGTTGAGGTGCAGAAACTGAATTATGGGTACAATTTACCTGGGAGGTAGACCAAACTGACAACATGTGTAAAGATATTTCTAGGGTTATACATGTTATTTAGCCAGATTTTCAAGAAATTTCTTACTTGAAAGTATGTACATCTCAGTTTGTGCTATTAATTCATAAGGGATGATAATTTATTTGGCAAATTGTACTGATTGCTAGAAAATGGAAGATTGAGACGTGTATATGGTGAGATTCTTTCTAAAATGTCTGTCAGCGTGACAGGTAAAAGATGGAAAACAAACAATAGTTTTCACCCATTTGAACTATCTCCACTGTAACTACAATGAAAAGATAAAATTTTGTCCTATTTTCCAGGATAGTGTAGCATTCAAAAAACAACAATGTATTTCACTTAAAACAATAAAGTGTAATATATTCCTTATATATTGGTTCTTGCATATACTATGCGTGAATGCAAATGTCCTTGTATATTAATGCATACATAAGTTGAAGCCACAGATTTGACTTGTCTACTAATCTCTTTTTCTTCTTTCTTTTCTTCTTCTTTTCTTTCTTTCTTTTTTCTTCTTTCTTCTTTCTTTCTTCCTTCCTTTCTTTCTTCCTTTCTTTTTCTTTTTTCTTTCTTTTTCTTTCTTCTTTTCCTTCCTTCCTTCCTTCCTTCCTTCCTTCCTTCCTTCCTTCCTTCCTTCCTTCCTTCCTTCCTTCCTTCCTTCTTTCCTTCCTTCAACTATCTATCTATCTATCTATCTATCTATCTATCTATCTATCTATCTATCTATCTATCTATCAATCATCGACTTTTTGAACCAGAGTTTCAGTGAACTCATAGCCCTGTAGCTTTTCTATATTACTTAGGGTTCCCTGGAAGAACAGGATCTACAGAAGTCTTGAACCTCTATATCACTGGAGGGAGGAAGATACTGGGCTCCAACATGGGAGAATAGTTGGGCTTCCATATCAGCGATGAGCAGCAAACATCATCAAGGCCTATGATACCAGGCTTCAAAGGCAACGGGAACAGTGGCAAGATGGAGAGAAATAGCTCTGGGTCAGCCAAGGACTGAAGTAGTAGTGGTAGAAGCCAGGAAGAAGTCAACGAAGCTTGAAGAAAACAATGCTGGATGATAGAATAGTGGATTTTCCATCACTGGAAAGTACAACACACCATGGGCTAAGTTTTTCACATCAATTAAGCAAGTACCTGCAGATGTGATCAAGTGACTGCTCCACCCATTGATTCTTCACAGCTGTGCCTCAAAACAGCCTGGAACTGTCAAGTTGACACTCGATTCTAACAGTAACATTTTTCTTGTGTCTGGACTAAGTGGATGACTGCCTAAGGTTAAATATGCATGATACTTTGCTTACAAAGCCATCTCTCTAACACCTTTCTGAAAGATATTTTAGTATATTTTAAATATTAGGCATAAATATAGTCATATGATACACAATAGAATATTTGAATGCTTACTATGTCATGGATAATTAGCAATATTAACTTTCCTATTGAGTGCTTCATTGAATTATAGTTTATGTGATATAGATTTGAAAAAAAATCTATATTCATTCATTCATTCTAGTATTCATTTATTTAAAATGAATATTACTGTAACATTTTCAAAAAAATGTGCTTTCAATCTAATCTACTGTACCCCTGAAATAGCATCAGCTTGCCTTGTATTCATTCTGCAGCACATGAATCTCCTTAAACCTATGATATCTCTGCCTCAGTCTCTTTCAACAGCTGAGAATGCAGCCCTACACTATCATATCTATGTTCACACTTGCTATTTTTGGGCAGATAAATTTTTGAGTGCAAAATTATGTAAGCATAGCAATCAAAAAATATTTGCTGTTACAATTTTAATGTAAAAAATTCTTTATTATCAAGTTATTTCACATGGAGCTTTCTGCTTAACTTTCCTTCAAATTTATTTTCATAATTACTCCATTTTAAATTGATAAACGTGAATACAATAGTTTGTTTTCCTATGCAAAAGGTAAACTTTCATGATCTCTTGAAAAACTTCTAATGTTGCAAAGGATCTTTCCATTCATACTATCTTATTGATTCCTTTATTTTCCTTTCAAATTGTGTTTGTTATTTGATACTTTAATAATAAAAACATTGAAATTTTGTGTTATTACCCCTTTCTCACCAATCCCCTCCTCTTTAGTCACACATAGTACTTTCTCCTTGGTAGTCAGCTAGGAGACTGCCTGAATCTCTTTTTGTGCTGTTGAGTTTGTGAAGTTTAGATCATAATGTAAAATGTAGATTTACTTACTCATTTTTCATATCAAAATATTCTATCACTATTTTTAAGAAAACAGTTTCCCTCTTGAGCTGCTTTTACTATCATGTAGCAAACCAGTCAGTCATATCTGCATGTCTATTTCAAGGATCTGTGTTTTTGCACTGAAAGCTATAGTTGTGATTACTACATATACTGTACATTGATTGTCTGCAGTAGTGAGCTTCAAAATCATATTCTCATACCTACATGTAAAGTAAGTACCTTACTTTTACGACAGCACCTTACATTTCCTTGTCTCTCATTCACATTTCTAATCTCATCTAATGTCACTAATAGATCCTGTGCTAATTTCAGGGCTTTTTCACTTGAACTGCATACATTACAGAAAAACATTGCTTCTCTTTCTGGGCTTAATTTATTTTCTTAGGTTGATATTCTCCAATCTCATCCATTTTCCTTAAATCACTTTTTGCACACCTGAATTAAATTCAATTGTGTACCTAAACTAAATTTCTCTCTCCGTTTTTAAATAAGGGGAGGTTAAGGTAATTCCATAATTTGGAATAGTGATATTATGGTAGGCTATTTTCAACTTTTGAGGAACCAGAAGCTGATTTCCACAGGAACCACTTTAACATTCCCATCAACAGTTCATGAAGGCTTATTGTCTACATGTTCATTAGCATTTCTTTCTTAAAATTTCCAAATCTGAAATGTGAAAGTGACTTACAGCTCTTCATTTGAAAATATTTTAGGTATTCTAATCATTTCTGAGACCAAAATAAGCTGCTTTTATCAATATTTAAAACACCTTATAGGAATTTCAATTGAATTGAGCTTGTGTCTTTGATTTTTATCATAATAGTTTTATACTTCTGAATAGAATATATGTGTACACAAATATATATGTGTGTATAAATACATACATGTAAGCAGCTTCTTGTTTTTTAAGTATGAAAAATATGTAGGTTTACCATTTGCTTCAGTTCATTCCTTGGATATGTAAAATTTATTTTGTGATTGGATAGCTTAGTAGAGAATGAGAATGGACTATTTCTGAAGACAGTATTTTTAGTTTGTTTTAGTTTAAATTGCCTATGTTAGCAATTTAATTGTTAACTTCATAAATTCACTACAATGATTTAATAGTTCAATGCTACATACTCAGTATGTAAACTACATCATTTCTCTCCTCCACTAGTTTTTACATTATATAAGAAGATAAATTTAGCTTTGTGTATTAATAATAATCAATATTAACTTTTGAATATTAGTATTGTATTATTGTTACATTTTTTAATTTCTTATTTTTATTATTTAAATACTGTCTTTATACTTGTTTATATTATATGTATAATCTAATGCAGTATATAAAATATAGACTAAATAATGAATTATATTATGGTCTGTTACCATAGTGCAATTAAAATTTCAGAATATAGGAATTTTTCACCATATAGAAAATTAACCATGGAATGAGTCTATGAGTTATTTAATTTCAGTTTATGATAAATGCATCCTAAAGTGGGAACTTCATTTATATGTCTTGCCTTGTATTAATTACACTGATACCTACAAGTAGTATACTGGCATATACTTAATAACACTTAACAAGGTCAATTGCATACTACTTGTTTACCTGTAGTAAACATTATTTTTGAAAGGCTGGACTTATATAAATATTTGAAAGCCATATAACTTAAACAAAAATGATTCATTATTCAAAAACATTAGAAAACATAATCAGGACACAAAAAATTGATTAGTATTACACCCTAGAAAATGTGATGTAATTAAACAATACAATTGTCAAGGAGTTACTTTGCAACTTAGTGAACTTAGTAAGCTTTGAAAAGTTTTTTTAAGCTGTAGTAGAGATTGCACATCCAAGTCCCTTGAAGCTGCATAGTCAAATATGTAATTTTATGATATTGTGAAGTCAATATTGTGATAAAATACTGTGGCCAAGGCAATTAAAGAAAGGAAGTATTTATTCTGACTCAATTCTTCATGGCAGAGAAGTCAAGATGGCAAATTTGGTCAGCTGGCCACAATGCATCTACAGTCTTGAAGTACGAAGTGATGGCTATTTTTCTGTTAATCTCCCTTTTTCCATTGTCTCTCATCCTGGATCTTCACCTGGTTAGTGCTACTGCTCACTGCTAAATGTCTCTTCTCTTATCAGTTAGTCAAATTAATGTAATATCTCACAGAAATTCTTAGAGACTAATCTTAATCCATCAAGCATCTAACAAGCATGTAGAGGCTGTAAATCTTTTCAATTTAAGAGGTTAACACTCATCCTCACACTTTATATAATTCCATATAAATGTTCATGTAAGTCCACATGATGTTGCTGAGTTCAGAATATTTTATTCACAACAATATTACATTGCTTTGTATCAATGGAAATTTTAAGGGTTTGGACTCATAATTGTGATGAGGCAAGAAAGCAATTTTGAGACAGGGGAGTTGAAGTTTATATAAGAATTTCCAGTGAAAATACTGGTGATTCTACAATTATTTCAAGCTATAAGGTTGAAACAGGGAAATAAATCTTAACAGGTGACTGTTGCACAACTTACTGTCCTTTCCATGGTTAATATTTGCTAGTCTTCTTAAAGGAAGCTTTCATGGGAATTTGAAGTTGGTTGCAAAAAAGAAAATACTTGTTGGGTGGTAAGAATGTTATAATACCATTATTAAAGAAATACCATCTGTAGTTTTACTAGTTTTGAGTATGAAGAATTACTCTGTAGCATATGTTAGAAACATGCTGCTTAATATAAGATTAATCCACCCATATCTTTTTGCTCTCCACCGCTCTCCACTGGGTTTCTTGACCTTTCAGTTGCACTGATAGAAGATAAAATGAGAGTTAAACTACCCATGCAGTAGATAAGACATGTAGAGAAAACTATAATTGATAGTCATTTCATTGTTGAGGTAAGCCACTGGATTTGCATGATACTTCTTTTATTGTGAACATATAATTCACATTTGCTCCTATGAAGTGATCTCTTTGATGCTTCTCCTCCAAAGCCCAGTGGGAACTATTCATTAGCAGTGGGAAACAAGATGAACTAACAAGATGAACATGAATGTACAATGTCATTCCTTAGTTATAAAAAATAGCCCAATACTATTCATGGTGAGAAGAACAATGCACTGTTACCATGAGATAACTCTCCTATTATATTCAACGTTTCAGCCTAGTTAAAACATTTTCTTTAGACCCCATTTTATGTTGCTTCTGTAAATTCAGAAAGAACTACAGAAGATTAAAGAGAAGTCCCATAAATGATCAAAGGATTAAAAATATGACCTCCTCAAGAAGGTTAAAAAGATGATAATTATTTAGCCTGAAGTGAAAGAAGCTAAGAGATAAGTTGGAATTATCTGTAAAGAGTATAACAGATGACAGACAATTATACAAAGACTCTGAATTATATTCACTGATTCTTCCTAATATTCCTGGAATAATTGGACATAATTTGAAGCATAAGAAAGTTAGATTGTATTTTAAACAGAATTAAAACCTATTTCTTTTAAATATTAACAATTAGTGTCTGTGGATTCTGGTGTAATTCCATTGTGAGGAAAATTAATAAAAATATTAAATCAAATACGGGTAAACGAATGGACTTCATGAAGACTCTGAATGAAATGAGTGCCCTATTGGGGATTTTCCTTGGAAAAGACTTGTACTGAGTATTGGTAATCATACATGTTGAACAACAAAAATGCTAATATAGATTTCATAATCAAACAAAATTGTAATGGTAGAGAAAAACAACAAAACTAGACAATATCTAATACCTAGTGATTCTACAGAAGGCATATTCTAAGGAAGCATCTGTCATCTAGACAGAACTTTTTGCTTTTCCAATCATTTTAGCATGGCATAATCCCTTCTACCATTAGAATAGTTCTTTATTTCTCCTTCCCATTCTCTTAACTCCATAAATATTTATTGTGTAAATAATTAAAAATTAATTTTCTTTATGAACAACTTGGATTATATTCAGTGGTAAATAACACAAGTAAATTCTGTCATCAAAATGGTGCTACCATAATGTCTTATATTCTTCCAATCTTAGACTCAACAAAGTCCAGGGCTACAGATTGGAACTTCTGAAACCACGAGTCAGAGTATATTATTTTTGCTTTTTGAAGACTTAGGTGAAATATTTTATCATAATACCATAAAATTTCTGTAGTGTATAGTATGGTCAACAATATAGTTCAGTAGTTATCTGATTTCTACTATCCACTATAACAATACAATGGGGATTACTGTGTAAAGAGATTTTATTCATTTTTGTCAGATAATGGAAGCCTAACAGAAGCTATTCCAGAAAAATTTTATTCCTCTGTTTCTTCAGTTCTCTGCTGTTATTCTCCTGCCATCTTGTGATTTTTTTTTCTTCTTAAACCATGAACATGATTGCATATGTTAATAGCATATCATTACCTGTCAGGACACTGAAAGTCAGTACACATTAGTCATTTATTTTTTTAATCCTAAATTATGCTCTGAAACAGAATCTGGTATGCACATGTTGTAGTTGATTTTTTAATTTCATGTAGTTTTTAATAATTCCTTTGTGTCAATTGCTACGTATTGTTTATCATTTATTAGTGGTAATACCGTACTACACAGCATATTTTCATTATTATTAGTTCTAAGTCAATGATAAATAGTATTGTATTCACGAATGTTATTTATATACATATATGTGTGTATTTATTTGTGGTATTAAGCAGATTGCAATAAGAATTTTCCTGAATATTGCTAGCACTATACCTTTTATTTTTATTAATACATTTTTTATTATTTCCGCTCATACAAACTTAATAGGTAGACCAGTTCCCTCCTCCCCTCCTTCTCCCCCCGAACCCCTTGCTCCCCCTCCCTCCTTCCCCATCCCCCAATGCCTCCCCCCCAATTCCCAGAGAGTCCTTTATTGTGTATGCCTAACTCTCCTCTTGATCCTCCTCTCCGATGACGTACAAGGACCCAGTGGCATTTCCCTGAACCCTTTCTCGTGTTCTCCTTAAGCATACTGTGGCTGTCAATCCCTTGCCTCCAAGGATCTTGGTGCCTTTAGCTGATGCTAGACTTTGTGAGGTCAATAGTGTGTTGGACATTGCGCAGGGCAGGCAAAGTCCTATTATGATTGCTTCAGCCCTAACTAGTGTGGAGAATCTTGCAAATGATTGCTCCTCCCATCCTTTTGCTCTTACAATCTTACCGCCCCCTCTTCCGCAAATGTCCCTGAGCTTCAGGATGGGGGGAGATTAGGCTGGCTTAGTTCTATGTGGTTGATATAGAGTCTCTGAAGTTCTAGATTGTGTTTTGTTGATTTTTATTGTGCAGTTTTGCTGCTCCTGCAATGCCCTTCACTCCATCCTGATGGGCACTGTATGTCACCCCCTGGTCAGAGACAAAAAACTGTTAAACTGGAGTCTTGTTATAATAGCACATTCAAGGGTAGATGTAATAAAAGCAGGAAACCCTCATTTCTTTCTCAACTTGTTTGTCTCTGGTATATACGAAAGATGCTGATTTTTGTATATTGCTTTTGTAGTCTGCCACTTTACTAAAAGTATTTATTAATTCAAGTAGTTTCTTAGTGGAGTAATATGGATCTCACAAGTATAGAATCATATAGAATCCCATTCACCATAGCCTCAGAGAAAATAAAATATCTTGGAATAAACTTAACTGCAGGAGGGACAGACCAGGCAAGGCTGTATTAAGGTCTCTGATCAACCATTACTTACAATACCTCCACCTGAGGAGCATGCCACTCAGGGATGATCTGTATGGGCCACATGTGCGAATGCAACTTCCCCAAGGTACACCTGCTGCCCCACCTGATGCTGATGTCAAACTGCCTGGCTGAGAGGACCAATCCGGACAGAACAACTCAGCAAAAGCTCACACTGGAATTTATGGGATGTTGGGTGGGGTATATAAGCAGACTGATATTTACAATAAATGAACCTGTGAGCCTGAGGGAAAAAAAAAAAAAAAGCAGGAAACCTCGGTGAGGGAGGGGTCAGTCACCCATTTGCAAAATGATCACCTTTCATCTGCCAGACTATATGCCCTCCCCTTCTGGTGAGATCATAACTCCTCAGTTGTACATGATCAAGAATGAACATCTGTGAACATAACCAGGTGTCACATTACTTACTTGCATTCCGTGGAGGCCAATTTTCTCTGCTGTAACATGGTCTCCTCTCTCCTTGTGTCTGGTGTGGTCCTCCAGCCCCATCCCTCCTGTTCATAATCCTTGCAATTACTGTATTACATAAGTTCATCTTTGAGTGTCTCAATGTGGGCTGGGTGAGTTTGGTACTAGGAGCCACCAATTAGGGAGTACATAGGGCGCTTAAATTAACTAAAAGCAAGAGAGAGAAATCCCAAATTAACAAAATTAGAAATGAACATGGAGTTATCACTACTGATAACCAAGAAATCCAGAGCATTATAACATCATATTTCAAAAACTTAAACTCAATGAAGTTTGAAAACACAAAAGAGATGGATGAATTTTAAGTAAACACAACCTACCTAAATTGAATCAGGAAGTTGTGAATTATTTAAATAGCCCTATAACATATAAGGAAATTGAAGAAGTAATCTCGAATCTTCCCACCAAAAAATGTCCTGGACCAGATGGATTCAGCACAGAATTCTACCAGACATTTAAGGAGTTAATAACACGAATACTGCTTAAACTGTTCCATCAAATAGCAAAAGAAGGAACACTACCAAATTCCTTCTATGAAGCTAATATAGTCTTAATCCCAAACCCTAATAAAGATTCACTTAAAAAAGAAAACTATAGGCCGATTTCTCTGATGAACACACAGCAAAGATTCTCAACAAAGTCTTAGCAAATCGGATTCAAAAACATATCAAAAAGATCATTCACAGGGACCAAGTAGGCTTCATCCCCGGCACACAAGGTTGGTTCAACATATGAAAATCAATAAATGTAATTCATCATGTAAACCAGTCCAAAGACCAACACCACATGATACTCTGGATAGATGCAGAAAAAGCCTTTGACAAGATCCAACAGCCTTTTATGATCAAAACGCTAGAGACAGTAGGAATGGAAGGAACCTTTATCAATATGATAAAAGCTGTATACAACAAGCCCACAACAAGGATTATGCTCAATGGGGAACAATTGGAAGCATTCCCACTTCGATCAGGAACTAGACAAGGTTGTCCACTCTCACCACTTCTATTCAATATTGTACTTGAAGTCTTAGCTGAAGCCATAAGACAAGAAAGGGACATAAGAGGGATTCAAATAGGCAAGGAAGAAGTCAAGCTATCCCTATTTGCAGATGACATGATCTTATACCTGAGTGATCCCAAAAACTCCACCAGGAAGCTCCTGGAACTAATTGAGAAGTTTAGCAGGGTGGCAGGATACAAAATAAATGTGCAAAAATCAGAGACCTTCCTATATGCCCAGAATGAAAGATGTGAAAAAGCCTTGAGAGAAACAATCCCATTTATTGTAGCCCCTAAAAAAATGAAATACCTTGGTATAAACCTGACCAAGGAAGTAAGAGACCTTTATAATGAAAACTTTAAAACCCTAAAGAAAGAAATTGCATAAGACACCAGAAGGTGGAAAGACCTCCCATGTTCCTGGATTGGCAGAATCAACATTGTAAAAATGACTATCCTACCAAAGGCAATATACAAATTCAATGCTATACCAATTAAAGTCCCAAAGCAATTCTTTAAAGAAGTTGGCCAAATAATCTCAAAATTCATATGGAGGCATAAAAGACCCAGGATAGCAAAGACAATCCTGAGTGACAAAAACACTGCTGGAGGTATTACCATACCAAACCTTAGTCTATACTACAAATCCATAGTTATAAAAACAGCCTGGTATTGGCTCCAAAATAGACACACAGATCAATGGATAAGGATTGAAGACCCAGATATAAGCCCACAAAAATACAGCCATTTGATCTTTGACCCAAAGAATCCAATGGAAAAAGAACAGCATCTTCAACAAATGGTGCTGGCAACCTGGATCTCCACATGCAGAAGATTAAAGCTGGCGCCGTACTTGTCACCATGTACAAGAATCAATTCCAAATGGATCAAGGACCTTGATATCAGGCCAGACACTTTAAAAACCATAGTTGAAAGAATAGGGAACTCCCTCGAGCTGATTGGGCTAGGTTATCATTTCCTAAACAGACATCCAATGGCACAGTCCCTGCTACCAACTCTCAACAGTTGGTATCTGGTGAAATTAAAGAGCTTCTGTTCAGATAAAGAGATTGTAACAGGAGCTCAAAGGCAACCCACAGAATGGGAGAAAATCTTCACTAACCACATATCTGATAGAGCTCTACTGTCTAGAGTGCACAAAGAACTTAGAAAATTAAACACCAAGGAAACTAATGGCCCAATTAAAAAATGGGCCCTGGAACTTCAAAGAAATTTTACCAGAGATGAAATTAAAATGTCTAACAAATATCTTAAAAAATGTTCCACTTCTTTAGCCATCAGGGAAATGCAAATCAAAACCTCCCTGAGATATCATTTCACCCCTGTCAGGATGGCAAAAATCCACAATACAAACAACAACAAGTACTAGAGAGGATGTGGAGAGAGGGGAACTCTGCTACATTGCTGGTGGGAATGCAGACTCATACAGCCATTCTGGCGAGCCGTCTGGAGATTCTTAAAGAAATTAAAGATTGAAATGCCATATGACCCTGCGATTCCACTTTTTGGAATAACCCCCCATGCAGCAGAGGTTCACCTCTATAGCACAAGTGCGACCATGTTCATAGCAGCACTGTTTACAATAGCAAAGTCATGGAATCAACCTAAATGTCCAACAGTTGACGTGTGGATAAGGAAACAGTGGTACATCTATACAATGGAGTACTACTCAGCCATCAAAAATGATGAATTACTGGAATTTGCTGGGAAATGGATGTCATTAGAAATAATTATATTAAGTGAAGTATCCCAAACCCAGAAAGTTATGCTACCACTATACCTTTTGAATTTTTAGAACATCACATGAGAAAAGTGTGCATTTCCTTGAATGAAGGCCTAGACATATTACAGATGGGTTAGATTAAAAGAGAAAATGAGGAAACTTTAGCAAGAAATATTATTTAACATATGCTTAGTTATTAGAAATAGAAGTGAAAGAAAGGATGGATAACATAAGAGTCCATGGGAAAAACGTGCACAAAAACAGGAGGCATAACCCTAAAACTGCTGTGGAAACTCATGGATTCATTTAAATGGAGGTACAAACAAATACAAAGGAGAATTCTTCCTTGCCTAAAGAAGCACTATCAATGGCACACCAAAGTAAAATGGAAAAAGATTATAGAGACTGGGATGAAATACCATTTTTCTTGCTGTTTCTTTACACTAGGAATAACAATTTGTCTTTAAGTCACATGACTGGACAAGCTTGGAGGACCTAAAATCTTTGTGCTAATAAGTAAAATATTTTATTTATATTTTACAACTATGAAAAATATTGTTCTGTATTTAAAAGTGCAACATGATTTCCATAAGTCCCTCATCAGTGAATTTTGTTGTGTCAGAGGGTTACAGTTTGACAATGTGTGCTCAATGAAGAAAGATTTTCAAATAATATACAGAATTACATTAAAGTAAAGTAGATATTGAAACCAAAGAAGAAAATTAGTGCTTAATCTCTTAGCTATGGTGATGATAGGAAATGCAAAGCATGAAAAAGTGATATCTTCCCCGCCATATTAAGATATGTAAAGCACCCAAAGTATTATAGGACATTTTATCAAAGCTCAGAAATATTATGTCATAATTAGGCACAGGGGTCAACTGGACAGTTGAGGGTTTGAGCTCTGGGCACATATGTGGAGAATTAGTGATTGGGTTAAGCCCAGGACAAACCTGAAGGAGATTGTTTGGCTGAGGGGGAAGGCCAGGTAGGTAGGATTAGGCCCTGGAATAAAACACAAAGAAATGGTTGAGAGAGTCAGCATCCTTGTGTACACTTGGCCAGACATGACAGATCATCCCTTCTTCAGCCATTATGTAGAGATGGTGTGGCCAGTTCCCTTTGCTTTGGTGTTGGTCCATATTCTCCCGTCAAGCTGGACTATGAACTGTAAACAGACTATCATAAGACCATAAATACCTTATTCTCTTAAGACATTTGATGGTGATTTATTAACAACCATGCAACTGGACTGCTACATATTAGAATAGAAAAATAAGACTAAAATAAGCACTGATATAAAATATTTTTAAGTATTTTAATTTTGTTATTGGTTTCCCCTATATATTATTTTAATATTGATGCTTAAATTATGCTTGCCATTTAATTCCATTTGTCAAATGTTGACAATTTAATTATCCAGTACTTTGTTGAAATATTATCTCAACTAAGACTTAAGATTTCATATGTTCACCCACAAGAAACATTTTATGGGAATTGATACCAGTTGTATCTTTGTAAATTTTCAAAGTTCTTGCATAGTAATTGCTCTTTCTCTTTCTCTGTTACTTCAGTTAAAAAATGTTGATGCCACAATATGATTCACTTCATATTGTGTCCCCAAGTGTGATGTGAATTAATTAGGAAATCAGCTAAACTGTTGACTATTAACAGCATGTGCATGATAAAATATACCATATTATTAACAGAATGTCAACTTTGCATAACTCTAGACAGTTATAATAAATTTTATTCAATAGCAATATATTTTGATTTTATTTAAAGCATGCATGTAAATTGCCAAAATCAAATAGAATGTATTTCCTTATTTACTCATTCTGTTTTCCCTATGTTAGGATTTTCTAATAAGTTTTATTTTCAGTAAATGGAAATAATTTTGGCAAAAAAACTGCTATCTATTATAAAATTCTGATAAATTTCTTTAGGATTCTGCAAAAGTTCTATTTTTTTTAATGGTGGTTCCAGGATTCTATCCAAGCTCCACATTTATAGTTGTGATTGAAGTTGAGATTCGTACTGTCTAAAGGATTTATTTAACCTTTTTTTAAATCATGGTCACACTTGGAAAGTATAACTCAATTGCAGGGCCAAATATCCCTGAATTTGACGCTGTGTGAACATGCATTCTCATAGTAATGGTAAAACATACTTTTAAAAAAAAAACAAATATACAATCCAAGCCATAACCTATTCATGCATTGTGTTATGTCACACTTAGATTTACATATCTCCCTTCTGCAGTTGTTCAGAAAATATTTCTAATTAGCTTTGTTCTGTTTACTTTGTTTTCCTGTTAAGACATACTTTGGAAGATATTTCATAATTCTAAAACTCTCATTTTTATAATGTTTTGCCTAAAATTTCAGCAAGTGTTAATGGATGATATCTTGAAAAGTTTTCATCCTTTTGTTGATGAATGGTGGTTTTCCATTTTAAAGATGCTTCCTATTTTACCACTGCATATTTTATATAATCATGAACAGAGTGACCCAACAATATACTAACTTAAAATATTATATTAACAAAGAACTTTATTTATGTTGTGTGACTATCTTCTGTTTTTTTTTTCCTCAAATTTATTCTTTATTCTTAGATTTGGCCTGAGAGAAACAACACTGATAATTGTTGTCTTTTTCAGACACTTTTAAGTACCTTTATTTGACTATGTATTGTGCTACAGCTCTTACTGTATTCTTTTCTATGAAAGCATTTCTATCTCAAAATATTCATGTTTGGATTTATTGACAATCTGTTTAGAAAAGGATTTGATGTGTTCATTTTAAGTGTAATATTGTTATTTCTCTGATGCATCCATGTCTGGGAACATGCATATAATGACATTTATATTATCATGTAAACAAAAGCATGCACAAGTTGATATGTATATGTAGGACATGAGTATGAATTTTAAATTGATGATTATTTAACAATATTTCAATATTTCAAAAATATTTTAGTAATAAAAAATTTTGACTAAAAGTCAAAATACATGTTACTACTAAGTAACACTCAGTAAATTTTTTTGTACAACAATAGTACAGGGAAACATATTCTCATAACACACATTCAACAAAAAAATGTGCAATAGATTGAATTCTAAATAGAATGAATATTATTGACTCCTCAAAGTCTAGCATGGACTGAAGGCACTAGGATCCTTAGAAGCTAGGGATTAACAGCCACAATAGTGTTCCTATATTTATGGAAAGCACAAGAAAGAGTTCTAGGAAATGCCACTGAGTCCTTACACCTCATTGGATAGGAGGACCTAGAGGAAAATTTGACATACACATTGAAGGATGCTCCAGGGATGGGAGGGAGGAGGCACTGGGAGATAGGGAGGGAGGGGGTTAAGGAAGGGGAAAAAGGGGGATGTAGCAAGGAGGTCCAGGGAGGGGTAGAAGGAGGGAGGGGACCAGTGTACCTATTAAATTGATATGAGCGGAATTAATTAATTAATTAATTAAAAATAGAATGAATAAAAAGTATTGTTACAATTAAGTGTCCAAGTCACAAGACCAAAACAAACAATGATTCAGATTTTAATTCCTTAATATCAATATGTCAGAGATACTTCTAGTGAAAGAATTTGGATGAATTAGGTTTGAAAAAAAATTCACGACTTACTAACTTATGGTTCCAAATTTGTTTGTTAAAACAGAAAATGGCCATGATTCAAAAGATAAAGAACAGCAAATGCTGGCAGGGGTGTGGAGAGAAGGGGCTCTCATACAATGCTGGTTGGATTATAAACCCATACAACCCCTTGCGAGATCAGTTTGGGCATACATAAAAATGGCTAATAATTGAAACTTCGTATGACCCAGCTATATTACTCTTGGGAATGTTCTCACAAAACACTGCATGCTGTATCAGAGACATATGTAAAACCTGTTCATAACAACCTTTTTCACGTTTGCAAAGAAGTGGAATCAACTTGAAGTCCAACAGTTGACAAACGGTTAATGAAAATGTGGTATATGAATACTATGCAATACTGTTCAGCTGTCAGTAAAAATGAACTAACGAAATTTGCCAGTAAATGGATGGAACTGGAAGAAATTATATTGAGTGAAATATTCCAGGAGCAGAAAGACAGACTTTGTATACAAATTTTCCTTATAATGGATCCTTGCATTAAACCATCAGTTTGATGGAATCAAGCAGAAATTCTTACAACAAAGGGTCACAAACATAGCAGTAAGGTTCAAGAAGATTCCAAAAGAGTAGAAATAAAAGGACATGTGTAAACAGTTAAAAAAAGGCTTTTATATAAGAAAAGTCTTAAAGGAATAGGACACACAATAGAGTGGGTTTAGCCTTCAGGTAACCAAGCAGCCGCTTACTAATCCCTAAACCCCCATCCCATAATAAGTAACGCATACCCAGCACTGTAAGCCAATCCAAATAACAGAAACTGTTGTCTGATATTAGACAAAATCAGATTTCTCAATATTAATCACAAATACCCAAGAGTAAACTTCCATCTAAACGCTTCTCCTTTTGTCTTTAGATAAGAATAGACTTTAACACCCAAGGGAGACACAGCCTACTGCAGTGGAAGAACAGTGAAGCAGACAATACCAGCCAACCAGAATGAGGAGTACCAGTGAACCTGAACTACTCAGTTGGAATCAAGGCAGCCAAATCTCTTCCCATCCTAAGATTTGGAGAATCTTGCAGAACAGAGGATGGTAAGATTGTAAGAGCCTAAAGATGGGGAGCACCACCCCTGAAGAAGACATTTCATTCAAGGAAGAGCTACTGCATATAAGGACTCACTGCAATGAGACTTGACCTTACCAGACCTACACAATGGTTGACATATCAACATAGTCTGCATAGACTAGGAAGGATCTCATGAGAAATAATTACATTCGTTGGGACTCTTAAGGGCTAGGACTAGATAGGTGAAGAGAAGTTCCCAAATCATTGGGTTTATCCAAGAAAGAGCCATTTAATCTGCCACAGAGCCCTGAGTCCCCACTAGTGCTGAGAATCAGAGTCAACCCTGAGGCCCACAGGAGCAGACAGAAAGGACAGTAGGAGGCAGTGTAATGGATTAATGAAGGGAGAAAAGTGTGTAAAAGGAAACGTGGAAGTTTCGAGAAGAAAAAGGAGTGGGGCAAGGACAGTTGCTCAATATGTTTATAAAATGAGGAAAAAGAAAAAGAAAAGAAAAACAATTCTGACAGGATAATCAGAATTTAACTGCAAGAGATACTTAGGAGACTGATACAGATACTGAGAAATGATTTTCATTTCCATGGAAATTGGCCTAAATTAATCTTAACAATTATTTTTCAAAGTAGATCCCATAAGGACACTATCAATTATGTAAAAAGTTTAGTATGGGTTGTTTAAGATTTTTGCGTAATATGTTTTGTAGCAAGTGAGGACTTTGAAGAGAGTGAATTTTATTTGATGTTGCAAGATATATTCACCAACGATGAATCTGAGGCATTGAAAGAAAAGAAATTGGGGCTGGAGAAGGTGGCTCAGGGGTTAAGCTTCTGCCTTGCAGGCAGAAGGTCCTGAGTTCGGATCCTAGACCCCATGTATAGACGCCGGGTGGAAGCGGAGGGGAGGGGGGCGGCCTGCGTTTTTGGTCCTGGTAGGGCGGAGCCTGTGAATCCCAGGGCAGAGTAAACAAGGAGGAGGTGGAGGCGTCCATGGTGGTTCCCGAATTCTTCCGTGGTTCTATACACACACACACACATATATACACACACAATTGAATAAATAATAAAAAAATATAAAAAAGAAAGAAAAGAAATTCTAGGCAGATTTTTTTCCTGAGTATTAGAACCAAGTGCTGTGGATCAGCACTATGATTCACAAAATTATTTGGAAGATAATTATGAGAAGAATTAAGATTCTTGCTATTCTCAAGAAACAGGGAATGATGTGAACTGAAAGAAATGTTAATGTTCAAAGCAGGTATTCAAACACAATATGCTTCCAGTAAAGAAGCAGGCACTACAAACAGGTTCTAAAAATAGAAATCTGCAAATGGCAAGAAAGTTTCCCCAGAGGTCCCAGAAAGAAGTACAAAAACTCCAAAAAGTTGACTTCAACACATTTAAAGCTATGTCAGACTTCTGTATTACAGGATAATATATGGAGATATTTGAATTGTTTTAAATCATTAAGTTGATTGTTAGTGGAGCAGAAAATATATGTAGTGAGTGTTGCTTGATCTGGTACATATTTGAAAGCCAAAGACAAATCAATATATTGAAATAATTATTTTCAATGGACAGTCATCTTACAATAGTGAAAGTTAAATGGATCTTAGTTAAGCTCCATATGTTATGCTCCATAACACATATGGTTAGGAATTTTAAATTTTTAAATTATGATTTATAATTATCTTAACAATTATTTAAAACAGATTTCAATTTTGGTTTCTCTATCTATTTGAAGAATGATGTAGATTTGCAGAAGCAAAGGTGTGATCAGAGGAATATGTAATGACAACAATGTGCTCATGAGATTTCCCACAAATATTTGAGGTTTTATACATCACAAGTTATAATAGGGTGTTTCCTAAAACATCTGGTCTGTGTAAAGTCTCACCTCAAATTCTCTATTCATTTTTCAATGATAACATATACCAAATAATTTTTGATATAATATGTATGCAAACATTATTTGAAGTAAAAATTGATCATTTTAATATCTTTAAAAACTTAATTCTTATACATAAACATAAAATTTGAATGAAATGATGAGCAAAGAAAATTCTAGATCAGAAGATGCTTTCATTACAATGTCTTTGAGGTTCGTGTTTTATTTTATATTATTAAGCATACAGAGTTTGTATATGGTATACACCCACACCTATAGATGATTGTAAAAGATGAATCATTTTTTCATTTAATGGAGAGAATATGACAGTTCTGCAAGAGTAGAGACAGAAAGATTTCAAGAGCCAGAAGATGGAATAAAGACTAGAAAAAGAAAGTTTTCTGATCATGGCATAGAATACATTGCAATGTGGTTTTCTGTACCAGAGCTAACCAAAGTTGACCTTCTCACCATTTAAGATAGTTCATGAGGTACCATCTCACCCTGGAGGGCTATTGGCAATTGCATGCTGATGATGGAGGGAAAGCTACTGCTTCTTGCATTTGCTTTTGCTCTAGGAATTTACCATCTAATATGCTCTTAGGAGCAAGTCTAAGTAAACTCATTTGGTCCTGCCATAAAGGAAGCCATGCAAGTAGGAGGTGTGCTTTGTGAAGGTTTTTAGTGTGATAGGGAAGTGATGAGACAGGAAATAGGGAATAAAACCAGCATTCATTACACATATGTCTGAAACTCCCAAAATTGACAATAGATACTTATTTAGAAACATAAGGAACCTCTATAATTTATAGTAGATAATACTCTTGGAACTTAGAATAAGTTAAATTTTGTCTACTAGATGTTGCAGAGATAAGACAATTCTATTCAATTTCCTTTCATTTTTTTTTCCAGGGATTTTCCCCACCAAATAAAGTATTGACATTTGCATGCTCCGTTTATTTTGTGAAGTGTAGTAATATACCATACTACTTTGACCTTTCTGAAAGTGCAAAATGTAATTACTTGACTAGTTTCCACTCATCATCACCTCGACTTCATTGAGTTGTGAGACAGGATAGGCCAGTCTCAAAATGTACAGAAATGATTAAGGATTTATCTTTTCACCTGTATTTCATCCTTGTGGTATTCATGTTCTGTTTCAGAAATCTCAGGTGCATAATGAACATTCGATCATATTGAATATGGTAATGCAAAAAATTGTTCATTAAAACACACACATCATTACGTTTAAGGAAAATTTATCTCCCATTTCTAGGAAATGATACCCTTTCTGCGAACGATTGCATGCTATAGAGACTGAAAAAAATTTCAAGTGTTAGAAATTCATCATCTTGATATCTGTGTGTTTCACTTTTTACTGCTACTCTAATAGAGTCACTTACATAGAGGAAGAGATGCTATAAATCATGTGGAAAATGGATTACCGTTCTGCACATCTATGTTTGAGATATTTCATTATTTTACTTAAATACATGTATTAATTAATGATTAAATCTATTCTCTCAACAAATAGTAAGTGCAGCACTGAAATACTAGCTTACATTTGCAGTTCCTGCCTGTCTAGTAAAATTTAGATATTTAGCACTCTTAACAATTGCATTTCTACTTAATGGGTTCCAATTCCAGAAATGAATTCTACACCTAAGAGATATTGATTGAAATGTCTTATGTACATCCAAACATGCCGTCTTTCTATTGCTCTCAACTGTAGACATCACCAAAGCATATGATGTTCTCAAGATTAAAGTCATGCTAGAGGTTCTATTCCAAAATTAACCAACATGAAAGGTATCAATTTTGTTATAAGTTCCAAGTAAGAATGTTTCTTTTTTGTTCAATGGGCACACATTTTAAAATAAACTGAAATTTTAATGAACTTGAATGTTTGCAACTGTAAACAATTGCAGTGCTCTCCTTGGTATGTTAAGATTTTAAAATATAGTATACTATTTATAACTTGCATGACTTTTGGGTTTGAATTAGAGGAGCAAGAAAGATATAGATTGTTGGCAATCACATATCTTGGTATTGTATCAAATTATTATTAACATAAATTTTAATGTCATTAAGGAAAA
Organism: Typhlomys cinereus; assembly: GCA_023101885.1. Taxonomy (NCBI): domain Eukaryota; kingdom Metazoa; phylum Chordata; class Mammalia; order Rodentia; family Platacanthomyidae; genus Typhlomys; species Typhlomys cinereus. The sequence goes on from JALPQD010000029.1 coordinate 6,247,278, forward strand.
TAATATGAGCAATCATATCACTTCATTTTTAATGTCACATCAGTATATTGTCTCGAGGAATTTCAGATGAAAAACTTAAGTAAAAATAATTTTGCATCTTCATAGATCTGCTTACTTCACATTCTCTTTGTGTTACAAGTGTTTTGCTGCCATGACAAAATTTATTTCTTTATGACACTGAAATAAATATTAATCAGACTCTTTCCTTCAAAATGACATATTTTAAATTAATTCTACTCCACTTATGCACTTTATAAGAATGGGAACACTTTAATTAAGTAAAGGGAGTAGGTTTTGAATTGTTATAAAGTAATTCGCACCAAGATCAGAGCTATAAACAGTATAATAATTCAAGTCCATGAATATGTTCTTATTATTATAAAGAGATATTTTACAACACTCATTTGTTTGAGAAATCACAGCAGGACACATTATACTTTATATTGCCAGTTTCCTGAAACATAAGTAATTGTAGACAAAGTACAATGGGTCAGTTTCTTCATGCCTCATTTGTTACTCTGCAGAATGACTGTGGACATCTGTCATTTACGAGAGAACATAGAAAAGAAAAATAATTATGAACTTAAATACTTACATTTAATTCTTTTAATAGATAAAATAATACTCCATAGTTAGAAAAATGATTCAGTAGGCAAAGAGCTTACCATAAAACTGTGAGGACTTGGATTTAAACACTCAGATCATATATAAAGTTACAGGACACATCTATACTAATTATGAACATAGTGAGAACTGAAACAGGATCAGAATACCTGAAAACTTACTTGATATATGTAGTCGTGAAAAACAAAATATTGTCTCAGATTAGGTGAAATTTGAGGACAACACTCAGGGTTGTCCTCTGACCTCCTAAGTTCATGTCATCATATCATGGCACATGAGAGCCTGGACACGCATACACACATACACACACACACTCACATGCACGCTCACACACTCACACACACACACTAAATGTACATATCAATTGTCACAAATTTTAAATTTTTTATTATTATTCAATTGTGCACGTGTATGTGCGTGTGTGAGCGTGTATGTGTGTATGTGTGTGTAGAACCACGGACGAATTCGGGAACCGCCATGGACCACCTCCTTGTTTTTACTCCGCCCCGGGATTCACAGACTCCGCCCTACCAGGACCTGAAATGCAGTCCGCCCCTGCTTCCGCCCGGCGTCTATACGTGCGTGCGGTCTAGGATCCAAACTCAGGACCTTCCGCCTGCAAGGCAGAGACTTAACCCCTGAGCCACCTATCCAGCCCCAATTGCCACAAATTTTAAAATAATCTAACTTCCTTACATGGTTTGACATTTGAGAACATTCAAGCCCTGTATGTCTGTTAGATTCTATCGTATCTTTTATGAATGTTTTAGTCCCTGGCATGGTTTTGCCAGTTTTTGTCATGACAGAGTTCTTTCAAAGCACGTTTAAATTTTTCTACACGCATTTCAGCATCTTTTAGATTATGTTGTCTTCTTTAATATCTGTTATTTTTTCCAAATGCACTTTACGAGTATTACTTAAAATGTGTATGCCTTAGTCAGGCAGGGCAGGGGATAAGGTGGCTAGCTATATTTGGCAATGTTTTGTGCAGACAATGTATGCAGTTACCTTTAATTAAAGCTAAAAACATAATTTAAAGCCAATCTCTGAATGACATTTTAGTGAAAATAAATAGAACAGATTTATTCTAACCCACATTCTATTATATTAAATAATCATAGAGCCAATAAAAGTATTATGTTGGCTCCTACACCTTGATTGGTTGATTCACTAGTATAGAATAATATTCGTGTTTTGCTGGTTAGGAATGTATCTGGTTCCATTTATTTTTTTTTGAAATCTAGTACCTTCAAATTATTTAGCTATTAGTTTGTAATTGTACAGTCAAAGATTGAATCACCTAAAAACATCATGAAAAAGTGACAGTTTTTGAATGACTATAAACTACAAGAAGTCGAACAGTCATTAAATGTTTATATGGCAGTTATTAAGAACTCATTTGCATCTTCATTTATTGAGTTTGATGTTTTTAATGACATGAATCACAATTATGAAGAAGTTCACAGTAAATTTACAAAATGTAAATATAAGCCAGCCATTGACAAACATCATGCTTTTTTTCTGTGCTCTTATTTGTATATCTAGATAAAATTGAGCTTGATTTTAAAAAGTTATACCTGTGCTGGATAACCGACAGGTTGGAAATTGGCACATGATAATACAGAAGACATATACATTTCATTCTCTAAGTCATTAAACTAGAATCACAAGTACACACAAACACACAACCACCCACAGACATGCTCTCCAAGTAAAATAAAATTTTCATCAGATAAAAATCAAGTTTTAAAAAGGTAAAATAAAGGAATATAGATTAGATGTGGAAAGTAATTATAAAAATACCAAAGTGGTAAAATCTGAAATATAAAGGACTATATGTGCATATTTATCCCACATAAAAGTCATCAAATGCATAAAGTACATATTAATAGATGAAAAGGGGGAAATTCCCATATAAAAATAGAGCAAGGGGCTGGAGAGGTGGTTCAGGGGTTAAGCCTCTGCCTTGCAGGCGGAAGGTCCTGAGTTCAGATCCTAGACCTCACGTATAGACACCGGGTGGAAGCGGGGGCGGCCTGCGTTTCTGGTCCTGGTAGGGCGGAGCCTGTGAATCCTGGGGCAAAGTAAACAAGGAGGAGGTGGAAGAGGTCCATGGTGGTTCCCGAATTCGCCCATGGTTCTACACACACATGCACACACACACACACACACACACACACACACACATGCGTGCACATAAACACAATTGAATAAATAAAAAAAATTTTAAAAAATAGAGCAGGACTTCAATATCTGACCTTTATAACATTAAAATCATATATGCAGACAATGAAAATAACTAATAAAGGAAAATTGTACTTTCAAACAAATGAGCATCTCACTCACAAACTAAAGAACATACATTATTATTTACAAGTGAAATAGATTATCTAAGATCTATTAATGATAGAACACAGATATTGAAAATATTCAAAAGAAATGAAAGAACTTTGAATCTTTTTCCCAACTTCCTTAATGTCACAGAAATACAACACAAACAAAATTGGGAATCAGTTCCAAGTTGAACAAAGTCTGTGCAAACTACAAAAATATGTGCTATTTAAAAGAAACAATATACTCTAAGACAATCACATTATGAAACACAGCTTCAGAGATTAAAATATTACAATTCCAATATGAATAAAAATAGAAATAGCATGAAAACTTCTGAGATTAATTCAGTACAATACTAAAGAGCAAACAATGCTTACATTGAAAAAAATTATATAAAAAAAGAAATGACTGTTTTGGCTCATAGAATTAGAAAATCAAGTAAAGCAGTACAAAAATTAGATGCCAAGAAAACATCAAGAAATAGAAAATATGGAGACAAAACGAAATGCAAAATATAGAGAAATTTTTTTAACAAAAGAGGCAGAACAATCCAACTGAAAAGCAAGTAAAAGATCCAAATACAGTGAAAATAAAGCATGATAACTGCTATGACAGAAAAGGGGGATCATTGGGGATTATGAGAAAAAAGAATGTGCTAACAAATTGGATAAATCTTGCATATACAATTTTCAGATTATACGACCTGAATGTGACCCAAAGAGGCACAAAGATATAGTGAACACACAAATAATTATTAACGAAGTTGAATAAGTAATAAAACAAAAAGTCAAGACTATACTTTCAGAGATCATTTCTATAGTTCGTTACTAGAGAAGTTTCTCTGACTGTGTAGAGTCCCGAACCACCCCGGAGCCCCACGCGTCCCAGCGGCAAGCACCCAGGCAGACTGCGGCTTGGCCTACACTCCTGGCCCGGACAACCCCAGCCCCCTCCGCTGCGCCGTCCCGCCCCCGCCCAAGGTGAGTGAGTGAGAGAGAGAGAGAGAGAGAGAGAGAGAGAGCCCAGCCCCCAACCACCCCAGAGCCCCATGCGTCCCGGTGGTGAGCACCCTAGCCCAACTGCGGCTTAGCCAGGGCCCCACCCCGGACCCAAGCCCCTTGCACCCTCCCGCCCCCTGCGCTAGCCACCCCCCTGGATCCCAGGTGAAGAATTCTGCCATTGAGCCAGGGAGCGAAAGAGCCCAGCCCAGCCCCGCCACCCACCCAGGAGCGGCCCGGCCAGCAGCACCACGCTGAGCAGCCGGCTTTGCCCCGGGTCCCGCCCCTCTCCGCGCCCACCTTCCCAGATCGCAGGTGAAGAACTCTGCCATCAACATCAAACCCTCTGCCTCTCTGGCCCACCGGGGACCTACCCACGTGGTCCACGGAAGACACGCTGCTACTCAGAGTTCAATAGAGCCCAAAAGAACTCAAGCAAAATTCTAAGGAACAAAGGGAGCACAGGCTATACATCTGGACTCCACTACAATCATTACATCACGTGGGCGAGTTTCTTCTCATCCAGCCCAAAGATAAGTAAACTTTTTCTTTTCACCTTACTGATCCTTTAAAGTATCAATGCTGTAGATCAACTTTCTCATACAGCCACCCAACAACATACAACTCCAGGGAGTACACCACTAACCCCCACATTTCATCAAGAAACTAAATGGTAAAAGTGCACTACCAAACTAATATTCACCCCCTGGTAACATAACCTGACTTAACTGACATACTGACAGCCTAGTAGCCTCATCTAGGATATAATAATAAAAATACATAAACATACAATCCAAGGCAAGCACTAGTAATAACTGGCAAGCATAACAATACTAAATACGTGGATTCAGTGAAAAACACAGAAACTGAAAGGTCCTAAAAAACAAAACAACAATGTACAAGTCAAAGTGCAGATCCACAAGAAACAAAACCCAAGAAGACCAATCTCCTGCCAAAAGAATCAATCCCATAATGAGGGATTCCGACCAGAACAAATCCACAGAAAATAGCCATGAAAGCCAGACCCAACATAACGACTTTCAGAGTATGATCCTTACCATGATTTAATACTATGAAAGAGGAAATCTGAGAAGAGTTAAACAACCGTATCAACCACTTTGAACAGGAACACAACAGGCACTTAGAGGAGTTGAGAAAAACAGTTCAAGAAACAAAAATAGGTATGGAGCAATTAAAACAGTCTCAGGCAGAGTTTAAAATTGAACTAAAAGACAAGTTATCTTCAACCCAAAACTCAACAGAGAGTCTTATCAGCAGAACAAATGAGGCAGAAAATAGAATTTCAGATCATGAAGACAAAGTGGGAGAATTAACCAGCTCAATGGAAGAGATTGTTAAAGCCAAAAAGATACTGGAGAGGAGCATTCAAGAGATATGGGACACCCTGAAGAAGCCTAACATGCGCATTCATGGAATACCAGAACAAGAATCCCAAAATACCACACCTGAGGAAATATTTCAATTCATCATAAATGAAAACTTCCCACAATTAAAGAATGAGAGACCTATCCAAATACAAAAGGCATTTCGCACTCCAAACAGATACGACCAAAATAGAAAATCGCCACGGCAAATAATAGTCAAAACACTTCACATTCAAGACAAAGAAAAGGTGCTGAGAGCTTCAAGAGAAAAAAAGCAACTCACTTTTAAAGGTAAACCTATTAGAATAACAAATGATTACTCAATGGAAACAGTAAAAGCAAGAAGAGCTTGGAGAGACATACTTCAAGTATTAAATGAGCAAAAATGCCAACCCAGACTGATATACTCGGCAAAACTATCTGTCATGATTGAGGGAGAAAGAAAAGTTTTCCAACAAAAAGACAACTTGAAGGGATACATGTCTACCAAACCAGGCCTTCAAAAAATCCTAGAAATGATACTCAAGCTTGAAGAAAAGAACAAGCACATCCAGGAGGACAGAAGGGAAGTATAATACCACCAAAACATAAATATCAAACAACATGCTTACAAAATCTACTAAACATAAAAATGTCCAGAATTAAAAATAATTTCTCCATTATAACATTAAATGTCAATGGTATTAACTCACCGATTAAGAGACACAGATTACAAACTTGGATTAAAACCCACAATCCAACAATCTGCTGCCTTGAGGAAACTCATCTCACCACAAAAGATAGGCACATCCTAAGAATGAGAGGCTGTTCCAAAATCTTACAAGCTAATGGAACCAGGAAACAGGCAGGGGTAGCAATTATGCTTTCAGACAAAGTGGACTTTAAACCAAAGAAAATCATAAGAGACACAGATGGATACTACATTTTAGTCACAGGTACAATTCACCAGGAAGACTTCACAATCCTGAACATTTATGCACCCAATACGGGCCCCTCCACATTCAGTAAGAAAACCCTACAGCACCTAAAGCAAGAAATCAACCCCCAAACCATAATCCTTGGGGACTTCAACACTGCCCTCTCAACATGGGATAGGTCAACAAGTCAAAAGCTTAACAGAGACACATTGGAACTTAATCAAACCCTTAAAGAAATGGACCTTATAGATCTCTATCGAACTTTTCACCCACGCACAAAAGAATACACAGTTTTCTCAGCAGCACACGGAACTTTTTCCAAAATAGATCACATATTGGGCCACAAAACGAATCTACACATATACAAAAAAGTTGAAATTCTAACCTGTACCCTATCAGACCACCACGGCCTAAAGCTGGACATCCACAACACAACAAACAAGAGAAAATACAATAACTACTGGAAAGTTAACAATATGATGCTGAATGAGAACTGGATTCAGGAAGAAATTAAAAAGGAAATTCAAGATTTCCTGAAAGTGAACGATTATGAAAATACAACTTACCAAAATCTCTGGGACACAATGAAAGTTGTCCTAAGAGGTAAGTTCACAGCTCTTAATGCCTACATCAAAAAAATGGAAACATCAGAAATAAATAACTTAACAATGCAACTTAAGGCTTTAGAGAAACTAGAGCAATCTGATCCCAAAAGTAGTAGAAGAGAGGAGATTAGCAAAATAAGGGGAGAAATATCTGAAATTGAGACTAAGAAAACGATAGAAAAAATCAACCAGTCAAAAAGCTGGTTCTTTGAAAAAATCAATAAGATTGATACACCCCTAGCTAAATTAACCAAAAGCAAGAGAGAGAAAACCCAAATTAACAAATTAGAAATGAACATGGAGTAATCATTACTGATACCCAAGAAATCCAGAGAATTATAACATCATATTTCAAAAACTTATACTCAGTGAAGTTTGACAATACACAAGAGACAGATGAATTCCTAAGTAAACACATCTTACCTAAATTGAATCAGGAAGTTGTGAATTACTTAAATGGCCCTATAACATATAAAGAAATTGAGGAAGAAATCTCGAATCTTCCCACCAAAAAATGTCCTGGACCAGATGGATTCAGCACAGAGTTCTACCAGACATTTAAGGAGTTAATAATACCAATACTCCTTAAACTGTTCCATAAAATAGCAAAGGAAGGAACACTACCAAATTCCTTCTATGAAGCTAATATTGTTTTAATCCCAAAACCTAATAAAGACTCACTTAAAAAAGAAAACTATAGGCCGATCTCCCTGATGAACACAGACGCAAAGATTCTCAACAAAGTCTTAGCAAATCGGATTCAAAAACATATCAAAGGGCTGGAGAGGTGGCTCAGGGGTTAAGCTTCTGCCTTGCAGGCAGAAGGTCCTGAGTTCGGATCCCAGATCCCACGTATAGACGCCAGGCGGAAGCAGGGGCGGCCTGCTGTTTCCGGTCCTGGTAGGGCGGAGCCTGTGAATCCCGGGGCAGAAGGAGGTGGAGGCGTCCATGGTGGTTCCCGATTCGTCCGTGGTTCTACACACACACATACACACATGCCGCGCACATACATACACACACACGCACAATTGAATAAATAATAAAAAAAAAAAAACATATCAAAAAGATCATTCACAGGGACCAGATAGGCTTCATCCCCGGCATGCAAGGTTGGTTCAACATACGAAAATCAATAAATGTAATTCATCATGTAAACCAGTCCATGATACTCTCGATAGACGCAGAAAAAGCCTTTGACAAGATCCAACAGCCTTTTATGATCAAAACGCTAGAGACAGTCGGAATGGAAGGAACCTTTTTCAATATAATAAAAGCTGTATACAACAAGCCCACAGCAAGGATTATGCTCAATGGGGAACAATTGGAAGCATTTCCACTTCGATCAGGAACTAGACAAGGCTGTCCACTCTCACCACTTCTATTCAATATTATACTTGAAGTTTTAGCTGAAGCCATAAGACAAGAAAGGGACATAAAAGGGATTCAAATCAGCAAGGAAGAAGTCAAGCTATCCCCATTTGCAGATGACATGATCTTATACCTGAGTGATCCCAAATACTCCACCAGGAAGCTTCTGGAACTAATTGAGAAGTTCAGCAGGGTGGCGGGATACAAAATAAATGTGCAAAAATCAGAGGCCTTTCTATATGCCCAGAATGAAAGAAGTGAAAAAGCCTTGAGAGAAAAAAATCCCATTTACTGTAGCCCCTAAAAAAATGAAATACCTTGGTATAAACCTAACCAAGGAGGTAAAAGACCTTTACAATGAAAACTTTAAAACCCTAAAGAAAGAAATTGCTGAAGACATCAGAAGGTGGAAAGACCTTCCATGCTCCTGGTTTGGCAGAATCAACATCATAAAAATGACCATCCTACCAATGGCAATATACAAATTCAATGCTATGCAAATTAAAATCCCAAAGCAATTCTTTAAAGAAGTTGACCAATTAATCTCAAAATTCATATGGAGGCACAAAAGACCCAGGATAGCAAAGACAATCCTGAGTAACAAAAACACTGCTGGAGGTATTACCACACCAAACCTTAGTCTATACTACAAATCCATAGTTATAAAAACAGCCTGGTACTGGCTCCAAAATAGACACACAGAACAATGGATAAGGGTTGAAGACCCAGATATAAGCCCACACAGCTACAGCCATTTGATCTTTGACAAAGGGGCCCAAAAAAATTTAATGGAAAAAGAACAGTACCTTCAACAAAAGGTGCTGGCAAAACTGGATCTCCACATGCAGAAGATTAAAGCTGGCGCCGTACTTGTCACCATGTACAAGAATCAATTCCAAATGGATCAAGGACCTTGATATCAGGCCAGAGACTATAAAAACCATAGTTGAAAGAATAGGGAACTCCCTCGAGCTGATTGGGCTAGGTTATCATTTCCTAAACAGACATCCAATGGCCCAGTCCCTGCTACCAACTATCAACAGTTGGTATCTGGTGAAATTAAAGAGCTTCTGTTCAGATTAAGAGATTGTAACAGGAGCTCAAAGGCAACCCACAGAATGGGAGAAAATCTTCACTAACCACATATATGATAGAGCTCTACTGTCCAGAGTGCACAAAGAACTTAGAAAATTAAACACCAAGGAAACCATAGGCCCAATTAAAAAATGGGCCCTGGAACTTCAAAGAAATTTTACCAGAGATGAAATTAAAATGTCTAACAAATATCTTAAAAAATGTTCCACTTCTTTAGCCATCAGGGAAATGAAAATCAAAACTTCCCTGAGATATTATCTCACCCCTGTCAGGATGGCAAAAATCCACAATACAAACAACAACAAGTACTAGAGAGGATGTGGAGAGGGAAACTCTGCTACATTGCTGGTGGGAATGCAGACTCATACAGCCATTCTGGCGAGCTGTCTGGAGATTCTTAAAGAAATTAAAGATTGAAATGCCATATGACCCTGCTATTCCACTTTTGGGAATAACCCCCCATGCAGCAGAGGTTCGCCTCGATAGCACCAGCACAACTATGTTCATAGCAGCACTGTTTACAATAGCAAAGTCATGGAATCAACCTAAATGTCCAACAGTTGACGAGTGGATAAGGAAACAGTGGTACATCTATACAATGGAGTACTACTCAGCCACCAAAAATGATGAATTACTGGAATTTGCTGGGAAATGGATGTCATTAGAAATAATTATATTAAGTGAAGTATCCCAATCCCAGAAAGTTAAGCACCGTATGTACTCTCTAATAGGTGGCTCCTAGTACCAAACTCACCCAGCCCACTTTGAGACACTCAAGGGTAAATCTATGTAATACGGTAATTGCAAGGATTGTGAAAAGGAGGGATGGGGTTGGAGAGCCACACCAGACACAAGGAGAGAGGAGACCATGTTACAGCAGAGAAAATCAACCTCCAAGGAATGCAAGTAAGTAATGTGACACCTGGTTAAGTTCACAGACTTTCGTTCCTGATCATGTACAACTGAGGGGGTATGATCTCACCAGAAGGGGAGGGCATTTAGTCTGGCAGATGAAAAGAGATCATTTTGCAAATGGGTGACTGATCCCTCCCTCACCAAGGTTTCCTGCTTTTATTACATCTACCCTTGAATGTGCTATTATAACAAGACTCCAGTTTAACAGATTTTTGTCTCTGACCAGGGGGTGACATACAGTGCCCATCAGGATGGAGTGAAGGGCATTGCAGGAGCAGCAAAACTGCAAAAGAAAATCAACAAACCACAATCCAGAACTTCAGAGACTCTATATCATCCACATAGAACTAAGCCAGCCTAATCTCTCCCCATCCTGAAGCTCAGGGACATCTGCAGAAGAGGGGGCGGTAAGATTGTAAGAGCAAAAGGATGGGGGGAGCAATGATTTGAAGAGTTTCCACACTAGATAGGGCTGAAGCAATCATAATAGGACTTTGCATGCCCTGCGCCATGTCCGTCACACTATTGACCTCACAAAGTCTAACATTGGCTAAAAGCACCAAGATCCTTGGAGGCAAGGGATTGATGGCCAGAGTAGTGTTCCTATGCTTAAGGGGAACAGGAGAAAGGGTTCAGGGAAATGCCACTGGGTCCTTTTACGTCATCGGAAAGGAGGACCAAGAGGAGAGTTAGGCATACACAATAAAGAACTCTTTGGGAATTGGGGGGGGGTACTGGGAGATGGGGAGGGAAGGAGGGTGAGCAGGGAGTTCGTGGGGAGCAGGAGGGGGTTGGAACTGGTCTACCTATTAAGTTTGTATGAGCGGAAATAATAATAAAAATGTTATAAAAAATAAAATAAATCAAAAAGTCTGCAGAAACGTAAATGCCTACATCTTTTCTGTTGGTTTAAAATTTTTTTTTTTTAGTTTTGAAAAATGTTTATTCTATATTAAGAGCTAAAATACAGAAATTTAAAGTTTTCCAGTACAAATAAATAATATTTTAGGAGAGAAAAAAACAATTATCTTCACTTGTTGCTATGCATTCCATATAGATATGTGTCAAATTAAAAAATATTGCAATTTGAAACTCCAAGCAATTTATTTTACAGATATCAGAAAACAAATTCCAAGTCTATATGGCTAAATAAAAAACTCAGAATACCAAATATTTGAAAAGAAGCTCTTGGAACACTGATATTAATAAAGTTCAGAATCTTGTATAATGTTACAGTAGCCAATAATGTGATATTGATAAAATAATAAAGGAATAAATAATTTCAAGCAATAGGACTTTGCATGACCTGCGCTGTGACCAACATATCATATCAAGTCAAGCATGGATCACAGGCACTAAGATCCTTAAAGGTAAGAATTAACAGCCACAATAATGTTCCTATACTGAAGAGGAACACAAAAAAGAGCTCTAGACAATGCTACTGATTCCTTACACCTCATCAGAGAGGAGGACCCAGAGAGAAGTTTTGACATGCACACTAAAGGATCCTCCAGGAACCGGGGAGGGGGAGGGGGTTGGAAAGGAAAGAAACAAGGGGGAAGGGAGCAAGGGGATTCAGGGAGGGGTGGAGGGAGGGAGGGGAATGGGGTAGTAATCAACTTTGTATGAGTGGAAGAAATAAAAAAAATTTCACAAATAAATAAATATGTAAATAAATGCCTTAAGGAAACAAGAAAAAGCTAATACCAAATGGAATTGGTGGGAAGCAATAAACAGATCAGGGATGAAATTAATGAGACAAAAATAAACAATGCAATTATTAACAATCAATGAAAAAAGATTACATATTTAAATTTATATTCCATTGTCTTTGTATTATTTCACAATATTTCTTTTAGGTGTAAACAATACTACATTTATTGCATGTGACATGACTTATTGAGTCCATTTTTTTATTATTATTTATTCAATTGTGCGTGTGTACGTATGTATGTGCCCGCACGTGTGTGTGTGTGTGTGTGTGTGTATGTGTGTGTAGAACCACGGACGAATTCGAGAACTACCATGGACGCCTCCACCTCCTTCTGCCCCGGGATTCACAGGCTCCGCCCTACCAGGACCAGAAGCGCAGGCCGCCCCCGCTTCCGCCCGGCGTCTATACGTGGGATCTGGGATCCGAACTCAGGACCTTCCTCCTTCAAGGCAGAGGCGTAATCCCTGAGCCACCTCTCCAGCCCCTGAATCCATTTTTATAAAAGTTATTCTCTGTACTAGTTTTGCATGTGGATAACCAGTTGTAAAAACATCATTTATGAAAAGAATATCATGCTTCCTTATATTACTTTTGTCCTTTATCACATGCTATTTGACCATATTTATAAAGGCTGATTTTAGGTGCCTGTGTTCACTTGAAATTATTTATTCCTTTATTATTTTATCAATATCACATTATTCATTTTAAAAATTTCTAAAGATGAATTAATGCTAGTGCATTTCAGTGAAGAAAGGAGGAAAATATTGTAGTGCTACTCTGTGATGCCAGCATTATATCACCACCCAATTCAGATGAGAGTAAGTGCAGATAAAAAAACACAAATAATGGCCTAAGTTATAATGAGTATAAGACAGACATTTTTTAGTGAGTATTTTTTATTTGAGCAAATTCTTATTAAGTTCTTTGAGAAGACTAGGCCTATATAGAAGTATGAAACTCATGAGAATTTCTTGACTAAAAAGTAAATTGACCTTTACACGTCTTTCTGTCTTTTATTCTACATTATTTTATATTTTGAGAAAGTTTTGTGGTAAACATATATCATACTCCTAATTATTTCTCTTCTTCAATACAGGAGACAGATTACTCAAACCACAAAACAAAAATAAAAAGAAACAACTCTTTTTTTATACCTTACCTTATGTTTATACAAACAAAACCAGATTTATAAGTCTTTTCTTGATAGATATGCAATGGAGGGCCTTTAATACAATATGTGTCTGCTGGTCACAAATTTGTACTTGTCCAGAAATCTTGGATTAACTGGTTAACCTCTTTGTAACTTTGTTTCTCCATCTAAGAAAGAAATCATTATGTTTTTCCGAACAAGGTCTCCAGATTTAAAAAAAAAAAATATTGTTTCCTTGGGGATTATGTTTCCAGCACAGAAACTTTGGAGATGGAATTCAAACCAGAGCAGAAGACATTTAGACACAATAACAATTGGAGCTCTGTATCACTGTATCTCAATTTGCAGGTGAGAGAATGGAGGTTGGAAGAAGATGAGTAGTTTGTTCACAATGATCGAATTGGATAAGATCAAAGACCATAAATATGGGGAGGAGTGCAGCCAGAAAGCATCTTTTGGACATGACAGGCCTACTGAATCTATGAAGTTGCTGCAGCTGTGACTACTTCCATGAAATCTGCAAATGATTTGGCATAACATTGCACCATGGAAGGTGCAACATCTCAAGAGACACCACATGTCTCTGAGAGAATAATGAAAGTTAGTGCTGGATTGCAGGGAAGGAGACCATTTTTCCCCAAAGGCATACACTCTGTTATAAAATTCTTGTTCTAGCAAGTGGTTAACCGCATACCATTAACAGACAGCGACTTAAAACTCAATGGAAACACACAAAAAATCATGAAAGCAGGAGGAAGAGTGGTGGCAAAAAAGGCATTTTGTAGTGGGGGGTAAGAGAAAAGGATTGAGTAATAAGGGGTGAAAATGGTATGAACTCATTTTATTTGTTTATGAAACACTAAATAATACAAACAGATACATTTTTAAAAGGAACAAAGACCACACATTTAAGATTCATAAACATTTCTTGAAGCATCTGCATGCTTCAGAATGCAGTAAAATTAAAAATAATAGCTTGAAAATATGCTGAATCAACCCTTTATTTATATTTTTATTATTATTTATTCAATTGTGTGTGTATGTGTGTTTGCGTGTGTATATGTGTGTGTGTGTGTAGAACCATGGACGAATCCGGGAATCACCATGGTACGCCTCCACCTCCTCCTTGTTTAATCTGCCCCGGGATTCACAGACTCCGCCCTACCAGGACCAAAAACTCAGGCGGCCCCCTGCTTCTGCCTGGCATCTATACGTGGGGTCTAAGGATCCGAACTCAGGACCTTCCGCCTGCAAGGCAGAGGCTTAACTTCTGAGCCACCTCTCCAGCGCCCTGAGTTAACACTTTAATGAATATGTTTGGTGAAATGTCCTGAAGAATCTGCATAGATATACACTACATAAAAGATAACATAACAGAAACAATGTTTTCATGTTTCATATGTTTAACATGAACCTGGGAGACAATTCTAATGGTAAGGCACTGTGTGAGAGGGTGTGAGATTTTAATTCAAATATATAGCAGCATACAAATGGAATATAATAATATACCAAATAATATACTAGTTTAAAAAAATGGAAATCTGGGACTGGAGAGGTGGCTCAGGGATTAAGTCTGACTTGCAGGCAGAAGGTCCTGAGTTCGGATCCTAGATCCCACGTATAGACGCCAGGCAGAAGCGAGGGCAGCCTGCGTTTCTGGTCCTGGTAGGGCGGAGCCTGTGAATCCGGGGGCAAAGTAAAAACGAGGAGGTGGAGGAGTCCATGGTGGTTCCCGAATTCGTCTGTGGTTCTACACACACATACATACATACACACACACACATACATACACACACGCACACACATGCATACACACACGCGCACACATGCATACACACACAATTGAATAAATAATAAAAAATTTTAAAAAATGGAAATCATATATAAAAATAAAACTGATCAAGGTTATGTGATTGAAGGGATTTGGGCAACTGTGAGATCCATAGGTAGTTCAAACCACCAAGAGCACGATAGACCTTTGCAATGGGACATGAGTCTAAACTCTGTTGGTGTAATTCCTTCTCATTCAGATGAGATTCAACTCTGCATACATAGTTTCTCATGTGGTTGAACATGGACTAACCAGATTATCTGGAAAACCAATTTTTTTTATAACGGTTTTAATCACATGCCTAAGAACATTATCAGTAATACCAAAGTTAGTGCTAACTGAATAATCAGAATCTACCCTACCCAAGTTAATGACTAATACTGAAGAAAAAAAATTAATACTCCTAAACAGAACATTTACCAATTATTTGTTTCAGAAATCTAAAGCATTCTTCTGAGAATGCTACTTTTGTTTCCATACCTGGTATGTGTATTTATTTTGTCTTATTGCTGCCCCGATTCTTTTAAATGTAAATTTTGCAGTTGATATACCAAGATAACTTCCTTGGGGAGCATACTTGTACCTCTGTTTTCCTTGAGTCTAGTCTTGATTCTAAGAGAAAAATGGCAGAGGATTTAGATTATCACTTCTATAGTCACAGTATCTGGTTTAGAACGGCCTAGCAGATTTAAGAATGGTATGATTTTGGTATTTCTTGAAGGAGAAAAATCTAATTTATGGATTTCTCTGTATAAGAATGAAAAACAATATAGATGATAACGGAGACAAACAGTACTTTCCTATTAACAAAAGGACCAAAAAGAAACAGAACCATTCCTACCACTAAAAGAACAACAAAAAATATTTTACCAAAAATGCCAATGAGTTGGATATGCATCCTCTTTCTCTAGGTACACCACATTCAGGTGAGGGAAGGGAATGTTTGTTCCCTAAGGATTTTGAGTATAGAACTTCAATGAGACATGCTTGATCCCTGATCAATTATCACTAGAAATGATGGGTATCTCTACTATATTTCACTAAATACCAAGCAACGTCTTATATTCAAATAGAAAACTCAGATCTTTCTCTTTGCTTTTTCTAAGGAAGAACTGTTAGTTAACATTTTCCCATCAAGATCTTCTATGTGTCTCATTCATCTTCAAAACTCATGCTAGTTCATATTAGCAAGAAATGTCATACTTTAACTTTTAGGATTTTACTACTTGTTCAATAAATACATAGCTTTAGAGCTCATGCTAACTAGAGAATATAACTTTGCTAACATTTCTGAAGATACTACACAGTATGGCCCATCCTATGGGCAAATTGGTAGAGAAGATAACCAGAATTCACCACCACAAATAGTAATTCATTAGTCCTTCAGAATGATGCTTACCACTCCTACACCATCACTTTAATATATTTCTGTATTTTGCTTTGTTTTGCTGTTGGACTAGTATTGAGGATTGAACTGAGGGCCTTTCATATATTTTCCAAGTTTGTAACAATGTGTAATAGACAAATTTTGGGTTTTTAATATCTCTGAACTGTATTTTCTAATTTCATTTAACTGTAAAGCTATTTTTGAAATGCAAAACAATACAGCCAAAATCTATACTTGGTATATTTAACATTTTAATTAAGTCTAATGAATATTTCCTAGAAATCTTGACACTTATCATTGGAATCACTATTATTGACCTTTATCCAAGGCCCAGGCAGTAATCCAGAAGTTGTGTGGCTTGTCTGTGTTGGCACCACTCTGAGTCGTTCCTCAAATACCATGTGCTAATTATACTTGTGAATATCTGACATTGAGATTCTGCCATTAGTTTCAGAGAAATTTATTTAAAGATAAAAGACAGTAGGAAACTTTGCCATATTGGACCTAGAACTTTTACTTCAAAAGCGAGACAGAAAGCCAAATGCTTTTGTTGCAACGTTTTGGACATCATAGATTTACAGAGTATGACTGAAATGATTTGGCTGTTAAAGACACTGTGAAAAAGAGCAAATGATAAAAATTGTAGGATGTTTAAACATGGCATACTGACTCAGAAAATGATTTCTGTACCACAGTGGTACAATCTCAAAAATATTGAGAAAAATATAAGAACAGTTAGTTACATTTTGAAGGATATTTCATACATTTAATGTAAATAAGATAGATAATGCCAAGAATAGTAGAGCTCAAGGAAAATATTTAAGAGATCTCTGTGCAAAGTCATTCCTGTAAGTGAATATTTTGGGGGGAGATTAAGGAATGACTAAAAATTATCATTCTGGTATATCTGAAGGTTTGCTTATGAAGTATGCTGAGAGACATACTGTCTTCAGTAATTATATCTGAAGGTGAAGTACAACCTTACCTGACTTAAGCAGGAAATGTTTACTTGAACCTATGTACAGGAATCATGAATCTAACTTTTGAGAATAATCATATATTATCTGCAGAAATTATACCACAGTTGAGTAAATAATAACCACAGTTTCTTTGAGTTTCATATAACACACAAAATACAGATGCAGAAACACAGAAGAAGTTGCTTGGAATGAGAAAAGGATAAGGTTTGAAATCAGATAATATGGAATGAAAAATTACAAAATTTGTATACATTAGGGAATTAGTATATATGAATATACCTTTTAAATATTTTCTGCTTATTTATAAGAGAGAGAAAAACAGAGAGAGAAAGAATAGAGAAGATAGGAAAAAGAAGAGGGAGTAAGAACATATTCATGCCTTGGTGAACTGGTGGAAGTCAGAGATCATTTCCTTGAACTGAACTCAGGTGACCATGTTTGCAAGTATGTGCTTTACCCATTGGTCTGTCTCAAGGCACAGGTGTCAAGTTTACTGAATATCAATTGGATTTAAAACAGAGAATACTTGCCATTTCAACTTTTATATTGTACTAATTCTCTAGTCAGTACACAGTTCATAAAATTTGAACATTGCTTTTCAAAATGTATTCATTTGCTAGTAACTCTATGATGAACATTGAATCATTTATCTTTCCATATTTTGAATTAGTAGTGTGTATATTAGCCTAAAATCTCAATGTATTTCTTTATTCCTTTCAGGAAATTTTTAAAAATATGAGACTTTAATTTCTGTATCCTTAAGGGACAGGATGGGAAGTGATATAGAATCTTGAAAACACATTTTAAACAGAATGAATAATTATCTAAATACTACCTCCTCTTCTGTCTTCTTTAAGAACTAAAATACAGCACTACTTTTTGAAGATCGTCCTGAATAATGTTGATAGGTATATATGCAGGTGTCAGCTTGACAGTTTAGGGATGAACTTTGGGTGCATCTTTAAAAAAATTGCTGGTTGGAAAATCTCTAATGCAGGCTGCAGAGATTATCAAATTGATATGGGAAGGCCCTGCATAAGGTGTGTGGAAATATCCTCTGTGCAGATGGATAAAATGTCGGGAGTGGTTCAATTCGTCTGACATACTTCAGCATACTTTACATTAAACTGTCCAACAAGTGAAGAAGCTTGCCCCTGTATCAGCAATGTTGCAGATAATATGTACACAGGTCTCTTGATGATATGAGCTCTTCTGCTAAACTGGCCAAACATCTGAAACTAAACTATCTTAAGTGGAACAAAACTCCTTGATGTTTTTAGCTGTTTAGTCATGAATTTAACACCAACATACAGACAACTGCAACAATTATGTTCTTCCCTAGAAATAAAAAATACCAAATGATGCAGGAAATAATTGACATGTTAGTTCAATAAAAATAGAAATAGGGACTGGAGAGGAGGCTCAGGGATTAAGCCTCTGCATTGCAGGTGGAATGTCCTGAGTTCAGATCCTAGACCCCACATATAGACGACAGCAGAAGTGGGGGCAGCCTACATTTCCAGTCCTGGTAAGGCAGAGCCTGTGAATCCCAGGGCAGAATAAAGAAGAAGGTGGTGGAGGTGTCCATGGTGGTTCCTGATTTCGTCCGTGGTTCTACACATACACACACACACACACACACACACACACACACACACAAACATACACACACACACGCATACATGCACGATTGAATAAATAATAAATAAAAAATAAAAAATAGAAATAAATAATATATTTAACTTTTATTTACAAAATACACTGAAATAGTAGAATTTTGAAATCTATATTTTCTAGAAAGAGAAGATGCGACTTAGCATCTTTTATTTTTTTTAAAAAATAACACTTTTTGTAATATTTTGCAATGCTTTTACTAAAGTCATGATTTACTTCTCATGTACCAAGTGCAAATTTATCTATCTTCAATAGAACAGATACATTCTGCTCTTCCTATTGACTTTAAGTCCAAGGAAATATTTCCTAAATATTAACATTATTATCCTTTCAGGTTGCTAAGGACTTTTTTATTATATTATACACATAGTTCCAATTTTTACTCATTAATTTGTCTTTAGCATTCCTGTTTGAATTACAAAGCATTTGATCACAGTACTTCAGCATTATGAATGTTTTTTAATATAACAATGTTGATTTATGTTCCAAAGACTTCCATTAAAATGTTTTCTTTTAGAGGAAGAGGTCAATAAGACTGAACTATCTCTGAAACTTATAAAGTTAAGGAAGTTCAGAAATACGAAATTCACAAAATCTTTCTCAAGTTTATTCAAGCAGTGGACAGTGATAGGGAAGAAGATTTTTTTTTTGGATGGATATAAATGCAATTTGAATGGGAGGAAACAGATGCAATTTTCATGAACAGTCATCATAGCTGAGAATAAAGTGTTGATGATGGAGCTGACTTTGTGTCAACCACCAGTTTGTAAATGACCTTGTGCCTATAAGGAACTCCAATGTTGTCATTGTCAAACATGGATTAAATATTTTTTGTTTGTTTTTTTCTTCCCAAGAAAATGGTACAAATGAACTTCTAGATTAGAAATTTTCCCGTTATAAAAATAAAAACATGTAGAGTACTGTGTATCACACTCATCTGTTTTTGCTCTCTTGCATCATTAATATTTCTCTCTTTATTTCTTAAGGTTTTTCACTGCAGATTTAAGTATTTTTCTTTTCTCTTTCTTGTTTGTGTTTTTCTCGTGTGTGTGTGTGCATTGCTTAGTTTTACTACCTTCTGATTGTTTTGCTCTGAGAATTCTGAGGACCCACCTTCCAAGGCTTGAGTTACAGTCTTCTTGCCCAAATATGCCTAACCTTTTAATGTGGAATCTGAATATCCAGATTCAGCTTTGCAAGGAAAAGTCCTCAACCCCCTGGGCCATATTTCCAGTGTGTTTTTGCTTTTTTGTTATGGTTGTTTATATATGTCATCAGAATATAATTACATGCAGTCATATCTGCACCTTTTCTCTCTTCATGGATTCCTTTTTGCAATTTACTCAGTACTACTTTTTTCAACATTTTCTGTCCAGAAGTGCATGGATGTTCAAAGTATTAGAACACTAATGCTTTCTACAGGAATAATATACCCATTACTCTTTTACTTTTGTTACTGACTTCTCCTTTGCTTCTCACAATTGTCTGATTTCCAAAGAAAGTTGTCCCAGATTCAAACATATATCAGACTATATTCTGAGAGTTACAGTAGTGTCATCTACAATTAAAATCTGGAAATATTGATAATGATCTCCTCATTCTCCTTAAACTTGTCTTTATTCCTCTTTCAATCATATCACCTATGTTCTTCTACTTAACCTCTTTACAGTCCTTATGCACTTCACCTGATGGCTCCTTTCTAGTTCTCTGCTTTGCAAGGATAATCTTAGTTAAAGACATCTGAAAGTTTAGGTGCACATTAAAGGAACGTTTTCATATATCTGTGTCTAGATTACCACACTCAGTATATTTTCTAGTTCCACCCATTTACTTGCAAATTTCACTTTCCTTGTTAGCCAGATAAAATTCTATTACACATTATATATAATACTGTATATATACATAAATGGTTACTTTTCTATTTATCTTAATTTTTGTTTTACAAGCACATTGAGTACTCATCAGAGCGTCCCTCTGTCCCTCTTCCCACTCATCCCCATTCCTTTACCTTCTTCAATACATCTCACTCCCTCCCATCCTCCTGCCCATCTGCCTTCATGGACCCCAGGTCTCCCCCTTAATATCCATTGCTAAGTGCATTCTTTTGCTTAAATTCTATTTTAGAACCATAAACGTCAGGTAACACTTATTTCCAGATCAGAAAAAATATCTTAACTCATTGCTTTCTCATGTGCAACTGGAGTTCCATCCATTCTCTACTTGGATGATTACATGCTGAATGGCCATTAGGTAATAATAATAATAATAATGTAGAATGGACTTCTGTAATATTTAATTCCACATTATTAGATGATGTGCTTTTAAACTTGACCGTATGCATAGTATGCACAGGCAAATACATACTACTTATGTCATATATAAGATCATCTTAAGTACTTTGCAAACACGTTGCTCAGATAAAGAATGTATCAAAGTCTTCAGTGACTAGAACGTTAATTAGGGTTTATGACTTGCATTTAAGTATATTTGTACCTGCCTGTCTCTTTCTAAATAGTGTTACTCATGAATGTGCTTGTTGATAAGACCTGCCTTCCGCTTTCTTCAAGACTTGCTTAAAAAGAGAAAAAGAAAATTAAGAGGGAGAAAGGCTGAGGGGGAGAGAAAGGAAGAGATCAATGCTATGAAACACTATTTTAATCACATGTGTATTACATTCTCAGCACATAAACATACATTGTATAACTTTTCCACACAAGGCACCCCTGCAGATCCTTAGGCGACCTCCTATGCAAGCATATAATAAGTGAGAGGTAAATTTCAAACAAATAGCTTATTTTTATTTCCAATTCAGTCATCCATTATGTTGTGCCATTATGTTTTGTCTCCTATGGAGCTGAACACCACAGGAGCAAGGAGTTGAGCAGTGCTGACTTCCAGTCTCATTAGACCAGAAGCTGAGACAGGGTAATTTAAATAGAATAACCTAGCCAATGGCTGAATGGAGAGGGTTGAAAGAAGTGAGGAAGTCATTTGCAGAATTGGGCAGCATCACAAAGAAAAGATTATCCAGCCTCAATCCCTCACCCACAGCTCATGTGGTCCTTCTTGAAATACGGTGGCCATCACCTGCTGTTCAACCTTTTTCCCATGCAGACTAGCAAATAACATCTATTTGGAACTATTAGGGTTTGCTATGGCTTCAATAAGGAAAAACCCCACCGAGTCTTAAATAAGAAACTGCACCTGTACTTACCTAATTTCATCTTCATATAATATGTACACTTGTAATTGAAAATCAAGTAACACATCTAAGAATGAAGGTTATTTGGGTTCAAAAGCTTCGAACAAATAACAATTGAAGCTGGGATTCACAATTCAGATCTATATAAAATAATTATTGCAGATGTAGGGCAATCTTTTGATTTTAATTGTATAAGGTCATGAGAGACAACTTGAAGACAACTATAAAAATGAATATGGAGTAGCAAATTTAAGCATTCATTGGCTTCATAATTCCTGTGCATCCATTAAAAAATAATAATGGTGGCCTCGGATAAGAATTTAAACACAAAGTAAAGGCAATGTATAGAAAAGACTTATGCATAGAGGCTTCAGATCTTCATGTCTGTATAAGAGAACAGGTATGATGGTCTATTGCACTACAATAAAGTAACATATTCTGAAAATATTGTTATGAAGCAATTTTCACTATTCACATTGTAAATATTTTTAAAATGTGAAAAATATGCATTTGTAAATTTCTTGAATTTATTTATATTTATGAATTTATTTATATTTTTGATCATATTCTGTTAATGTTATTTAAGATTATATTAAAAATTACTAATTTTACTTATCACCTGTCCATATGATTGTGATGTTTTAGATAACTTTTCATAGAACTAAGATCAATTTTTGTTATCACCTAATCAATAGCACTGTCATGTATGTTGCACAAATTTATGTTTCTGTCTCAAAGAATGTTGCTCAAAATTGCAGCATGAAAACTCAGATATTTAAAGACTGTTAGTCTGTTATTTCAACTACTTCCTTCTATTTTTTTGCTAGGTAACTAACAAATTTATTTTAAAAATTTGTTTTCCTTTAGAAAGAAATTAAAATACGTGTTTTCTAATCCTTTACTTACATTTTCAAAATACAAAGAGTCGTTTCTGAACATTTCCTTCCTAAAATTAACAGTTTTCAACACTGAAAGTAAACTCATAAGATCAAGTATGACAAACATCAATAGAATAATTAGTCCTTAAGACAGAGCTTGAGCTAAATATTGCTTTCTATAAAGCTGAAGGAAAAACCCAGATGGTGGAAACTAACCCCCAAAGAACATCCTATGCCGGTGATGTCAAAAAAAAAAAAGTCTCTTAAAGAAAGGAACAAGAACGGGCAGTCCCTATGCTGAAGAGCAAGATCTTCAAATTGATCCACTTAGAACCCAAGGAAAAAGTATAGTAGAAGTAAACAGAATGTGGTACTTCTGATAAAATGTTGGTCAAAGAGGTCTTAAAGTCCTCCAAATATTACAGGCTTTTGCAATTGCTCTTGGTTATTCTCCAAAACCTATCAGTAAGACTCAATTACTGAAGATGCAACACAAATGGATCACAGAACATGGGCAAAATATATTAACTAGAAGTGGACTAAGGACGTTCTCCTTGCTGGAAAGTTTACACAGTAGCAAGGAATACTGTAGAAGCTTCTGGTGGAGAGAACTATTCACCAGCCCCATCAAAGTCCTGAGATTTGTAAGTTGCAATATAAATCACCATGGCAATTGGTGACCACCATGTGATAGTGGCATGAATATCTAGGAGACAACCAACAGCTTTTTGATTGGACTTAAGACCCACTTGTCAGAATGGTACACATCCTTGCTACTGTAACTAAAACAAAAAAGCTACATAAAAGGGAGGGATATAGATCAATAAATCTATAATCAGGAAGACACTACATCAAACTGCTCTGTAGGTAGCTGTGGTTCTACTCTTAGAATGGGAACTTAAAGTGGAAATATTTAGGTATAAAGCTAGATGAGTGAAGTGAAATGTACAGATCAGTGGGGTGGCCTAAAGAAAGGTGACTTGATATGCCATGAAAGCCTGAGCCCCCACAGGAGTAGACAAGCCAGAGTGAAACGTGGGATACATAGAAGCATACAGGTAGAAAGGTGGGAGGGAATAATGAAAGGAAGGACAGTGGGAGGGATGGGGGTGGTAAGGATGAATATTCAATATGTTTGCAAAAGTAGAAAAAATATAAAAAGGAAAAAATAAAAGCTGATGGAAAATTGATCTTGTCCAAAATATATTTTCATTAGTGATTTCCTCAACCAGCGCATTTGTACACATCGGGATACAAGGCAGGTCAATATCCATCTTAGTTTTACCTCCCTAAGCAAGTTGGAAATATAAAATTTTGTGGATGTGAATTAGATTAATGTTGTGCAGAACATGCATGGATATTTTATATCATGAAAAATAAGCAAAAAATTGTCTATTGCCAGAATCTGCTCTGGTGTTCTTTTTACTGTGGTTTCATGACTGAATTTACTTTATCACGTTATTCTAGTATCAGTAGTGTACTGGATATTTGGAATAGTTTGAGTCAAAATACACAAAATGAAAAATGAAACAACTTGTCTATGAGCTTGATGTAAACTATAATCCTATTATTGGGTATGAAAGCACCTCAAGTTTTTTATAAAGAGAACTTGCACCTAACAGACCAATGCAAAATGAGAATATTTTATATGAGAATGCATAACGTTAACTACCATTTCACCTCTTCATATACTCAACAGAAAATCTGCAAATCTCAAGTTCCATAATTAGTTATGCCATCATCATTTGTGGCGCCTCTCAATGTACATGTTCTAAGAATTTTTCTTAGATTTCCTATTCCTTCATTTTCATATGATTGAAAAAAGATATTCATAAAAAATAAAATGTATGTATCTCTCTGTGTGTGTGTGTGTATGTATGTGTGTGTGTGTGTGTGTGTGTGTGTGTGTGTGTGTGTGTGTATGTGTGTGTGTGTGTTTTAATTAAGTTAGGGATAAAGTTCATATATGTCCTAGTCTCAATTATAAATCAAAACAAAAACCCTCAAAGTTCATCACTGTTTCCTAAAATATAAGATGCATATGTTTTAAATTTGTGTGCAGAGTGCACTTTACTCCAAGATGATACATCTGTTACATTTTTTCCTCTCCTGTTTCAAAGATAAATCAACAGGGAACATTTTTCCCTGGGGAAGATTTTTTCTGCTTCCTTTCCTTTCCTGTAAACAAGACATAGCTTTCCTCTACAAACAGAACTTTCAGTTCATTCATTTTTACAGCAAAGTTCAAGTGATTACACTGGTCTTGTGAGTTTGCTTTGATCCTGAAGACTAGCCCCAAACATAAATAGACAAATAAACAAACATACACAAATAAAAATCCCACCCAGACAAGAGGAGGTAATTTCATGAGCATTTTAAGAACACAAAGAGCACACAGGAGCCTCTTTTCCTTCCAGCCATAGAAGTTTATTATTATTATTAAATTTTGTCCGTGAGGAGCATTAAGAGTTGAATTGGTCTGATGGAAAAATATAACATTTTCTACATTAAATAAGCTAAACTTTTGACTCTATAGTCCCAATCCCTGGGAATTAATTCTATCTGCAGTGAAGTCAATTCCCACTGAACTTTCTCACGATGTTCAAGCTCAGCGCTTACAGTAAAAATAAATAAATAAATAGCCACTATGTTTTGTGTATTTTAATATTGAGACAAATTCATTGTTTCAGATTCATTTAGTGAGACTATGTAATTTAAGGCTTATGTACAGATTTCAGTAGGAAAATGGACAATATTGAATTTAGACATAATGGAGTTTGAGAACGAGTTCATCAAATTATGATACAAAGTAGAGAGTTATAATCAAATTATTCTGTTGTAAAATAAAATTATATCATATGATGCGGATTTATTTGCTGAGGTTATTACTCAACAGTAGTAAATTAATCTTACAGTAGTATTATTTTTGCTTATATTATGAGAATGCTATAGAAGGGTGAATTTCACTGGACGAATCTATGTGTCTTAAAGTTTGGATATTATAGCTAATCTTTTGTAATTCTCATATATGCTATTTCCTAGGCCCAGGAATACAAAATCTCAGATATTTCAGCAGAATTGACTCCACATATGAATTTTAACAAAGGATTTGTATTCATACTGAAGTCTGATAAACCTTCCCATCAGCAACCTCCTAGCAAATATCCAAAAGTGAAAGCAATATGGAGGTGAACTGCTAAATACACTCTCTAATAAAATCAAGCATGAATGGTTATAAACCTCAGATTACCTAGACAATAGGGGCAAGAGTTTGCTCTTATTACAGATTAATCTCAATTTTCACTACAAAATTTTCAAAAATCAGTTTCAATTGATTCCTTATGCATATTAAAATATCATGCTAGAATAATGATAAAAATATTAGAGCAATTAGGTACTTCATTATATGCATTGGCAAAAATGAACATTTTAAATTATTCTTTAGTTATAGTATACTATACATTGTTAAGGCTCCGACCTGTGTAGCTGAGAAGTTGTTCAATTACTAGTGAAACTCAATTCTGTCCAACACCAAGATATGATATGCTATATTCTTGTTGAAGGGGGAACTAAAAGAAAAATTTTCTTACATGCATGTAGTGATTATATGTAGTGAAGTTGGAAAAAAGTAAATCAAACAATCACAGAATCAAGGACAAACATGTATGTAATATATCCTTACAGGTGAGTTGATTTATTGCCCTCATCTAAATCAATAAGCATAAGATACAGTTATAAATTAATAACTACTAAATATGTCAACTGTTGTAATTAATTTTCCTTCTGTTCCTTTAAGACAAGCCTTATATACCACTTGAGGGGAAAAAAAGGGATACATTTAGCTTATTGTTCCAGATGGGAGATATAGTTCATAAAGGCATGGGGGGACAGCAGAAATTGAAGGTGGTTCAGAGCACAGTAGTCATTATGGAGGCAAAGAACAAAAACAAGAGGAACTATTCAAAATTTCAAAACTTCAAGGCAATCTCAAATCCTAAAGGTATCATAATATTCCCAAATATCAGCATGAACTAAGGATTCAAACACATGAAACTGTGGAGATGCCTCACACTTAAACCATGACTGATATTGAAAAAAAACACATTGACATAGGAAGGACTCCACTTAGTTATTAGCTACATTACATGCAATTTATTCATTCATGTTATCTACATTTAATTGGAAAGCATTTAGAAGTTCAATAGTTTACAATAAATTTAGATTATCTGTGAAAATGAATGCATTGGAAATAATGGCTAATTTGTGATCAATCTTGGGAGAACACTGGAAAGACTCCAATTCAATACAAGTAGTTGTACTGTTGTTTGTTTCATAAGTAGTTAATCTTCTCAAGTGATGGAAAAAACATTTTTATTCATGAAAAGATGAATAGATAATAAAATATGATATATGAGTTCATTATTCAGTCACATTGAGAAATGAAGCTATGTTGTCTATTTGTAATTGATTAGTAATATATTTCATTATATTAAGTAAAATAATCCAGAGTACAAAGATATGTATAATGTAATCTTGCATTTTGGATCTTGGGTTTTCTATAGACACATAGGACTGCTTCTATATGTATGACATGGAATCATACTGAGAAAATTTGGAGGAAAGCAGGGAATTTATAAGAAAACAGAGGGAAAGGATGAGGAGGCTATAATGAGAATATGGTGAAAGTACATGATACTTGAAAGTCTTCATTTGAAACATGTCACTACACGTAATGAATAGATGCGTTGGCTGTAAGTGACATCAGTTTTCCAGAATATGGATTTGTTCTTATGTGTACATACTGGGGCACTATTTTAATAACCTTGATTTAGATAGAATGTACAATCCACTATGGGTGGAATCACTCCTTGACTGTGGTACTGCACTATACACATAGAAAAGAGAACCAAACCATGGTATGTATCCATTGTTCTGATTCTTGAATATAGATAAATGTGATCAGCTATTCGGGTTCCTGAAATCTTTTCTACTTGCCTTGGACATACTTTGAACTCTAAACAAGAATAAAACCTTCCTTCCTTAAACAGCCTTTTTCATTGTATTTCATCATAATGACAGAAAATATAACTAGTACTGAAACAAATACAAAACAAAATTGCAAGGTGAGGATGAACCTTAGTGCTTTCCTGGAATTAATGAAGTTTTATATCTGACTCCCAGAACAACAGAAAATCAGTTACATAATTCAAGGACTTGGAATTTAGAAGCAGGAATTTCAGAAGTACAGAAATATCTTTAAATAACTGGTGAGCTTCCCTCCTGTTCATATTCCTTGCAATTACTGTAGGTATTACAGAGATTTATCCTTGAGTGTCTCTCAGTGGGCTTGGTACTAGGAGCCACCTATTAGGGAGTACATACAGTGCTTAATTTTCTGGGTCTGGGATACTTAATATAATTGTTTCTAATAACATCCATTTCCTAACAAATTCCATTAATTTATCATTTTTGATGGCTGAGTAGTACTCCATTGTATAAATGTACCACATTTTCCTTATCCACTCGTCAACTGTTGGACATTTGGGTTGATTCCATGACTTTGCTATTGTAAACAGTGTTGCTATGAACATGGTCGTGCTTATGCTATCAAGGTGAATTTTTGCGTATGTGGGGTTATTCCCAAAAGTGGAATAGCAGGGTCATATGGCATTTCAATTTTTAATTTCTTTAGGAATCACCAGACAGCTCGCCAGAGTGCCTATATGAGCCTGCATTCTCACCAGCAATGTAGAACAGTTTCTTTCTCTCCACATCCTCTCCAGCATTTGGTGTTGTTTGTATTGTGGATTTTTGCCATCCTGACCAGGGTGAGATGATATCTCAGGGAAGTTTTGATTTGTATTTCCCTGATGGCTAAGGATTTTGAAGATATTTGTTAGACATTTTAATTTCATCTCTAGTAAAGTTTCTTTTAAGTTCCAGGGCCCATTTTTTAATTGGGCCATTTGTTTCCTTGGTGTTTAGTTTTCTAAGTTCTTTGTGCACTCTGGATAATAGAGCGCTATCAGATATGTGGTTAGTGAAGATTTTCTCCCATTCTGTGGGTGGACTTTGTGCTTATGTTACAATCTCTTTATCTGAACAGAAGCTCTTTAATTTCACAAGATCCCATCTGTTGAGAGTTGGTTGCAGTGACTGTGCTATCTGATGTTTAGGAACTGTTTAGGAACTCTTTGGCCTAGCCCAATCAGCCGAGGGAGTTCCCTACCCATTTAAACTATGGTTTTTATAGTCTCTGGCCTTATATCGAGGTCCTTGATCCACTTGGAATTAAGTCTTGTACATGGTGACAAGTAGGGGTCCAGTTTTAATCTTCTGCATGTGGAGAACCAGTTTTGCCAGCACCTTTTGTTGAAGGTACTGTTCTTTTTCCATTGAATTTTTTTTGGCCCCTTTGTCAAAGATCAAATGGCTGTAGTTGTGTGGGTTTATATCTGGGTCTTCAACCCTTATCCATTGATCTGTGTGTCTATTTTGGAGCCAGTACCAGGTTGTTTTTATAACTATGGATTTGTATTATAGACTAAGGTTTGGTATGGTGGTACCTCCAGCAGTGTTTTTGTTATTCAGGATTGTCTTTGCTATCCTGGGTCTTTTGTGCCTCCATATGAATTTTGAGATTGTTTGGTCAACCTCTTTAAAGAATTGCTTCGAGATTTTAGTTGGTATAGCATTGAATTTGTATATTGCCTTTGGTAGGATGGTCATTTTTACGATGTTGATTCTGCCAATCCAGGAACATGGGAGGTCTTTCCACCTTCTGGTGTCTTCTGCAATTTCTTTCTTTAGGGTTTTAAAGTTTTCATTATAAAGGTCTCTTACTTCCTTGGTTAGGTTTATACCAAGGTATTTCATTTTTTTAGGGGCTAAAGTAAATGGGATTGTTTCTCTCAGGGCTTTTTCACTTCTTTCATTCTGGGCATATAGGAAGGCCTCTGATTTTTGCACATTTATTTTGTATCCTGCCACCCTGCTGAACTTATATATTAGTTCCAGGAGCTTCCTGGTGGAGTGTTTAGGATCATTCAGGTATAAGATCATGTCATCTGCAAATAGGGATGGCTTGACTTCTTCCTTGCTGATTTGAATCCCTTTTATGTCCCTTTCTTGTCTTATGGCTTCAGCTAAGACTTCAAGTACAATATTGAATAGAAGTAGTGAGAGTGGACAGCCTTGTCTAGTTCCTGATAGAAGCGGGAAAGCTTCAAGTTTTTCCCCATTGAGTATAATCTTTTCCTTACTGGAAAAAAGCAGTCGAAGGATGTGGGCCTTGAATTAAGTTAGTCCTGCCCTGCTTGAGTGAATAAACCTGCTGTTGAACATTCATATAGCAGCTCTCAGACTCCATGATGCCTGAAATGACTATGTTCAGCTTTGGCAAACCGCCCATGCCTTTTCTGCCATTAGGACTGTATAAAATTATATACATCTCTTTTCTCCTTTTGAGTGCTTTAAATTTGGGTATTCTGTCACAGCATCAGATAAATGTAACTAATACAATACCAATCTAATGAATTATTTAATATTTAAAAGTAAGTGTAAAAATTGATTTTAGCCTTGATTCATCAATAAATTAGATAGCAGGTTTCAGAATATATAAGTTACATTAAACAATAGGGTAAAATTATTTGTGACGTTTGAGAACATCTTGAGTGTTATATAAAGTGTTATGAGGTTTTGAATAGTTCTTGAATATCAGCAAAATCATGATTTTTAAATGCACTTAAATACAAATTATTCTGTTGTTTCATTCTAGGTTAACTGTAGTGATTTTTTTAACCATGTCTATTTAAAAAGTTATCTTATCTTGTCTCTGCTTAATTATACCAGACCTCTATGTAAGTCATTATGGGTATACTTCCTAGGAGGTAAACAGTTCTGTATTATCTGGAACAATAAAAGGACATCCATCTGGTATTATGTTAGAACTGATGTTGTTCAAGCAACTATTATCAGATGGTCAATTTTTCTACAGTAGATATCTGTAGTGACCTCTTCCTTTAAGCCGAATCAGGTCATTGACAAGTTTCTTGAGAGTAAAGATGAGAGATTACTGTTAGATTTAAGTTTGTAGATTTAAAACACTGAAAGCTTCTTAAAGCAAGTGGAATCAAACATATTTAAATAGGGGCAAATATGCATTCACGATGGAAAGTATATGTTTATTTACCAGGAAGTGAAGCTTTATTTTTCCTCTATATTATTAAAGAACCCCAAACTTTTAGGTTTTACTGTAAAATATTATAGAAATAACTCTTTTCTTCCTTTTCTCTCTCTTCCTGCCCCTCCCTCACTCTTTTCTCTCTGTCTTCCTCTCTCTCTTTTTTAGTTTTACACATCAAAATGTGTATGTCCATGGAAATACACACTAAATTTGATTGCCTAAATAATACTTTTAAAGTAGAAGGAATAATATAGCATTTTATTCAGCATTTTTAATAGGAAGCATAGTTGAAGGAACACAAAGGTAACATTTCCAAAACAGTTATAGTATAAGTATGAAAATGGAATTTGAGATTTAGTCAGATTGTTCAGTTGATAAAGCGGATTGTTTTTGAAAAAAGGAAATTTTCATTTAATTATTGTTGCCTGTACAGTGCAAATAATCAACTCCCACTAATTGACTTTTGACCTTCAAATGTATTGTCCTGTCGAAATAAAATAAATAAAAAGCATTGTTCTCTCAAAATGAATAAATCAATTAATAAAAAATCAGAATTTGTAGATAACATTCAAAATTATCAAATAATAAGAGTAAGTGGTCCCAATATTTCTTTTCAGTTTTATGTGCATGTTATGGAAACTCCTGTTATGACAAAGTAAGAAACATTTTATTCTTACTATTCTTTCATCAGCCAAAAAATGTTTGTGTCTCATTTGTAATTGCACTTGGTTTTTAGGGCTTTGGGACCTTCAACATGCTCTTTTCCGAGAAACTGCCACATTTTCTTTAGTTACCTGTTAAATGAGTTCACAAGAACCATGATTTTCTTTCTTTCATTATACCTGATGGCTCATGAGAAATACTTGACAACTGCTTTTGTCTCGTCACCCGCTGTGGGGGCCTCAGTTTAGGTGACCTCAATCTGGCAAGGTTACACAAAGATGTTTTGATGGAGGAAGTCTGGAGGGCAGTTTAGGATTATTTTTAAATTTTTTAAAATTATTTATTATTCATTTGTGTGTGTATGCACATGTGTGTGTGTATATGAGTGTGTGTAGAACCACAGATGAATTTGGGAACCACCATGGATGCCTCCACCTCCTCCCTGTTTACTCTGTTTCGGGATTCACAGGCTCCACCCTAGCAGGACCAGAAACGCAGGCCGCCCCGCTTAAGCCCAGCGTCTAGACGCCCGCCGTCTATTCGGGGGTCTAGAATACGAACTCAGGACCTTCTACCTGCAAGGCAGAAGCTTAACCCCTTAGCCATCTCTTCAGCCCCAGGATGATTTGACCAGATCAGGGGAAGTCAGGAGGGGGCGGCTCAGGATGTGTTGAACAGCTCAAGAGGAGGAAGTCAGGAGGGAGTAGCTCAGGATGTTCTGAAGAAATTTTGCTACATACAGCCTGTGTGCTGGCTTGACCTTTAAGATGATTGGTTGCCAGTTTCCCTGCTCTGGAATATCCCATTGTGGTTTTTACCTTTATAAGATTGCTATGGACTTGCAATAAAGGAGTTCCTGCTTGACTAGACAGCACACTCACCTTTCCCTGATTAACCTCTGGAGGACCCGCCCGACCAGACTGCAGGACCGAGGTGCGATCCCCAGGGACCCCCCCCCCATTATTATTGTGACCTGGAGTATAGGACAGGAAGAAGACTCATTTGCTGTGCTTTGAAAGTCTGACTCTGTGTATTTATTTACTCTTCCCATCAGAGCCATGAGGCCGTGAGTCCTAGCTACAGTAGATTTTATGTTTTGATTTGTCTAAGGACATCAGTGTGAAATATTTCAACTTGAATAAAGCTTTTTGAATTTCAGTTTGAGAAATGGACCCTATTGGTCAGATTGTTTGAAGCATGTATTATATAGTTCCTTCACTACAGATATTCATAAACACATGTGGGTCTGCCATTCACTGGTACAGTGACTCAGTTATGCTCATTCTTTCTGTGATTACAAGGACAGCTTTATCTTGACTCTCACATATCATTTCATATATGTCAGCACAGGAATTCTGTGGCCTAGGAGAGACAGTGTCAGAGATCCTGTACTAATGATAGATTTTAAGATGCTTAAAGTGCTTATAAACTTCAGTTAGCTCTGTGGTTCCTCTCTCAGGAAAATATTAAAGATGAGCCAAACTATTCCTGAAACAACCAAAAGAAAGTTTCACCACAAGAAAGTGTCTCCATACAGAGAAGATTTTGGAGAATTTGTCTTGTTCACTCAGAATAACTTCTCTTAGGCTCTGGCCCTATTATCTTCCATCCAATTTCTTTTGTCAAAAATTTTTCCATAAAAGAATATTGATATGACTTGAAGGTGAGTTTACTGTTCTGAAGCAACTTTGTGTAATTGTCATAAATCCTTCATCAGGTTTTGGTCAGAAATATTTTCTAAAATTTTGCATGGTATTGGCTCCCTATAGACTCATATATTTGAACACTTTTTATTGGTGGCATCATTTAGAGTACTGCTTTTGTTTCTTTTTTGTTGCTGTAATAAAATGGTCTGAAAAAAGTTATTCAGTTGGTAAAGCATATGTATGGGTAAAAGTAGCAGATGACTAAATTAATACTACTGTGTATTTGTGACATGCAATTCAATATCAAATAAGAAGCAAGAACAGTTACACATGGTGAAATGAATACAATAAAAAACTACAATAGAAAAACTGTATTATAGTCCCCACTGGCAAAACTTCAGAATAATTTCAGTTTTATGTTAACAGTAGATCTGTAACATGTTAAAACATTTAAGACTTAGATTGCATGATTAACTCAAATACACATTTGACTACTATTTAAGCTTCACATTCTGCTCCTGCAATGAAATTAGTCCTAAGTGAACAAGGAATTTCATTCCAGGTTGCAAAACAGTTACCATCAGCATCTGAAGAACATGGCCACACCATATCACTTACTGGCTTGCAAAAATGCAAACTAGGTTTCAGTCTTGTCCTTCTGCCCAGGGAATGAACTCTTACGTTATGGTTTGGGTCTTCCAACATCTAGTATGTAATCAAGACAATTTCCTATGTGTTTATCCAGTGAAATACCTTAAGAGATAAGGTCAGTGTTGTCCTCAGAGGACACCTGGAAAATTAACAGGTGTGAATAACTACTCAAAATACAATTATGCAAAGTACTTTACAAATCAGAGTGTTTTCATGAAGTTATCCTGTAACAATAACTGATATACAAAGCAACATTGATACTATTCTATGAATTATATCAATGTAAAGAATGATATACAAGATATATATACATAAAATATATGTAGAAAGACAATATTAATTGATTCCCAGAGAGAAAGGGCATGAAGTATAGCATATTTTATATGGTTTAAAGAAGGATGACTGGGATGGTGAGGAAATATTCTTTTTCCTATTTTTTTAACATTTTTTATTATTATTTCCGCTCATACAAACTTAATAGTACACCAGTTCCCTCCCTCCCTCCCCCCCAACCCCTTGCTCCCCCTCTCCTCACCCCTCCCTCTCCATCCCCCAGTGCCTCCCCCCAAATACCCAGAGAGTCTTTTAATGTGCATGCCAGACTCTCTTCTGGGCCCTCCTCTCCAATGACATACAAGGACCCAGTGGCATTTCTCTGAACCCTTTCCCGTGTTTCCCTTAAGCATAGGAATACTACTGTGGCTGTCAATCCCTTGCCTCCAAGGATCTTGGTGCCTTTGTGAGGTCAATAGTGTGTAGGATATTGCGCAGGGCATGCAAAGTAGAATTGTGATTGCTTTGGCCCTAACTTGTGTGCAGTATCTTGCAAATCATTGCTCCTCCCATCCTTGTGCTCTTACAATCTTACCGCCCCCTCTTCTGCAAATTTCTCTGAGCTTCAGGATGAGGAGAGATTAGTCTGGCCTAGTTCTAGGTGGTTGATATAGAGTCTCTGAAGTTCTGGATTGTGATTTGTTGATTTTCTTTTGCAGTTTTGCTGCTCCTGCAATGCCCTTCACTCCATCCTGATGGGCATTGTATGTCACCCCCTGGCCAGAGACAAAAAGCTGTTAAACTGGAGTCTTGTTATAAGAGCACATTCAAGGGTAAATGTAATAAAAGTAGAAAACCTCGTGGCTGGAGAGGTGGCTCAGGGGTTAAGCTTCTGCCTTGCAGGCGGAAGGTCCTGAGTTCAGATCCTAGACCCCACGTATAGACCCCACGTATAGACACCAGGTGGAAGCCGGGGCGGCCTGCATTTCTGGTCCTGGTGGGGTGGAGCCTGTGAATCCTTGGGCAGAGTAAATAAGGAGGAGGTGGAGGCGTTCCATGTTGGTTCCCTAATTTGTCCGTGGTTCTACACACACATACACGCACGTGCACACACACATACATACACACGCGCACACATGCACAATTGAATAAATAATAAAAAAAGAAAGCATTTCTTTAAAAAAAAAAAGTAGGAAACCTCAGTGAGGGAGGGGTCAATCACCCATTTGCAGAATGGTTACTCTTTTTCTGCCAAAAGTAACCCACAGAATGGAAGAAAATCTTCACTAACCACATATCTGATAGCGCTCTATTATCCAGAGTGCACAAAGAACTTAGAAAACTAAACACCAAGGAAACCAATGGCCCAATTAAAAAATGGGCCCTGGAACTTAAAAGAAACTTTACCAGAGATGAAATTAAAATGTCTAACAAATATCTTAAAAATGCTCCACTTCTTTAGCCATCAGGGAAATGCAAATCAAAACTTCCCTGAGATATCATCTCACCCCGGTCAGGATGGCAAAAATCCACAATACAAACAACAACAAATGCTGGAGAGGATGTGGAGAGATGGGAACTCTCCTACATTGCTGGTGGGAATGCAGGCTCATACAGCCACTCTGGTGAGCCGTCTGGAGATTCTTAAAGAAATTAAAGATTGAAATGCCATATGACCCTGCTATTCCACTTTTGGGAATAACCCCGCATGCAGCAGAGCACAAGCACGACCATGTTCTTTTCCCTATTTTTGATAATGTGCACTTTGTTGATCAGAATTGTAAATTTAATTGCATGTTAATTGCACTTCTATAATCTGATTCTAAGATCTATTGACTTTTCTAAAACATTTAATTCTTTCAGACTTAAATTTTCTGTTCTTTCTAACCCTTCTCCATTCGTAGAGGGAAATGTCAAATAACTGTGACCTGATTTGTGTCCCATGTTCTCCTAAAGGTCGATTTACTCATGGCGAACTTTATAATTGCAAAGTTCAGTTAGACAACTTAGAATCTCAAATTTGCACTCTATTTCTTTCTCCCTACCTTTTTTTTCTTCATAAAGTACCATAGGTAGCACAATGTATTATCTAGAATTTAGCTGCAAAGGCTCCTGATTCTATCACAAACCTTGCAGAGATTCTCTAGTGAGAGCTGAAGATGACATAAATTTAATGTATTAATGTACCACAATATCAAAGAACAAATATGAAGAGAAAATTTTTAAAAAGGAAGAAGAGAAAAATGATCAAATTGATTTAGGGACCTTTGACCAATCTACTCCTTAATGCAGTGGTAATGCCTAAAGTCTGTGTTTCAATACTATTAAAGAAAAAAATCCACATGAAACCCTTAAATCTCCTATTGCAATAAGAAAACTGTGACACTGAAACCAAGAATGAAAATTGGTCAAGGTCACAGGTTATGATGGCCCAAGTTTTCTTGCTTGAAGAGAACTCCTTCCAAATCACAGGACTGTCATTCTGAAGAGAAGGAATAGATGCAATAGAGTGGGATTATTCTAGAGGTAATTGTACCTTTTGCTATTACCACCATGGAAGTGAAGAAATCACACACTGTGACACAGGAAAAAAAAACCCTATTATTAACATGTTTCATTATTGCATAGCTGGTAAATACTATGAGTCAAATTGTATCCTGTCTTACATTGGGTGTAAATGATTTTAGTGAACAATGCCAGGTGGATGCCCAAAGGAAGATGTGAAGGAGTTATTCACAGGAAATGGCAGAGTGCTTAATGTTGTCTACAAAAGAAGGACGTTTTTCCTCATTGGGGTCAAAGAAATAATGTTTTTACTTCCTTCTGAAACCTAGAGACAGACCTAAATTCCCATCTTTGTAGCCCAGGAAATAGGAGAAAGTTCTGAAGCAGAGCACTGATTTGGTAAAGTCACCCTCAGAGTTATTTTTCTACATATGGAGGTGGAGTATCATACTAAAAATGAAATGCATATATTTACATATATCCACATATATGAGAAACTATTTGAATACAGATGTTGAAATTAATTATAGAAAAGAACATTTGTATGGTGTAATAATAAAATAACATTACTAATTATATGTGCTAGGTACATCTTAATCACTTTCTTTTTTGAAAGTGTAACTTTGGAGCATTAGCTTAACATGAAAGTAAAAATTCAGTTTTAACATAAAAGTACTCTTTGGATTTGGGAGAGTTCTGTTTTAATCATTACATATGCTTCTGGTGCCTGTTATAAGCAAGTTGAATAGTAAAATACTACTCAGACTTTTATTAGTAGAGATATTTTCCATGCAAATGCATCTTTCTCACATATTAATGTTGTCTTTTCTATTTCTCCAAGAATGCTGCCCATTTATAGCTGTGTAGATAAAATAGGGCCCAATTCAAGTTCTCTAAATCTCAGGAAATTGCAATAATCCTAATATTTAAAATTTAAAGGAATGATTTCATTTTGTAAAAGAAATCTATTTCAGTGAAAGGATTAATTTTACTTGTGTATGTCTGTGAACATGTACACACAGATATTTTCTCATGGTACATTGCAAGTGGGACCTACAAAACTTGCAAACATTCATGAATTATGGGGGAACCGTGTCATAATTCATTCTTTTATTCATTTTTACATATTTCCTATAACTATCACTAACATAATACTCATAACATCATGGAGATTAATGCAGGATAAGTATTATTTATATTGCATGACAAATTTATGCATAGTCTTCATTGCAGAAGATTTTTGCAAATGTATCAAATGCTTTAATATATGCTTAAAATTAATGATGTAATTATTTTAGACTTTAATAAAGAAGCTAATATTTCAATGGAACTTGTGGCTATAAAGTCTCACTTTTGTACATGGGGTTCCCCACAGAATAGAAACTTGTCTGAAGATTTGGCTTCATAAATTTGTAAAGGAATGGTATTTCATCACAGTTCCATTTAGCCTAAGAAGGTATGTGGGATTCATCTGTGTGTCCTAAATGTACTCTGAAGTTGTTATTATGTTTTCACTGCCTTTATTCATTCTGGAACAGGCAACCTCTTTGGTGGTTGAGTTGATATTTTGTTTTCTGTTTATCTTATTTCTGGAAGCAGGGCAGGGGTCATCTGAATACGTCTTGGAAAAATATGTCTAACCAAGTTTTTATTTTCATTGAGAAATTTTATATACAAACAAGATGAGATTATGTAAGATCATGACTCTTAATACCATAGGAATAGTCTGTCTTGTTTATTGACTATTTTTAAACCGTGCATATCTGAAAAAAGTATCTTTTTATATAGTTTTTCAGTAAAATTTCAGAAATTTTATTTAATCTTACAAAGGTAGGTATTAATACAAATAGATAATTGAATAGTACTTTTCTTTATATCTGTGTAATAACTAGCTACCTAAAGCATTAATGGCCATGTTATGTGTACATGAAGTCAATGTCAAAAAGTTTTAGGGTATATGGCAATAAAAAGCAATTCCCTCAGTGATCTGAAGAATCTCTAAAAGGCTGTAACTCCTAGAATGTAAGAGCCTAAAGATGGGGAGGACCAATGATATGAAAGATCTCCACATAAGTCAGGGCTGCAGAAACCAGTATACACTCACAATGTGATTGGACCTTTCTTGACATGCACAATGGCTGACATGTCAACATCCCACCAAAGTTTGGCAGGGATCATAGGGGAGAAGGCTTCAGGCAATAGCATCCTCAGAGGCAAAGGGTTAAACAGTCAATAGATTTCCCATACTAGCAGGAAGCCCAAGGAGGGGCCCCAAGCTATGCCACTGAACTTTGAATTCTCACTAGTGTAGACAACTTCAAGGGAAATTTAGCACCCATATAGGAGAAGGCTTCAGGCAATAGCATCCTCAGAGGCAAAGGGTTAAACAGTCAATAGATTTCCCATACTAGCAGGAAGCCCAAGGAGGGGCCCCAAGATATGCCACTGAACTTTGAATTCTCACTAGTGTAGACAACTTCAAGGGAAATTTAGCACCCATATAAACAGATTCTTTGGAGGATGGGAAGGGAGAAAGCGAGAAGTACCAAGAGAGGAGGAGTCCTAGCGAGGGAGTGGGAGAATGGGAGGGAGGAGAGTGCAATAAAGGACAATGGGGGGAGAAGGGAGTGGGAGGGAGAAAAAGAGGGTATCTATTGAGCTTGTATAACTAGAGTAAAGAAGTAATAAAAAAATCATAAAAATAGGCTCCAATTTCTAAGGGTTTTTCTAGTTCTCAAGATATCAAGTCAGGTAAGAAACTTTGCTACAGGAATTTGGAGAGGAAACTATGTAAAATACAAATATTAAAGATATATTAAAAAGATAATTGATGTATTTCATATTAGATTACAGATATTTCAATTTTATAGAAAAATATACATTTGAAGAATAGAAATAATTCTGATATATGGCACTATTATCACCTCTTAAGACTATGAAAGTGGGCTGGAGAAGTGGCTCA
Source organism: Typhlomys cinereus (assembly GCA_023101885.1). Lineage (NCBI taxonomy): Eukaryota > Metazoa > Chordata > Mammalia > Rodentia > Platacanthomyidae > Typhlomys > Typhlomys cinereus. The sequence goes on from JALPQD010000029.1 coordinate 6,287,220, forward strand.
GGGGTTAAGCCTCTGCCTTGCAGGCAGAAGGTCCTGAGTTCGGATCCTGGACCCCACGTATAGACGCCAGGCGGAAGCAGGGGTGGCCTGCATTTCTGGTCCTGGTAGGGCGGAGCCTGTGAATCCCGGGGCAGAATAAACAAGGAGGAGATGGAGGTGTCCGTGGTGGTTCCCGAATTCGCTCGTGGTTCTACACACACACACATACACATATGCACACACACACATACACGCACAATTGAATAAATAATAAAAATTAAAAAAAAAGACTATGAAAGTAAATTTAGACAAAAGTTCATCCTTAGTAATGAAGCCTGGAGATTGAAAACTTTGATTACAAGGCTCATAGAAATTTAAAATTCAGTGACAGTGAGATGTCTCAGAAGGTTAAGACACATGCTCATAAAAGTGGTAACTTGTATTACAAGGTCCTGAGAAAAACACATAATGGAAGGAGAGATCAGCTTCCAAAAGTTGTTCTCTGACGTCCACATAAACTTGTGTCATATACACACATCACACATATATTGGGAATCACACATATATCTGTCTTATAAATAAATTATGCTTTCAAAATTTTAAAATCTGCTTTTATTCTTGTTTTAATTTATATTTTAAATTTTAATGTGGTTTCCCTATCTTATTTGAAACTTGAGTGAAAAGTTCATTGCTGCAGTCCATGCTGCGACCTCCCAGTCCAGGGCTCCCCTGGACCAAGTGTGGCAAAGAATCAACGAAATGAGAGACATACACACACAACAATTATGGGCTGCGTGAATCTGGATCTACTTTAATGGAGTTTTGTAGCAGCTTTTATACTAGAAAAATTTTGGGCAGAGAATGTTGCACCTGTAGACAGTCACTATCCTTCTAATCAGCAGGAATCACCTTTAGGATAAACATTAAGAACTTAACCCATTGTTTGAAGGTTAGATACAAACAAATCTTTATCCCGGCTCCACAGGTTTTTTCCCAGCCTTACAACAGGTTTTCCCAGCCCCTCAGTCTCTCTAAATTTATCTATTTTACAATGTTCTACCAAACAGTCATAAACTCTAATTCTGTATTATTGCATTTAACAAAGACTTCATTTGAGATTTAGTTAAAATACACCGAGGTTGAGCTTCTTATTAATTTGTGTTACATCTATTATACATTCTTGTAAATGGTAAAGGTGAATCTGTTGGAGGGGGCGCATATTATGCAGTATTTTTTTCTTTTTGAGGATATCAGATTCTGTCCGTTATCATATAAGCTGGCCTATATTAGATTATGATGGTAAGAACAATATTAGGATTTATTTTATTAACTCGTGTTTTATAAGAAATAGTTGTGTATTAATTTTAGGAATTTTGTTATTATTTTCTATTAACTTATGCGTTCTATAAAAATAGTTGTGTACTGATTTTAGTGAACAGATGGGATAATCTCATATTTGTAGAATTTCTGAATTAATTTAATGAGTCATATTTTTTAGGGAATTCTACCCACCTATATTTTAGGACTCTGGAAGTTGTTCTCTAATTTCTTTAAAATCAGCATATACATTTTGGCTAACAAATCTATTTACTATGTAAGATTGAACATGAAATTTCTAGTTAGAATTTAATTTAAAGTTAAAAGCAGGCTTGGTTTTTATTTAAGAAACAAAAGACTTAAGGCAAATTACTTGACACCTGCAGTTCTGGGGGCAGGAACCTAGGGGGAGGTGATAACCTAACTAGTTTTGGGGGAAAAACAAAGAGACCTGAGAATAGATAGGAGGGTGTCCAATCCAAAAAAAGGGAAGAACTCCTCTGCCAGAGATAGGAGGCCTGCACAATCACAAAAAGGAGAGGAACTTGTCTGTCAAAGATAAGAGACAATAATTAAAGAGTGGTTCCTAGCAACTGCTCAGGCCCCTAGCAATTGCCCATTCCAAAGAGCAGGCTGCAAGCCTGACAACTCCCATATCTTTCATATCTTTATTATTTATTTCATAATAAGCCATGTCCTGTTTCAAGAAGGTGCTTTCTTGAAGCTCTCTTCCCCAGTTTGGGATCTTATCTTACCATTTTGGTTGGCACAGGACATGACAATACATCATGAAATTGTCTTACCTCATCAAAAAGCTATGATTTGTTATTTTGTTTCATCAAAATTTATAAAAATCTGAAGTCAAATTTGTAGGAAATACATGATGAATAACTAGGAAACATACATTTCAATGACCTTTGGAATGACTAAAATGAAAATAATAGATGGGAAAACGGAAGAGTAATGCAATTATTCCAGTTCAAAAAAATCCATCACTAAGTTATTCCTTTGCAAGAAAGAACTGTGCTCCTGTAATATTTGGTACTAAGATTTATAGGGAAAATTATATTTTATAACATTAATTGTTTAAAATTAATTTTATGCATCTTGTTGAAAGCTCATGTATTTATTTATGTAATCCAAAGCTTCAAACTGTTCTGCAGAAATTTAAATTAGTTCATTTAATTTATGAGTTCAGAAAGGAAGGCCAGGTTGTGTGCTCAGCTGTGAAACACTGAGAACTAAATATAATGCATACAGTAACTGACCATTAAAAAAGATAAAAAGAAGTAAAAAATTAGGACCCTTGGATATCTTCTTAGAAGTGAAAAGGAAATTCTTTTTCTTTTCAAGTTTTATAGTATGCAAGATATCCTGCAGATTGAGACACATTTGTCTCTGTTTTTTGGGTTCAAATTACTTTTTCGTGCAAAGTACTACCACAGAGTTAAACAGTTAAAATGAATTGAATATAATGCAAACTCCCTTACAGTATTTCTGCAAATAGGACTTTAGAACATTTTCCATGGGGAATTGGACAAGGGAGGGAAAATTACCTACTAACATTAATCGCGGTTTATATTATGTTTAAATTCTGACTGAATAACAGGGAACATCCAGAATGAGTAAAAGTAATGGATGGATTAATGAGTATACTAGGAAATTCCTTTATATAATATCCCTGGAGACCATTCACTTACATACATCAAACATGCATAAATCATCAGTATATCCTTATGTCAGATTTCCTCAGGAATTGATTTATTGAATCTTTCAATTTCTTTGTTTCTTCACTTTATATTCAAGACAGGTAATGAAATCTTCTCACATTGAAAAACTACTAGCCTTTAAAAAGATTCTGACACAACCCACATTTGAAAAATAGTACAATTTCAGCTTTGAATACTTATATAATGGAGAATGTGTGACACCTTGATTTTAGCACTAATATTTATTCTATAAGGTATTTTTTAATTTAATGAGACTATTAAATTATTATTTAATCCATAAAGCTATTTGGCATACAGGATGATTTCTTTCAATTTAACAAGGCTAAATAATAAACGGAAAAAAATCTACGTTGAAAATATTGTGGTTTGATGCATACATTTTATGCAACTACTAACTATTGTGTCACATATCTAGTAGGGAAGTAATTCTACATTCATTTAAAAAATTTTAATGTATGCAATTTTTATTGGTTAAAAAGCCTTGAATCAGTTTTTGTTATGTGAAAAGAAATTTTCAACAGCATAAACCCTGTAATGTACAGTTGTACTCACAGTCAAGTTTTTTGAGGTTTTTAACTTGGAATACATATGTCACAGTCACTTTAATTTGTTTCAATCAGTTAGCTAAGTACGATGATTGAGAATGAATAATGATATAAATTTAAGTCATTTCAGTGATGATTTCCCATTAATTTTTTAATAATGCTTTAAGATATTTTAAAATAGAATTTCAAATAATATAAAAATATAAATATCACACTACATATTAAATGGCTTTTAACAAACCAAGCTACCATAATATTGAGTGAAACTTAGCCAAATAAACAGAGATTGGGATGCTCAATTACAGCACATATTTGAAGAAGCTTCATAACCCCCTTCCAGGTAACATTTGTGACAAGAATGCTATTAAGAGTGATGCCTTCATCATTCTGAGGAGTGTAGATGGTATATCCTCGAGGAAGTGAAACTTGATAAACATGTTCTATTGTCTACATATGTGTCTGCACTTTTAAGGTAGAACTAACAATGTCTAAAATGAGAACTGTTTTCCTAATTCACGCACAAGAGCAGATGAAGTATGATCTTGAAGATGAGTTTTATATCCTGAAGCACTCTGAAAAGTGACTCCAGTCTGATGGATCATTTTATCTTCCTTAAAATATTTACCCAAATGTTAAGTAGCAGTCAAAACCACAAACCATTCTAGTTGGGTTAAAATATATGTTCAAACATTATATAACAATGAATGATTAAATTTATTATCTAAGAGATTAGATATCCTCAGTGTAACTGCAGAAATAGATCAGGGATATTCACAGTGAGTAATATTTTATGATATAAGATATGCCACCAATAAAACCAACTTATCAAAAGACATAATCTACGTAAAATGCTCATCAGTATGTATAAATTTACTTCATTTGCAATATATTTAATTAAACATGGCAAAATAATTATTTGCAGGAATAGATATTAAATTACTATATCTAATGACAATATTTAATTTTTCATCTGTGCTGTAACATTAATTTCAACAGACAAAAGGCACATTTATACCTCTTGCATATTTTCCTTTCTGTCCCTTCTGATCTTTTTAATCACCAAATAATATTCCATTCGGTACATGAACCACATTTTTCTATTTCACTAATCATAAATTACATTTATAATGATTCCATTTCCATGGTATTGTGAATGGAAACACAATTAACATGGATATGTAAATATCTCTGTATGAAGATAAGGAGTCCTTAGGATATAGGATATAGATCTAGGGGTCACCACTAACTCAGATGACAGCACCATACCTGCCTTCTGAGAAACTTTCTGTGTTTTTCATAGTTGCTATACCTGATTGCACTCTCATAAACAGTGAATAACACTGTATTCACATCTTTTCCCTCACTTGTTTTCTAATTTTTTTCTTTACTGTTTTGGGTAAGATAAAACAATCTTGCTGTAGTTTTGTTATATTTCCCTATTGGTTAAGGATGTAGAACCACTTTAAAGGTTTTTCTTAGACATTTGTATGTACTTTAGAGAAATGTCTGTTTGATTTAATTCCTTACTACATTTATATAATTAGTTTGTTTGATTTCTCAATGATAATTTTTTGTATTCTTTGAACACTGTGCATTAATGATGTGTGAGATGCATTGCTGGCAAAGATTTTTACTTATTCTCTAGGCTGCTTCTTTGTTTTTATAAACATTTGTATTGAAGAACAGAAGTTCTTTAACTTCACTATGTTCAATTTGTTGTTAAGATTTATTCTATTTATATAAATAAGTTTCTATTCTGAAAGTCCTTACCTAGACTTGGATTTCATACACTGTTGGACCCACTACTGTTGATTTAGTAAAGGGACATATAAACTATCTTCTTACTAATTATTATTAAGTGAATAGATTTGTGCAGATCTCATCTTTTTTCCCTAAAGGATGGAGGTGAATGAAGAGAAACACAGCTAGCAAAACTACGAAGAATAAGTGACTGTGGAGTGCAATACTCTAAACAGGATATCTGAAAACCACAGAGGAAGGGAACAAAAGAATGTAAGAGCCAGTGGAAGGGAAGAAGCATCTTCAAACTGTATCTTCTGGATATGACAAGACCACTGCATTCATGATCTCAGTGCAGTTGTGTTTATGTGCTCAAGACTTACAAAATGTTAGGCCATTCAGTATAATATTGTATATGAGGGAATCTTTCTCCTGACATCAAAGTTCTCTTAGTGAATATGGATGTATGATGCTGGCTGGGGCAAGGGAAGAGAGTTGTATCAGTTTTATTACTACTGATAAGTCCTGCATGCTTCAGAAATGGCTCAAGCACATCCTGTTTCAGAAAGTCTATCATAAACTCAGAATAACAAAATTAATAGGTCAATTTTTTAGAGCAAGACCCTCTGTGGAAGAAATGGAGAAAAGAAGTTGAGCAATATGGGGAGAAAATGCCATTCTTTCTATGAATCTGTCAAAATAATAAAATTAATTAAATTTCTTAAACCATTATGATATCAAAACAAGTTATTTGGATTCCAAATAAAGTTCAATAATATTTGATTACAGAGTATCTATCTTTTAGTCTTCTAAAAAAACAAAGCAAATAAAAAATAAAAGGAGATACATAAACAGCATTCAATAGAAATAAAGAAGATAAAAATTAAAGGTTAAATTACATATTTTTTCTATAAAAGTTATTACAACTGACAGTGACTACATTCTTCCAGGAATCAATCTTACAAGTCAGTCAGTGTGTGTTTTACTAATCTTCCTTCATCAGGAAACAAGAAATAGTTGTTTGATGTCTCAGGAAGAAGGCCAAAATGTTTTCTCCATGTTTATCTGATGCTGAGGCAGGATCAGAGGCTACTGACAAGGTCTAGTTATGAACAATTTTCAGCAGACAAGGACCATCTTCACCACACAGCTATCAATTAAATCATGGCTTCTTTATTTCAGGTTGCAAAAGAAGTTTCTGAAAATGGACCAGAAATGGTAGTTATGAGAGAAATAAATAGTTCCAGTTCTGTGTCCTTGTTAGAATAGCAAATCTTATAGATTGCTTATAGTTCATACAGAAAGTTTTATCTCTCTTAAACAAAGAATGTTACAGTGATAGTTATTTTCATAAGCAAATTTCTGTACTGAATTCAAAACTCAGGCAAAGAAGTTAAGATGTTTAGAAATGTCCTGATGTACTGTATTGTATCCAGTAAATCATGCACTCTCCATACTTGTATAAAAGAAGTTCCAAGAAGTGGATTAGAACAGGCATTTCATCAATGATTTTCTTTTTTAAGTACTAAACTGTTTCCTCTTTTGACATAACAGAGCTACATATAATAATAGTTGAATTTTAAAATTCATTCCATATTATAAGGCAATTTTTATCCATGTTTTATTCTTCATGTGATAAGGAAGAGAAAAATCATTCCCTAATCTAGGGAACAAGAATTCTTATTTTAGTCTGTTTTCCTACTTCACTTCATAAGACAGTGCATTTTAGGGACTTTATTTCAGTATAATTTATATTAGGTAGTCTTCTTGGGTCTATACGAACCTGTAGGGCCATACCTTACATGACTTATACTTCATATGCTCATTTTCAAGGGCCAGTTCCAGTGCAATAAATGTGAATTCATTAACTACAAAATAAATAACAAATTTCATATTTGGAGATGAAATTTCTTGATTTATTAACATAATTAATTTCCTGAAAAAATTTTATGTATAAATGTTTCAGGAAATATGTAGAAGGTACTTTATGCCATATCATTCATTAAACACCTGGGAAATGTCTCAAATTGTTCTGATTACCTAAAAGTATTTTACATGTTATTTATCAATATTGGTAGTCTGAAAGGAAGGACATTTACAACTTTGAAAATGTCAACAACATTATTCAACCCATATGTGTTCAATATGAAAAAAGTGAAATGATTTAAATAATCTATAACTTTAACAGATCAACATCTTCATCAGTGTATTCTATAAAAATCACAATATTCTACAAAGTAATATGTAATAGTGATCCCTTGTGATTTTAATGGATAGGTAAATGTACCTGGAGATATCTTCAATGCAGTACTTTTCTCAATATTTTGACCATATGCCTGACAAGAATCATCTTAAGGAGAGATTTAGTTTAGCTCACAGTTTGAAAGGATCCAGTTCATCAGTGGAAAAAAGTCTTGGAGGCTCTTAGCACACCAGACAGTGGAATGGAGACAGGGAGTAAGTACACCATCATAGACTCTCAAGACCAATCCCACCTTCCCAAGAGATCCATTTCCTATAAATCTGCTTCACACCCTAGAGATTTCACAACTTTCCAAAATAGAATTGTCATCTGGGGACCATGTGGCCAAGCACATGATCCTATGGGAAAGAATGTATTTGTAAATTATATTGCATCATCTAACACAGAATATAGTCGCACACAATAATAGTACATTTATGGTGATCTAGTGTAAAAGAATCATGTTGGGTATTTGTGTTAGTTAGAGTTCTCTAGAGCCACAGAATCAACAGAATGAATGTATAAAAAGGAATTTATTGAATTGGCTTACTAGATATGACCAAGATAGTCCATTAAAAGCCAGCCAGAGCTCTACATAGCTATTTCCAGATGAAGCTGGACTACATATTCATGTTTTTATAATATTAATAATAATAACTATTTTTATTTTTTTATTTCCACTCATACAAACTTAACAGGTACAACGGTCCCTTTCCTTCCTCCACCTGCCCAGCCCCCTATACCCTCTCCACTCCCCCCTCCCTCCCCATCCCCCAGTGTCTCTCCCTCACATCCCCGGAGCATCCTTTAATGTGCATGCCAAACTTTCGTCTGGGTCCTCCTCTCTGATGAGGTGCAAGGACCCAGGGCATTTCCCAGAGCCCTTTCTGTGTTCCCCTTAGGCATTGGAACACTACTGTGGTTATCAATCCCTTGCCTCCAAGGATCCTAATGCCTTTAGCCCATGCTAGACTTTGTGGGGTCAATAATGTGTTGGACATTGTGCAGGGCATGCAAAGTCCAATTATGGATGACTCGGCCCTAACTTGTATGGAGTATCTTGCATATCATCACTCCTCCCATCCTGTGCTCTTACAATCTTACTGCCCCCTCTTCTGCAAATTTCCCTGAGCTTCAGGATGGGGAGAGATTAGGCTGGCCTAGTTCCATGTGATTGATATAGAGTCTCTAATGTTCTGGATTATGGTTTGTTGATTTACAAGACTCTAGTTTAACAGCTTTTTATCTCTGGCCAGGGGATGACATCTAATTCCCATCAGGATGGAGTGAAGGGCATTGCAGGAGCAGCAAAACTGAAAAAAATATCAATAATAATACATTGATGACAGTTGTATCAAAAAAATGACAGCAAATTTATATAATGGTTAACACTTGAAAAGTATTTAATAAATAATTTCTACAATTATTTTAATGTAATTTTTTCATTTGTTTAAAATGTACTTTCAATTTGTATTTTAAAAAGATGTTTGTAGAAGAGTATAACAAACTTCAAAGTACAGATTCCTATATCACCTTTTTTGGATTCTGTTGACTTCAAGGAGACATGGCATTAAGTGACTGTGTAAGCATACTTCATCATATAGAAAAATTGACAAAATTATCTAACACCACAGTTCTAGAACTATATTTCAATTGCATGACAAAATATATTCAGTCTCTGGTTTCAGAAACTTTCTCCTGAAATAGCTTCCTCGTGCAAACAGTTAGAAAATTATCATACTAAAGAATTATTGGCTTCATTGTGGTTATTTATTAAATATTAGCTGTCTTAGTTTATCATTTTTAATAAAATTTCCATGTGAATTGATTTCTTTAAAGTATCAATGGTCCAAATACACAAATTTTGTCTTTTATATTCAGTTACTTTTATTACTCATAATGTAACAAAACTTATTTCTAAATATTATGAAATAATTTCTTTCACTTTATAGCATCTTTCAATAAGTTTGGTATTCCAGAGACCAAGATTTCCATAAGTAAGGACAGCCTTCTCCAATTTCATCAGTTATTTTTTTCACTATAAAGTAGATATTATATATATTTTCATTGGTTTGTTTTGTTTAAAAGACAGCACAAACTACTCTTTTCATGTAGCTCCACTCAGAGCTCATAATCTTAGCAAATCATCAAGGCTCCTTCGGCATCCTGAATCTTTGACTTCTGATTCAATTTTAGCAAAGTAGAGCTATTTGACATATTACTAAATAAGTACAGTGACAATAACATTTCCTTATGAATGCATCCCACTAAATCAGCAGGGCAACATTTCTATTCATTAGAATAGTTTTTGCTATCTATCTATCTATCTATCTATCTATCTATCTATCTATCTATCTAACCATCATTAATAACCAGAATTGCTGAGATAGTGTAGGTATACATCCCAAGCAATGAGGACAAGATTGGGTTATTCTGTATTCATTTATTTTCATTATATTTCTTTAATAACATCATTAAAACTTAATAATCTCCCATCACAGATTTCATTGCAAATATAACATATAACATCTTTTGTACTTTTTTCCATTGTTACTAAGTGACATTTTAATGTATGCATACATTAACTTCAGTGTTTCTTCTGACCTTATTCTTGACAATCAAGTCACTCTTAAGGACTCTTTTAGAATCACCTATAATTTAACAATGATAGAATTGCGATTTTTCAACATTGAGTTAATTTTTGAGAAAATGAAAACAGGAGTACAATTTTAAATAAAATAGCTATTGAAGTAAAAGTACAATAATTCAGGAACATATGAAGAAAAAAACAGCAAAAGATTGCTATTTCTTTGTGTACTAGTTACTCTTTGTGTTGTTGTGAGAAATACTCAAAGTGATACAAGTATATGGGAGAAAGGAAGATTTTTTTCACGTTTCAGTTCCACAGAGGAGATACAGTCTTTTATGGCTAAAGCATCATGGCTCAAGGTATAAGGCAGAAGGCTGAGAGCTGCTGGACTGTCACTACTGTGTCAGATCTCTCCTGGAATTAGAGTGGTATTAATCCACTACAAGGCCTATGCCTGTGACTTCATTCTTCCAGCAAGAATCCATCTCCTAAAGGTACCATAACCTTCCCAAACACACGACCCTATGGGGGAACACATTTCAAGCCATGAAAGTCATATTATAGGTGGAGCAAAACTTTAGAATCTTAAGTTTGGGCATCAGAGCATAGAAAGTTTGGTGCATAGATACGGCATGCAGGAGGTCCTTGAGGTGTACTTGCACACTTTCCATTCTTGACAGCTGCCTCTTATTGGTATTATTTCCAACCCAAAATGATCTGTGATTATATTTACTTGTCTTTTTTTTTTGATCTTCTCTGGATTTAATAATATGTACACAAAACATTATTTGCTAGGAAAGAAAGTTTCAAATGTTTTCTTTAAGGCAAATTATAGATTGGGTATTTCAAAGTACAAAAACTGGTATATCCACAAGTAGAGTGAAAAAGATCTAATACTACTTGAAATGATTGTAAACTGCCTATAATCCTTTTTCATTAACTTTTAAGTTAGCATGCAAAGTAATGCATTTAGATGTAACTTTTTTTTATTAAAAATTTAATTATACATTTTAAAATTTTTTACCAGTTCCCTCCCTCCCCCCTCCTCCCCCTCCCCTTCCCCCAGTGCCTCCCCCCCAATTCCCAGAGAGTCCTTTATTGTGTACGCCTAACTCTCCACTGGGTCCTCCTCTCCGATGACATATAAGGACCCAGTGGCATTTCCATAAGCCCTTTCTCTTGTTCCCCTTAAGCATAAGATCACTACTATGGCTGTCAATCCCTTGCCTCCAGGGGTCTCGGTGCCCTTAACAGATGCTAGACTTTATGAGGGCAACAGTGCGCTGGACATTGCGCAGGGCATGCAAAGTCCCATTATGATTGCTTTGGCCCCAACTATTGTTGAGAATCTTGCAAATCGTTGCTCCTCCCATCCTTTTGCTCTTACAATCTTACCGCCCCCTCTTCCGCAAATGTCCCTGAGCTACAGGATGGGGAGAGATTAGGCTGTCCTAGTTCTATGTGATTGATATAGAGTCTCTGAAGTTCTGGTTTGTTGATTTTCTTTTGCAGTTTTGCTGCTCCTGCAATTCCCTTCACTCCATTCTCCTGGGCACTGTATGTCACCCCCTGGCCAGAGACAAAAAGCTGTTAAACTGGAGTCTTGTTGTAATAGCACATTCAAGGGTAGATGTAATAAGAGTAGGAAACCTCACTGAGGGAGGGGTCCATCACCCATTTGCAAAATGATTACTTTTTATCTGCTAGACTATATGCCCTCCCCTTCTGGTGAGATCAGGAAAGAATTTACTTGTCTTACCTACCTTTTCTCAGAACTTCTCACATTTCTACAAGTTTTCTAGACTTACCCATTCCTCTTTACTTCTCGGTATTCCCTTTACACCATACATCATCAAGCTGCTTCTCTTGTTGTCAGAAGTTCATGTTACAATGCAAAATATTATTCAATATGGAATAACTATAGGAAGGGAAGGGCTTCATAAATAAAATATAGTGGGATTACCAGATGTAAGCAGGAAGTCTTAAATATCTTGAGGTTACGCCAGGTATAAGCAATTGACATAAGTACCTTTATATAACAATTACTGAGTCAGTTTAAACAACTTTTGTGTTGCAATTTTAACTAAGTTAAAGTAACATAAATTAAGATGCAATTTCATAAACAAAGATCCTATGTGTAGTTTTGAAAATATTTCAAATTACATAGAATGTACATATACAGCAATGTCATATTCTGCACAAGTAATGTGCTCATAATTATATTTATTTAGTGTTGAAAGAGAATATACATAGGAGCAAAGCATATGCCATCTGATTTGAATGTTAGATCTTTCTCTTTAGACTGTATTCAGTGCCTTGTCTTCAGACATGTATCCTTTTGTGTCTATTCAGTGCCTTGTCTTCAGACATGTATCCCTTTGTGTCTATTCAGTGCCTTGTCTTCAGACATGTATCCCTTTGTGTCTATTCAGTGCCTTGTCTTCAGACATTTATCCTTTTGTGTCCTCAATCATTCCAGGAATTATCAATATGTGGATAGATATGTGACATTTATACGATATATCTGTGACTTTTGACATACCCAATTAGATTGTCCCTCAATACCAACAGATTTGAGAAGCTTAATACACAATAACCTGATGGACTATAAGCATCTAGATCAAATATGTTAAAGCAAAAATTGCTTTGAAATCTCTGGAAGCAATTAGCAAACATATGTAGACTAGCATATCTAACATTCCTAGATTCATTTAAAACAGGAATCACATGATACATTAGAATGCAAAAAGTAAGACATGTCAGAAATATTGTCTAGATAATCAATTTATAGTTTGACTTTAGTTCATGTTTAATGTGTGTTGTAAAAATTATATATTGTATAGTTGAATTATTAAATAACCAAAAATTCCTAACAAACAGAAATTTCAAATAATGTGTGTATTAGAAATGAATACTGTCGGGGCTGGAGAGGTGGCTCAGGGGTTAAGCCTCTGCCTTGCAGGCAGAAGTTCCTGAGTTCGGATCCTAGACCCCACGTACAGATGCCAGGCAGAAGCGGGGGCATGTCTGCTCTTCTGGTCCTGGTAGAGTGGAGCCTGTGAATCCCGGGGCAGAGTAAACAAGAAGGAGGTGGAGGCGGTCCATGGTGGTTCCCGAATTTGTCCGTGGTTCTACACGCACACATACATACACATGCGCACACATGTACAATTGAATAAATAATAAAAAAAAGTGGCACACTGGTGCCGCCCCCTTATAAAAAAATTAGAAATGAATAGTCTAGAAGTTATGTACTTTAATATGAAATTCATTGTATATGATCCAATATTTTAACAGAGATAATAAATGAATAATGAAATAAGCACAAGTAATTTTATGCACACATAGGCCTTTTGAGTGTATATTGTAAAATCATTTGTGGATATGTTCTCTAGTATTAAAATACATCAAATAAATATATGTATGTGGGGAAGTTGTGTTTGTATATACAGGTGTATGCATATTTACTTATAAAATCATTACAGCTTCCATGTTACTTCTGGAAATCTGAATCCAGTTCTCATACCTGCATAGCAAATACTTTACTAACTAAATAATTTCTTTGACCCATTTTAGCATTCTCAGTGATAAAATGTCCAGGACAGAAAGTATGTCCTGTGGATTAAACCACTATGAAAAATGATAAAATTGTAATTTGTAAAATCTCCTACAGACACATTTTGACAAAACATTAATCAAGCAATTTATTAAATAGTCTTACTAAATAGCAATGAGTTAGCACAGAAGTGCATATTATGCTTTTCAAAACTGTAAACTACTTCTGGAGTTTGACTGAGGTAATCTATTTAGTAAATATTTTATATCTAATAAAATATAATGAAATATTGGTTTGGATCATTGTGAGACTTGCAAAATAAGCAGCAATTATTTTAGCTAAAGTTATTAACAATAAAAGACTTTCTTTTGCCAATCAAGATCACCCAATTATAATTATAATGATTGTAGTGACAGTAATAAAGGGCTTATATTCAAGCGATCCTCATACATAGTCTGAAGGGCAATGAGGATATAGAGGAGAGCCTGTGCAGTATTATGCATGACGACCAGTCAGGCTGATGTGCTTTAATAAGCTAAGAATCTGTTCCACATTGGGAGACAGAGTCCAGGTATTTCCAGGTCATGTAACAACTGATAGACCATTTTAGGGGTTTAGTTTCTCAGAGAAAAATTTATAGGGTTGATCTGATCTGACTTGATGTGTTAATAAGCTTGCTCTGGCAACTGTGTGGTCAATAGACTGGGAGCACAGGTGCAAGCAAGGAAATCAGTCATGGGGATATTGCAAGTGAGATGGTGACACAGAGGCAACTGTGGACAGTGGCAGGCTGGGAATCTGCTGTGCAATGACATGTTCTGACCGATGGGGCTAGGGCAGAATGAAAGAATAATCAAGAGAAATACCTTATGTTTTTAAAATGTTTTTCCAAGTTTTTCAACCATATATAGTGATTATCTCTGACATCCCCCGTTTTCTCCATTTCCCCCCTTCCCTCCCTTCCTCCACAACAAAATACTCATCATGTGTTTTAATTAGGGAATCTTTAGGAATATTTTTGACATGGTAAATATTTTTAAGGAAGAATTTTTGGACAATATTGAGGATGTCTATATTAATGTAATGAACATAGAAATGAACAATGAATTTCAATTTAACTCATACTATTAACACAATGAAGAAGTAATTTGCTATCATGTGATAAATAAGGAAATAAATCTGAAGTGTTTACATAAAAGAACACCAAAATTAACTCTTGCAAAAATTTTCAAGTTACATTAGGTCATTACTCACAAAATGGTAGTGTGTGTGTGTGTATGCTTGTGTGTTTGTATGCTTGTGTGTGTGTGGTGTGTGTGTGTGTGTGTGTGTGTGTGTGTCTATGCCCTATGTCTATTGAACTGGGGTATCCTAGGCTCCAACTCCAGGGCCCAAAGTTCAGGTAGGTCATTTTTGCAACATTTTTACATGAGATCTGGGATCTGAACTTGGGATATTTTCAAATGTGAGACACATATTTATCTCTTGAGCCATCTCTCCAGCCCACAAAATGATAAATTTACTAGTAAAATTAATTCTTAACATTAACTGTAAGTACCTCATAGGAAACTACTATTCAAACACATACCATTATAATAATAGCTTAGAGAGCTCACAGAACTTGACCATGCAGTATCCAAGCAAAGGAAGAAATGCAATGCAGTGAACCACAAACAACCAAAATTTTAGCAATAAGTGACTATGTGGTAATCTTCTTTGAACAGGTTATCAAATTCACCTTCATTCCAAGGCTCAGGAAATCTTGTGGAAGAGTAGGCACAGTTTAAGTAAGAGCCTGGAGATGGTGAGAGCTGCTTTCAAAACAGTGATGCTACATCCAAAAAATAACTGTGTAGGTAACCATTTCCACTGGACCTACACAGTAGTTGACATGTTAATGTTTCACCATAATGAAGGAAGAACTCAAGGAAGAACTCAAAGAAGAATATAGGTCCAACTGGGCAACATTATCCATGTGGTTCTGATTTTAGAGTCATCAGATATACAAGATGGAGGACTATGGAAAGCTAATGTTAGACAGGAAAAGGAGAGCTTTTCCATTCAAAGGTTTACTCATTGATGGATCATTCAAGCCACAGTGGGTATTTTGACAATTGTCAGTGTGGAAAACCTCAATGAAACATAGTGGGTCACCTATGCAAAAAGGCAGAAAATAAGTGACTAGTTGGAAAGCAGAATGTATTAAGAAAGACGGGAAGGGTGATTGGAATGTGTATTAAGATATGGAAACACATAGATTCACTGTATTTATCTGAAAAGCCAAAGAATTAAAAACTGTATGTATAATTGATAATTAAAAAATAAATGAAATCTAATTTGAAAATTATGCATATGAAAAATGAAAGTAAGAAGTTTCAGTGTTTACCAATCTTCAAAAACATGTGTGTGATATGACCTTATCCAGAAACATTTTCCTGAAGCCCAAGAATGTGGGACGACCAGGCAGAACAGTGGCAAGTTCAGAGACACCATGAAAGATATTGTTTCCACAAATAAACAAAAAGCAATAAAATATGTGTTGGTGAATTATGCTATTAAAAATGATACCAAAGAAAGTAAGCCGTAATTATGAGAAATATGTTTTGTTTACTAACATAACCGTATCCTTTTTGTGGAATTTATGTTTGTATTCATGTAATATTTATGACATTATTTATGCACCATGATTTATTTCCTAACTTGATCTCAATGCTCATGTTAATTTCAAGGTAATTTTACAAAATTCTATTCAGATATGTGAAGTTTTGAACCATGTTCTGCACATTGTCTCAGCTGAATGTGAAAAATATCATGCTTCATTTACCTTTCACATCTTAAAATAATATTTATTTTCATGTCTCTATGATAGAATTTGAATATCTTTTTCATTTTATCACTAATTTTGTGACCACAGACACACTGTGGAAGTGCTCTCTAATGATCATGAAATTAAAAATCTTTATGAATATAATACATATCATAGATAGACTAATCATATGGATGGATGTGAGTTAAATTCCAATGAATTATCAATACATATCAAAGGAGATATCTTAAGATAGTAACAGCCAGAATTAAGGTTAATATAGATCAATTGATAAAATACTATTAGTTGAAACTTAACATATTTTACTATCTTTTCTCACAGGAGTAATTCTTTTATAATTTCTTAATTCAATGTTGATAACAACTTTGTTGTAGTAAGTAGCTTTTATGAATGACAGGAAATTATTGGTGAAATGCCTCTAAATTTCCTTATTTTAATAGGGTAGTAATTTGTATTTTTAGCAACTTGGAATATGATTATAGTACAAGTTAATATTGTGGATCAATAATATTTAACTTCCTATTCTTGTGGTGTATTTGCCAATATTTTTCCCATATTTATTATTTTTCTACAATTCCAAACATATTGAATATTCATCCCAGCTTCCCTCCCATCTCCCATTCCTCTCTATCCCCTCCTCTCCCTTCATTATTTCCTTCCACTACTTCCCCCCTTCCACTAGTATGCTTCTATGGACCCTAGGTTTCACTCTGGCTTGTCTAATCCTGTGGAAGCACAAGCTTTCATGATCTATCAAGTCACATCTCTTTATGCCTCCCCACTGATATGTGCATTTTCCTTCACTCATCCAGCTTTAGATCCAAAGATTGTGAGTTCCCATTCTATGAGTATAACAATAGCTAACTATAGAGCAGTTTGATGTATTATCTTCTTACCTATAGGTTTGTTGGCTATCTTCCCTATGATCTAGTCCCTCCCCTTTTTTTAGGTTTTTTGTTCTAGCTTACAGTAATAAGGATGTGTACCATTCTGAAAAGTGGGTCTTGAATCCAACCAAAAAGTTATTGTTTGTCTCCCTAATATTCATGCCACTATTACACTGGTGGTCACCTCTTGCCATGGTGATTTGTAGATCTCAATTCTTGATGGCAATTCTACAATATTTCTTGGAACTCGAAGCTATCCAGCAAGGATAAAGTTCTCAGATCAGTTCCAGTTGATATATTTTGCCCATGTCCTGTGATCCAATTGCATTGCATCTCAGTAATAGGATCTTATTGATAGATTTTGAAGAGCAATCAAAATCAATGGCAAAAGCCTATAATATTTGGGGGCCTTTAAGACTTCTCTCTCAAACATTTTATCAGGAAGTGCCACATTCTTTTTACTTCTAGTTCAATTTTGTCTCTGGGTTCTAAGTGGATCAGCTTGAGGCTTTTTCTCCTCAGCATAGGGGCTGTCCATTCTTGTTCCTTTCTTCAAAAGACATTTTTTGACATATTACTGGCATAGGATATTCTTTGTTGGTTACTTCCCACAACCTTTGGATTTTTCTATAAGTCCCTTTTATCTCCCATGTCAATATTTTTACATTATATTTTGAATGTGCCTTAGTATTGGAGTAACTTTGTTTGATAGGTGAAGAACACAGATACTAAATTCTTTGCCTGAGATACGCAGTCAAGCTTCCCTGTAGCTCTCCTCCTTATTGAAAATAAGAACAGTCCGACAACTGTGCTCCATTTGTCAGAAAGTTCATGTCCCCTGGAGTCGGGATTTTTCTTGATTATGTTAAATAATGAACAAATATACAAATATCATAGATGCTGAATTTCAAATGTAATTACTTCCTTTCGCAAACTTGCACAGTTTGAGGAAACTGAATATTACCACTATTTAAATTTTTCATTGAATATGAAGTTAAAAAAAACTATTTAGATAAATTTGCAATTTTGTAATTTGTTTGAATAAGTAAGATCATAATCTATATCTATAGAATGAATAGGTTATCAAGACAGGGAAGTTTTTTTTTTTCATGGAATATGGAACTCCCTGATTTGAATTAAACTGTCCTTATGGAGTAGCAAATGCTGCTCTGATCTGAACAGGCATTTTTGTTGAATGTTCAGGTATACAAAACAAAATTATCCAAAGAAGAACTATATTTACACTTTCTCAGAATTTGAAATAAAACTTGCCTAGGCTACTTGATTTTAATTTTAATTAAATATTAGTAGTAGTAGTATTAATTATTTGGGGTGTCTTTGTTTGGGAGGGTGTCATGGAACCAAGAAGTGTTCAGAAGATATCTATAAAAAAGTCTGGTTTCTATTTCTAAAATGTGAGCTTCAGTTCTATGTGGCAAAAATCTACAGATCAGTTGATTTTTTCCAAATATGATTAATCATAACATTGTTCTTCCAAGCATCTTATTGTACCAACAATAATCACCTAGGTATTTTTGATGTTGACTCATTTCCTATCCAAAGCCTATAATTATGTAGACTGTACTCACTCTAATGTACACCAGATTTATACATTTAAAATATACCTTTCAGTTTCAATCGTTAGGGGAATTTAAAAAAAATGAAGACACTAAGATAGTACAAGCCTATATTTGTGCACACACACACACACACACACACGAAAACACACAAGCGTATCAAGGATATTAACATAAAAATTGAAGACAAGACGCTAGAAAGGAAAATGTATGGTCTAATCAAAAACTTCACAGAATTTTTAATGCATTCTGTGGTCTCCCCCTTAGAAATTAATGAATATTTCTATTTGTAATAATTATATATATAATTATATAACATATATATTTTAGATAGATGAATTTAAAGGTATTTACATGCAAATATAATAATTTGAAAATTAAAATATGGCAATATATACTGTATATCTTTCCATTGTAAAACATATTATGGTGCTTCATTACACTATTTACATTAAAGTATATGTTAATAAGAAATAAGAAGACCTGAAATGGTGAAAAATGAGGATTGGGCTTCAGCCTTAAGGGTGAAAAAAATAAAAACATGGGTAAATCTCTGAATGTATATAAATGAAATTTAAAAATGATGCATTATTTATCTAATTATTTAACTTTTATTGTATTGGTGGAACTACAAATAATAATAATGGAAAAGAAAATATAAAATATAGTTAAATAAATATGCTATGTGTCCATATATTAAATATTTTATTTGAAAAAATTAGGACTTCACACCTGTCACTGAAGATTTCATTACAAATGAAGTAATAAAACTATTGTGTAAATAAAAAAGTATTCGTATGATCGTTATATAAAAGATCTTAGAATAAATTAATGGAAAAATACCATATGACAGATAAATGCTAAGGAAATCTAATTTAATAGAAATAATACTTTTACACTGCTTTACATTGTGGACTATTTTTGAAAATGAAGGGAAGATATTCTCTGTTGCTACAAACAAATGACTATCAAGAAGGAGAACCTTCCTTAGCAGATGTTTTGCTGTGGCAAAGGGAAGAGGTCACATAATAGAATAACTCTTAATAAAGTTGTGAATCACTGTTTGAATGAGTTATTGTTGAATTTTGGAGTTAGATTATCTCTGAAGTTTGTCAAGGACCAAAGTCATAATTGCTTTTCTGAGTCATGGGAAATATTAAGATTCAAATATGAGAAAACAACAATCTCTTAAAGCACTATCTGATGTGTATGTAACAGTTGGAAGTAAATCATCATTTCTTAAAATTGATGGTTGTTAAAGTGGAAAAGAAGGGAAACATACAAATCCTTTACAATACTACAATTCAGGAACTTATGTGCTTAGTGTTATGTAGTTTCCTCATGTAGTGGCTTCAACCTAGACTGATATCTTTGTTTAACAACAGTTGAATATGATTGAAGGAGGCTATCGTCCTTCATCTACATAAGTATATTTGCATGTCTCTCAATACACATTAATACTTTCATGAATGGGTGTAGAGATAGCTCTGAAGAATCTGACTTGCAAGCAGTAGGAACCCATCCCACATTAAACCATGGGGAAAAATAATGGTGGTCTACACTTGAGACTCTGGAAGTCAGAGACTGGGAAAACCCAGAGTAAAGCCAAAAGGAGAGAGGCAATCAGAGGAAACACCTTTGGGTCTCTATAGACACAGGCAGTGCCCTCTGATGTCCACAGGTACACCCACACATATGTGCACGTGTGCATGCACACATACACACACATACACGCAAACATATACACAATCAGAAATTACATGACAGATGGTGCAAATTATTATGTAAATATTCTAATCAGGTTTAAAAATCGTTAGTCACCAAACATACAGCAATTGCTAAAACAGTATAATATGTATTCTTAAATTTAAATAGTCTCTAGTTGAATTCATCCATTCATTATTTATTCTGAAATAAACTATATTCTCAATTACTTCAATAAATCAAAACCTGATTTATCTTGTAGCTAAACATAAAATATTTAATTATAGTGACACAGTGTTTGTCATTAACAGAAATTTACAATACTTTTTCTCTAATTGTTGGTTTTGAGTTAATAAGAATAGACATAATAAACATGCTGATTCATGATCATCCTAAATAGAAAAAGAAGTTGAACAACTGTACAGTGTACATTTATTACATGGTTTGAAATGTGTTCCTCACAGTCTCATGTATTTGGCAAGGTCATGGTACTTTGAGAAGTTGAGCCTTGCTGGAGAAAGGCAGTCCCAAAGGGTGGGCCCACTGTACCTCCAATTGAAGTCAGCCTTTGCAGCAAAAAGTCCTGCAGCTCTCAGCCTTCAAGGTGTCTGCAGTGTAGCCTCCTCCAGCTTTGGCCAGCCAGCCATGCTGCCTCTGCCATGAGAAGCGTATCTCTCCTCTGGAACCCTGAATAAATCTCCCTTTCTCCCTTAAGTTACTTGATTTTGGGTGTTCTCTCACAGCAATTGTTAAGAGCAACTGTTACAATACTCAAAATCTTTTTTTTTTACATAGTATTAAGTAATTATGGTGTTGCATACATCAGATGAAATAAAACAGAAACAATTTTCCTTAAGGAGCTCCCATTGCAGACAAATTTAAGTATTTATACCCAATGTTCACACACACACACACACACACACACACACACACACACACACACCCCAGAAGGCTGTGATTTCAACCAACTGCATGCAAAAACTAATTAAGCCTAGAATTTAGAATGAATTTTGAAAATGTCTATTATATGAACATCTTTCCTGAGTATTAGATCTAAAGATCTGAAGATGATTGAGAATCTAACATTTTACTGTTCCATAGGCATTACATATCATTAGATAATTATAAGTACTAGATATAAGTTGGAGATATAAATGATTTTAAAACTGACTCATAGTGATTCATAAACTCATTCATGCATTTTATTTATTTTTTACTAATCTATTAGCTACTTAGGTTCATTATGTATCTTTGAGTATCCTGTGGTAGGTGTCATGATAATTGGTACACAGAGAAGCATTCATTTCCAAGACAATGCAAAGGCAGATAGTTGTATAAAGGGACATAAACTTTTTCCTATTATCCACATAGTGGGACCGACAATGTGAAATAAATCATGTAGCATTTCTGAGTTCTCAAATTTATCTGTAATATATTAGTTAAAAAAGCTTTGAGTGATAAAAATGAAAAGTATGTTGTAGATTTTTTTAGAACATGGATATGAACACATATTTTAAGTAATTCATTTGGCTTAGTTTCATCTATGCAACAATTCCCATGACACCTACTATTAGATATTTCAAAGATACATACTGAATCTAAGTAGCTAATAGATTAGTAAATGCCATGGAAGAAATCTAAAAAATGGACCTTTCTTTAGACCTTGTTGGGTTTTTTTTTCTCAAAAATTGGTCACATTAAAAACTTAGGCCCTAATTACTCATCTTTCAATGAGAAGGTCAAACACTTGGTTATACAAGCTGAAATATTTATCTTGAGATCACCTTAGAAAAGGAGAATTATAATAATTTATAAATAATACGATTAGTTACACCATTTTGAAGTAGTATGTATTTTGAATTTTTTTCACTCAATGTAGTCTATGAAGGAATATAATTGTTCAAGATACCATCAATTTTTGTCTAATTTCATCTGTGGTTTTCATTTATACACTCATATCAGTTTTGGCTAGGCCCTGCATTCTTTTCTAATCATTTCCATTGAAAATTAAAACGTTTTTCAGAATTCCGCAACTTTTTAAAATATGAAATATACTCATAGACCTGCATACGCACAACACTCCTACCCACATTATTCTGTTCCTATCACAGAAAAGTTCTCATGTTATTAAAATTCTTAGAAAGCTCTTTTTTTGCACAATGATAAAAATACCTAGCATTTCAAAGGCTCTTATTATGTAAGAATGAAGTATGCTAAATATTTTATGTGCATGAATCTAATTCAATTCCACACAAAATATTAAAAAAAACTTTAGTTAAGGAAAATAGCTTGCATAATAATCATTTTGCAAAGAATATAATTCTAATGCTTTAATTATAAACTATGAAAATGTATGCAATTTTCCATAATAACAAATTGTCAAAACTATAGCATTTCCATTTATCCAAAAAATGTTCCAGTCCATGAAGAGACATAGACCTATGGATATTCTAAAAAAAAAAAATCACAATTTTATGTGAAAACCTATCGTTACCAGCCAATTTTAAGGAATACTTTATCTAGTTCATTAACAAATACTAGGAAACTTTCTTTAGATTTCTCTCAAAGTAAAGAAGACTTTTTTTTTAAAGGATTTTGTTTTTAAATTTTTTTTCCACTCATACAAACCTAATAGGTACCCTGGTCCCCCTCTCTCCTCCTCCACCCCTTCCCCCTTTTCCCCTTCCTTTGACCCTCCTCCCTCCCTTTCTTCCAGTGTCCCCCTCCCCCCCAATCCCTGGAGCATCCTTTAGTGGGAATGTCAAACTTCCCTCTGTACCCTCCAATCTAATGACTAAGAACTTGATAGCATTGCCTAGAGACATTTCTTGTGCTTCCCTTTAGTATGGAAACACTATTATGCTTGTTAATCCCTTGCTTAACTGGCCCTATGTGACAGAAAACTCTAACTTTAGATATATACCAGAAATACAGCCCAGTGAGCTGCCCATCCATTTATACATTGCTATTATATAACTGTTTTGCTATATTTTCCATAAAGAAAAGTTGAAATTGGCTATATTTACCTTGCTACAAAACATTTTGAAAGTCAACAATATTGTTTCTGCCAGAAAACAAGCACATTGAGGATTCCTAACTAAATCAGCACAAATAGGTACAAGATAAAATTCAAACCATCTAAATTTCATTGAAAATAGGTCACAATCGCACACATTAGGATTGTGTATCATTGAGATATCACTGAGAACTATAGGAAAGAGTGAGAAATTTTATCAAAACTACATTGGATAATATTTGCTATCATTTAATATATGAAGCATATCATTTAATGGTGTGCTCAGTTATTGTAGACAGGAGAAAAATGACAGAACTTCTGTCTTATTTTAGAATAAGAATACACACAAAAAACAAGTATGTGTTGTGTATATTATTTGAATTTTATAAACTGCCTGAAATCAATTCATAAACAAAGTGATATTTTTACATATACTTGAAAAGCTGTATTTTCTTACAATTAATGGAATGAACATTAAAGCGATGATAATCTGTATCAGATTGCTAAAATTAAATAATGGCAGTAGTTATGATCCACATATTTAGAATATCTTTTTACCAGTATATACCTATATGTATGTATTTTATATGTTAATGTGAAGTCAATAAAATATTGCTTTGCTGTTTAACTGTTTAAAACTTTAAAATTTCACATATGCTGAGTGTCTTCCGAATTAATACATGTGTAATTATTACATTTATCATAAGTATGCATGCTAGAATGTGTATTCATTCATTTTTCTATATTGTATGGGAGATTTAAAATTATAATAAAAACATTTTTATGCCTATATCCAAAATATAAAATGTTATTTTTTATTATATTTAATTATAATAATATTATTGAAGTTTAAATTATTGTGAACATTATATTTGAGAACTCTAAAAATGTATCATATGCATGTATAAAACAATTAGAGTGATCTTGTTGTATGGTAAGGGTGCCATTAAGTATTGGTATATTGGTAATAGGAGTATTGATAGTAGTATATATTGAAATATTGAATGCTTCTGATGACACATAGAGGTTGCCTATGTTTGACAAATATATTGTAATTGTTCATTGTTTTACCATATTTAACTTCATATTTCATTTATTCATTCCTTTTTGTATATGTGTGTATGCATTGTGTCCGTGTATGGGAGTCTCTATGTATCAGAGGGCACCATGTGTGCCTGTGGAAGTGCAAGGATGACTTTGGTAATCATACGGGATTGTTTTTACCTACTTTTTGATAACTTCTAGGGTTTCTCATACTATGTTTCCACAGTCGGTAATATAAGCCTCATCCATTTCCCATCTTTTACATGGACTCTGAGATAGGAACTCAGGTCCTCCTGATTATGAGACCAAGTCTTAGACAATGAGTCATGTCTTCACTCCTTGCTTTGTTATATTTGACATAGAAGTTTACCATGTTATATAGTATTTTGTGCAGTATTTAAGTTTTCTAAAACTAGATGAATACAAAATTTGAGAGCACATTTAATTATTTTTAAACCTGAAATGAATGCTACGATTTTTTTCATTAAATTGACAAATGTATGATGGATCTTAATATTATGTGGTGGAAAATTATCAATTTTTGGAAGCATTCAACCAATATATTCATTGATGTAATACTTAATGATTCTTAGTTGTGTTCTGCAAAATAACCTGTATAAAACATATTTGAAAAGGCAAACTTCTGGACAGATATTAGAGATGCTGTCTGAGCTGACATTCCCTGTGAGGTGGGACGTTCATTGAGATAAAAGAAAAAAAAAGTACCACTTAAAGTGTATAATCTCCAATTAGTTCCTAAGAAGTAGGATGAGGGACCTGCATAATTTTGCCAGAGAGACAATGAAGTTAAATTCCTGCAACTCATTCCAGTGTAAGACAATTCATTCTTACTACCTCAATTTCTTTTCATTCTATTTGGTATAGACTGAATGAAATGTAGATGCTAAAGAACAATTTTGAGCTTTTTGAATCAGCAACTAAAAGTATGATTTGCATTCTGATATATTTATAGTAATAATCTTTCTGTGAGTACATACATGGCTGCCATACTTAAGTAATGTCAGATATTTTTTAACTACCGTTTATCATTAAGAAAATCGTTTAAATGATTTAGTGTGAACAACTCATTTTTAAAAAAATATTTAATATAAAATAAGTAGTAATCACTGTTATAATTGAGATCATTACTAACCTTAACCTCACTCCTCCTCCACACACAGTTGCAATCACAGAATCTCTAATACCAGTTGCTTAAAATCTGGAATAACTTCCATTCAATAGTGAATGGAAAGTTCTCTTTATTTTTTTTGTGGTAATTCTTAAAATCTTTTAAAGTTTCCTATATGAGAAAAAAATATTTTATAGCCTTTTCACTCTTGTGTCCTAGTCCTATTCCCTTTCTTTTTCATCATTCTTTCTGAGTGGATTTGCCATTGAGGAAAATAGCTTTCCTTCCTCTCACCCTTAGCTGGTATTAACACTCAGTAGTCTATCAGAGAGTTGAGCAACCTGGAGAAATTTTTTTTTCTTCTGTGATAAAATGCGTATGGAATAAATTTTGTGAAGATCTTGTAAAAGTAGACATAGTTGCAAATAGTTCTTGTATACAGCAGCCATGTTATATTCAGAAAATTCTTTCTGCATCAATTCCAAACTTTAGGTTCTTATGTGTTTATCACAGCTTTCCATGATAAACCCTTAGTCTTGGAGTGTGCATGACTGGAGAGTGGATAGGGGTGTAAGAATGATTTGTTGTCTGAGAGCTACATGAAATGTAATCACTGCTTGCATAAACAGATAGTAACATTGCTGTAAAATAAACATACATCATATGAATACAAGATAATATTTTTCCAGATGTGAAGGGATTTTTTTTCAGTAACCAAAAGCAGAATAAACTCAATATAAAACTCCAATATTTATTATGGAGCAATTAGCTGAACATTTTACAATATTTAGACATTATAATTTATAATTTAATATTTAGAAGACAATAAATCAGAAGAAAAATATGTGTTTTAATATGGAGACATAAACATATTTACTTAGCATTTTCTATGAACAATCTCAACCACACATCAAAAAAATAAGGAAAACTTCAGAACTTTTTTTAAAAATATGAATCATAAAAACCACATATTCAGCTGGACAGTAGTCATTAAGAGCTTTTTAAATTGTTTTAAGTTCATAAATACTCAACCCAAAAGACAAAGTAGATTGTATTAATGCGTTATATCTTTGCTCAAAAAAATGCCTGATCTAACCAACTTAGGGTAAAAATCAATTTGCAGCTCACATTACAGATTAGTAACACATCATGACAGGGGAGTCATAGAAGCAGGAACTGAGGAAATTGTTCATATTAAATCACAGAAAAAGTAGAGAGCAAGAAACAACACAACTTTGTGTTGTGTCTTCCCAAATCAATATTCAGTGAACACAATCGCTTTCAGACTTAATCTAGAGATTCCCTCTCATTTGTACATGGAGTATACCTGTAAGGTAACAATTTACAGTAATAGCTGTCACAAAGAATGACAGGATTCTTTCTTCTCTTTCACTTGAAAGAAAATAAATCACCACAATCTATCTCGATTGGCTACTAAATAGCTGAATTTTGACACCAGTAAATAAATGTTTATGGGTCATGTGCACATTATAACTTAAATAATAAGTGTACAAAGATGAAAATCAGAAAGAGTAATAAAAAGACTCATTAAAAGAAGTTGAATGGCTTCTTTCAGTTTCCAACTATGAATAGATGTGGAAAAATGTAATTTTTATTTGAAAGTTATGGCCATATTTTTAAAGAATTCTGGTTTGCTGAGAGATGTGGCATGGTCTGATCTCCTTTCTAATGTCTGTCCTGATCTGATAAACTTGGTTAGGAACATGCATTATTGGATTATGACAAAATGGCTCATTAGTATTGATTAGAATAACTGATTTTGAAAGATGAGAACCTACAGAGTGCATAACAAGCCTCTCTGCCACCGAGTGTTGCCCAAATTTGCCTACATGTTGATCTTAGAAGGGTTGCACGAAATGGAACATATTAATTAGGTGGTTCAATTCAAACTGAAAATTAAATAAATCATGACTCAATGAAAGGCTACTTTCTTGCTTTATACATGAATGCTGCCTTAGAAAAGAATATCAAACAATCAGACTTTTTCTTGAGTAATTACAAGGTATGAATCCAACAAACAAATGCGAGAACATTTCATGGGAGGAAGTTGTCTGAACAGAAAACATCACGGAATTTTCTTTTCTTCTGTAACGGGTGACAAAAGTCACCCTGACAATTGCCAAAGCAAATGCTTACACTGAATATATAGTGATTATAGAACAGTGTCTAAATGATTCCTAGAAAAGTTATAAATATATTTAAGGGGCAGAAGTGTGCACCACATGAAGAAAATTAGTCACCAACTGCTGTGTGACAGTTTTCTATTAAGTAAGCCATATATTTAGTACATGAATCTATCAATAAAACACTGAACTACAAATAATGAGTAGACATTTATTTCTGTGGTTGTCACCCCATGCTACTATACAAAATATATATTTGCTTGTTGTATTTTAAGTTTATACAATCTAGTAAAGAAAAATTTCAAGAAAAAATTTATATAATTTATATAAAAATAAAGGATCCATGACATTACCATGAGACATGTTATTTCAAGTTTATTTTATATTAAGAGGAATATTCCCTAGATTGAGTTTGCTGTGATTATATCATTGAATAAAAATTGTAAGGTATGTTCTTCCTATAATGGCCAAGAAAAATTCTCTCTCACAATTTCCAAAGCAAATACTCATATTGGATATGAAGTGACTATAGAGATATTGCTTATACAATGCCAAAAATAAAATTAAATACATGCTAAGCATAACGGTAGTCTTATTTACTGCTATAAACATTAGTATTCTGAATTCTTTAATAGTTGAAAATCTCCTAGATTTTCAAATCTTCTCATTATTTATGAGAAATTACTGTTTAAATTAAAATCAACATGAGAATGTGTACTGGAAAGACCATGGGTTGGTTATAAGATCTGCCATTTCACTTTAATACATTCAGGCGAACCATACTGCAAAAAGAGTTTAATTGGAAATTCAACATGAATTGGAAATTCAAGGAGAGGTCACAGTAACACCAGGGCTAAAGGAACTGGCCACACCATCTCTACATAACAGCTGAGAGAGAGGGACGATCCTTATTTGCCAGACCAGCATGTCTTGCCAAGTGTACACAAGGATGCCTACTTTTTCAATCAGCTCTCTTTAGTGCATTTCAGACCTTTACCACCAGCTAGACAATCTCCTGCAGGTTTGCTCTGGGCTTAACTCAACAATTAATTCTCTACAAATGTGCCCAGAGCTCACACCCTCAACTGTCAAGTTGACACATATGCCTAACTATGACAAGTATTGTTGAAATAACTTTAATTTTACTATACAGTCAATTGTTTGTTAATTAAAATATAGTATACATCAATAGATTAAATTTTATCTGGTATATATTTTAGAATGAGCATCTGAAACCTATGTAAATTAAGTTTATTGGATCTGGTGAGTTTAGATAAGTTAGAATTATACTATCAGCTATCAGGGAATAAATAATATATGTCATGGCCACCATTCTGATGCCCAAGAGAAAAAAACAAAAGTAATATAATCGTGTTTATAGTGATAATGATACAGCAAACACAAACAAAATAATGTAAAAAATGAAACGTAAAATAAGGTTTTAAAGATTCTGAATACTAGCTGCAAAATAAGTGGGCATGGATAGGAAGGAAACAGTCCCTCTTTCAATGGTCCTAAGTCAAGGCCTAAGGGTGCTTCCTAGTAGCATCTGAGACCTTAGGAAGAATCCCCTTCAAGAATTTTAAGGAACTAAATCAAGTACTAAGAGAAGATCTAGACCATTAATTAAAAGTTTCTACCAGTAAATTGCCAGTTTCTGCCTTGCCTGTTTTTAAATTTTTAGTGGACTGGGGATCTTTAATCTGTTATAAATGCAATGTCAAATCTAGGCAAAACTGTAACCCCTGAGATAAACAAACACACAAACAAACAAGTAAAAGATTTGCCTGAAGGATATTTGCAGTGGAGGGACTAAGGCATTCTCAGACTTTTCTTGAAGCTCCTGGTTCAGCAGTATGGAGACAAAAACAGATGTTAGAAGGTGTCAGAGAGGACAGAGAGTGGCAGGTGAGACAAACTCCGCATCCTTGCAAGTGCCTGCCAGTACTCTCAACCATCACACTTCCTTCCCCTGGCGCCAGGGCAGCATGTGGCGATTCCTGTGACCCTGTCAGAGGAGAAGAGCAGGGAACCACAGTAGTTGCATTCACATTCTTGGCAAGAGACTACCACGGCTGCTTGGACTGCCCATGTTGCCATTACCTGCCCACTTCGACATTTTTTAATACGCTAAGATATTTTCTCTTCATTAGGGAAATAATATGTCCAGCACAGGATTCTACAGGAAGATTAAGCATGTTGCATTATTCAGAAGAAATTATCTCTCGCTCAAATATAGAATTTTACTAAACATTTTTCATGATTTTTTTCATATAATTTTGTGTAGTAAAATAAGAAGAGAAATTACTTACTTGAAAAAGTGCACATAGAGTAAATTAAATTATCAATTCAGAAAACATTCCTTTTGAAATTTATTATTTATTCATTCATTTATTGTGTGTGTGTGTGTATGTTTGTGTGTGTGTGTGTGTGTGTGTGTGTGTGTGAGTGAGAGAGAGAGAGAGAGAGAGTATTGTGTCACTGTGGAGGCCTAAGTACTGTGTCATGAATTCTGGATTGTTACTCCATCCCTTTTGCTAATGTCTCGTATTTCCCAGCTCTGCCCACCAGGTCCATAAGCTACCTTCATCGCTGCTATTTCCGCTTAGAGTTTTTGTGTGGGACCTGGGATCCGAACTCAGGACCTCCTGCTTGTGAAACAGGGTTTTAACCCTTGAACCATCTCTCCAGTTCCTCCCATTTCCTTTTTTATTTAATTAAGTCATTTCATTCAATTAAATCTTTTAAAATTTTCTTTGGGTTAATATGATACAGTGATTAAGATTAATTTACATGTTGCTTGTAACACATTGTCTGTATCAAAGAGAGTTTGGATTTGAAGATATATCATTGACAACTTACAAATGAATACTATTCTTTTACTGAAAACATTAAGATAGAAAAATTGAGGAGAAAATTAAAAAATACAAAAACAAGGAAGCTGAAAGAGACTGATCAAGAGGATTCAGAGACAGAGATATATGGAGACAATATGGGAAAAATTGATATACAAAAATCATTCCTTTTGCAATTAATCATTCTTTCATACTTATGGTGATTTGCAGATCCTTCCAAAAGTTACTTGCTCAATATTGGGTCTTCATGTAGAAGACCAAATTCAATGTGATAAAAGTGGAACACACCCAGTCCAGCAGTATAATCAAAGTATTATTGTTCCTGAAAATATTCACAGAATACAGCTTTTCTGGAGGATTTAAACCAGGAATCTTATATTTTTAAGTAAATTGTTTTTTACCTAAATATTTTATCACTAGGTAGCATGTGCGTGTGAGGAGTTTGAATACTAAGGAAGGAAACCAAACAATAGTATGGCTGTACAAATTCAATTTAACAATGACTAGAAATTGAATTCTAACCACAATTCAACCGCTAGGATTAAAATGGCTTACTCTCAGAAATGCAAATTCCTGTCTATATTTACAGTCTAGTACTTCTTAATACTTCACAAAAGACATTTTTGAAAACATACTTCATTACATGCAATGTGTTCAGATTCATGACTCAAGTGCAAAAATGAGAGAAATGTATAAATGCTTCTTTCATAAAATCTTAAATTTTTAAATTACTGAATGAGAAAATCCATATTGTGAATTTGAAAATGTATTTCTTTTAAAAATGTATACTCTTTTAAAAATAGTATAAGTTCTTCAGATGCTGAACACTGTAAGTAGACACAGGTTCCTTATTTTTAAGAGTTTGTTGCAGTTGCTCCCATAAATCAGTTTTTATCAACTTTGTGTAACTTGGAATTTGATTTATTTTATCTTAGTGTGTTCCAAGATTTTATCCCTCAGTTATTTCTTTTTTGAACTATGTACCCTAAGTTCTGGAAAATAATCATATTCTTATTGAAAGTTCAAAAATAGGTCTTGTGCTAATAATAATCATAAAATTGACAAGATGTTCTGAAAATGCATATCTCAATGCAATAATTTTGTTAGATACGAATCCAGTCAGTGTTCCCATTGTGTTTTGCTTTGGTTCCAAAATCACTGGTGTTCCTCTGTAGAGAAATGCAGACTTGACATTAGTCCATCTATGGTCTTTTCCATGTTGTTCTGAATGAATGTTTCAATACATCTTGTGGCGAATCCTGGGTAAATTCTAAAAAAATGTTTCACAGCCTTTCATTAACATTAAGTACTGTTTCAATAGATTTCTGAAACAATTTGTGATGAAGCATAAACATACAACTCAATGGAGAATTTAATTCCAGGTACATATCTCCTCTCCAGGTAAACAAACACAGAACAATATGTTCATTCTTCACATATGTTTTTAAAATACAGATTTCATTCTAATAACTAAGTCAGAATCATGGACAGAATGCTTTCGATGCTATATTCATGTTTATAACATTTATTTATATTGCTTTCTTAGAAGCATGAGCAGAAACTAATAATGAAAGTGATATCACATTGTGTGACATTCCTTGGTGAGATAGGATTTGTGAAAATTCGTTTTTTTAGTCAAACAAATTCTCTAGCATCTTTTCAAAATGAAATGTTAAAACTGACATGTCGGTGTATCAGGTCAAAACCTTAATCAAAAGATAACTATATGTGGTTGAAATCATTGTTCTATTACAATATCTTAAAATGCAATTGTCAAAAAGTAAGACATCAAAAAAATCATGGAATAGTCACCTTGAGGTGCTATGGAAACAGAACACAGGACATGGACACTATGATCAACATCAACAGATATCCCATGAAATTCTGCTAAAGATCATGTTCCAAAATCCTTTAGATGACTGAAAAATATGTCCAAATTCCCTTAAGATAATATAAAAAGATCCATGTAGTTGAATTCAGCCAAACAGCACAAGCATGAGCAGAAAAAATAGCTATTTTGAGGAAGTGGATTTTGATGTCATTGGCCTAAAGAAGTTGTTGACCAGAATCATTCTCTTTTGATTTAAGCTTTTACTAGTGTGTCTATTGTGTTGATAAGAATACTGATTTGTAACACTGTAACAACATAAAGAAGAGATTTTCTTGGTCTGTCTTAGTTTTTTATTCCACTGTTATCTATTAGTATATAAGTCATATATCATTTTTCCAAATGTATGCACATTGAGTCTAGAAAATTTATCAAAGTAACCAAAACTCATTGATTCTCAATCTCGATTTTTATTAAAATGGAAACTCCCAAGATTAAAAAAAAGCAGAAGACTGTGCAACATTTTGGTTTGTACTCATGAAATTTTACAGTTGTACCTCCATTTCTTTTCTATTCTTTTGAATAGACATCTATGATGACGGATATTTACAATTTTAGTTTTCCATCTGTATTTTACTCTTGTAGCAACTCTGTTAGGCTCAGCTGCATTTTCAATAACAAGTAAACGAAGAGCAAAATTTTTAACCTATTACTTTTCATCAAATGTGCTACCATGTAAAAACTTAACCTTCATATCCACAAAACATTTGTCCTTCATTTGCTGCTTCTGTTGTGAGTTTTCTAATTTTTTTCTTTTATACTGAAATGATACCTGGAGAACTTTGCATCTTCATTCAGATTACTGATTAGAATATTTATGGAAGTCTCCACACACTCCAATTTCCCAATACAATAAATGAAAGTCTCAAACTAGCATGTGCTATCACTAAAGAAATATATTCACATATCTTTTTGTGCAGAATACATGGAGTGTTTAGTCAATGAAACCATCCTGAAGCAGCATATATTATGTGTTGACATTAGTCTTAGATGTAAAATTTTGTCAGATTAATTACACTAATTTTTAAGCAATTCTTTACTGATTTGCAGGAAATGGTCATGACATGATATCATTCTTTACTTAAACTGGCATGAAGCATGAATCTGCATTTCATGACATAACATTAATTTTAGGGTATGAGAAGGATGATACCTTCTATAAGCCACTAGATAATATATAATAACCCTATTCCTATTTCTGAAGTAGGACTATTTCTGTAAATTTTTTATATTTTTCAATTACTTTTTTTTATTTTTCTGCTCATACAAATATAATAGGAATCCCTGTCCCCTCCCTCCCTCCTTAGAGTTATTGATATAACGTCATAATTTCTACAGGTAAAGTACTTAAGCCATTATTTATTTATAAAAGATATATTTATATGTATACACAAAAATATGGAATTTATTGAACAGCAAAATAATATGTAGCAATTTAAATATGTATAGCTATACTAGCTATAATGAAAATGAAATATCAAACCCCATTTCTAATTTTTACTGAAACAATCTTGCTAAAATATTAAATATAAAAGGCATACATTGAAGACCAGAATGCACCAACATACATACTGATTTCAAAGATAAATAAATAAATTTACATTGTGAAAAATTACAGGTAAAGTACTTAAGCCATTATTTATTTATAAAAGATATATTTATATGTAGCAATGGAAAACAGAACAAAAGAACTGCTTAAGAATACAGACAACACACTAGTTATATGCCAGCTTGGTGCCCTCTTGCGTGTCTCAATAATCTATTCTTCCATAAAAGTAAACAAATGTCTCAATGAACTTTGTC
Source organism: Typhlomys cinereus (assembly GCA_023101885.1). NCBI lineage: Eukaryota > Metazoa > Chordata > Mammalia > Rodentia > Platacanthomyidae > Typhlomys > Typhlomys cinereus. Next base: position 6,321,793 of record JALPQD010000029.1, read on the forward strand.
AAAGTATTGATTAAAAAATGAGTACCATATTGGAGAGTCAATAGTGCAGAATTCAAGAATTGAAGCTGAATTTTTAGCTGTAGGACAGAATGGAGGTTTTGACTGGATTTTGGAAACACCGAATTTCTGAAAAGAAAACTTGAAAAGGGAAGATCAGTTTTGGAGACTCTCTATCTGGAAAATAGAAGACGAACTAGAACTAGGAAATTATCAAGGTTCATAAATAGCTTAGAATACAGTTAAGTAAAACAGACCAGTTATAACAAACAAACTTGGCTTACTCAATTTCCCTTCTGTTTTTTGTTCTGGGGTGAAGAGGAAAAGATGAATTGACATGTGGCAGCACAGCAGGTGATAAGCACACACAACACACTGTGATACTGCAGGAGAGCTGTGGCAGAAACACCTCTCCCATTCCCATACCGATACAAAAAGATGAGATTATAAAGGATGTCTCTAAATAAAGGCTCACAGCATAAGTGCACAGAAGTGCAAGTATATGTGCATTATGAATGTTTATTTTTAAAAAAGGTTAGTTTGTGTTTTCACAGTCTTGTAGAGAACGTTAAGGTACACTTTCTATGTTAGGAACTAGCAAATGAATATTCTTCAAAACTTTTGTATGCTATAAACCTTAACTGACATGTGATTCTGAATTAATGTCAGCATAATTGGACTCAGTGGGCTATTTAATACATACATGGAGGTAAGATCATTTTATAACTTGCAGGGGGACTAAAAGAGAATAGAAGGAGGATGCAAACCATATGTACAATATACATGAAAAATCAACAAAGAATGAAAATATATTAAAGAATTCTGAAGGAGCAAATGATTTGCATATATATGCATATTTGGGTACTTCATTCTTCAAATTATTAAGCTGTACAAGATATAGGAAATTGACTAAAATTATCAGTGCAGAAAATTATTCTAGAATTAGAACTCAAGTGCCAGATACAAATATTGCCAAGTGGAAAGATCTGACTAAAAACTTAGAATGTAAAGGAAATATTTCACTTGCTTCCATCATCTTTTGATAAGAAAAGAATGCTTAGAAGAATAGTTCTTAGCAAGTAAAGCTAAATACTTATACAAAATCCTGGAGGATATTCCAGGAAAACTTTGCAAAATGTACTCATGAATTAATTCAGGGGGTTTGTTGTTGTTTAACGTATTTCTAGAAGCACACTAGGGACCACTAACCTGCAGAATATAAGGAAGCCTGTGGCATTTCAGAAGTTACCATTGTTTTCCATGTCACATATTTGCAGAAGTGCCACAATGGCTGAAAATTACAGCAAGAGGAGGGAGAGAACATGATCTTCATCTCAAGGAGGAACTTCCATTCTCACTGACATTTAAACAATATGAACTTCAATATGCTCTATGGGGGAAAAAGGCAATCTCCATAATAGAAACTATGGACAATCCTCCTATTTCTTTTACAGTGAACAGAACCTAAAAACTTGAAATATTGTCATAAAGTAATTATTGTCTGACTAATGGACAACAGGAAGAACTTCAATGGTATTGTATAGTAAATGTGCTTTCTTAAAATGCTTTTTGTTTTATAATTTTGATAAATTACAATATTGTATTATTTCTTCTTTAATGTTTAATGCATTTCACACCTCATTTCCACTTCACAGCTGGCTTTGATATTATGTTTAGTGTTGTTAATAATGGTCTTAGTAAAGTAGACCTGTTCATAATGAAATCTAGATAACTTGATTAACCATTTCAAACTTAGCATATAAGAAATTCTATAAAGTCATTATATTTCATTTTCCTTTCATTTCTAAAACAATATGGAAATCAGCTGTTAAAACTAATGGTTTATCTTATGTATATAATGTTATGCTAGAAACTTTCAACAGTTTGGGAATGTTATTTAAATTGAATTCTTGATGTGTTGTGAGGTAGTAAGCTAATCAAGTTAGTGCTTTAGAATTTAGGATGATAACAAAACAAATACAGAAAAATGGGATTTTTTTGGCCTCTATGCTATCAATATATATTTTATTGAAGACCACTGCAAACATTATTGATTACCACAGTGTAGAAGCATGCTGATTTCAAAAGGTTGACTAAGTAACAATAGCTCATGATCATCTATCAAATCACAATATTAAGAGAATAAAGATTTTTTTCTTTACAAAAAAACAGTGAAAAGGGAAGTTCTTGGGTGTTTTGGCTGAAGATAAGAAATTGGAAATGACACCTTACACGAAGAAAATTGTATGTGAGAAGATATTGCCCATCTGAATACTGTAGTTGTAAGCCTAGTATTTTGAAAGATTACTTGGTGTACATTATTTTTAATTATGCTCAATAAAGAGCAAATGAATCCCAAAGAAGGCAGTTTTAAAAATGCTGTATTTAGACTTCTGCTATTGTACGTTTTCTAGAATCATACTTCATATGCCATATCAGAACACTGCTGTGCAGGAAAAGAACCAACACTCAAAAAGACACTTGAGATGGTTTTGTAATGAAAACTGCCATTTTTAAGAAAAGATATGGTAGGATTGTGTGTGAGAAAGTTTTGGAAAAAATTATTAAAATATTGGTGGACCAGAAGCATAGTTTTATATATCTCAAAATTGCAGTTAATTTTGAACTATAATTTTTAGAGCTTCGAAATTCTAAGAATTTGAGAGCATGACTGAAATTTGATCTACAGTCATACACATGTTCAAATATAAAAATACATGTTATGTGTGAAATTGTTTGATCATATAGTAATATAGGATTATACCTTGAAAAACAAAGAATGATAAACAATTCTGTACTCCTTTTTTGATAGAAATCTTTATTTATGAAACATAATATTGAATAATATTGTAATCAATTATAAAAGTAATTAAATCCATAACATTTAGATATACTTCTTAAATAAGACTATGCAATTGATCAAGTATTGTAATTTTTGTGTTTACTATAACATATCATGCATTATTCTCACCAAATATCTTTACTTTTTCACCTTTTTGTATTTACTTATTAATCTTGTGAGGAAAGTACGCATGCCAACTCTGTGTATAGAGGTCAGAAGACAACTCTTAGGAATTAGTTTATTCCTTCCACCATGGGTGTTTAAACCATCAAACTGAGGTCATCAGACTTGATGGCAAGTACTGATGAACTATCATGTTTATTTGATATTTTAAATGACATTTTTCACAAACAAGCCATTGATGTGTTTTCGTTAATATATTTTCTTTTCTTCTTTAAAAAAATCTCTAAGGTTTACATATTCTTCATGTTAATTGAATTTCTTCTTGCTACTTTAGAATTTGTACTTTTGTAAAATTTGAAACAACAACCTAGAACGCATTATATATTTGTTGCATTATATTATTTTATTAAGTCTGTTCTTCAACATTTCATAAATCTATATAATATATTCTTCTACCATTGCAATCCCACAAAACTTTTCTCCTGCCTACTCTTATTGAACCCCATCTTCCCTGAAAATCTCTTTCTCAGTCTCATGACTTTTTCTTTTTCATTGTGACCTGCCATATTTAAAAAGGGATTACTGTGTATTTGGAAGTCACTTTTGTCTATAATTAAAATGTGTTTTGATTAAGAAAGTATCCTAAGGTTTATATAATTGATACTGAATGTTTCTATCTTTGAGCAGAATTAGTTGACAAAATGAAAGGTAAAGACTGGTTACCATAAAAATAGTTCATAAATTTTTGGAAGTTTACTGCATTTATTAAAATGAAAAGTATTTAGCATTTTAAAGGAGGTATATCCACGTTAAAGCCTTAGACAATGTATTTAAATTAATTAAACTCAAAAAATGCATTCTTTCATTTATCAATCACTTGGATAAACTTTAACATTGAGACATTTAGAATATATCCAACTACTCTGAATGTCACAATGCTGTCTATTGGTATATTTTTTGGCCACTAGATATCAGTACTTTTAAAACTGAAGTACTAGATATAATGGGATATGGATTTAGTCAGAAAATGTCCTTTTCTCTCAGCATCTAAAAATATGTTTGTATTGGTTAATCTTGATTGTGACTTCCTTTAGATTGTGAGAAACTAATGATACTTTTAGATCCCATTTCTGTCTATGTCTGAGAGAGCATGTTTTAAAGAATTACATTTTATCGTGGGTGCTTTGATTTATGAAATGTTTAAATCTATTGATCTTTTCTGATTTTGATTACACTATTGAGATATAGGAAATCTATAGGTGGTGAATGCTGATTGGAGAAATTAGATAATTATTAGACTTGATTCATTGGAATGGATCCTTCTGTCACTTCTATACTGTGCAGTTGGAAGCTACCACCACACTGTGCCTTCATCTGATTCACCTAATCTGTGTTGATAGACTAAATCTACAGTAAATTTTTAAAACTTTTTTTGTGACATATGTGATCACAACAATAAGAAAATAAATACAAAAATGAAATTAACAGTTAGAAAATATATAATATAAATAACTAGGCTTTTTTCTATCTCTATATACACTAAAATTTTTCACTAATGATAGATATTGCAAACATGACCTTAATAAAACAAGTATTAAATAAAGCTTCCAATTAGGTGGAAATCATTAGCTCTCCAAGGAAATTATCTGGTGAATGTACAAAACTTTATAAAAATTTGAATACTGTTGAATGATATATTATGTGCACTTGTAGGTTTAGATTTTAAATAGTAGAAGAGAGTACAATTTGATTTGTGTGGTTGGTTGGATCACTGTATTGATCTTGTACATGGTAACATTCCACTTGGCAGTGAAATTGAAAATGAATGTTCAAAATGCTGTCTTTTATTTTCAATGCAAGTAATCATTAAGGTAAAAGTCAGAATACTTGCAGCTACTTATAGCCTAATAGTTCTACTAAAAATATGGAAAGGAAATTTGACATCTTTACATTTGGCATAGTGTCCAAAACAAGCAAAATGTTCGATCTGAGCATATTTATAACCTCATTTAAACATATTTCTCCACCAGTGCTTATCATCTAGTGTGGCTGTGTAAGCTTATTTAAAGACATATTTACTTTTACATTTCTCTTTAGAATTCACATGACATATAATTATGTAAAAATATTTTCAGTTGAGTCTAAATGAGTTTTATATTCAGAACAATTCACTTATTTGATCACTTTATGCTATATTTTTGAATGAAGACTCTAAGTGTAAGTAGAAAACAATTTGCAATAATGATTTTCAATGTGTTTACTTTCATACATATGCAGAAAATTCTATGAGATAAATGGTACTTATCAATCACATTTTAAAGGAGATACTAAACACTAATTCTCTAAGGAACATCCTCGGTTGGCAGCCTCCAGGCCTTTGGTCACATGTGCATTCTGTAAATGGAACTAGATAGTGTTGTCCATAGGTGCCAATAAGTATCTCAGGGTGCTTCCCATTGGACAATCCAGATATCATGCTGTATTTCAGCCAATGTTAACTCTCATAAATGTTAACGTTGAAGGCAACAACTTTCCTTGTATTCTGCAGTTATTTCTGAATTATCATAATGTAGGGTAAATCTTGAAAGAGCCTAAAACATGAAGTTCAAAGGAAAAGTGGGAATATTCCTAAAGAGTCACACATTGCATGTTTAAGTGTATTTCTCATTAACCTCGGGATGAAACAGTAGTCAAGAATAAATTTTTAGTATTGTCATTTTAGGTATTTTAAAATAATTCTGTTGAATGTCAAGAAGGAATTTATAAGATATTTAGGTTAATGTCTGATGCTGATAAAAAATAAATAAAAGTTAATTCTTATAGTGTACATTCACTTCTCATATTGGAAAGGTCTTTGAGCATGACTCAAATTCATGAAGTAAAAATGTACTTCAGCCACTTGCTCTGGTACTGTCATCCATCAATGTAGAGATGACATGAAACAATCGTGTAATCCTCTGTAGGACAGAATTTACTTTGGATACATGGGCAAGGATTGCTTAATTGTACATGGAATACAATTGAAGAGTAAGCTTCATAAAGAGGAACTAATAAATGAATTTAAATATAGGAATTTACTTGTATAGCATAGACAGAGTCACTTCAAGTGATGTAAAATTCTGACAGATATTTCAAAGAGAAAAATGCAAGTCTGAAGAACATGAAATTATTTTGGAGAATTTTGTGGCTGATGGTGCTGTTTATATTATAGTCTTATAATTATCATACAGGTTAAAGTGATCCATTAATTATGAGAATGAAATTGTAAACCTAAGTAATAACGATGATAGGTACCAAAGCATAAAATCAAAGAAGTAAACGCCCTGTGTCCTAGATTCTATCTAAAGAAATGATGATTATATGTTTTAAGTGTATGCATATGTATTTCTGAGTTTTGCTACTCTAAAGAAATAATAAAAATGACAAAATTTTGAGTTATTTCTATTTTCAGAGTTCAGTCTCGTAATATTGGTCCTGCAAACAAGAATAAAATTTCTTCTTGAACTATATGATTGAATTTAATAATGTAAAATTAACACAATTTCATATGAAAAAGAAAATATATAGTCAAAGTTCAGAAGTTGTTTCATTATGGGTGAGAAAGCTCTAAAATCGATTTCACTGATGAATCATGGAATTATTTTATTCATTTATTTATTTACAAACCAACTGGATTTATGTCTTTTCCCTAATTCCCTCCCTACCACTTTCCTCTTCTTCTACCCTCCCCCTCCACATACCCTACTTTCACTCTCTCCTCCCTTTATTCTGTCTTCCCTCCCCACCCTGGTCCTTTTGCTTATATGTATCATAATACTCCCTTTGGGGTGTCTGTATTAGGAAGAGTGTCAGATTTCTGTTAAACTTTATGTGGCTCTTCAGTGGGTAAAATCATGTGTGGAGAGGGTCTTCTTTTCTTGTCCAGAACCTGTCACTGAGACATTTTCTGAGAGCAGCTGTTTCTTCTAAGATCTTACATAGTGCTTGGGGGAAATGTTGATAAGTCATCCATTGATCCATTGTTTAGGTCTGGTGGTAGAAATTCTCACTAAAGTGACTTTTGAAAATATCAGCCCTGTCTTTGTTGGAATGTGTGGATTAGGAGTATTTTATCCCACCACTACAACTCTAGTAGGAAGAATCAAGGGAAACAGTATGTATGTAAGACTTATGGAAAAGCAATTACTCCCTCTGAATGAGTTCTAATCCCCTTAATATCAGAGAAACTATGTAGGATACTGTAAACCTATCCAAATAACAATAAACCAAGTGTACCCTGTTGCAGTGGAAGACAATTGAGGCAGAAAGCCACATCAGGCCAGAATACAGAATACCAGTGATCTTGAAATACTCAGCCCTGAACAGCCCATCAAAATCTTAATCCCACACCATGGCTCTGGGAACTGTAAGACTGTAAAACCATGGGGCTATTTCGTGCAGCTAAAGCACTATATTTGTAAATCATTGAAAGAAATACAGACACACACACAAATACATCCATATTCATGCCAAAACAGGCACATATATGTACATAAACACACATACACACACAGAGACACATGTACAAACACAGAAAACAAAGCCACTATGAAATGCATTGCTATAACACTCTTGACCTTTCAGTGATTCAATAAAGAAATTTCATAGGCAGAACCCTGGAAAATGAAAATGCATGCATATGGAACTTCAAGGAAATTTTTTTTTATTTTCACTCTTTTACAATTTCATACATGCAGACAATGCATTTGATCATAGCAACCCCTATCTCTAATCCACTTCCCCGGACATTTCCCTAGCATGTCCACCTCCTGCCTTTATGTCCTAATTTTTTAAATTGAACAATATAAAATAATATGTAAGCAATAAAAGAAAATACATTAAGGATGTAGATAGTTATGATTGAGCTCCTAGTTCCACATGGTTAAGAATACATGATAAAGCTGAGGAAGAGCAGTTTTGTCCATCTTTTGTGAGACTAAGTTCATGGTGTGAGTACATGGAGCCCCGGACCACAGGAAGCTATCCACATTGTGAGCACAGGGCGCCTCGGGCCACGGGAGACCATCCTCAATGTGAGCACACACATGGAATTCAGGGTGCTGGCAAGCAGTCTGGCATGTCAGGCTATTGATCATTCAGCTGTCTGCTGGTCAGACACTGACTGTAGAAATAGTCTCACTTCCTCTCTGCCACTGTCTGGCACACATGGTTTCCATTTTACAACATTCAACAGAATACAGTACGGCAGTAACAGAGTAATCTGGGTTGTAATCATGGTGTGGAACAAGAATCTTTGTTTAGGCAGCACTGTAGACAGGATCCCCTTTGTAACCTGTGTACCAGCCCCACGAAGCCACCATTCCTAACAGTCACTTGTGCAAGAGACCCTTGAGGTGCCAGAAGCGCTTCCTGCCCAGCAGACACAGGGGCTGCGGGAGGAGCACACAGCAGACGTAGGAGGGGATGGCGACCAGGTTGTTGGAACCATGAAGGCGAATCTCAGCAGGATTCTCAGCATCATCCAGACCAGCCACGGTGGGTTGGCTTCCAGTGTCCCTACCATCCTCACATGGGAGCTGACGTTCGCTGCTGCCATTGGAACAGAGGCTATGGCCGCTATATTCTTTTTCAAACAAATCAGAAAATTTCTTAAGATAATACTTCTTAATAGTTTTCTAAATAACAGAGAAGGAATGTTAATATTGGTACGCATACCTTTTTCTTTCCATTATGAAATTATAGATTTGGGAAAGCAATCTCATTTCATTATTGAATGAGAGTCATCCTGATATCTAAGTTTGTTTTTCCTTTGGTACAAGTTACCACCCATTTAACAATTGTGGAGCAAAATCATAAGCTGGATGACACATAAATTTTAATAGCTAGTTTAAACAAAATGCCAGAAACATAGCATTGCATTGAATGTTAGTTTAGCAAGATGGATATTCCACTGGTTTCAGTAGACTTGAAAATATATTTAAACAGAAAAAAATGCCAATTTTCTAAGCTTTCAGTGAAAATTTTATTATTCTCGATTATAAAAAATTAAAACTATGTATTACATTAGGCAACCTGCATAAACACAGGTACTACTTAGATTTCTGTTAGAAATATTACTAGTGCTTGGTGCTACCATGGTTTAGGATGTGTGTATATTTTAATTTAAAGAGTCTCTGTCTTTAAAAAAATGTGGAATGTTCTATACTGATAGAACCAAGATTTATATTGCATTCCATTTCAAACATAAATCAGAATTCACAGCATTGTGTTGTATTGTCACAATGCTCTTGGTTGAATATGGAGACAGAAAGATATAAGACAAAAGCTGTGGGGAGGAAGGGAAAGCAGAATGGACAGAAGGGGAGATGAGTCCATAACAAAAGAAAAGAAGGAAATGGAGGAAGAAGGATGAGCAGGTTTGGAAGAGCAGGCAGGGATCTGGTGTGATCAGAGGAAGTGGGACCAGGATTAAAGGAGAAGTGAGAGGAGAGGGATGGTGAAGTCCTACACAACTGAACTTTGGGTATAATTCTAATGTCAAAATTGAATATTGTAGGCTAACTTTATATTTTTGTTTTAACACTCCTTAAGCCTCTACATAATTTCAGATTCTTATATGGATATATTCAAAATGATATGCGTTTAGAATTTCAACCTCTAGAAAAGCAAAATGTCTTTTTACATTTCTGATTGCAGTGATTTTTCTAAACATGAGTGATTATGCATAAATTTAACGTGATTGTTAAACTGAAAAATTGAAATAGACCATTGGAATTGTTTTAAAAATGCACAGATACCCAATATGAGTTTCGACATACAAATAAAAAATACTATGGAAAAATGGAGAAAAGGGAGATCATGTTTTACGTGAAATGAGTGAAGATTAAATGTTTTCATATGAGACACAACTGCTTTTAGCTATGAGTTTGGATCCCAGATCCCACGTATAGACGCCAGGCAGAAGAGGGGGCGGCCTGCGCCTCTGGTCCTGGTAGGGCGGAGCCTGTGAATCCTGGGGCAGAAGGAGGTGGAGGCGTCCATGGTGGTTCGCGAATTCGTCCGTGGTTCTACACATACACAGACACACACACACACATGCGCGCGCACATATACACGCATATGCACACAGTTGAATAAATAATAATAATAATAAAATCTTTAAAAAAAAACATCCTGAGCTGTCCTGCAGACTTCCTCCATCAAAATATCTTTGTCTAACCTTACCAGATTATTGAGGTCACCCATATTGAGGCCCCCACAGCTTTGGGAACATTCTATTCATCAGTGAAATGAATGTGGGAAGGTCGAATTTATTTGACCATTTGTATAATTAAATATTTCAGAAAGAATATTCTACGTAGGTTATCATAAAACTTTTTCAGAATTATGAAAATGTAGGGCCGGAAAGGTGGCTCAGGGGTTAAGCCTCTGCCTTGCAGGCAGAAGGTCCCGAGTTCTGATCTTAGGCACGTATAGATGCCAGGCGGAAGCCGGGCGGCCTTTGTTTCTGGTCCTGGTAGGGCAGAGTAAAGAAGGAGGTGGAGGCGTCCATGGTGGTTCCCGAATTTGTCCCTGGTTCTACACACAAACACATACATACACATGCACACACACGCATACACGCACAATTGAATAAATAATAAATAAATATTAAAAAAGAATTATGCAAATGTAATAATTGATCTGCAACAGAATACCGATTACATTTAATAAGTGCTAACAAAAAGAAAATGAATTTCTCTACTGTATTAAATCACTTTTTGGAATTGTGTTGATCTGATTCCAGAATAAATATATGAAAGAGGAATCACCTACTTAGCATAATTTTTGCTTGAAAATGGATCTTCTAAGTATCCGTCCTAGGATTTAGGTAGTATCAGTTTTAAAATTAAAAGCAATAGCAACAAAATGAAATAAATAAAATAACAACATCATTTGCAGTTATTTTTTCCTATCAGGCCTTGCAGTGTACTTCCTTTGTTTGGATACATTGTGTTTTTATAGCTTTGTAAAATTACATAATAATACACTATTTCTTTCAATTAGCAGAAATTGTTTTGAGAATTTGTGCCAGCTTCATGACATCTCACAGCTGACTATTCATATTGAATGAAAGCTATAGGCCAATTAATTATTCCATTTATGATTTTTATTGCAAATTCATCTGAAGAAAATTTAATTGCTGGTCAATGTATTAACCTGTTATTTTTCCATTGTATAATACAAATAAATATCTATAATTCCTCCCTTTTCAAATTCCAAATGTGTTTAGGCTCTTTATGATTAATGTCATATATAGAGATACAGTTGGTTGTACCTAGTTTAGTATTCTCCACCTTAAAGGAAAAGCTTTAATAATTTAATCTTGTTATAACTGAGCATGTATTATTGTGGTGTACAAAGATCAGCACACAGGAATTTAAGAATGAAGAAAAATATGTAAGTCCCTTGCTAGACGCTTTCCTGCTTTCAAGTACATGGGACAAATGGCCTGTCCCCATCCAATCATACCGAAGAAGGACTTGTCCTTCAATGATACACTCCAAGTTCTATATGATGATGCTAGTTTCATCTGTCCATTATTGAATGAATAAAAGTCTCAAAAAAATTCAGGACAGCAAATGTTTTTCTTCCACTTTCCATTTCTCAAGTATGATTTATCAACATGTCAGAATAGTCATCCCAATAGCAGAAGATGAGAGGACTACTGCTCATACCAAATACACACAAACAGTTGAGACAGAGACATACTTTCCCATCATCAATACATGCATGTACATGTATCAACGCATCCTTGGGCTCACACATATGAATACATACACACATGCATACACATGAGACTATAACAAAAAAGAGCAATATACCACAAAATCTGAAATAAAAACTAATTTCTATCAAAAAGCCCATGAGCATGTTCAGCTCCCTAAACTTCCCCAAAATATGCAATATACCAGCAATACAGAAACATTTAGGGAACATTAAATGTCATTTCACGTAGCCTGCATCTTCACTTGCATGTAAGCTTCCAATGAAGAATTACATATTACATTATGAACTAAATCATTATGAAGATGGAACCAGGCAAGTGGACCCACTGGTCTCACTGTTAAAGTAGGCTGTCTCTAAATGAGGAGTCCGAATACCTCACCTCATTAGAGTGGAGGATGCAGAGGGAAGTTTGACATTCCCACTAAAGGATGTTCCAGGGATTGGGGGAGGGGAAGAAGGGGGCACTGAGAGAAAGGGAGGGAGGTGGGTAAAAGAAAGGGGAAAAGAGGGGAGGGAGCAAGGGGGTCCGGGGAAGGATGGAGGAAGGGAGGGATCGGGGGTACCTAATAAGTTTGTATGAGTGGGAAAAAAAGTAGGCAGTCTCCACGATCTCACTTATGGATACTAGAAAGATCATAATTACTGCTACCCTTCATATTTGGTTTTGATCTCTTAATTGCTCCTTTTCCAAATAAACCTTTTTTTTTCTGGATTCTGTCAGTGCAATGTTTCTGTTACTGATGGGAACAAGAGTACTAACCAAAGTGTTTTCACCTTTCATATGAACATTCCCGACAACAATGGACCTTTTTACCTTTCAGACTTGAGTTTTTACAGAAGTTAGAGCTCTAAGCATATAAAGCATTGCAAAAATATACAAGAATACCTTAAAAATATAATATTTTATATTTTATCAAATATTCATGAACAATATTCAGTATGGATTGAATAAATTGTAAGCTTAATTCAGCCTCAAAATTTAAAATGCCTGTGAAAAATCGAAATAGAAGAATCTAAGAAAAACATTTTAACTTCAAGATATTTCCCTACTGAATTATAAACATCCAACATAAAGTCTGCAGCATTTCTCTCTATTCATTTTAAGAGAATGTGCACATCCTTGATAATCTCTCACAATCTCCTTCCACATATAATAATACATTCAATTTCAATGCCAAGTATAATCCTTTTAACTGTTTTAACAATGAAAATCTTGTAAATTCAAAAAAGAACACATTGTGTCCTTCTCAAGTGGAGACAGACATGGTACTCTCTAGAGACATACTAAATCTTGTTTTATCTCTGAATGTCTGCCTTCATTCAACTATTATAAAATAAGCACAGTTTTATGTAATCTTTGTAGTAGATGATTTGCAGTCTGGAGTTTTAAAATAAATTTATTATATTTACATATTTTAATTACATTTTATTTTAAGCTAATTTAATGTTGCTAATTCAAGATTATTTCTTCCACTTATTTCAAGATTTCATGAATTTTATGGCATGTTTTTTCCTGGGAGTAGATCAGAGGTTATTTATCAATTTAGGAAGAGCTGCCTCATATTTTGAAATTTCAAACTTGCAGGTTGTTTTCAAAATCCTGTAATATGCTGCACAAGGACTTCATTGGTAAACTATCATGGTCTAATTATCATGGTTTTGGTTTTCTATGGTGAGTATGAATGAAACTTCTCTACTATTTTACTATTTAATTTATGGTATTCTAACCAAAAAAATTCCCAGGTGACAAGTTTGGGTCAACATACAGTGAAATATTTCTCATTGTGTTTTCTTTCATCTCTTTGCTTTGTAGGCACTTCCACATTTGGCTGTCTTTTGCCCTTTGGGAGTTCGCCAACCTCCTAGTATTTTCTAAAAGACTCTTTTGAACTTCACTTACCTTTATTATGAGGACTATGAAGTCTTTTCTCTGAACCTTTTCCAGTTGATTAATGTGGTCACTGCTATGTCTTTGTGTGAGCCCCTTTGATTCCTCTCCCTGGGACTTTATTCACATTTGTAATACTTTTTTTGTTCTTTATTGATTCTCTTCTGAAGAACTCCTCATTCTTTCAAGGATATTGAGATTCTACACTGTACATGAAGTCTAATAAATTCTAAGAATTGTTCATTTTACATTAGACTGTAGAGGAGTCCATCCTCAGGACTCTTCAAATGAAGACAAAATTAAAATAAAAAGAATAAATAACCACCAATTGCTAATGCCTATATGAAATGATGAGAAATATGTTGGCAATCTCAAACATGTTGAATGTTGAAAATTGGAATTATAACAGTCACTTGATCAAAGGTCATTCATAAAAGAAATTGAGATGCAAAGATCAAATAAAACAATAAAATAATCTGAAAAAATTCATTATGGTAACAAGGTCAAAAGAGAAAGACTAATTTCCCATTTCCAATATTTTTCAAATTTTGGAAAGCTACAGAAACTAGCTTTTGAATCTTTGATATATGTTATACTCAATAATTAATCACTCCTACTCATTTGACAAATGTATATGAATGTTTATTAATTATCTGACCGCATAATTATAGTGGAATACAAGGAGACTTCTCTAATCCTATTTAAGGTAAAAGCAGAGAGATAAATGAAAGTCGAATACATAGTAGTACTTCAATTAGTTCAGAAATGTCAAACTCTGCAATCTCTTAATTTGTTTTGGACAATGCAAACTAATTTTATCTTGATTATAGTTTGTGTCAAGTAAAACATGAAAAATAAGCAATCTCTCCAAATTATTAAGGCTAAAGTAAAGCAAGTGTTCTGAAGACACATTTTATAGATAAATAATTTTCAGATATTTTTCGTAATAATAAAAGAAGCTAGACCTATAATTTAGTTAATACATATCTGGAATGAAATTTCGATAATTTCATTACAATTGTCTTTTCTGTTTTAATACAACTTTGCATATTGTTACGCCTTAAAACTCAAAAAATAATGGAAACCCAAAGAAAATCATCCCACTTTATAATTAGCACAAAGAATATCAAAATTGAACAACATTTGCCATTTGGGAAGAAAGCACCATCTTAGGTGCATGATTTTTTAATGTTCAATTTCTTGTGTGCATTAAAACGACAAATTCAAGTTTTTATATTTTGTGACCTTCCACAGAATAAAGTAACAAATTTGGACTGAAGAAAAGGTGAAATTTTTTTTTGTTGGAAGATAATGCATTCATCTCTCTCTCTGTGTCTCTCTCTCTCTGTATGTGTATATGTATGTCTTGTCCCCTGAATTTTCTATGTGGTGCTTGGGCACTATGTAAATTTTTATTTATTTATTATTTATTCAATTGTGCGTGTATGCATGTGTGTGCGTGTGTATGTGTGTGTGTGTGTGTGTGTGTAGAACCATGGACGAATTCGGGAACCACCACGGACCGCCTCCACCTCCTCCGTGTTTGCTCTGTCCCGGTATTCACAGGCTCGGTCCTACCAGGACCAGAAACGCAGGCTGCCCCTGCTTCCGCCTGACGTCTATACGTGGGCCTAGGATCAGAACTCGAGACCTTCTGCCTGCAATGCAGAGGCTTAACCCCTGAGCCACCTCTCCAGCCCAATGCTTGGGCACTATGTGAGGAAGGACTTTTTCATGAGAACCACAGTGATGAATTGCTTAATATTGGATAAAAATGATTAAACTCATTGCTGCATACATGAAACTGTCCAAGACTAAACAGATACTAATTCTACAACAAAAGGTAACAGGGAACAGGAAGATGTAGATTGTGACTGAAAAAAAATAAAAAGAAATATAATGAAACACATTTCTATCTTTACATTTTCTTAGTTAGAAAATAAGATAGTTCTTTGTCTATATTCAAACTAGTCAAGGAATATTGCCCAGTTGTATATGAACCAATATCGGCTTCTTGTCTGGATAAAATAAATATTTGTTACTTTGCAGGTTATTTTAGTCTGCCTGTTATTCCATTTTTCTGCAGAAATACATGCACAATGACATAACAGTAAAGCCATTCTGTCTCAAGAGCAAAGGTTTACCTTCACCTCCTCACATGAGAGGCCCTGAGCCACATGCCGTTTTAAATCATCTTTTTTTTTTTTTTACTTTTTATTTATTCAATTGTGTGCGTGTGCATGTGTTTGTGTGTGTAATGTGTGTAGAACCACGGGTAAATTCGGGAACCACCATGGACCGCCTCTACTTCCTCCTTGTTTACTCTGCCCTGGGATTTACCGGTTCCGCCCTATCAAGACCAGAAACTCAGGCATCCCTCGCTTCCACCCGGCGTCTATATGTGGGGTCTAGGATCTGAACTCAGGACCTTCTGCCTGCAAGGCAGAGGCTTAACCCCTGAGCCACCTCTCCAGCCCCCCACATGCCGTTTTAATTTCCAGCTCATTCACTGTCAATCTCTGATGTGACTGATATCTGTGCAGTTGACCACATTTTCTGTGACTTCCATGAAGCTCCATGTTCTCTTCAATTAGAATGATATCTAGAGGTTATTTTGAAAACATTAATTTTGGTTTAAAATTAAAATTTGATTCTGAATAAATATTGTATTTTGTTTACCAGGAACAAACTAAGGGGAAATTTAATTAAAAAATTTAAAATAGAAATTAAAAGAAAATTTCTTTATATATTCTCTTGGTCTCTTTTTTCCTTTCTTTTTCTTTCCATTTTATTACAATAATGTATTCACAAGTTTATTTTAAAACCATTGCATTCCCAAAGTGGCAGATATCTTAATAAAAGTATAATTTTTTTGTTAATCACCATTAATAAATGAACTCTTAGTTTGTAAGTGCTTTCTAATTATCTTGTTCATTCAAGATCCTTGAAAACTGTCTGCTGAAAGAATGAAATCTACTTTAACATAATCAGTGATAAATTTTGAGATTCTTACATTGCAATGGTAATTTTATGATAAAATAGTAATTTGTATATCTTAAATACTAAAGGGATTAATTTTTTTATTTACACTTTAGAAAAGGTAATGACATAAAATGCACATTTACCACAACATTAATGTAATATCATTCACTTACAATGAATGTAATCTGAAAGTTTTAAAGATCATTCTATATATATAAAACATTGTAAAAAACACTTAATAAATTTTTATTAATTTAGATTTTCATGCATAAATATAGTCAATTTATGATATTTTCACTATTAATCACTAATCCCATCTTCCACCTTTTCAAATTCAACATTTCTTGCCTACAAAGTTTCATCTGGATTTCCTTTGTTGGCATGTTGAAATATATTGAAAGATAGGCATGTACAGTCTTTAACTGCAAAAAGAAAATCTGAAAAAGCTACATTCTTCATGTAATCTTCATATAATCTTCATAAAGACATATTACAGTAATAAAATGTGAACAATATTTTAAGTTTCATTTTAAAATAAAGTATTAATTGCTGAATTGGCATGACATCATGAAGTCAGAAACTACTTTCTGAGTGGTTGCATAGTTATTGCTATAAGTTGCAACAGTAAGTGTTTGTTCTGTAGGATATAGCCAATTTCTCTCTATTTTCCTCTTCCTCTCCTACTCTGTTATGCATTTCTGTGTTCATTCATTCGTTTTCTTTGTCTCCTTTTCACTCGTGTTTCTGTTTTCATGTTTTTAGTCTTACGTGCTCATTTCAATATAAGAAAATTAAAAATAATATTCAAATAAGTTTTCTGATTTCCTAATGAGAATGATTTTACTTCATTGCCCATTTGTACATATGGACATTTGTACTATTGAATTTACTTGACTTTATTCTTTTATGACTACATGAAGTATTTATGTTCTGTCAGTTGTTTCAGAGACATAGCAGATTTTTTACTGAAATATGTGTAATGCAAAGTGATAATATCATTGGCTTAAATATTGAAGTGGCTTTTATTCAGAATTTATTTATTAAAAGCATTGTTGAGTGCTGCAATGCTTAATATTGATAGCACAGCTTCCACATAATGGTAGCTCCGATTTTTCTGGTGCTTAGGCAGTGTCTGTCTGTAATTGCTGATGACATTAAGTGCAGAGGATCGGCCAAAGCAGAAGCTTCATATATAAGGCATTGGAGCTTTTGAAACTCCTTCTATTCACTGTGAAGTGTGCACATATTTAACAAAAGTAAAACTTTCATCCGATAAATCTCTCAGGCATATAAACAACCTTTTATACTGCATATAGATGTTATCTGATGCTTCGGCATCTTACATAGTGAGTGCAAAGTCTGAAGGAAAAAGTGGAAAGAGTTTCTCAGATCAAAAATCCTAGATATTCATACAAAACATCAACTAAGAAATGATTTCAAAACATTTTACCTTTATTCTCAAATATTTTTGCATTATGGGAATAGTTGAATTTGTTATAAAAGTATTCTATGGTTCTTGATGTTCCAGTACTTGGGCATGTTTTTGCAAAGTGTTTCAAATTTTAGACACATGTAATTTTATATACATACATGCATGTGTGATGTACATTAATATTTGTTTATTAAAAGTAGCAAAGCATATGAATCTTATTTTTAGAAATGTCAGATATTCAGTACAGAAAATAATACACTTCTTTTTAATCCCAGAAAATTATTCTTTGTCTTTTTCATATTTTAAAAATGAACTAATGGTCAGAGTTGACTTCCCTAGCTTGGGGTCTAGCCTAGTTCTGCATTCTTTCTAATCTGATTAATGCATTTCTAATCTAATAAATGCATACTTATTATCACCCTCACTTGACAACATTTAGGATTCTAATTACATTTTAAAAAAGACGTTAGGCTCTTGGGGAAAATTACACTTCTCGCTAATTAATATGGAATTTTATACAGGATATGAGTTTTCTTTTTGAAAAAGTTAATCAGTGAAAATTATATAATTTCTGGGGCTGGAGAGGTGGCTCAGGGGTTAAGCCTCTGCCTTGCAGGCAGAAGTTCCTGAGTTCGCATTCTAGAACCCACATATAGGCGACAGGCGGAAGAGGGCCCAGCCTGCGTTTCAGGTCCTGGTAGGGCAGAGACTGTGAATCCCTGGGTGAAGTGAACAAGGAGGAGGTGGAGGCGTCCATGGTGGTTCCCAAATTCGCCCGTGGTTCTACACACACACACACACACACACACACACACACACACACACACACGCACAATTAAATAAAAAATAAAAATTATATAATTTTGTGAAAGTACAGAAAGATAACAACTTGTCATATTCCGTACAGAATATGCTATTTTGAATGCAGTATATTAAATTATTACATCATTAAATGTTATCTCAATATTTCAGAATAAAACATTGTATATGCTATGCACACTAAAATGTGTTGTTTAAGCTCACAGCTTTGTTTTAGGGCAGGTGTCATGACGTATGGGATAAGGGCATCTATGCACAAATTGAGCCACCTGAGTTCACCTTCAGCGATCATTTTATGAGAGGAGAGAATGAATTTTTGAAACTTTTACTCTGGTATCCACTCATGCATGTACTCTCTGTACCTCCTTTCTCTGTCTTTCTTCCTCTCTCACCCATACAACTGTCTTTTCTCTGTCTCCTATTTTTTTAAATGACCAATAAAAAATCCAACTTGTTTTAATATGAAATATAAAATATATTGATGAAAAATCTGAAAATAATGTGCATACAAGTGTATACAATGAGAAAAACATGCAACATATTCTAACATAATAGGAGTCCAAGAAATCAAAAACAACATGTCTTCCCCAATTAATCCTTATGTTTTTAAAATGAACTACTTTTTTGTTTGCTATTATTGACAATTCCTTTTATTTGATTCTTGATGAAATATGTTTCAACATAATGATTTCATGGAACTGAATGGATTCTAGAACACTACAAGTTTTTCAAATTATCCAGGGAGAAAAATGTACACAGGAATGGAAAGGTACTCATATTGGCTAATAATTTTCCAAATTTGACAGAGATGTAAAACAACAGATAATCACATGTTGAGGTAACCTTTAGAAGGATAAGGAAGGCCAAGAACAATTAGACCACTCGACATCATAATCAAAATTTGAAAATGAAATCAAATATTCTGAAATACTGTAGAAAAATAATTTAACCCAATTTTCAGGAGGAAATAAGTAAAAGGATAAAAATTCATCTCTCATAGGAAATGGACCAAATAAGAAAATAATTTTATAATAATATTCATGTGTTGTCAACTCAAGAAATATAATTCAACTTACTTATAACACAGGACAAAACTAGACAAATTTAAAAACTGAGGAAACAAAGCTTCTGCTATATTTAATTTCCCTTAATCATGTTTATTGTGCCACATACCACTCATTGAAAAAAATTAGCAGACTAAATAAGGTGCAGTATATTAATGAATGAAAGATTGAATTGTGCAGACAAATTTTAGTAGAAAAACATCCCAACAATACAATAAAAATAATTTTTAGGACTAAAATCTTGGAAGGAAGGGAATAGAGGAAATAATGGCAGAGTGGGATCCTGTGGAAGAAGAGATGTAAAATAAGCTCAGGTTCAGCATCATCAATAGAGGGAAGCCAAGAGCTGAGCAATATTACAGCAATACACTCTTTGAGAGTTCATTTTGAATGTTTTTAAAGATGCACTGCAAAGATTAACTTTTTCTTTGACTCCTTCTCTCTTCTAAGGGCTCTCTTCTGTTGGCTCTAACTTTTTTTAAAATAAAAACTGATTAGATCATACTTTGACATACATCTTTCAAGAAATGTTTTTAGTTTGAATAAGCAAGAAATACTATAATTTCTTTTGAAAGTTTGTAATTCAGTGTTTTCTCAATATCAAATTGGCAACTTAGTGTGGAGTTTATTTCTTTGGTTATTGGAAATGTAATTTTACATAGTATGCCATGATCTGTATGTGCTGAGGTTCTTTTAATATAATTTCTAGGCTTTTGGTATAGAATCTGCCATTATTCTTTCCTGCACATTAAATTTTCTTTAGATTTTATATAGTAGCTTACAAAATGTAAATGCAGTATAAATATTAGTTCAGATGTGACTTTTCTAATTATTTTCAAACTGCAGTTGGTTGATTGAATCTGTTCATTGGCACCCATGAACCTAAAGTGCTAGGGCACAAGCGACTTCCCTCTCACTTTTCATAACCACAAAGCTACAAAAGATCAACTGAGAATAAAATTCCCATCTAGACTCCAGTAAGACAAAGTTCACAAAACAAGAAAGCTGATAAATCTTAATCTAGCATGTTCCAATATTAGTAAATTTGATTAAACTGCATTGTCTTTGCTATTTATTTCCACAATCTAAATGGAATAATATACTTTTCCTATTTCTGGGTAAGACTCTTAGAACAACTTCAATATTTTTTTTTCATTTTGGCTGTTGCTTTTCATAAATAATATATGTTGCTTTAAATGCCAAATCCCTTTATCTTGTTCTTCTTTGGTGACCTCTTTAATTACCCAGATTTTGTTTGTTGTAACACCAGGACCATTGGCAAATAAAACAGTCATGCAAAAGATAAATAACACTCTTGAGATATGGAAAGGCTTTTTATCAGGTTCATGAAGAAGAGGACCAATAATTGTATATCAGAAAGAGTAGAGCCCATTTCTGTTAAGGGAAAAATATGTAAACTAGAATGTTACAGAGTTTACATGTGTAAAATTCCCAGCATGTATATTCATTATGTACTGTTTTGAGCTTCTGATCTGCAGTAAATTTGAGATCATTTAAAGACAAAATTTAGTTATACTGTCACCCCAGTAACCAATGCAATTCTGTAGAAAGCAAATATAGTTTAACTTTGTATTTCCAGTGCTATTTGAAGCATCAGTGGTCTTTCATCATTTCATTTTAAAGCATTATAAATTTTGACCTGATTCTGTCATCAGTTTATTTTTCTTCCTTTTGCAGGTTGCTGTGGGTTTACAACTTATTATACTTAGAAATGTCTGTCTCAAAGTTCTCTTTAGTCCCTTTACCATATTTATCATATTACACATTTAATTTATTATTATTTAAATGCCAGAAATCAGTAGATCGTAATTAATGATCTTAGAAAAACATAAAGTAATGAGTTTGATCATTTCTACTTGTTTCTTTTCTGACACATTTCATTAATATAATGCTTTTGAATAAAAAGGCTAGATACAAAATGTACGGGGGTTCATGGAATAGATGTCACAATACAAATACTTCAGTTTGTTCTAATTCTCTATTTGTCAATAGCCATTTATTTAACATAAGTACATATGACTGCATAAGATATATTTTATGAAAATTATTAATGATAATCATAAATATATTTCATATTAATTTTCATCACTTTGAAAAAATCCAATCTTTCTGCCCCTAGAGGCACTGTACATATGGCTATTGTGTCCCATGTGGGTCACAATAGCCACATGTGCTACTGATGGTGACAGAAAGGACATTAGACCATTTTTACATTTAGTGTTTTGACCTGTGGAAAGCTGAATGATTAATAACCTGAAAAACCCCACTGCTTGCCAAAACCCCAAATTCCATATTTGAGAATTTGTAACATGAAGGCATCTCATTTGATAGGCTTCATGTACACACAATGTGGATGGCCTCCTTGGGTTGGAGCTCAATATGCTCGCAAGGTGGGCAATGTCCCGTGTGATCACAAGTGGGATGGGATCCTACGGGGTGGGTCTCCATGAGCCCACAGAGGTGATGGCATCCCATGGAGCAGGTTCTATGTATTCACACTATGAGCTTAATATCATGAAAGATGGACAAAACTGCTATTCTTCAGCTTTATCATGTTCTTTAACATGTGGAACTGTTAAAGAACTATTTACATCCTTAATGCATTTTTATCACTTACATATTACTTTATATTGTCCAATTAAAAAAAATTAAGATGTAAAGGTAGGAGGTGTACATGCGAAGGAAATGTCTAGGGGAGATGAGAAGGAGAAAAGATGACCAAAATGCATTGTCTACATGTATGATAAGTAAAAGAGTAAAAATAAAAATTAAAAAAATAAAATATATACATATATATAACCAATTCATTCTTCACTGGAGAGATGTCTCAGTGATTAAAGTATCTGCCTCACAAACAAAAGGACCTGAGTTGAGATCAGCAGATCCCATGCTTAAAATGTTGGGCTGATATGGCAGGGGCTTGCAATTCTGCCTTTGGAAAGCAGAGTCTGGGAAAACCTGAGGAAAAAAGTAAGGAGGTATACAACAACCCAGAAGGTACAGCAACCAAGGATGTCATGATGTTACTCATGAACTTTCACAGGCAAATATACTGAAGTGCTCTCTCAAAACACACACGCACACACACACACACACACACACACACACACACACGCACACAAGCATGCACACACACACCACATATGCATATGTACAAACAAAAAGAAAGAAACAAACAAAGAAAGAGAGCAAAACTTGTAACTGATAGTGACCTAAATTTGTCTCAAGAGTAAGGTAAGTCTAAGTCTAACAGGTTGAAACACTATAACTACTTTTTTATGACTAAAAGAATTTGATTGATTTTGCATTTAGAATGTAAAGATACAATATACTAAGGTGTCATCTGTATGTTCTATGAAACCTAGTTTCTACCTTCTTGTTTCTCAGATCTGTGAAAACCTGTGTAGACTTTAAATGCATTTCCTATTTACTTTGTCATCAAGCCATGTTAATTAGATTATTGAAAACTGTGTTTTGTTTACCATGAATCGTATGGAGTGATGACAATCCTAAATGAGACAGTAGAAAAGTAGAGGGTGGGCAGAATAATTACGTTCATTTTTCCAGTTTCTAGAAGCTGCCTATATACTTTGTTGGAAGTTCTATGTGCCTTAGAACAGTGCCTTCAGGTCACATAGTCGCATGTATTTCTTTGACTTTGTCACAGATAATCTCATTCTATTTATTATATGCATTCCCATTCCTTTCTCTACCTCCCTTCTGTTCTCTTTATTGCCTTCTTTTATACTTTCATGGCAAGGACATTCTTATTTTATGGGCTTACTGTGAATAAACTGTCTTTTGATCACCCTTACCCTAAGTTTGTCTTTCAAGGACCTTTTACCAAAGCTACTGTATATATGATAAAACAAATAAGAAGGAATTCTTCCTGAGTACTCCAACCACAAGCATTATGAATCAAAGAGGCTGTGGCATTTTATTCCTTGCTGGCTGTCACCTGGTTTTACATTGAATTAAAATGATACAGATATAATTTGAACTAAATTAACCCACACTCTTCCTATGACTTATAAAATACTAATACTGGTTAATGTCATAGTTTTGAAAACTGCTTTGAACACTTAATCTTAGTAAATAACTGTATTCCTAAAGCTGAAAAAGATTAAAGTATCTATTGGACATCCATGAAGATGAAGCACATCCATTCTTGTTTCTATTTACCATCAAGATTTGGTCTAAGAGTACCATTTCTTAGATATAAAAGATCTGCAAATATATTTATCAAATCCTATGTTTTTGTTGTTTCCATACTTCCTCTATCCTTGTTTGTTGAAGAACATGAGAACTAACCATTATCTATGAGTTTTGTAAATTCATCTGGGTGCATAACTTCCCATTATTTTCTACTGTTTCCGCTTGTTTTCTTGAAAACTTGTAATCACACTTTGTACTTAGACTCCATTTGTCATTACATTTTCTGCAAAGAAGCAAAATAGAAAAAAAAATGTATCCCAAGCAATGATTATAAATGGCTCTGTCCAATGTCCTACACTTCTCCAACTCAGCACCATTTCAACTTCCTGCAATTTTTCAACTTATATTTTTCTCTTAGAGATTCTCCCCTCATCCTTAATTGGAATGAAGTCACAAAAATGTGTCATTTTTCAAGTGAGATAAGATTGGTATTGTCAAAAGCACAAATAGCACTCTTTTAAACTTCTGAAACTAGGCAATTATGGCTTAGAACTTACAGAACATGTTTTAAAAATAGAATAATTTTAATTGAAAGTAAAAAGAATAATAATTTTAGCTCCATAGGCTTCGATGGTGGTATAAGAAATAAAAGGAAAACAAATACTATTGTATTTGAAAATAACTTAGAATAAATGCTGGGTTTACAACATTTTAAGCTAACAATAATGCTTAAATATTTTTAGTTGTCATATATATTTTAAGACATTATGATCATAAATCATCTAATGCATTGTTAGTTGCACATCACAGTTTGACTTCGTGGCTCTCTTATTTTGAAAAACTATGGATTTTTCAGTGATTTTCCTAGCATGTTTTGGAAGGGCTTTACGTTTATACTTGCCAGAAAATTCCTGCTTATGCTTTCAGAGTGTTAGAAGAATAGAAGTGGCACTGAATGAACCTACTGCAAACACAACATATATTCTCTATTTAAAGCTTCATGGAATATAACCTTTTAAACTTTCATTATGTGAGCACACAGATGACCTTTAAAACTAAGTAGTAAAATCTGTTTTTTGATTCAGTGCAGTTTGATAACGATGGTAGGTGTCGGATTAAATTTTTTCCTTGACATATCATTAGAAATGCTTCTCTGTTCCTACAAATGGTCGCTGTTAAATAGAATAAAAAGGAAAAAATGAAATACTAACCAGAGCAAAACCTCCTGCCATTCCACATTCTTGTTTAATTGGAAAACTGCAGAAATTTCCTTAGGTATAGAAAAAAAAATTCTCATAATTTTTAAAAGCCATGTTTTCTTACTCCTATGAATGTTGTGTGATGGTCAAATTTTAAAGTATCAACATGACTTTATGAAGGAATATTCAAATCAAACATTGCCACTCTATGTGTCCAAAGGGTACTTTTGGGTGAGCTCACCAATTGAATCTGTTCATTCAGCAAAATACATCTTCCAGGGTATAGGTAAGCATCGTCCCATTTGCTAGGAGCAAAATAGAATAAATAACTAACAGAGGAATTATTTCCTGTTTTGCTTTCTGCTGGAGATGTGAATCAGTCCTTTCTTATCTTCAGATGGCACGTATAACATCATTGTCTCCTTTCAGGCTTTCAGTTCTCCTGCGCATAAAATCAGCTTGTGAGTATCTACATTTCTACCATTTCTACATATTAAACTTTGATAGCATAAAAGATGGGTTTTGCATCAAGGACATATAATAAGAAATAGTTTATTTGACCCAAACATGAGTGACCATGAAGTGAAATAAGATTTCTTTTTTTTTTCATTCCACTATGTATTTCCATAATTTAAGCAAACATAACAGAAAGCAAAGGTTATTAAGATTATGGAGAAAAGGAAACTTTTATACATTGTTAGTGGGAATATTAATTATTTTTTATTGTGAATTTTGTCTTCTTTTTTTTTCTTTTTTCTTTTTATTTAATACATTTTTTATTATTTCTGCTCAAACAAATTTAATAGGTAGACCAGTTCCCTCTCTCCCTCCTCCTCCCAAACCCCATGCTCCCCCTCCCCCCTCTCCCCATCCCCCGTGCTTCCCCCCAATTCCCAGAGAGTCCTTTATTGTGCATGTCTAACTCTCCTCTGGGCCCTCCTCTCGGATGACGTACAAGGACCCAGTGGCATTTCCCTGAACCCTTTCTCGTGTTCCCCTTAAGCATAGGAACACTATTGTGGCTGTCAATCCCTTGCCTCCAAGGATCTTGGTGCCTTTAGCTGATGCCAGACTTTGTGAGGTCAATAGTGTGTTGGACATTGCACAGGGCATGCAAAGTTCTGATCACAATCAATGTCATGTTACACTATGAACAGTTACATGCAATCACAAAGTCATAAATCAATGAATTTGCAAATGCATGAAGAAGGAGATATATTTGTTAGTTTTTTTTACTTATTCATTAAATACCTTTTAAAAAGCAATTTTAGAAAGCAAGGGTTCATTTATATTCACAGTTTAAGAATGGTTGTTGTAATCCATCATGTTTGGGAAAGGCATGGCAGCATGATAGTGGATAGCTGGTCAAATTGTATCCGCATTCAGGAAACAGAGAGATAAACGCTGGTGCTGAGCAAGAGTGATATCTTTGTTCAGCTCAATACTGAAGGGGTTCTGCCTACATTTAAGATAGGTCATAAAAACTCCCTCATAGACAAACTCCATGGTGTGATTCTTAGGCAATTCCATATTCTGTCAAGCTAGAGATAATAACCACCACAGTGGGATTTTCATGTTTCTTGCATTGAGGTTAATGGGAGATAGTGGTCTATAAATAACTATTTAAAGGGAGTTAATATTTCTTACCATGTAGTGCAATTTTCCATCTGTCTGTTTGCCTATGTCAACATTGTTTGTACTCTGAAAAAGTTGAACTAATATCAATTGTTTAAAATGGAAATTAAACTAACAGTCTCTAAATTCTGAGAAGAAATGTTTTTCATTCTTCACATGTGGGTTTTGAAAAATCAGCCTTTCTGTCTTTGTTTTATACTCATGTAGGAGAAACCACCATAGCAACATTTCTTAAATGATTTTTCTGAAGGTTAAATAAGCAGTTTTAAATAAACAATTATTTTTGTGCAAGTTTTGACTTCTGCAATGTATTGATATTTTAGTAATCATCACAAATATTAAAGAATATTTATTCATGGCCTATCTACCTTTGAATGATAGTTTTAATGGTGTCATATTTTTATATTCATGTTTCCTCTTAATTATATTATGGATATTGCTAATCAATAACCACAGTCTCTACATTAAGTTTAGACCTCCATGAAAGTGCTTATTTATATATTTGATCTCTATTTTTCTATGGGTATGGGATATCAAATAAAAGAATAAAATATTTGTTGATGTGAAACAAACATATCAAGATGTGCTCATTCAACATAACTACAGTTTTTCACCCAAATAAATCATGTTTCTGTAGAGCTGAAAACTGATAAGAATCCACAATATTTTAATTACATATTTATCCCTATATACCATGTCTCTGAAAAGAAGTGGATTAGAAATACAGCTTATGTAATTGAATTAAACAGGAAGAAATACAGAAACTTTTCAGAATGCA
Source organism: Typhlomys cinereus (assembly GCA_023101885.1). NCBI lineage: Eukaryota > Metazoa > Chordata > Mammalia > Rodentia > Platacanthomyidae > Typhlomys > Typhlomys cinereus. The sequence continues at coordinate 6,349,497 of JALPQD010000029.1, forward strand.
CACTGCTTTACAAATATAAAGCTATGGAAGAGGCAAAGCAATATATAGCTATTTTATTGCTGAAGCTATTTGTTTCTTTAAGAGTTACTTGAACTGCATAAAATACATAACTTCAGTGTTCATTAGAGAGATTTGAATAAAAGGGAAGATGAAAAGGTATAGCTGTGTCACAGCTACAGATAACACAAAAGATTAGTTAGAAAGCCTAATTAATATCATGCAATTTGAATTGGAAAAAAATTGACATACTTGACATATATCATGTATATAATGTGTTTTACTAGTTAAGGCAAATATATCTAGTGTAAAGTATTCAAAATCTTCTTAGTTGGAAAATTTAGAAGAAAAATGTTTCAATACAAATAATTATATATTTGGAAGTATTTAATGCTTATTTAAGATATTAATATGTAATTATAGTAAGCTATTATCCATGCATAAAACATATATATATTAAAATTGTTATATCTCAACAATTTATTGGATATTAAGTTTCAGGAGAGCAATTATATTCAAGGTCTTTTAGGTTCTGAATTTATTTGACCCTGATTACTTCTCGAAGTCATAAAAACTGCTGACTGTGGGTTATTATTTCAGTGTAAGAATCAATGGTGAGTATAGTTCAGTACATTTCCAGAGGTTACATTTTATATTATAAATGATGAAAACATACAAATTTCTTTAAAATGTATTTTTCAGAAATTTTATTCATTAAGGCCAAAATGACTAATATTGCATCATCAGAAGACTTATACATCTCAATTATTTGCATTGATGATGTTCTACCTGTATAATAATCACCAATCCACAAAGATCAGAGAATGAATTCTATCTCATGACTCTGTGTTAAACAATGCATGTAATAACTACTACCATGTTTTGTTACTTCTTAATTCATCTTTTTTTAACAGTTATTTATTATAGAAACTAGAGACATCATATCTCTTCTCATTCCTCTGACTTTTCCCTATTTTCATAACTACTGTTCGTGGAGAACACATTGCTCTAATTGGTCAGATAATGTAGATATTTCAAGTTTAACTACAGTTTAAAGCTGCATTAATCAGCAATCGGTTTTTTATTTCATATTTTCTGGATTTTCACAAATGAATAATTGTTGTCTACATTGTGATATCAGAGAATTATCCCAATGTGCCAATTTCTGTGCTCAAAAATTCATTCCTAAACCATTCATTCTCGTTGACAGGACTTCTTATATATTAAGCATAGTGACAATAAAAGAATCAAAACATTCTGGCAAAAGCAGTTTTTGTAGTTCAATATTTACTATTGGAGTATTGTTTATTTTATTTTATTTATTTTTTCTTTTTGCTTTACTAACAAGATCAAGGGCTTAAGTTTATGTGGACTTTCTTCAAATGCACCCCAACACTACCACTTAAAATTAAATGAAGCACAGGAAATAAAAATAATTGAGAAAGACTCACAGAAAATCAGAATTTTCCACTGTGAGTCTCCTGATAACACTAAGTGACATAGAGGAGAAATTTATGCTACCTTTCTAATAGCAAAGCAATCTTTTTTATTTGCTGTATTCAAGCACTAGCATCTGGTTAGTTGCATTTCAGCAGAATTTCATGTTGTTAATAGTCTGTTCAAAACAGCCACTTCAAAGATTTCTTTCTGCAACAGTGTTTGATATTGGTATTTGTTCTTAGCCCTTTGTGGGGAGCATTAATTGGCTCATTCTACACTAATAGAAACTGTTTTCCAAATAGTTACTTGGCAATTTAGAATGGGATTTCCATTTTTAGCTTATGTGTAGGAATTGGATCAGAATATAAGGGAGAAAGAATAGTAATGCAGTTCCATCTCAGTATAACTCAGAATCATGTTTTAATGGCTAATTTTGTGCAATGCACATGCCTTTCCAGATAATTGGATTTTTAATTATTAAACTAATCTTTGTGGATTTCCTCAAATCTACTTGCCTGCAAGTCATATTGACATATTTTGCATCAACTTAGACTTTATAGGTTATTTTTATATTAGCAGAAAAAATCACTGCTTTTATAAAAAATATTATCTAATACAATTAAGTCATATTGGAAGACATTGATATTTCAAATGTTTCTGACCAAAATTCCAAGAAAAATTTAAATATATTGGCTTACATTAGACTTTGGATTAAAATATCCTAATTCCCTATCATATAATTCATGGATACATTACAATAAAGGAAAATATACGATGAAATAAATACTATCTAACATCTTCAATATAATTTAGCTTGCCTTTAAAATGTACATTGAAAAAATTCAAGATTTAACATATTTGAGCTCATAATGTAGCTCAGTTGGCATAAAACATGCTTAAATATATAGGAGAAACTGAGCTCAATCCCAGTACCACATGATTGGAGCACAGTGACACATACAAAATCCTAGTGCTGACAAGGTTTGAAGTTCAAGGCCATCCTCAGCTACAGAGGCAATCTCTTCCACCGAAAACTATGTTCAGGATGATATCAGTATTTTTGTGTTTCTGAGATGCAGCTCATACTACATTCTTAGTTGTTCTTGCATTTGAAGCCATCCTCCTGCATAATCATACTCCTGAGTGGTAAAATTGTAGATCTTTCAAAGATCAATCTATATAGAATGTGATACAACAACTATTATTAGTAAACAATCACCTGTAAAACCATTAAGTTAACTTCCAAGAAGAACATGAAAATACAGAAAAAAAATTTAAGTATGTGAGGATATCATTTGTCTGTTTCAGTGACTTTGGTTTCTTTTCAAGGAATCTTGACTCTGCTTTCTCCAGAGTACATTTCTTCTACTGTTATTATGCCAGGCACACTTTCTGATTTCCACTAACATGCATAGTTACCATATGTTGCTGAGTTTCCATAAATACCATTCAAATCCAAAGTCGAATAGATTTCACTCTTGTCTATATTTCATTGTTAATATTCACAAGTGTAAGCATGCAATGCACACAAAAACCACCAGTCTGTAATGATGGATTTTGAGGTTATCCTTTCTGTTTCGAATTGTTTAGCTTTTACCAATTATTTCTTTTTTATTATTATTATTCATTCAATTATGCGTGTGTGCATGTGTGCGTGTGTGCGCGTGTGTGCATGTATGGGTGTGTATGTATGTGTGTGTGTAGATCCATGGACGAATTCGGGAACCACCATGGACCTCCACCGCCTCCACCTCCGCCTTGTTTACTCTGCCTGGGATTCACAGGCTCCGCCCTACCAGAACCAGAAACCCAGGCTGCCCCGGCTTCCGCCTGGTGTCTATACATGGGGTCTAGGATCTGAACTCAGGACCTTCCACTTGCAAGATAGAGGCTTAACCCCTGAGCCACCTCTCCAGCCCCTTTATCCAATTATTTCTAAGTAGACACCTTTCAAGAAGTTTTATATTTTTCTCAGTATTGGATATTTTTTTCTTCCGTATCTGTTAGTAGAAGCAAATGGTCATAGCATTTTCAAATAAGTATCTTGCTTGTTTGCCAGTAGATTTTCTTTGTTTCAAAGTTAAGGATTTTAAGAAAAATACATACATTTTTATGAAATAGATACATAGACTATTTGTGTAAATCTCAGAAAGAAATAATAATTTTCTTTAAATTCCTTGATCATATTTTTGTTAATCATTCCATATCTCCTGATGCATAAATGGGAATACTTACAGACATACTTACCTTTCAAAGAAGAACCTAAACAGACCAAGCAAGTACTAATGACTACTAAGACAACAAATTGAGTTAGAAAGAAATGTTGAATCATTTTTGTACCAAACACAATTTCAGTTTCACATTTTAGTGAAATGATATGTATGACATAGAGAAGAAGAGAATATGTCCAGGGATTCAAATATGTCATTCAGCTTGGCATTATTATGTTATTTACTGTTAGTGTTAGTGCATTTGGTACAAACTATCATAAATTATAACTGAATGAATTTCCTTTCCTGAAATTGACTGAGTTATAAATATCTTCAAGAGGACAAAGAAATAAATTTGATTTCAAAATTCATCAGAGCTAACATTTTTTGTGATTTGTTAGAGATTTCAAAAAATGTTAAAAGTAGTTAGGTAATAACTGAAGTGAATGTTGGTTTATGGATCTGATTTATGGATTAAACTGTAAAATGTAATGTTTAAAAAAAGTATGTAATCTTTGTTTTTCTAGAAGGAATGCAACTAATTCAACACTGACAATACTGAGAAAAAAATTCTGACAAAAACTTAGAAGGATGACATGAATGGAGATGAATGGAAGTGATATTGAATATAAAGATCAAAAGTCAAGTAAAGATCAACACAGTTGGTGAAGAATTTCCAATAGTAATTATGTGAAGTTTATTTAATTTTTTCAAATATTTCTAATGAAAGATGTCACTAGTAACAAAGACATTCTCTACAAAGCACATTAATAAATTTTGAGTTTTCTTCTGCAATAACCAGGAACACACTGGCATAATGTCTTTTATGAGCCACTCACAATGAAGAACAAGGTAATACCAGTTTCAACCAAAATGATAAATAAAATTTCAAGTAGCTGAATAATAGAAAGTTAGTTGCATATTCACAGTAGATATTTCAAATATATGCCACAAATACCCAGCTGATCATGTGTTTTACATAGCATAATGAGAAATACAAGCAGTAAATAATCTAAATTGTTAGTTCAACCCATAAGGAAAGAGGTGGCAGTATCTTCATCTAAAACTCATTTAAAATATTTTAAAATTCTTAAAATAAGTTTTTTTTTTCAGGGAGCTGGAGACATGACTTAGGGGTTAAGACTATGCTTAGTTAAGGAACTGAGTTTGCTTCCTGGATTTCACATAAAAATGCCTGTCAGAAATGGCAGTGGCCTACATTTCTGGCTTTGGAATATAGAACATTGAAAACCCCAGTGGAAAGGAAAAAGGAGATAGAAGCAATCCAGGATGATTCATGAACTTACTATTGGGCCTCTACAAGCACACAGAGTTCCCTCTGATCCGCGGATGCACACAAGGTGAAACATACAGACACACACACAGATACACTCACATAGAGACACACACAGTTTTTGTCCAACTGTTACAAAAGTGCGTAACAAATTTAAATGATTTACCAAGTGAAGATTGACAACATAGCTAAAATACATATTTTAGAACAGAACTTGATTCAAACAGTATTAAGGGAAGGAAATTCATAAATTTTTCAAATGTTGAGTAATGTTAAATATAATTAAAATCTTTTTTGTTTTATCAAATGATAAAACAGAAATATAGATGCACATTTCAATATTGCCTCAAAAACATCAATTTGATTGGGATTCCATTACACAGAGACAGGTTAATTCAAAACTCATTCTTCAATAATTTCTTACAGTTTATTCCTGCTGCCCCAGGAATATAACCAATTAAACATTTTGACTTTTCACTTTTCAAACAAATATTTGACATCATATTGGTAAAGTTTTAATCCTTTTGAAATAGTCTCCTTATCCTGAAGATTGCTGTTACCTATATGCCTTTTGGAAAGGTTCTAAGAGTTAACAAAAATATCCTGCATTGACCCATTTTGGAACAAGGAAGCATACAGAAGATAGTATTAATGACGTTTTTCATTAATCCTCATGCTTCTGAAATAGTATATCTGTGATTTGAGGGTGAAAGAGGATTATATATCCAGTTAGAGTGCTTCAATCTAGCTTAAGAAATGCCAGAGTTTCTTTATGATTAGCTTCAGCATTTGCTGAAAGTTGTTTTGTATGAAGAAATCTCATGAACAGATTTAAAAATTTTAGAACATCAAGGTGGTTTTCAATATGAAGCTAAGTCCAAGTGATTCAAAGTTCATTCTATAACTCACTTAAGATATTATGTTAATATGGTTGGTTTAAATAAGATAAATGTTTTATCATTGGATGTCAAAGGGAAATTATATCATGAATATTATCAAAATATTGCATGAATCCCCATATATTTAAACATAAAGTTAATATGCACTGATTTCTAGAGTTTGAAAGTATATTTTAAAGGAAAGAAGTATCTATATTTAATTTATTTTTATTTAGCAAGAATTAATGAAATATTTATATCGAATAAAGCATAAATATTGTGTCTATTCTCAGAGTGGTAAAATATTTAAGTGAAAATTTTGAATTGTGAAATAATTAAAATCAACCTACTGATTATATTTACAATTCTCATTGATATGTAATTAGGTGTTCAATTAAAGTATATTTTAAATGTTAATTTGCATTAAGCAAACCATACTAAAATATAAATGGTGAAATAATTTTGTTAACATTTAAAATACTTTAAGATATCACATTGGTTCAAAAATAGTGTTCCACTGAGAAAATAAAATTTGATATAGGCTTAAAGTAATTAAAATGAAAATGAATATTTTTTATTGCTAATACTGTGTTCTTTCCATCACCATATCTCAGTTTGTGTGCTTTTCTCATCTGAACACAATCTTGACAAAAACATGTAGGTGATCTGGCTGCAGTATGGGAAGATCATAGCAAGTTTTGACTGTTTAAAAATGTAACCCAGGCAGAAATCATGGCAAATACACACACACACACACACACACACACACACACACACACACACACACACATATTGCTTCTCCAGCTAGATTGCATTGTAATCAATGCAAATCCATCACTATAAACTGATTGTAGAATATCTTAAATATTTCACATTACTGTTTTTGTTAGCATTGTTGTATGATTTCTTATTTTGTAAATGTGTCCATTAGCCAGGATGTTTTAGGGAACAGAAATACACTTAATTAACACAAGTGATATGAAATTGTCCGAATAATTGACATTTATCATATGGCAAAAAGAAGACAGAAATACAGAAGAGTGGAGAGGAGAAAAGAAGGGGGGAATGGGTATGGAGAGTGTCTTCTCAATGAAATAAACACATTTTGCTTGTATATGAACAATTCTCAATAAAAAAGGAAGACAGAATGTCACATTTCTTTGCAAGAAATATATGAGGCCCATGCCTTTGATACATTAATATTTTATGTGTTATTCTTTTTTTTTTTTTTTTTTAGAGGATTAAGGTAGAGTTTATTAGAAAAGAAAAAGGTTGGAACTCACGGACTCCAGACGTGGAGTGCCATGAGGAGCTAGGGCGCCTCCATGAGAAGGAGAAATAAAACAGAGCTCATGGCACTAGAGGGCCATGAGGGGCTAGATCGCCAAATATTTTATGTGTTATTCTGATGAGAGATTCGACAAAAATGCCAAGAGGAAATGGTGGTGGCATACACTTACATCCCTAGAAGGCAGCCTGAGAAACTCTAGAGCAAAGCAAAGATGAGGTAGAAGCAATCCATGGAGATCCCCAAAGTCATCCCTGGTCCTCCACAGGCACATATGATGCTTGCTGCAACACAAAAACACACACAAAGACATACACAAAATAATAAATTAAATAAATAAATAAATAAATAAATCTAAGCTTAACATTTTCAATGTCTAAATATCTGAATGAAATAAATCTCCTTTTTTATGTTAGAGAATAGGCTTCTCTCCTGTGTCCTGATCCTACATGAAAATAACACATCTACTGTTTTTCTTTTCGGCTGTTGACCAAGATGCTCAGTCATTCTTCCACATTTTCAAATTATCTCACTATATCAAATTTCAGCAATCTCCAATTATTATGTTGATTGAACAGAATGGTGTAGACATTAATTTGTGGTTTAAGAAGGTAAGCGTTCAGTTACTTTTTCACAATATATCAAAAAAAGACAAATTATTAGGAAAAATGCAGGCTCTTTAAATATATTAAAAAATTTTGTAATACGTTTGTATGGACATATTCTCTTGGGGCCCTTCACTCTGTTAGATCTTAGTAATCTTCATTAGTGGGAAATACACTAATGAATATAATTATATTAATTAATTAATACCTTCTTAAAATCTGAATACGGAATATAAAAATTTGCTATATATATTAAATGATGTAATTAATTCAAAGTAGTAACAAGGTATTTGCTAAAATAAGAGAATTTATACTATTTCCTTTAGTACCCTGTAGAAGAGTATACTTTGTAATTGTTTGACCTCACTTATTATACAATATTTCAACTTTTTAATAAAACAGAAAAATTTCAAATAGATTTTCATTAGTTACTTCTCTTGTGGTTAACCAAACAAAAGAGAGGTAAGGAAGTTTAATATTGTCTTTTTTTTCATGTCCAGGGGTCAGTACATTATAGGAGGGATGTTCTGAGATAGGAACCCATGAGGCAACTGGTCATCTTCCAGTCAAGAAACAGAAAGTAATGAATGTTTGCTTTCAGATTTTTTCCTTTTTAAACAGTTGAAGACTCTGGATCATGGAATGATACCAACCCATTCCTGAGGATAGAGTCACCTGCTCCCTTTACTTAGTGTAATTAATTAAATTCCTAGCTAATTAACTAGTAAACTGTCTCTCTCTGTCTCTGTCTCTCTCCAACTCACTGATAGACAGGCTAACCTATTCTAAATAATTCCTCATAAGCAAGTTTAATACCTTGCTTCTTAGGGCATTACAAATCCAATAAGCTGAAAATCAATATAATCAATATTGATCATTACATTCTTCATCTGGTAAATGTAATGAATGGAATGAATGAAATGGTTCATTCTTACAACAAGGGTTTTCTCACCAACACGTTACATACAATGTTGGAGTAAGAGACAACTCCATACAAAACAAAAAATTTCTACTAAAATTAAGAACTTTGAATTAGTTACTTGCTTTTGTATTATGAATTGATTCCTGTAGCACAGCATGACATTAAACTCCTAATTACTTGGCCTTGCAAAGAGTGGGATGGCGGTTATGTACTACCATGTCTGGCTCAAGAAATAGATCTGTTTTAAAACTATTTAGCCTTGGACATGGTGATATAAGCTTGCATCACAGCACTTATGAGGTAGAGGTAGAAGGAGCAGTGGTCCTAGGTCATTCTTACTTACATCTACATTTAATGCTGGCTTTTACTACAAAAATCAGACCCTGTTTCTAAAGAAAGAAAGAGAGAGAGAGAAATAAAAAAGAGAGAGTGGAGAGAAGAATTTAGAAATTACAAGTCATTCTTCTAATTTCTATCTCATTATAACTTTCAATATCCCCCTTAGAATATTAAATTAGCATATATACAAAAGCCAAAATATTTTTCATACTTTTATTTGCAAATTATTTTGTCATTAATACAATTTTTCCTGATAACTATTTCTAAACTGTAGATGTTTCAAATGTAAGAATATATGCATAAAGTATGTACATGGTATGTTTTAGATAGATCTTAGAGCATGTGCAAATTTTAAAATCAAGATTTTATGCTTAGATGAATTTCTGTACATGAATGCTTGTGTTTGTGTGTGGGCAATGATACTGAATTTTCCAGAGGAAATTACATCAAGTCACAGAAAAACAGAATTGAGAAATATCATCCAACAGTCTGGAATTCATTTTGCCAAAATTTTTAGAGATGAATCAAGTGATATACTCATCAAGTGATACAATAGCACTAGTGAGAAAATACAAAACTTATTCTGAAGCTGATTTTACCAGAAATAGTTTAGGGATATAATATTTTTGGAAAGTAACTTTTAATTCAATAGAAGGCATGCAAACACAAAATCTGTTGAAATATTCAGTTCTGTGAATTTTAATATTCTCAGAAATTTAAAATACACAGATGGTCAAAGTACACATGATCTTTGAGAAATCTTGTGCCCTAATGCCTCTGGATGCTTTGGCTTTGTTTGTCAGAACTGGTGCCAAGTCTGTTAGAACAGCTTGTCCATTTATGACAGTCCTTCCTATGTTACTGCTAATCAGATGAAGTGTGTAGTTCAATGAGGAAAAAAATTTGCTCACTAAATTATCCCTCCCTCTTTTCTGAAATGATATAATGATTTTTTTAAAAGTTTCATTAAATGGCTCCAAATTATATTTTATAAATCAAGATTATAAATTTACTATATACAAACAACAAAGGCAAGCACTTCTACATTCTATAAATACTAATTAGGTTGTAAAACATATTTGGATTCTGCCTTGCTATGTACCTGCTTGATAATCTTATAATAACTTTACAATTAAATTTACAATATAAGATTTTTCTTTTTATCCTTTCATAACAAAACTGTGAAATATTTAGCAATACTTTGAAGATTTGGTGATTAGAAGAGGTTATTACCAAAATTTATGTAAATCCAGTGGCCCCTTTCCCTTAGTCATATTATGTCCTAAAATTCAGTGGAGCTTGGAAGTTCTGACTCTGCTCAATATTGGATGCATGTTTTAAATAAAACCATTTGGAATTCATATATATTACTGTCTATTATTCCATAAATGACATACTGATTAAGAAATGCATCCTTGCTTTCTTCAGGAATTTTTAAAATTTACTTTATTTTTCTGCTCATTCAAATGTAATAGGCACCCTGTCCCCTCCCTTCCTCCACCCCTCCTTGGATCTACCTGCTCCCTCTCCATTTTCCCCTCCCTTTCCCCACCTCCATTCCTTTCTCCCAGTGCCCCCTCCCCAATCTCTGAAGCATCCTTTAATGTGTATATCATACTTTCCTCTGGATCCTCCTCTCTGATGAGGTGTAAGAACTCAGTGGCCATTTCCTAGAACTCTTTCTTGTGTTCCCCTTAAGTATAGGAACACTATTGTGACTGTTAATCCCTTGCTTCTAAGGATCCTGGTGCCTTTAGTCCATGCTAGACTTTGAGGGGTCAATGATATGTTGGTCATTGCGCAGATCATGCAGAGTCCTATTACAATTGCTTCGGCCTTAACTTGTGTGGAGTATCTTGCATATCTTGACTCCTCCCATCCTTGTGCTCTTACAATCTTACCGCCCCCGCTTCCACAAATATCCCAGAGCTCCAGGATGGGGAGAGATTAAATAGGCCTGATTCTAGGTGGTTGATATAAAGTCTCTGATATTCTGAATTATGATTTGTTGATTTTTTTTTTTCAGTTTTGCTGTTCCTGCAATGCCCTTGGCTCCATCCTGATGGGTATTGGATGTCGCCCCCTGGCCAGAGATAAAAAGCTTTTAAAATGGAGCCTAATTATAAGGATAGATTCAAAGGTAGATGGAATATGAGTAGGAGACTGCGGTGAGGGGTGGGTCAGCCTCCCATTGCAAAATGGTTACCATCTATCTGCCAGACTATGCCCTCCCTTTCTGGTAAGATCATACTCCCTCAGTTTCAAGTGACCAGGAAAGAGTCTGTGAGCTTAACCAGGTGACTCATTACTTACTTGCAGTCTTTGATGGTGGCCTATTGTCTCTGCTGTAGCATGATCCCCTCTCTCCTTGTTTCTGGTAGGGGCCCTCCTTCCTGCTTCTCTCCTGATTATAATCGTTGCAAATTCTGTACTTACAGAGATTTATCTTTGAGTGTGTCTCTAATTGAGTTTGGTACTAGGATCCACTTATTAGGGAGTACACTGCGGCGCTTAATTTTCTGTGTCTGGGATACTTCACTCAATATAATTGTTTCAAATTCCATACATTTCCCAACAAATTGCATTAATTCATCATTTTTGATAGCTGAGTAGTATTCCATTGTATAAATGTACCACATTTTCCTTATCCACTCGTCAAATGTTGGACATTTGGGTTGATTCCATGACTTTGCTATTGTAAACAGTGCTGTTATGAACATAGTTGTGCTTATTCCATCAAGGTGAATATTTGTTGTATGGGGGGTTATTCCCAAAAGTGGAATAACAGGGTCATATGGCATTTCAATCTTTAATCTTTTAAGAATCTCCCAACGACTCGCCAGAGTGGCTGCATGAGCCTGCATTCCCACCAGCAATGTAGAAGAGTTCCTATCTCTCCACATCCTCTCCAGCATTTGTTGTTGTTTGTACTGTGGATTTTTGCCATACTGACCTGGGTGAGATGATATCTCAGGGAAGTTTTGATTTGCATTTCCCTGATGGCTAAGGATATGTAACATTTTTTAAGATATTTGTTAGACATTTTAATTTCATCTCTGGTAAAGTTTCTTTTAAGTTCCAGGGCCCATTTTGTAATTGGGCTGTTGGTTTCCTTGGTGTTTAGTTTTCTTAATTCTTTGTGCACTCTGGATAATGGAGCTCTATCAGATATGTGGTTAGTGAAGATTTTCTCTCATTCTGTGGGTTGTCATTGAGGTCATGTTACAATCTCTTTATCTGAACAGACGCTCTTTAATTTCACAATACCCCGTCTGTTGAGTGTTGGTTGTATTGACTTGTGCTATTGGATTTCCCATTAGAAACTGTTGGCCTAGTCTAATCAGCTTGAGGGAGTTCCCTACCCTTTCAACTATAGATTTTATAGTCTCTGGCCTTATATTGAGGTCCTTGATCCATTTGGAATTAATTCTTGTACATGGTGACAAGTATGGGTGCAGTTTTAATCTTCTGCATGTGGAGATCCAGTTTTCCCAGCACCATTTCTTGAAGATGCTGTTCTTTTTCCATTGGATTTTTTGGGCCCTTTTGTCAAAGATCAAATGGCTGTAGTTGTGGGCTTGTATCTGGGTCTTCTACCCTTGTCCATTGATATATGTGCCTATTTTCCAGGCTGTTTTTATAACTATGGATTTGTAATATAGACTAAGGTTTGGTATGGAGATACCTCCAGCAGTGTTTTTGTTACTCAGCATTGTCTTTGCTATCCTGGATCTTTTGTGCCTCCATATGAATTTTGAGATTATTTGGTCAACTTCTTTAAAGAATTGCTTTGGATTTTAATTGGTATAGCATTGAATTTGTATATTGCCTTTGGTAGGATGGTCATTTTTATGATATTGATTCTGCCAATCCAGGAACATGGGAGGTCTTTCCACCTTCTAGTGTCCTTGTAATTTCTTTCTTTAGGGTTTTAAAGTTTTCATTGTAAAGGTCACTTACTTCCTTGGTTAGGTTTATACGAAGGTATTTCATTTTTTTAGGGGCTATAGTAAATGGGATTGTTTCTCTCAAGGCTTTTTCACTTCTTTCATTCTGTGCATATAGGAAGGCCACTGATTTTTGTATGTTTATTTTGTATCCTGTCACTCTGATGAACTTCTGTATTAGTTCCAGGAGTTTCCTAGTGGAGGTTTTTGGGATCATTCAGGTATAAAATCATGTCATCAGTAAATAGGTATCGCTTGACTTCTTCCTTGAGGATTTGAATCCCTTTTATGTCCCTTTCTTGTCTTATGGCTTCAGCTAAAACTTCAAGTACAATATTGAAGAGAAGTGGTGAGAGTGGACAGCTTTGTCTAGTTCCTGATGAAAGTGGGAATGCTTCGAGTATTTCCCCATTGAGTATAATCCATGTTGTGAGTTTGTTGTAGACAGCTTTTATTATATTGATGAAGGTTTCTTCCATTTCAACTGTCTCTAGGTTTTTTATCATAAAAGGCTGTTGGATCTTATCAAAAGCTTTTTCTGCATCTTTGAGAGTATCATGTGGTCTTGGTTTTTAGACTGGTTTATATGGTGGATAACATTTATTGATTTGCATATGTTGAACTAACCTTCTGTGCCTGGGATAAAGCCTACTTGATCCCCATGAATGATCTTTTTGATATGTTTTTGAATCCGATTTGCTAAGACTTTGTTGAGAATCTCTGCATCTGTGTTCACCAAAGAGATTGGCCTAGAGTTTTCTTTTTTAAGTATATCTTTATTAGGTTTTGAGATTAAGATGATATTAGCTTTATAAAAAAAATCTGGTACTGTTCCTTCCTTTGCTATTTGATGGAACAGTTTAAGGAGTATTGGTTTTATTAGCTCCTTAAATGTCTGGTAGAACTCTGTGCTGAATTCGTCTCTCCCAGAACATTTTTTGGTGGGAAGATTCGAGATTACTTCATCTATTTCCTCATATATTATAGGACTATTTGAATAATTCACAACTTCCTGATCCAATTTTGGTAAGTTGTGCTTACTTAGGAATTCATCCATTTCTTTTGTGTTGTCAAATTTTACAGAGTATAAGTTTTTGAAATATGATGTTATAATACTCTGAATTTCTTGGGTATCCATAGTGATAACTCCATTTTCATTTCTAATTTGTCAATTTGTGTTTCTTCTCTCTTGTTTTTGGTTAATTTAGCTAGGGGTGTATCAATCTTATTGATTTTTTCATAGAACCAGCTTTTCGACTGGTTGATTCCCGGTATCGTTTTCCTAATCTCAATTTTCAGATATTTCTCTCCTTATTTTGCTAATCTCCTCTCTTCTACTGCTTTTGTGATCAGATTTCTCTAGTGTCTCTAAAGCTTTCAGTTGCATTATTAAGTTATTTATTTCTGATGTTTCCATTTTTTTGATGTAGGCATCAAGAGCTATGAACTTACCTCTTAGGACAGTTTTCATTGTGTCCCAGAGATTTTGGTAAGTTGTAATTTCATTATCATTCAATTTCAGGAAATCTGGAATTTCCTTTTTAATGAATTCCTGAATCCAATTCTGATTCAGTATCATAGTGTTAAGTTTCCAGGAGTTAGTGTATTTTCTGTTTTTCGTTGTGTTGTGGATATCAAGCTTTAGACATGGTGGTCTGATAGGGTATAGCCTAGAATTTTAACTACACTGTATATGCGAAGATTCATTTTCTGGCCCAATGTGTGATCTATTTTGGAGGAAGTTCTGTGTGCTGCTGAGGAAAATGTGTATTCTTTGGTGCGTGGATGAAAAGTTTGATAAAAATCTGTAAGGTCCATTTCTTTAAGGGTTAGGTTGAGTTCCAAAGTGTCTCTGTTCAGCTTTATTTCTGTTGATCTATCCCATGTTGAGAGGGCAGTGTTGAAATCCCCAAGAATTATTATGTGGGGGTTGATTTCTCGCTTTAAACGCGGTAGAGTTTGCTTAATGAATGTGGAGGAGCCCATATTAGGTGCACATATCTTCAGTATTGTGAAGTCTTCCTGGTGAATTGTGCCTGTGACTAAAATGAAGTATGAATCTGTTTCTCTTATGATTTTTTTTGGTTTGAAGTCCACTTTGTCTGAAAGCATAATGGCTACCCCTGCCTGGTTCCATTAGCTTGCAGAACTTTGACCAGCCTTTTATTTTTAGGATGTGCCTATCTTTTGTGGTGAGATGAGTTTCCTGAAAGCAGCAGACTGGTGGGTTGTGGTTTTTAATCCAAGTTTGTAATCTGTGTCTCTTTATAGGTGAGTTAATACCATTGACATTTAATGTTATAATGCAGAAATTTTTTAGAAGAGTATTTTTTTAGAATATTTTTATTTATTATTTATTCAATAGTGTGTGTATGCGTGTGTATGTATGTGTGTGTGTGTAGAACCACGGACGAATTTGGGAACCACCATGGACCGCCTATACCTCCTCTTGTTTACTCTGTCCCGAGATTCTCAGGCTCCGCCCTACCAGGACCAGAAATGCAGGCCGCCCCTGCTTTCGCCTGGCTTCTATATGGGGGCCTAGGATCAGAACTCGGGACCTTCTGCCTACAAGGCAGAGGCTTAACCCCTGAGACACCTCTCCAGCCCAGAAATTATTTTTAATTTTGGACTTTTTGGACTTTTTTATGTTTAGTGGCTTTTGTAAGAGTATTGTTTGACATTTAGGTTTTGGTGGTAATATACTTCCCTTCTGTCCTCCTCTATACGCTTGTTTTCTTCTTCAAGCTTAGGTATCTTTTCTAGCAATTTTTGAAAGCCTGGTTTGGTAGACATGTATCCCTTCAAGTTGTCTTTTGCTGGAAAACTTTTCTTTTTCCCTCGATCATGAGGGATAGTTTTGTGGGGTGTATCATTCTGGGCTGACATTTTTGCTTATTCAGTACTTGAAGTTCATCTCTCCAAGCTCTTCTTGCTTTTACTGTTTCCATTGAGAAGTCATTTGTTATTTTAATAGATTTAACTTTAAATGTGATTTTTTTTTCCCCCTTGAAGCTCTCAGCACCTTTTCTTTGTCTTGAATGTGGAGGGTTTTGACTATTATTTGCCATGGCGATTTTCTATTTTGGTCATATCTGTTTGGGGTGCAGAATGCCTCTTGTATTTGGATGGTCCGTTCATTCTTTAGTTGAGGGAAGTTTTCATTTATGATAGTTTGAAAAATTTCTCAGGTGTGGTATTTTTGGTTTCTTGCTCTGGTATGCCACAAATATGCATGTTAGGCTTCTTCAGGGTGTTCCATAGTTCTTAAATATTCCTCTCAAGTATCTTTTTGGCTTTAACAACCTCTCACATTGAGTTGGTTAATTCTCCCACTTTGTCTTAAAGATCTGAAATTCTATTTTCTGCTTCTTTAGTTCTGCTGATAAGACTCTCTGTTGAGTTTTGGGTTGAAGATACTCGTCTTTTAGTCCAGTTTTAAACTCTGCCTGAGACTTTTTTAACTGCTCTGTGTCTATTTTTGTTTCTTGAACTGTTTTTCTCAACTCTTGCAAGTGTATGTTGTGTTCCTGTTCAAAATGGTTAATGCAGTTGTTTAACTCCTCCCAGTAGTGATCATACTTTGAAAGTCATTATCTTGGGTCTGGCTTTTTTGGCTATTATCTGTGAATTTGTTCTGGTCGGAATCCATCATTATGGGGTTAATTCTTTCAGTGGGAGATTTGTCTTCCTGGGTTTTGTTTCTCATGGATTTGCACTTTGACTTGGGCATTGTTTTGTTTCTTACAACCTTTAAATTTCTGTGTGTTTTTGACTGAACTGATTTAGTTGGTATTATTACTCTCAGGTAGTTATTACTAGTGCTTGGCTTGTAGTTGGGTTCGTTTGTCTGCTGTTAGTATTATTTCCTAGATGATGCAATTAGGCTGTTAGTACATCAGTTAAGTCAGGTTTAGTAGACATAGGGTGAATATTAGTATGGTAGTGCACTTTTATGATTTAATATCTAGATGATATGTGAGGGTGTGTGATATAATCCCTGGAGTGTATATATTTTTGAGGTGGCTGTATGAAAAAATTAATCTACAGTGATTAATACTTAAAAGGAGCAGTATGGTAAAAGAAAGAGGTTTATTTATCTTTGGGCTGGATGTGAAGAATCTGTCCCATGTGATAGGATGGTTTTAGAGGACTTCGGATGTAGGGCCTTTGTCCCTTAGAGCTTTGACTGAGTTTTTTTTTTTTTTTTTAATTCTGAGTAGCAGTGTGTCCTCCATGGACCATGAGCGAGGGTCCCCATTGGGTCGAATGGGGAGAGGTGCTGGTGGTGATGGCAGAACTCTTCACCTGGGACCTGGAACTTGGCTTAGTGGCTCATCCAGGCTCCAGAGATGGAGGAACCAGAGCAAGTCCTGTCCCGGTGGGGTGGGCAGGCAGGCAGGAGGAACAAAGAGGCTAGGGCAAATGGGAGGCAGCCTGGGTGTTGCTCGAGCTGGCTGGTGGGAGGAGCTGAGACAAGGGGCGACCTGGGGACTGGGTAACTCACCTGGGATGGAGGACCAACCGACCATGAGTGAGTGCACTTTCTTCAGGAATTTGACTGGCCGTTTTATTCAAAATTCTTTTTGGACTTGCAAAGGAATAAAAACTTTCTTTGTCAGATAAAGAAATTTCTTTTAAGAAAAATATAAGTGAGACTAGACCAGAATTTCAGTGAAAGACGTAACTGACAAAGTTGGTCACAGTGGGAAAAAAAGAAAATGATTAAAGAAATATCTAATATCTGCTTGAAATTTAATTAGGAAATGTTTCTTTAGAATGAAACATTGCAAGAAAGCTTATGTGTAGCAAGAGCACATGAGAGTGTTTGTATGTATGTGCCTGGTCTGTATATTCATGTTTTTCTAAAGAAATTATAAAATTTTCAAACTATTGGCAGCTTTCTTTTTTAAATCCTCACAAGTAGTCAATAAAATGTGGCTCTGAGACAACAGATGATCACTTCTTCCAAATCCTTATACACTGGGGACATTATAAAGAACACATTTGGTCACAGTGCAATAGGGCAGTAGAGTTGCCACTAATAATGTCAATTGTTAGTCAGATTTTGTTACTACAAAAAAATGCCTTGAATATGTGGTTGGAGGAAGAAAAGATTAATTTTACTTTGAGATTTCATGGACTTCAGACCTTAGTACTGGCTGTGTTGGTCCTGAATCTCTTGTAAGGAGGGACATCAAGAAGGAAGGTCCCCTCACAAATGCAATTCAACCTCTCAAATACTAGAAGAGATAGATAAAGGTGACCAGAAATAGAATATGCCCTAAAGTTCCAAACATAGTGATCAACTTCCTCCTGTACCATCACATCTGGTAAAGTTTCCAAA
Source organism: Typhlomys cinereus (assembly GCA_023101885.1). Lineage (NCBI taxonomy): Eukaryota > Metazoa > Chordata > Mammalia > Rodentia > Platacanthomyidae > Typhlomys > Typhlomys cinereus. The sequence continues at coordinate 6,367,764 of JALPQD010000029.1, forward strand.
ACATGATCATTAGGGAACCAAGCATTCAAACATGAACTTATGAAGACATTTCATAATCAAGAAAGATTTTATAGCTGGGATCTTATGGTGGAGTATTTGCAGCTCAGAAATGTCAATTGGCATATGCTATGGAAGGAGAATAAATGTTTCTTTCTTTTTCTATTAAATTTTTTATATACAAAAAGAACCAGTTTCTTTCATGCCCTCTCTTCCTTTCCTTCGATTTTCCCTCCCCCTCTCTTTACACATCTGTCTCTGTTCTTCTTGCTTTTATGCCTCTCTGCACGTGTAGACTCCAGAGCTCCATTCAGGATGCCTGTTTCAGTAAGGTGACAGGACTCTATGGTAGTATTAGTGGCCCTTCAAGGCAAAAACCACAGGTAGGGAAGTTCCCCTTCACTTATCTGGCACCTGGCCCTAAGGTTCTCACTGAGTTTATTTGTTTCTCTTGGGATATACTTTCTTGTTCATGGAGAAATTATTGACATGTCAGACATTGTGTAGACCTGGTGGTAGATATTACTGCAATGTGTTCCTGGTTGTAGAGGTTCTGTCACTGTTGGAGTGTCTTGGCCACCAATACATCTTCCACCTTGATTGATTGATTTGTTTTTTTTTTTTTGTTTTGTTTTCTCTGTGTGTGTGTGTGTGTGTGTGTGTGTGTGTGTGTGTGTGTGTGTGTACCTGCCTGTGTATCAAAGATACTGTGTGGAGAACCAAAAGTGACTTTGGGAATTATCCTGGATTGCTTCTATCTCCTTCTTGTTTCAATCTGAGATTTCCCACCTGGGCCAGAAGTTTGGACCACCACTGTTTCTTCCTGGTGTTTCTCCGTGGGACATATTTTATGATAATTATTAGATATTTAAAAATCACCCAAAGGAAAGTTTCTTTTTGTTTCCAAGGTCCATTTTTAAATTGGGTTGTTTACCTCCTGAGTATTTTTTTTAGTTCTTTATACACTCTGGACATTATTCCTGTATCAGGTATGTCAAAGGTTTTCTCCCATTTCATGTAGCTTCATTAACAATACCTTTTGCATAATAGAAGCTTTTCAGTAAGATCAAAGAAGAAATAACTGAATTAAAGAAAAAAGAATCTAAAAATATACTCAACCAAAGAAATAATAGTTTGAAAAAAGTAATAAGATTGATAAGTATCTAAATTAATCAAAATCAGAACAGAGAAAACTTAAATTATTAAAATTAGAGAGAAAATAGAGCTTTCACAACTGATACAAAAGAAATCAGAGAATCATAAGGTTATAGTTCAAAACTCTATACTCCTCTAAATGTGATAATCAGAAACAAATGAGTAAATCTCTAGCTATTTACAAAATAACGAAGTTGAATTATCATGAATTAAACTATTTAAACAGTCTTATATGGTCACAAAGTTAAAGTAGTAGTTACCAATCTCCCAACCAAAAACAAAAAAAATCAGGACTAGGTGGATTTACCACAGAAATTTACAAAACATTTAAAGAGCAACTAAAATCACTATTTCCTAAAAGGGAGGAATACTTCCATACTTTCTATGAAGCCAATACTACACTAACACAAAACCAAATAAAGACATAAAAACGACAAAATAAAAACTGTAGGTCAAAATCATTGATGAACACAGATGCAAAGATCTTTAACAAAATTATAGCAAGCAGGATTCAAAGAATATATCAAAAAGATCATTCACTCTCACACAGGGTTGGTTCAATACATGCAAATCAATAAATGTAATTCATCATATTAATAAAAGAAAGTACAACATCACATTATTCTCTCAGTAGAAGCAGAAAAAGCTTTTGACAAAATTAAGCACCCCTTTATGACAAAAGTCCTTGAAGACAATGGAGATGGAAGGAACATATATCAACATAATAAAGGTCATATAGCAAAAGTTTATAGCAAAGAACTACATAAAAGATGAGAAAGACTTATTCAACTGAGGGAAACAGCACAGCAAAACAATTTTTTAAAAATCTACTCTTGAACTTAGTAGAATACAACTCTGGTAAGCTGGTATTTATGAGGGGAATGAAAATGGTAACAATGTTTTTAAAATATTTTTCAAATATTTTAAATAGAAATATAGTTATGAGAAAAAATTTTCAATTTCTTCCTTCTGTTTCTTTATGCCTATTTTAACAACTCTTGGAAATATGCAATATGGGTATGTAAGATATCATCTTTAAGTTTATCTCTGGGATTCTTATATACCCTTGAAATTTAAACACTGAAAAAATTAAAATATGCTTTGCCCAATTTGACATTTCACTTTCTATTTAAATCTCATGCTGTTATTAATTTTGAGTTGCCAAAATAAGAACCCATCATGATTAAGGAATTATCTCAGCCAAAATCAGCTTTCTTTTACTGTACTTTGAATATTTAAAAACCCATTTATTGTGCCATATTCTATGTTCATATTGTTACATGGTTAATAAAACATGTGGAAAAAGTATGCACTTTAACAGTTATCAAATAATTACTAATACCTAAAACTAGGCGTAATCTATGACAATTTTACAAGATCTCATTGTTTGGGGGACTTTTGCATAATTTTACTTATTTTTAAATTTGCAAAATAAATTTTAAGCAGAATTCACAGACATAGTGAAAATTCTTCTGTGTCTCAAATAATAATTCTCCGTGTGAAATGTGGATAGTGAAACTACCAGACTTGATTCTGAATGTGGATGGCAAATTAGGATTTCAAAAGGAAATGGAAATTAGGCATAAAAGGTATACAATATGTTGTTAAAAAGAATGTGTCTTGACATGTTTCACCACACTTTAATTATTGTACATTAACTACAGTAAGTAACACTAAAATTATATGATATTAAAATTTTTCAAATGTCAGCATTGCTATCTTAATCTTGTAATAAATATCTGTTAGTAAAATAGTCTAGTAATCCATAATCTGATAATAAAACAGTCAAATTTACAATGTCCTTACAAGTAAAATATCAAGGGGCCCTTAAAATACACTCAAAATCAAAGTTTCTATTTTTAAAACCCCCTACATCATTAAATGCAGGTTAATTCAAATTTACAGCTTTAGTCATATATATATAATCGCAAGATTGTTTCCTAGTTTGCTTTCAATAATTAAGAGGCATTAGCTATTATAAAAAACACATTCTTTTTAGACACAAACTTCGGAATTCAAATAATTACATTTTTAAAGAATTTTAAGTTATATTTTATAGCTCACAATATTAATAATATTGTCTTATTACATGACCTATTGATCAATTGTGTAGAGCATTTTGTCCTGCTCAGATAATTTGTTTTAAAATGTGTATGGATATCCTCTGAAATTCATCTCCTACTGGTATGAGCTACATGAAATATAGCTCATTTGGATTGTCTTAATTAAAAATGTAAATCATAAAAAGTAACGAATATATGTCAATGCATTACATGTCACAGAGAGACATGTGCAGTCTTTCTTTTCTGGAGCAATACTAAAACTTTTCATGACATAGAATAAATTGAAATTCATCACTAATTAAACAAAGATCAGGATGCGCAAAAGGACATATAAGCATAAACATAAACATGTATACATACATGTGAAGTGTGTGCAATGAAATGTATTGTTTATCCTTAAGAAGGAAATTAGGATATTGGATATTCCTTCAATCATGACGAACCTAAAACTAAAAGAGAGAAGAGCAAGGAGAGAAAGAGATAGAGAGAGAAAGAGAGAGAGAGAGAGGGAGAGAGAGAGGAAGAATGAGAGAGCAAGGAAGGAAGGAGGGAAGGAAGGAAGGAAGGAAGGAAGGAAGGAAGGAAGAGAAAGAAAGAAAGAAAGAAAGAAAGAAAGAAAGAAAGAAAGAAAGAAAGAGAAAGAAAGAGAAAGAAAGAGAAAGAAGGAAAGAAGGAAAGAAAGAAGGAAAGAAAGAAATACGGAAAGAAGGAAAGAGAAAGAAAGAAAGAGGTTACTAATAAAAAAAGAAAAAAAATGGTTATTAAAGTGGTTAGCTAAATCAGCGAGTTCCGGTCGGAGAGTTGACTACATACTCACGTTATATACTCACGTTTTTTCCCACACATCTGTGAAAACAGAAATATGTACACGTGCAAACTACACATACACATGTATACAGAGTTTAAGGCTTTCAATAATTAAGAAGAAAAGATACTTAGGTGATATTAGGTGAAAAAGATGAGAATTTTTTATGATTCAAACTGAGGCTATTGCCTTGAATGTTGTAGGAATCATGCATGCCTGATTACATGTAATTGATTTAATAATTGTTTACATATAATTGATCTGAAATATGAACATGTCCAAGGAAGATCCTTAAAAGGTGCCAATCATACAGAAGTGATATAATGAATGTTTTTTAAAATACCTCTTGGCACAGAAGAGCTGGAAAGAAGCTTAACATCTTTTGTTGAAGTTCACCTTTCTCTGTGTGTGTGTGTGTGTGTGTGTGTGTGTGTGTGTGCTGCATACATATGTGTAGACAACTAGTAATAATGGGTCTCTTCTAATTCTGTGTAATGTTTTGGATCAATTTAAGTCATTCAGGTTTGGCAGCAAATGTTTTCACCTGTGGAGCCATCTCACCAGTTGCATTAGTGATATTTGTATATGCCATACATACAACACACTTATATCAACACAACTATGTCAAATAATATGGACCAAAAATTAATTAATTCAGTGAGGAATTAAGGCTCTTTGTGCATTCAGGAAAGTTCACAGATGTAAATACTTTTGAAATCAGCTACTACATTATAATTATCAGTCTTGCAAAGATAAATTTATTTTTGTTCTTTGAGAGTAATATGGCATGCTTTGAAAACAGTATTTATCAAATCCTATGTGGCCAGCTGAGGGCAAGACTTAAAAAAATTATGTAATCGTTGTTTTACATTTTATTTTAATGTACATTTTCCCATCTTTTTTGTCCTTTTCTTCTCCATTATCCAAGGTCCCTCTCGTTCCCATTTCTTTATTTTTGGAGGATGCCCTTTACTGTGAAATCAATTTTTTCTATCAGTGTTTCCACAACACCAAAGGATTTTCCCTGTGCCTCAGCATTCTAAATGCTCACCTTGCATTAGGAACTTGCCCTATTTACTTGGAGTCAGTAATGCAACCTCATGTACTGTGAGCACTAACACATTACCTGAGTGCACTAATTAATTGAATATGGTAATGAGGGCATAGTTTCAAAGTCAAAGGAGAAGAAATTGAAAAATAAGGCAATTTATCTCTAGGGCAGAAATTGTGAAAGCCTGCCTTGCCATCCTTAACATAATACTTTCTCAAGGCTGTATTTTATAAACTAGTTATGAGCTAAATTTTGAATAAATACAGCATGGGAGATGTTCATTAGCTACTTTATCGTCAAAAACAGTGATATATCTTAAATTTAATTATCAAGGTGAATTATGTGGTTAATGTAAAAATGTTATTGTTATTTAAGTGCTTTATTTTTCTGTCCTGTCAATAGCAACTGTTGCCTCTATTTCCTGAATATTAACACAATACAATTTATGCATAAATCTTTACGTCATAAACCTCCAAAGGAAATGTTTTTGGCCAGCTACAATCAAATTTTGGAGACAAATATTCTCACCCACTAATTCAAACTTTGCTTCTTGAAGGAAATTGCAAATAATCAATATTCAATCACAAATAAAACATTTTTTATATTTCATGAAATAAGATATGTCTTCTTGGAATTGGAGAGGTGGCTCAGGGGTTAAGCCTCTGCCTTGCAGACAGAAGGTCCTAAGTTCGGATCCTAGACCCCACTTATAGACACGCAGGGTAGAAGCAGGGGCGGCCTGCGTTTCTGGTCCCGGTAGGGCAGAGCCTGTGAATCCCAGGGCAAAGTAAACAAGGAGGAGGAGGAGGCGGTCCATGGTGGTTCCCGAACTCGCTTGTGGTTCTACATACACACACACACAAACACACATACATACACACATGCACAATTGAATACATAAAAAAAAATGTCTTCTTAAAAGATAAATCTTTCCAAGATGAATTCAGTGATAACTTAGCTCCCAATAAAGTCATGAGTCATCATTTTCTTTAGCTTCACAATTTTCCACAGTTTCCTACACTTAAAAGTCTCTATCCACACAAGTTAGGGCCGAAGCAATCATAATTGGACTTTACATGCCCGGCGCAATGTCCAACACACTATTCACGTCACAAAGTCTAGCATCTGCTAAAGGCACCAAGATCCTTGGAGGCAAGAGATTGACAGCTACAGTAGTGTTCCTATGCTTAAGGGGAACACGGGAAAGGATTCAGGGAAATGCCACTGGGTCCTTGTATGTCATCGGAGAGGAGGGCCCAGAGGAGAGTCAGGCATGCACAGTAAAGGACTCTCTGGGAGGCACTGGGGGATGGGGAGGGAGGGTTGAGGGAAAGCGGAGCAGGGAGTTAGGGGAGAGGAGGAGAGAGGGAGGGAACTGGTGTACCTATTAAGTTTGTATGAGCGGAAATAATAATAAATTTTCTATCACCCTAATATTTTGTATACTTAACATTCGAGTTTGAAATACATTTTTAATACACCTAAACTGTGTCAACGAGTTGTTTTTACATGTTTATCTGCATAAGGGAATTACAGAAAACAAGAAGATTTTAATATAATGGAGCTGACAATATTGCTTGCAGATCTAAAAGGATGTTCTCATTTCCAAAGTTGTGGTCATTCTATGTAAATATCATAATATCCTTGAAATGTCATTTTCAAAATTGTCGAAGACACTGTCACTTCAGTTATGTACTTGATCTGGGAAAGCACAACATTCTATTTTTTCATAAGTTTAATAATGATGTAGTCTTTGTTATTATGAGCAAATTCTACCTGTCAATTCCTAGGATTATATCCACTTCCAAAATCTTTCAATTTTTTCACCAAGGGTTAGTTATTCACAAAATAAAATGTTGGAGGAGTAAAATTCAATTTCATCAAAATGGATGCTAGAGCCAGCTCTAGAGATATCCTAATTAAAAATTAGTGCATAATGTCAAATGATAGTCTCTCCAGTAATGTCTGTTATATCACAATAATAATAATGAGCGTTTTTCCCCTTGTCTTTCTCTCTCTCTCTCTCTCTCTCTCTCTCTCTCTCTCTCTCTCTCTCTCTCTCTCTCTCTCTCTCTCTCTCTCTACCTCCCCTTCATCCTTTATTACATAATGAACATGTATTTGGTTAGTCACAGGAAAAATCTATGTCTATACAATCCTTTAACTTAATCCTTTAAGTTTCATTGTTTATACCATTAATTTCAGTCATTGCTGATAATAATTCCTTATGCAATAAAGCATGACCGTGTTCCTTGACAAATGACTCATTTTATTGATTCCCTACTTTATGTTTGGTCTTAACTATTTGTCCCCTCATACTATTTCGCTTTCTCGATTAATTTATGTCTATTTTCAATCTCTCTGCTATGATTTTTAAAACACAGGTGGCAATCTCTATGATAATCATTCTGATTTTATGACTAGCATAGGGAAGAACAAGACACAATACTTTTTAAAACACTGACAAAATTCTTGATTTTAGGAAGAAAGTCTTTCAGAATATTTTGCTTTTAATTTTTCCATTAGTCTAATGTCTATAGATTGATTCAAAATATTCAGGGACTAGGATTCCTTCAGAGTGAACCTAGACTCATGCAGTACTTGAGCCTTCTATATCTAAAGTGGTAATTCATAAAATGGAATTCACATCTGATTCATCCCAATCTGAATGTTAAGCAAGCAGAGTTCTGGATCCACCTCCACATTCACTGAAGCAGAATTTCTGCAGAGAACATTTCAAATGGATAAATATGGATAGAGATCTGGCAAAGAGTTTGCCAGCTGAATGAATCTAGCCAGCCTCTTAGAAACTGCAGATTCAAATTCCTCCTGTTCTTAAAGCTCATCTGAAACATTTGCAGAGTACAACAAAATTAGCTCATTTTCTTGTCTATAAAAAGGAAACCAATGTTTGTCAAAAAGCTAGAAATTGAAACACTGGAATTTAAATGCAGATCTGTCTGGCTCTCAAATGTGCCCACTTTCTGCATCACTTTCACTTAGAGATTCTTGCATAAATTTATGAATTACTTTTGTATCTTTTCTTTTTTGATCACACAGATGAAGTGGAAAAATCTGGAATTAATTATTCAAAAAATTTAGATATAGTTCTCACAATTTTCATATTATTTTTCCTTTCTTCCTTGCTTGCTTCTTTCTTTCTTGTTTTCTTCTTTCCTTTTTCGAAAGTAACATATTCCAGTACATTTTTCTTGAACTTGATATGTAAAAAAGGATTAGCTTTAATTTCTGATTCTCAAGCCTCCAAATCCCATGTGTTGTTACTCTGGGTATTTACCACTATGACTTGTTTATACTGTATTAGGGGAATACCGAAGGCTTTCTGAGTGTTAAGCCCACTATCCACAGAGTTTCATTATCACCATCATCATTAAAATCTTGCTGATGCTTTGGTTTCATTGTTACATGGAATGTTAAAGGAAATGTACTTTTGGCCTTAATTATAAATACATTTTAATTAAAAAAATAGTAACTAAATTCATGGGAAATGTTTTATATAATTAAAAATGAAAAACACTTCTAGAAAAAAATGAGAATGAGAATATAGGGGCTGGAGAGGTGCTCAGGGGTTAAGCCTCTGCCTGGCAGGTAGCAAGCCTGAGTTCGGATCCTAGACCCCAAGTATATACGCCGGGCAGAAGCGGAGCGCCTGCGTTTCTGGTCCTGGTCTGGCGGAGCCTGTGAATCCCGGGGCAGAGTAAACAAGGAGGAGGTGGAGGCGTCCATGGTGGTACCCCGAATTCGTCCGTGGTTCTACACACACATACATACACACACACACATGCATACACCCACAATTGAATAAATAATAAAAAATTTTTAAAAAATTACAAAAATGAGAATATAAAAATGAAATCATTCTCTTCTTTAACTCTTTTTCTCTTACAGACATACACACATAAACACACATTGTTTCTGATGTTGGAAACTTCTAAGATAAACCTACTAGGTGGTTCAAAATTTTTAACTGACTCTAGGGACATATTTTCTCTTTCCTTACATAAATCTTCTTATCCTTCACCCTTTAACTATATTTTCAATTAATTCTTAAAGGCAGTACTTTTATTTTAATTACAGCTATAATTTAGAGGTGATGCAAAGTGTGAAATCTCAACTAATTATCCCATGATTAGAAGAGAATAAAATGTCAATAATACACCTAAATGTAATTGAAATAGAAAAGTTAATTGACATGATGGGTATAGGAAGATATCTCAGAGAAACAAAATATGATGTAGAGGATAAAATTAAAATCAAAGTATCACAGCATGTTAAAACATATCACTGATACATTAATCGGCATTGCAGATTTTTAATTTCAGGAAACAGAAGATACTTAACAGCTACTGATATAATTTTTAAAAATTTATTCATTCATTTATTGTGTGTGTGTGTGTATGTGTGTGTGTGTGTGTGTGTGTGTGTATCAGGGAGCACATGCGTCCCCGTGGAGTACCAAGTGTGACTGCAAGAATCATTCTAGATTGCTTCTACCTTCTTCTTGCTTCCCTCTGGGATTCCTCTGTTTCCACCCACCAGGGCCAGAAGTACAAACCACAGCCACTTCTGCCTGGTGTTTTTACATGGGATCTGGGATCTGGGATCTGAATCTTCTGCTTGCAAGGCAGAGTCTTAAACCCTGAGCCATCTCTCCAGCCCTACTCATGTAAATATTAACAGATGGAAATATTCTGAAGGTATAATTTGTTTCACTCCCATGACTTGATGCAAAGAAGAACCTTTATAAAGTGAAATACATTTTGTTTTTCTATACTCATGAGTTACTTACAAATGTCTTCTAAAATATAACATAATATATAAATATAGACATGTGGTGGCTATGAATATAGACATGTGTTGGCAACATCAAAGGGGATTAAATCATCTGTAACAAAATTACAAATTGTTCTGTTAAAGAAAATGAAGGATGTTAAACAAAATTGTTTCATGCTTCTTTACTCCTTTGTTAGCATTATTTATAGTGTTTTCACAAAGTTTAACATGAGAACAAACTCAAATTTATAACACTGAAAATTCAGCAATACAAATAACAAAGTATGCAAAAAATTAATCAAATATATATATAATATATATATGTTGACTTGCATGCAAAGTTACAGAAGGGAAGGTCGTTTTTTCTTGTGATTGACAGATTTATCTATGAATTCAACTATTTTAGGAGAGCTTGCTTACCTTTATATTATCCAATTTTATCACCTCTCTTCGTCGTCCCTGAAAAAGAAAAAAAAACTTTTGCCCAATAAACCTCCTTCGTACAATGCACACAATGGAATGGGTAGTAGTAAAAGCAATGTAGAGAAATTTTAAAATCTTTACTACATACTATTAAAATATACAAATACAAAATTGCTCACAGACATCACACATACTAAATTCATAATATTTACTTAGTTTTGGAGAATTGAACAAAAGGAGTTAGAAAGTGAGGAGGAAAACTGGGATCTGTGGCAGACCTGAACCTGGGGTCAATAGTCTTAATCTAAAAAGAAATGTGCATGATTCATTTAAAATATTACCAATTTAAATAATATATAAACAGCTAAAATCCATTGACTTATCATGCTTTCAGTTCTCTCTTGGAAAATATTTGATAGTCTTTAACTTACCACATTCTGGATTCTTGGATTCATGCTCAACTTCATTATTTCCATTTAAATGAATTATTTAGACTAAATTTACTTAATTCTTGATGATTGCCCTAAATATGGCTTATAGCTACATCTTGGTTTTGCATTTCTGTCCACAAAACTTCATACTAATTTAGCAAGTAAACCAACAGCAAATTATTTAGAAGTACAATCATGTGTTAGACATGATTTATCTCCACAAAACTTTTTAACTTATTAAGCTATCATAGACAACTAAGGAACACATTATGTCTGCATAATGTTGATTGCATCTTACATTATATTCAAATTACTTTTGTAGTCTTTTTGTTTTCCTCTTAATATATGCCTGTTTTACGAAATGGATCTCTCAAACCTCTTTTAGTTCTAAGGGTTGTCTAATTTTGTGCTATTTTTAGCTCCAATAATTTTGTTACATATAATTTGTCAAGATATTCTGTATTGATTTTATAACACATGTCTTCTCCACGATCTCCTTTTTTAAATCAGTGTTCTATTTTGCACAAACATGTCTCTGAATAATCAAATCTTGTCAGGAATTTGTGGCTTGATTGGAAGAGTAACAGCATTTCAGCACCTTCTAGGTATGAGAAGACCATCAGTGTGCATGGGACGTTATAGAACTGAAAATAAAATAGTCTACTTGGGGGCTGGAGAGGTGGCTCAGGGGTTACCTCCGCCTGTGCAGCGGAAGGTCCTGAGTTCGGAATCCCAGATGCCCACGTAGAGACGCCAGGTGAAGCGGGGCCTTCGCTTGCTGGTCCTGGTAGGGCGGAGCCTGTGAATCCTGGGGCAGAAGGAGGTGGAGGCGCCCATGGTGGTTTGGCGAATTCGTCCGTGGTGCTACACAGTACTCAGACAACACACACACAGTACACACGCATATGCACGTAGAATAAATAATAATAATAACAACAAAAAATTTTTAAATAGTCTACTTGCATGACAAAAAAAAATACAACAAAAATAAAAAAATTGGAAATGTGATCCTGATATGTTGAGAAAAGTTTTCAAAATCAATTCAAAGATATACAACCACATAGAACTAAGCCAGCCTAATCTCCTCGCCATCTGAAGCTCAGGGGACATTTGTGGAAGGAGGGGGCGGTAAAGTGTAAGACCAAAAGGATGGGAGGAGCAATGATCTGAAGATTCTCCACACATTTAGGACTGAAGCAAATCATAATAGGACGTTGCATGCCCTGCGCAATGTCCAACACACTACTGACCTCACAAAGTCTAACCATCTGCTAAAGGCAACCAAGATCCTTGGAGGGCAAGGGAATGACAGCCACAGTAGTGTTTCCTTGCTTAAGGGGAACATGAGAAAGGGTTCAGGGGAAATGCCACTGGGTCCTTTGTATGTCATCGGAGAGGAGGACCAAGAGGAGAGTTAGGCATACACATAAAGGACTCTCTGGGAATTGGGGTGAAGGCACTGGGAGACGGGGAGGGAGGGAAAGGGAGCAGGGGGTTCAGGGGGAGGAAGAGGAAGGAGGGAACTGGTCTAACCTATTAAGTTTGTATGAGCGGAAATAATAATAAAAAATGTTAAAAAATTTTTAAAAAGATATAAAGTTGTTTAGAAGCACTAAACTAGTTGTTTATTTTGTATCTCTTAAGGATTTAAGGAATATTCTTACATAATGAGTTTTGAATTATCTTTCTATATTCTCTCAGCCATCAGGATATGCATATTTTAATATATCATTCTTTTTAATATATGTATGTCTTAGTTTTATATCCTCAGTACTATTCTGCAAGTATTAAAATCTTATTTAATTTCTACCACATTCTCAACTACCCTCTACACAGGCAGTTCCCTTTCCCTAAAAAATTCTTTAACTAAATGTAAAATTTTTTGCTTCTATATTTTACTTTTGAAAGCATGAAATTACTATAAATTTTCTGAATGACATTTTTGTTTATTATTTATTCAACTGTGCGCATGTGCGTTTGTGTAGGTTGCGCGCATGTGTGTGTGTCTGGTGTTGGTCTGTGTGTAGAACCACAGCGGACGAATTCGTGAACCACAATGGGCGCCTCCACCTCCTTCTGTCCCGGGATTCACAGGCTCTGCCTACCAGGACAGAAGCGCATGCTCCCCCGCTTCCACCTTGCGTCTATACATGGGATCTGGGAACCGAACTCAGGACCTTCGCCTGCCAAGGCGGATGCTAACTCCTGAGCCACCTCTCCAGCCCCCAGCATTTTTATTAGAAATAAAATTTAAAAGTTCGGTGCAAATTGAGTGGATATCTGCTTTCTTTTATTTAAACTCTCAAGCCAACTTATGTTTTGAAACTACTTTAATTTCCAGGGCAACATTCTTTGGATCTTGACCTGACCACAGGTCCCAGTACACCCAATTATAGTTCCCTAATATTATGTTGTCTAATGTGAAAAGTTACAATTAAATTATGGTTTTCCTGTTTTTTTTTAATTTTTTATTTATTCAATTGTGCGTGTGTGCACGTGTGTATGTATGTATGTATGTGTGGTGTGTGAATGTATGGTGCGTGTGTATGTATGTATGTGTGCGTGTGTGTGTGTGTAGAACCACGAGCAAATTCGGGAACCACCATGGACTGCCTACACCTCCTCCTTGTTTACTCCGCCCCAGGATTCAGAGCTCCACCCTACCAGGACCAGAAACGCAGGGCCCCCCGCTTCCGCCTGGCGTCTATACATGGGGTCTAGGATCCAAACTCAGGACCTTCCGCCTGCAAGGCAGAGGCTTAACCCCTGAGTCACCTCTCCAGCCCCGAAAGCAATCTTATTTGACCTTATTTTTTTTTAAATATTTTTAAAATTTTTTTATTATTTATTCAATTGTGCATGTATGTGTGTGCGCATGTGTGTATGTATGTGTGTGTGACCTTATTTTTATACATTATACATGAAGGAACTAATTACATAAGAATCATCTTACACTTGTCATAGGAAAGAATTCTTAAAAGCTCAGAAAACTGGAGAAAAATAAAAGCACATTAAAACTCTTCTATATAGCTACTGTTATTGTTTTGGTGGATTTTCTAGATGTATTTTTTCTGCATAATTAACACATGTTGAACTCATGATTTATATAAAAACACACATATAGTTCTGACATTTCCAAAGTGTTTATTGCATAAATTGTTAGAGGAGGTCCTGAGAAAAGTATGCTATAGAGTTAATAAATGTTCTTATTTTAAAAACAAACTTTCTAAAAAATACAAATTTTTCCTGCTTGTAATAATTTTAGATTTAAAACAAAGTTATGCAAATCCTACATAAAGCTTGGCTATGTCCCTCCCTGGTGTTGCCTGTCATTAGCATCCTATATAATCTCAAGATATGTGTTACAGGTAAGGCACATCTATAATTGAATAATAGATGAATAGGAACATCCTTCTGTTTCAAGCTATTTCAGTCGGCTTCCTTCATCACACCAATACTTTCCTACGCAATTAAACATTAGTATTTTTTCAAAAAGAGGAAACTCAGGTGGCGGGTGTGGCCAAAAAAGTAAGTCAGATTCTAGGTAAAATGTTGATCATGTCTAGCGCCAAAGCAGCATCTAGAGAAGCCGTCTTCCAATCCTGGGAGGCACTCTGTGCTGCAGAGCGGCCCTAGGAGCACCCCAGGGTGCCCACAGCAGGATCCACTGTCAATATTTCAAGCCCAGGGCTAGTATTTTTTTTTAAATTTTTTTGGCCAATGCTAAGGATTGAAGCTAGGGTGTCCTGCGTGTGAGGAGAATACTCTATCACTTGAGCTACATACAGATCCGGTCTGAGAGAGAGAGAGAGAGAGAGAGAGAGAGAGAGAGAGAGAGAGAGAAATGATTTGAAGCATCAGCAAAAATAACCCAGTCACCAACTTTTCCTTCTTAGACTTCATTATGAATACATTCTCCTTATAGAAATTTTGGAAAATAGACCTTAAAAAAGCTGTGAGCAAAGACCTTCTGCAAACCCACCACTCAGAAATGAATGGTGTGGACATCCAGATGCCCTATAATCAATCCCCTTTGCACCCACATTTTACCCATTTTCCCATAGCACTTAGTATTCTGCAGAAAGTCTCCCTGAGAACTACACGGCATCTGCCCTGTGGTATCACCATGATTATTTCTCTTCATCCCATGGTTCGGACATTCAGGATATTTCAAGCTTTATCTTGTTACCAATATAAAGCAATTAAAAACAATTAAATTTTCTTATTTTTCCTGGTCATTCATTTTTCTATCATAAAGCAATAAGTAATGTGCTTTATTTTCTGCTTCAGGAAAAAAATCCTTCAAGGTTCAGTTCATGGCTTCTCTTTTTTTTATTATTATTTTATTCAATTGTGTGTGTGTGTGTGTGCATGTGTAGAACCACGGGCGAATTCGGGAACCATGGACCACCTCCACCTTCTCCTTGTTTACTTGGCCCAGGGTTCACAGGCTCCGCCCTACCAGGACCAGATACGCAGGCCGCCCCCGCTTCTGCTGGTGTCTATACGTGGGGTCTAGGATCCGAACTCAGGACCTTCCGCCTGCAAGGCAGAGGCTTAACCCCTGAGCCACCTCTCCAGCCCCTCATGGCTTCTCTTGAGGTTGCCCAATTTGTGTATTTCCTGAATGGTATTTTTCAAGAATATTAGGAAACAAAAAATCAAAGGGGCCTTTCTCAAGGTGATTACATTTGTTGGGGGAATTTCCATATGAGTTTGATCCTCGGAAGAAACTACCAAATGCCGCGGCTTTGGAAAACTGATTACAAGTTTTTGTTTAGTTACCTGTGGCTACTCGGCCCCAGTAAGGAAGGTATGTATGCACATATGGGGGTGTGTGAACAGAGACACTGGTGCCCCCAAAACCTTCCAGAATTGGCAAAAAAAAAATGATCAAAATAAATACTAAAAAGCAAGCAGGCAGCAGCTGTGCATACCGACGCTGGGTGGGCCCAAGCCTCCGCGTGCTGTCGTAAGGAACCACGTGTGCAAGGGACGTGCGCCAATGCACTATCTAGGCATAGCTCTGACATTTCCAAACTCCTTTAGCTTCAGCTGCCATCGGGCACGGAGACAAAGCAGTCTTACACAACCTCGGACTGCTCACTTCTCTGCGCAGAAGCGGGAGCTCACGTGTAAGCTTCTCTACCATACCACCAGGGGCTCGGTTCTGGGGGAGTTTTGAGTCTCCTAAACCTGTGTGGATTTGTTAGAGGTGAGTTTTCTCATGATTCGTGCTTGGTGATGGCTGTGCTTTCTTATAGAATGGAGCTTGGTGAGTTTAGTTTTATATTATAGGAAGCAAAATACGGGATTAGATATATTTAAAAATATTTGTATCGCTTTATAAAATCATACATAGGTCACACACACGCACACACATATGACATACAAGTAGAAATAAAATTCAGATCAGCAAGGTGGCTCAGGGGGCATAAATGCCCGCGTGCCAGCCTGGCGACCTGAGTTTGATCCCCGGAGCCCATACGGCGGTAGGAGAGAAGAAACTTCCAAAAGTTGTCCTCTGAACTCCACCACCTCTCTCTCTCTCTCTCTCTCTCTCTCTCTCTCTCTCTCAATAAACTTTAGAAAGAAGTAAAACTATTTAGGAAGACAGAGGGGTCTAGTAGAATGGGAGGTGAAGGAAAGGAGGGGGAGGAGGAACATACGTTCATTACATGATATATAAGTGCACAAAAATTAATTCTTTCGAGTTACAAGAATAAAGTCTGAAAAGGTCAACAAGAACAGAGCAGCTATGATTAGGCAATGGAGAGGGGAAAAGATAAAGAATGAAAGAAAGGAAAGGAAGAAAGGAATAAGGGAAGGGAAGGGAAGGAGAAGAAGGGGAGGGGAGGGAAGGAGAAAAGAAGGGAGGGGAGAGGAAAGGAGGGAAGGCATAAGGGGCCATATTAAGGTTGCTGGCTGATTTTCACATCCTCCCTTCCCGCCTGTCTCCCTCCCTCTTTCCCTGTGCTTCGATCTGCCTTTCTCACGTTTATCCAGAGTTTTGGCTATGTTCAGGGAGAGTGGAGGAGAGACCTTAGAGTTAGATCTGACTCCGTCCTGGAGTAATTTTGACGGAAGGGGGTCGCTCTGCCTTCCCCTGGGGGGCAAATCTTGAGAAGCCTGTCGGCAGAGAATGAAGGACCCCTTCCCCCCAAGGCTGACTGGCTGGTGGGAGGATTTGGCATGCAAGCCCTTGTCAAGGAGGGACTTGGGTCGTCGGGCACGGTGCCTGACAGGCAGAACAGGGGCCTTGAATGGCAACCCAGGAAGTCCAGTGGGACTGTTTTGGGGTACCTGTGCCCAGAGATTTGGTTTATCAACCTGATAAACAGATACTCCGAGAGGCGTTGTATATTATGCGATGCTTGAAAGACAGATGAAGGGTTACAGTTCTCTGTCTGTATCAGTCTTCTAGTTCTGCCGAACAGTTAAAAAAAAAATTACAACTCTCAGGGGCGAAACCTAGCTCTTCTCCTGGGCCACAAGTTTATTTTGGAAAGTTGTGCTATCCAGAGCCTGTTTATGTCGCCCAGATGACATTGCATAATCTGGTCTGCTTGCCTAAAAGAAGCTGTCCCTAGACCCAGCTGGGGCCGTCTCAAAGGAGTTATTCAACCAGAAGCCAGAGAGGTTTGGAGGTGGGAGATGGGATCAGAAAGGCTTCAGGAGGCTGCTAGACAAGCTCCTTCCACATCCCCAAGGGGCAAGTCACCGGTCCTAAGAACAGGCTCCAGCGGGTGTGGTGGTCATAGTCACAAGGCAGCTATGGGCGGTGCTGATTTTGAGAAGCCCAGAGAGACATACCCCTAAGTGTCACTGGGCTTTGAACAGAAGTGTCTCTACACTAGTCCAAGACCCACAAACTCAAGTCAGTCTCCTGGCGAGGAAGGAAATGCAAACAATAGAGAAATTAAAAAAAGAGAGAGAGAAGATTGATACGACTTTCTTTACTTCCTTTTTTCTTTCTTTAGCCCACAGCTAAAATAACCAGATTTACTTCGAGATGGAATGAAGATGCTCTTATCAAAGATGCGATCATCCGACCTGTGGCCTGGGGACTCCTTGGATATTCTCATTATTCTGCTGCATCTGATAGAGATATTCCTTGACTATGCTGCAAACCAAAGAGGAGTGTCGAGTCGCGTGTGCATGTGATGGTGTTGAAGGCATTCTATGAGGGTCCCCTAATTTTGCCTTGGGAAAAAGTCTCATAAATTTTATTTATAGCTTATCTTTCATTCTATCCCCAGACTAGCTTCTGTTTTCACAGGTGACATGAAGTCTGAGTGTTTCTTAGAAATAGACAATTTGTGTATAAGATCCAAGAACGACTCTGGTGAATTTATTTCAATCTTGATGGGCATAAATTCAAGCAAGTTTCATACTGGAGACACAGCTGGAGTTTACAGTTCAGCAAAATTGGTTCAGCACCCAGAAAATAAGGGAGAACATGAGAGGACAGCTTGGGTTTTTAGTACTGTTTTGGTTCATGTAATTAGTCCTGACTCTTTTTTTGCCTGTCGTGTGGACAAGACTTCATCAGCTATTTGAAGTCAGACATGGCTTTCGCCGCCCAGAGTTCTCTGCTCAGGGCAGCTGTTCACGCAATGTATGAATCGGCCCAAGGACCTCTAAAACTATTGAGGGGGGCTGGAGAGACAGAACAGAGAAGGGTGGAGTCTATAGCCTGAGGGACCTCCTTACTCAGCACAAACTCACTCTGCCACTGAAAAACTGGATGGCAGTTGCCTTTCTGATTTTTCTAGAAAAACTCAGAATTGGAATTTTCAGGTAGTTTCCCAGTGATTACACATGGACGGAATCTGTTTAAAATCAACCGCACTTAAGAAGCAGGTATATTTATTCCACAGGCCAACTCTAGCTTAGAGCCCAGTGAAGACTCTTTGACAGAAGTGTCTCTGGCATTGGACCCTCACATGTTCAAACCATTCCAGACCTGCACAATCACCCCGCCCAGCTTCTCCCTCAGACAGAACCCTTCGAAATGGAAGCCAGACACGCACTTGATTTATAAAAAGTGATTTTATGTTAGTAAAACACCCACACCGTGAAACTTACATTTCCTATTTTAATTTGCTTCCATTACTAACTCTATATATGAGTGGCATTTTGCAACAGCTTGCAAAAAAAAAAGATCTAGCAGAGATAACAGGAAATGAACTTAAATCTTTTATTAATTCTTTCCTTTAGCATAGTCAGTTAATATAATTTATCATTATTTATTATTAATTTATAATCTAAATTATCATTATAATATTATTAATTTAGAGAAATTCAGTGGCACCCCTGTTGATGAGTCATGTCATATTTTTAGAGTTGTTAAATTAGGGGAAACATCATAATGTTCCTTTTTCCTTGGTGCCAGAAGGTATTTTAACAACCTTTGGGTAGTAATTATTCTTGAGTTTATTTCTTGACATTCTCTCTTTTGCTTTAGGGTTTTATTCAGATTGGTTTGTCAGGAATTTTGCAGAATCTTACCAGTGGGTGGCATTGACAATGCACACGGAAGAGCAGCCTTTGCCATCCATCCTGGCAATGCTGAAGCTCTTTACCCTCGGAGCAGCTTCCTAGTCCCTCGCCCCAGTTCCTGGTAATCTTTCTTTATTCAGTCTCCAAATTCATCACTCTAAGCCCTGCATCCAAGTGGAATCACACAGTGGCTTTTCCCACTTAGCACAACATCCTTAAGTTTCCATCCCTATTTTTAGCAGATAGCAGAATTCTCGTCCTTTGTAAGGCTGAATAATATTCCACTGTATGCACGCATCCGTGATGTTTATCCAGGCCTGCATGGGTGGACGGTTGGGTTGTTTTACCTTTGGGCTATTGTGGATGTTTATGTAATAAATATCTTTGAGTCCCTGCTTTACAAGTTTGGCAGTGCCTGTTTATAAAGATCCCTTGGTTTCAGAGCTGTATGCTTACCTGTCATAGCCGGTTACGGTCTTACATTTGCAGCAAATTTCAGAGATATCAATACTCAGTATTACCTGCTTGCTACAAGTAAACATTTCACATGATCCTTCACTATAGTTAATCTAGCAGAAAAGGATTTAATGAAAAGAGACCGACTAGTTTACCGAGCCAAACTTAAGAACTGGGTTGAAAGAAAACCAAGAAAAGCAAGATCCTGTCTGTGGATCACAGGTCCTGCCAATATCACCATCGCCACTGGATACCGACAGCTGCCCAGCTGAAGTTTACCACGGGCCCATGGTCCACTACTACCCCCGTGGGCTAAGACTCACATCCCCTGATCATCAGGGAGCATTGGCGGCTGCCGTGGTCACAGCAAGCGCTTGTCAAACTCCTGCCCGTCTGGGTCTCCCTGAGGGTCAAAATCCTGGACAGAGACTCAGGCTGTAGGTTCCCGGGGAGCAGTGTACGTGACCTTTGCAGTAACATTGTGGGTACCCCACCTCCCGCGTGATTGGGGTTCAGCCCAGAGAGGAGGCTTCACAGTCAACGCGGGGCTGGGGGAGTCCAGCCAGCTTTACCGGAGCACTTGTTGACATCTTCCCAGCATCATCCGGCCGCTCAGAACTGGTTGTGCTAGGAATATTTACATCACAGGAATGAGCAGAAATGACGAACTGAGCCTTTGTGATGTCCTCAGAGAGCCGTTTGCCAGCAACACGGCCGGTTCACGTACTGGATTGTTAGCGGGAGGAAGTATGGCACAGATGAAGGAAATAACGTGTCAGCTGGGCAAATGAGCTCACTGAACTGAGCCGAAGGAAGGAAAGAGAAAGAGAAGAAAGAAAGAGGGAAAACACGGGGAAATCACACATGAAACCCTTACTGAGAAAACTTGCTGCTGTCGGGGTTTGGGACGTAGCTCAGCTAGTGGCATGCTTGCTTGGCATGCATGAAGCTCTGGGCTTTAGCCCCAGCATCACATAAACTGGTTACCATGGCACATATCTGTAACTCCAGTACTCAGGAGTTGGAGGCCAGATCACAAATCAATGTCATACTTAGCTAGCCTGGGATGCACGAGACTCAGCCCTCCATTGGACACCAAAGTATGAGGATGCTCAAATCCCTTGAATAATAAAATGGCATTTGCATAGAACTTAAAAATCTTTTCATAGACTGTGAATCATCTCTAACAAAATGCAATGCTATGCAAATATTTACTGTATTTTTTTCAGAAATACCAAAAAGAAAACCATCTCCACGTGTTCAACATGCATGTGATTTTTTTTTCTCCAAATATTTTCTATCCCAGTGAGTTACAGCCTGGGGATATGGAGAGCTTCTCTGATAGGTGTGTTCACTGCAAAGGTCAATGTGACTAATGCTATTGAAAATGATAGGCACAAAGTCTTTGGAATAGGAAGGTTTCATACATTTGCAAAGATATATGAGCAATGGTGTTTGTTCAGATATTGAAAAGACAAAAACATTTGGTCATGAAGGATTCATGCAGCAAATTATAGAATATTTGTCTATTGAACATGTGGCAGCTGAAAAACAGGGCCTATTTATAAGTGGTGTGGGAAGAAGGCCACAGTCCATGCAGAAACACAGAAAGACAAATGCAAGTTCAAAATCAGTCTGAAAACTATACCTCTTTTGTAGGAAAATTTTAAAAATTGGCATAGTCATTGAAAAGAAAATTTGAAAAAATACACTCAGGTAATCTAACAAGACTTAACAATACGAAGCTTTTAGCAGGCAGTTTAAATTTATATCTGTTGATAATGCTTTTGTAGCTCATCCTGAGGTAGTTTCTACAATCACACAGAGATATACGATAAACATAACTTAAATTCATACCCGGTGCTATGGAGTCGACCTGGAGACACATCCTCAGGTCTTGATGGTGGAAATACCCTTTGATCCTGCCTTGCTGAAGGGTCCAAGTGATGGCGTACAATCAAAAGTTTATCAACTGATGGCCTTCGATGTAGTGATTCTACATCAAGGAATTTATCTGCGTATAAACCAATAGGAGGTATAGAGCTGTGCCCAAGGATGCTTTTGAATGCAGTGTTGAGGGAGAAATGAAGTGTTTCCTTATAGGGAATTGAATAAACCTTGCTGGAGAGCAACTGTGGAATCCTTGGCTAAAATGGTAATAATAGCATCATTGGTTGCATAGAAAATTGTCCATGATATATTGCCAAACAGAAAAAACGAGTTATGCGACAACCTGAGTAGTTTTATTTCTAATTTACATCCTATACATTCGTCTTTCAGTGTCCTGGGGATTTGTTCTATTTCTTCATAGAAAATGTTCAGTGTCTGCACATAACATGAGCATCCTCTGTTCAATCTGAATTATCTCTAGATGACTTGCAATACCTAACACAGCACAAATGCTATGGATACAGTAATAGCTGGCAAGTTGTATTATTTATGTAATAACATCAAGAAAAAGTGTGTGCAGGTTTAATATGGACACCATTTAAAAAACATTTTCTGTGTATTTTTGGCTGAATCTGTGGTGTGGAGCCTGTGAATACAAAGGGCTGATTCTGTTTAGCTACATGTGTGAAAGCAAGGGAGAGAGTGCGTGATGGCATATTTGAGGGAATTTTGTCAGCGAAAAAGGGATCCTTTCTCTCCTCTTCCCTCCTTTTGTCTCTTCTCCCCCTCCCTCCCTCCCTCCCTCCTTCTCTCCCCTCTCCCTCCTTCCTTCTCTCCCTCCCTCCCTCCCCCCCTCCCTCCCTCCCTCCCTCTCCCTCCCTCCCTCCTTTCCCGCCTTCCCTCCCTCCCTCTTTTCTCCCACCCTCCCTCCCTCCCCCCCTCCCTCCCTCCCTCCCTCACCCCTCCCTCCCTCACCCCTCCCTCCTTCTCTCCCACCCTCCCTCCCTCTCTCCCTTCTCCCTCCCTCTCTCCCTCCCTCCCTCCCTCCTCCTCCCTCCCTCCTCCTCCCTCCTTCTCTCCCTCCCTCCTCCTTCCCTCCCTCCTTCTCTCCCTCCCTCCCCCCTTCTCCTCCTTCCTTCCCATCTTCCTCCCTCCCGCCCTCCCCCCATCCCCTCCTCCTTCTCTCCCGCCCTCCCTCCCTCTCTCCCTTCCTTCCCATCTTCCTCCCTCCCTCATTTCATGGAGACACCTCACTCTTTGGTGCCACTACTTGAATTCTGATGACCACACACACACCATTTTGACATTTCTGTGGTCTTCTTTCTGAACTTTTTAATTCTAAACTTGTTAATCCTTCTCGAAACATTCTCACTTTATATTTATAAGGAGTACATATAATCTTTTCATTAGTTAAACAAATAATAAGGATGTATTTCTCTTTTAAATGTTGTCCCTACCAGGAATGGGTCTTATGACACTGTCGTCTCAGGAAATGGTTGGACGGAATGCAAACCGCTCCCTCGGCTGCGGTCAAATGCTCCACCCCTGGGCTGCACCTCTGTCGGCCCAAGCTGTGTGTGGATGGGGGAGGGGTGCGCTTTCAGCTCATCCACAATGACTGGAGCCCGCAGGGAAGAGCGGTGTTGTCCCATTTTACAGATGAGGATGGTAAGGTTTAAAGAGCTCACTTAGGTATGTGGGCAGCAAGAAGGGCGGGACAGGGGTTTCGCGCGCCATAAGGCAGCAAGGACTGCATCTGCCGGTATCCGAGCTTCCCCAGAACCTAATTCTCATTTCTTGAGCTGCCTGCTGCTTCCTGGTCTCCTTCCCACCCTGGTTTAAGGCAGGCAGGGCCCACGGGAAGCTTGTGGTCATACGGTGACCAGGCATTGGCTGTAGACCCAGGTAGATGTGAGGAAAAATCACGGCCCATGAACAAATTGCTGACATTTTGCTCAATGCAATTGGTTTGATTTTAAAGCACATTAAGACATTATTTATTATGGGAAGTGACTACTGTGTGTGTGTGGGGGGGGGGTGCTTCAATTTTGTGCCCTAGGAAAGCGCTACACTTGCCTGACTCTAGCGCCTGCTCTTTGCTGAACCCGAGCAGCATAGAGAGGATCTGTCTGTTCCCGTACTGTGGAAGCAAGTTTAGCCATCACAGTGATTCTGACTGTGGTCTTCATCGGTGAGACGTGGTCTGAAAAAAAAAACATGGTGGTCCCTTCTTCCTCCCTCGTGTAATAAGTTTTCTAGATTAAGAGCTTTGTGGCCTATCTCTCTTTGCTTCCCTCAAATAAATTATAAAATAAGAATCTGCACATGTACACACATACACACATAAAATGAATGAATAAACCAAGTAAAATTAAAATATTTAATAAAATTGCTTAATATTTCTATGTTGAATTTTTTGCTTTCCTTTCTTCCTTTTTCTCCCCCTTCCTTTCTCTCCTTCCTCCCTCTCTTCCTTCTTCCTTTCTTTCTTCCCTTCCTTCTTCCTTCATTCCCTCCCTCTTTCCTTCTTCCCATTTTCCTTCCTACCCTCCCTTTTCTTCCTTGCTTTTCCCTCCCTCTTCCTTTCCTCCTTCCTCCTTCCTTCCCTTCTCCCTTCCCCATCTTCCTCTCTCCTTTATTTCTGTGACAGAAGCTCTGGCTGAGACACTTTGGTGCTATTTCTTGAATTCTGATGACGACCCTCACTGTCACTGTTTGGACTCATTGTTGGGGGCCGGGTATCTAGCATGTGGACCCTCAGAGGGGCCAAAGGCACAGGTCTTGAGTGGCATGTGTCTCCCAGCCTTACCGGCAGAGAGGAGCCTGCCTGCGCAGGACTCTCCTGGACAGACTGAACCCCATTCATCTCCCATGTGCGGATGACTCAACCAGTGATTTCAGCCACCAGCTTGGTGTTCACGCCACGTGCCACCAACTGGTGGCGACTGTTTGGAGCTGTTCTGAGCTGACGCTCCGCGGGTGGAGAATGGCATTGAGTCAGCTTGTGGCCTGTGTGGCCCAAGCAGATGACATGCTGTGGCTTCTGAAGGACCCATTGTTCCCTGGCCCGTTGTGCACAGGGGAACAGGTCCCGGGGGCCTTCCTCAGCGACCCAGAGAAGCATTTGCCTCCACATGAGCTCAGAACCATAGATAGAGTTCTGGGGGTCAAGGGTGGACCCCGCATGGAGCTGAGAGTACCTCAAGCAACCCGGCTGTGCTCTAGGCATCTCTGCTTGCTCAGTGGATTTTATCTGGTACCTTCAGAAGCCGCGTGGGCCTCTTCATGGCTCACAGAAGGAGGGAGCCCACATGGCCACTTTCTGAGTAGTGATCACAACACAGGCAGACAGATAATCCATTTCTGTCCCACGGAGAAAACCACGTGAGCTGCAACAGACACACGTCTACAGCTACAGCGGGCACCGGAGGAGGCCCTGTGATGACCTTGATGTCACAGACAGGCGCAGAGTGCCTGGAGTTCAAGGTCACGCTGCAGTGACCGGAGACTCGGCCATACAAGGCTTTGTAGGACGCAGGGAGAAGCCTAGAAGGAGGGCAGGAAGGAGGGGGACAGGCCTGATGGGCACAGCGGGTGCTCAGCGCAGAGAATGTGAGGGGAAGAGGAACCCCATAGTGCTCTCTCACTTCCTGTTTTTCTTGGGTGCCATCCGGCCCTTCCATAGTTACAACTTTCCCCATATCCACCCCGCGGATCCGTTTATTATTCACCCCTGATATCTGTAGTCACTGTGGGTGGGAATGAAGACAAAACAGGAAATCAGGGACCAAGGAGATGGCTCAGAGCGTAAGAGTGTTGGCTGCACTAAGACGTGAGTTCAAACCCCAAACACCCAGTACTGTGGGAGGCAAAGATACGAGGATGTGGGGCTTGCTGGCTGCCAGCCCAGCTCCAAGTCTAATGAGAGATGCTGGCTCAAGGAAATAAGGCAGAACATGCTAGAACAGGTCATCCAATATTCTTCTATGTGCATAAGTGCACGCGCACACACACACACACACACATGCGCGCGCGCACACACGCAGAAAGAGAGAGACTTGACTTTGGCCTCATCTAAATCATTGCTTCCTGGGACCCATTTGCTTTTTGACCTCGAGGACTACCAAAGGATTAGGAATTCGCACATCTTGAAAGAGGCAGAAGTGGTGTCCATTTTCAGTACCACTTGCATCCCAGTATCTCAGAACTGCATATCCTTATGTCAAGCTCCACCACGCCACCTTTGGGGCTTAAAACTTTAAAAGTGGGGCCACCAAGGAGAAGATGCTAGCAGTGAAAGGAGTTGGAAGAACTAATGTCTGGCCTCTGGGAGAAAAGTAAGGAACTGGTATAGGCTGCCAATGGTGCACACTGGGCTGCTAGCAAACTTTAGGCCTTCCAGAGTAGAAGCAGTCCCAGCCAGACCTGGACACATGGGGTGTGTGTGTGTGTGTGAGAGAGTGTGTGTGTGTGTGTGTGTGTGTGTGTGTGTGTTACTGCTTTGCCCTAAGTGTGTGTGTGTGTGTGTGTGTGTGTGTGTGTGTGTGTGTGTGTTACTGCTTTGCCCTAAGAGTTGAGGACAAAGAAGGAAAATAGCAACGGTCATGGAGGGTGACCCCTCTGAGACTCTCCCCCCTTCCCCTTCCTGGGTTTCTAGACACCCCTTGAGGGAGCTCAGTTTTCTTTACTTCACCTCTTCATGCCTCTTTTCTCATCTGAAAGGTGGGGATCACACTAGTACGACAAAACAAAATAAAGCATGTTGAAACTTAGAACATTCTGGATACCCCAGAACCATTATTTTTGTTGGTATTATTGTAAATAGTGTTATTTGACCATTCTGACTGAGAGTTGCTCCTCTTCCTCACTTACCTTCCTGCCTGTCTCTGGGAAAACTGAATTTCTCCCTCCTTTCCCTCCCTCCCTTCCCTCCCTTCCCTCCCTTACCTCCCTTCCCTCCCTCCCTCCCTCCCTCCCTCCCTCCCTCCTTCCCTCCCTTCCCTCCCTTCCCTCCCTTCCCTCCCTTCCCTTCCTTCCCTCCCTCCCTCCTTTCCCTCCCTCCCTCCCTCCCTCCCTTCCTTCCTCCCTCCCTTCCTCCCTCCCTCCCTCCCTCCCTCCCTCCCTCCCTTCCTTCCTTCCTTCCTTCCTTCCAAGAGTTGGCCTGTTAACATTTCACCATGGATAAGCGAAGATCTTAAGAAACACTGAACCTCCCTGAGCGACTGTGGAAGGTATAATGCCATAATTTACCCACTGATAGGCATCCACATCCACATCTCCGAGGAAACCCACTGGGCCACACATGCAAAAAAACATGACATCAGGAGGGAGAGTGACTGGAAAGGAGAAAGTTTGAAGCAGGACAGGAGGGGGGATGGGCTGGGAGAAAAGACACACATTCATTGTATTTACATATGAAAGTGTCAAAGAATAGAAAAGAAAAATAAAAAAATTCATTGACAAGACTCTCATTCGATCTTGTTATGTGGAAGCCTTCCAGAGTACCATCAGACATGGTCTAAGGAGTTACCCGCATTACTCAGAAGCCTCTGGGACGCGCTCACCTTTCTTGGGTCTCTGTTGGGCGATCCCAGGCCTCGATGCCTTCCCGTGACTGGTGTGCCAGGTGCAGGGTCCAGAGGCAGCAGCAGGAGTGTCTGGGCTTTGGCCTTGGAGTGTAGTTAGGTGCCGCTGTGGGGGAAACCTCTGGAAGAATCCCTCTCCCATGAGAAGCATGTGGCCCAGAAAGGCGCCATGTTGAGAAAACTGGGCCGGGCTGGAGTGGGCGCAAGGAAAATACTGCAAAGCAGTCAGGAAGAAAAGCCCTTCATCCCCCTCCCTCCTGGCGTCTGGGCCCTGAGCTGTCTGCCTCTCAGTCGCTTCTGAAACCCAATGACAAACATGTGACCATCAGTCTCTCCCAGGGCTTCCCTCTGCCACTCCCTGTCGCTAATCTGGGCCTCCCCGGGGACAGGGGGTGAGGCTGCTGAGAAAGTTCAGGTGACTCAGCTGCAGCCAGGTGAGCTTGCAAGGCTGTGGTCTCAGGTCTGTCCCCTGGACGCCCACTCACGGGGCCAGACTGAGGGCTGGAAAAGACCAGTGGCCTGAGAGAGAGAGAGAGAGAGAGAGAGAGAGAGAGAGAGAGAGAGAGAGAGAGAGAGAGAGAGAGAGATGGCCGAGTGACGTGGAATATGCACAGCCGGGACGGCCTCCCGCAGGATTCCTTCTTCCTCTCTCATCAGTGCAAACCAAAGGAGACGCTTTTGCCTCCCTAAAACAGGTGCTGGTCCCAAGCATTATAGCCTTGATTACCTATGACTTTAATCAGTGGGGGGGGGGGGATAGACAACTTCAAAGTCTTCTGGATCCCAGGTATTCCGTGGAATTGTGTGTGTGTGTGGGGGGGGGATTTGGCTCTTTGTCCTGGGCAGTGGTTCAGCCTTGTGCTCTGTCCTCTGTGGTCACTGCAGAAGGCTGGGCATCTAGACAGCCCCCTCCAGACCCAAGCATCGTCAGCCTGTGGTGTTTAAGGACTTGGGATTTTTGAACTGCTTGCCTTGAGGTCGGAGTCTATCTTGTCCACAGCAGCAGGAGAATAGCATTTTTTACACTGGGCTTTATTGAGAGCGATGGACTGAGCAGGGCCATTCAATAGTAACAGCTCCCTAGAGCATGAGACTCATTCACCGATGGGGCTTAAGGAATGCTTTGTTGTTCTGTTTCAAGACACTTTAAAAATAAACTATACCTCTCCTTTTTTGTACGTTCTTGTCCAAGATCTCGCTTATGCTACATGAGCACTCTACCACTGAGCTATACCTGCACCCCCCTGGAATCTTCTTGAAAACAACGCTTGAATCAATATTCCTACAACTGAAGTCAGCTGGATAAGTGACTTCGCGTTTGGGGAAAGTAACATTGTCAAGCTGTTGTTCGAGTTAACGTTAAAGTCAGTGACCGTTGCATGTGCTGAAGAGAGGACGGACAGTCGACAAGCAGGAGAATGCTTCCTAAGGGCCTTACTCCCCCAGCGTGCCCTGCACGCCTTACGGGTAAGAGCGTGACTCTTCCCAGCTGTTGCTTGTTCTGGTCCCACGATAACCGGTCTAGCATCTTCCGATTGGCTTCCTTTATCCAACATGGAAGATTCTAGGATATCTCCCCAGTAAGCAGAGGTTCCGAATACTGGGTACCAACTTACACTCAGCCTCACCTTCCCACCTAAGTAATCAGTGAAGATTAAAACAAAACAAAGAAACAGCCTTGAATTTGGGCTAACAAGACGGCTGAGTGGCTGAAGCACTTGCCACACAAGATTGAGGACGCAGGTTCACATCCCAGCACCCAAGACACACATAATGGCCTGTCTGTAATCCCTGCACCTAGGAGATGAAAACAGGATTCTCGGGATAAGCTGGATAATTAGACCAGCTGAATTGATGAGCTACGGGTTCAAGAGAGAAGCTGCACCTCAATGTATACAGTGGAGAGCAATTGAGGAAGGTATCTGGCCTTCGCATGTGCGCTCATGTACATGTAAACACATATAAACACACACACACACACAAACCAGGTGGGAAAAAATAGACCTGTTGCTCAAAGTCTGAACTTGTGAAGTGAAATATTTCCCATGTTTGAGGTGGAGCCTCCTACTTGGTGGAAATATTTCCTCTTATATCCTTCATAGAGTTATGCTTTCATGCCTGGTGTGAGTAGTTTCTGTGGCAGTTGTTTGAGCCATCAATTTTTTTTATTGTTGTGCGTGTGTGCGATTGTATGTGTGTATGTGTGTGTAGAACCACAGGCAAATTCGGGAACCACCATGTCACCATGTACAGCCTCCACCTCCTCCTTGTTTACTCTGCCCGGGGATTCACAGGCTCCGCCCTACCAGGACCAGAAACGCAGGCTGCCCCCCGCTTTCGCCTGGCGTCTATACATGGGGTCTAGGATCCGAACTCAGGACCTTCCGCCTGCAAGGCAGAGGCTTAACCCCTGAGCTACCTCTCTAGCCCCTTGAGCCATCAATTTAATAATTGAGAACTGAGTCTTTAAGCCATCCTATGAATTTTGTTAAGGCAAACCACAGAGCAAGTCTGTAAGCAATTATCTAATTGTTAAGAGAAGAAACAGCTGAGGGGATAGAACTATTCTCTGGGCAAGTGGATAAGATACAGGCACAGCTGCTTTGAATCTGGAAGCAGGGACTAGCGAACTAGAAAATATGCCCCTTTCTCAACTTTTACTGGAGATACGGTGTGGCTAATTCTCTTGGCTCCTGATGCTGGTATATATAACGCTCCTGCTGTGATGGATAATAGTGGCCTAGAATCATGAGCATGATAAAATTCCCCTTGTTCCTCTAAATTGTTTGGGTCACAGATTCAATATAGCAATGCGTGTATTCAGTACAGCAACAGGGTTATGAGGCTAAGGCTTAGAGTAACACCTCTGTAGACCATCCCACAATGCATTTCATCTGCTCTCTGGTTAAGGACTCCCCACTCCAACACAGACGCCACCCAATTTCTTGACCCGCATATGTTCTCCCCTCAGCTTCTGTTGTGGGCTTGCATTGATGGACGTCTGGACATAGGGACCCTCTTTTAGGTGTCATGTCACATGTCCTTTCTCATCTTATTTCTGAGGTCTATTCTTCCTTTCTCTAAGGCCTTGCCTAAGACTCCCCCTGCTTCCCACCTCCTTCAGTGGCCAGCTTAAACTTGTTCCTCTTGCACAAAGTCCTCTCCAGTAATAACCAAGAGAAGTGCATGACCTGGCACGCTTCCTTGCTGTCATGGTCTAGTTTTGTGAAACCCAAAAAATACATCTAAGCATAAACTGGTGCCTGAAGAACCTACAACCATAGGGCTGTTGGGCGATTTGCCTTTGCAATATTGACACCTATGTAATGAACTCTCTTTTCCATCCTACAGGGCTCCTGGATGACTACTGACCCAATCTATGCAGGATATATGCTGCTTACAAAAAGCAGGTCTACTAATCTGGCTTGGCACAATGGTCAATAAGATACTACATGGACATAAAGATTTTGCTGGTACCCACCCAAAAAATAGTCCTGTAGGTCCTTGGGATATTTATGCTCTTTGGCAGTATATAATGCAATACAAAACATGGTAGGGTGTGATTTTTCTTCCAGTTAATTTAAAAAAAAATCACAATCAGTATTCCTTTTCCTAAGAGGCATGGGTGCTTGCTCCAATTCACACGCAGAGCGGGGGTGGGGGGTGCGGAGGGTGGAACCTATCATCAACATTCCTTTTCCACTCTTCTAGAAGTTTCTGCTTTCAAAGATGATTTTCTTTTTTTTTTTTTTTTTGTAACACTGGCATCAAGATGTTAGAGTTGGGACTGGAAAGAATTAACTATTGCTTATTCATTCATTCATTCATGTGTGTGTGTGTGTGTGTGTGTGTGTGTGTGTGTGTACAAGAGGACAGCCGTGTGTGTAAGCCTGTGGAGGCCAAGGAGTTGATCCTGGATCAACCTGGATTGCTTTACCTCCTTATTGCTCTGCTTTGAGGGTTTTTCCCCCCAGGTTTTGCCTTCCAGGGAGGTATTGCAGGAGGAATCGCAGGCCACTGATATATCCATCTGGCATTTTTATATGGTATCTGGGATTCCAACTCAGGTCCTTTTGCTTGCATGGTAAAAGCTTTAACCCCTGGGCCATCTCTAGTCCTGAATGGCCTATTTCTAATCTAGCAATGTGATTTATTTTTTTCATGGAGACCCTGATTTTGCTTTGACTAGCTGCTGATTTTTCCTTTTACTTCTGTTATAATCAAGATGCAAAGTAAGCAAGAGCAGGCAGCAAAAAAGCGGAAGCTGAAATTCAAATTGTTCAAAACATGCGCACATTCTCTGTGTAGACATGTCTCAGATAACCCCAAGCAGATAAATCCCACCTTATCTGGGGTTTCCGAATTTTCCTCAGCTAAAAGGGAGCACATCACTAACAATATTCCCCACACAGTGGTTATATGTCAGCATTACAAATTCGGGTTCTTTTTTGTTGTTGATTCAAGGCTGCCCTTGAATTTGAGGATAACCTCCTAAATGCTAGGATAAGAGATACATGCTGCCCATCTTGGTTTTTAGCATCCCAAATTCTTAACCTTACCAATTTGACGAACCCAAAACTTTTCTCACACAGAACCAAATGATGTCCAATGTCCCCATGTTCATAGAGACAAATCCACCCTTATTTAAACTACTGTTCATCCTTGCTCAAACACATCTGTAAGCTTCTGTGTACTAAAACAGGAAAAGTAGATTGCAGAGAAGTTGAAATAAAGTTGAAATAAAAAAAATAACATGATAATCTATTGCTTTACTTGTTTTCAATACAAGGAAAGTGACCTAAAGCCAAAGTTTGGTCAATACCTAATTTCTGGAATTGCAACCGACCCAACCTCCTACCAACTAGAACTACATTTGCCAGTTCATTGGGTTACTTTATAATCCAGGAAATCAGGTTTTAAAATATGGGACTGCAGTCATTAGAATACTAACCCTCGCTCCCAGGTTGTGAGTCTACAAGTGTACTTAAGCATTTGAATTTGGTAATCAGATCAAAAATAAATAAACAAAAGCTTGAACGTAAGCGTTTTATTTTGTGGATTCTGTACAGCGCAGGGAACAAAGTTAGAGGTCGAATAAAATGCCAGTTAAATTCGGCTACTATCAACAACCAACAACTTTCGACAGAAAAATCAACGAAGCTGCTGAAAGATCTTAAGATAATCCTGGGTAATTGGCCAACGCCATGGCAAACCAAGATGTGTGGTCTGCGTGGTTCAACTGCAAAACTACGAGAAGGGCCGGCGGGATGCGCTGGATAAGGGTCTCGGCGAGCGGGCGCCTTCCCCTGCACCGCCGCTGAACCGCCGAGGCGCCTCAGGCGTGGGGCTCCTCGTCCTTCTCCCGGTCTTTTAATGAGAACGTTAATTAGCGAGCTTCCAAGTCATGCCTTATTGCCTATTTTAGTACGTCCGGAGCACCGAGCACGTGAAGATGGTTTTTGTTTTGTTTTGTTTCTTAAGCAAGCTCAAATGTTGGTTACACTACCTTTCGGGGAAGAGAAGACAAAAAAAAAAAAAAAAAAAAAGGAGAATCTCGAGTTCGGGATGTAAGTCTCAGAAGCAACCTTCGTTCGGAACGTCTGCTGCAGAGCGGATGGACTAGCCGACCCTGCACACCCACCCACCCGGGCGTGGCCCCCGCCTCCCCCGCGGCACGGCGACTCCTAAGGCGGCCCTGCAGACGCCGGTCCATCTGCGCCTCTCGTGGTTTGCACCAGCCACCTGGGCTTTCTGGAACCCTGCGGTCCGCGCCGGCTTGGCTGGAGGAAGCAAGGATGCCGTGTGCCCGGGTTAAGGCCAGGGAAAGAACCCCGCTCCCGGATCGACACTGTTGGGGTGCAAATCCTTGGCCTAAGAGTCGACGCATCCTGGGAGATCGCCTTGGCCGAAGGACTCTCGCTGCAGTCCGGGCGACCCGAAACACACCGCAGCGCCCCCCCAACATGTCACCAGCCCGGCCAAGCGCAGAGCCCCTGGGAGACAGAACTTGTGGGTGAGCTTATGGTGGGGGTGCTCTCGCTTCCGCCTTCAACGGGAGGGATCTATCCAGAACCCCTAGCAGCCCCACTCTCCTTGGAACTCCCGCTGGGGTGACTTTAATTTCCCAGGAAGGGGGAGGGGTGCGGGGAAGGCTGCGCCCTACAATCCTGTGGTCGGGGCTCGAAGGCTCCAAGTGTCTTTGCGAGGGCCAGCGCTCCGTGGATCCGAGGCGCGAGGGCGCGGAGAAGCTGGGTGGCGGTAGGAGCCGCCGAGGTCGCATCCCACCCCGCGCCATCGGGAACCTCACTTGGAGAACTGAGCCTGCACCGCCGCCAGGCCCAGGCCAGTGGGGACCAGGTGCGGGAACTTGCACACCGCACAAGTGCAGAGGCCCGGGCCCCCCGCGCCACCCCCCGGGAGCGCGAACTGACCGCACGGCGGCGGCTCGTCGAGCGCTAGCGACAGATACTTGGCGGGGCGCAGGGCCTCGGGGGGCCCCACGGCGCCGGGGGTCAGCAGCACCGAGCCCGGCGCGGCGGCCAGCAGGGGCAGGCCGGCCAGCAGCAGGCGCGGCGCGGCGGGCCCCACGCCCTCGCCCAGCGCGCGGCGCAGCTCCTGCAGCGAGCTGCCCAGCAGCAGGATGTAGTTGCGGGCGAGCAGCAGCGTGGCGATCTTGGACAGCTTGCGGCCCGGCGCGCCCTGGCAGTGCGCGGCCGAGTAGGGCAGGATGACTTCGCGCAGCGCGTCCATGGCCAGGTTCAGGTCCTGCATGCGCTTGCGCTCGCGGCTGTTGATCTTGCGCCGCAGCTGTTGCTGCTGCTCCTCTTTGGCGTCGGCCCGGGCGCCGCAGGGTCCGGACCCGCCGCTTCCCGGCGACTCGGCGGGCGCCTCCGGCTTCTCCCGCGCGGCCTTGGGGAGGAGGGGCGCGGCCGTGGAGGAAGAGGAGGAGGAAGAGGAGGAGATGGGCGGCTGCCGGTAGCCCACCAACTCGTACAGAGAGGCCCCGAGCTGCACGTCTCCTGATCGCTGTGGCCGCAGCATGGTGGCGGGACCCGCGTTCACGCGCGCCTGGGAACCCGCATAGTACATCTAGGGTGTGTGTGTGTGGGGGGGCGCCTATTCAGGAACGCCCCAGGGTGGGCCCGTGGGCAGGCCACCCTCCCTGGGGCTCTGAGTGTGGATAGTGGATCGTGGGGTTGCGGTCCGCGCGGGACACCTTTAAACCCGACTTGGGAACCTGAAGGGACCGTGGTTGGCGGGGTGCAGCCAATAGAGGCGCGAGTCGGGCGCAGGCGTGTGTTTATTGGCTGCCGGAGTCTCAGCTGGCTCCAAGGTGCGGCTGGCACGGGTCTAGGAGGTTATTGTGGGCGCCTGCGCGGGGTATCTCAGGACAACCCCACCCACACCCCGCCCAGGGCGAGGAGGAAGCTTACCAGTGCCCAGAGGCGGTTCCAAGGGCAGGTGGCGTTGGTCAAGTTAAAATGCCTTTGCTTCCTTTCCAGCTCCCCCCATACACTTTTTTCTTCTTCTATGGACCATATACATGTCCTTTCAAAAGGCCAATTTGTAATCCCAGCACTTGGGAAGCTGAAGCAGGAGGATTACCACGAGCTTGGACCACAGAACTGGACTCGGTCTCCTAAAATATGGTGAAATAGTCATCATATGAAGTTTGCCATCTTATTAATAATTTCTAATGACGCAGTCTGATTTTGTTGAGCCCTGTAAATTCATGTGGCCGTGTAACCATCTCCAAGACTCTGACTTTGGAAAAAATGAAACTCAGTAACTATAAAAAAGAAAAAGAAAAAAGAGAGACTCAAACTCTCTATTTGACTTCCCCAAGTCCTGGCAAGCACCATCCTGTGTTGTGTCTTCATAAACTCGTTCTGCTTCCAGTATCCCCACATAGAGTCATATATATTTGCCTTTAGTGACTGGCTAACTTGGATGACTTCAAGTTTCAACCATACTGAATGTGTAGCATGTGTTTTAGTTACTTCCCCTTCCTCCTGATTTTGAGACGGTGTATCCGATGCTTGAGAATCGGCTCCAAGACCTCCTGTATGCTAGGCAAGCACTCTATCACGAGCTGCAGCCTTTTGAAGGCTAAAGAACATATTACAATGTCTAATAATATATTGCATTAGAAGGTCTATAGACACTAAAGAGTCTTTGAATTGGATTTACTCTCCCATCCCTCCTGCCCCCCCACGGGCATTTGTGTTCATCTTTATCAGTGACTGGAATCTTGCTCAAGCAAAACTCCCTCAGAAGTTGGCCTCTTATCAGAAAAAAACAACACCCCACACTCTTATCAGTTGAGGGTGGTGCTAAATCTTTCTCTTCTCCAAATAAAATAGCATTACTTAGTGGCTATGGGAGATTCAACTCTAGATACTAAAAGCATTTCTCTGCAGCTGACCATCAGCACAGTGAAACATCTTGGGGGGGGGAGTCTTTTGGCATCTTCACTTCTGCCATCCAAATGTGCCAGCTACAGATGACCATTTAAATGTAAATTAATTAAGGACATGAAGTTGAAAGTAGACTTCAATTTGCGCCAGCCTTGCTTTAGGTATGTTGGAGTGACAGGTGGCCATCAGGACTACCTTCTTGACAGTCCAGATATGACACATTTGCATCGGGCCAAAGTTCTCCTGGATGGTGTTGCTGACCTGGTGCAGAGCAGACAATGAGCTTCCTCCATCTTGATGATCGTTGGTGTCAGACAAGGATGCTGTGGAATGGCCCATCCACCGTGCTGTAGATGCTCAGTATCTGTGCTTACTAATTGTGAGGCTATTTTCTACCTCTAGCATTCACCTTACATGGCTACTCTGGTCTCTTCTTCCAAATTCCAAGTGCACTTGTAAGATCCTGCCTGGGTTCAGCTCTAACAGGGCTTTTTTCCTTTGTTGTAGAGATTGGCTCATGTGTCATTTTTGTTGAACTTGGTGAGTCACTTCTCTGTGGCCTGGGCTGATGACAGTGGTTGTCATCTTGTTCAGTGGAGATTGTTTGGAAGGTAGGGGACTACCTGTCTGATTCTACATCTTTCCAGAGCCTAGCCCCATGCTTCGCACCCCCCCCCCATGTATCCAGGAAGCAATCCGAGGATGGGATTGAAATCACCACTGGCTCCCAGACTCATCCCTTAAAACTGCCAACTCCCAAATGCTCTCAGAACTCAGGAGCTTGCTGCAGGTTTTACAGAGAGAAGGAAGGGCTTTGTGTCCCTCTCCCCACCCAACCCCAGAGGGGCACCCACTTGACATGGCGACGAGAACATCACTTAGAAAGAGACAAGGATATTGGCAGGAGAGAGCAGCTGAGTCAGAAAACAGAGTCATACCGGGCAGGACAGAAAGAGACCAAGGCCCAAGAAAACAGCCTCAGCAGTTTGGGGCAATGCAGTTCCACTGCCCGAGTGATCTTACCGTTGGGCAGAGCACTGGGCTTTCCATGTGTTTCCGTGGACATTTGCATTTGTCCTCACGGGACCCTGCTGGCTAGCATTTTTGATCCCTGCAGAACATAATAAAAGTGAGGCTCTTGGGGGGCGGTAAACTTCTGAGCACCTTCAGACAGGACAAGTACAGCTGCCCCATCCGTAGCTGGCATCCAAAATTACTTCCTCCTAGATCCGGCTGCCAGGGGCCCAGGAGAGAGCTGTAATTAGGAACGCAGGGGACCAAGGGAAAGGATGGAAAGTACAGTCTAGATCCAGCCAGTATCATTAGGGTGGTGGGTTCCAGCCATGACTTTGAGGAGCAGGTCTTGGACCCCCTTGGTTCTGAGCACTAGATGCCCCTTCCCTTCTTAGTTCTTCCTCTGCCCACACCCTAAACAAGGGTTGGGGTGTAATTGTGTCCTAGGGAAGAAAGTGAAACAAAAAGTCAGAACCTAATGCTTGAGGTGGAAACGCCCCGGCTGCTTCCTCTCCGTGCCCACAGACAGGGGCACCATGAATCAAAGACAGAAGAACACATGCTAATCTTCCTGCTAAGAGTTCCTTTTACTGTGGGCATCCTTGGGGGTTCTTTTTATCCCGGACCTCACTTGGTCTCCTCCTCCTTGGAGAACCTTCCTTTTCCCTCCATTGAGGATTCTGTCAGCCAGTCCTGAGGGTCAGTGTGCATTTAAATGTTCCAGTGGAGGCCCCCCGGGAGGAAGTTCCGGATGGCTGTATGGGCCCAGCACGGGCACAGGAGTTGGTGACTTGCATGGCCCCTTATGCCAGGCCCGGAGCTGTGACAGCTGGCAAAAGCCAGCCAGGCATTGTGACCGCAGGCAGGAGCCCCGCAGGCGGCTCCAGGGGAGGCAGCTGCTGCGGCCTCCCACATTCAGGACGCTCTTGTCTCGCGCTGGTGACGGCTTCCACTCTTAGAGGTGTGTGTTCGCGGCTTCCTTTTCCTCACAGAGAGACCCGGGACGTCCCGCCCACCTTGGCTTTGCATCAAGGGTCTGGAACCTTGTGAATGGCAGGCGTGGGTGACTGTCGCGGGGGGCTCACTTTGGCTGCGGCACTATGCACAGCTCTAAGCACAAGCATAGATTGTGTTTCTGAAGCCTGGGCATGGCTTGAAGCCTGTTTCCGCTCAGGACATTTTTTCCTCTGCAGAAGGTTAACTGAGTGTAAGTTTTCTTTGCTGAAATGTGCCCTTTAAACATGCAGAGGTCTGTGGCGGAATGGTGAAATCCACTCTGTAAAGCGTTAGAAAGGTCACAAATCTTTGTTAAGTAGGCATTGCAGATCACACCGTCAAGATGGCAAGTGTCAGTCACATCCCGACTTTATCACACAGTCTTATCCAATATAGTACAAGAAGCTGGGAAGAGCCACAGAGATAAGGGCTCTTAGATTCCCCCCCCCGCCCCCCCTCGGGGAGAAAGGGAATGAAGGTAAAGAGAAGAAAATAAGGAAAAAATGGAATTTTCTTTGATATTTATTCTTGAATAGAGAGGCAACCCTGGGGTTCAGTCACACTAGAATTTAAGTTACATGTAAAGAAGCAATTCTGTTCAAAGGTGTCAGCTGAGAGTGTATCTATTCAAAACAATGAGTTGTTTCTGTTTTTGCAGACAGTTATAGACCATGTTATTTTAAAGCTGTGCATATTGTCTCATATTTATTAATTTCCAACATGGAAGCACAGGAGAAATGCAGATTTTTTTCTGCTTATCACACCCAAGACTATCTAATTAGTGGAGGGTGCATCTTACAAAGAGTATAGGAAGGTTTTTTTTTTTTTAAATAATGTCATTTGGGCCGATTTTAATAAAATTTGCTACTTAAAATGATTTCCAAGTCTGAGTACATCCTATGATATATTCTGGAGGATTTGGGGAAGCTAGAAAAAGATATTAGGGAT
Organism: Typhlomys cinereus; assembly: GCA_023101885.1. Taxonomy (NCBI): domain Eukaryota; kingdom Metazoa; phylum Chordata; class Mammalia; order Rodentia; family Platacanthomyidae; genus Typhlomys; species Typhlomys cinereus. Next base: position 6,406,291 of record JALPQD010000029.1, read on the forward strand.
GTTCCTTAGGATAACAAAAGCCCAATTCAGCTATTGGTGACATAACTCAAACAGCTTGGACCATGCCCTTCTCCAGGTTTTCAAATTTGCAGTGACCTGCTACAGAGAAGTAGAAGTTTTCATTGCTTCTATGGACAGTGAGTGCTATAAGTTAACCTGTTAGGAAGGTGCTATCAAAATGCAATTTAATGTTCCTCACTGTGTAACTGCAAAAAAAAAAAAAAAAAAAAAAAAAAAAAGAAGAAGAAGAAAAAGAAGAAGAAGACTTCTTCACACCAACTGCAAATAATCACCATGAGATGCATAATAAAAGGTGAAGCATCTTTTTTGGTTGTTATTTTAAGGATGATTAGCAGTTCCTAATCTTCAAAGTAGTTACCGCTTCAAAGCAGATTGGTGGAGTTTTGGACAGAGAAACGGGATGTAACTAAGAGAGGCTCTCTAAATAAGTGTCACTGTGAATAAAATCTTAAATATTAGCATCTGCAAACTGATGTTGGAAGCACTGGTTTAAAGCCAAACAAATATATTTTCTGTGCTTCCCTGAAGTTCCTAGGAAGCCAAGTGTTGCAAAGACTTACACTGATACAATAAAAAGACACAATTTGCTTGGAAGGCTGTGGCTAATTTATAACACAATGTCCAATGTCATGGTTAGTTTTGTTGCAAAAATTTGGCAGTTCAGCCCAGAGTCTCAGGCAGTCTGAAAAGATGCGAGCGATTCTGGCCGCAGCATCTCTCGCTCGCTGGATGTTCCAAATGGTTCAAACAAGCCCTTTCATAGAGACGCAGGGCCAAGTGTGCTCAAAGGAATGAGGGGGAAACAAAGGTGGCTGTGAAGTCATTTCCCCGCACTGGGTCCAGCCATCCGGTTTCGCTCTTTCCCCATTGAACGGGCAGAATGCAACAGGAAGAGCGAGGATGAAAGAGAACAAACAGGCCGATGTGTTTGGGGAGAGAATGGGAGAGAGGCTGGGGCACTGGGCTGCTAAATTTTCATTCTAGGTTTTCAGAAAGGAGTGAATGATGAATTATAGAAACCTGAAAGGTAATAAAATATGGGTCACTGAAGCACTGAAGCCAAGTCGCTAAAGCACCTGCAAAGGCAGAAGGTTCTGGAAGTCAGCGCAGGCCCCACAGTTGCTTGGGCAAGACACCCTGCCTGACACACAGAAGGGGACTGTTCACAAGCTCACCTGTTGTTTTCTGTTGGCTCCGGGTCCTTCCTTCGGCTCTCAGAGCCAGCGGCAGGATCTGACTCCAGATTAGACCACCGGGGGAAGGAGGAAAGCTAACTGTGTAAAGACTTCCCAGAGTGTAGTTCAGGCAACCGAAGCTTCTCCTTTCCTCTCCCCGGGCGCTCTGACCTGGAAATATTAACCCGGATGTAACAATCCCAGTTAGACATGCAAATCTGTTCGGCTGTAATATCCTGAGTTCTTTTGGCCCAAAGGCTGAGCCCATTATGTCTTACAGAGTGGAGTCTGGCCCACAAAAGCGCTGGCTACACTTGCACTCATTTGATCCCCAATTTCCTCTCTGTGAGATGGGGGTAACCGTATTCATTCATGGCCTAGGAATATGCTAAAGATTAGAAGATGTGAACAGGAGCCCGGTGCATAGAAACTGTCCAGAAGAGACAACAGGACCAATATGTATTTCCTTGAGGTGCGTCAGGTGGGAATCCATAAAATGAGACCCTGTTTATCTTTTTTTTTTTTTTCAGGCTAACATAGTGGTCCTGCTTTGCTTGTTTTTATAAACATGTTTGATCAGCCCCGAAGTTTTGGGTTCTTCAGTCTCTTGTGTTCCCGTACTTGCTGAGTAGCCTTGATGCTAAACCCACGTAAGTCCATCTCGGAGATGTAGTACTGCCTTTCTGGGCACACTGAATGAAAATCCAGAATGATGTGTGCAACCAGTTGCCTCTGGGAGCTCAGTATAAGCCAATCCAGCGCTACAGAGAACTGTGGAGGGAACGCTGAGTCCGACACCCGGGATCCCTAACTTACTGCTGTGCAACTTGGGATAAGAGGGCCAACCTGTCGGTGGATCAGTTCCTCTATGGCGGAAAAGGATGAACTAGCTACAGTACCATGGTGATGATCGAGTGGGCCCTCAGAGGGAGACAGTCCTACCAACACGTCGATCTTGGGCTTCTGGCCCGCAAAATGGTGAAACAATAAATTTCTGCCAGAAATGTCCGAGCCGCATCCCACAGAATAGCTACAACACAGCACAAAACTATAAACTTACTTAAAACACTGTTTTCTCCTGTGCGTGACTTGATTGTGTAGTTCTTGAATGTAAATTCTGTAGATGACAACATCATGTCCCAATGTCAAAAGGTTGGACACATCTGGAAGCCCTCCAGGATGTTTTGTTACAACAACCTGACTCACACTCACATAAGCTCTGAACTTATTTCTTCTACATGGGGGGGTGAGGACGATGAAGGGGGTGTTAGTTGATTAGATTTTTCAGCCAGAACCTTGGTGCTTAAGCTGAGCCCCGCCATTTACAAGTTAATGAACTTGGTTGGGAAGGTTCACTTAGTCACTTTGCGTGAGTTAGCCTATCTGTACAATGAAACTCACGATTCTTCTTAAAGCTGTCTCTTATACTTTCCAAAGCATGGGTTGGCTGGGTGCTTTGGTCACCATGACGCTCGGTGTTTTTGTAAATTTACTGAGGGTTTTTCAGCAACCGTGAAGTCTAGAGGCAGAATTCTGCCTGGGGCTCCGTTTTCCCCCAGATAACCCTAAAACATAGATTATATAGCTGCACAGAGTCCAGCGGGCTTGAGATTGTAGATCTCTAACGAGGCTCCTTAAGGAGGATAATGCTAGCCGTGCACGCAAAGAGAGGTGAAGGCAGATAACCCCACGAGTTCCTACTGCAGAGAATGAGCTAGAATGATGAACCGCCTGTGGGGTTCTGAGGAGATGGCTCAGTGGTGAAAGCCCTGGCTTGCGACCTGAAAGACATCTGAGTTAGGACCTTCCCACCAGATCCCACTTGAAGATGCCAGGCAGTTATGGTGGGCTGCTTATACTTACAGCCCTGGAAGACCAAGCCTGGGAATTTCCGGAGCAAGCCAGCTAGATGGACCAGCCCTAACGGCTGCTCAGGGTGTAATTAGAGACCCGGGCTCACAACAAGATGGAAGAGTGACTGAGGATCATCGACTGGACCTCCACAGGCACACATGCTCAAGTGCATTGGTGCTGACACGCCCCCCCTTACCAGGCTAGCTGACGCCCGCTGCCAGCCTTTACTCTTACTAAAATTCCATAAATATGTCACATCCATAATGCTGCTTTGGGGCAGGAAAATAGGAAAGACAGAAAAAAAGAACACACAGAGTTGGAAATATAAAAAACTTTGCTGGGATAGGTGGGAGAGCCCACTATTTCCAAGACCGAGAAAGAGAGAGAGAGAGAGAGAGGAGAGAGAGAGAGAGAGAGAGAGAACAAGACACCACTCAGTCCCACCAGACTTTATTTATAATCAGAGGGCTAGGACTCTGTATGCATATCCAGGCATAGGACTTGTGGTGGGTAAGAAAGAGAGGTAGGATTATGGGAAAACTTTCTAGTTTCTAGTGTGTTCTTGGATTGCCAGTTTGAGATCCTTCCAGATCTTCAGCATGGGCCAGAGAGAGAGAGAGAGAGACAGTTTAGTACATGAGACATTTCCAGTCAAACAGGAATCCTTAAGGTTTGAGGCTATGGCTTTATTCCAATAGGAGCGCCAGAGAAGCACCTGTGGGTCAAACACCGGTGATTTCTGTACTTCGTCTAAATGTGCAAAGTTCATGCTTTGAACTGTTCTCGGCCTTCCGTGCCTTATCAGGGATGAAACTTCCTTTGCATCAGGCAGCACTAGTAACACTTTCTGCTAGGTGGCTCTCCACACCCACTCATGTGCAAGCACACACACTCACGCATGCATGCATCCCATATGAGAGAGAGAGAGAGAATAGTGTGAGGGAAAAGAAGCCCCCTGTGCTTATCGCTCTGGAGTGGGAGCAGCCATGGAGCAGGCTAAGACAGAACCTGCCCGCGGACGGCAGCTGGCTCCATGGTGGGTGGGCCAGCATCGGGAAGGCGTCAGATGCGGATGTGTGGGCCACAGCTAGGGTTGGTCCCACCCCTGGGAGGTCAAGGACAAGACCTGGAGAGTTGTGACCACCTGGAATGGGGTAAGGCACAAAAGACATGAACCAGGGGCAGGGGGCCGAGCCCACCTGTCGTAGGGCTTTTGTCTACAGTCTCTGTCTCTACTCCTCATGTTTGGGGGTCTCAGTTATAATGTCAACCTGAAAGAGTTCCTCTCTCAGGCCCCCCAGCTAACTACGCCCTTCTCTGCCAGTCTTTCACTGTTCACTCATTGCTTTAGTCTCTTCTCTTCATGAGACTCAGCCTTGTAAACAGTCTGGTTACACCCTTGCCTACCTGTCTCTATGGGTCTGTTTCTACCAGAGAGCTGGTTCCATGGAAGTCTTCTCAGTGTTTGGGAAGGGCTAGGGCTTGCACAGCTGCTCAACAGAGACCGGAATGAACAAAGAAGTAGAATCTAGACCACTGATCTGAATCCTCCGATGCTGTTCGCGGGCAGAACCATGAAAGCAGTTGGACTCCCTGCCTTCTAGCAATGGTCTCATCTATTGGGTGATACGAAGTGCACAGATGTGAACGAACACCTGCTAGCAATATCAAGTAACTAAGCAAGAAGAGCCGAACAGCGAGAGGCTTTCTTGTCGAGGTTAAGGCAGCTGAGACCTTTTGGAGAAAAATTTGACATACGGAAAGGATGGGGGTCATGCAGCTGAGAAGGGGGAGAGTCAGGGAGGAGGGGTGGACCGTTATGGCTGGGAACAAGACAGAGGGACACACAGGGAGATTGGAGGGAAAGAAAGGGTAAAATGGGAGCCATTCCCCTGCCACGACCAGCAGGGCACGGACCCTATCTGCAATCTTCTCTTAGCGTCAGTTCGCGGAAAGATTGAGACATGCCCTTCCTCTGGTCTGTTCGGTCAGGCCAAACATGTTTTCAGAAATGTTGTAAGCCGAGGTTGCCCAACCGAGCGCCGTGCAGGCGCGCAACAAGCCCCGTGCAAGATGTGTCTGTGGGGCCCGGGGTCTGTGGCGGATGCTCTGCGGGGTGTCTGTGCGCTTATCTAACCCGCGGGGATGGGGACGGCATGTTCCCGCAGGTGAAGAGCCCGCTTCCTGCCTTGCAGACGACTTCCACATCCGTTTCCTCCTCGGAGTCTTCTAGAATCCCTGTGCGGTCGGGAAACCAAAGCCCAGAGAGGCTTAGTCCAGCGCCGCCGGTGCACAACGCATCTGAAGCAGGGAATCGTTCTCTGTGTCCTTTCCGCCCCGTGCACCTGCCTGGCGCTCACACGCGTGGATATGAGGTCAGGACTGGAGATCCACAGCATTTTTTTTTTAATCAGCAAAAGGTCCCCTAGGGAAGTCTGTGGGATGACGAGCTCTCTTTTGTCAACATTTTTGTGGCAGGATGGAACCCAGTCTAGTCTAATGGTGTGGGAATTCCAGAACATTCTAGAATCTCCTGGGAAGGGGGCAGGGCACACAGTTTCCCATCATTCCCAGGGGCAGGGGAAGCTGTAACCATTGGCTCTGCTTCCCACACGCGTGGAGACCAAGATCATGCCAATTTCATGCCTTTTTTCTCCCTAGTAGGACTTTTTCATTTTCTGGGCGCATGGGAGCTGCTTATCTCCAAAGGAGACGACAGGAAGTATTACATTGTTAATAGCACTGGAGAAGGGCCACGACACCATGATTAACTCGCTGGATTCTTCCTTGTTGTAACGGCGGATCTGTTTGGATTATGCCGAGCTTCGAGGGTCTGTTTTCATCTGCTTTGCTAGAGACTTGGCTTGAGCTATTAGGCGCTTGCTAATAAAGCAAAACCTAGGTGTTTCTAGCAAAGGAAAGAGCCGTAGTGACTATCATGCTGCGGCCTACAGTTCTAGTGTGCTGAGACTGTGGAACATCAAACATACCCTGGATTGAGACTCCCACCGCTGGTGAGGTCAGGACCACCATCACCACCACCACCACCACCACCACCACCACCACCACTAACATCTATCTCTGGGTTGATTCTAACGAGACACGTCAGCCACCCTTACCGATATCTATTGAGAACTCCTCCGTCCCAGGCCCAGCCTGCTCTGAGGTGGAGTAACAACCAACCAGACAGGGATTTCCTGTTGCCGGAGAGGCCCCCTGCTCGCCCTCCTAGGGTATTCCTGTCACCCTTCCCCTTTCTACGACTCCTAGGCTGCCAGTAGTCATGAGGTCTCAGATATGTTCGTGGGTCTCTGCAGGCTTGAACTGCGCGTCACAAGCTGCATGGGCCACTCAGTCGTCCCGTTCCCCCCCCTAGTCTAATGCCGCAACATCCAACCACTTTCCACCTTTGCTCTTTTCATCTTCTGCTCTCTTTGGTGTTATCTTTTAGCCCCTTCCCCCTGCATGTTCACATATTAGAAATGCTCCGTGCTGTATGCTGATGGTCTGTAGAGGAAAGGAGATTAAATGAGGGCCTGGGAAGGGAGCGCATGCCCCATGGGGTATCACTATCAGAAGAGGGGAGACTTGAGCTAGCACACTGGCTTCACCCAGTGATGTGATGCCTTCCTCCACACTGGGTACGATAAGATGCTAGCATTGCCATCTTGGATTTGTCAGCCTCTAGAAGCCCGTACATTTCTACTCTTCTTAAACATATTATTATTATTACATGTATGTCTGTGTGTATCAGAGAACACTGCGTGTGACGGTGGAGGTCCAAGGGTGACTTTGGGAATCACCCTGATTGCTTCTACCTCCTTTTTGCTTTGCTCTGGGGTTTCCCAGGCTCCACTTTCCAGGACCAGAAGTGCAGGCCACCGCCATTTCCACCCGGCGTGTTTATGTGGGATCTGGAATCAGAACTCAGGATCTTCTGCTTTAAAGCAGAGTCTTAGACCCTAAGCAGTCTCTCTGACCCCATTTCTACTCTTTTTAAATATCCTGATTTGGGGAGCTGAGAGCTGGCTCAGGGGTTAAGCTTCTGCCTTGCAGGTGGAAGGTCCTGAGTTCAAATCCTAGACCCCATGTATAGATGCCGAGTGGAAGTGAGGGCAGGCTGCGTTTCTGGTCCCGGTACGGTGGACGGGGCAGAGTAAACAAGGAGGAGGTGGAGGTGGTCCATGGTGGTTCCTGAATTTGCCCATGGTTCTACATACACACACACACACACACACACACACACACACACACACACACACGTGCATACAAGCACAATTGAATTAAAATAAAAAATTTAAAAAGATATATAAATATCTTGATTTGGGATATTCCATTGCAGCAGCATAAAATGGAAACAGACATTGTGTCTTCCAGTTAAACTAAACTCACCTACCACAGAAGGCTCATTCGTTCTTGGAGCATGCCTTTGAAATTTAGCATCTACCCTCTAATCGAACTCAGAGCTTTTCTGAAAAGACCTGTGGGTGAATGAAACATCCTTCACCTTGCTACACTAGTAACTGGAACCCGCTACGTTCCAGAGAAAGGGAGAGATTGTGAGCTGGAAACACCCTAAATATTTCACTGTCTGGTTCCTTCCTCTGTTCATGGCAGTTCCCTTTGATGTTCTCTGTCCTCTCCTCTATCAACCCTGTTGATGGGCAATACGATCTTCTGACCTGCCCTTATACCTCCTGGCATTGGAGAGATGGACAGAAACCACAAAGTTTCTCAGGTCTTGGGCTGCGCAGCTTCAAAACCCTGCCTCTTAAGGCAGTGAAAGAAGATCACGTTATAAACAGGACGATGAAGATGCTCCTTCATCAGATTCCGAGTCCATCAACTTCACGTATCCTTCCTTGCTCTTACCTTGTTCCAGCACCGGGATGCCATGTAGATGTCTGAATCTCACCCCTGGTTGAGGCTACCTCGTGGAGCACTCTGTGATGAGAGGGAAGCGGGAGGGAGGGACGGAGGGAGCAAGAGAACATGGGGGATTAACTGACCATTTGTAAGATGGTCTGATGGTCAAATCTTGATGAGCCCCATTCTCCTGGCCACTTGCTCTAGGCTGACAGTATAGAGATACCACCCAGGTCCTGGCCAGTTTGTGACTCTCTCCACTGGTGAGGATATGTCCACCCAAAACACATCAGACAGACAGAGTTGGAGTAGAGAGAGAGGGGAGGAGGGAGAGCGCACAGTGGGCCTTGTTTCAGTTCTTCTTCCTAAGCCCCATGAAGATACCTTTGGCTTTGGGGATTTTACTTTGTCCTTGGACCGTATCCAAGCTTCTCCTGTTAGATATAAGAGGAGGCCACCTGAGCCACGATTCTTAATAATGTGTAACTTAGTTAGGTGGGTTCTCCTTACTTGAAGGCTTTGGGGACATGCCAAGATACTTAGAATTTAGTCTAAGGGTCGTAAAGCCTCTCTCTCCAACTGGACTCTTGAGCTACAGGGCTTTTGGAAGCCAGCTGCCATATTGGATGTTCAGGGACATTGTTTGAGGGACCCCATGAAGAAACTAGCCCTAAATCCACTAGTCCTGTTCATCTCTCAGGACGCTTCATCCTATCATGTACCCCTCCCCTTAGCCCCTGTTCCCAGGTAACTCTGCCCTCAGAGCCTGTGGGTCTTTGTGAAGTGCGGGACTTCATCCCTGCCTCACTGTAGTCCTGTGTTTTCAGTGGGCCACTTAGCTGCATGGATTCACCCAGTTTCCACTGATCCAGTTTTCTTCTCCCAAATCATCTTAGTGTAACCCAAATCCCTGACCCCCAATCCCAAATCCACACAGTCACCGTCTCCAGCCTTTCCCCTGACAGCTTCATTTCCCTTCCAACCTGAAGTTGTAAGTGTGCTGGTTTCCAGGACAAGAACTCTTCCCAGGATTCCTAAAACCTTGCTTTTGCACTTATTGAATGAACGGCTGTATCCCAGCCATTGCATTCTTTAGCCTACCTCCAGGTCTGCACAGAGAGAGACCTTAGTTATCCATCTTTTCAGAAGTACGATTGTGACGTGCTTCTTGGGGAGGGGGAGACAAAAAGCCGGAGCACCGGTAGGAACTGACCCTTTCAGCTGCTGTGAGCTCTCGTGGGGGGAGGGGCTTCTGTTCACAGCTGTCTTGCTCTCCTGGGTTACTGGACAGCCTTGCATGAGTTGTGCTTGGGCACATCAACCCTGCCTCTATTTATAACTGGATGGACAGTACTGGAGAGGTCAGCTCAGTCCACTGTGGCCAGCGCTTCCATTCTCCCCTGGATGGGTCCCAGTCCCCACTCAGAGTCCCTTGAGGCCAGACAGCCTCCCGTTTCTCATCTCGGACTTCCCCCTGAAGCTGTTATCAATCAGCCTTGAGCAATTGCTTGCATGCTGCAAGCTGCCTTTGGTACTTTTGCACCGGAGATGCTTTTCTGTATGTGTCCGTTGCTCAGGGCTCCCCTGGTCCCAGGAGCTGAGAGACACAGCCTCCCTCATTGCCCTGTGGCAGCGTCCGGGGAGCTTGGAGCAGCATAGAGCAGGAGTCAGATTCTAAAGAGTGCCTCGAACATTCAGGTCCCCGCCCATGTGGACTCACTTGGCACATTGCAGTCACTCAGAGGAAACCATGGTTGCTCTGAAACCTATGGGGAATACAGTGGCCTGCTGTGGGACCACCCTGTTATTCAGTGGCCCTGCAAGGCTGGTCGTCCTGTTACCTTGAGTTTCCTCTGCTCAGAGGAGAGAACTGAGATCCCAAGAAATGATTCGTCCCCAGCCAGTCTGATCCACAAGTCAACTTGCTCTGCCAATCTTGGGGACTGAAGGCACCTTCCTAACCAATACCAGGGCCAGCGGTCTAGATCCACATCTGCTCGGACAGGAAGGATAAGGGAATGAATGCTGGGATCTGGCCACCTTTCTTCCTTGTGTATCGGAGATCTGAAGAGTTGTTTTGTTTTTCTGTTGAGGAGGCTGGAGATGACCAAGAGCGCCTTCATTAATAGTAGGAAAAACAGCTTCGCAGATCTTCTAGACATTTGGATATGACCAAGAGCAATGGGCAAAGAGCAAGAGCAATGTTTTTGTTGTTGTTGTTGTTGTTTCTTTTTTAAGTTTCTCTGCTTTGGGCTTTACAGCCAAGACAGTCTGGAACAGTCTGGGCAGATTCTGACTCTGCCCTTTGACCCAGCTGGCTCTTGGACTCAGGAGCTTGGAAGAAACTTGGAGCACATCTGGCCATGCAACCCCCAGAAGCCACAGCGCCTGCGTGTGCCCTGCACGGATACTTCCCGCCTCCAGAGCTGCGGCATTTCGTGTCTGTTGCTGGACAGCTCTGTCAAGGTGCTTTCCTGTGGCAGCCCCGACGCGCCGGCTCCAGAGGGGGAAGAGGCCGTCCTGACCAGAGGAGGGCAGAGGCCCACGCTCAGGGGGCGGCCGCAGAAGACAAACAGTACTGGAGACCAGGACCGCTCACTGATAGGTCTTTCCTTTCCTAAAGAGAAGGTGATGCAGAAAATAAAATCTTTTTTTTAATTTTCTTTTTATTTATTCAATTGTGAATTGTGTGTGTGCATGGGTGTATGTATGTGTGTGTATGTGTAGAACCATGGGCGAATTCGGGAACACCATGGACCACCTCCACCTCCTCCTTGTTTACTCTGCCCCGGGATTCACAGGCTCCGCCCTACCAGGACCAGAAGCGCAGGCCGCCCCCGCTTCCGTCTGGCATCTATATGTGGGGTCTAGGATCCGAACTCAGGACCTTCGGCCTGCAAGGCAGAAGCTTAACCCCTGAGTTACCTCTCTAGTCCCAGAAAATAAAATCTTAATATGAGAGCCACTATCACATTTGGGGACTGGGTTATAGTTCAGTGATGGAATACATGCTTAGCAGATGTGAGGCTGGGAGGGGGGCAAGAGAGAGAGAAAAGAAGAAAGGAAGGAAGGAGAAGACAGAACAAGAGAAAAGAAGAAAGAAAAAGGAAGAGAGAAAGCAAAAGAAGAAGGAAGACAAAAAAGGAGAGAGAGAAAGGGAAAGAAGAGAAAGGAAGAAAGAAGAAAAGAAAGAAGAAAGGAAGAGATAAAAGAAGAAAGAAAAAAAAGAAAGGGGAAGAAAAAAGGAAGAAGAGAGAAAGAAAGAGGAAGAAGACAAAGGAGAGAAAGGGAAAGAAAAAAGAAGGAAAAGAAAAAGGAAAGAAAGAGAGAGAGAAAGAAAGAAAAGAAAGAAAGAAAGAAAGAAAGAAAGAAAGAAAGAAAGAAAGAAAGAAAGAAAGAAAGAAAGAAAGAAAGAAAGAAAGAAAGAAAGAAAGAAAGAAAGAGAAAGAAAGAAAGACAGAAAGCCATGTCTACATGTAGGATGCCTTTTGGTCTGAAACTTTGTTTCTCCATTCTTCTCACATTTACACAGGGTTCTTTGTGTGGAAAGTAGAGTCCGTCCAGCCGGGTGCAGCCGGCTCCACTCCGGTGCTGAGGAGCCCACGCAGGCTGGCAGTTGCAGGTGACGGGCCCAACCAATCCTGGAGCAGATGAGAAGTTCATAGGCTGTTAATAAACTGGAACGAATCGGTGACCACGGGCCAATTGTGCGGGGCGCGCCCGGGGCCGCAGGTCCTTGGGAGCGCTCACACTTGCGCATGGGTTATCTGAATGCAGCGGGGCGCCCGCTGCTTTGGGTGTTTGTTACAGGGGACGGACATATGTCCCTCACACTAGCTCGGGGAATATCTAATTAAGCAGCACAATGACGGCTTATGCCCCAGGCTGTCACAAACAAGGCTCTGTCACTCTCCCCAAAGAGTTACAAAAGTGGTAGTAGGCTTTTAATGCACGACGATGAATATTTTGAAATATATTAGAATTGATTTACGCATGTATTTTAACCTCTTAAAAAAATCAGACAAATGCTGGTCTTTTTAAAGTCCACTGTGGGATTGGCAAGAAGAGTCAGCGGTAAGAGTAGGTGACTGGTTATGTTGCTCCATGCAACCTGCTTTCCTATCACTTCGGTGAATGAATTGTGATCTTTGGAAGCACAAACAGTATCACTTACGGTAGGGGAACCAGAATGAGTGTGAATTTGAAGAAGAGAATATGTTGTTTTTTTTTAATGCTAAACCTCACATTTCTTACTTTAATACAAGTGGGTTTCAACAAGCAATTTCTTTCTTTCTCTTTTTTTTTTAAAGAATCATTCTAGTAACTTGAATGGAGGATATGAGTCTGATTTAAAATTCCCGTTGCTACTTTAAAACGGGCTGGGGTTGTGTGCGCACACGTGTGGACTTGTGCTTGTGAGCGTGGGCTTGTGTGTGCCTTGCATGATGTGGAGGTCAAAGGGCAAGCTCAGGAGTCGGTCCTCACTGTCCACCTGTGTGAAGTGGGGTGTCCTTGTGTACATCAGGCTAGCTGGCCAGCGAGCTTGTGGGGGGGGGATCTCCCGTCTGTACCTCCCATCTTACTGTGGAGCACTAGGCTTACACTCTCAACTTCATATGGTTTCTGGGGTATTCAGACTCAGGTCTTACCTGCCGTGCTATCTTCCCAGAGAGACCAGCTCTCTTCATGGCTGCTGTGTAAGTCAGATTTTGGATGTTCTCAAGTCTCCACCTTCCCACGAGCTTGCTGGCATTTCAGATGCGTGTGCCGTTGCGTCTGGCATTTATGTGGCAATCCATCAGTTTTGCCAGGGATCACAGCTTCTGGTTTTCGTGGCCACACATCCATTTCATTACCCTTCCTTCTCTTTATTAACTCTGGAATGCCTCCACTCTGTCATCTGGTGTTGGGGAGATGGCTCAATGGATCAAGTGCTTGCTATACAAACCGGAAAACGGGCAAAGGCGGTTGGAGGGTGGCAAGTTACAGTTGGACAGGACTAAAAGAATTCTGGTGTGATATTACGCATAATAGTGTGGCTACCAAAAGTAAGAAGGGCTGTATATTGTAGAAACTACAAGAAAGAATTCTGAGTTCCCTATAAAAAATGATAAACGTTCAAAGAGATAGAATGCCTATCTAGATTTAAGCATTATGCAGTGTATACATGTATCAAAGCAACACATGGGGTCCCATCAATATGCATAATCTTATGTCCTTTGTATGGGTTATTAAAGGAAGAAAAAGAATCATTAAAGAAAGGGGAAACAAAATCAGAAAGGCGTGTAAGGCATCTATCTACAAGGAGCCTTCTGAAAGCAGACTTGCCAAGGGACACCTAGAGGGATGGTTCCAAATTAACGACAGACAGAGCATCTCCCACTCGGAGAGACAGTATTTGCAGCCAGTCCAGTGCTGAGGCTGCAGCCAAAGGAGATCAAGGCAAGATTCTAGGCCAGCAATAGTCATTTCCATCCTTCACTAAGGACCAATGGTCTCATTCCAGGACTGGAAGAAATTGATTCTTTTTCGTATAGATGTGTAGAGGTAATAAAGGATAGCTACAAGCCTATGGATGGGTTGGAAAGTGGATAGGGCCCAGCCTGATCCATCTTCCAGAGCTGGTTTAAATTCGCAACCTGCCTACAGTCTTCCCCCACCTTTCAAGCCCCTTGTCTGAACAGTTTTTTTCCCCCTCTCTGGAATCATCCAGGACACTGGGGGCGTCTCCTCCATGTAGAACATTATTCAGTGTGATTATTCATCTCTTTAGCTGGTCTTCCCAGAGAGCAGGGCATGAACCTTGTGGGGAGAGCTTTGTGTCCCCCGCTCCGTCGCCGTGGGTACTGAGTTCCCTCAGACGGCTCTCAGAAGGTGTCCCACCAGGTCACGGAGACATCACAGCATGATAATCACCCCTCCAGGTCCTGTCACTTCAACCCCGTTCTCATCCCAAGCTCCCATCCTCGCCCGTGGGGCAGGACATAGTTTATTCATTGCAGTCACCTTCATGCAAATCTCCCGGGCACGTGTTTCTTGTGGTTTCATTAGCCTGAAGGTTAGGGTTAGATTTGTTCGGTGACATGTTGTTCGGTGTCTCAAATTACATGTGTTTCTGGAAACTTTCTGCTCTGATGTGGGTGCAACTGGGCGATAGCATCCTGGTGGGTCACGCCACTATTTATTGTGTGGTTTTGTTCTGGATAAAAAGGAAAAGAACGAACACTATAGATTAGCAACTCATGTACGGGGAAAGGAGGAGACAGAGTGTGGGGTGTCGGGGATGAGAGTGGGGAGTAGTACCAGGGGCCAGGTGGAGAGCACCTCTTTTCTACCCTATCAGGTTTCCTTGTTCCACACTCCTAATCTCTCTCCTTTGTGGTTGCTTTATCATTAAAGAAAAAAAAAAATCAAAGCAAATGCAGGTGACACCGCCCACCCAGTTGGGAAGAGAGAAGGCCTGGGCGAGCTAACTTGGGAGAGGAAAACGGTGTCATAGGTCATCTCATGCGTGGCCTGGTGTGGCGCCTAATCATTGCTTTCCAAAGAATTGGGTTGGATTTCGAAGTGATCCAGCGTGAGTCGGTTGTCTAAATGAAGGCTCCTTGTCCCTTTGGAGCTGAGTGCGTAGACTTGGCATATTTAAGATGCTGCTCCAGAAGCAGCTGGACTCTTTGCAATGCTAAAAGCAAGGCCAGTAAGGCTTGTCTAAACTGTGGGGCCCTGAGAAATGGATAGGGGGCCTCTGCCTGGTGTACCCTGCCTTGACTCCTGTCTCTCGCCTCTTCTCTCTCTTTCCCCTGGTAAAGTCTTATCACCCAACAGTCCAAGCCACGGGGCAGTTAGACATCTCCTGAGAGTTTTGACAGTGACTCCTCCCACCTCTGTGCAGTGATTCGTGCAGCTTCGCTTCCTCGTTTGTCCTTTTCTGTCTGACTCCTAGGCGGTGGTCCTCTAATTATGCCTTCCCTTAGGGTGCTCTCGCCCCTTTCCCTTCCCTGAGATTTTAATACTTTCTTTCCAGTGTACTGCACTGACCTAATTTCTCTCTAACCCCCCCCAATCCCTCTACCAAATCTTAATGCAAAAGTGATTAGCGTTCCCCACATGCACTTTGCACAACTTTGGACCCTATGTGACACATGGAGCCGTGTCTATAACTGGGGCAGGCTGGGGAGGTTCTTGGGAACAAGTCTTTGGTCAAGACCACCAACTGAACAATGTGGTGTCCTGTGTTAGATACCACATTCTTCTCTGGAGCAGACAAGGGACACTATGGAAAAACAGTGTGTGTGTGTGTGTGTGTGTGTGTGTGTGTGTGTGTGTGTGTGTAGATGTGGATGTGGGTTACTTAAAATCATGATAACCAGGGCTGAGGGTATTAGTCCCGTTGCCTGAATTCTTGCCTGGCCTGAACGAAGTTCCGAATTCAATTCCCAGCACCTCATAAACTGGACATGGTGGCACACGCTGTAATCCCAGCACTTGGCAGGTAGGCAGATCACGAATCCAAGTCACCCTTGGCTACACAACAAGTTCTTTGCCAGCCTAGGCTACATGAGACCCTATGTCAAAAACAGTAAAATTATCATGATAACCGTGTGCCAAGCATGTAGGCAACTCTCTGTGTCATGCCTTGGAGCTTTTACCATGTGTGAGGCATGTAGGCCACTGTCTGTCATCCCTTGCAACGTTCCTGTGAATCTAATTTACTTCCAGATGAAAAGACAAGTTGCAAATCCACGTTTTTTTTTTTTAAATAGGAGAGAATGTAAAGTGCACACGAGTACCTTTGCATGGTGTCAGCTACAGGGTGTCAGCGTCACAAGCCTGAGATCTTAAGCCCTGCTCTGTCACTCACAGCCTTTGATGTCATTCTCTCTTGGGAAAATAGGAATCGAGACATTTTTGAATCAGTACACTGGAACGAAGCCTACCTAGCATGAGGTAATGACCCAATTAATGTGGATTTTTCTTATTAAAGTTTGACTGAGTTCAATCTACAATATGTGAGTCATGTAAACAAATGTCTCTTTACTCAAAGCACTTCCCATGTAGGAAACCAAGTAAATGGACCAAGCTCCTTCTAGGCAGAATCACTGTCCCATGGTTTAAATATGAACGTTCCTCCCAGGCTTATGTGTTGAGGCCCAGATTTAGCTATGTGGGGGAGGAAACTATAAGAGGTGGTGACCTCACTGGAGAAAGCAGATCACTTAGGACCTAGCCTTGGAGAAGTGTCTTGTCCACGATCCTCCGTTTCCTATGCACCATGATGTGGCTAGCTTCTGCCACATGACCCTACTTTTACTAAACCTCCATAGATCCAAATCAGCCAAGGTAGACTGAAATGTCTGAAACTATGAGCTTAAAAAAGTAATTCCTCCTGTTAAGTTGTTTATGTCAGGCATTTTGCCATAGTAACAGAAGTCTAGTTGAAGCGTGCATTATTCTCCATTTTCCCATACCTCAGTGTTCAGGATCAAAGTTGATTACTGGGGACAGGAAAGATGGCTCAGGTGTTAAAAATCTTTTTGCCTTGAAAAGAAAAGGACCTGAGTTTGGATCCCAGATTTTTATCTACATAACAAATTCTATGTCAGCTTAAGCTGTTTGTATCAAAAAAGAAAGAAAGGGCTGGAGAGATGGCTCGGGGATTAAGATTCTATCTCACAAGCAGAAGGTCCTGAGTTCTTATCCCAGGTGCCACATAAAAATGACAGAAACAGTGGCAGCCTATATTTTCAGCCCTGGTGGGCAGAGCCTGGAAAATCCCAGAGCGAAGCAAGAAGGAGGTAGAAATAATCCAGGATGATTCCTGAAGTCACCCTTTGATACACACAGTACCCTCTGATACGCACACACACACACACACACACACACACACATAAAATAAAATAAAATATTTTTAAAAAGAAAGAAAATCATGATCAGATTCCACAGCCCACATTTCTGGTCCTGGAAGGCAGAGCCGGAGAAACCCCACAGAGCAAAGCAATACGGAAGTAGAACAATCCAGGATGATTTGAGAAGTCACCCTTGGGCCTCCACAGGCACACACACAAGTGTCCTCTTCTACACGTAGCCACATCCACACCCACTCATGCATAAAAAAAAAAGCTGGTTGCTAACAGGAAAGAGATTTATTAATGTGACAGGTTAGGTTTGATTTGTCCCCTCCCTTCTGTTTTCTTGAACTGACATTGTAAATGTTACATGGAAATAAAGCAAAAGCCTACTTCATGGCGGCCTCTGGCAACATCAGGAAACATATTTAGCTGTTCTACCAGAGGCAGGATGTTCCTGGCATCCAGCGTAGAAAATCCCAGGTTCTGCTCAGACACTTACCAACGATGTGGTCTCAAACCTAGATGTCCCTGGAGGATCCCAAAACAGAACATCAGCTTCCTTCATAGAGTCGATGACACTTTTTGGTTGAGTTGTTTCAGACTGTTCTCAGGTGTGAAGCCGGCCAGCTGGTCCCTGTCCTGTGCAGGCAAAACAAGCCTGTCAGCAGGGAGCAGTTCCCGGCTTTTCACTTTGGTCAATCTCGAATTGGATTC
This sequence comes from Typhlomys cinereus, assembly GCA_023101885.1. Classification (NCBI taxonomy): domain Eukaryota; kingdom Metazoa; phylum Chordata; class Mammalia; order Rodentia; family Platacanthomyidae; genus Typhlomys; species Typhlomys cinereus. Next base: position 6,423,770 of record JALPQD010000029.1, read on the forward strand.
AGCCGAGAATTTGAACTGTTGCTGAAGCTCCCACCTCTTCTTTCTTTTGGGTGCTGAGGGTGGGACCCCAGAGCGCTCTCTCTACAAGCTGAGTACTTTATCGCTGAGACACGCCCTTTCCAGCAGTTTCTGTAAATGACTTCTTGAACACAAGTTTAAAAATTAACTCCAAGGGCTAGAGAGATGGCTCAGGGCTTAAGACTCTGTCTCACGAGCAGAAGGTCCTGAGTTCAGATCTCAGGTCCCACGTAGGAAACACCAGGTGGAAACGGTGGCCACTTGCACTTCTGGCCCTAGTGGGCAGAGCCTGGGAAATCCCCGAGCAAAGCAAGGAGCTAGAAGCAATTGAAGATGATTCCTGAAGTCACCTTTGGTCCTTGACAGGACATAGGATGCTTGATCTAGTTAGTGTGGTCGTGTTGTGGTCGAGAAAATACAGTGACTGGTGGTGGTTTGCTTAGTGAGGTCTGGCCACTGACTCTGACTCTAGAGATGCACTATCCAGGAGGGGAACCATGAGCATGTGACTTTGGAAAGCGAAAATGAATGACTTCAGTAAAGCTAAAAGTTCACCCTCTTGTGCTCACTGGTTGCATTTTGGTGGCTCTTGTCTGCTATCACAGAATGTTCTTTGGGCAGGTCCTGCTCAAATGGATGGCCTGCCTGTAGCACATGTGGGACAGGATCTTGCTTAGTAAGACATAACAGAACAGTGATCCATCAACAGAGCCCTTTCTTAGTACCACCAGGTGACTGCTGACCTACAGATTCAAAAAGCTGAGGGAAAGGCCTGGGTGCTTTGAGGTTTCGCTGGAGAAGCTTGGTCATTCTTCAAGCACTGTCTACTTTTGTTTTAGTATTTTTTTTTAGGCAAGGAACTCACCAAATTGGCTAACAAGACTGATTGACCAGGGACTCCTCTGTATTTGACTTCCCAAAGCTGGGCTTGCGCAGTCTGTGATCACATACCTGACTCCTCCTCCCGCACACACCCCATGCATTCTGGAGATTAAACTCAGGTCCTCATACTTACAGAACAAACACTTTACCAGCCTATCTATCTCTCCCACCTGATGGCCAAATGCTCTTTTGTGTGGCTTAGGCATTGATGGGGGCTTGGGAGGGTTGATTTCCTTCCTCCTTGATTTTACTTTGATGTGGAGAAAGGAATAGCAGAAGGAAAGGGAGAGGCCAGGACCACATTCCCAACATGACATGCATCATAGAGAAGAAGAAATACACGAGGCATTCAAGGGCTAGAACCGGAACAATCTACTGCCCATCTCTCTTTCTAATTCTCAATTATGTTTTATACTTTTTTTCTGTTCTATTTTCACTTATAGATATATGGTGTGTGCATTGATGTGTGTATGTATGCTTGCATGTGTGTTAGAGCATGTGTATGTGCAAGTGAAACCCAAGGTTGATGCCAGGAATCATCCTCAATGGTTTTTCCACCTTACTCTTTTAGAGACAGGGCATCTCATCAAACCCAGAGCTCACCAATGCGGTTAGCCTGGCTAGCCAGCTTACTCCGGGGACTGCCAGTCTGTCTTCAAGGCTGGACGTCCAGGCAGGCCCTTGCTCTTGCTTGGCACTTTACCATGGGATCTGGGATCTGAACTCTGGTCTTTTTGCATATGTGGGATGAACTTAAGCCACAGAGCCACCTTCCAAGCTCTGTAGATGCTTTTCAGTTCTGCGACGTGATTCAGTCCAGTGAAGCACGGGCCTGTCATTATTCCTTGAAATCTTTGAAATCTTTGCTCTTGAGTTAGAATGAGCGGGCATGCCTGTTCCTCCAAGGCCAGCCCCTCCTTGCTGAGAGAAGCAGGGCTCTGAGAACAGGGAGGAGCTGAAACAGGCTTCAGACTCTGTGTCCCCGACCCAGGCAGGGCAGGCCCCAGCGTTGCCACCACCATCTGTTGGGGTCTGCCGGGCATGCGCACATCAGCACCCGGCCGCCAGCAGCCTCCACATTGTTCTGGCTGCGTTCATTCGGCAGCCGACTCAACAAAGGGACAGTTTTGTGTTGGGGATAAATACAACCACTGAGCCAACAAGGTTCTTTCCCCAACCCCCTTAAGTCTGACCCTGGCTGTCTGAATTCTACAGGGGCAGCCTCCCCACCACCCCCTACACACCATTGTTGTGACCGGCACAAACAGTTTGTGCAAACTTCTATTTTGTCAGGGAGACGTTTTTTTCTTCTAGATATGATTCTCAATGGAAAGATTCACCCAAACTGAGTATTTGTCCTTCTTCTTCTTCTTCTTCTTTTTTTTTTTTAAGATTTCACCAAGTTTGCTTTCCAAACTATTAAAATGAATCCAGCACATTTTAGAGTGAGTCTTACATCTCAAAGTCTACAGTCTTCTGTTCAGATTGTGCAGTGGGCACTAAGAGAGCTTTTTGTTCATGATGGAGAATGTTATAGTTTCAGCTTCAGTAAATGTTTGATCCTAACTGATTGTTTCAGGAAATTCCTTATTTGCTCCAGGAGCAAAAGAAAACCAGTCTCTAAGATTTAATGGGATTCTGTATGTTATATACATATATGTATGTGGTGTGTGTGGGATACATACATGAATCATATTTACATGTGAGCAGGTACACATGTGTGTTCGCGTGCCTGTGGAGATCAGACATTGACATCCAGTTGCTCCTGATTACTCTTCACCTTGTATATTGTGACAGAGTTTCCATTTGAGCTCAGAACTGACCAGTTCAGCAGCCTAGCTAGCCAGCTCGCTCCAACTACCCCGTCTCTGCCTCCTGGATGCGGGCACAACTAGAGGACCACACCCACCCAACATTTATGTAGGTGCCGGAGATCTGAATTCCAATTTTCATGTTTCCATGGCAAGATTTCCCCCCATTGAGCCATCTCCCCAGCCCCTTAGCAGATTTTTCTAGAAAGCAACTTTTTTGAAAGAAGCATGTGGTTTGATGGTGCCCTTTGCACAGGATAAGTTTTCACTTGTATTTTCTTGAGAGAAGTTCCTCTGGAGTTTGTGTCCCTTCTCTTGTCACTACCAAGGTGGCTCAGTCACAAAAATCACCGTATTCATTCATCCCATTCAGTTACTATTTGCTGGACACTTATGTTTTGGTCATGGGGGAGGGGGGATAATCGAATCAGACTTACCATGATATGGGAAAAGAAAGTGCAATGGAGGAAAGAGGCAATGAAAAATGCCAGGTACGTTTGGAAATTCAAAGAGGAAGACATAAAATTGTGATCTCAATTCACAGAGCTTCTGTGTTCCAAAAAGAAATGCTACCCCCCATGGGACAACAACTCTTTCCTTGATTGAAGTCTCTCTTCCTTGAGTTTGATTTCAGAAGGAAAGGGTCATTTTACTTTCCCCTTTCAGCCAGGATTAGTTCTTAAGGCTCCAATGTGCTAGGGAGCAAACATATTTCTTAAGTCAGTCTCTCTGTGGGATTCTAGTCTGCTAGAGCGGTGACTGGTGAGCTCAGAGTAGCCCTGGGATTTGTCATCGCAGTTTCCTCCTGATGTGTTCCGTGCATGTTGAATGAAAGGCTGCAACGATGAGCTTTATGAATGAGGACAGCAGTTTGTACATTACTTACCCTCCCCCAGATTCAGGTTATGTCTTCATGATAAAGTTAAATGGCTGCTTCTTAAGACATGACTCAGGGGCTGGAGAGGTGGCTCAGGGGTTAAGCCTCTGCCTTGCAGGCAGAAGGTCCTGAGTTCAGATCCCAGATCCCAGGTATAGACGCCAGGCAGGAACGGGGGCGGCCTGCGTTTCTGGTCCTGGTAGGGCGGAGCCTGTGAATCCTGGGGCAGAGTAAATAGGGAGGAGGTGGATGAGGTCCATGGTGGTTCACGAATTCGTCCGTGGTTCAACACACACATACACACACACACACACACACACACACACACACATACACACACATACATATGTACCTGCGCACACACACAAATGAATAAAAAAAAAAAAGATGTGAATCAGGCTAGGGATGCGAGGTCAGTGGCAGAGCACTTGCTCTGCTTGTGAAAAGCCCTGGGTTTGATTCCTAGCATTGGAAAAACACAGGGGGACTCTTGATTCGACCCTGATGATGCAGATTCACACAGAGTACACTTTCATTGCCCATGTCCTCAATCACAGTAGAGAGTCTAGCTGAATAAAAGAATAACACACAAAGCAACCCAGCGTCTTCTGTCAGGTCGACTAAGATCTGCCTGAAACCAGAAGAATGACGCATCAGGGGCGTTATATATGTCCTAGGACATATGTAGTTATGGATCTTTGACACAGGTTTGTAGCTGACATGGAGAACTTTAGGGTTATGAAAAGTCACAGAGGGGTCCTAACTGGAAATAGCCTTTGTGAATATTTTTGCTTTATAATGAACAGATGGAGGCCCAGAAGGGTCAAACAACTTGCCTGAGGTCATCCAGCCTGTTCAGAGACCTAGGTTTTTTTTTTTTTTTAATATTCTTTGTTCAGGTTTCTCTTTTAGCCCTACAGGTCACGTGCAAGTACCCAAGCACTTATTCAGAAACGGATGAACTCATCTATAAATGAGTAGACAGAGATGTAGCAAACATGAAGAACAGGATGTTTACCAGCCATAAGAAAAATGAGGTGATACACAGTAATAGTGGGACTGGCCCTTGAAAACAGGCTACAAAGCCTACTGAAAAGGTTACTGTAGTGTGACTGTGTTTGTACGACACAGCCAGAATAGGTGAATCCACAGAGACGGGGAGCAGGTGAATAGTTGCTAAGGACAAAGAGTGAGATTGGTGAGAGGATGTTTCGTCGAATAGCATTTACCTGCAGATGATGGAAATGTCTTGGAGTCAGGCAGCGATGGTAGTTATAATACATTGCAAATGCCATTGAGTTATTTGCTACCATGTTTAGTATGTGTGTGTGTGTGTGGACATGTGTGAAGAGGCCAGTGGCAGCCAGGGGACAATCTTGGGTATCATGCAGGTACAGTCCATCTGTCCACTGGCTTGGAACTCACCTCACAAGCTAGGTCTGACTGGCCATTGAGCCTTCCCATTGTTGGTGTTACATGCCAACAATGTCAAGTTTTGTTTTTTTAACATGGGTTCTGGGGATCAAACTCAGGTCCTCATGAAACACTTGTCTGACTGAACTGTCCCCTCAGCCCAGTATTTAAGTTGGTATGTTTTGTGAGTTTTGCCTCGATTAAAACAGGACAGAGAAAGAGGAAAGATAAGAGCAGTATCGTGGTGGACGAGGATAGCAGCATCCTGTTAGGGTGTGTGCATATGACTGGAGCCAGGGTCCTGCCTGTGGAGGGATTTGGAGGGCAGGAGTGGAACAAAGATGGGCCCAGCCCCACAGACACCTGGGATTGGGGGGGTAGAAGTAGCCTTCTGGCCACCCTAGTCTTAGGAGCCCCTTGCCCCTGTAGTGACAGCTGCTACTGGCCCCTCAGGAGCTGTATCCTTGGGGATGACAGAAGTTGGTTCCTTCCAGGGCTGTCTAAGGCACACTGGACTCCGTGTCTTCCACTGGCTTGGCCTGAAAGTCCAGTGTGGGGAGAGAGAGGAGGGGCATGCGATAGGAACTGCAGCTCGAGGGGTTCCCAGGTGTCCCTGGGGCTTTCTTTTGCAATTCCCAGGAATGAGGTTGCACTAGTCACCTGAGGGGTCTAGACAGAACCCCACTACCCTGGGGGCTCCTCAGACCAACATCTCAAAGGTGGAGTAGGAGTCCTAGAAGACTTTAGTGTTGTGGACAGGATCTGATTTGCACAGAGAACCCCGAAGAATACTTGGTCCTGGCTCCTTTCCACAGCTGAGCAAACAGAGACTCTGACCCAGCACCACACAGCTCTCAAGGGGCTGGTGGGACCCTGTCCAAGACCAGCTTCTACTGTCAAGGGGGAGATTGAAGAACTGAGAGCAGGTATGGAGGGGGGTGCTTCTGGCTGATTTTCACTATTGGCCCTCACCATGAAGAGAATTCTGAAGGAAGAGAAGGCAGGCTGAGGCTGGAGAGTACCGAGTCTCAGAGGGGCCAGGAGGAGGGGCTGACAAGACTGCCCCGGACCTGCCAGCTTCCAGCAGGACCAATCGGTTGGATGGTGTAAGCTCTTTTGGTGGGTTCTCCGTGTCTTCTTGGGGGGAAGGCCCGGAGACTCTGCGCTGTCACGATCTCATCAAAGGAGGGTCTTTGGTCCAATCCAGCTGCCACTACAATCTGAACTCGTGCTTGGGGCCGCCGGGCCTGGCCACCTTTGCACATCTATTTGCGCGTTCCTGGAGGCAAAGAGGCGGGTAAAACCCTGCACACCGCAAGTTCAGAACGGATTTCTAAGGGTTCCTCCCAGAGGACTGCTACACGCTGCCAGAGGAACCGAGATGAACAGGAACCTCCAGCCTCAAGGTCTGCCAGAGGCCAAGATACTTTCAGGACTTGGAAACTGAAAGCTTCAAGGCAGGTTTTGCACACTGACCCATTTGCCAGGAGGTCCTTAGTGTGTCCTGTGGACTATGAAAGCTTCCAGAAGGAGACCTCGCACTTGTAGCCAGCGCCGCTTGTCTCCTGGCCCTTGGTGGACCTGCCCCAACCTTGCAGATCTCTCTCTGTCTCTCTGTCTCTCTCTCCCGTGCTCGCTCCAAAGGTGCAGATTGCACTAGCGGGTAGGGGGTGTGGCTAGGGATTCCGGGCTGGGCCGACCCGCAGCTGTCTGGTCACTAACGATAGCCCCTAATGAGCGGCCCCAGCGGCTCACCTGCTCCGAGCCTCCTTCCTTCACCCGCGCAGCGCGTCCACCCGAGCCCGCTAATTGCCGAAGCCTGTAGACACCGCCTGCCACCCAGATGGGGGCGTCGGGACAGATGGGGTCCAAGCACCTAGGGGGAGTACCGGGAGAGTCCCTTAAGCGGGATAGGGCGTGGCAGCGGGTGGAGCATCAGACAGGAGAGTTTTTGAGTGGAACTAAGTCAATCTGGGAATTTTTAGGAGTTTCAGTGTGTTTTCGGGATGGGAGGGGTGGAGCCAAACTCCAGGATGGCAGCCTTGTGGCTTCTGTTTATAATCGGTTGTATTCCTGGGCCACACGCACACCCTCTTTCTGCTTGTTTCCTCACCTATAAAATGGGATAATCGCACCTCCTCGAGATAACTGTGAAAACGGGATGCGGCTCAGTGTAGTGTCTTATTTCTATGAACCTTCTGGATCTCTTTATTCATATTCCAGACTCCCCAGAGTTCAGTCTCTCCTCCTTCCCTCCCCTGCCAGCTCCCCAAGGTTCTTCCCTGCGCCCCCCTCCATTAGCCTGTAGTCAGACATATGGCAATAGCAGCCTCCCAGGAGGGGGCAGAGAAAGACACACACACATGCATACACACACACACACACACACACACACACACACACACACAGTAAGCCTCCTCTTGCCTGCCCAGAATGACCCTGCATCCTGGTAGGGAGTTGGGGGGTTACCCTGCTCCTGGGCTTGGGCTGTTGGCAGGACGGCCGTGTGAACTCGAGGTGTACCTGAATCTTTCTTCAGCAGCGTGGATGGGTTCAGCATCCATTTAGTCTGTGAATGGCCAGGGCTGATTCTGGCCTCCCTCACAGGTATATGCAGAGATATTTGACCACTGATCGTCCATGAAGTGTCTTGAGATCCATGACGTGGGGCCCCTCTTGAGGCCGCTCCTGATCTCTCTTTAAATATCTTGAGAGAAAGAAGCAGGTGTACGCATGTTACGGTGCATGTACGGCAGGCAGGTGGGGAACAAACAACCTTTGAAAGTCGGCTCTCTCCTCATGAGGGGCTCCAGGGATCGAACCCAGGTTACCAGGTTTGTGTGTGGGCACTTTTGCCTGCTAAGTCATCTCCTGGGCCCATCTCTCTTGGTAGTATGTGGGAAAGGGAAGACTATGCATCGTTAAGAGGTGTTTAACAGGAGAGATGGGAAGTATGGAAGCTTCTTTTGCCTCAGATGAATTTCTAAACAGAAATACAGAGATGTTCTTTCTTAATAGCGAGAGTTCAGACTGCTAGGGTGGCTTGGCACTAACAGGAAACAGACATTTCTCCATGGTGGGGTAGTTTTTGTCCAGGTGAACATCTGCGGGTGGGAGGAAAGTGTTAAAACATCTAGCTGGGCTTGGTGGTTGCAGGCCTATAATCTCGGCTATTCTGTAGGTTGAAGAAAAAAGGTTGAACATTCAAGTTCTGTTTTTGGCTACAAAGTGAGTTCAAAGCTAGCCTGGGCAACTTTGATCTTGTCAATAAATATATTAATAAAATATAGTAGTATAGCACTTTGCCTATCACATGCAAAGTCTATTTAAGTTCCATCTTTAGAATAAAAAGAACAAACCCAAAACAAGCAGAATTCAAAGCATCTTGCCCTGGAAGCTCTTCACTGGCTCCAGTCTAGGATGAGAAGGGCAGATCTTCCCTGGTGGTGGCAGGAATTCTAGCTGGACAGAGTGTCTGTGACAGCGCATCTTCCTCCAGCCAGGGCAGAGCTGTATCTCCGGTCTGGGAGCATGCTCCTCCATTGACGGAGCATCGTCAGGTCCGGGCAGCATGCTCCTCCGTTGACGGAGCATCATCAGGTCCGGGCAGCATGCTCCTCCGTTGACGGAGCATCATGAACAGCATCTGCTCCTGTGCTTCGCGCCCCCTCTCACTGTCTCTGGGATGTGGCATTTCACTTATGTGGCCACAGTGCTGCCCAGAGCTCAGGCCAAGTCTACAGACTCTGAGTCTAGGGGGTTGTTCTCTTCTTGTGACTCCCGACAGAGAGAAGGAGGGAGGGAGGGAAGGAAGGAGGGAGGGAGAAAGAGAGAGAGAGAGAGAGAGAGAGAGAGAGAGAGAGAGAGAGAGAAGCACCTTTGGGATCAAAGAGACTCACTGGGGTGGGGATCCCTGGGCTCTGTGTGCTCATCTCAGATGCTTAAAGAATAGCTGGTGAAAGTCTCCTGGACCTTGGGCTCTGGAGAATTCCTGGGCTCTGACTGAGAACTAAAGAGCCACGAAGGCCACAGAAAGGGAAGAGACTGGATAGAAGCTGAAGGCAGCTCAGAGTTGGGAAAAATTATGTTCTGACTAATACTCCCAGCTTCCTGGGGAGAAAACTTAGTGTGTCAAGTTTCTGCAAACTGCAGAGGAAGGTGAACCTCTCTCTCTCTCTCTCTCTCTCTCTCTCTCTCTCTCTCTCTCTGTCTGTCTCTGTCTCTGTCTCTGTCTCGTCTAACTAAGGACTCCTGGAAGCCAAAGCGTTTGCTCAGTTGTTTGTTTCTTTCCCCCGGATCAACTGTGCGTGCGGGTGGCCCAAAGTGAGCTAGCAGCCACAGCCAGAATGCCGGAGTCTGCTGGGGCACGTCTTTTCAGTCCTTGGGGATGCTCAGTCCCTTGGCTGCAAGGTAGTGGAGGGCGATAGCTGAGGATCTGCAGCCTGGCTGGGCACAAGCCCTCTGTGCTGGTCAGGGGAGCAGTCTTGCCTGGCAGAGACTTGCTCCTTCTGAGAACTGAGGGATGGGGCCTAGAGGAAGGCTTCATTCATTTCCTTTTACCAACAGTCCTTTTACACATGGACCCTGGCAATCACACACACACACACACACACACACACACACGCACAGAGTGAGAGAGAGCCTTACTTGTGGTGGATGAGCAAGCTATAAGCCTCCCACCTCCACCCCACCCCTCTAGATTCTTAGATCCATTGTGGGGTTTCAAGCCTTCTGGTGCCCTCTGTGTCTGTCTTCAGACTGGAGCTGGACTCTATTTTGAAACAAGTTTTGTTTCAAGTGGGACTTTGGAGGAAACGATCAAATTCTCTGCTGCTCCACTCTTCTTGGGTACCCACTATGCCCCCTTTCTCTGCTCCATACTCCCTGTCTCTACTGAAGGTGGGGACGTGGACTTGTAAGCCTTAAGGTTTTGGAAATCCGCAGGCCGTCAGTGAAAGTCAACAGAAGCTATGATGCCCTAGGCCTGCAGTTCTGGTTGACAGCCTGACATTACTCTCTGCAGGACTAGAAACGCCTATCCAAGAACCCTGGGGCCTGGGCAGTGGAATTTCAAGGGGGACAGGATGGGGAACCAGACTCAAAAGTGGGGTTTCAACCAGGGCAGTCCTTATCCCCAGGTTCTGGTGCCTTCCCCAGCATTTGCTTAAAGTATGCTGTATGAAGGGAGGCTGGGGGACACCGCTTTGTCCTTCCAGAAAGCCTGTTTCCAGGGCAGCAGCCCTCCGCCAGGATCCCATAGCAGGATCTGCCTTGTATTGATCTGGAAAGCAGAACCGCTTAAAACTTTCCTGTCGTGGGGAGTAATACTTGACATTTGGCAAGAAAACCAGAGGTTATAAGACAGAAATTGCTGTGGAAAAAAGCCCAGAGATGGACCATCAAGCCAGGAAGGTTCCCAGAGCGGATACTTTGCAGTTCACAAGCGTGAAGGTCGTGGTTCGGAGTCGCTGCAGAAGAGTCAGTGAGTGCACCTGCAGCACTTTGCCAGAATCGCCCAGAATCTGCTGGAAACTAAGCCAAAGTCTAGGCAATACTGGGGGCAAAGAACTGCAGCCAACAGAGAGAAAAATAAAATAGAAGCTGAAGAGCCCTTAGACCTTCCCCTGGTAAGACTCTGCCAACCCGCCCCCCAAAGTTCCCCTACTTTTGGAAGGAAAATTTCAGTTTAAACTAGCTCAAGCGGAAGAGAGAAGTGCTGTAAGAAATTAAAAGGCACAAGTAAGTTGTAATAACTAAAGTGTGTGCTCAGAAACCCGTTTAAGGAAAAAAAAAGTATCTGTAGGAGAGGGAGTGTTAGTTAGTAAAACAGCTCCTTTATGTTTCTCTAAGGGCAAACCAGAAAAATACCCACCACTGCAGCCCACAGGGAAGAGATGGCTACCATCATCCCCCTTCCATGTCTCTCCTCACCGCCACCGAGGGAATTTACTCTACTCATTTTACATTTTATTTAAAATCTCAACACTCGATCATTTATTTTTTGCAACCAAACGAGTAATAAATATTATTTAGCACTTTTTTTTTTTTTTTTTTACAAAAATAAAACAGATGACGCACTCTCAAGGAACGGCGCGACCAGAGGAGGGATAGATGTTAAGTGACGGACGCTATGAAGCCCGGGTTGTAAGGAAAGTAGCGCCAGGCGGTTCGCGCAGCGGCAGGGAGCACGTGTGGGGGGGTTGTCACTCGTGATAAACGTGACAAAAGTGTTTGTGCGGGGGAGGTGGTAGAGAGAAGAAGGCTGGGAGGCAGTCATGTGAACAAGCAGCTTCGCATCTCTCGCTTACTGCATCACTGATATTATATTTACACAGGCAAGAAATTATTAGGAAAAAAAAAAAACAGCTCGCCCCAATAACTCAAGCTATATTCACAGCAATTTTTTTTTAGTTCTGTCAAGCCCTCGGGAACCCAAATGGTTGTCCCCAAATGGGTGAGACATCAAATCATCTTGTGCTCAGAGCCGGAAAGAATGGGGACAGGGACTGGCTTCTATTTTATAATACCTAAAAGGCATCGCGCGCCCGTGGTGCGTGCGTGCGTGTGCGAGTGCGTGTGTGCGTGTGTGTGTGTGTGTGTGTGTGCGTTGGCTGTAATCAACCGGCCGCCAAGCTGTCGCGTTGTTGGAAAAGGAACATCCACGGACGTGTTAAGAACCAGTGTCCCCAATCAACCTTAGACTGGAGGAACCGCCACGCTTCTTAGGCTGCGGGTTCACCCTGTTAGAGCAACGGGGCACGACCCTAAGTGCTTCTGGTACAAAGTCCAGTTTCCACTAACTCACCGCCCCTGCCCGGGCGGCAGCTTGTTCAGTGCAGTTTCCCGGGACGGTCCGACCCGCCCAGAACTGAGCACGGTGAGTGGGTTCTCCGGGGCTCCCCTGGCTACCACTCCACCCGCGGTCGCGGCCAGGAATCCAGAAGTCAAGCTGTGCAGAGCAGGAGGATCAGTTTCAGCTTCTCGGTGGCGACGGAGGCAGGAAGTTCGCAGGGAGGATGCTCCGGGGTGGCCGGGGTGGCTTCCCAGGATCCAAAGGTTCAGCCCGGCTCGGAGCGGACGCCCCCCTCGCTCCCCACGGCGCGGTGAGACCCCCGCGGTCCTCCGGCGCCGCCGGTCACTTGGCGTCGGAGGTGAGGCGCGGCAGGCTGCCCGCGCCCATGGCCGACACGTGGTGGTGCGGCGGCGGCACCTGGCACATGCTGCAGGGGCAGGGCATGCCGCCCCAGTGCTGGAAGCCGCCGCCGCCGCCGCCGCCGCCGCCCCCGGTCCCCAGCGGGGCCGCCGCGGCCGCCGACGGGGACTTGAGCAGGCCGTGGGGAGGACGGATGGAGCCGACGGACGACAGGCCGGAGCCCGGCAGGGACGCGCTGGACACGGCGGCGGCGGCGGCCGCGGCGGCCGCGGCGGCGGCGGCGGGCGGGAGGATCGGGTGGTGCACGGCCGGGTGGTGCGCGGCGTGGGCCGCGGCGGCCGCGGGGTGCGCCGAGGCGGCGGGCAGCGGGCCGGAGTGCGCCAGGCCGCCGCAGGCCGACGGGTGGAAGCCGGCGTGGTGGCCGCCGTAGATCTCGCTCACCAGGCGCTTCATCTCCTCCAGCGAGTTGGTGAGCATGAGGATGTAGTTGCGCGCCAGCAGCAGCGTGGCGATCTTGGACAGCTTGCGCACCGACGGGCCGTGCGCGTACGGCATGACCTCGCGCAGCCCGTCCATGGCGATGTTCAGGTCGTGCATGCGCTTGCGCTCGCGGCTGTTGATCTTCAGGCGCAGCTGCTGCAGCTCGGGCTCCGTCATCTGCTTCTTGTCCTTCTTGGTGGACGACGCGGCCGCCGACGACGTAGACGAGGAGGTGCTGGACGACGACGACTTGAAGCCCCCGCCGCCCAGCTTGTCCCCGGGGTGCGCGCCCGCCGCGCCCATCGGCCCGCGCAGCTCGGAGCTCAGATCTGGCGGGCAGTCGCTCGGCGTGGACGACGACACGGTGCCCCCGCTGAAGCCCCCGCCGCCGCTGCCCTTGCTTCGGGCCGGCAGGAAAAGATCATCGGGCTCCGGCGACGAAGGGCGACTGGACACCAGGCTGGCGTCCGAGTCCATGGCCCCCGGGGTGCGCTCAGCGTTTGCAGGGGCTCTCTCTGTTGGCCCTCGGAGCTTCCAGGTGAAGAGAAAAGAAGACGAGGAGAGAGAGAGAGAGAGAGAGAGAGAGAGAGAGAGAGAGAGAGAGAAGCCTAAATGAACTGATAAAGCAGCTCCCGTCTAGCCCGCAGCTCCGGGTACAGGCAAAGGTGGCCGGTGACTCAGGGTCCAGCTCGTGCTGTCTCTGGCTATAGAGGCACCGAGTGCTGATAGCTAATCTCTCTCTATTTCTCTCTCTTCCTCCATCACCCCCCATCCCACTCGCACCCACAGGTTACTTTATTTCAGGAAGCACTGGGAGACTCTCAGTGCCTTCTAGAGACTTTTGTTCCTAGGAAGACTGAGGGGGTCCGGGGCTGGAATAAACGAGAACTTTTCTTTGGGGGTGCTGGGATCTCAAGAGAACTATTTCATTCCGCAGACGCATCCATCTCCAACGACACCGCGCAGCAAACACGCGCGAGTGCGCGCACCTAGCGCCGGCGCGGGGCCCAGATTCTAAGTGCGGCTTCAGGGGGGACCTCGGAGGCTCGCCGGCCACCCTGGCCTTTGACGGAAGGGGACACTACGGGGAGCGCGGGACCCTCGGAGCAACGAAGCTGCTGGGTAAAACTGATCCGCGGGTGAGGAATCCTGATCAGCTTGCGGAGATGCTTCTCGGTAGTGGCCGAATTGGGAGACCCCGGGCGGGATTGGGGGGGGGGGTGCTTGAAGATCTAGTCCCGGGCAGTTTAGGGGCGGGGACACTTACTGTGAATTCAGTCCTAGGAGCTGACTCGGAAAAGCCGTAGAGGAGAACCTGGCTCCGGTCGCTGATGTCTGCCGGTCTATAGTAATAAGCATCCGCACCTTTCGGGGTTCCGCTGGTTTTTATAGCCGGGTGGCGGCAGCGGCGACGGCGGTGGCGGTGGCCGGGGCGGGGGCGGGGAACAATGTGCTTGTCCTGGAGGGGCCGTGGCTCCAATGAGCTCGGCCCGCCCGAGGGGCTGCGGAGCTGACGTCATCCGGGCTAATTCCGCTCAATGAAACGCGAGCGGCCCGGCACACGCCTCCTCTCTGCGCGCAGCCAATGGGCGCCAGCGACCCAGAGATTCTTAAGGAGGGACCAGAGGAGCTGAGGAGGGAGGAAGAAGAGGAGGAGAAGAAAGAAAAAGGAAGAGGAGGAGGAGAAGTAGGAGGAGGAAGAGAGGAGGAGGAAGCTCGCAAGCTCTCAGGGGATCCGGAGAGGGCTAGGAATAGTGCGCTTGGGTGGCCGAGATAGAGGGAGGGATCGTCAACTTTCTATCCAAATATGGTCACCATAGCGTTAGGCTGGGAGACCCGGTGGGCTGCGGGACTACACAGATTCATCAGATACCGTAAGCAGCCGGATGTTTTAGGGTGCATCCGGATCACCCCGAGACTGTGAACCTGGTCTGGGGTCTCTTCGCTAGCCTTTTCTTTCTTCTGTCTCTATTCCATGGCATGCATCTGTACGTGAGCATTGGGGTCCCCGGACTTAAAGGATGACTGTGCACAAGCTGCCACCCCCCTTCCCCCGATTTAGCGCGCACATGCTTGCGGCTGTTGCTGCAGCCCGCGGGCAGGCGGTAGCGCCCCCAGGTGGGGGCATGACCTTGCGGGGGGGGGGCGGGGAACTCCAACACAGTCTCTGGAAAGAAGTAACAACTCGTCTTGAAAACTGAGGCTTGTAAAGACTTACGAACAGGGCGAGCTATCTCCTCCACACCGCAGTAACTCAACAGACTGCTCCAGTTATTATCCCCGCCCCAAGTTTATTAGCACGCATGCCAGAGGCTGTGTTTTCCGTACCATCTTTGTTGTGTCCAGGCATGGGATGGAGACGGTACTTTGGATACTTTGCGAAGAGATGTTTCAGACGCTACACTACGAACCAGGGAGGCTTGTGAATCGCTTCTTCCCTGCCCCTTCCGTCCAGAGATGCGTTTGCTGATTGCAACCTGCCTCTAAAACGAGAAGCCCTTGGTCGTGGTGGTATGAAACCCATTCTGGAGAAGTGCCTGAGGCCGGCTGTCTAGAGGCACCTAAACATTCACCTAAGTCACAGATGAAGAATCTGGAGGCTCTAGCAAATGTACAGGGACTTGGGATCTCCTGTGCTATACAGGTAGCCCTTGCCCACCACAGATGTTCCCGTTGGTGGTCCCTTATCATAGAGACGCTCCAGGGATTCCCAATCCCCAACATTTTCCTGAGCTGACTTTTCACATTCATAAATGTACAACTCGGATTTTTTTCTTTTCCGCGTTTTTTTAATTGCTGCAATGCACTCTCTCACTTCCTTTCTTCTTCCCTTCTTGTCTTCCTTTCTTATTCTTTGACATGCAGTCCCACTTCCTTTCTTCTTCCCTTCCTGTCTTCCTTTCTTACTCTTCGAGATGCTTTGGGACTTTCAATATGTGCATACAGTTTTAACAGCAAACAAGCAAAAAGACAATCTTTGGTTTTCGCATAGCAAAGTTACCAAAAAAAATGCAAACTCAAGTCCTGGCCCTTAACTTCGTGCTAATTCTCCGGGATGGGGGTAGGGGTCCACCCTAGAAAGCCTGCCGGGCTTTCCGGGTTTGTCCTGGTGTCAAGCCTTCTGGAGTTATCCCCCCAGCTGGCTCGGCAGCCATCCGTTAAATATGTATTTAAAACATGAAGAATTGAAGCGTGGTGGTAATGTCGGGCGGTTGGGACGATGAGCCACAACCGTTCGATTAGCAGAATCCGTCGCAGGCACAGACGAATGTAGTGGGCTGGGGATTAGGAAGCATTTAAGGACCACTCTTGGGCCTTGGGGACCAACCGCAGTGAGACGGTCGCACGTGCGCTAGGTCCCAGCCACCCAGGTTGGTCTAGCCGCCCGTACGTTATCTGGGAGCCCCAATTTCTTCTAGTGCTGCTTCCCAATGGTATCTGTCCAGTAAGACACTGTAAGCGTCCTGCCCTGAGAGACTGAGCATTTTACACACTTTACACATTTTTTGTTTGCTCCCAGTCCAGTGGCTGCAGTTGAAGCGGAGTCGACAGTTGGTGGACCCCCCCCCTGCCAAGGCGCGAATCTATATCTCGGAAAGGCAGACGCCCCAATATTCGACATGTTCTCCTTCCCTTGCAAGAAAAACACTCCGAGGCTGCCCAGGCAGCTGGGACTTGGGTGGTCCTCGCTCCCTAAGTCCGCAGCTCCGCGAGCTGCTCAGGGCTGCGAGACTTCTCCCCTTTGCTGCTCCCGCAGCCTCCCAAAACTTCTTGGGAGCTGGGGGCTCCCTGTGTGCCACGGGCTCCTTTAGTTCAGGGGCAGGTGGGAGACTGGACTCATCTCTACCCGCCCCCACCTTCTCCACTCCCCGCCTGCTTCCAACAATCGGACGCTAGCTGGGGCGCTCCGCGCTGGCTCCCCTTGGGTCCAGAGCACGTCACCGCGCCCGGAGCGCACCGTTCCTGCGGTGCGCGCACAGCTGTCCCGAAATCCCCTCCCCGGGAATTGAGCGCTTACTTCCCGAGGCTGATCGGCCCCAGCTCCGGGAGTTCCCTGCTAGCCTTGGCGTCCCCAAACTGTTGGCCTCCTCGGTCAAAACGGAAGACGTGTTTTCCCTCCCTTTTGTGTTTCCTTCGCACAAAAGGCCGGGTGCGTGGCAGGGCCGGCCTTTGCTCCGCTGCCTGGCCGCCCTGGGAGAGCCTGTGCCAAACCGGCTGGGGAGGCCTCCCGCGGGGCTCTGGGGGGCCCAGACCTCCCACTGCTTCCCGGGTCCCACCCGGAGCTTTCCTCTGGCTCTCCCCGACGCCCTGAGTTCTTGCTAGCATTCAGAGGGCGACTCCTCTTGGCTGCCAAGAAGAGCTGTGCCCGCTCAGAGCCCCGTCAGGGTGGCCCTGCAAGGCAAGGGGCCAGACGCTGCAAAGGAAAGAGAAGAAAACAAAACAAAAGACTCTCTAGCCATCCCTCCAGGCCCGGAAATCAGATGGGGTGCAGACTGGCAGCGTTTGGGGCCCCGAACTGTGCGGTAAGAGCGATCGGCAGTCAGTCTGGAAACAAATGACATTCCGTCCTTGCGGAAGAAACTCAGCTCTGGGAGCCAGCTGGGGCGACCAGAGTCCGAAACGCGGCCGGAAGCAGGTTTTGGCAGTGGCGGGTACTTGGTGAATACTTCTGAAGCGGAGCACGTGCCATTGTGTCTGGGCTGGTGTGAAACACGACTAGGAAAATACATGTAACTGCGGGCAAAGAAGGGTTCTGTCGTTAGCTGGTGCACACAATAAACCTTGAGGTCCGTATTCGGGATTGTGCGGTGTGTAGGGTCCTTAGAAGGATCGGGCTGGTGACTTTCAGCTAATAACAACAGTGACCACTTAAAAATGACCTAAGGGGTTGGTTGCCAGGTACTTAGCTGGTGTAAGGCAGATTTTATCTCATTTAATCTCTCACTGGTCCTAGAAGGAGTAAGTATAACTCCAGTTTTACAGAGAAGTTGATGTTTCTATTCCTGGCTGGGAAGTCTGAGGAGCATCTCTAGTTACTGGGTACAGAGGGAGCAAGTGTGGTCTTGGGGGAGTCTGTGGGGAAGAGTGACTGTCAGAGACTTGTTCCTCTGGGCTGCAAATCCAAAGCTGCCCAAGGACATCCTTCACTCCCCTGACAGTTTCTATGTGCTGTGGGCAGCTTGTGGGACGGAAGCCCTGCCAGCTGTGGACTCCCTGGCTTAGGTACCCGTGCAGGGAAAGAACTGGGGTGCAGAAAGCATGTGCAAGGACTGAAGGAGAGAGATCCTACAGGAAGCTGCAGGGGAAATAAGCCAACTCACAAAGCCCAGACTAGCACCCCGGCTCTAGTCCACCTCTCTGGAGAGATCACTCCCCTCCCCTGAAGCTGGGCACAGCCACCTGCTCCCACAGATCAGCACCTCTCAAGTTAACCCCTGCCTTCCCACGGGCCCACAGGTGGAATTGCATTCAGATGGGACTAGTCAAGGATGGAAAGCTGCTTCTATGTAGTTTAGTTTACAAACCACTAATTATCTCATCAAATCTTCCAACAGTGCTTTTGGTACAGTGGTTGAGAAGGAAGCACTGGTGTTTCCATTTTACAGATGAAGCCAATGATTAATGGTCAAGACAGGAGCTGGTTCAGTCAGCAGCCCACAGGGTGGGAGTGGGGAGGGGGCGTCTAAAGCTTGCTTTGTATCTCCTTTCTCTTGCCCACCCTTACTTACCTCACATCCAGGAGTCCCTAGGCCTTCACCATTTCCTTTCCTGGTAGTGGAATCTCCCAAGCAGGCTCTAAAGTGATCCATTCCTTGAGAGTCACCCCCTGCCCCCATCAGAATAATCCAGAGAGCTGGGCAAAGAGTGGGATTTGATGTAGCGAGAACAGGTTACACCGTGAACCTGTGGACACACATCCCTGGTTCTGTGGCAGGATCCCCGTGGAGTGCAGCGTGCATGTGCTTTGTTTAGTTGTAAGCAACGGGCCTCTGAGGTATCAAAAGCTCACCCAGGCTACTAACAAGTGACATTGCACCCAGAGGGCTTCAGGTTAGGACTGTGAGACCTAGCACCTGGTGCTATTTGGACAGGGTCTGCTAGACAGGATGGCAGCTCCAGTAATGAGTAGCAGCAATGTGAACATAAGCTCTCTTTGAAACCCCAGAATTCCTGACCTGGCCTCTTCTAGCTTCTACCAAGGGCAGGACCAGGGCACTCCGGGCAGTCTGGGAAAACCTATCTCCCTCCCTGACTTTGCTCTACCCCCCAACTCATCCCCCCCCACGAGTCAGGGTTCTCTTTTCTGTTCTCTAAGGGTTGACTCCCTCCTTCACCAGAAGTTCCCCAAGGGTCCCCACAGTGTCCAAGATGGTATTATACCCCTGGGACAGAGGACTGGAGAGTCAATTGAAATAAGGGTGGGTGATGAGATGGTTTCTTACAAGATGATACAGTATCCATAGTGACAAGAGCCGCCAGTCGTGCAATTTCACAGAGAGTGAAACCAATTCCAAAAATACCTAATGAGGACCCAAGGTTGCTCCCTCGGGCCATAAGTGGGCAGGGTGATCCCCCCAGTCAAACTGGCCATCCAGAGGGTCACCTAACACCTACCCCATCCCATCCTTCCCCCCGTGGTGTTACCCCCCCAGAGACACTCTGAACGGGATTCCCGGGTTCTCCAGGGGCGATCAGCCACCTGTAACCTTCTGAGCTGGGCGTCCTGCCCCCCAGCGAGTGAGACCAGAGGTGGCTCCAGGCCAGGGCGGGTGGGGGCGGGGTGGCGGTGGAGAAGAGACAGTTGCTGGAAGCGAGATGCGGTGGCCACGACGATCCAGGCGTCACTGGTGACTTGGGCGAAGCTCGCGTGTCCCCGGCGCCCTCGCGCGACTCCGTAGAAACCCGCCCGCCGGAGTGAATCGGCAGCCGCCCGGGACTCTCCGGCACGAACCCCACGCTGAGCTCGGCAACCGGAAGTTGGAACCCCACGAAGGGACGCAGGACCCGACCGCGACTTGTCACAGCTCGGCTGTCCGCAGCAGCGTCTACCGGGTGGGGGCAGCCAGCAACCGCCCGGCTGCAGCTCCGCGACTCCAGCGCCCTCCCGGGCCGGGCCGTAGTTTGCAGAAGGACAACCAGAAAGATTGGAGGCTTGGCGTGTGACCCGCTTGTCCCTTTCTCCGGCCATCCCTTGGTCACGGTCTTCCAGAACAAACCGCTTTTGACTCTTTCTCGCTATGGACACGGCCTTTCAGGGCTGCTGAGAACTTAGGATGCGCCCCCAGCATCCCTCCAGACCCCCATGATTCCTGGAGCAAGCTGCTGGTTGGAAGTACAAAGTCACAGACATGATCCAGAATTAGTGAAAACAGACCCCGTTTGCCCAGGTCCTGAGGTCTATTTTTAACTATATGTCTAGAAACCCTTCTCTAGGTTTTTGGGGTTCTATCCTTAGCTGCACATCTAGAAGCTCTCCTCTAGGTTTCAGAAGTTTATTTTTAGCTCTATGTCTCCTAAAGTTCTGGAGTCTTCTAGTCCTAGACTCAGATCCTTTTAGGGTTCACAAGGATGCCCTTTTGACCATGTACCCCACTCTCTAAGCATTTGGAGAGTCCTGGTCCTCACTTCTTGAAGACCTGTTAAATAAAATCCGAAAAGCAAAAAATTGTCTTAAAGACTGTATGCCAGTGTGAAAAACAAAGCTCTAAACAACACAGAAAGTGTCACCATAACCAAGTCAACCTCCCACAGCATCAAACAGACACTGTCAAGATGGTGAAATTCTGCCTTGAACCTGCCTTTTGCCTCCCCTGGCATCTCGATCCAGGGCAATCCAAGACCCCTTCCATGCACAGCACAGGCTGGACCAACCAATCCATGTTGGGTTCTCCTGTCTCTTTGTTTAGTTGTCCAACTGTGAAAAGCCAATCAGAGCTGGACCTCTTGGATGCTGGTGGATGGCGGATGCCCGTTTCTACCCCATGTGGCTCTGCTGGGATCAGAATTTCTGGCAGGCATGCTTTGTTCCAGACTGGCCAGCCGCCGAGCCAAGCGCTGGTTCTCCTTCAAGGACTCTCCACCGCCCTGGGGTCTCATGGGAAGAAACCACCCCCACTTTGTATCAGGGAATGGTTGGATGTAAAGGGGAAACTGAGCCCACCAGGCTTGAAGCAACTTGGGTTGCTTAGAAGAAAAAATGAATATTTGGTGCATGAATGGGACATTCTTTGGCTGAGATAGTAACCAAGGCAGAGCTTGAGTTTATGATTTTGGGAAGACTATGGGAGCTATAGACATTCAATTTCTACTCTTTTTTTTTTTTTTAATTCCAACAATGAGAAATGGCCCTCCGCTTCTGTGGTGAATCCAAGGCACTTGTCCAAGCAAAGAGGTCATTCTGTCCAGGGAGTGGATGTAGGTTACACCACTAGAGAGGAGGGAAAGAAGGGAGAACATCCCAGAAACTGAAGTTCTCTTTCTTTCAGATCATGTCTTGAATGGTTGCTGCCTTGTACATGCTTAGAAAAGAACTCACATAGTTAAAGATGTTTGATTAAAGCGTGGTTCCATGACCACAGACAACCGGGAAACCAGAGAAAAACAGAGTTTTAAGAGTTGTTTGGAAATGCTCTTTGTACATACAAAACACACATTGAAAACTCTTTCTCTTATTTTTCACATAGGTGGTAGTTCTTGCTATATTGTGTTCTATAGCTTGATCTTTTTTTTTAATTTTTAAAAAAATTTTTTATTATTATTATTATTTATTCAACTGTGTGCATGTGAGTGTGTATGTGCGCGCGCGCGCGCATGTGTGTGTGTGTCTGTGTGTGTGTAGAACCACGGACGAATTCACGAACCACCATGGATGCCTCCACCTCCTTCTGCCCCGGGATTCACAGGCTCCGCCCTACCAGGACCAGAAGCGCAGGCCGCCCCCGCTTCCGCCTGGCGTCTATACATGGGATCTGGGATCCGAACTCAGGACCTTCCGCCTGCAAGGCGGAGGCTTAACCCCTGAGCCACCTCTCCAGTCCCTATAGCTTGATCTTTTTATCTCTGTTCCACTCAACACTCCCATACACTAACACACACACACACACACACACACACACACACACACACAGAGTATATCTGCTTAACAATTATCCATATCAGAGTGGTCAGAAGCCCAGCGAAATCCACCACGATGGTGCTTTTTCTCCTGCCTACTTCTGGCACAGAGAAATCTGGATACTTGAGCCACATAATGGGAATCCAAGGAACACGGAATAAGTTTTTCATGATGTCCTTAGAACAGTACTTTAAATTGTTCTGTTTTTTTCTATTGTAATTGAAAAAATATTTATTCGCTCTTGTGTGTAGGACAATCAATTAGAGGGTCTATCAAAATACTTTAAAGGATATATATAAGATTATTGAATGAAGTTAATTAGTTACTGTTATTTCAGATGTTTATTTCTGAATTGGCAAAATAGTCACATAGTTCAAAATTCAAAAGCTTTGGGATGTGAAGATGATTCGCAGTTCATCATGTGCTTGCTCTTCAAGCATGAAGAACTGAGTATGACCCCAGCCCCCAAGGGGAGGCTCTGGCCTCCACATGCATGTGAGCACATGTACATATGCACATATCACACACACTTAAAAATTCAGGACATATAATACATATGTTGCTTATACCTATTCCCAGTTCCACATAGTTCTTTGCTCAGGTAAGATCTCTTAGTTACCCTTCCAGACATAATCTATGTAAAAGCAAGCAATATAAATTGACACATTTCATTTCCCTTTTAAACCATTTGATTCATATTGATTTCCATCTTGCTTTTTTCCTTAGTTAATATTTTGGAGATGGCTTCTTAACAGGTTATAAAAACTCCTCCTTTAAAAAGAAAATTTCACCCTTCTATCACTTGGGTATGTCATTATTTATCTCACTGTAAATCAAATGCATAGATTTAGATTCTTTTTGGCTTTCAGCTGCCGCGAACAATGCTACCGTGAAATATATTGCATGCTGTCATCTGCACATGTGTTGCCTGTCATGATGATAAATCCCCTGAGGTGAGCATTACTGGATCACACTCCTCTGCATATTTGTATTTTTGATGGATGTTGATGAATTGTCCCTGACGTATCGTGGTCCCAATGTACATTGCAATGTATAAGAAATACTACTTGACTGACAACTAATTTCAGTGTCTAACTGCTATTTTCTTGAGTCCAGAGAAAATAAGATCTCTGATTTGAGATCAAAGCCAATGGCCTGAGTTCAGTCCCCGGAAGCCCACATGCAAGGTGCACGCATTCATCTTTCTTTCCCTTCCTTCTCTCAAGTAAAAATAAATCAATAAATTATTTTAAAAAACACTAAGCTACAAATTATAATGGATTTCAACATCTGGCACAATAGATTTCAACATCTGGTTTGATTTCCGATCTGTTTAAAGACTTGTTAGTGACTCTCCCAAGTAGTTGGATACAGCAACTCAAGTGTGTCATTGCATTTCATTAGCTAAGGAATATTTACATTTTAAGCAATAATTCAGCAGATATTTATTGCATACTTTGTCTTGTGCTCTGAGCCATATTCATTTCCATGCTTGCTCAGGAAGCAGTGGACGACATCTCTACCCTTAAACATGGACTAAAAGTACTTGTTATCAGAATGATAGGCATGATTGCTTTTGATGCTTTCAGAAGCCAGGTAGAGTGGTTAGGATAAATCCTATGGAAATAAACCACTGACTCCCCCAAGTCACATGACACTGTGGCAAGGTCTGCTGATTGCTCCCCCACATCTGTGCTGCTTTCCGTATGGAAATAGAATTCTTGATGAAGCACATAGGCATTCAAAGTAAGGCTTACTGTTCCCAGTCTTCTTTGTCACTAAGTTTTGGCCAGCGTGGGCAGTTGGTGGAGGGAGCATGCTCCAATTCCATTCTCATCTTTCTTCGTAACGTGACAGCCAAGTTGGAAGAGCTACCATGGATTATAAGGTGGGCTTGGGGTCACATAGAAAAGATGATGATGAGAAAAGGAAACCTGGGAGCCTGACACTAGGGAGTGTCAGATCCGTCAGGGACCAGCTCTGTGAGAGGGGAATGACCCTCCGCTGTGCTAAAGTCACAATTGTGCTGGGTTTTCTGATGTAGCCAAACCAATGAGAACTCAAGGCAAAGAGCTTTTGAAAGCCGAGTGAAACCATTCGGAATGTCTGAAGGGACGTGTTGCTTATAGGTGTGTTCGCCATATCGGCTGAGCCCTGAAACTAATGGGATCAAGACCAAGGGACACAGAATAGAATGGATATTTGTTTGTTGGGGAAAACCAGAAGTCTCTTTCACCTTAGAATTGTCTGTAATGTTAAGAGCTGACATTTTCCCACTGCTCTTGGGGGCTTTGACTCATTTTAAATAATGCACCTTAGCTGCTGTGTCCAGTTTCAGTGCAGCTGTGACCGTCCTGAAACCCTGACGTTTCTGACAAGATCCTGGTGGTCACCTTCGTCGTCATCTCCAGCATTGGATCAGGGACCTATCTGAAGCTCAGGGGCGGCAGCTGACACAGTTCAGGGGCAGCTTTGGGTTTGGCAGGTGGCATGGAGTGGCCAACTTGGGTTTCCCAGGAAAGAACTCCCCTGGGAAGGAGTGAATCACGGACGATGGGAAGTGCTGAAGGTCAGTCCTTGCATGTTGGGCTGGGGAGGGCTGCTCTCAGATGCTTCATCACACACGAATATCTGCAGTGAACTGTGCAGGGGGTGGGGTGGGGGAGAACCTTGGGTATGCAAGTCGTTTCACCCTATGGGGCAGCATGGTCCATGAAACCACCGTATGCCACTTATAATGATACTGCTCAGTCCTTGACCTTCCCTGGGGATATCATCCTGCGGCCCAAGGCATGGATTGGAAAAAGACCCTGTAAGTGTGAGGCTTCCTTTTCAAGTCAATACTGATTATCAACTGGACAGGATCTAAATCACCTTGAGACAAATCTCTGTTGTGTTGTGTTGGTGAGGGAGTTCCACATTGGATTGGTTGAGGTGGGAACACCCATCCTGGGTATAAGCAGCTCCATTCTGTGGGCTGGGGTTCTGGACGGCATAGAAAGGAGAAAGTGAACGGAGCATGTGCAGTGATCTCTCTTCCTGACTGCAGATGCAATGTGGCTAGCTCGCCACCTCTGTTGCTGTGTCTTCCCTGCCGTAATGGACTGTGTCCTCAGACTGTGAGGCAAAACGAAGCCTTCCTTCTTCAAGTTGCGTTTGCTAGGTGAGTCTGTCACAGCAATAAGAATTTCTTCATGTGTTCCATGTATTTTAGAACTTTTTCCAGTATCAAGAGGGTTAGACCTTGTGTTTGGCTGAATAATGGATTCCTACAATATGCATATAAGCCCTGGGACTTGTGAATGTCCACTTATTTTGGGAAAAAAGGACCTCTTTTGGTTGTCTCTTTTTTCGGAGGGAGGGGGTCTCCCGTAATCCAGATTCGCCTGAAAATTATGTGACCGAGGTTGATTTTGAACTTCTGATCCTCCTGCCTCCATTTCCTGAGAGCTGAGATTGCAGGGCTGTGCCACAATCTCCAGGTTGAAAAGAAGACTTTCAGAGGTGTAATTAAATTAAGAATTTCCTGATAAGATAATACTGAGTTGTGCAGATCACCCTAAATCTAGCAACAACTGTTTTCATAGTAAAGACAGATACGGACAGAGGCTGCAGACAGAAGAAAAGGCCACATTCAGACAGAGGCAAGCCTTGTAGTGATGTGATCTCCAGGCATGAACCCCGGGGCTGCCAGAGTACAGACCCTCAAGGCTGGGGAGGAAGCAAATGGTCTCCTTGCTTTTGGTCATCTGCCCCTCCCGCCCCGCCCTCAACAGCGAGAGAACAAATCTCTGTTCTTTTAAGTGCTCAAGTTTGTATTAATTTGTTACCAAACCTCCAGGATGCAGTACCTGGTGAAAGTGAGGAGAGTCCTACGGTGCAGCCAGGAGGTGACTGTCTCTGATATCTGGGGTCCCTTGCCACAGACGCCTTCCTGATCTACTCCCGACTTCCCCCAGTCAGTCTTGTCAACTCGTTGGGAGGATAGGGGCATTGATTTCCTCAGACTTCCTCCCTGTGGCATACCCTGGGCTAGGAGGTTACTGTCAGGCTGCTCTCACAATTCTCTTTCTTTGAGGTTCTAGAAGCTTCTTCCATCCCTTGTCCTTTGGGGCGAAGGATGGGGACAGCTCTCGTGCGCCTAGATCCCGGCTTTTGCTTTGTCTTGTGGCTCCCCTACACCCACCGCACAGAGTCTCTCTGTAACATCACTAGTGTTCTAACTTTAGTGTGCTACTTCCTGTTAGCATCTGTCAGAGGCAGCCTAGCAGCCACCTCGACTCCCTGCTGTGGCCAAGAGTGAGCATGTTGGTTTGTTTTCTGCTGTGGTAACAAAATGCCATAGTTTGGGAAGATGATATATAGTAGAAGTCTGGAGTCTGTGAAGTCTAACACCAAGGGACTACATAGCAGACACTGCAAACCTCTGTCTCTCTGTCTCTCTGTCTCTCTGTCTCTCTGTCTTTCTCTCTCTTCTGGTTTAAGATATCAGGCCCGCCCCTGACATCCACTCTCTCTAGTATTGCTATTCACCGCCCTCTCCGGAAGCTGAAGCATTAAAGCTGGCTGATATTGCACTTGAACTGAGAAAATAATCCTTTTCTCTTTATAAAGTTAGTTGCTCAGGTATTTCACAACAATAACACAAGCCGACTGAAATATGTGATAACAGAAGGAGGCCGATTCAGCAGAGACTGTTCCCGTTTGGATGGAAGCCACTCAGTTGTCTGCAAAATAAATCCCTTGTTACTTTTTCCTATAATAAAAATAATACATGGGTCTTGCTGAATGGCTTGAAAATTTTACTGTATCTTACAGAAAGTGCAGAGCTTTTTGGTTATCAATGTGAGAGATGTGAAGAACCCTCATTTGTATGATGAAGTTACAGTGAGCTCATTAGGTTGGACCCTTCGTCTAACATGACCAGTGTCTTTACAAGAGGAAGAGGTTGCGACGCAGGCGTATGTATGGAAGGACGATCATGTTAAGACACATAAGACAGCTGTCTACAAACCTCTGAGAAGGACTCAGGTGAAACCAACCCTACAGACACCTTGACCTCTGACTTCTGACCTTTATGATTGTGAGAACGTAAGTGTCTGTCATTGAAGCCACTCAGTCCGTGGTACTTTGTTACCAAGCCCTAACAGACTGACTCAGACCAGCCTTGAGGAAGACGGTCTGTGAGAGGAGAGGGTGGCGTGGCTGATGGTTTTAGGAGACCAAGTCTCCCTGGCTGACTGCATGCCCACACGTTGGGGTGCACAGCAGAGCAGGAGTTGCTTGGTTGCCCAAGTTGGAGGGACCCGGTGGGTTTAGAGTCACCTGACTCTTCGCGGGACATGGAGAATCCTGGGGAAGCCTTGAGCACATTGAGTTGTTCATGGCTGAGAGACCCCTAGTGGACTGTCCAGTGTCCAGTTGCTACTGCCCAGCAGCTGTGGCCAGAGGGCCAGGAGGGAAGCACAAGCGCACCCCAAGAGAGCGAAGCTTATTCTCCCAGCTCAGGCGGCTGCGGAGCGCAGAGCCGCTGGCCCAGGACAGACCCCCGGGGAGGGGATGTTTATGTCCATCAATGAGAAAGGGCCCTTGTTACCGCGCTCGCGAGCCGCATGGCAGCTGTTCCCATTTATTAGCTTGATTCCCAAATATTCTCCGCCTCCCTTCATTTCTCTCTCACCCATTGTTTAGGAATTCCCAAGACAGGAGCACAGAGACAACTCCCCAAATGCCAAATTGGTCAAATTAGGGGGAAGGCTGCCTCTTTAACCTGCCCTGGTGATTATTTGGTACATATGGTGTTTGACTGGTTTCCAGGCTCCTTCATATGTGCAGGTGAGAGTGGCGCACGGTGACCCCAGGATGGGCTGCTTTGTTTTGGGAGAGAAATGCTCTCTGTCTTTGAACTCCTGTGGCGTCTTTCCTTTCATTTATTTTTTAATTTGAAAAATTCACCATAAGACATGCTAACATATAAGGAAGTAGAAGTAGTAGTCTCTCCCAAGAATAATAAGAATTACTACTACTATTATGTTAGTGGGCGTGGCTAGCCCACACTGCAGGATTACTATGCATCAGGCACTAGACTGCACCATTTCTCTTGGGAAATAGAGTTTTCCAGTAAGACAAATGATTCTGAAACTCTGGAGAATACAAATCCCATTACCATTCTGTTTCAAAGAGCAGGCTGTACAAGTTGTCTAATTAGAATTCTGATTTCCTCCCCTTTTATTATTATTTTTTAAAACTCGTTATTTTTTTTAGAGTTCCATACATGAATGCATTGAATTAATGTCATGTTCACCCTTTATCACCCAAATCCACCCCCTTTCCTTCTGTCCTTTTCCCACTGCAAATCTTCTTCTTCCCAACCAGACATCTTTTTACTTTCATGCCATTCGTGGGCGTGGTCCACTGAGTCTCCTCCAGGTTGTCTGTATTGGCATGTGCCGGGGCACTTGCTGGAGCATGGATGGTGTATCAGTGGGTTTCCTGTCTCCTTACCTTGGCACACCCTGGTTTCCTCATCTGTGATTGTATCTTCCGCACAGATGCATTGTGAAAGTCAAATGTTACAATCCACGGAAAGCAGTGAGATAGAATCCACATTAAAGAAAAGTCAGATGTGATGATATGCTCTTGTGATCCCAGAGCCAAGGAGGCAGAGAGAGGCAGGCCGCTGGGGTTCACCTGAGAGCCCCAGGTCCCCGTGAGAAACCCTGTCTCAGAAAACAAGGTGCACCAGAGGTTGACTGTGGCCTTCAAACACACATGCACATGTGTGCTCACACATCATACGTACACACACATATAAAATAAAAGTTGAAAAATTATTGTTGGGAAATAAAAGCAAAAATGTGCTTATAAACAATTGTTGATACGATCCTTTAAGTCTCAGTTGTGCTAGTCCCAAAGGTTTAGCTTCCTCTAATACTCCACGAGATACCAACGCCAATTAATTCTCCTGTGTTTGTTCTTTCAGGTGCATTTTCTTAATCTGTCTCTTCATTCAGGTGAGCTCAGCTACGTGCCGGTTCATGTTTTGAAAGATGATTTCCTTCTTCTTTGAAACATGAACAAGTCTATGCTGTCCCCTTATCACAACACATTTGGGATTCCAGCAAATTTCTTTAAGTTATTGCTCAGGAAGACCTGCCACCATTATCCTATTTTTACACCAAAGCATTCAATTTCACTTTTTAAAAAAATTCTTCAAAAATCCCTTCCTGGGTAGAAAATGCCAATTCGTCCCCTGCCTGACATTTTATGAAGAATTAAAAATAATGAAGCACAGCAGAAATACGGAAGGAGGCTAATTTGGAAACCTGGCATGATTGCTTTTAATTTGTTGACAATGCGTGTTTGTGGGGAGACGGGGGAGGAGGGTGGGGGGTGGTAGGAGGGGGCCAGGGCTCAGCATGGCCATGCTTACCCGAGCCTTGTATTAATGGAGTAACAGCTGAACTAAGTGTTCAGAGCGAGCACATCAAAGACTGTCGTCTTTGACATAGCATTTCTTCTATTCCGTGATGTCAAAGGTGGCTGCACATATATCCAGTGCTTTCTGGGTGGTATTGTTAAAGATGCTGGCCCCAGCAGATGGCCCCAAAATGTATCTCGGCCTGACAGAGTGGGGGAACCACTGTGATGGCATAGTCTTCTCATTAGCAAACAGAAAAAAAGCAGAAGAGGAAGAAGAGGAAAAAGAAGGCAAGGATAAGAAAGGAGATGAAAAGAATACACAAAGTCATTTACATATTTACATTGTCTCCCCGGGCGTTTCAAATTCTCCCTTAGCTGAAGAGTCAGTAGGCCTGCTTTGCTCCTTCTGTTTGTGTGTTTACTTGTGCTAAATAGATTATGGTAATCAGGCACATAAATGCATGCAACTGTTATTATGGCATTTTAATCACAGACTTTTTCTCTGGAAGCCTTCATTAGAATTCTCATAATCTTACTTGTTAGTGTAACAAACAGTAATAAATGCCAAAGAGCTTGGATTAAGGCAGAGGCCCCCAGACTTTGAAAGAGGGATATGGAAATGCTGCTCAACCTCTGCATTACTTATTGAAATGTCACAGAAACTGTTCGAGACTCTAAATATCTTACTCATTATCCAGATAGGGAAGCGAGCAGTCTGGGCATAGCAGCGATGTTTTTCTACCGAGCACTACGAACATATGCCTTTCATACATATCACGCAATTCTTCTTAGAGAACCGGATGGTCCAATACACAGTCCCGGCTGTGATTTTGTTATTGTGATAAATTCAGAATTTATTAATAATGTAATAATCATTGCACTTATTTTTAGACTTTGTGGTAAACAGGTGAGAACACAAACATGTATAGAGATTTTCTAATTCTTATTGGCCTTCAATTTTGCAAAATTATTTGGCAAGTTGCTAGGAGAAAAATTGCAATTTTTTTTTTAAAAAACATCAGCCATGGGTTTGAGACTAAGTCACTTAAAAAAATAGTAGGGCTTGAAGCTGGAGAGGTGGCTCAGGGGTTAAGCCTCGGTCTTGCAGGCAGAAGGTCCTGAGTTTGGATCCTAGACCCCACGTATAGACGCCGGGTGGAAGGAGGAGGCGGCCTGCGTTTCTGGTCCTGGTAGGGCGGAGCCTGTGAATCCCCCCGTGGAGTAAACAAGGAGGAGGCGGTCCATGGTGGTTCCCGAATTCTCCCGTGGTTCTACACACACACACACACAACAAACAAACAAACAAATAAATATAGCGAGCATGCAGATCTATGCCTTGAGACACAGGAAAGGATAATCCTATCTTTTTCCCCAAGCTGAAAACTTAGATGTGATGAAGTAAGTTCTAAGAAGTTCCCACTTGAGTCACTCCTGTGACAAGCTACCCAGTGACTTTAATAACATACTTCTAAGTTTCATGAGTCTGCCAACGCCACCACAGAGAGAAACCAAACCAGAGACATGAGGCCACTCTACGAGCTGACTTTTGGTGTCCTGTGCCAGTCAAGAAACGATTGGGTCCAACCCCCACTGTGGGTGGCATCATTCCTTAGACTTGGGGTCCTTGGTGGTAGAAGATGAGCCGAAAGCAAGCAAGCATGCACGCGCGCTACATTCACTCTTGCAACATGACCAAGTGAGCTCCTGCCACTCTCACTTCCTTACCATGATGGACTGTAACCCAGAACTGAGCCAAAAGAACCCCATGTCTCCTAAGTTGCCAGGGTCAAGCATCTTGTTCCAGCGGTGTGTAATGTAGCTAAAGCATCATCCCACGGCACAGGTGACCTGACACCCCTGTGGGGTTAAGTCATATATTGAGTTAATCATCCTTCTGATCTCAGCAATGTTTTGCAGTTTTCAGCACCCAGCTCTGACACATCTTCTGTCTGATTCAGTCCAAAGTCCTTACTTTTAGGCTATGATTAAAAGCGCTTTCATTTCCATTTCCAAATAGTTGTTGCTTATATTTAGAAATGCAGTTAATATTTGAATTATTTATTTAGAGAAAAGGTGCACGTGCCATGGTGTGGAAGCGGAGGTCATTTTCCCCTCCCACCATGTGGGCTTCTGGTATGTGTGTGTGTGGTGTGTGTGTGGTGTGCATTGGTGTGTGTGGTGTGTGTGTGTGTGGTGTGTGTGTGGGGGGTGTGTGTGGCTTCTGGACAGAACCCACATTACCAGGTCAGCGAGCAAGCACCTCACCAGCTCCTAGGAACACGATTAATGTTTGCATGTTTATCTTTACCTCAATAAACTGACCACTCACCACTGTAACACTTGGGATTCTTTAAATGTATGACTTTGGGTGACTCCTGCACACAATCTAAGGATCACTTCAGAAGAAAACCCAATCTTAGATTCCTTTCTATTTTTTTTAAACAGGCAATAACCACAGCTACTTTAATATTTTGTTATTAATTAATTAACTTGCTTATTTATGAGAGTAAGTTTGTGTGTTGAGCATGTGTGTGGAGGTCACAGAACAACTTTTGGAAGTCGGGTCTCTCCTTCCGCCATGTATGTGGGCTCTGAGGCTGGAATGCTCAGTACCAGGCTTTGCGCAGTCATCTTCACTCGCTGTCGTCTCTGTCACGGTCCTTCTTGCTTCCTAGTGAAACTCAGATCAGAGGATTTGAACCTGGGACCCTGGAACAGGGGCAGATGTAGAGTCTGAACAATGTGTAAAACATTCTCAGCTGACCGGCTGCCATGGCTCCAGCAGACTGAAGCCTGGCACTGGGATGCTGTTTGGGCTGAGTCTCAGCTCCCTTCTGAACGGGCTGCATGATGCAGGGACCACTCAGCTCTGCACGGCTCACGGTGGGGCTGGCCGCTGAGGCACAAGCAAGGAGACCATGGGGGAAAGCCCCAGGGACTGAAGAGCTTCCTTGTGTACAAGATGCAAGTTGACGTTCATGCTGGCACTCCCAGGAAACATTTCTCTAATGACATGAGATTGAGGCGCGAGCGCGCGCGCGCGCGCGCGTGTGTGTGTGTGTGTGTGTGTGTGTGTGGTGTGTGTGTGGCGTGTGTGTGTGTTGTGTATGGTGTGTGTGTGGCGTGTGTGTGGTGTGTGTGTGTTGTGTATGGTGTGTGTGTGTGTGGTGTGTGTGGTGTGTGTGTGGCGTGTGTGTGGTGTGTGTGGTGTGTGTAATGTGTGTGTGTGGGGGTGTGGTGTGTGTAATGTGTGTGGTGTGTGTGTGGTGTGTGTGTGTGTCTGTATGTGGTGTGTGTGGTGTGTGGGGGGGGTGTGTGGTGTGTGTGTCTGTGTGTATGTGGGGTGTGTGTGTGGGGTGTGTGGTGTGTGTGTGTGTGTCTGTGTGTGTGGTGTGTGTGTGTCTGTGTGTGTGTGTGTCTGTGTGTGTGTGGTGTGTGGTGTGTGTGTGGTGTGTGTGTGGTGTGTGTGGTGTGTGTGGTGTGCGTGTGTGGTGTGTGGTGTGCGTGTGTGTGGTGTGTGTGTGGTGTGTGTGTGGTTGTGTGTGTGTGTGTGTGTGGTGTGTGTGGGTGGTGTGTGTAGTGTGTGGTGTGCGTGTGTGTGTGTGTTTGTGTGTGGTGTGTGTGGTTTGTGTGTGGTTTGTGTGTGGTGTGTGTGGTGTGTGTGGTGTGCGTGTGTGTGTGTATGGTGTGTGTGTGTGTGTGTGTGGCGTGTGTGTGGTGTGTGTGTGGTGTGTGTATGGTGTGTGTGTGATGTGTGTGTGGTGTGTGTGGTGTGTGTGTGGTGTGCGTGTGATGTGTGTGTGGTGTGTGTGTGGTGTGTGTGTGTGTGAGTGGTGTGTGAGTGGTGTGTGTGTGTGGGGGGTGTATGCACATGCACGCATGTGTGTGGATGTCTTGGGTGCTATTTACACTGTCTTTTAGACAGCGTTTCTCCGTGGGACCCAAGACTCAAGATTCAAGAGCCCCAGGAATCTTGACTCTCTTTCTCCAGAGCTGGAATTATAGGGTGCACCTGTCACAACAGACTTTAAAAAAGAGGGGGGGTTAGGGATGGAATTCAAGCACCTTAGCAATGGCACTATCTCCAATCCTTTAGAGATCATTTAACAATCGTTAATTGTTCTTTACTGTTCTCCAGCTCCTGCCCTGAGCCCTTGATAGGCTATTTGGAGAAGTTAAATAAGTCATCAGTCAGAAAGAATTGACACTCAATCCTCATTTCACCTTGTTGGTTGTCTGTTTTCTCCCACATCCTGGAGTGACGGCAGGGTGACGGCTCAAACAAGCTATCAGAGCAGCCTCCAGGCCTCCCCCAAACCTGCATGGCTGGGAGGCTGTGCTGGGGGCGCCCTCACTGAGGGCAGAATTGTGAACTGTCTGCTGCTGAATTGCGCCTCTGAGTTTACAAGCACTTTTGCACATTCTGTTTCTCTTGACCCAGAAGTCAATAAAGAGTGTTCAATTCAATTTGGGGACTTGGAGGTAAAACCAAAGAAGTGTGTGACTCCAGCAAGTACTTGATCTCTTGGAAGACTCATTGTTCACAAAGAAATGAAAAAGGGAGGAAAAAGTGTACTGCTGGAAAACTAACAGGTAAATATTTGAATGTGTCTGGTTACGGTGATATAAAATGATGTAACTCTTGGGCAGTGCTCAGCACCCGTTCTATCTAACTATTTTTTTAAAATTTTTTTATTATTATTATTTATTCAACTGTGCGCATGTGCGTGTGTATGTGCGCGCGCGTGTGTGCGTCTGTGTGTGTAGAACCATGGACGAATTCGCGAAGCACCATGGACGCCTCCACCTCCTTCTGCCCTGGGATTCACAGGCTCCGCCCTACCAGGACCAGAAGCGCAGGCTGCCCCCCCCCCCATTCCGCCTGGCGTCTATACGTGGGATCTGGGATCTGAACTCGAGACCTTCCGCCTGCAAGGCGGAGGCTTAACCACTGAGCTACCTCTCCAGCCCCTCTATCTAACTATTTTATGTATAAAGACCACTTCTGTAGTCTCTCTCTCTCCTCATTTCCTTCCTTCGTTCCTTCGTTCCTTCGTTCCTTCGTTCCTTCGTTCCTTCCTTCCCTTCGTTCCTTCCTTCGTTCCTTCCTTCCTTCCTTCCTCCTTCCTTCCTCTTTCTTTCCTTCCTCCTTCCTTCCTTCCTTCCTTCCTTCCTTCCTTCCTTCCTCCTTCCTCTTTCCTTCCTTCCTCCTTCCTTCCTTCCTTCCTCCTTCCTTCCTTCCTTCCTTTTCCTTCTTTCTTTCCTTCCTTCTTTCTTTCTTCTTTTTTCTTTGCTTCTTTCTTCTTTCATTTTTGAGATAGAATCTTTCTGTGACCTCAAACTCACAATCCTCCTGCCTCAGTCTTCTGAGTGGGGCAAAGTTGCCTACCACTGTGCCTGGGGATTCATTTTTGCAGACTTTAAATCGAAGAGGTGACATTCAATTGTACTAAAATCATCCTCGTTCTTCGTTGTAGAAGTCTCTCTTCTCCCATCCCCTCCCTCACTCCCTTTCTCTTTTCCATTTTCCTTCCATTCATTTTCTCTTCTTTTCCTTTCTCTTTCTCTTTGCCTCTGATGGTGTTTAAAGTTGGAGACAGGCAGATGGAGAACCACAGGGAGAGGTGGGCATTGGCTGTAACGACCCTGGTTAAATAATTTCTGAGAAGTTGGGCAAGGTTTTCTGGTCTTGGTCTTACCGCTCCCCTAAAGATGAGTGGGGAACCTCTCAGGCCGTCTGTGTGGCCGGCCAGTTCCATCCTATTCCCAAACCCAAAGTCCTCTGGGTGAGATGTGGAATCGGGGGAGCCCCTGCCAACCCCAACCTCTCCTGAGCTCCTTCAATGTCCAGCCGTAATTTATCAGCGAGAAGACCCAGGGCAGGGAAGGCGCTGTCTGTTTTTGTGTTAATGGTAATTTACAACGCAGGCTGCCCTCTCTGTCACCTCCCCCTCTGTCAAGTAGGTGAACACAATGTCCCCATCCTGGTCACCACAGAAAGGGTGCTTTCCCGGAGGGCGCTATGAATTGGCTATGGCTGTGTCCCTGACAGGCGGGAGGGGGGCGATGATCTGGGGCAGATGAGAGCTATTGACAAATGGAGTGTACCATCTTCAGAACGCAAATATTTTCCCTGACCATAATACCCTCTTAAGGGGACCTCAAGTGGCCCGGCCTTGTCCCCAGCACTCCCAGGCACACCACCCGATCGTTTTTCAAGGCTTCTGGCATTTGCAGGGAGGAGAGGGCAAGAGAAAGGCAGGACCCTGGAGCATCCCAAGAGATCTCGGCCCTTGTGGCCTATTGTACTTTATCTCCAGGACAAAGAAGCCCCCGGGCCTTTCTCTAGCCGGTTGCTCAAGCTTCATCCATAAATCAGGGTGCAGATAAAGCCCTTCAGCTGTGGGCTGGGGGTCCTGAATGCCCTCCCCACAGACCCTCTCCCTGGGATATGTATACTATGAGATATGTTTTAGCCGAGCACATTTTATTTCCTCCTCCCTGCCCTGCTTCTTTGTCACTTGCATCCTTTCTGTCCCTCACCAAGAGGACTAGAAGATGTGTCTGTAGCCTGAATGGGGGGGTGGGGGGAGTGCCCCTACCATCAGACCATTCATGCTCGCCCCTCCCCTGTTGTAAAACACAAGCCTGGCCAGGAACAGCGGCTCCATTGTGTCAGTCCATACCACCCAGGTTTCACCTCTGTCTTTGCAGGGCCCCTTTTTTTGTTTCTAGTCAAAAGAAAGCATTTGCCGGGGGGAGGAGGGCGGTGTTCCTATTGCTTCCACGAACAGGGAGGTGAAAGGGAAGATTGATGGGAGAAAGTTTACCTAGAAAACCAGGATCCGTGGCCTGCCGGCCAAGGCCAGTGTCTCATTGTCCCGGGCCATGTTTTTTGTTAATTATCTCTCACTCTCTCCTTTTATCCAGGAGAAAAGTAGCAAAGTGGGCAGAAAGGAACAGGATATGGAGGTCAGGGGTCCGCTTGGGCCACCTAGGTGCTCCATTGGACCACCGTAGGGTGGGTAAGGCCGAAGGTGAGGCATACACAGTTGGGTCAGAGGTGATTGGTGGCCAGCAAAATAATAACAAATTCAATCCTATTATTTATGGTAAGACTTTACACCCTTCGCCCCAAGGCATAGCCCCTGCATCCCACCTCTACCTCCCAGGGTCTTTATCTCTTCCCAGCTCCAGTCTCCTGCCCATGTCTTCTAATGTATGCGAGCATGCGTGTGCATGCATATATACACATGCACACATATGCACGCATGCACCATTTTACGTCTTTTTCTGTCTAATTGTAAGCCTCACAAAATTGGAAGGGGTGAGTCCAGAAAGGGCAGGAGGGACCACAAGAGAAAGACAAGAACGTTGGTCCAAACAAGAACATGTTGTCAAGGAAATAAACCTTGGGGATGGTAGGCATGAACACACAGCTGCTAGATTTGGCCAGTCCTCAGATGCTGGGTAATGACAATGACGCTCAGTAGCAGTGCCTCGGCTCTGAACTAAATAGGGCTCAGCCTGAAAGGAGAGGAAATGGAACAAAACATTTCCTTGGGTACCACTGGCAGAGAAATCACATCAATTTCAGTTGGGGTGGGGGAGCCAAAGAATCTCCCTGTTTCCCCACATGAGCAAAGACAAATTCATAACCGGCCAACAAAGTACCTTTGAGGCGCAGCTGCACCCATGAACACACT
Organism: Typhlomys cinereus; assembly: GCA_023101885.1. Taxonomy (NCBI): domain Eukaryota; kingdom Metazoa; phylum Chordata; class Mammalia; order Rodentia; family Platacanthomyidae; genus Typhlomys; species Typhlomys cinereus. The sequence continues at coordinate 6,460,647 of JALPQD010000029.1, forward strand.
GCCTTTTTCCACCCAGAGAGACAACCCTGTCTTGACCAGAAAGAAGGGAGAAAAGAAAAAAAAAACCCTCTATTGAAAACCCACAAGACAGAGTAAGAGAATGGGAGGAAAGCTGCTTGGGGGGAACGAGGGGTCTGGGGGGGGAGAGGGGTGAGGGGGCGAATTTGTGGATCTTGGCAGATGCCAGAGATAAGCTTTACCTAGTATAATACAACCTTCTTTGCTTTTCCAAGAGGAGGCGGGAGATGAATGGCCACACAGGGTCTCCAGAGAGGGATGTGCATTGGCAGCTGGTAGCCAGAAGCAGCTAGGAAGGAAAGCTACTGCGAAGACTCGGGCCTCCAGGTTACCCCGCCCCCATCCCTGGGCTTCCAGCACCTCCCCGGATGGGGCAGCTGCCGCCACCAGAGAACAGCGGCTGGGGACTGTCTCCTGAGCTAGGAGGCCAAAGCCAAGCGCCCAGCAGCCGGAGACAAGTCTCTATGACAGTGTGTGGGAATCAGCAGGGGCCATACGCTGGGCGGTTAAGAAACGATCTGCAGTTAAGAAAACGGTGAAAGTATGAGTGTAAGACAAGGTGCAGCTATAAATATAGATGAGAAGAGACATCTGTCCTAATTTTTTTATGTATATATCAATTCGATGGCTGCAAACTGAGCTTTGGACACATGGGTGAAGCACTGGTAGTTAAGGCGAGCCCTGGGCAGACCCGAAGAGATTGTGTAGTTGATGGGGGATGATCCAGCCCATGGTGGGCGGAACCATTCCCCCGGCTGGTGGATAAGATGGGGGGAGCTGGTTAAGAAGATTGGCCTTCTTCAGCATATGTGTGTGTCCAGCATATTTGAACAGACAAGGGAGTCTGCCCCTCTCTCAACAGTTCTGTGAATATGTGTGGCCAGTTCCCTCGTCCCCTGCTGTTGGTGTGAACTCTCCTGCCAAGCCGGAGTAAGAACTACAAGTGGACGACTGTAAGCTACAATATAACCCGTCGTTTCTATAAGCATTTTGGTCGTGAATGTGTCTGGTAACAGGCAGTGTACTGCAACAACATCACAACAAATGACGAGTGTTAAGTTCACGTAGTTATGAAATACCATGCGTGGGACTGGGGAGATGCTCGGTTGGTAAAGTGCTTGCATGAAAGTACCTGGAGAAGCACAGCCAGGCACAGCAGGGTGCATCTGTGATCCCAGAGAGACATCTAGAGATTGGACATTAGGCTGGGGGTGAACGGAAGTTTCTTTTCTTCAGCCAACACCTTGGGACTAGATGAACTCGCAGCCCGCATGCGCATGTCCGGTTCAGCTCTGTTCCACGCAGTGTGGAAAAGCCGGTGACATCTGCATGACCGTCTCTGCGGGTCAGGCAGCTTTGACTTTTTCCTTGACAGAAGGTGGTGGGACAGGTTTTAGAGAATGTGGGGGCAGGTGGGGGGGGGGTCAAGGCACTGTTTTGAACTGGTCATGAGCATGCGCGCGCCTCTCATTGGAGGGAAGTCACCATGTGTGTTTTTAGACCCTCATGCTCCCTCCCTGAAGTGGTCAGGCCTTCCGGTAGTTACTTGATCTCCCCGTTCTCTCATGAACCCCAGGGCCCGGAGAGAAGCAAAGCTTCAGGAGGTTGGCATGACCCCAGCTTTTCTCCAACTGGAGGATGCCATCGGCCGCGTGGTCCACGAGCGAGAAGGACTGGTTACTGGAGACAAGGAGAGGGGATCATGCCACAGCAGAGAACACAGGCCACCATCGAGGGCTGCAAGTAAGTAGTGAGACGTCTGGTTAAGCTCACAGACTGTCCTTCCTGGTCACTTGTAACTGATGGGGTTTGATCTCAACAGAAAGGGAGGGCATAGAGTCTGGCAGATAAAAGGTAATCATCCTGCAAATGGGAGACTGACCCCCCCCACCGTGGTCTCCTACTCTTATTCCATCTACCTTTGAATCTACTCTTATAATAAGACTCTATTTTAACAGTCTTTTATCTCTGGCTAGGAGGTGACATCCAATACCCATCAGGATGGAGCCAAGGGCAGTGCAGGAACAGCAAAATTGGAAGAAGAAGAAAAAAAATTACAAACCACAATTCAGAACATCAGAGACCCTACATTAATCACCAGGAACCAGGCCAGCCTAATCTCTCCCCATCCTAAAGCTCAGGGAAATTTACAGAAGAGGGGGCGGTAAGATTGTAAGAGCCTAAAGATGGGGAGGAGCAACAATAGGCAAGATACTCCACACAAGTTAGGGCCAAAGTAACCATAATAGGACTTTGCATGACCTGCGCAATGACCAACATGTTTAGCATGGATCACAGGCTCTAAGATCCTTAGAGGCAAGGGATTAATAGCCACAACAATAAATAAAGGGAAACACAAAAAAGAGCTCTAGGCAATGCTACTGAGTCCTTACACCTCATCAAAGAGGAGGACCCAGAGGGAAGTTTGACAGGCTCCAGGAATGGGGGGAGGGGCCACTGGGAGAAAGGAAGGGAGGGGGGGAAAGGAAGGGAAAAAGGGGCAAGGGAGCAAGGGGATCAAAGGAGACGTGCAGGGAGAGAGGGGAATGGGGTGCCTATCAAGTTTGTAAGAGCGGAAAAATAAATTAAAAAAAAAAAAGAAGTGAGCAGTATCTAGTCCTGTCAGGGGGCTTGACGGCCACACCCCTCTCAAACTGAATGGTCTGAAAAATGCCACCCCTTCCTTTTCGAGGGCTTGGGCTCCTTTCCTCGCTCTTTGCTGACTCCCGCTTAGTCGTAGTGGGGAGGGAGGGAGGAGCAGATCGGAGCTGACATTTACGCTCACGGGTTTCACCTCTTCTAGCGTCAGAATGGAGTCTTAAATATAAACTGGCATGCGCTTGCTTCTTGGGCACTCAGAACTGCAACACCAAAGATGCACTCCTTCAAGTGGGGAGGGGGTGCTGAGGCCAGAGGGTGCCCATTCCGTTCAGGTGGGTTGCCTTGCCAGAGAACCTGACGTCACTAACACCAGTGCATTTTTCAGCAGACAATCCCCTGCGTGCTCCAACTTGCCGTACCGGCGTCAGGGAAACGGCGCAGTGGGTGACGGTCTTGCTGTGTAAGCAGAGGACTTGAGTCTGGATCGCCAGCACCTGGTTAAGAAGCCAGGCATAAGCATCTGTAATCCTGGTGTTGAGGGCAGGGAGACAGGTGGGTCCTGGGGCTTCACGGGCAGTATAGCTGAAGAAGTGGGATCCATCCAGTTCAGTGAGAGACCCTGTCTCAAAAAAAATAAGATGAAGAATGATGGAAGGGGACCCCGGCCTCCATATACACGGGCAAGCATTACTCCCATAATACACAACACACACACACACACACACACACACAAACACAAATAATTCTTGCCACATTATAGTCCGCGTCATAGTTAGGCGCAGGTGTCAACTTGACAGTTGAGCTCTGGGCACATTTGTGTAGAATTAATGGTTGAGTTAAGCCCAGAGCAAACCTGCAGGAGATTGTCTAGCCGATGGGGAAGGCGCAGCCCGTGGTGGGTGGGACTAGGCCCTGGAAAATACAGAGAGCTGGCTGAGAGAATTGGCATCCTTGTGTACACTTGGCCAGACATGTTGTTCTGGCAAGTAAGGATTGTCTCCTTTCTCAACCATTATGTAGAAGTGGTGTGGCCAGTTCCCTCAATCCTGGTGTTGGTGCATGCTCTCCTGTCAAACTGGATTACGAACTGTAACTGGACTATTATAAGAAAATAAACCCCTTTTTCCCTTAAGCCATTTGATGGTGATTTATCAGCAACCATGCAGGCGAACTGCAATACTCCATAATGATCAACCCCATGGATTTTAGATACCATGTGACAGAAAACCAAGGCATGTTTTTAAGGCATGTCTTTGAATTGTGCTGACCACAGACCACATGCCCAGTAACTTTTCATTGTGTCATGCAATCTATGGTGCCATCTATGTTGGTAGATGGGTCCATTTCTGTTTGCATGGTATTTCCAGAAACCAAAATCAAGCCAAAACGCTTACCCTTCTGTGCTACTTTTCAACTCTTTCATCTTCTCACTGTTCAAGATAGGTGGAGACACGGAGGGAAAACTGGACATCTCTAAAAGGTCACCCGTGTGAGTAAACTCTTTGCCATTCAGGATCTTTGAGTCGGGAGTTGACTGAAGCGAGCGTTAGTCCCTTATCTTTAGTCTTTTAGCAAAGTCCGCAGCCCTGTGAGTGAGTAAATGTGTTCACAAAGAAAGTCCATTATTTGATTCCCACGTGGCCAAGTTTTCTGATTCTGGGGTGTCGATGCCCTTCTAGCTGTCTCCGAGTCACTCCCAGTGTGCTAGAGATGGAAACATCCCTGCTCAGGGACAGTTAATTTCACATCCAGGAAAGTATCCGATTCACCTGCTTTCTATCTTGTGTTTCTGGGTATTGCTAAGAAATCACAGTTGTGCAGTTGCTTGTAATAATCCTCCAAGGCTACATCATTTCACTCCAACCAAAACAGAAGTGAAGGTCCTGGAAGGTCCCGCGGCTCAGTGCTGATGAGACTGCAGCAAAGGCCGATCCATCATTCTCTGAGAAGCGGCACAACCCTTTGGAGGGCATTTGGCAATCAATGCAGGTCGAAGGTCATTACAATGTTTGTACTCTTTGACCCCGTATATCATTCTTTGGAATTTATTTCGAGGAAGTAATTTAAAAGAAGAAATGGTGTGTGCATTGATATATTTATGGCAGTGTTATTTATGTTCAGGGCAAGCTAGAAATGACCTGAAGGCCGTGGGCCACGGAGAAATAAACCAGGGAATGCTTACGTCATTTCATATTGTGCAGCTCCTGCAGGTGGTCAGGCTGGTAAGGAGCTGGAGCTGTGGGCGAGAATCCCATAGAACATCCACGGAACTATCGAGGCCGTGTCACCACAGAGCAGGTGCCCAGGAAAAGGAGACGTCACATCTTCTTTGGATGAAATGAAAGGAGTTGGTCTAGAGTGCACGGTTCCCGGCCACCGCGTCCTTCCTCTTACTTCGCCCCTAGCCGATGCGGAGTGTTTCTTCCTCAGGAAGACCTCTTCTGGTTTCTCCAATAAGTGAAGACTTCCGGTTGAGTCTCCTCAGCCCATACATTTTTGCAGTGTGCTTAATACCATGGAAAATTTTGGATACAGCTGACTGGCAGCTACTAAAGACAGAAATCTTATTCACTGCTGTGTTCCTAGTGCTGGACACATAGTTGCTGCTCAATAAATTTTGATTACATGAACTTAGAAAAAAAGGATCGCTAATTTTGGTGTGGAAGTACCAGAATCCCAGAGGAAAAGGGTCCGACGATGCCTACCAACTCTCTCTTCTATAGTCAGTCTCTGATATCTATTGCAAGGCGGACAACCGTGGGAACTGTGCTTTCTTAATCCAGGAGACGGGCTTCCCTAGAGAACAAGAACTAGCCACCAAGTTTTAGAGCCACAAGATGATTGAACAGATAAAAGCTCTTTTATTTTTTAAGTCCTACTTTTCTTTTGAGGTGAGGTTTTATTTTTTAACTTTTGTGTGTGTGTGTGTGTGTGTGTGTGTGTGTGTGTGTGTATGTGTGTGTGTGAGAGAGAGCAAGATAGCACTGTACGTCCTTGTAGAGGACCAGGGGTGACTTTGGGAATCATCCTGGATTGCTTCTATCTCCCTTTTGCTTCACTTTGGAATCTTCCCAGGCTCCGCCCATCAGGGCCAGAAGTACAGGCCATCTATGTTTCTGCCTGGTGTTTTTACGTGGCACTTGGAATCCGAACTCAGAACCTTCTGCTTAACCCCTGAGCCATCTCCCTAGTTCAGGTAAAAGCTCTTGCTGCGCAAGTCTGATGCTCATAAGTTGATCCCTGAGATCCACATAAAGGTGGAAGTGACAACTGAATCCATGAAGTTATCCACTGACCATCCACACATGCCATGACATGTATCGACTTGCACATACACACACACACACACACACACACACACACAATCACAATAAAAATTTAAACATTTTTAAAATAAAAACTCATATACCCTCTAGTCTTTTCTCTGTACAGAGACTCTGAATCTGTGTAAATGCTACCCACTAACTCCCAAAATTAATATTTGAGTCATTTGCAGCAGACAGGAGTGGGCCTTGTATATAGGCACAGAAGACACTGGGCAGCATTATGTCACACACAATGCCAGGGTTGTGCAGAGAAAGAAAAGTCATTGCATGTTGGTGGGATTCATTTCTTGTCCCCAAACAGATCACACACTCCAATCCTTTTGGCTCTGTGCAAGGAACCATTTGGCTCCCAGACCGGGGGGCTGTTCCCTACAGTTCTCCATCAATCACACATTCTGTTTGCCTCACACTGGCTGGTTGGGTCCAGCCCACCAGCTGCTGTGGAGATGTTTGTGGGCGTCCTCAAAGTGGGGGCCCAGACATGTGCTGCATGGGGCGGCAGCCTCTTCTAGCAGTATGTGCCCAGCCAGACCATCTGCAAAGAAGAGATTCACTTCCCTTACTAGGCATGCACACTCCCATTTGATTGGGTGTTGGGGGTGGGGTGGGGAGAGGCTATTTGCAGGCTTTTCGGGGAATCCGAACAATACCTTGTTGTCTGGTACAACAACACAGAAGAGATTTGTGCTTATTGCATTTAGAAAGTTCTTACAATGACAGGACATCAAAATCTGCCTTAAGACCAACAAATTTAAGGGAAAACTGCTTCTAAGCATGCACATGTCTTTGCTATCAACAGCAGAGATTTATAAACACAGATTGACCATCTCCTAGCCATGGTTCATTAGCACTTAAAGTATATTTGTTCATGAGTGAGTACCCTAACTTTTGTTTTAAAAAATGATTTTTCTTTTTTTATTTCCTTCATATTTTTTTCTAGTTTATACTGGAATTTCTCATTATCAAATAATCCTTCATGCGGGACTAGATCCATTTTAAAACATGTATTTTTTTCAGGTCTGGGAAAATGGCTCAGAGGTTAAAGCCCTTACTTGCAAGCAAAAGGACATGAGTTCAGATTCCTAGATCTCTCTCTCTCTCTCTCTCTCTCACACACACGCACACACACATACGTGAGCAGAAATGGCGGTGGCCTATAATTCTGGCCCTGGCAGGCAGAACCTGGGAACACCAGAACAAAGCAATAAGGGAGGTAGAGCGTTCCAAGATGACTCCCAACGTCAACCTTGGGCCTCCACAGGCCACACACTCAAATGCTCTCTTTTACACACATCTGGACACACATACACACACACACCCCACAGGCATATACACAATTTTTTTCCAAAGAAAAACTACACCTTCAAGTATTTAAACTCAGTAACATTTACTGAATCCATAAAACAAGATCTTATGTACACAGAAGTTGAAGGTAAGTCATCCCTGGGTCGCAGCGGAGAATGACTCCCGCATACAACTTCTGGAGTATCCAAGTCCCTTAGGTAAAATGACACAATATTTGTAACTTGTGAACATCTTCCTGTATACTTTCAATCACTTCTAAGTGGTTCCTGATACCCAATACTATGTAAATGCTATTTAAATAGTTACGTTGTATTAAGAACTAATGATAGAAGTCTTTATGTGTTCATTATAGATGCAATCTTTTCCACGAATTTTTGATCATCCATTGGTTGAATCTACAAATGTGGAATCTTGACTGAGGGGCCTTAAACTTCCTGAAAGGTTTGGCTGAGGTCCTGATGGACACAGTTCCATGCTGTGTGGCCAGATTGCACAGCATAGTCAGCACCACCAGCCGGGCCTGTCTTCTGCTCTCTGTGTTTATTTCTTAGTAAATACACAAGCTGGACACTACGGCCCATGACTGTAATCCCAACACTTGAAAGCTAAGGCAGGAGATTTGTGACTTCCAGGCCAGCCTGGTCGATAGAGAGATACTCTGTCTCAAACAACAGGGCTGGAAAGACAGCTCAGTGGGTGACAGTTCTTCTGTGCAAGCATGAGGGCTATCGTGGTTTGCAATGTGTCCCCCACAGTCTCATGTGTTTGGCAAGGTCATGGCACCTTGAGAGGCGGAGCCTTGCAGGAGGAAGGCAGTCACAAGGGGTGGGCCTTGAGGTGGATGAGTCCCACCCTACCTCCAGGAGAAGTCTGCCTTTGCAGAAAGCTCTCAGCTTCCAAGACGTCTGCGGTGACGTAGCCTCCTCCAGCTTTGGTCAGCCAGCCATGTCGCCTCTGCCATGAGAAACTATACCTCCCCTCTGGAACCATAAGCTGAATAAACCTCCCTTCCTCCCTTAAGTTGATGGACTTTGGGTGTTCTCTCACAGCAATAGTAAAGAGTAACTGTTACAAGGGCCCTGGAACCCAGGGGAAAAGTCAGATGTGTGCTTTACTGTACTTTACTGGGTGGACATGGGAGAATCACTAGAATCAGCTGGCTGTCAGCCCAACCCTAGGGTTAGCAAGGAAACCTGTCTCAAATGGAGTGTGACAAAACTAGATACCTGATACTGTCCTCTGGCCTCTGTGCACATACATGTGTGGGTATAGTCCTACACATACATATATACTACACACACACACACATACACACACACACACCAGTTGAAACAACAACAGCAAACGTCAATTTGTGACATGTTGTATGGATGGTCTGGGACAAGTTAAACACATTGAATTGAGAAAGACAGTGAACTTGTAAAGGAGGGGGATGCACAGGTGCCGTCTTCTACACAAGGATCTGTTAACTTTTCTAGACTTTATCTTTCCAGTTTTCCTCCTCTTCGTCCTTATCTTCAGATCCTGCTCAGTTGACCTGGTAGATAAAGGTCCATTGCTATTACCAGACTTGGAGGGATCACTTATGAAGTTAGGCCAGAGTCCTAATTCTCTTCTTTTTCAGGACCCAGAAGAAGATAATTTCACTGCCACAAAATAGAAACCAAAAAGAAGGACGGGGAACCTCACTTCTTTCTTTTTGTGGATCTCAGATAAGCTGGGGTTCTCTGGGATTGGCTGCCTGGGGACATTTTTCCTATTTGGTTTAATTGTCCTCATCCTTCACTTCCGAGTCCAGTCACTTGGAAACATACCTCTTTTCCTTCACTGCCTCCTTCTCCTTCTGTTTTTGAGCCTGTCTGAGAACGATGCAATCTCAAGTTGTTGGAATTGGCAGGTTAGCTCCTCAATCATACTCTACACGGACTTCTCTGGATTCTCTTCTCCAGCCAGTTGATCAAGTAAGTGTAGTCAGAACCCTCCACTTTCACATCTGATCACAGCATCTACTGTACTATCTGTCCTCCTCCACACAGTGGGATCGTCTGATGACGTGTGATCACCTCTGATCAGTTCAGCAGTTTACCCAGAATCCTCCTTTACCCCTGACACTTCCTTTTGGCAATTTTCCAACCACTCGTCCTCACCCACAGGAGCACTGGGTTCTCATTTCCCATTTATCCTTGTATTCACTGCCCTTATGTGAAACGCTCAAGTCTGTTGCGTTGAATAAAGTCTGCCTGCCATTCTGTGGCGCGTGGCACTTTTTTTCTCTTTAACAGAGTACAGATAATTTCAGAATTCCATGCCTCTCTATCTTATAGCAACCACGTTATTCCTGAGTCATATAGAAAATGACTGATTCTAGGGACAATACTATGTGAACCATGATGCTTGGTTCTGAAACCCCAGTTGCATCTAATGTCCTGTTATGAGGTAAGTGCTGGAGGAAATCGAGGTCTGGCAGGGCCGTCTCGGAAGGATGGACTTGGATTCTGTGTGTGGCCAGTTCTAAAAATCCCCATGCTTTTTGGCTGAGGTTAAAGTATGGTTGTGGAGGACAAACATCACTGCCGTGAATGTTTAAGTGTAAATGGGATGCTTGCTTTGTTTCAAAGTACTCCACAGTAGCAAGGAGGAAATACAGCCAGGATGCAGAGACATACCACCCTAAGCAAGTGACTCGGGATGACAGGAGGCTCTGAAAAAGACACATCCATCACCTGGTGGGGCCCCCCTTCCTGGACATTTCACAACCTCACAGCCCCGCCTCCTCGACATTTCACTACCTCCCAAAACAGTGCTACTAGTTGGGTACTGAGAATTCAAATACATGATCGCGTGGGGTCAGATCATGTTCAAACTGTAACAGATGTAAGATGCTGCTAATTGAAATTCTCAGATAAAAATAAATAAAACCAAGAGGAAAAGTCACACCTCTGTTAAAATTCTGAAAATTGATTGACGCATGAGAATTTCAGTGATTGTGGGGAGTGGGAAAGTGGCAGAGGCAGAGCCAAATAATCTTGTTTTAGCCCCTGATAAGCCCTTTATTACCCACCTCTCTGTGCACGGCCTAACACCTCGACTATTAGGTGCCTCTTTTAGTAATATACGAACAGACGCCTGGCGTTCACCAACCCAAAGGCGAACTATGACATGACAGAGCTGTGATTGGGGTCTTCACGCTTTGCCATTCACACTGCGTGATGTTCACACTGGCGTAAAGTTTTTCCTCATTTAGCTTTTCTTGTTGTTGTTCTGTTACTGCCAAAACTCCATGAAATGGTATCATACCGGGACATGGAATTCGGGGTACCCCGAATTTGTCTTCCTGGACTGTGGGCACTCATATTGGGCTTCAGAATAAGCGACCTTATTCCCTTTATGAAAGCTGTGTTTTTTGTGGTGTGTGTTGACAATGTTAGCAAAGAGGGGGTTGCCAAATAGGGACTGTGGGAGCTCTGTGTGGTTTTTTTTGGGGGGGGTAAGCCTTTTATACCTTTGAAATAACTAGAATTAACTCTTTTATTTACTTTTAATATTTCGAGATAAGATCTCACTCTGTAGTCAGGATGGTTTCTCCAACCTGGACAATCCTCCTGTCTCAGCTGATCCACTGGGCCTGACCAAATAACCAGGATTAAAAAAATTAGTTCTATAGGGGAATTTTAGAAGAGGAAGGGGATCAAGGGAATGAGAGAGGGAAATAGGGTGAATATGATCAACATAGATTATATACACGTGTGAAGATGTTATAATGCAACCAATTCTTGGGTATCATTAATATATGCTAATGAACTACGTTAAGTACTTCTGCTACTTAGATGGCCGAGAGCAACTGGAAATGTTTATCAGCATTTTGGGTAGCGAGTGAATGAGACTACACTGAACGAGGAGGAAGAAAATCGCCTGTTTTAGGAACAAGCTGCCAAGAAGTCTTAGTGAATATTAGGCAGGCTTAGTGCTCTCGATGTGGGAAAGAAACCAATAAATTATCCTGAACGTTAAGGAGCTTATCGATGGCTTGTACTCCTTCATCCTGTGTCTGTCTCCCTGCTCAGAAGGAATAAAGACCAGCAGACTGAACGAGGAGCTAGTCTTCCCTTACTCTTCCCATTCTGTTTATCATTCTGAAAAACTTCCAAAAGCTTGGCTTTACCATTAATTCAATAGCGAGAACCAAATTGAAGTAATCAAATCAAGGGACTCTTATTATGTAGAGCTATTTTCTTGGACCCCCGCTTTGAGTAAATGATTCCTATTAACATGCAGATTTGCCAGGGATTACCAGAAAGTCCCTCAAAACAATCATCAGAAGATGTCTGTCTAAAGAAACCTTCCTCTCTGACTTGGAGCAGGATTCAGTCCATAAATCTTCCCCTTCTACTCAGGGATGATTCAGGACTCCTCCGTGACCAGGATGTGAAAAAGGGGCTCCTTATTCGGAGTTGAAGCAAAGCAAATACACGAACTCCAGCATTCTGTGTTGCAACCTGTAACAAGGAGAAAACTCTCTGTGTGTGTGTGTGTGTGTGTGTGTGTGTGTGTGTGTGTGTGTGTGTGTGAACAGTGAAGTGTGGCTCTGTTGTTTTATTTAACTGGCTGGTTACAATTAATGAATGTGTGGGAGGCAGTTAGGAGCGAGAAGTGAAGAGAGAGATTCAGGGGCTTGGATTTGGGACATTCCTCTGCTGCTCTTGCATGGGGGGAAAAGGGGGGTCTTCCAACTGTGAGCCTCTCCCTCTCCCTGACTTGTCATACCGTGGACTATAGTCACCCCACCTTGAGATGCAGTCACATGAAGCTCATTCATAGAGCTAACTCATTCAAGGGTGAGTGTGGGAAGCTAAGAGTTTTCCTATTTCATCAAAAAGCTATCTAGAGTTATCCCCAGAAATATGGCAATCCATGTGTGTGCGGCTCATATGAGACAGCATGCGGTGTGTGTGTAGGCACTGAGGACTTCCTGTGCTTTGAATCAGCTGTAGCTACCTATAATACTTGATGATATGTAAATCACACACACACACACACACACACACACACACACACACACAAGAAAAACAGTTCTCGCCATAAAGGGAGCCAAATATGAATGAGGAATAAAAGCCCAGGAACATTGATTCGTGTTCCCCCAACAGAACAAAGAGAGTCATAAACAAGATATTTTTCGAATACATTGGTGGAAACACCATGTGAGCAAAGTAGGGGAGATCTCTATAATAGGCCTCAGATGCTTTCTGATAGGCTCGTTAGCCTTTGGCTCAACAGAAGAGGGTCTGTGTGTACTTTCCAAAACGGATTTGTCCAATGGTCACAAAGATGTTTGGTCACACACAAGGCAGGCAGTAAATGGCTATTTAGGGGGCTAAGATAGACCAAGATAAATTTGATTCCCAACCTGTAATCATCCAGCTCTCCACAGCCACATTCTGGCTGTTTCTCCTGGGAATTTCAGTTAACAATGCTATGTAATTCTAGCACTATTGTTTAGGGAATAATGACAAGAACGACAGAGCAGGAACAGGCCAAACATGTTCAGTAGTTTCTTTTCTAGATATTTTTGATCTGCAGTCACCTGAATCCTCAAACATAGAACCCATGAATGAAGATGGCTATATACATGTGCATGCATACAGACACATATGTAACTTTTGGACTACCACCTGTGTGTGTGTACATGTGCAAGCATGCACATGTTCTTGTATGGTGGGTGTTGCAGTTTGCACGCATAGTTGCTGACAAATCACCATCAAATGGCTTAAGGAAAAAAGGGGTTTATTTTCTTTTACAGTTCCCAATTACAGTTGTTTGTCCATCTTAGCTGGAGAGAGCACACCAGCACCAGGGCCAAGGGAACTGGTCACACCATCTCTACATAATGGCTGAGAGAGGGACGATCCTTACTTGCCAGACCAGCATGTCTGGCCAAGTGTACACAAGGATGCCAACTTTCTCAATCAGCTCTATATTTAATTCCAGGGCCTAGTCCCACCCACCATGGGCTGGGCCTTCCCCATCAGTTAGACAATCTCCTGCAGGTTTGCTCTGGGCCTTAACCACTAATTCTCTACAAATGTGCCAAGAGCTCAAACCCTCAACTGTCAAGTTGACACCTGTGCTTAATTATAACAGTGGGGTACACGTGAGCATGTACCCCATGCTGGGTGTGGTGGGACACACTTGTGTGTGTTCTAGGGCAGCTGTAAGGGACCAAGTCTTAAATGCATGAGCTTTAGGAACAGTTAAGACTCAGATTGTAGGAGCTGGGTACTGACTTCACCTGGTCAGAGCAGCATGAAGGAAGGGCCTGCGGCCCAACATGCACAGAGGCCAATTCCTAAGGTAGCTCACCAAGAGAAGGGCTAGGAGGCCAGAAGCTAAATTCCACTCCCCATCAGCTGGTCGAGAAGGTTTTACAGAGAAGCAGGGGGAGAGATTAAATGTTGATTGGATGGCACTTGTTTCTTCTGGGAGGATAATTCTGTTTGATTCAGGAGCCTTTGGTCTTGTACGTCATGATGATATCTCCTGGCTGCCACCGCCGATGCCTGCTCTGTCAAAGTGGCTCCAAGCAGAAAGAATCTCTCGTGAACGTTCTGGAGCCTTTTCCTCTAAGACAACTTCAAGGCCCAAGAGCAAGGGCTGGGCTAAGGAGGCAAAGTCCATTCCCCTCGTTTAGTAATTCCAACAAAAGAGAAGGAAGGACAGACCCCCAGGACAGGTGGCTTGAAGTTTTCCATGATTCGAAATTACCCAAACCTTGTCTGCTTTTAGAGGAACCGAGAGACACGATCGTCTCTCTCACTGGGCTTTGAACCCGGGAGGGTAAACACAACTCCAGAGGGTACCCTGCTGATTGGCTCCACGTCCCTGCACAGGCCTCGGGCCCACCTCAGCTCCCAGGACTATCAGGGGCCACTATGAAACCCATGGCTTAGTACTGGGATAGAAAATGCTAGAACTTTTTCTTTAAAAGGAGAGGAAATACTTGTACAAATAAAGCATCAAATAGAGAGAAGGCTGTGGGTGAACCCAGAAATCCGAGTTCTGCTGGGATGTAGTTTTGGCTGTTTGTCACCCACTTGATGGCTTCCTTCAGTGGGGACCCAATCAGTGGACCCCAGAGACTATAGCCACGGGTCAGGCTATTTCCAGATGTCTGACACCAGCCATAGCTGGTTTTATCTTCCCAAGAAAACACTTACAATCTTCAGGACACTTGTAATCTGGTCGCAGCTTTCCTTGTCACCTGTTAATTTGCCAAGCGTGGAGACATGGCTTGAGCAACTGTGGGAGCCACAGGCTGTTCCTTGAGGTTAAATGATCCATGGCGGCGCGCGCCACCGCAGCGTGTAATGTAAAGAGGCTGAATTGTTTGTTTAGCAGTCAAGTGACAAATTATGTAATTAGCACATATGTCATTTGCTCGGAGCTGTGATCATTGGCACTAATTGCGAAGCAGTCTTAATTTATTGCAGATATATTGCTCCGTGGTGCTAATGTGATCATTACAAACAGTCATTATGCCCCCGTGCCATCTTGAAAATGAGAAGACTGCCACCTGGGGAAAGCCACACTTGTCTCCCTGGCCAGCGGACGGTCACCACCGCATTCCAGGAAAAGGGAGTATTCAAAGGAGAAATAGTCCTTTAGGTCTGCCTTGGATGTCTTGGAAGTGCTACTTGCTTTAAGCCCTGGCCTAACCCCAACACAATGTGGATGATACAAGCCAGGAAGTATCCTCAACCTGCGTGGCCATGAGATCTAGCCTCAGGTGCCTGCTATTTTCCCATCTCTTGTTTCTCTGAATCGTTTATATTTAGAGGCCTACGAATGGGGAACTTCAAGCACTGTGCTCACCTCTGAACAAACCCCAGGGGCCGACGGGCTACCAAAGGCTTCAGGACTTGAGACCACAGTGGCTGAGGCGCCCGCTAGTGCTGTGCTGTTGAGGGATTTGGTAGCACTGCGGGGGGGAGGGGGCAGGCAGTGGGACCCCAGCTAGGACAGAGTACACACAGGTTGCAGAGAAAGTGGGTCCTATCTCCAACCTTCCACTAAACATTTTGTTAGTTGCTACTAGAAAGGGAAATGGGTGCTGACTAGGGGATTCAACCCGGTTCTAAAAAGCAAGGTCCAAATAAAATCAGGCAAGACCCACTGGAGAAAGATTTAGGAAGGACTGTGGTCTCACAGGCAACATCTCCTGCCTTGAACTGGAAGTGAGACGGGATCTATCTTACTTAGCACAGGGAGCAGGGCGAGGCGTGGGAACCAGATGTTAACTAGCAGTGCCAATTGGCCTCCCTTCTGGAAGGCAACTACTTACTTATTTGTCCACTATCTTTATGATGCAGGGGACAGGCAGGGAAGTCTGTAGACCCCCCCAACCTGGAGGGCATCCAGGTAAGAGGCATGGTGAAACAGGAGATTTAACACAGGGCTCCCAGTTAAATCTGGAGTCCAGGCTCACAAGCCCGCGCATTGGAATAATTCATTGTATTTCTGAAACTCACATCTAGCTGGAAATCCTATGAGAGTTGGCTATGGCTAGCATTCTTGGGTAAGGAAGTGTGGTAAAGAAGAAAAATGCAGCAACTATCTAAAGCATTAGCTGGCGTGGAGATTGAGGGAATAAGTCTAACACAGACACATGCATGCATACATACGTCACAAACACACAAGCACATATGCATGCATGTAAGCATGTACCACACACATGCACATAACACACATACATGCAAGCACACCACACACACACACACACACACACACACACACACACACACACACACCCCACACACACACCCCTCCAGTAACAGGACTAACTGCCCCCTACATCCTGGGCACAACAGCCAGGCATCAACCCTGTGGGCATTGCTAGTAGCATTGTGTAGTCTTCTGAGAGACTCCCTCTTGTCCTCACCCGCCCTGGGAAATGTCTGCTGGGGAGAGTGGGGGCCTCTTCCCCTTTGCATTGCCAGGTCCTGTACCTCCTTCCTCAGTGGCTCTCGCAGATAAAGGGCTTTATTAAATCAGGCAAACGTCAGCCCTGCAGCTCAGCTGTAAGTTAACCAGGCAACAGGGGAGGGCGGATAAAAGTCTCCTGTGGTAGCATCGACATAAAAGGAAAGCCAGTCGTGGGTAGGGAGGGGGCACCACACAGGAGGCAGTGGCCAGGTCCTAGTCCTAATTTTCAGGTGGCTGCTGGTCAGACTGTCAGCTGTGCTTGTCCCCCAAACAGAAAATTGAAAACAGCAAAAGTAGCTGAATTCTTTCATTTCCTCACCCCCTCCTCCTTTCCTTTTCCTTTCCTTTCCTTTTCTTTTTTTTCTTTCCTTTTCTTTCTTTTTCTTTTCTTTTCTTTCCTTTTCTCTTTCTTTCTTTCTTTCTTTCTTTCTTTCTTTCTTTCTTTCTTTCTTTCTTTCTTTCTTTCTTTCTTTCTTTCTTTCTTTCTTTCTTTCCTTCTTTTTCTTTTTTGGTCAATGCAGAATACAAGGCCACTGCCAACAGCATATCTCACACAATCAAACATCAGATGGTGACTCCTCTCCCACCGCTTGTGTGAGTGAAAACAGTGAAATTACACCCATGTTTTCTTAGCGGGTCCCCTGTGTCCGCGCAGAGGCCGGGCCGGCGCTGGCTCTTGTTCTCCTGCTTTTTGTTCCCGGGTTCGCCGTGTTTTGAGCGCTGGACACCATTCAGCGGCATTCAGCATTGTATGTCACTCCACGCATGGTTCATCTGTTCCAAACGTGTGCATGTGCCCAGAAAATGCAGCCTTTCACTGTGCATTCTCTATGTAACAGAAAAGATTAAGATATAAGCCCAGTGAATGCAGGCGGAATTAGTTGGACAGATGAATAAGGGAAAAATGAATCTAGAATGATGTGGGTTTGGTCTAATGATGGTGGGAGGGCGCTAAGAACTTGCTGGTAGGTTTCAGCCCTTTTAATCCTGGGCTGTGTGTGTATTTTGGCAGGAGAAATACTTCATTTTAAAGAGTACAGTCAAAGATAGACGAGCACGCATGTATGCATGTGCACGTAACACACGCGCACACACACACACATATACCTTCTCCAGATACAGGCGAAAGATTTCCTTAAATCAGGCATTGTGACCTCGGCATAAACTTTCTGCAGAGAACAATCCATATGTCAAAGTTCAACTTTTAAAATAAAATTCAAAACAAGTGGAAGTCTCCAAGCCATTGATAATGCCTTCCCTTTGTATTTCATTTTATGTTATCCCTCTGGACTTCCTTAGAAGACCTAGGCTAAGAAAGGAGAACTGTGCAAAAGACTTGATTTCACAGTTGGCAAAAGTTAAAATGCGATTGCTTTTTACATTGGCACACAGGGAGAGGAACAAGCCAAGGGCATTTATAGTACATATACTCAATGCTTTTCGGGACTAAAACCATAGTTAATTAAAAGTGTGAATGGACAGGGTTGAGTCTTGGATCAATATTTGCAAAAGACCTCTATTTAACAATATTGAGTTTATGATTTAATAGGAAGTTGGAAGAAAGAAAATTTAGGCTTGAGTTTATTTTCTGCAACACTTTCCAGAGAAACAATTTTCTTTTTTCTTGGCGGCCAATTTTGATTGAAAAAAAAAAAAAAATCAAGATTTGCATCACAATGGAGATAATTCAAAAGTGTAAACACAAAAGGCTGCAACTTCACAGCCCTTGTGCTCAGAGCCTGGTTTTCTCACAGGAGAGAATCTTCTCAGAGTCCGCGGAGAAAGCTCAGCTCCTTGTTCGTTTGCGAGAATTTTGGTCATGCTACATGACTATCTAACGTGGGGGACAGAGCAAGCCACACTGCTGCCTGCCAGCCAAGTGCTTATTTACATCATTTGATTCACAGATATTCTGGTGGGCAGACAGGAGCATATTAGACTCCCAATTAATTCACAGTGAAAATAAGCCTTTCAGAGATTAAAGGAATCTGACTGGATCCTTGTGTTGTTATATATTGTGTGTCTTGGTGTCCCTTGTGTATGTGAGGTCCAACATGTGGATGAATTTATTTGAGTAAAAAGCACACATACGAAAAAAACTGTCTTCTATCAACGAGAAGTATCAATCTTGATTGAAATGAATGGGTTTTAATTTTCGATCCATGACTTAGCGGCCAGCCTTTGTATTATTGGTGTTGAGGATGAAACACAGGAGCCCTGCACGCTAAACACATGTTTTACCACTGAGCCACAGCCTCGGGCTCTGACAGTTTTCATTTCTGTACCTAAAAACGTGAGATTCTTCTGCCTTTTTTGTTCTCATTCGTACACACTGCTTGCCCTCGAGTGACTAACTACTGATTCAGATCAAATTCGAGAGCATGAGATGTTGGCTGTCTGCACTCAGACTTCTTCACGGCTCCAAGTTCTGCTTTTCGCAGCCTCTTCCAAGACTGGATATGGAGAAGCATAACTAAAGCATTGGCTCAGTTAAAATGTTGCCTGATTGGCAGACCTGTTTTGTGCATTTCGATATTTTTAGTAGTCCTAAGGATGGAAAACACTGTCCTTGCATGCATCTTTGTACTTGATGTAAACATGTAACCACCGGGAGCTGTCGCCCTGGTGGACACATCTTGGTGGTCGGCAGTGGTTGTAGTCATTCCCTCACAGGTTGGACTCAACCTAGCAGAGATTCCAGGCCTGCACTGTGACTTGGTTATCTGCTCTCACACAGTTTCTGGTGTCCTCTTTCCTGGTGTGTCCTCTGCAAATGATACATGGAGGCACATGATCTTTTCCTTAGCCTGATAATCTGCTTTAATTTTTTCTCCTTGCTTTACCTTCTTCGTTCACAATGGGAGTTGCTTTTTGATCTCAAATAGTTTCTCTCTCTCTCTCTCAACATAGAAAATTTAATTGCATTTTAGAATCCCAGCTAACAGGCTGGAATTGCATTATGCAATCCACAGACACAAAAGTGCTGTTGACAGAAAACTTCGATCATAATTTGCCTCCCAGAACAAAACTGACATGCCCCCTGCTTTGTCCGTGTGCATATTTGGGGTTACTACCAGTGTCGTGCCTTCTAAAGTGTCTTTCTGTTCTAAATACAGGGCTGGACCGTGGAAAATCAAAAAACAAACTGGCATTTTGGAAGGGCAGTCACTTTCTGCGGGGAAGGGAGGCATGTTCCGTAAGCCTATTATTTCAGACTTACTTCTGCTTCTCCACGTCCTCCAAGGGAACAGATGCAAGGGGGTCACCCACCTTCAGTCCCGCGGCAGCGAGAAAGAGGCAGAAGCCTTCTCATCAGGAAGCAGAAAGGGAAACCTGTTGGCTTTTAGAGTCTTCAGTCCTCCCAGCGAGATGAAAGGGGAATTAGAGGGTGTCACCCGGTGGTATCCCCAAAGTGAAAACGGGTGGCTTTATCCGGGCTCTTCAGAGCTCTTTAAGACTTGCAGCTCTGGATTGAAATCCGTATAATACGTTCATTCACTAAGTCAAGATTAATAGCATGGGTGTTGTGTACTGGGGGAGAAGGCATTGGGAAATGAGAGCTGGTATCACTTTGAAACACTCCCTCTACAGCACAGATCAGAAAATAAAATGGATTTCAGTCCCTAATAAATATTCCTTTGGCATCTGATTTAAATTCACGATTTTTTTCTTCCTTATTATACACGTGTTTCCCTAGGTCTTCTCTTTTCATTTTGAATATTGCTGAATCAAATATTGTGGTATTCTTAATAATGGTTGCTTGTAGGTAGTACTTTGTCCTCAATTTTCAATCATCCTGTGTATAAGGATTACTCCTCTAATTTTTTTTTATACAGTGTCTTGGTGTTTCCCTAACAGCACTGGTAACATCTGTGTTTAGGGCCAGAAATAATCTGAGCTTGCTCTTCTTCTTCCCTGAATCCTGTTTTCACATGAAACTGGAAGGGGACCACCTTGAATCACAACAGATTTGATATTACATTATTCGCACAGTTTTGGTTTCATTTACTTCCTACTTTGCCCTAGACAACAGAGTAACATTCAAAAAATTAACCTAGACCCCCAACAGTGATCTCATGAAGAAAACGGGCGTGCAGAGACTATGATGTTCACGTTGGAAAGTTGAATTCTGAAACTTCCTCCCTCTGGGGCAAGAAGCCAGCTACATGCCCACAGACTCAATCTACCGACAACTCAAATGAAAACCTAGAAATGTGTTTTCCTTTTGCTGTCAGTCACTTTCCCTGCATCTAAATGTGTGGTTACTTTTTGCATATTGGAAAGATTTGCTTTGAAAAGACCCCAAACTAAGGGCAATGCCCTTGGGCTCAACCGAAACCACATGGATGGCTACACAGAGGGGTTCCAGCCCGCGTTGCTGATTGGGCGATAAGTCATCGGATGGGGAAGCAACCTAATCCTTTACAAGCCTTCCTGCAAGTTCTGTTCCTGACTATTGTGTTTTCTAACCAGCTCGGCTGAATAGCATATTGATACTAAAGACTGGGCAGCTTCTTAGCTTGCAAGCAGCTCTCCTTAAGGTGCATAGAGAAGCGGGGCTAGGAAGCAGGTAGCTCATTCTGAAGCGGAGGACAGGGTGCATGCAGCCCGGTGTGTGTGTGTGTGTGTGTGTGTGTGTGTGTGTGCTTCGTGTTACGAGTTGGTTTAGTGTTGTTGTCAGCTGTTTTACTGGTGTCTGATTAATCCTGCTGGTCCCCAGGGATAAAGCAGGGTTTCATTTGACGAGGAACAAAACTTTGCTGTCTTGGACAGAAGGTGGTGTGGGCAGGTCAGGTTATGGGTCACTAGAAGGGCACCCGAGGAAGGCCCAGCTTCATGCAGCCACTTGTTACAATTAGTTTTAGAAAAGATAAAAAAGCCAAGGTAGGTTGAATTGACACTTTTGTGAGTCCTTTAGTCTGGACAATGTGATTGTTCTGGAAGACAATGTCCACATCTTCCTCCGTCCGAAAGTGGAAAGAGTGAGACTATATTTCAAGTAGCAAAGTCCCCATACTTGGGGGTAGCCCTTTGGGGGTTTTGTTTCCTTCAGTGTATAAAACTCTGGCCTTCTCTCTGCACTGAATCCAAGTATATTACGTGGAAACAGTTAAATGGAACAAGCCTGAGTCTGCGCCCACCATCCTGGTCAATTCCCTAGCTGAGCTGACAAATCATTTGCAGAATTGAAGCCGAAGACAAATGTTCACTCGCTTGTGGAATTTCCAGAGCTGATCTCCTCCAAAAAGGGATTAGGCCGTGGGACTAGGGGCGCAGGCGTATGCAAAGACTTGAGCTAAAGGATACGTAATCACAGAGAGGAGCGGTGAGTTCCACAGACCTGTGCGGTGTACAGTTGTGTGTTCTTGAAAATAGTGCACAATCAGTAGCCTCACTGCTGAAATGATGACTATGTGAAATACACGTTTTTAGCTAGACTAAGCCATTCTGTGACATACATTTGCTTCACAACATGTTGTCCCTGATGAACATATAATTTCCCCATCACATAAATAAGCAAATAAAATATGACATGAGAGAAACAAAGGGCTGGAGAGACGGCTCAGTGGTTAAAGCATTTGCCACGCAAGCAAAAGGACAGGAGTTTGGATGTCCAGAATGCACACAGAATGCTGGGTGTGTGGTGGTCCTACTACAGTTCCCGTCCCCGAAAGCAGGACCGGAAATGTCCAGAGCAAGCCGGCTGCCTGGAGCCCTTTCGGTAAGCTCCGAGTTATTAAGAGAATCTGCCTCATGGAAGAAGAAGAAGAGGAGAAGGAGGAGGAGGAGGAGGAGGAGAAGGAGGAGGACAAAGAGAAGGAGGAGGAGGAAGAGAAGGAGGAGGAGGAGGAGGAGGAGGAGGAGTCAAAGATGATTCTCAATATTGACCTTGCATTTCTGAATACATGCACACATGTAAGCATGGACTGTGTATTTACATACCCCTGCACACACATGCCCTGCACATAACTCCCCACATACACATAGGTTGTTGGAAACCCCTGACTTCTGGGTGCTGCTCCCCATCAGTTTTGAAGTGCTTCTCTTGCAACGGAGATTCCAGTTTTTAGCTAGGTACCTGCCGCCCACACTACATTGCCCAGACTTGCCTAGAGTTAATTTAAGTGTGTCCATGAGAAGGAATTCTAGACAAAGAAAGAAGTGAAGGTGAACCTCCTTGTGAAGGTGTCCTTAAGGGAAGGACACTCCTTTCTTTGCATTCCTTCCTTCCTGTTGACTGGGACGCTGTGGGCACTGGCTGGACACCTGGTGCTCGAAGCAGCTGTGCTAAGGACCTACGGGAGGTCCCCCCGCCCCTCACCCCCGCAACCCAGCAGAACATAGTCATCCCTACCAGTTTTGAGTATACAGAGAAATAAACTCAAGTCTTCTCTAAGCCAATTTTATCGGGGACTTTGATTTCAGACAGATGAACCTGACTGAAAAAGGCCTAGGTCACGGGGCTGGAGAGATGGCTCAGGGGTTAAGATTCTGTCTCGCAAGCAGAAGATCCTGAGTTTGGATTCCAGGTTCCACATAAAAATGCCAGGCAGGAATGGTGGCAGCCCGCACTCTGGTCCTGGTGGGCAGAGCCTGGGAAATCCCAGAGCGAAGCAAGGAGGAGGTAGAAGCAATCCAGGATGACTCCAGAAGTCACCCTTGGTCCTCTGCAGGGACACACACTGCCTCCAATACACACACATACACTCATAAAATAAATAAATAAAATATTTTTTAAGTCCCAAGTCCAGATGAAAGCTACAATGTGCTTATTTAGACTCGACGCTCCAGACTTCAATGGGAAAGTCAAAGTGAGAAGATGAGTCCTGTAGACTCCAGGCCCGGGTGACTCTGTGGTCTGCCTTGTCCCAGAGGAGTATAAGCCAAAATTGACTTTGCAAGAAGCCAAACTACCCCATATGGTGAGCCCTTCTGGCTGTTTCAGGCAATGCCATCCAAACACATGCAGGGACATCTACTGTATAGACAAGTAAAACGGTTTCCCACGAATGTTGGCGTGCAGAGGCCAGAGGCAGATGCTCATATTGTCCTCAGGTATGTTCCATCTCACTAAACCTAGAACTCACTGCTTGGTCGACTGGCCAATGAGCTCCAGGGATCCGCACGTCTCCTTCTAGTCGCTGCTGCGATTACAGGCCACGTGCTGAGGATTCGAACACAGGTCCTCCTCATGCTTGAGCAGCAAGCACTTTACCCAATAAGCCATTTCCCAATCCTGAGTTGAGCCAGCAGGAGCACACCAGCGCCCCGCTGTGAAGCCACTGATACCAGCAAGCTGGTGCGAGACCAGGAGAGACCAACGTGCAGAAGAACACGAGTGGACAATACATCGTACAAAAACTTTAATTCAGCTTAGGGAGGGAAAGGGTCCATTCCAGCTCATAATTCTAGCTTGCAGTCCATCATGGCAGGAAACTCACAGCAGCAGGAGCTGAAGGGACCCATCATATCACGTCCCCAGTCAAGGAGCAGAGAGAGAATGAATGTACGTCCATCTTTATTTAATCCCAGGTGACCTGCCTAAGGAGTGGCCCCGCCCACACTGGGCTGTTTTTTCCCACATCAGTTAACATAATCACAACAATTTCAGCTGTGCCAGAAGGTTAATGATTAAAACTAACCATAGCCATAACCAACCAAAGGAAAAATGAGATGAAGGACATAAATTACACTACAGGAAAAACATGACGCTCCTATGTTGTGAATGATTAAGAAAGAGAAAAAAATTAAGGCTAGTGGATAAAAGGTCTTGCTCCACAAAACATGGAAACCTGAGTTAGATTCCCCAAAACCCACATGGTGGAAGGAGAGAACCAGCTCCCAATGATTGGCCTCTGACTTCCGCATACACACACATACACACACACACACACACACACACACACACATACACACAACACATACATACACACACACACAGAAAATTTTTAGAAATTAAAAAATGCTGAAAATTATGTATCTGGTAAAGTAGATGTCTAGCATATTAAAAACCTCTACCCACTCATTAGCAAAACTGCAACCCAATTAAGATGGAAAAGAGATTTGAATAGATAGACATGCTTCCAAAGAAGGAATACAAATCTCCAGTAAATACAAGAAAAAGATATTAGTCACCAGGGAATTTCAAGTCAAAAATCACAATAAGACACCAGCTCATACCCGCTACGATGGGATGGAATCAAAGACATGTAATTACAAGTGTTGGCGAGGATTTGGAGAAATTGGAACCCTCCTACACTGCTGGTGGGAATGTAAAATGGTGCAGCTGCTTTGGAAAACAGGTTGGCAGTTCCTCAAGAGTGTAAAAATAGAGGCTCCATATGACCTGGTAATTCCACTCCTTGGCTTGTGTCCAAGAGGAATGAAAACATATGTCCAAACCAAACTGGCGAATAAATGTTTATAGCAGCATTCAGCGTAAATAGCAAAAGGTGGAAACAACCCAAATGCCCATCACTATAGATAAATGGGTTAAAGAGTAAAGTGGTAGAGTAGACCACCTGTATTCACAAGAGTTATATTCTGAGACCCTCAGTGTATACCTAATACCTCACATAATAACAAATTAACCCCATGTGGGCTATTTTATACATAAACATAAATTTTATTCATTTATGCATAAATTTTATACATAAACATAAAACTTAATTTATAAATTCAGTACAGAATGATGCAGACATAATAGTAATAAAAGAGAACAATTATAGAAAAATATAGCAAAAGTTATGGGAATATGGTCTCTTTCTGTCAAAATGTCTTACCGTATTGTATTGTCCTTCCACCCTTTCTTTCCCAATTTCATGTGTATGGCTGTAGAAGGGGGCTCCTTTCCTCCATAGCATATCTCCTGATATAGATTCCATGTTCTAGCAAGGATCCAAGACAAGCAGAGGCAACCCAGATGAAAAGCAGTGGGCTATACGCTCATGCTCCTGCAAGTGCTCAGACATGTCCATCAAAAGCAAACTAGAGAAACTCAGTGGGTTGCCCATTGGGAAAGATATGGAAACAGGAGGGAGACTGTTCTAATGGGAAAAGTGAGAGGGTAGAATTGGGAATTAAGGTGTGAAAATAACATGAATTCACTGTATTCATGGGTGAACCCCTAAAAGAATTTTTAAAAGTTATAACACACACACACATACACACGCACATACACACACACGCACGCACGCATGCACACACGCACACATACACGAGAGCAGGAAGGAGATTGGGAAGGTTTTTCTTGGGAGAAGGAGTAGTGATAGGATTAGGTAATTGGGGCAAAAAAAATGACTTAAATTCATTGTATCTTGTATGAAATTATCAGAGAACAAAAAAAGTAAAAAAAAAAAAAAAAGAGGGGCTGGGTGGTATGGTAACCCCATATTTGGCACCTGTTAGAAACACATTTGTTTGCGTATTGTGACACAAGGAACCTGCTCAGAATACACGAAGGTGTGCTAATGCAGAACAAAACCCTCAACACCTTTTATATTTATTTATTTAGAGAAGGAAAACATCGGGTGAAATTCCTTCCCTTCCACAAGCAAAATTCAAGAATCCTGGGGACATGGAAAAGTTGCACAACGCTCTGGGGTCCAAAACCAGCCTAAAGGGAAGAATCAGAGTATTTTCATTTCTTTTCCAGTTACTTTGACAAATACCCCGACAAAGGCAACTTAAGAGCGCAAGGGTTTAATTGGTTGCAATCGGGGCTGCAGGCTATTGCTGCAGGGAAGTTACAGTAGCGGGATCTTGGAACAGCTGGTCACATAATCATGATCAATTCTCTTCATTTATATACAGTTCTTCCTCCCCTGCTAGGGAATGGTCCTGCCCACAGTGGGTCTTCCCACATTCGTCAATACAATCAAGACAGTCCCTCACAGACCAAGTCTAGCACCAGTCTTAATGTAGAGAATTGCTCTTAGGCCTGTCTCTAGACCTGCCTCTTAGTGTCTAGTTGACAAATTAATACCATTGCACAGTGTAAAGACCTTGGGAAAGGTGCTGCTCTTGTGGCAGTAATAGGAAGTACTAGTCATATATCTTTCTTTTCTCCTTCCTTCCTTCCTTCCTTCCTTCCTTCCTTCCTTCCTTCCTTCCTTCCTTCCTTCCTTCCTTCCTTCCTTCCTTCCTTCTTTTCCTCCCTCCCTCCCTCTTTCCTTCCTTCTTCCCTTTTTTCTTCTCTTTCTGTGTGACCATGTGTCTGTGTGTGTGCACATGCATGTGGTGACTGGGTGTCTTCCTCAGTCACCTTATTTCTTGATACAGGATTTCTTGCTGAATCTGGCGCTCATAGATTTAGCTGGACTAGCAATCTGGCATGCTGCAAGGATCCCCCTGTCTACCTGCCCCCCAGCACTAGGATTACAGTGCTGGCTTTTTGCATGTGTGCCTGAGATTCAAACTCCTGCTTGTACAGCAAGCACTTTCCTTACTAAGCTCTCTCTCCAGCCCTCTTTTTGCTTTCTTTTTAAAATCTCTCCTGTTTCCACGGGTGGCTAGAGGTCCTTAAGTATTCCTGCTTTTCATATACAGTGGACCCTAGAAATGCTAAGCAGGGAAAGTTCCTGGGAGGGTCACTGCCTGGAAGTTCTTTTCAGAACACTGAGATACCTCGTCTGAGACCCATGAGCTCCTATTTTTTTGCAAGGCGCTTGGCTCCAAGGGTATGTGAAACCTTTTGTTCCCCATGCCTGCTTTTCTAGACACAGCTCTAGGCCTCAAGGGAGCTGACTCCAGGTATCGCATTTCTTAATCAGCATCTGTGTGACTCCGAGCCTGTGATATATACTCTTGCCAATGCATCTTCACCATCCCAAACCCCATCTATCATTTCTGTGAACGCATCCTACTATGTGTGCATGAGAAAAGGAAACTCATTCCAGGAAGGCATCTAGCTTCAGGCTTTGAGTTGCATTATTTTTATATGGCACAAAGAACAAATGCATTTCTCAATTATGAAACCCATCTGGGATATGCCTTCCAGAGCATGCCACCGTGCAGCCAGACCTTGGATTGCATTCCCAGATCATCTTGACATAGTAGTTGCCCCCATCTGCTGCACGCTTGCTTGTGCAATATGATAGCACCATGCGCTTTGCGTTGTACATTCAACACGTTTTCCATTTATTCCAACTGGCAGCAAACAACTGCCAGAAATAGTCCCTGGCAGAAACAACTGCCCTCTCCTTCTTCCTAGGGGGTGGTGGCTGGATGCACCCTTATGTAATCCTGTGCTCAGGACCCAATGCTATAATGTCAAGAAGCTAGAAAGCACTTTAGAAGTAAGCTCCAATTTAGATAAGCTCGAATTGTGTCACCCACAAAAGATGTTGCAGGCCTAACCTCTCAGCACTGTGAAGGTGATCTTATTTGGAAACAGGGTCATTAGCCAAATATGACTGACGTCCTTTTAAAAAGGGGGAGATTGGGGAGCTGGAGATGTAGTTTAGTGTTAGAGCCCTTGTCAAGCAGGCATTAAGTTACATGGCTTTACTCCCCTCTATAAGACAGGTGGGGAATATTCCAGGAGATTGTTGCATAAAAACACAGACTTGGGATGATGTGTCTGTGGTCTAGACATGGTAAAGATGGTGGTAAAGACCAGCCATATCAGAAGCCGGAAGAGACGTAGGGAGAACCTTCCTTAGCTCAGGGGCTATATGATACCTTGGTCTTGGAGCTCCAGTCTCTGGCACTGTGAGACAATAAGCTGTTCTTTAAACTGTGTGGCTTGCGGTGCTTTGTTGACATGTTGGCAACGCGTGGAAACCAATCCACTGTTCACCTAGCACATCCAAATCAACAGAGAGCATGTAAGTTCCATCCACGAGGTGGGAAGACTGAGCTCCTAAAAGCTTTCAGTCCAAGTACTTCCCATTACTAACGGTAAACATCTCACCAAAGGAAATCACCCCAAGACTAGCCTTGAGAGCCCATTTCACTGTCACTCTGCACACAAGGCCTGTTTTCCAAACAGACCGTGTCTCCCAACCATGGCCGGGCCGGCTTCATGAAGGTGCCTAAGTAACTGCCCTCAGCCAGCTAGCAAAGGTTTATTCAACTACGACATCAGGACATTGCTCTGGGCCATTCTGAGCAGAAAATTGGGAGGAATCAACACAGATTCATGAGGGGCTGAAGTGTCTTCTGTCCCCTGGGACCAGCGTGGTCTAAAGACACAAGAACGCCCACCCTGTGGCCACAAGCCTTGCCCTCTCTTGAGCGCCCTCTGCTGTCCTCCAGCCAGCACAGACATAGCTCTTGCAGCAGTTGGAATGTGCTGGAAGGAGCTAATCCGCTGGTTTTTTGATTTAGAAAACTGGAGGAATTTTTGCTGCAGCTTTTCCTGAGTACAGTACCTTCCGAGTCGCCCTAATCGGCAGAGGTTGGCAATTCTCGGGGCAAATTTTAGTTTTTTTTACTTCATTGCTCCTAGGACTCTTTCTCACCTCAAATTTCAGGACTGCGCGGGCAGAGTACAGAGCTTTTGCGGCCTTTCTGCCCACACTAGTATCAACCCATTCCGAGGGGAGGGAGCAGAGCTACCTCCCTGGGCACATCTGGGAGTCCAGAGTCTCCAAAGAGTCCTCAGCTGTGGCACTAACGACCTCTGCGACTGATGGTTCTCCACTGGGTGGCTAACCCTGTTCTTATGGGACACTTACAAGGTCCCCGGGCTCCCCCACTGGATGTTGGGAAACGCCCCCCACACCCTCCCACAATTCATGACAACTACAGATATTCCTAGTTATGTACACATACCCATCGGGATAAGACCCGGGGAGAAGCCTTCCATAGTTCAGGCGCTGTCTGATACCTTGGTCTTGGATCTCCAGTTTTCAGCACTGTGAGACAATAAGCCGTTCTTTAAACTGTGTGTTTTCCATGCGTGTGCCAACATGCCAACAAAACACTGCAAACGAAGCACCCCATAAATTAACGCATTACTTCCTTATACTAATAATAATTATAAAAAGCACTTTTAGCTCCATGACAAAGTGGCAATTCATAAAGATCTCTTTGGATTTTGGATGTTATATGTAATTGATTTTATAATTTCGATTACTCCAAAATTGAGATACTACGGTCCATTGAGCAGAATATATTATTCCAATCTATAGTTGGAATAGAAACCTCAAACATCTGTGTCAAACACATGTATGTATATTCGATGCTATTTTTATTGTGAGCAAGATCATTACATTGCCAACATTAAAGGATGACTTGCAGACCCTTTACTGCCTTCCGTAACCTCCTTTCACCTGTTTTTATTGGTTTTCTCAGAATAATCCTACAGGACAGATAGTCCAATCCTTGATTATGTGCTGTTTCCATATTTCCATGTGACAGGGACCGAATCACCTGATCAAGTCACACAAGGGGAGGAACTCATTGGAAACAGACTGTCCCCACAATCAGAGCAACAATTGCAGCCTCTCTCCAGCTACCTTCCTGAGCTTGGCAGAACACACGCGTGTCCTATGTCCTGTGCCCTGTGTTCTGGATGACCAGTGACGAAGGAACGTGTTAATGGCAGTGGCACTGGGAAACAGCATAGCGGCCAATGGTCTCTGGAAGCTTACTGCCTGCCAGGCTGGTTGCTGCACCCTGTGTCACGCCATCCTCAGAACACCCCTCAGGAAGGAGCGACCGTCACTGGTCTGCTGATTGGGCGGAGCAGACGCAAAAGGCTGAACTACTTGCTTGAGTCACAAACCACCTAGTGGGGCTGAAAACAAGGCTTTGCGCCTGCCTGGATGCCTGCACGCTTGCTTGTAGCTCCTCTCCCCAGGGTCCCTCCTCTCCATCGTGGATGGCAGGACGACCTCTCCTGTTCCCTACCAAACAGCCAGAACTCCTTTGAGCAGCCCAGCGCCCACCTTTGCTTCTGTTCCTAAAGTGTCCTCTGATTTCGTGCATCTAAATAGATCTTTCAACATTTCTCCTAGTGAGTAGTACTGCATAATTAAAACCCAGGTTGGGGTTCAAAACCTGCACTTTTCCCGAATGACAAGGGCTGAGCCACAGTCGTGATAACACATGGAAGCAAGAGCAGAAGCACTGTCATGGCAATCAGGAAATCTGCTTCGTTTCATTAAAAATGCTTAGATGGGGCTCAGCAAGGTGGGTCGGCAGGTCAAGGCACCTGTCCACAAACCTAGTGATCTCAGTTTGGTCCTCAGAGTGCACAGGATAGAAAGAGAGAACTCGTTTTGGAAAGTGGTCATCTGATCGATCTCTCTCTCTCTCTCTCTCTCTCTCTCTCTCTCTCTCTCTCTCTCTCTCTCTCTCTCTCTCTCTCTCTCTCTCTCTCTCTCTCTTTCTGTAGCTTTTGAATGCTTGGATGGGAGAAGGTGTTCCCGCCATAGCAGTGGTATATTAGTTTCTAGAGTTGCCATGATAAAACACTGCGGTTAGGTGGCCTAAAACAGAAGCAAAAACAGCTCCTTACAGCTCCAGAGGTGAGAAAATGGGACTCAAGGTCCTGGCAGAGCCACATTGTTGTGGAAGCTTCTATGGGAGGAGCCCTTTGCCTCTTCTGGCATCTTGATGTGGGGTGCATCTTGACTTGGGGTGCATCACTCCGGTCTCGGCCACGATCTTCTTATGGCTTCCCCTTCCACCTCTGTCCCGATTGTCTTCCTATGAGGACACTGGACATGTAGACTTGTGTTGCAGGTCGCTCGCATTGTTGCTGATAAATCACCATCAAACAGGTTAAGGGAACAAGAGTTTATTCTCTCTTACAATTCCTGATTACAGTTCTCAGGCCAGCTTGACGGGAGAGCACGCACCAACACCAGGGCTGAGGGAACTGGCCACACTATCACCACACAACAGCTGAGAGATGGACAATCCTTACTTGCCAGACCAGCAGGGAGGAAAAAGAGCTCATCAGTCCGGGTCAAGAGAAAGGGAGAGAAGGAGGGAGGGAGGAAGAAGGAGAGAGGGAAAGACAGGCCAGGAAGGATGCTGACTTCCTCAACAAGCTCTCAGTATTTTATTCACCTGTTTAGAGCCTAGTCCCACCTTCCCCATCAGCTAGACAATCTCCTGCAGGTTTGCTCTGGGCTAAACCCAACCACTAATTCTCCACAAATGTGCCCAGAGCTCAAACCCTCAACAGTCAAGTTGACACCTGTGCCCAACTATGACAGCTTGCTTATCTAGTATGACCTCATTTCAACATTTCCAAATAAGGCGCTCTTTTTCTGAGGTAGTGGGGTCTGGGGCTTCAACACATTCTTATTTTTTAGGGGGCATAATTCAACCTATAGCAGGTAACATTAGGATTCACTCTTCAAACTAACAGATTTTGACTGGGGCTTACCTAGCACTTGGTGTTGCCTCAAGGTATTTTCTTTGAGGCTCCACACTTCCCTGAGTAACTGATGAGGTTTAACAATAATGGGGAAGTCTTCTCAACGGTCTACCCACAGGTATATGATATATTTCCCAGCAAGCATTCAGGCACATGCCATCAAAAGCAGCTGTCATAGTTAGGCACAGGTGTCAACTTGATAATTGAGGGTTTGAGCTCTGTGCACATTTGTGGAGAATTAGTAGTTGGGTTAAGCCAAGAGCAAACCTGCAGGGGATTGGCTGGCTGATGGGGAAGGCTGAGGTAGGTGGGATTAGGCCTGGAATAAAATCCAGAGAGGTGGTAGAGAGAGTCGGCATCCTTGTGTACACTTGGCCAGACGTGCTGGTCTGGCAAGTAAGGATCGTCCCTCTCTCAGCCATTAAGTAGAAATGATGTGGCCACTTCCCTCAGCCTATTACTATAAAATACACGAGAAGTGTCCCAACATTTCCTTGTGCCCATGTGCCTGGAGATGTGTCTAACTTGGGGACGGGGAACATTTTCAGGAATCTCGTTCCAGATTTGGTTCTCTTCTGAACTTGGGTAAAGCTGCAAGGCAAAAGTTGCCCTCCTAAATTTCTTGAAGAAAAACATACAGGATTCTATTGCTGTATTAGCCAGAGAAACAGAACCGATAGAATGGGTATATGTATACACATGAGAACTTGTTGGATTGACTTACAAGATAAAGTCTAATTACTCTAACAGTAGCTGTCTGCAGCTGCTCAGTTGAGGACCTGAATATCTCAACAGACACAGGCTGGTGTTAAGGTTGTAGGATTCCCAGGAGGTCACGCTGGAGGGTTGAAGAGGCTGGGTTTAGATACCAGCCAAGCATAGCAGCAGCAGGGAGGAAAAATGAGCTCATCAGTCTGGGGCAAGAGAGAAGGAGAGAAGGAGGGAGGGAGGGAGAAGGAGGGAGAGAAAGACAGGCAGAAAAGGAGGGAGGAGGAGAGGGGGAGACAGAAGGAGAGAAAGGAGGAGAGAGGGAGGGAGGGAAGTAGGTAGATGGAGGGAGAGGGGAAGAGGGAGGAAGAGAGAGCATGAGAGAGGGAGAAAGGGAAGAAGGAATAGAGGGAAGGAGGGAGGGAAAATAGGGAGGGAGGGAGGAAGACAGAGAGAGAGAGCGAGAAAGAGGGAGAGGGAGAGAAAGAGAGAGAGAGAGAGAGAGTTGAGCTCTTTCTTGCAATCCCTTTAATCTGTTCTGCTACTGGAAAGTACCCTCCACTGTGGGTGGGGTCTTCCCACATCAGTTGGACAATCTCCTGCAGACCCCCCAGAGCTTGCCTTGACGATCAGTCCCTCACCTTTGCACCCAAAGCTCAGCCTGCAACCGCCTAGTTGACGCCTGTATCTAACTATCACAGTTGCTGATGGAGATTCGAACTGGTGGAAGACTGGTCACGGCCGGGCAAGGAGCAGCCAGCTCAGCTTTCCGCAGCCGCCCACCATCATCCCCAACACCATTATTCCACAGTTTCTCCTCAACCTTTTCAGCACCTTGTGCCAGGGTTTTTGAGTGCCAGCGTTGCTTTGTTCACAGCATTGGAAAATGATAACAACGGGTCTCCCTGCAACCTTACAAAGCACGCAGGACAGAATTCCCCAAGGAGAAAATGCCCCCCCCCCCCGTGACTGTCATTAGCACCTAACCTGTCCCTTTCTGCTCAGAAGGACTTCAACAGAGCAGCATACCCCCTGGCCCCAAGAGGCTGAAAAGTTTATTGTGTCCGTGTTACAAGGAGCAAGCCTTGCTCTGAGCGCTAAGTATGTAATGGGCCAATTACAGTGTTGGGCTGAAGAAACGGGGGTCTGCGGTCGGCCTGATAATCACTCAGTGCACTTCAAGAGCTATGGTATAAGTTGTGACCAAGGAGCCCGTGACTTGACTTTTCCTGGGGACAATGAACAAACCATGTTTGATAAAAAAAAAAAAAAAAATCCAAGAAATGGTTCCATCCAAGTCTAATTTAGTAAACCGAGGGATTTATTGGGGTTACTCAGAGAGGCATAGATGACTCTAAGGCAGCTGCATCACCAAAAAGTGCCCCCTGGCATGGCCAATGTGCCCATTTCTCTTCCTCTGTTGCTGTGAGATACCATTCAGACCCAAACAGCTTCAGGGGAGAAATATCTTCAGGGGAGAAAGGGAGATTTATTCAGCTTACGCCTCCAGAGGGGAGATACAGTCCTTCATGGCAGAAAAGGTGCGGCAGGCGGCAGATGCTGGAGGCGACTTAGGTCATTGCAGACATCACGGAGGCCGAGAGCTGCTCAAGAGCAGACTAACTGAAGCAGGGCGGGGCGACCAACTTCAAGGCCCACCCCTTGAGACCGCCTTCCTGTGGCAAGTTTTCACCTCCTAAAGGTGCCATGACCTTCCCAAATAACTAAAGAGTCAAACCCACGAGCTCGCACTTCCAACCACGGCAGTCGACAACTCAGGAAAGCTGTGTCCTTGGAGTCTCCTGCACAGCTTGCTGACGGCTGGCTGGCTGGGAGAATCTCTTTGCTGTTTTTATAACTCTGAGGAGGGGCTTTGGGATTCTTTTAACCTTCCAGAAGTTCCATTGCTACACAACAGCGCCCCGCATCTCCACTGAGGTCCTTCATGGGAGGATAGCATTCATGGCGGCTGGCACCTGCTTCCGGGCAGGTGGAAGGCATGGATCGCATTATAGGCGCTGTGGTGGATTTGTGGGAGGGGCACCCCAGAAGCTGATGGGTGCTCTAGAAGTTGTCTCGGGTTCTTGATGCCCCTCTATACACTGTGAGCCCTGAGAGAATAGAAACATCGACAATACTAGCTATGAACCTGTTTAAATAAGTAGTCTGTATGTAATAGGTTTTCCAACAGTAGCTATTTGCTGTGACTGCTGTTTCTCTTGAATTGGCTCTCAAACTTGATCGTATATTGAAATTACCTGATGGATCTATTAAAAGAAAAGAGTTCGGGGGCCCAGACCAAATATTTACAACTCTTAGTTAGGTCCAAATGGTTTGTTGAAACTGTCCCCACAACTTATCTGTTGTACATTTAAGTTGTACAGTTCTGAGAGTGTCTGTCACAGCTTGATGCTTTCAACCAAGTGTCAAGAGGCGGAAGCAGGAAACAGCCCCCAGAGCCCCAGGAACGAATCCCCGCTTGCAGCCACAGGGTCTCGAGGCTGGGGCAGCGGGTATCCCGGTGAATCGAGGCACAAGCCTGGGGGTGGGGCAGGTCCTAAAGGCAGGAGCAGTCAGTCTTTCTCTTTGTTTCCTAAGTGATCCGGAGCCTGACTTCCTTCCCGCCTAGTGCTTTCTGATACATGGGCATAGGTGGCTGTGTGCATATAAACAAGGTCCAAAATGGAGACCCCTCGGGAGAGGGCTGTCAGATCCGCAGGGCAGCAGGAAAGGCCCAGGCAACTAAAGCATTTCAACCAATAGCAGCAGGCAGGGCAGCCGTTGCTCGCTGCCCACTCCTGCACCAATCCTGCTAGTGTGGCGTTCGTTTTTTTTTCTTCTCTGATCATCCAGGCAGGGGTTTTCACATTCTACTCTATTAGCTTCCACTTCAGTGTCAGCTGTGACTTCTCCAACCCCTATCAGACATCCCTAGCCAGGGAGGCTAACCATTGCAGGGGTCTGCTGTGAGACGCTGGATATTGATTGAATTCCCACCTCATTGCTAAGAATGCTAGAAGCCTAGGTATTAACTCCCCCACCCTACCCCCGCAAAAAGTGTCCAATGGCTAATCTTCATTGTCAGCTTAATGGGCTTTAGAATCAAGGTGGAAACGTGGCTTCAGGTGTGCCGGAGGGTGTTTCCAAAGAGGTTTAAGGTGTGAAATACATCCTGAATGGGGGAGGTACAATTCCATAGCTGGGATGAATCCCCCCTTCCTTCAGATGCTTCTCGTTGGTGTTTGGTCACAGCAACCAGAAAAGTGGCCGTGGTTGTCCCTCCGTCTGTGTCCTTATCTTTTCTTATCAAGACACTGTTGGTTCAGGGCCCACCTTGACTTCATTTTACCTTGATCCCTTCTTTAAAGATCCTGTCTCCAGACAGAACCATCTCTGAGGCCGTGGGAGTGGGGGGCCAACCCCCGACAGGGGCAGTGTGGTCACTGGAAAGACAGACTAAGATAAGGCCCCGCAGCCAGGAGAGTGCTGTAATTTATCAGAAAGTAGAAACTCCTATTTCTTCTCCCACGGATTTTAAGGGCATTGTGTGGTAAAATTGCCTTCAAGACGTGGGCAGCACACGGGAAAACTGGCTTTTGTTTCAGTGATAATCCTCTTAAAACATCTGGTCCGCGCCCACCCCCGGGGCCGACTGCAGGCGCCATGAAAAGGTGGTTGCTGGGTCTGGGCAGCTGCGGGGGCGCAGGCCCGGCTGTCCCGAGGAGGCTTTGGCGCGGCCGCGTGGAATCCCGGCTTGGCACTTCAGGCTGGGTTTCTTTTCAAAGGCGCTCAAGGCTCAAGCACTTCGCCGGACCTAATCCTTTTTCAGAAGAAGGGAAAGGCATTTTAATGCAGCCAAAAAAATCCTCACTTGGACTGACAAAGGACTCTGGTGGATTTTCACACTCCCTGCAAGGCTGGGTACCAGAAAGGGAGCCAGGAAACCCACACAGGGACCCTCGGAGGGGTGGGGGACAGAGAAGCCAGGGCACCTTGGAGCCCGCCCCTTTGGGAAACCCCGCTGTGAGCGGCCCGGACCAGGATCTGTCTTCACTCTGCACCCGAGGGAACCTCACACCTTCCCCTTCCTCGTGTACATCGCTGCACGGGTGGGGCGAAGGAGAGTCTGTGTACCCCCTTGCCACTCATTAGGGGTTTAAGCTGAAAGGAAGTGTGTGTGTAGGGGGGGGGTCTTAGACCCTCTCCTAGTCTCACAGCAACACCCCACTACTTGGTACCAATTTCTGTTCCAGTGACTCCTCTGTTGCTGTGATGAGCAACTTCAGTTCCAGAAAGGATGGAGTCCCTGTGGCAGGGCGCGCGGTAGCAGGCAGGGTGGTCACAGCACGATGCTGGCTCGTGTCACAGCTGTCACCAGGAGGCAGAGCGCCCAGGAGAGGAAGTGGGACCTGCTTATCCAACCTCGAGGCCCACCCCAAGGACGGAGTTCCTTCATGAAGGCTTACCCCTAAAAGTTCATGACGTCACACAGCGCACCAGCTTACCTCCTGAAGGTTCATGACGTCACACAGCAGCACCATATTACCTCCTGAAGGTCCATGACGTCACACAGCACCACCAGCTTACCTCCTGAAGGTTCATGACATCACACAGCGCCACCAGCTTACCTCCTGAAGGTCCATGACGTCACATAGCGCCACCAGCTGCGGACAGAGTATTGGAACGCATGAGCCCATGGGCGGGCAGGATCCACATTCAAACCCGATACACTCTGAAACAGACAAGTAACTGCTATACCCTGAACTTCTGACCAGCCCCAAGGTGGCCCAGCAACCTTAGGGTAATGGCTTGGTGTCCTCCTGCCCCTGGACAAACTTCAGGGACCACAGTCCACTTCAGTGCGGCAGCGGCTTCCAGCAGGTGGAGAAAGCAAGGCAGAGCCTTGGATGTGTGCTGGAGACTTGGGCGAGGGACTTTCTACCTCTGGGCTTCTGGTTCTTCACATAGTTAGATCTTTGTTTTCCAGCTCTGGAGTTTACGGCTAGCGATCCAACACTGGCTATGAAGGGTAACATCAGGTTTTGAAAGAAAAGAGACAGAGGCAAGAGATTAAAGAAAGCAGAACTATTTACATGAGGGAACGAAGCACTGACAACCACAATCCCGATCGGAATTATGAAGACCCGTAGCACTGTGAGATTTCTGCAAGGAAGGGGAACAGGACAGACCTTGAGGCGTTCAACCGCCTCAGAAAGTCCAGACATCTTTACTTTGCACACCTTAAGTATTTTTAAAGCTTGCTTTAAAAAAGATGATGGCCAAAGGAAAAAAAAAGATGACCCAGTGATGTAAAAAATATGAATAATGATAATATGTGTTGGTGAGAATGTGAAAAAAACTTACCATTGTATGATGTTGGACATTAGTGCAGCCCTTTTTGAAGAACAGTATGGAGGCTTCTCAAAAAGCTACTAATAGAGCTATTATATGATATAGCAGTTCCTTTTCTGGAGATATCTTCAGAGGAATTGAGATGAGATGTCAAAGAGAGATATGCACTACCATATTTTTGTGAAATTACATAATAGCTAAGATGTAGAACCTCCTCAGTGTCTACAGACAGGTGGCAAAGATAATATATGCATGTGTGTGTATAAGCTTATCCATTATGCATATGCGTGTACATATATATGTACAGAGTTCTATATTTGCATAAATTTACACATGATACATATATTTGTGCGTAAACATGCACACACATGTACATATGCATATTTGTATAATCATACACACATGTATATGCATGTGAAAATACAATATAATTAGTCTTTAAATACAGGAACCTTTGCCATTTATAGCCACGTAAATGAACTTAAGAAGATATTGTGCAAAGCAAACCAGGTACAGAAAGACCAATACCCTACAATCTTACCTTTGTCCAGAGTCTAAATAAAAGGATGAACTCACAGAGGCGAAGAGTAGCTTAATGGTTGTCAGAGACCAAGGGAATGGTCAGGAGCAATGGGGATAGAGAGACAGGGGAGAGAGTGGTCGAAGGGCACACGATTCAGGTAGAAGGCATAGGTTCTAGTCGTCTACCATACAGCACTGTAATTATAGTTCATCACAACAGGCTGCATACTTCAAGGTAGCTGGAAGAGAAAATTTTAACAAGTATCTTCACCAAGGAATGAGATCTCAGGTCATATTAACCCGATTTGATTATTCTACACATATGTACTTTTTTAAAACAACATATAAGTACTTTGAAACATCATGTTATACCCACAAGACTTAGATAATTGTTTTCAATTGAAATGAAACATCTTATTCTTGCATTATGGGCAAAATATCATCTTCTTACTTGTACAGAATATTAACAGTAATTTGAAAGCATTTTCTTCTCCATTCATAACTTCGTAACTTCTTTTACCCCCAGGTTACTTCCTCCCTGTTTTCTCTTTCTATGTTTCTGTCTCTTATGTTTCTCTTCTGTTGTAGACTGTTCTCAAATGCTCCTTTCCTGTCGAAGAGTCGCCGAATGCTGGTCACAAGGTCTGTGCACGCTCACGGGCCTTGGCAGTGCTAGGCTTAGGTACAATGGGCTCTTCTGGCTGTGCCCATGTGGAGGTCTTTGAGACTCAACAACTGCACTCCCACAGTGAGGGCGAGTATGGTCTCTCGTGTGAAACTCCAATCCCTACAATCGGTATTCTGGAAACACGATTGGGCAAACGACCAGAGCCTTTCAACATTCAGCCAGGGGTCATGTTTCTGGCCTAGTCTTTCAGTGTGGGAGAGGAAGAGTGGGCACTGAACCGCTTTCAAAAGGACTTTCAATCAGTCATCCTGATCAGAGACCCACCTTCGCTCCCTTTTCCCTTGGCCCCCCAATTCTGGAGCCGCTGTGCTGCTTTTGGCTTGCCCCACGGACAGCCTGTGATTCGGCCTTTTTAGCTCCGTTGCCTTCAACACCAAACACGCATTTGCTTTTCAGATTCCAAGTTTTGTCGCTTTCGTCTGGTTCTTTTTGTCTGAGAGATTATATGTTTTCCAACAATTCTCCTCTGTTGTCTTGGCAGGATTTCAGAGGAATCGATGCTAACCCCTGGACCCAGCTTGCCACCTCTGCACAGAAGCCTCTCTCGGAACATCTCAGTGGCTTTGAAACCTTCTCCTTCCTGACCTCATCAACAGCAACTCCACCCCAATACTACAACAAAAGCTTCTTCCAGATCCCATTGCCATTCCATCACCTTGAATTTATCAAATGAAGAGACCTCACTTCTCTGCTTCTCCACTTGATTTAGAACACGAACTCAAGCAAGGAAAGGAAGGGGGTGGTTCTGAACCACAGCTTGAGTGGTCTCCTCTGTTCTTGGAAACCACCTCAGCCTAGTGGATAGGAGGGGGGACATGTACTGCCCCCTGGTGGACGGGCTGATACTGCTCTTAGTGTTTTCCTGCCCTCTAAGATGGCAATGGAAGGATCACAGATTGTTGCTAGAGGAGGTGAGATGTTCTAACGTAAACTTTTCTCATCTCTTCCAGTGTTCCCATGCTGGCATCAATCAGCACCCTACTGATTGATGTGTGGTCTTGGAGTTACCAACACTATTTGCCAGACTTCTGGGATATCGTTATCCTTAATAGAGGGAAAGACAAGTACTAGTTTAAAGGACATGTCATGTCACACAAAATGCACACAAACTAGGCATTTTACCCAACCACTTTCTACAGCTGGGCTCTACAGCTGGTAGCCACTATCATTAGTGGCTATTTAAATCTTAATTAATTAAAGTAAAAATTCTATCTATATATGTTCAACATTTGAACAATACAAGTAGAGAAGATTTCTGTCATTCTAGGAAATTCCATAGGACAGTGATGCTTATAGTACTCTTAAGGGAACCAGAATATTTCTATGACTCTTGTGGACAGAGTTAAACACAACCTCAGCTGTTTTCACCTCTGTCGCAACATGTATCCCAGTTTAAAGTGGACTTTATGAGTAACTCTGTGCCAAATTTAAAAAGCTTACAGCAAGTGATTCGTGATATTTTTGCTATCACTCCAGAGCTCCACCATGCAACTGTCCATCCACTCTATGCCAGTCGATGTGCAAGGAACTGATTATATATATATATATATATATATATATATATATATATATATATGATATATAACATCATTTATCCCAGACTGATCTCAAACTGTATAAATAGACAAGAATGAATGATTTTTGACTTCCTGGGGAAAACCAAGTGCTGGGATTACAGGCTTATTTTAACTTTTTATGTTTACTTATTTGTAGAATTTGAGATCAACCCAGTGCTTTGGACATGCTAGGCAAGCACTCTACCACAACCCCTGTGATAAATGTTTTTTTTTTTTTTCATTCCTATTGTATTTCTAGGTAACACGATGCACTTTCTTCTTGAATTCCTTGAAGTGTTTTCAGCTTTTTAGATTTAACTTTACAAGCAGACGGTAAATTCTACTTATTTTGAACCAATCCCTTGCTTAAAACTGAAAGGACAAGTCGGGCCCAATAGGAAAGTAGGTAGGATCCCAAATTCAACTTTAAGCATACAGAGAAAGTTTAGGGTGCATCTGGGTGACTTAGAACCTGTCTCAAAATTTAAAAAGTAAAAATTGGTCTGAGGAGATAGCTCGCTGGTAGACCACTTGCACAGCAGGTCCAAGGGCCCAAGTTCAACCTCCTGTGCCTCCTGCTACCCTGCATGCCACCCCCTTCCAGAGAGATAAACCAAGCCAATCACATTTTACAAATAAGGAAACAGCTGGAACCAAAGTGGCCCGTGTCTTGCCTAGGGTCACACAGGTGATACATTACTGGGCCAATTATAATTTAGACCTAGGTCTGGGCGGAAACATGCTCCAAGCGAGACTGTTTGCTCCTCAGAAGCAACTCCTAATGGGGTGATCTCCCGTCATCCTTTAACTCTTTTTCCAAGGCGCAGCACGGTCCTCAGGCCTGGAAGACAGTCCACACAGCAAGGCAGTGTCAGCTGTGAACTTGACATAGGAGAAAAGCCAGGGTCAAGACCCCCTAATGACCAGCCAGCCTATTAGCTTAGCAGTATGGATCTCCAGGGTCGGAGCCGTGTCTCTCCCCCTCCCAACCCTCCAGAGACTGGGTTCTTTATTATCCAGGAAGCCCTTAACTAGAAAATGAGAGAAACTTCTAGCAGCTGCTGGAAGTCCCTCCGCTTACAATGATAACAAGGAGAATCTTCACCCAAGAAACTTGCCGCCGCTTGGTCTTTCACATTCCACTGGGCCCTGAAACTGTCTGAGAAGATGGCTAATGGTTCAAACCTGTGGGTTAAAAAAAGTGTCAATCAAATGGAAATGATCATTCCATTAAATAATGATTTCTAGTCACCTTCCGCAATACCATTTTCTCAGACTTTATGACTAGCTCTGGGTCAAGGAAACTAAAAAAAAAAAAAAAAAAAAAAAAAAAAATCATAGCAGTTAATTTGTGATATTTCGCAATCATTTCAGGTTTGAGATTTTTTTTTTTTTTAAAGTAGTGACCAAAAAAATCTTGCTTCATTCAGCCTCCTGAGAATGTTGGGTCGAGTTTTTTGATCCCTGTGACTCATTGATTTGCGGGCTGATGTAGTGCGAGGTCCTTATTAGTGGCGTCTGTCCCGGCTGTAATGTTTTTGTTATTTTTCCTCATTTGTTCACTCTGACATCATGTCATTACAGAATGGTGCTGTTCAGGCCCTGCCTTGGCTGTTCGTTAGCGTGTGTTTAATGAGCAGCTTAATTGAGCTGTCTAGAAGGCCACCTGTCGCCCTCCGGACTTATTAACATACTAATGGCCTGACATTGTATTCTCTGACAGGCAACAGGGCTTACTGATTTGATGTCTGGACGTGGAGATTTTATGCAGGAATGAGAGCAGGCATTGGGAAGGAGGTTTAAAAAACGCAAATTAACTCTTTGGTATCTATGTGTTTATGGGTCTGTGGCAGGAAAAAAAAAAAATCAACCCGTCCCTGGCCAGAAACACACATTCTCCAGAGGGAGCCTTGCTCCGTCCTTGCAAACCTGGTGGTTCTGCGGGAGAAAATATGCTCTCTGTAAGCCCAGCCGGCTTTGTGCTGATTACAGTATTATTGTTAGGAACTGTTTCAAAGGGAGGGCTCTGCAGCCCGGGGAAAGTTTCTCCACTGTAGTTAAACAAATGCTGAGCAGCAAGGCTTCCCGGGAGGGATTTGAGCCCGTCTGGGTGCCGCCTTCCAAAGCCAGCTGATGGCTGGGCTGGGAACTCAGGCAGAGGCGCTGACCTCCAAGGGCTAGGAGGAATGGCTGGGGCTCTCGTGTACACCCCCCCATGTACACACCCCTCTTGCACACACCTCCAGGGAGTGCGCTGCTTTCCGCTGCGGGTGTGCCCAAGGTCCTTTCCCACCTCTTCCCACCTGCAGAGACTGGCAGGAAGACCTCTGTCCAGGGAAAATTCCAATCTAGGGGCCCGGCTGGCTGTACCTCTTGTAGAGCAGCCACAGAGGGCAGGAGGCTGGGTCTGCACGGAGCCTGGCATACCAGATGCTGATGCCCTGCGGGTAAGCCGCATTCCAGGACTTGGCATGTGAAACCTCCAGCCGGCAGGCTCTTTATGTGAGACTGCAAGTGCATCCCCGCCCTCCGGGCTCTGCAGAGGGACCGGCCCTCTTCCTCTCCATGGGGCAGAGGAGCAGAAACCCACCGGTCTGGTCACTTCCATGTGGTGGCGTAGCGACGCTGTTGCGGTCAACAGTAGCGCTTGTTGGCATCTCAAGCCAAGCCGATGGCTTCAGCGCCTACAAACGGTCCCATGCAGGTGTTGCTGTCCACAGCGTCTCAGCAGAGTTGCCTTGCTGAGCGGAGGAAATACCTGGCTGCTGGGGAGCATCTTCTGCGATGTAAGATGCCTCCCCACAGCCCTGACCTCTGCCCACCAGTGCAGGAAGCACTTGCTGTGCCCCGTCCACTCCAGGTCCATGGTGGGCATTGTCCGCAGCCCAGTGCTGGCCAGTGGAGGACTCTTTTAGAGCAGATTTTGTTCAGGACTGATGTATTATCTTTGGAAATTCTCCCTCTAATCCCTTTGAGATAAGTACTGAACGTATTCTCTCTTAAAAACCCCAGGAAGCATATTTCCACAAGACTTACCTGAGAATTGTGCTATCGGTAGTTCGTCGTGGAAGGGGAAAGATCGCAAGTTGTTCCACACGTTTCTGAGAGACCGATGAGGATTAATGCTGATATCAAGGAAATGCAAGATGCCTTCCTCAATGATATAACCATCTGATAGATGATTCGAGCTCCAGCAAATTCTCAGGTACATGTCATGAAGGCAAAGACGATGAGACCCCGTGAGCCACATATGCAAAAAGACTTAAAAAATAGGAGGGAATCTGACAACAGAGAAGAAGGATTGCAATGAGAAGAAGGGGGACAGGACAGAAGATTAACATTAAATGATCATAAATTCACTGTATCCGTGTATGAAACATTAAAAGAATAGAAAAAATAGCTGAGGAAATTGAGTCTCCACAACTTGTCCAAGGCCACATAGCTAGTT
Organism: Typhlomys cinereus; assembly: GCA_023101885.1. Classification (NCBI taxonomy): domain Eukaryota; kingdom Metazoa; phylum Chordata; class Mammalia; order Rodentia; family Platacanthomyidae; genus Typhlomys; species Typhlomys cinereus. Next base: position 6,504,484 of record JALPQD010000029.1, read on the forward strand.
TGAGAGTTTCACTAGGTCTCTGTAACTTCCAAGCACACATGTTATTTTCTGCTACATCATTAACAACCCCTTGTGGCTCTATGTTTCCCAAGGTCAGGAGTGAATGATAGCTTACTTTATGCATCTATTTGACTAGGCCACGGAATATACAGATATTTGGTCAAAACCTTTTTTTAAAATTTTTTTATTATTTATTCAATTATGCGTGTATGTGTATGTGTGTGTGTGTGTGTAGAATCACAGGCGAATTCGGGAACCACCATGGACGCCTTCACCTTCTCCTTGTTTACTCTGTCCCAGGATTCACAGGCTCCGCCCTACCAGGACCAGAAATGCAGGCCGCCCCCTGCTTCCGCCTGGCGTCTATACGTGGGGTCTAGGATCTGAACTCAGGACCTTCCGCCTGCAAGGCAGAGGCTTAACCCCTGAGCCACCTCTCCAGCCCCTGGTCAAACCTTATTTTTATGACCCATGTCCAGTTGTTAATGTTTTAAAATACATCCTAAACTGATAATGCCAAGCGCCTTGTGGTGTTGGCCATCTAGGGTATGAATGACTCTGTGCCATGTTCTGGATAAATCTCTCCATGATGGTCTTTCATATTGCAGAGCCGATCCCATCTGCTGAACTTTGCTAGTTCCAGTAGTTAACTACTGTATGTATCATTTTAACCCATAAATGCTAAATGCTTCCTTTTTTAAAAACCAACCTGTTCTTTTAAACGTCTTTTCTTAAATTTTTTTATTATTTATTATTTATTCAATTGTGCATGTGTGTGTGTGTGTGTGTGTAGAACCACGGGCGAATTCAGGAACCACCATGGACGCCTCCACTTCCTCCTTGTTCACTCTGCCCAGGGATTCACAAGCTCCACCTTACCAGGACCAGAAACGCAGGCCGCCCCTGCTTCCGCCTAGCGTTTATATGTGGGGTCTAGGATCCGAACTTAGGACCTTCCGCCCACAAGGCAGAGGCTTAACCCCTGAGCTACCTCTCCAGCCCCAGCAACCTGTTCTTTTTAAAAACTTCTGCCTCGTTAGAGTGCTTAATTTCTTGTTTTAAAATTTCTATTACTTTTCCTTTAGCTCTTCGAAAATAGTCTTCAGTGTCTTTTCAAAACCACTTTCAGATTGCACTATTATCTTCATTTTTCTCTTAGGTGATTTCATCTTTATTGCTCATGAGCTCAACAAGAGTTTGTCTCTCGCTGCTTTGTCTTGTTCTGATGCTGCACTCACCATTCCTTTTGTGGGGTTCCCCGTCCCCATCTGCCCTTTTAGGGCCTCCAGTTCACAGCCACTTCTTAAAGGGGATTTGAGCCATTGGTCCTCAGGGAATCGCTGCCGATGCTGCAGGTCCCAACTTCTGGCAGCAGACTGTGTCTGCTTTTCTTCTTCGGGCTAGGTGTTCAGTCTTAAGTCTCACCAGTGGAGGACTCTGGAAGATGGAAGCTGCACTCCCATCCTGTGGTTCCCAGCCTAGCAAGAAGCAGTTGTAGTTCCTATCACTTTGGAGACAAAGCTCACCACCTTCTTTAACTGCTTCCAGACCCCCAAGTCCAGCATGCTAGACTCTAATCCATCCTTTGGTTTTATACTTCTGTCCCATGGATATATTATCCTTTTTTGAGCACGTTATTCTTTTTAAAACTATCATTTGTCTATATAGATACAGAAAGAAGACTCAAAACATTAGTCTTGGGGGAGTTAATATGCCCTGCTATCTCTATTTCTCATCACCATTTTACGGTATTTTGTCCCAAATCTCCCTACTGAGAACAGTTTCCTGCTTGTTATCTTGGCTTTGCAAAGTGCTGTGATTAGCAAATCAGAAGGCTTAGTAGTCAAAGGCAAGGGTTAAGCCAGACTGCCTGGGTTCAAATCCCAGATCTATTGCTTACTAGTCTTGGAAACTTGGGCCAAGCTATTTAGTGCTTTAAGCTCAAATACTCTCATCTGCAAGATGCGTCAATTGTTCGGCTTCCAAGATTGTCGGAAGATTAGGTGAAGCAATCTAGGTATGAACACCTCCCGCAGATGCTGCACACAGTCAGCCCTCGGTGATGCGTGCTGTCCTCATGGGGACTGTCATTGCTTCTTCAGAACGAAATGCCCGACTTTGGAGAATTAGCAGTTTTTGAAAGGCTCCATCCGGAGACTCAAACGGCAGAAGAGAGAAATGCCAAGAAATGACTTAATCTCGCAATTTTCCAGGCACTTTTAGGTCTTGCATGTTCAGTCCCCACAACAACAAAAAGCCTGTACTTCGTTTTAATTTTCAGGATGATGACAAAAGGGACTCTAGGAGTATTAGACGTATTTAGCCACAGTTACATGAAAAGTCACATTTAGTTGACATTCTTGGGGACACCAAAAGTACCTCTGTTTCTTTTTTTAAAAGGTGTGTGTGTGTGTGTGTGTGTGTGTGTCTCATAGGGCACTGTGGTTGCCTATGGAGGCCCAAGGATGACTTTGGGATCACCTTGTATTGTTCTATCTCATCTTTGCTTTGTTCTGGAGTTTCCTAGGCTCTGCCTTCCAGGGCCAAAAGTACAGGCCACAGCCATTTCTGCCTGGCATTTTTATGTGAAATCTGAGATCCAAACTCAAGACCTTCTGCCTGTGAGGCAGAGGCTTAACCCCTAAGCCATTTCTCCAGCCTCCTCTGTTTCTTCAATAGAGGTTAGGAAGTAGCCCTAAGAAAATTCTGGTTCCTTTATGCAAGTCAGAATATCATGTCTTCCAGGAGTTGTGGAATAAGATGATCCACTGGAGAAAGGTCTTGCTTGACCCCAGGGCTAAGGACCTGAGTTTGATCCCCAGAGCAGAAAGTACGCTTTCTTGCTGTCTTATCTCGTATCTATACATATGTATTTAAATCTAGAGTCTACTCTAGAGAGGAATGCCTGGATGTTATTGTAATCATTGTGCATTTTATTGTCTGAACTCTTAGAAGACATGGCTATAATATCTACTTCATCAGGGGCTGGAGAGGTGGCTCAGGGGTTACGCCTCTGCCTTGCAGGCGGAAGGTCCTTAGTTCAGATCCTAGAACCCACGTATAGACGCCAGGCGGAAGCGGGAGGGGGGGAGGGGGGGAGAGATTGGGGGGGCGGCCTGCGTTTCTGGTCCTGGTAGGGTGGAGCCTGTGAATCCCTGGGCAGAGTAAACAAGGAGGAGGTGGAGGCGTCCATGGTGGTTCCCGAATTCGTCCGTGGTTCTACACATACACACACACACACACACACACAAACACACATGTGCGTACACATACATGCACAATTGAATAAATAATAAATAAAAAAAATCTACTTCATCAAAAATTGAGCAAGTACTGTCTCCATACGAACATCACAGGTCTTCACGTACAAAGTTAAAGAGAGACGTTAAGTTCCATGCTGCATACACTTAAGTTGCATGTATGGGGACATGGCCTGGACCGAAGCAGCATGAGCACTCCTGTGAGCTACAAGCTGTGGCTGCTGATCTTAACGGTCAGAAGACACAGAGATAGATGACTGTGGAGGGCAGATACTCCATGCTGTACCCATTCACACAGCACTAACATGGCCTTCCGCAGAGTGTAACATGAACCCCCACAAGAGCAGAGAAGACCCAGGAAACAGGAAACGCGGGGGCCCATAGAAGCAGATAGGCAGGAGGGTGGGAGGGAACGGGATAGATTGATGAAGGGAGGAGAGGGGGAATGGGAAGGAGGAGGAGAAAGAGGGAGGTAGGAACAAGTGCTCAATGTGCTTGCAAAACTAGGAAAAAAAGATTAATAAAAAATAATAAGGCGCCTTTATAATTCCAAATAAAAACGAGAGATTGAAATTTAATACCACAGGAAGTAACTCCCATCGGTGTGCATGGATTTCATTTTCAATTGCAAAGTAATAGAACCCAAACCGAAGTATCTTTTTTTTCTTTTACTTAAAATATGTTTTGGTATTAATTGTGCCTGCATATGATGATTATTTTATTTGTTTTGTTATCAAATATTTGAATGTGTCTGTATTTCATTTAAAATTGAAGCAATATTTGTTTAATGAATTGACTTTTCTCTTTGTCCCCAAATACGAACTCAGTACTTTCCAAATAAAATATTTTTAGTACATTGAAAAAAAAAAAAAAACATGGCGTTCAATCTCTGCTCTAGGACCACCATGTGGATTTTGTACTTTCCCCCAATCTTTCAGGCTACCCCCCCAAACTGGGCTTCCAGGATCTAAAGACATTCTGAGCTAACCCTGAGATGGCTGTGCTCTAGTAATGAGGGAAAACTACAGCTTGAAGAGAGGTCCGAGGAAATGAGATCAGAACTTCTCCTGAAGGGGGTAGTTTAGGTTGGCTGCTTCCGTTGAGCAAAGCACCTGGGGTTCTGGCAGGTCACCGTCTCTGTGTCCAGGTTCCAGAAATCCTTCCGTCCCTCCCTCCCTTTCTCTTCCTTCCCTCCCCCCTCCCTCTCTCTCCTTCCTTCCTTCTTCCCTTTCCTTCCTTCTTCCCTTCTTCCCTCCCTCCTTCCCTCCCTTCCCCTTCTTTTCCTCCCTCCCCCCTCCCTCCCTCCTTCCTTCCTTCCTCCTTTCCTCTTTCCTTCCTCCTTCCTTTCCTCCTTCCCTCCTTTCTTCCTCCCTCGTTCCCTTCCTCCTTCCTTTCCTCCTTCCTTTCCTTCTCCCCTCCTTCCCTCCTTTCTTCCTCCTTCCTTCCCTCCTTCCTCCTTCCCTCCTTTCCTCCTTCCTTTCCTCCTTCCCTCCTTTCTTCCTCCCTCCTTCCCTTCCTCCCTCCTTCCCTCCTTCCTCCTTCCCTCCTTTCCTCCTTCCCTCCCTCTCCTTCCCTCCCTCCTTCTCTTCCTCCTTTCCTCCTTCCCTCCTTTCTTCTTCCCTCCTTCCCTTCCTCCCTCCTTCCCTCCTTCCCTTTTCTTCCTCCCTTCCTCCCTCTTCCCTCCTTCCCTCCCTCCTTCCTTCCCTCCTTCCTTCCTTCCCTTCCTCCCTTCTTCCCTTCTTCCCTCTTCCCTCTTTCCTTCCCTCCCTCCCTCCCTCCCTTCTTTCCTGTGTGTGTATCAGAGGGCACTGTGTGTTCCTATAGAGGACCAAGGGTGACTTCCAAAATCATCCTAGATTACTTCTACCTCCTTTTTGCTTCACTCTGGGATTTCCCAGGCTCCGCCCACTAGGGCCGGAAGTGCAGATAAGTGATTGGCAGGCTCCAAGGAACAGGCGGGCTGCGCCAGCCGGGTGTGGGATAGAACTCAGCTGTTTTATCCAGGCAGTGAGTTTGTAAAATGGAGCCTTTTGATGATGATGGAGAACTTTCATCCTTCTTGATATAATCGTTTTGACTTTCAAGCCTACTGCATCCCTCTATCTTCTGTTTCTTGGGCTGTTACGGCCCAAGGGCATCTTACTTTTGTAAGATGACTTTTCGGATTGCAGCGTGTTCCCCAAGAGGAACACTTCTTATCTGGCTACAGGGCTCGTACCAGTCACAGTGACTCACTCTTTCATTTTATATAATTTGCTAATGAGTAATAAATTATCTTCCTATGTTCTCCATTCGAACATTTGTCTCAGTAGTAACGGCATTCTCTGAGTCTCAGCTTCCTTATCTATAAAATGGGAGCAATAATCCTTGACACGCATATGTGTCCTGAATCTAAAACAAGGTCTTATTAAGTAAAAATTACTTAATAGTTTGACATGTGAAATGTTACATAAAAATTGATTGACAATCACCAATCATATCATTGATTCAATAGCAAATTAATCTTTTTCTATATATAAAAGAAATCAGGTGTACTTGTATAATTACTGTATAGTTTCTAGATATTTGGACAGTAGTATACATTAAGATCATGAAATTCTAAATACAGACTGGTTAGATGTAAAGTTTAATCATAAGATTTTCAAAGTCTTCTCATATTTGTTTAAATTTTAAAATTGGGCTGGGGAGATGGGTCAGGTGGATAACAGTGCTTGTTGCACAAACGTGAGGACTCAAGTTTGAATCCCAGAGCCCACATAAAAGTTTGACCTGTGGCAAGAGTATCTGCAATCCCATTATCTCTTGGTGCAATGCCCGGTGGGTCCTCAGAAACTTGTGCATCACCCTACCTGGCACAGGCTGGGGGAAGCCACAGAGAGATTCTGCTTAAGCAAGACTAACACCAAAGTTGTCATATGACAAAAGTGGACTTTTTTTTTTTTTTACACATGAAACAGGAATTTTTTTTATTAATTCTTCCACTCATACAAAGTTGATAAGTACCCCATTCCCCCCCTCCCTCTACCCCTCCCTGACAAAAGTGGACTTTAAATCATTCCATTTTAAGTAATTTATACCAATTATTAAGAATCACTATAAATTGTCAGAAGTAATTAATAATTTCTATTTAAGCAATATAGACAATTATAAATTAATAAATTCTATTTATTTTAAGAAATTAATTTTATCATTGACTCCCAATGCCCAAATGAAATCCTTCACAATTAATTAATTAATTAATAGCTAATTTTCTCTCCACTGTCATGTGTATGTGTGTGAACCGTGCGTGCGTGTGCGTGTGCGTGTGTGTGTGTGTGTGTGTGTGTGTGAATTCGGGGCGCCGCACATGCGCATCAGTGCACACACAGGTCGAGCCCAGCAGTGAGAGCTGGAATCATCCTCAGTCGCTCTTCCGTCTTAGCGGTGGGGTCTCTGCATCAGAGCTCATCTGTACCAGGGGATTCCCAGGCTTTTACCTGTCCTGGCTGGAACTACAGGTGGGTCACACACCCAGCCAATCTCACATGGGAAGATCTTCATGCTGCTCCTTTAGTTGAACCACTTAACACAAGCATCTTAACTACTGGGATGTCTCCTTGGCCCTTTCATTTTTTTTAACTTTTTTATTATTATTTATTCAATTGTGCGTGTATGTGCGTGTGTGTGTGTGTGTGTGTGTGTGTGTGTGTGTGTGTGTGTGTAGAACCACAGGAGAATTTGGGAACCACCATGGACGCCTCCATCTCCTTGTTTACTCTGCCCCGGGATTCACAGGCTCCGCCCTACCAGGACCAGAAACACAGGCCACCCCAGCTTCCTCCCTGGCGTCTATACGTGGGGTCTAGGATCCGAACTCAGGACCTTCTGCCTGCAAGGCGGAGGCTTAACCCCTGAGCCACCTCTCCAGTTCCCCCTTTCATTATTTTTAATACTGTATATGCATTGTAAGAATGGTGGGCTTCATGAGAATTCCTCTCCCCATCACTGCATGAATTTAAATTCAAGATTAGAGTTTCGAGCAGTTTCTCTCATTACCACTCTTGGTCAGCTGATTTCGCTTTCTTTTGCATTATGTGAAAGGCCACTGGCGGCTTCCTTTCCCATCTGTCCCAACAAACAATAGCCTACGGAACAAAGGAGGAAATTTGTAGCAGGTGAAAGTTGAATTTTAATGGTGCGAGACCAAACTATTTTCAAACTTGAAATATAGAAAGGGCTCCGACCTCCTTATTTATCATTTCTCACAACCGTTCAGAAGAGTTTGGCAAAGTTTTCACTTTGAGTCACTGAAACCTCTGAAATTCAGAAACTAATAGATTTTGGTGCAGGCAAAGATTATACACAATGGGAAAGATTAATTTTCTCTCTGTGATATTTTGCCTCCCGATCCAGAACATAAAATAAATATATAAGACTCAGAGGTAGCGACCAGTGATATAGTCTTGAAAGAAGAATATCTTGCCTAGAGAAGCTTTAAAAAAGAAAAAGCATAAGATTGGCTATAAATAACAAAGCAGCTATTAAGTCTGATGATCTGCTTGGATTTCAGCTCCCAGGATGGTTTCCTGTCTCTTCGTGCCCTGCCATCATTATATCAGGCTATTTTAATTGGCATTAATAAAAGTCACCTCGACACAATTCATAGTCACCTTTCCTTGACAGCTGCATGTAAAAGGGTTTGTGGAAACTTTCTAAAAATACAATTTTTTCAGTATTCCACCATAAAGGAAGAAATGTTCAAGTTTCTCAGAAAGAGGATGCTGACTGTGTCTGTGACTTCTTTCCTGCTAAAATGCATAAGTAGCATGACTAATGGACAGCAAACATGGCTGAGCAGTATCTGAGTGTATTCGTCAGGGTAAACGATGTCAGACACAGGAACAAACATCCTCCAAGCAGTAGTGACTTGATACAATATAAGCTTATTTCTGCTCAGGCCAATCTATTTAGATCAAGAAGTTCTCATTCAAGCAGCAAATACGACAGACAGCTATCAAGCAGTTAATAATACATGAGGTCAGGGGATGATGTTGGATGGTGGTCCTCATCTTTCACTTGTTTGAGACAAGGTCTCTTGTAGTTCACTCTTGTGTACACACCAATTTATCCCAGGAAGCTTATAGGATTCTCCCGTCGTTGGATTCCATCTTACCCCGGACACACTGGTATTACAGATGTGCATTACTGCATCTGAGTGTATGTAGGTTCTGGGGATACAAATGCTGATCCTCAGGCTTATAGGACAAGTACTTTATTCCTTGGAGCTGCTAATAATACACAACATGTAATACACATATTGTCTCCCCCCATCACGGAAAAAGTCATGCAATTCTTCACACTTCTTAAATTTCTACTTGCCTTGAAACTAACTGCCCTTACATCTCAGCCACATAGAAAGGGCGTGTCCTGCACTTCCAGCCGTGGTGGGCGGAGCCTGGGAAATCCCAGAGTGAAGTAAGAATGAGGTAGAAGCAATCCAGGATGAGTCCCAAAATTACCCTTGGTCCTTCACAGGGACACACAGTGCCCTCTGATACACACATGTGCACACACACACAAAATAAATAAATAGGTTCTATCAAAGGTTTGGGAATTATTGATGGTGGTGGTGTGTGCATGAATTATAAGTGTGTACATGTTGGTGTGTGTGTTCCCATGTACAGGCAGCTTGATGTTGGCTTTATCAAAAAAGACCTAAGCTTAGTGCTCTCCTTGCAAGCACTGACAAGCTGAGTAGAACACTGGACTTGCATATTTTTAAAAAGTAATACCATACACTTAATTATCCAGTGCGTATTAGATGACAGATCTTCAGGGCTCACTGGTCAGCCAGTCTAGCCTAACTTACCAAGCTGCAGGTGAGGTGCCCTGCCTCAAAAATCAAGGTAGACAGCACCCGAGGGTATTAGCTGGCTGTTATCATGCATGTGCATGTGGGCATGCACACATGCACACAACACACAAGTTCGTAACCTTCTAATGTCTCCTGGGATTGAATGCTAATCCAAGCACACTGTTCTCAGTTCTCACACACATACACGCTGGGGTTTGGGCCAGGGTCTTGCACACGCTGAGCACATGTTTGACCACAAAGTCACAGCCCCAACCCAGAGGAGCCTTTAGAATCTAGAGCTTTGTTTGTATTTTGCAAAACGCCCCTGGCAAATTACCAGGGAAAGAAATAAAAGCAACATCCTATATCAGACAGTTACGACCAAAGGAGGGAGAGTAATGAAAATGGAAGGGGAGTGAGATGGGTAATGTCCACCTGGGAGTCACACCTCTATAGAATCTCAGATTGTGACTGTTTAGAAATAGGATCTTTGCAGATGTAAATCACAAAGAATCTCATGATATCATATTGGATTTAGAATGCAGGTCTTATAAGAGGTGATGACCATGACTGGAGAGATGGCTCAGGGGTTAAGATTCTGCCTAAAAAGCAGAAGGTCCTGAGTTCATCTCCCAGGTCCCATGGAAAGCTACCAGGTGGAACCATGGTAACAGGCACTTCTGACCCTAGTGGGCAGAGCCTGGGAAATCCCAGAGTGAAGCAAAAAAGAGGTAGACGCAATCTAGGATGATTCCAGAAGTCACCCTTGGTCCTCCATAGGGACACACAGTGCCCTCTGATACACATGAAAGGAAGGAAGGAAGGAAGGAAGTTAAAGAAAAAGGAGATGACATTACGCGTGATGTCATCCGCAAATAAACATAACTGATTCACATCTCTGGGTCTTTTCTTGCTCTTCCTGCTTCGCTGGCTCCAGCCTCTCCTCATTGTTGAACAGATGTCATGACAGCTCTTCTTCACCTTCCCTGAGGAAAATCATTCACATTTCACCACTGAGATCTCATTTCTACATGTCTGCTAGGCAGCTTTTATAAGTGAGTAGGTTTCTTTGCTTTTCTAGCTTGCTGAGAGCTTTTTAGCTGTTGTTTTTTTTATTTATTGTTTAGATATTGGAGGGAGGTACTGAATTTCACCAAGTTCCCTCAGTATTTGTTAAGGTTGTCACAGATATTTTTCTTTATGTTATCACAATTTTTTTAATATTGAGCCACTTTAATATTCAGTCAATTTCCCTGTTTTGAATAAAACCACTTTGCTGAGATATAGGCCAAACAATCCTCCACAAACCCCTACTCTTTAATCTTTCATCTTATTCTTCTTTATTAAAAAAGTAAAACTGAACAGATTATTCAGAAAGAAATAGTGATAGGCAACAGGCGTTTTTATAAACTATAGTTCTAAAAACCACAGTGCGGAAAAATCTATTTCAGCTATAAAAGCTAAACCAAAAACCAAATCTTAGAATCATAGTAATAATGGATCCTGAGAAAGCTGTCTAGCTATATCCCTATAGCAATACAATTTACCAACTTACTATTAATACAAAATTCCTAAAGCAGAAACATTTTTATGCTGTGATTAAAAGGTGTCCTTTTATAATCCAGGAACCCAAAGCTGACTATGAACTGCGTCCCTCGAGCGTGAAGAAAGACAGCAACTCCAGGTTCCCTCAGAAATCCTGGCTTTCCCCATACCCGGTCTCCACCCCAATATCACCCTCACCCACATCCTTTGGTCTTGGAGGTGTACGACGCTCTATCCAGCTTGATGCGAGCTGCACAGGAGTGTATTCAACTCCGGTCTTCCTCCTGAAAGAAGAATGATCCCTTTCCCACCTCAGGGATTCCAGTCACCCTAGGACCCTCTTCCCTTCACGTGCCCTTCTAGCATGCCTGGACATTGCTCCAAGCTCCCATGTCACCTAATCCCAAAGTAATCTGCCTCAGGAAACAGTACTCCCCACTGTTTGTCAGCAGAGGGGTGGCTGCAAGACACCTCAGCCATTCCCTCCCGCTGTGGCCTGCCTTGAGAAGCATCTTATCCCAGTGACCTGCCTTGAGAAGCATCTTATCCCAGTGACCTGCCGTCACTGCCCCACCCTCCTGTGTGCTGGCGCTTGTGCCAGGCTCTGTGGAGCAGGGGGCTGCTCTTTGGCTCCGATAGCTTTTGTTGGCTTTGCCGTGAGAGCTCCCCTCGAGTACGCCTAAGCCACCACCGCACGACTCACACATCTTCTGTCTTCGCAGTTGCTCAAGCTTGTTTTGAGTATTTCCAAATGGAAGAGGCTCCGCTGCATCAGAGAAGCCAATAGGCATCAGAGTGGGGGAAACAGAAGGGTCGCAAGTGCTCGCATGAAGCAGGACAGTCCAAAGCCGGGCAGGAGGACGCACCAAGTTCACCTCGGACCGGGGACCAGGACCTTGAGACCCAGTGACCCACCAGCTGTGCAGAGCAGAGAACACCGGAGTTCTTCAGAGCGGACAGCTGGCAGAGAGTGTCCTTGGAGACACGATTTCCAATTATTCGGCATGACAGGAGTGTCAGTTTCCAACACAGTCATACACTTGTAGGCGACAGCGCGAAGAGGTAGGTGGTTCCAAAGGAATTAAGAGCAATGGTATCAAAATCACGATGCCTCAGGCACAGCCTTTCCACACTTAGAGAAAAGAGGAGCTTTCTGGTCCTCCAAAGCTTGTTTCAGACGCTGGTGGGTAGAAACACCAGCCAGACCCACTCATTCTAATTTCCACCTGTGATTATTCCTACCATCACCTGGGTTAGTTCTCACCAGATGCAGCCTTACATACAAAGGCACTAAAGACCTCTTAGCAAATCTATCACTTGCCTCCAGGGCTCGTATCCTATTGGTACCTTCAAACTTTCTGCAGTCTTCTAGCATTTCCACACACCTGTTCAATCACAGGCCCTAGGAGGCAGACATATTTGCAGGTGCCTCTGTATACTTGAAAGGAAACATTGAGAGATGGAAGACTGGACCAGTAGTCTGCAGACTGGAAAGGAGCAGAGGTAGAACTGGTGGGTTTGAGAGCCAGGGTCCCAACATAGAATTGAGTGAAATGGGAAGTCAGGCTCTGCGCCCCAACCTCTCACACAAACATTATCCAGCCAGATGCCCTGCGAGACATCGACACACTAAAGGAACTGCTAGGTCATTTGGCCCTGGACCAGTGGGGTCTAAAGAAGGGACTTCTCGTGCCACTGGATGTGGGCACATGGCAAGTTCTGCAGAGAGGAAACCAGGGACCAAGAGGGGGATGGAGAACCAGTGGGCTGGGAGCCTTGGGATGGTGACGCTCTGCACACAGGGAGAGTTGACAGGAGGGGCTCAGTGGAAGTGGTAGGAAGGAGCTGCAGGACAAGTGGAGCCCAGCGGTGCCTGTCACCTGTGAGGAAGGAGAAAAGGACAAGAGAGGTTAAAAGGCCAAGCTAGGGGCAGTTACAAGGCACTCTCCATGTCTCACTAAAAAGTTCTGGCTTTTTGTAGTCGATGGGGAGGCATTAGTGGTTCGATCAAGGAAGTAATGAGTGGAATGTGACATCTGTGTTTCCACATTGCATTGGTGGTATCTATGATATAGATTCTATACATAATAGATACAGCTGACATAAAGAGAGAAATGATAGACATAAACAGTTCAGAGATAGATATACTATAGATAGATGGAGAGGTAGGGTAAGGATGGTGTTGGAGGTGATAAAGTAAAAAGATGGGTGATACAGATGCTAGAGTAGATGCAGGATAAGCAATATGTTCTTAAGTTAGAGAGACTGGTAAATGAAATTGTAGTGTAGTTGATATAGATAGACGCTGCAGAGAGATGACAGTGGCAGATATGACAGAGATAGAGAAAGAAAGATGATATATCAGTAGACAGCTGGAGATGGAGAATTCTCAGATGATGGGAAGTGGGTGAGAGGGGATATGGATGACGGTGTAGGAGGCGCAGGAGTCCACCAGAGTATGCAAAGACCCACTTGCGAAGTGTCTCCTTCTCCCACTGTTCCATAGCTATTTTAGGCCCAAGTGTTCCGGCTAGTTCTTGCTGACTCCATGCAACAAGGTGACCAGAAGATGGGGAAGTCAGGAGGCAAGCTCTGGGTTGAAAGAAAAGCTACATTGCTCAAGGCTGTCTCAAAACTAGGCCTTAAGTCACAGCCCCCACCTGCCTAGGAAACCCCTCCCTGGAAGCCCCTCCCTGGCTTAAAGAGGGTTTGCTTTTGTATTCTGCCTTTGACAGTCTTGCCCATGTTGACCTAAAGTTTCTGCCTCTCGTTGTAACTGACTGTTGGATTTAAGTGTGACTAAAAGGGGACAAATCCCTCAAGGAGATGCCACCTCCCCCGTAATGGCAGTGATTGGAGAAAGTCGAATTCCAGATAGACTACAAGGGGCCAAAGCACTCTAGAAGGCAGATGACCAAGGCCCATGCTGGGAACCTTGCACCCAAAGCATCCGGAACAAAGCCTGGGTCCCAGTCTCCTTCGCGGCCCCTGCCCATCTGCAGGCAAAGACGAAATGAGCAACAGCCATCATTCAGGGCATCATCACCTGGACTGAGCCACATCTCAGAACAATCGTCTATATGTGGTGATAACCAGGAAACCTCACTGAAGACTACAGAAAGAAGTGAGGGCTATGTGGAGGGGGGCATTTCATGTCACCCCTCAAACTAGCTCCCATTCTCCCTTCTCGCCCTTCTTTTCCCTGTGATTGTCCACATTGTCTACATTGGATTATTCCAGAATCATTCTTTCACACCTAGGGACTAGAGCGGCAAGCCAAAGCTCCCAGATCGCTACTGTGAGTCACATCTCTGCGCGCTGATAGCCTTAGGACCATTATCTGCACAACTTTCCGACTTGACAATTAGTCACTATCATTCATGCTGTGCAGTCAGCTGTTAAATCCTCCTTTATGCTCATTTGAATATGAATGTGCTGTTCTGAAACATGCTAGATTGCCATGTTTACAAATATACTCCAGGTATTTAGAAATTTAGAGGATACAAAACATACTGTGGAAGTCGCACTGGGGGCATGCAAATCGCTTAAGCCTATTTATCAGTCCCTTTTAGCAATTCCTTTCACATACTTCTATTTTTCTGTCTACTGTCTCTCTCCCAAGCTAAAATGTGCTTTTTGAATTCCTGCCTCTTCCAGAGACAGAAGCAGAAGATGGGGGTGAGGGGGAAATGCTTTCTGCAGCTTCAGTTTCGAATAGCAACTCTGGCCAAAATGATTTATGCAAAGCAGTGCAAAAAGAGAAGAAAATGTCTGAATGAAGATGGAACGGAAGCTAACTGGTGGGAAGCTCCCGGGAGGAAAGGAAAGGAGTGTACACTCTAGCTGGGGGCTCTGCGCTCCTTCATGTGCATCCGCACCTGTGGCTGCTGATGGCATCATTAGGGTTAGACATTGGGATGCTATTGTCTTATCACCTCCAGAACTTGACTATACGGCTGCTGGACATTGGACAGCAAGATTCTAAAAAAGACCCACTGTCAGCTATATTTTTTCTCGGATAACAGATCTTTCTATGAGGAAGTTTGAAAATCAAAGTTTACGGGGCCGGAGAGGTGGCTCAGGGGTTAAGCCTCTGCCTTGCAGGCGGAGGATCCTGAGTTCGGATCCCAGATCCCACAGTATAGACGCCAGGCGGAAGCGCGGGCGGCCTGCGCTTCTGGTCCTGGTAGGGCGGAGCCTGTGAATCCCGGGGCAGAAGGAGGTGGAGGCGTCCATGGTGGTTCCCAAATTCGTCCGTGGTTCTACACACACAGACACACACGCGCGTGCACACATACATACGCACAATTGAATTTAAAAAAAAGAAAAAGAAAATCAAAGTTTACATTTAATTTCTTTGTAGACATCTGGAAGAACTGAAGTACAAGGTCTTGGAAAGGTATTTTTTATCTTTTTTTATTTTGAATGTTATATATATGAATATAGTAACTTTATAATATTTTCCCTTAGTCCCAAACCCATCCCTCCTCCTTTTCCCCCTTCCTTGTCTGACTCCCTCCTATTTTAAAATCTTTTTGCTTGTGCGACCCACTGTGTTTTGGAAGGTATTTATTATGCCTGATGTTCTTTGAAGCTTTATTCACAATAGTCAAGAAGTGGAGGCCACCTAGCAGTTAACATGAGTGATTGGATAAGCAGACTATGGTATATTGTCACCCCTCAGCATAGGCCGGGGAATAACTCCAGAGAATCCCAGAAGACACCAAAATCTACAGCTGCCCAAACCTATTATGTCAATGGCCTTACATTTGTATAGACACTATGCATTTGTTCCCATTACTGCAGATCATCTCCAAGTTGCCTAATGAATGCCAATACTATGCAAATAGTTATCATACCGCATCTTTCACAGATAATTACAAGAAAGAAAATCTGCCCACATTTAGTACAGACACAATTTTTTCTTCCACGTTTATGATCTATAGTTGGTTGAATTGATGAAGGAGCCATGCATATGAAATACCAACCGTAGTAAGCATGAGAGTGATGGTGCACCGGGGACAAGAATAGAGGCCTGATACATCTGCCGACTCAGACGAAACTTTAGAACATGATTCTGACTCGCATGATCCAGTCACAGAAAGATAAACACTGTACAACTCTGATTCTATGAGATGCCTAGAGTTGTCTGTCTGTCTGCCTGTCTGTCTGTCTGAGGGGTGGAGGAAGTGCTGATCCCAGGATATGAACAGTAGGTGCAATGGCTCTGAGAGAAAAGGAAGTGATGTAAAAAGAAAAGTTTTACAAAGAAAGATAAATCCCACCTAATTCTTATTCAATTCTTCAAAGAGCTAGTGAGATCTTTCTAGCCCGACAAGAGCGAGGGACGAGACCACCCGTCATCTCATACATCCTCTGGCCACAGCACTGCTTTGGTGGTCACGGTTGCCTTGGTGTTCGGTTCAGTGTCTTGGTGACCGTCTCTGAATGAGGGGTCTACAGAGCGGTGGCGCATGCCCACTAGTGTTGCAGCAGACCCTACTGGCTGCCTTAGCCTTCTTCACTGCTTCATGACTTCTTCCTGACATATCTCTGATTTTGCTTAGATTCCACCCCGCCTCCACTAGGTTACTCCTGTGAGGCAGGCATGCATAGCTTAGGAACTTGGGACCCCCTTTGACTTGAGCTAAGCACCTCCCCACAGTTCTAGTAAAGCACTTGGCAGTTTAGGTCCTTTGCCTGCATGCGCTATGCATACTCTCCTTCTCCTGACAGGGTACCTAGAGACCCCACACTGCCCACCTGCTTCTGGCTCCTCCCCTCTCTCTACACAGTGCAGTAGGTTTCTCTTCCCTTAGCAGCCAAGACACGAAGGCAGTTTCTGCTCAGATGTATTCTACGTACATGCAGGTATAAAGAATGGCTGAAATGGACCCTTAAGTAATCTTTAGGGAGAACCCCCCATTTAACACCTATGTTATGTATAACTGGGTATGCATATCATTAAAAATCAGATGCCTTTCCTGCGCCACAGCCGAGAGCACATGCCAAGTGCTGCACAGTGGGCGGTCCTGGTCCCAGCGAGCGCCTCCAGGTTTGGCAAACCCGGTTTTTTCTGAAATTGTATGAAGATAGTTGCGACTAATGTTTCCCAAGAATTTCTCATGGAAGATAACTGAACCAAGCTACAAGGAATCCTCGTGTATGTAACAAACATGTAGGTAGCTACAGAGGAATCTCCCAATCCATTAATCATAATGTTTATACATTCTTCATTCTCTCAGCACATGTTTTGGAAGGTAAAAGGAAGAACTAATCAAGAAAACATGAACAGAAGCAAGCGATGAATTAGTATGTTTTTATTTGATGTTAATAAACACAGTAAGTTACGTAGAACATAAAATATATTGCTAATTTAGTTCCTGTGCAATAAATAATGTCTTTAAGAAAATCAGATGCATGTCAGCAATAGGAAAAAAGATTACATGACTTAATCTGTTAATCAAAATAGAGAACCACCCAAACTGCATATCTTGGTAACCAGCCCTTTTTGCCTTCAGATCCCAGGAGAGATGCTGGCCGGCCACCTGGGACCAGAGTCCCTTCACGCACATGGCCTGCTGCTCCCTATCCGCGCATTGTGCCTTTTCTGTTGCTTTACTGTAAATAAAAGTAAAAGTCCTGTGTGGGCTTGCATTTCACTTCTGAATAAAAATCCAAGGATGTGAACCGGGCTAAGAACCTGCACAGGGGAAGAACCACATAGTGGCACACTGTGCTTAGAGGATTCTTTAGGAAGTGTGAGACGGGCCATTGTGCTAAGTCGCCTCATATTTGAACAGGCATCACAACTGGAAAAGAGGGTGCTTTCGTTTATGAGTTTGCTTTATTAAAGAAATTTTCTAGTCTACAGAGATGGCTCAGGGGTTAGGACTCTGCCTTGCAAGCAGAGGTTCTGAGTTGGGATCCCAGGTCCCACATAACAAACAAACAAACAAACAAACAAACAAACAAACAAACAAAAAGAAAGGGCAGGCCGAACTTCTGGGCCTGGTGGGCAGAGCCTGGGAAATCCCAGAGCAAAGCAAAAAAAGGAGGTAGAAGCAATCCAAGATGATTCCCAAAGTCACCCTTGGTCCTCCACAGGGACATATAGTGCCCTCTAACACACATGCACACATACACCCCCACTCCCCCAGACACATGCAAAAGAAATAAAGTCAAAAAAAAGACTTAAAAAAATCTCCCAAAGGCATTTTTTTCTAGGAAATATTTAAAATTCCATTCCATGTATAAAGTTTTATTCAATTTACCTTTTGCAAACTTGCACTTCACAAGAGCGGTGATGAGGAATAGGTAATGACGGTGCTGCTGCTTCCCACTCACCACACTGGATAACTGACTTATGCTTTTCACTGTTTTCTTTTGAGAGAGGTCTGTGTTGATCACACAACAGATGTGCTCAGTTCATCCTGTAAGATCCTCCCCACGTGCAGAGTCCACACTACCTTACAGAGAAGTAACAGAGTCACAGAAAGCTCAGTTCACTTGTCAGGCTTACGGCTTACGGCATGCAGAGCTGGGTTTCAGACCTGAACAGCCACTCCTCTGATCATACTTTTGGCTACACTTTGGTTAGGTGCATGTAGGTGCATTTGTAGCACTGCCCAGTTCAGGGAAACCAGTTAAATCTGCTTAAGGCTTAGCTCATATTTTGCGACGATTCTGGGTGGTCTACAAGAGACCCATGGCCCTCTACGCGCTGATCCTCTCCCACTGATCATTCTAGCTGTTCTGACCCTCTTTCAGCCCCTCAGCCACAGCATGCCCTTTTCGTCCCAAGGCTTTTACATCTGCTGTTCATTAGTGTAGAATTAACACTTTCTCTACCACCTCTGACACACACAGACACACACACACACCCCTTGCTCCTGGATAACTGACTTACACTTTTCAATTTTTTCTTTCTTGAGAGAGGTCTATGTTGGCTGCATTGCCCCTCATGACTCCCCTTGCAAAGTTTATCAGGACGTTTCACAAATGCACCATCTCTTTAGCCTGCAGTGTCATTTGCTTGGACTCCGCCTCCCCAAGGACAGAATCGGCACTTTGTGTGTGCTGCCATGGCTCTGTGGACACCACGTGTATGGAGGGACAGGCACAGCGGGGACAGAAGTAATGCTAGAGTCATTGGTGGGCAGAGGAGAGGGAGAGGAAAAGTTGGGAGGATGGAAGTAAAGTTGGGAAAGCAAGAAAAGAGGAAGGGGAGCGAGAGAAAGAGGGGGAAGGAAAGAAGGAGGAAGGGAAACAGGGAGAGGAGGAAGACAGGGAAATAAGGAGGGAGGGAGAAGGGGGAAAAAGAGGGAGAGAGGAAGAGAGGGAGAAGGAAGCTCTGAGGTGCTCATGAGCTGCCTGCCAGGAAGAAGCTTTTCCAGAAACTTCGCTTAGGTAAACAGTGGGCACCAACTGTCTATCTTAGCTGGCCTCTTTCTTTGCCAGCCTTTCCTTTTTCTCTTCTGTCTTCTACTTCTTTCCTTTTTTTATTGCCTTTTAATCTCTTTAAAACAAAATGAATGATTCCATAAAACCAACATTTAAAAACAAAATTATCCTTAAAATTTGAAGTAAAACATGTGCTGGGCTAGCAAGGTCTTTTTTTCAAATCGGTTTGATGGAAGCCACTGATAGCCCCCTTCCCCACATTCCCTTCCACTCCTTTTATCTGCTTATAGATAATGGTCTTGGGTCTCCCAACCTCCCCCACATTCTGCTGCAAGCATGCCCACAAGCCCAACCCACCAGAGCTATGCAGGCAGCTTCCAGATTATCAACTAGACAAATCAATTTTAGGATTAAGTGGCTATAAAGAAATTTTTACCATGGAGGTCAAGAGCTATACACGCAAACATTTTTCTTTAAACGAATTAAGGAAAGAACTGGCAGAAAAAATATAGGAATTGGAAAGATCCAAACAACAAGAAATCCGTTAAAGGTGAGAATGAGTGGGACCGGGAGATGGTTCTGTGAGTGCAGAGCCTGCCACACAGCATGAGGACCTGAGTTCGGATCCCCAAGGTACTGCTGGGAAGGGAGGCTTGCGGTCCAGCCAATTTAGCCAAATTGGTGAGCTTCAGGTTCAAGGACAGCCTCCGTCTCAAAAAGTAAGGTTGAGAGCAATTGGGGCAGGTGGCCCATGTCAGTTTCTTTCCCTGCACGTGGATGTACATCATTCATATATATGTATATGTAAAACAACGTAAGAATTGCTAAAATATAGAATAGAAACCTGGAGAAGCAATAGTACTGAGGCAGGAGTAGAGCGGCCGTGCTGGGACGGGTCTCTCAAGGTCTCTCAAGGTCTTTGGAATTCCTGAAGGTCATCTCCCACTGCTGGAATCACCCTGAGGGAACACTCCTGCTGGGGAACTGACTCCAGTCCTCCCAGAGATAACGTGGCCAACTTCCCCATGAAGGGATTATGGAGATGAGCTCTCCATATCAAACAATTTGACCTCTAGCCCACAGGGGCCCAAGAGCAACTGGGTTGGGCCTCGATGGGAATTAACCAATGGGAAAAAGCCAGTTTCCTGGGCTTGTCTAGGTGTATAAATATACCTTGCCTTGGCAACCATCTTTGGCGATCTAGCCCCTCATGGCCCTCTAGCGCCATGAGTCTGTTTCTTGTTCCTTGCTCCTCATGAATTCCACGCCTAGGCACCGTGAGTTCTCATGGGCTCCCTAGCCCCTCGTGGCACTATGAGCTGTTTCATTTTTGCTTCTCATAGAGGTGCCCTAGCCCCTCTTGGCACTCCACGTCTGGAGTCCATGAGTTCCAACCTTTCTCTTCTCTAATAAACTCTACCTTAATCCTCCACACCGTGTTCTGGTTTTGACTCCAGAACACAAGACCCTACAACATTGGGACGGTCCGAGACCGTTTCCCTGCAACAGTACTTTGTCTTTGTACTTTGTTTAAAATTGAACACAATCACACACTTGCTCGTGCGGTCCAGGGGGTGATATCCAATACCCATCAGGATGGAGCCAAGGGCAGTGCAGGAGCAGCAAAACTGAAAAAAAAAAAAATCAACAAACCATAATTCTGAAAATCAGAGACTCTACATCAACCACCTGGAACCAGACCAGCCTAATCTCACCCCATCCTAAAGCTCAGAGAAATTTGTCGAAGAAGAGGGAGCAGTAAGATTGTAAGAGCCTAAAGATGGGGAGGAGCAACGATATGCAAGATACTCCACACAAGTTAGGGCCAAAGTAATAATAATAGGACTTTGCATGACCTGCGCAATTACCAACATATCACTGAACCCCCAAAGTCTAGCATGGATCACAGGCACTAGGATTCTTACAGGCAAGGGATTAACAGCCACAATAGTGTTCTTATACTAAAGGGGAACACAAAAAAGAGCTCTAGACAATGCTACCGAGTCCTTACACCTCATCAGAGAAGAGGACCCAGAGGGAAGTTTGACATGCACACTAGAGGATGCGCCAAGGAGGGGGGAGGCACTGGGAGAAAGTGGGGGGGGGAGGAAGGGAAAAGGGGGAGGGAGTAAGGGGATCCAGGGAGGGGTGGAGGGAGGGAGGGGAATGGGGTACCTATCATCAAGTTTGTATGAGTGGAAGAAATAAATAAATAAATAAATAAATAAGATTAAACACAATCAAGCTGGCCAGAAGGTTCAGCAGATACAGGTGCCTACTCGTGAAGCTGGCACCCTAAACTCAATCCCCATAAACCCATACAGCAGACGGAGAAAACGGACTTAAAAACTGTCCTCTCACACCATCACCCCAAATGCCATGGCACACCCACCCTGAAATAAGTAATTTTTTTAAATTTAAAAAAATTTTAAGTCATTGTTTTCAAATTTTAAAAAAATCTGTAACCGTCCAAAAAGATGTGACTCTATTCAGTATATTATCCTAAACTTTGTTTTGTGAAGCATTGCATTAATGATTGTAACTAAGATATGCTGATCAACAAATTTTAGCTATTAAGCAATGAACTCTTTCCCCCAGATTAGAAAACACGGGCATCACGTAATAAGTGCAGATGAACCAGGAAACTCCTTATTCCTTTTCTGCTCGTCTGGCTCTCAAATCACCCATTCCTGGGAACGGTCCCACCACCATGAGCTGGGTCTTCCTGCATCAATTAGACAAGCATATTTACACTTCTTCAGGACTTCAAGTCCTCAAAAAAATTTTTTTGCAAGTTTCCTTCAGAATTGTTTGCCACAGCAATTCTATAGTCAGCAGGTACATGTTGGGCTATCCCTTACATGAGGACCACGCATCATAATAAATGCACAGAGCAAAGTGGGATGCCGGAGAGTTACCAAGTGGTTATTTTATGAATAAGGAAGTGGTGATTCAGCTAATTGGAGACACCAGGCAAAAATCACAGCGTTCCACCCATTTAAACAATGAAGAAGAACAAGAAAAGAGATTTGAATCACTTCTGCATTGAATGTCTACTTGATATATTGAAAGTTCCGTGCCTACCTCTGGATGCCTACCTCCTTTTCATCCCTCCTTTCCTCATTCATTCTCTCATTCTATGAATACTTTCCGCATGCCTAGTCAATACCAGGTGCTGCCCAAGACGACCTTGAGAAGACCTCTCTGTGGGCAGAACAGAAACACAGCACACCTCACGGAGCCCACGTTCCAGGGTTCCGGCACCATTTAAATTCCTGACCCTAAGTTCGATTCGAGGTTACTATTTTAACATTCTTAGAAGCCACTTAATTAAAACCAAAGGCAAAGGCTTGGCTGACATAATTTGAAAAGTGTGGGAATTGCAAATATGAGTGGGTCCTACTGCTCACAAAGAGAAATAGAAGTAGCAGACACTGGATTTGTTTTCAAAGAACTGAAACCCAGTGATTAAAAAAAAAAAAAAAAAAAGTAGTTCTACATAACATCCAGATTCTTAGAGGCTCCACTCCTGAAAGAGAGGAGGGCCGTCAGAAGGAAGACAAAAGGCAAGGAAAAGCATTTTTAATGGCTTTATAGATGGGATACAAGAGCGCTAGACTTTTGGCAGGCATCCTAGCAGCTAGCAGAGGGAACTAGCCTGCAAGTGGTTAGCCCACAGCTGTTGGAAATGAAGAATGTCAAAATACACCAATGGAACAATCAAGACGTTCACATCAAAGAACCAAAGTTCCAGGGGGAACCCGAGAGAAAGTCCAAGTTGGACTACAGTGGATCCCCTGAACCCATGGGAAGATCAAGCAACAAGATATCACAGCTTTCAGCTTGAGCCCCGTGTCCCCTGCATGATGGCAGAAAATCTCCAAGGCCTGGGGAGATCCTCAGAGCTCAAAGTGCTTGCCAAGTAGGCAAAAGGACCAGAGTTTGCACCTGCAGTTCCCACCTGAAATACAAAGCGTGCATGATGACACATCTGTAATTCTAGCCCTGGAGGCAGTCTGGGAATCCCTTGAGCAAGCTGGTTGGCCAGACCAGTTCCATGAGTGGACTCTGAATTTGGAGACCCAGGCTTAAAACAGTAAGAAGGAAGCCACTGAAGATGATTCCAATATCAATCACCCTGGGGCTCCAAACACATGTGCACTCACATGCATGCCCATCTGCACATACATGCGTGCCTACCTACATGTAAACACATATATACACATGAATGTACCCATACATACATACACATGAAAAATTTTTTTAAAAATGAGGAGTGGTACAGTTTGCATGTTGCTGATAATTTCACAACCAAACAAGGAGTTTTTAATGTTACTTACGATTTTCCATTAGAGTGCATAGTCCAGCTTGACAGGAGAGTGTGTACCAACGTCAGAATCTAAGGTAACTGGAAAATGCACTGGAATTTCTGAGAGGGGCACACCTTCCTTTGCCAGACTGGGTGTCTGTCAAAGAATGCTGAAGAATGCCAAAAACTAAACCAGTTCTCTCCATCTCATCCACCTGCCTAGGAAACAGTCCTGCCCATAATGGGCTGGGTCTTCCCACATCAATCAATCTCCTGCAGATTTGCATAGGGCTTCTTGTCACATCAATCGATCTCCTGCAGATTTGCTTGGGGCTTCTTGTCTAACTACCAGTTCTTCACAGATGTGCCCAAAAGTTCAGCTTTTGAATCTGTCAAGTTGGCATCTGTAGCTAACTGCTACAGGAACTGAAGGAGGAAGATGCTACTGTCAATTTCTGACCTTCGTAAATACACACATGTGCATTCACTTACAGGCATATATCATACAAATGCACGCACGATTATCTTTAGCATTTGAAACACATTTTTTAAAAAAATTTATTATTATTATTATTTATTCAACTGTGTGCATATGCGTGTGTATGTGCGCGCGCGTGTGTGTGTGTGTGTGTGTGTGTGTGTGTGTGTGTGTGTGTGTCTGTGTGTGTGTAGAACCACGGACGAATTCGCGACCCACCACGGACGCCTCCACCTCCTTCTGCCCCGGGGATTCACAGGCTCCGCCCTACCAGGACCAGAAACGCAGGCTGCCCCCACTTCCGCCTGGCGTCTATACGTGGGATCTGGGATCCAAACTCAAGACCTTCCGCCTGCAAGGCGGAGGCTTAACCCCTGAGCCACCTCTCCAGCCCTGAAACACATTTTAATAAGACACAAAGTCCACTGCCAATACTTTATACTACGTTTGATGACTCCTTTTTAAACTCCTTTATGTATATAGTTTTGTTCTTATCTTTTCCCTTGGTGCTAGAAATTGCTCTATAATGAAATCATGCGAATTTGAGCAGGGTTCTCCCTTGGCTTCATCTTATTCATAAGTGCGACACTGGTGAAAGGCAAAAGGCAATGGTATTCATAAAAAAAAGACATTGTGTGTATTAAAAAGATAATGTTTTAAAAGTTCCTAAATCCTTGTTTCTTGGTTTAAGTTGAAATACCACATTCGGGATAACTCAATAGTGTCAATAATTGGACTACCTTGTAAATAAGAGGTGGGAAGGTGATGTCAAAAGTGAAAAAATTGTTCTTGATATGTCAGTTAGTCTAGACTAGGGGAGTAGTGACCCCCAGATATCCTCCTGTTCCTACCTCCCCAGTGCTTCAACTACAAATGCATACCATGCATCTTCAAATGCATACCATGCATCTTTTACACATGCATGCTTGCACAGCAAGCACTTTATAGGTTGGGCTATCCCTAGTCCCCCATTTTCAATCTTTATGAAGTTTGTCCATGTTCATTTTATAACTTCACTGATCCATTTCCAAAAAATAACAATAAGCATTATCTCTACTGTGTCTACAGGAGAGAACCACCATTATTTGGTGTTTCTGCTTAAAAAGAAAAAGGAAGGAGCTGGGGCGTTGACTCAGGGATTAAAGTCTTTGCCACGCAAGCAAAAGGACCTGAGTTCAGATCTCCAGATCCTATGTAAAACTGCTGACATGTAGGTGGCAATTCTGGTCCTAGAAGGTAGAGCCTAGGAAACCACAGAGTAAAGCAATAAGGATATAGAGCAATTCAGGATGATTCTTGGTGTCACTCTTGGGTCTCCACAGGCACACACACTCAGGTGCCCTCTTACACACACACACACACACACACACACACACACACACACACACACAGGGTCACCACCAGAGAAAGCAATGGAGAGATGCCAACCAAGTCACAGAACACATGGAATATGAGAATTAAAATTTTCTCTTCCATTACTATTTGACTGAAAGTATGGTTTCTGGCTCCACCGTGTTCCCGCTCAACCCTCCACACACAGGATGTCAGCAAAGTTGGCATTATATGATAAATTTTCAGAAAATGACTTGATTGTATTTATGAAAGCATATGTCTTTCGATTCAGCATCTCATGGTTTTAAGTCTATATGTCAGAAGAGCCAAGTGGAGACGTACGCAAAGCCGTATGAACGAAGATGCTCATTTCAGGGCGGAGGATGTGGCTCGGTGGTAGAGCTCTTGTCCAGCATGAACAAGACCTTGTGCTCGTCCCTACCTCCCCACCCCCCCATACCAACATTCTTTCTTATATGAAAAGGAAAATGCCCACAAAAAGCCCAGAAAAAAGGATTAATAAGTTCAGATCTCAAGAATGGCAAGGAAACTTTCATTGTAAATCTAACCTCAGAAGATGGAGATTAGGAATCCCAGAGCAAAATACTCTCGATTTGATTAGAGACTCTGCCTCAAAAAAAATAGGTCCAAAGCAATGAAGTGTAATTTCTGACATGAACCTGAGACAAAAATCACATGCACCCCCACGTATACATACACATGAGCACACATATGCACGTGCATACCCCTACATACATGTGAAAATGTAAAGGAAAATAAAAATGCACGCACAGAGCCAGTGACTTTGGAAAGATTCTCATGACATGTTCTTTATACAATGATTTATACAATGATAAGAATCTCAGAGGCCAATTTTTTTAAGAACACAAGAATTTCTTTATTTGCAGTATCATTAAGATCAAGACCAAGCAAGATTATATCTGATTGCTTTTGTTTTGCAATAACCTTACCTGGAAGAAAACTTATAATTTACCAGCAACAGTTTCAATATACTTAAAATTTCAATTATATTAGAGTGTTTAGGTCTGTGTGTATTTAGGCCGCTTAATGTTACCCAAATTATTCATTTTTAAGTATGCATATATGAATTCTAATTGAGCATAAACCAAAACAGGAATATTTGTGTGCAATAAATTTTTTTTTAAAATTGAAGTGGCCACAGTTTATTACTTGGAAATACAAAACACACAAATAGACACAAATAGACAGACACGTAATAAGAGTACCTGAAAGTCAGGTAACCAAACGAGCCAAAACACATTGACCAGAAACCAAAATGCTTCTAAAGCAAACAAAATGAAAACCATTCTGGTAGGTGTTTCCTGCAGAAAAGGATTTATAATTCATTGGGAACAGTTTTCAAATGAGTTATTAATTCATGACACAGTGCAAGTAATCGACCAGTTTCAGAAATCTTGAGGATGCATTTGAGGGGTGGAATTGAAGGTTCCCATCTGCTTTCTCCACAGGGTGGTCCCCAGCTAGGTTTGCTGGCGGCTCAGTGCGGGGGTGGGGAGGGTAAAGGGTGGTGGGGGTGGGGGGTGTCAGTGAAAGCTATCTTGACGAGTTGCTCCTGGCTGGCTTCACAAAAAAAAAAAATGTTGCGAATCCAGGTTCCTGTATTCCAGACTGGAAGACTGAAGCTAAGACACCATTGGATGGTTGAAGTAAAATTTGTTGCAAAGCAGGGAAAGGGACACCTGGTTGCTCAGGAGAATCAGGGAGAGCAAGAAGTCACCTCTGGCTGTTTGGGGAGCCAAACAGAGCAAGATGCTTCAAGTCTCGCTCTCCAGGTGGCATTTTTATTCTACGAGATGTACATGTGCAAGCAGGCATGGTGGCCTGTGCTCTTTGGGCAGTAAGAGTCTCTAAGTGGAAGATTTTTTTTTTTTTTATTCCTCCTCCTGCCAGAGCTGATGGGCGTCCTAAGGAGACAGCAGGAACCTCACGAAGTCTTCCAGAGACCTGGAAGCAGCCCAGCTCACGGGAATGGGGCTGTAGAGCTGGCAGGAAGGCCAGGGCTGTGAAAGCAAAGAGCCAAAGCGGTGGATGGGACAGAAAGGACTGTGACCAAGCAGAATTTCTGGGCGATTAGGCGGGGTTCTCTGCTTGCCAAGTTGCTGGGGGAATCGCGTGGTGTTCCCATGGTCACACAGCCAGGTGTTTACTTCCTTTTGCATTTCTGGTCAGCCCGGGGCCTGTACAGTTACAGCAACTGTCAAGCTAACTTTCTCGAAAAATACCCTGAAGATGGGGGAGAAGTTGTTCCTGAAGAAGACAGTTGAGCGTCGTGACTGGAGAGCGCATCCTGCGCTCAGGTAGAGCACATTTCTTCTTTCTTAGGAAAGGCTGAAAAGAGGCAAGAAAGCATCTCTCTCTCTCCCCCCTTACAACCGAAATCCAGCAATACGGTGTATTTACCTTTGAAATCCTCAGAAGCCAGCTCTGCAAGAAATTCTCTGCTAGAAAGTATAATATACAACAGGAGAGCCAATGAAATCTAAGTATATAAAATTAAATACCGCTGAAGGATTAAAGACATAAAAACTGTGATTTGAATTTTAAAAATGAAAATGCATTTACAAGGAAAAAATATAATAGTTTTAATGCTGTAGAATTTTCAGAGGTTTGAATGCGAACCTTTTGGGGTCTAAACACTACCCTGCCTGATAAAATGTTCTTTGCAGAGCAGGTAGAACAAGCAACAGAAATCGGAAGTATTTACTTCTCAGTGTTGGTCTAGTACCAAAACACTGTCAATAGCACGATTTCTCTTACCAGAATTCAGAATGAACAACAGAAAACTATAGCCAAGCATTTATCAAAATGAAAGTATCTTCTAACTTATAATATCAAAGAGTTCCAGTCAAAACATTAGTAACATCCCCATTTTCTGAGGTCTTTTCCTATTTGATAATTTTAAGAGTGAACCTTCAAACACTTTACATTGGATTTGCAAAGTGTGCCAAATTAAATATTGAATGACCCAAAGAAGTAAAAAATAAAAACATAATGTAAAGCTAGGCTGTCACGAAGGGCCTTGGAACACGGGAGACTATTTAGACACTTGGGAACTTTTCAAAATGAGAGCAAGCGTCCTGTTAAGACCAAGTCAGAATATGCTTTGATGTTGTAACACTCATTTTCTCTCATGGACTTTGAGTTAACACAGG
Organism: Typhlomys cinereus; assembly: GCA_023101885.1. Taxonomy (NCBI): domain Eukaryota; kingdom Metazoa; phylum Chordata; class Mammalia; order Rodentia; family Platacanthomyidae; genus Typhlomys; species Typhlomys cinereus. Next base: position 6,532,838 of record JALPQD010000029.1, read on the forward strand.
GATATATAACCTCACACCATAAGTCTGTCTTCTCCCATTTGGATTCTGAAGTCAGAAGAAATCCAGCATGTTGCTACTTGGTTTGAATTAATAGCAATGGGTATGCAAGATGTTACTCTAAGATTCTGTGACCATTTACTGCTTACAGTTTTTTCCATTTAACAGAATCCATACATTGGCCATGTTTGAAATGAGACCATTCTGTAACTAGAAAACAAAGAGCATTTGATTGTATTATCTTCAAAGTGTTTAATTTGTATTAAAGCTAAATCCTGGGGCTCTGAAACCTCAGGGGCTCTCGATGTGGATTTTTGTCCTGGTTCACACACCTTGAGACAAAGGCTTATAGTCAAGATGCGGAGGGAGGGAAAAGGCGTTTTTTTTTTGTTTTTTTTTTTTTTTTTTGCATGTGTGTGAGATGCAGGGCAAATGTATTCCTAAGACAGCCTGGAATGGGCTTCAGAAAAATGGATAGAGTGTCTTCCCAAAGAAAGGGCCTCTAAGTAAACTCCACTGGCATTCAGAAGATTTGCTCTGACACTTAACGAGTGCTGCAGGAAGAAAGGAAAATCTGTTGTCAGGTTTGGGGTGTTTATCAGCTCCCCTCGAGACACTTGACCTAATGCTGTGCCCCCCCTAATCCGCTGATCTGCATGCGGTAGCCTCGCAAGCCTCAGTCCACAACTGCTGGCAGAATTGCTTGGAACACTTATCCCAAACGCATTGATCGCTCGGTATATTGTGCACAGCTCACCTACTCCCCCTTCCCCCAGCCCCCTCTTGCGACTCCCCCGAAATTTAATTCTGCTCACAAATTGTGAAATAAGTTGTTTGGGCTGGATTTGTTGAGTGAATTGTCCTACTAATGAAACAGTCTGTTCATTATACAGTTGTAGGAGGGAAGACTTAGCGCTCCCATACCCCGGGACCCGGGCAGGTTAACGTTTTTAGACTGACAGTTGACAAAAGAATGAATAGCTCTCTGCTGTCAAATCAGGCTTACAAACAGCTTGGCATACAAACAGTTACTGCTTGTGTGCATGCGGATTTAGGGTCCCCGTGTGTTAATGCCCCAGATTTGTAAGTACAAATTGGTTAGTCTTCAAACTGTTTGCGAAAGGAATAAAATGACCAAAAATTAGTTTGTTTTAGCCTTTCCCCCTCCCCTCCCTGCTCCCACAAGCGAAACATTAAAAAGCAAAGAAAAGGATAAAATGGTGTGTAATGGTCTCATGGAATATTGTTGGGTTTTTGCAGAGGCGTTAAATTAAGCAAGGCTATTGTTGAGCAGGAAACATTTTGTTCGGCTCTGACACCCTGCTTCTCAGAAAGCAGCTGAAAAATCTAACAGAATTAATTGAAGATGTGTGATTTTGAGCAATAGAGAGCAGAGTGGGAGGGAAATCAAAAACTTTTACCCCTATTCATTTTAATACCTGTTGAGCAAAACGGATTGCAATTCCTCCCTCTTCTAAATGGCTCCGACCATTTAAAATGGGCCATTTAGACTTCTGAAACTTTTTCATAGGCAAATATGTATAAATTCGATAAAGCCCACTTTAGGTTTTTGAATAGTTTAGTGAAAAAATTGAGCTAATGAAATATTTACCAATGCGATTTCTTTGTGTGCTGATAATTTTCAGTATGCATCAGGTCAAACAATTTTGGAGTAATATCACTATTTTATTACTTTATAAAGGAAACCAACTTCAAGCTTGGTCTAAAGTCATTGTATGATGACCTTTCTCCTTTATCATACTCCGCACCAGGGCACCCAAACTCCACACAACACTAGGATTGCTTTCCCATGTTTCTACGTGTTCATTATCACATCTTGCCTTGCATTCTAAAAATAAATTAAAAAAAAAAAAAAGACCTTGGGGGAATCTGACAGCCAGCAGTTGTGATTTCCAATATTTCTTGAAACCTTGTTTCTCTTTGTGTGTGTGCACCTAACTCTAGTAATGTAGCAAGGGTTCCAGTAGTAGAATATACTTAACTCGAAATGTATGCAGTCAGTGACAACTAGCTACTGGAAATCTGAGTAAAACTTCTGACTTCTGGAAAGAATTCAAGCAGCCTTTTTTTTTTTTTAAATAAATTAATTCGTTCAAGTTTAGGTGCTTGCACCAATAATATCCTAAACTCCAAAATCAGTCAGAACCTCTACATGGGACTGGAAGCTGCAAACGACTCAGAACACATTCAACAATGCCTCAGGTGGTCTGTCTTCATTTTCCCTCTCTGCTCTACTCCCAGAATTGTGCAAGCAATCCATTTCTTTTTTTTTTATTTTTTTTATTTTTTTTAAATTTTTTTATTATTATTTATTCAACTGTGCGCATGTGCATGTGCATGTGTATGTGCCCGCGCGTGTGTGTGTCTGTGTGTCTGTGTATGTGTAGAACCACGGACGAACTTGCGAACCACCATGGACGCCTCCACCTCCTTCTGCCCCAGGATTCACAGGCTCCGCCCTACCAGGACCACAAGCACAGGTTGCCCCCGCTTCTGCCTGGCGTCTATACGTGGGATCTGGGATCCGAACTCAGGACCTTCCGCCTGCAAGGCAGAGGCTTAACCCCTGAGCCACGTCTCCAGCCCCGCAATCCATTTCTTTTGCACAAAACTTAAGAATTTTTTTTCTACTTTTTCAAAGCATTTCAAACATCTCAAAGCCAGAGAGGAACTGCAGGCTAAGAAAATGCAGATGTTTGGTGCAATAAAAATCATGAAATACAGTTAGAGAAATAGCTTTTCCCATGGGTTTAGTAAGGTAGTGGCTGCCTCTGATGGAAAACTATCAGAAACTGGAGGCGTGTCTGCCATTGGCCATCCTCTTGGAGCAGGTTTCTCCTTACAGGTCACTAACAAGACAAAGGACACAGGAAAACTAAGTAAAGCTGACCCAAATTTTGTGCTAAGGTTAGAGAGGAGAGGACAAACACTCATTGTGAGAAACGGGAGCTACTGGTGGAAATTACTGCTTAAGAGCAAGCTGTTGCCTAAAATGCATTGCTTTCCTGCTTAAAGTGAGCTCAGGTTAAAGAAAGAAGGCTTTACCTGGAGCAGGGGGGATGAGTTGAGTAGGCAAAGAGGCGCGAGACCTTGATGCACTGTCTTCCAACAGACAGCGCCTCTGCCCATTGACCCAGAGAGATCTCAGCCTTTCTATACAAGCTTCTTCCCCTATCCCATCTCTTTTAATGATAAATAATTTATGAGTAACTGCGCCTGGCTTCCTATCCAGGAGCCAAATATTAATTTGCATAGATAGATAGATAGATAGATAGATAGATAGATAGATAGATAGACAGACCCTTTATATCTGAGTATTCTGATATTCGATTAAAAATATTCATACAGAAGCTAGAGAGATGGCTCAGGGGTTAAGCCTTTGCCTCACAAGCAGAAGATCCTGCGTGCTGATCACAGACGTCAAGTGAAAACATTGGGCAGAAATGGCAACAATCTGCACTTCAAGTCCTGGAAGGCAGAGCCTAGGAAACTCCAGAGGAAAGCAATAAGGAAGTAGAGTAATCCAGGATGATTCTCGAAGTCCCCCTTGAGTCTCCACAGGCACATACACTCAAGTGCCCTCTTCTACACACACACACACACACACACACACACCCTCATGTACACATCTACACATGCACAAAAAAACTAGATAATTCCCCCTGTCCAGGACATGTTCACACTTTCTTGTCTCTATTCCCTACACAGTAAGATATAACAGCTACTTTTAGAGCATTATAGCAGACGACACGTAACTCGAGGTATACAAGAGCATGCCCATAGGTTCTATGCAAATACCAGACCGCTTTATACAAGCGGCTTGAATTTCCGTGGATTTTGGTTTTCATGGGGGTCCTGGAACCCATTTCCTACAGATGTTGAGGGATAATTATGTCTTACAAGGTTTCTGAGTAATCTCGACTAACACTTTCTCTGTCAGAAAAAGGGTGAAAACTCTGGTGTAATAAGTAACCTCGCTCTGGCACTTTCTTCAAGAGGAGCAATGTGTTCACTAGCAGGTCTGGATGGCTACCACCTTACAGGCGAGGAGTAAAACCTTGGGGCAAACCCCACGTGATTCCCACGGCCTCAAGTGTCCTTTCTCTTCTTTATTCTCTTCTCTTACTTTTATTTTCAAGGAAAAGCTGTAAGTACCAGAGCACCATTTATCATTTTAACATATAAATGTTTGTATCAAATGAGGCGATTGGGTGAGTTCACTAAGTGAGAACTAGGTGCTGTTTGCTTTTTATGAATCTACAGGAGTTTTCAGAAACTAGTCTACATTTTTCCCCAGTCAAAAACCTGAGGTGCTGCTTGTCACCTGTGAAATGTGCTGAGGCGAAGCAAAAGCAAAGCAACCTGCTACTCTTTTAGACATTTTAAAGGGTAACGCCAAAAACTCATCTTTTTCACAAAATATGTGTTGATTTGGAAAAGCCATACCTCACCCATGACCTGAGGATATACTGAATGGCAGGCAAGTGGCTGACAAAAACAGGCTACAGAGATGTTTTGCCTTCAAGGTTTTCCAAAGATACTTAAGAAACCTCTCCCTTGTCCCCAAACCCCCAAAAGGTATGTGCTTAGCATTCTCGGTCCTGGAAACTGTTAGAATATTTTATATCACCAGTAATGAGAAGGGCCAAAGGGAAGGATTTGGTTAGAACCATGGCTGCTCATTGGTGAGCTACAGAATCAGTTGCTTTCGTTCAACTGACCCTGAATTCCAACTATTATCCCCAGTTCGGCTGAGATTCTCTTTTCTAGAAAATGATACAGAAAGAGGAAGCTAAAGTCCCTTGAGATCCATATACAATTTTGCTTAATACAAGCCCAGGAAGAATCCTTACAACAGACTTTTTAAGAAAATATGGAGCCAAGGGGCTAGAGAGGTGGCTCAGGGGTTAAGCCTCTGCCTTGAAGGCAGAAGGTCCTGAGTTCAGATCCTAGACCCCAGGTATAGTGGCCGGGCGGAAGCGGGGGCGGCCTGCGTTTCTGGTCCTAGTGGGTGGAGCCTGTGAATCCCGGTGCAGAGTAAACAAGGAGGAGGTGGAGGCGTCCATGGTGGTTCCCGAATTCGCCCGTGGTTCTACACACACACACACACACACATACATGCACACACGCGCACACATGCACAATTGAATAAATAAAAATAAATAAATAAAAAAAAAGAAAATATGGAGCCAGAACATCAGTCCTGTGTAAAAAAGAATATAGTGCATGGTTGAAAACAGCAACAATTTATGTGTGTGTGTGTGTGTGTGTGTGTGTGTGTGTGTGTGTGTGTGTATGAAAATGTCATAACGAAACTCAAATTAGTGTATGTTGATAATAAACTAAAAAACAATTACACAAGTGAGCTTGTAGTCAGAAATTGTGGGTTTGAATTTTCTTTCCATTGCTTCATGCCGTACAACGTTGCTCATTACTTAGTGCATAGCTACCATCATCGGTCAGATGGCAGAGATAAAGTTTCCTTCGTGAACCTGACGGTAAAGGTTAAGTAGATGAACGCATGCACGATACTTGTACATAACATGAGTCACGTGGTTAATAAGTATCGGCTGCTGTCTCAGGATCTTCTAGTGCTGATTATGCCAACTGTGGCCCCTGGACCATCGGCCTCAACATTAGCTAGGTAGTAATGCAGGTTTCTGGACCCATCTGGACCTGGAGATGCAGAGTCTGCATTTTAATAAGGACCCTGATGCTCAAGCATCCATTAAAGTCTGGGCAATGCTGGTCTCCAACACGCTTCCCTTTAGGCCCTGGTGTTGCCTTAGAGGCCACGGCTGGATGGTGTCTTCAGCTAGAATTCCTTCTATGCCACACACTGCCTGATGCTAGGGGCTGCCAGGCTAGTTATTTAATGAGCTTTATGATACATTAAATCTTCCAGGCCTCACGGCAATTTGGCCAATAGAAAAATAACTTCTTTTTGAAGGTAGCCCAAAACAAGCCAACTCAAGCGAGTAACGGGATTAGCGTGGTGATATTGACGTGGGAGCTGGACCATGTGAGCGCCCCCCCCATCCATCACGGCTACTGTCCTCCCGACTGATTACAGCACATTGTTTCATCAAATTAAACCCCAAAGGGATGTTGTAAAGGGCAGCATATGGTCCTCTTCCAGAAGTAGTTAGCTTGACATTGCGCGAGCGGCCTGTCGGGCGCCCCTGAAACCTACTAAATCAACACATTGAGGCCATTTCCTTTTGTGAAACACCATTATCAAAAAGAGACTGACTGCTTTGCTCCGCAGGCTTGCAGTGGTTGGAGAGTAAAGCCAGGAAGTAAGAGATGAATACTAGCTAGACCTGTGGTGGGAGGGAAGGAATCTACTATCCCCCTTTTCTTGTCTTCCTATCATGGGCAGCTACCATAATAGAGAGATGTCTGCTACCTCCACCCACCTGGAAGGATGCTAGATGGCTAAGAAATCCATTTTTTCTCTTGGCAAATGAGACCGAAGGTAGGTTTTAGAATGAAGAGAAGAATAATTGCATGCGGCTAAGAGATCTAATGAGAGGGAAGGTGTTTTTTCTAGCAAACAGGAGAAAAGGAGGAGGAAGCTCTGTGGACGAGCCGGGCTACAACAGCTTAGTCAGCGCCTGGTGGTTCTGGTGGGACCCTCGTGGTCCATGATACACAGAAGGTAAGCCCAGCCCGAGACTGAACTTCCAGAGAAAAGTCATTAGCAGCATTAGAAGCACTGTTTGGTTGCTATTTTGCATTGAGGTGACTGGTCTTCTCTCCAAGGAGCACGATGCTAACCAACGTGTAATTAGCAAATAGCAATCCCCACAGCTCGCAGCAAACCCTGTGTGGGATGGGGTCAGGCAGCTGGTCAACCGGTGGCTGCTTTCTCCCTCCCAGTTACAACCCTTTCTCTTACCCTCTCTTCAAAGTGTCCCCCAAACAAGATGGTAGGGTAGACACTGCCCTGGGGTACCTGCCATCTTCTGGATTGTGGGTGGGTCTTATGGTTTCTGACCACACAGCTGTCACCATCCCATGGGGTACCACCCTGTCTCATGCCCCCCCCCTTATCTCTTCTAGACGCAAATAGAAGCAAGAGAGACAAGCAGTTTTGAAGGGCAGCCTGAAAGGAAAGGTATTATTTTTTAAAAGCAAAGTATGATCATTTAAAAATCTTTTCAAAATGGACAAAAAGGATGAAAAAAAAAAAAGTGAAAGTCTCATCAGTTGAATCCCTCTTACCAGTCGCTGCCCTCCGCCCAATCGTGGCTTGGTATCGTTGCTGGCCGTGGTATCGTTGCTGGCCGTGGTATCGTTGCTGGCCGTGGTATCGTTGCTGGCCGTGGTATCGTTGCTGGCCGTGGTATCGTTGCTGGCCGTGGTTGCTGGTATGACGCGTGTCTAGCAAGAGATCTTAGCTGATGCGTGATCAGCTTCTATGTGTGTACTGGAATGTTCTTGACAGTACAGAGGATGTTCCAAATGCTCCTGCGTCAACCTTCATCCAGCCAGAGCAAACGCCTGAAACTAACACTGACTGTTCCCCAAAGCGCTGGGGACTGTGGGTTTTATTCTGACTCCCTCACCTCTGCGAGGATGAAAGCACTGCATAGATGCCCTCTTATCCCCAGAAAACATACTTGGGAGCAAAAAGCAACCAACTAGATTAATTAGATAGCCGGGGGAAAGAGAGAGTACATGGTATGAGTGCAAAACTGTATTACCTTCCTTCACCAAATGAAAGCTTTACAACTTCAAAATCGGGAGTTGAATAAAAGATCGTTAATGGGCTGGGAGGCGACTCTGTCAGTGAAGCGCTCGCGGTGCAAGCATAAGGGCCTGCGCTTGGATCCCCAGAACCTCTGTAACGAACCAGGTGTGGTAGATCATGTCTGTCATCCCAGCCCTGGGCAGGGGGAGACAGGAAGATCCCTGGGCTCATTGGTCAGTTGGCCTGGCCAAGTTAGCGAAATCCAGGTTCAGTGAGAGACCCTGTCTCAAACCATAAAGTGGGGGGTGGGGAGAAGGCTCAGTAAGTAAGAGCATTTGCTCTGTAAGTATGAGGATCTGGGTTCAAATTCCCAGCACCTACGTTATTAAAAACTGGTCAAGACCGCATGTCTATGGCACCAATATTGGAGGGCAGAGGCTGGTGGACCCCAACCTTCATTAGCCAGCCAGCCTCGGTAACATGGTGAACTTCTAATTCAACATAAGACAGAAAGCAATGGAAGATAATATGGATTTACTGCATGGACCCCACATGTGTGAATATGGGCATACTCGCCCATACACTCATCTGCATACATCACACGCATGCACATCACACAGCACATGCACACACAAAGGAGAAAAAATGAGGTAGAGAGAGGCTAAGGAAGACCTCTGACATCAACCTCTATTCTCTACATAATATACTTCATGTATACACACACATACACATGAACATATACACTGCACACACACATGTACACATACACAAAGATTGTTAAGCTCGCTGTCAAAGAACTGTAAGCGAATAGGATGATTTTATTCAATAGAAATTCAATATTCTATATTTGAATATTCAATATTCAAATTTATTCAAAAGAAATTCAATAGATGAATTCATCTACCGTTTGAAATGCCAGTCTGAAAAAGATTTCATTGTCGAGAAACCTAGATTTTTTTTTTTTTTGCTTGAATGACAAGAGTAATTCAGAGGAAAAAAAATGTGTGTCCTGGAGAGTGGGTTTCTCCATTACAGGCTCAGACCACTACACAAGTCAGTTTCGTTCACTTTTTAGCAACCCAGGTTGCTCCTGGGTACAATCTGCCAGGTTGGTATACACGTGCAACCTCCAGAGTTCAGCTGAAATGATGGCTATGCTTAGCCAATTTAAATGACCTTAATACACTCGTAACCCTGGTGTTTCGGCCACTCTGGGACCTGAAGTAGCTGAAGTGTAGCAAACAACCAACCTGCTGGGGGAAGGTGCTACCCAAAACACACCTGGGGTGAGCTATTTTTTGGTATCAATTTAGGCCCAAACACTGATGCAATTGGCCCTCTTTAGAGCCAAGCTTCATCAGCCACTCTGGCTGTTAATTAGCGCGAGCTGTAAGATGTTGCTAATAGCTACACAGCTTGTAAACATGTTGCACAGGCGCGGGCTCTGAAGAGCAGAGGCTGGTAAGTGATATCTCAGCTGGGGCTGGCAGAACCTGGCTCTCCACCAGGGAGCAGCCGCAGGGTGCAGGGCCTTGGTTAAGCATCAAAACAATGCCCTTCAAGGGCTTCTCTTTTTGCCAAGGTTCCCAGTGGCCCCGTGGCCAGGATGAAGGGAGAGGTGACGAGGTTATAGGGCAGTGGCTTCATTAGCCTGCTAACATGATGCTTGGATTGCTTTTGGCTCTATTACATTCAGTCTTTGCATAGAGCGGCATAATCAGGAAATACCTTATGCAGTTCCAGAGGGGAGATACAGTCTTTCATGGTGGAGGTGGCATGGTCGGCTGGCTGAAGCTGGCAGGCTAAGTTACGGCAGACACCACGTGGCTGGAGGATTCCTGGAGAGTCTCTCTTCTTCCTCTGTCTTCTGTTCTGGGTTCCTTTTATCTTTTCACTACCGGGTGGTTCCCATGAGATCTATGGAGGTTCCCATCGAATCTGGGCCTGGGCTTTGTATTGATCCAGATAATTTCTTCAGGTGGTCTCAGCCGATCTTAGTTAATGCCAGGTGTGGCCTCAGCTGATCTTAGTTAATGCCAGGTGCGTCAAGTTGGCACTCAGGATTAACTGTCACACTAATACAGAAAGCCTCGCTGGTGTGAGTCCACACTGGCAGCTGGAGAAACAGGGTCAGAGATCCCATGAGTCATGGCAGCAGCAACGAACACTGGCTGGGGGAAAGTGGAGGTTAGATGCATGCATTAGCTCTCTGTCTCTGTTTCTCTGTGCTGCCACCTACATTCACTCGGTTGCTGTCCCACACACGTCAGTCACATCTGGAAATGCCCGCACAGGCACAGTGCACTTTAGGATTCTCTTCAGTTTCAGTCAGTGGACACACAAGATAGGCCACCACGGAAGGTGCGTGGGCTGGATGCACAGCCTGCAGTTAAGAGTGGCCGCCGGCCCGGGCTCTTCCAGGTACAGCACTGAACTCGATGCCGTCTAGGACCCAGGAAAACCAGGCTGGCTGATTACTCCACCAGGAGCCACAGACAGACATGGCTGATGGAGAACCTGCGCTCTTAGCCAACGCACTCATGAACTGAGGCTCAGCGGGGTCAAAGAGGAAGGAGAGTGGAGGACTCACTGTGCTCTTATTAGCCAATGAGCAAAGGTATCTTGTGCTATGAGTAAGATCACCAGTGATCACAACATACAGAGCTGGTTCTTGGGCAGGAAAGATGGTGTCCACATGCAAACCTGATGGCCTGACTTATTTTTTAACTTTTGTGTGTGTGTGTGTGTGTGTGTGTGTGTGTGTGTGTGTGAGAGAGAGAGAGAGAGAGAGAGAGAGAGAGAGAGAGAGAGAGAGAGAGAGAGGGCACTGTGTGTCCAAGGGTGACTTCAGGAATCATCCTGGATTGCTTCTACCTCCTTTTTTGCTTCCCTTGGGGATTTCCCAGACTCCGCCCACCAGGATTAGGCATGCAAGCCACACCATTTCCACCTGGCGTTTTTTTAACGTGGCATCTGGGATCCAAACTCAGGACCTTCTGCTTGCGAGACAGAGGCTTAACCCTTGAGCCTTCTCTCCAGCCCGTGACCTGACTTTAATACCTGGAGCCCACATGGTAGAAGGCGAGAAACGACTTCCAAAAGTTGCCCTCTGATTTTCATATGCATGTTGTGGCATGTGTCCCCCGCCCCTCTGAGATGTATATATTACAGAAAGACAAAGGACTGGCTCTGGAGTCAGATACCATGAGTTCTAATCCTGATGTTGCCACTAGATGGGAACTTTGTTTAAAGAAATTCCCACTGCCAGGTGCTACACACCAATGATTCATTAATCTGAACAATAGTTTTTAAGGGAGGATTCATATGCCACTTAATAGATGGACAACAATCTCACAGAAATCATAGCAAAAAGTGACACTTGAAGGCAGATTTTTCTTTGCATAATGATTCAGCAGATGGAAACTGCAGCTAGAAGAGAATTTTTTTCCCTTTTTATTCAATACTATTAGGGAGGTAACATAGTTACCACAGAATGCCAAAATGAGTTGGATTAGAGAAGCACGAGCTTCCTGTTCTTTCTTATTTCCACTGGAATCAGAATATAAACTACATGGGGAAAGAAATATTGTCCCGTGCTACAGAGCCAGAATACATGTATCTGACTCCTAGTAGGAGAAAAAGGAAGGGAGGGAGGGAGAGAAGGAGAAAAGAAAAGAAGAAATTCAGTAGAAATGTTAAGCAACTTAATTACATAATTTATTTTATAATTTAAAATTTGATCCAAATCCAATTATGGAGCTAGAAATAAAAGAAGCAGATAAGCATCTGCCACAAAACTTTTAACCAGAAAAGTTACTGGATGACCTCTTAATTAGATCTATGCATTTTTGATTTTTGTAAATTGGTTATATTCATAGAATTTATTGTATAAAGGAATTATTTGGGCATGCGGATCTTCTGTAACAAAAATCAAGAGTCCTTTTAGAAAGGTAGTAATGACCACAGAGTCACTTTTCAGAAAAGTTGGAAGGCGTATTTGCATTGTATTTGCTTCCAATGAATGGTCTAATGGTAAAATTGGATTTCACTTCCCTTTGTGGATGTGTCGACACACATGTTGGGAACAAAAAAACAGAATCATTTTTTAAATAGTCTTTTAATAGTTACTTTTGTCTCTTACACATTTATCAATTGTCTACTGTGAAATTAATACTAAATCACTCATAAATCCAGAAGTTTTAACTTTTAAAATAATGTTTCCTAAGTCATCAATAGTTTGTCAAATTAAGTTTCTACAAACATGCATATATTTGTTTGGTCAGTATTATCTGTTGTAAACATTGTGTCAAAATGTTGTCAAATATGGTCTTGGTCCTTACAGCACATTTTACATAAAAAATTAATATAGAGCTAATAGTCATAAAGCATCATGTGTTTGGCATAATAGATCAGAAAGGAAGTTTGAAAACAATATATGGAGCTAATATATAAAAGACCAGGGAAATAACTTTTTAATTAGATTGTCCTGCCACTCTATTACACGTGCTGTATAAACTGATCAAACATCTTCCTTGTTTTCTGACTTAATTAGTCTAATACTTTAAATAACATTAAATCTGTAACTATTTCAAGATGAACAGTGTTAAAAACACCCTACTACAAGGAAATGTGGCTAAGCCAGGTTAACAGATACATGAAGCCATAGAAACTCTGCCTTTTGGGGCTTGGTCTTTATCTCTAGAACTATGGCTAATCCTCTTTATTTGAACAACTTCAAAGGCTCTCATTTGACACACATGGACCAAACATAGCAGACACACACCTAGTTCCTGCCAGCAAGCAATCAGAAGCAAAAACAGGTGTGTGTTAACGAAGAATTGCCTTGCTCCAAGCCACACTTCAGTCGACACAACAGAAATCCATCCTATCACGGCCCACTGCTCACAGGCAGGAGAATGTCTGATCTGTAGCAGAAAAGGAAAGCAAAAAAAAAAAAAAAAAATCCTATTTCACTGGGAAATGATAACTGTATTCCATATTGCTTTTGTATAACTTAACCAGACATTTTATTTAGTTATCTTATTGCTTCCAATGACTTTTCAACAGATTTTTATGAATGTTAAGATTTACAATAACATCATTTATAAATAGTTATTTGCATATTTGTGGGGTGTTTTATCTTGTCTAATTGAAATGCCTAGTACTTTCAGAACACTATTAAATAATATAGCTCATAATGATGAATATTATTTTATCGTTGGCAATAAGAAAATGCTTCTAACACTTTACATGAAGCACCATAATAGTTTTTGAATCAATGCGTGTGCATGTGTTTGCATGTAAATTTGTTGTATCTAGGATTTATTCATAATTTAAAACTTTTTAAAGTAAAATAAAGGACTGTTGAATTTTGACAAACTATTTGGGCTACTAATAACATAAGAATGGGATTTTCTCTTATCACCTTCTAATATGATAACTTATGATAACAAATTTCACATATCAAACTGTCCTAAGCTTGCCTGCATTTTAACAAACTTCCTGATCTATATACAGATCTCTATGTATTTTCTGTTAGAATTATACTCAGAAATAAATGTGAAGAATTTATTACAATGGTGCCCTTCTATGCTGCCATTTCCACTCTCTTTGGCATGATAGAACGATGACTGCTACCATACTTCCAGAATTTGTTGTAAACAAGTAATAGTACCTGTGGCCCACAAGTAGCATGTGTCCTGTGATAGGTGCTAATTTAGAGCTTTGCATATGTTAATGCTGTCAATCCTCAGAACAACAATCTATTTGTATCATCAATTTCCTTTTTCAGATAAGGAAACTAAGCTTCAGCCACCTTTGCAAGGTTGCACACGTAGTGACAAAGTCCAGGCAATCTAGCATGTTCGTGCTCTGATTCCCTAAACTCAAACTTCAATATGCATCTGGGGACCGTCTCCTGTTTTGAAGGCACTTTCTCTAATTACTCTGTAGCTGTGATAAAACACTCTGGCCAAGCAACTTTAAGGAAAAGGAGTTTTTTAGTTTGGCTTATGATGAATTCTAAAGGGATAAAGTCCATCAGAGGGGAATGCATGGTGGCAGAGGCGGAAGCCAGCTGCTACATTGCAGACATAATCTGGAGAGAGAGAGAAAGAGAGAGAGAGAGAGAAACAAAGAGGGAGGAAGAAGAGAAGAGGAAAGAGGAAGAAGGAGAAGGGGGAACGAAGGGAAAGCCCACCCCTCCCTCAACCTCTCCCCTAATGACCCATCTCTTCCATCAAGGTTCCATCTCTTAAAGGTTCCATAGCCTTCCCCAAATAGCATCGCCAACTGGCAACCAAATGTTCAGGCATATGAGCCTCTATGAGACAATTCACATTTAAATCATTACACGCTATTTTCCTTAAAAAAGAGAAAGAAAAAGAAAGAAAGAAAGAAAGAAAGAAAGAAAGAAAGAAAGAAAGAAAGAAAGAAAGAAAGAAAGAAAGAGAAAGAGAGAGAAAGAAAGAGAGAGAGAAGGGAGGGAGGAGAGGGAAGGGGAGAGAAGAGGAAAGGGGAGAGACGAGGGAAGGGGAGAGGAGAAGAGGGGAGGGGAGAGGAGAGGAGGGGAGGGGAAGGGAGGGGAGGAAAGGGAAAAGGAAAATTAATGAATACTTTGAAGAGTATTCCTTTGGGAGACAATTCACATTTAAATCACTACATTCTATTTTCCTTTAAAAAAAGAAAGAAGAAAAGAAGAGGAACGAAAAGAAAAGAAAAAAGAAAAGAAAAGCCAATGAATACTTTGAAGAACATTCAGATCCAAGCAGCGTGTCTACAAATTTTGCATCCTTTATTACAGGTGCTGTTTCTAGACCTCTTTCTCCCTAACTTTCCACCATGTCTTTCCAGCCTATCAGGATCCAGAATGTCAGACAATGGGGATTATTAAGTTGAACCCAGGACACTAGCTTATTTGACAGCATTCAGGCAGATTCTGTGTGGAGACACCTGAAAGGGGACAGTCTAGTAACAAAGGAGAATTAATATCCAGGCCAGTTTGAAGAATAAACTGCAAGGTACAAAATGTCATGAATAGAAAAGATTTAAAAAAACAAACAACTCGCAAGACACAGGGCGCTTGTCAGTAGCTAAGTGCTAACCACAAGCATTGTGTGATGAAGAGCATGGGTCAGAGGACACGTTTCCACCACGTCGTTCCCCTGTTCCAGGGCCTCCGCAGCACTCTGGGAGTGTTAGATCCTGATTCCTCCCATTCCCTGTTTCCACTGGCCTCCCAAAGGCCTTTGTGTGAGATGTAGCATCAACTATTCGAGCAATGAATAAAAAGCATCCCACCCTGTTGCTAGCTCTGGAAGGAACCTTGTCGATGGGTCTAATGGGCTACAGCTGTGATACTACTACTTCTATTTCTGCCTGGCTTTTTTTTTTTTTTTATGTGGGACCCAGGATCCGAACTCGGGAACTACCGCTTGCGAAGCAGAATCTTAACCCCCGAAGCAGCTCTCCAGCCCTTCTTTTGAATTCTTAGAGCAGATTCCAAGAAGTGGATTACTGGATCCAAAAATATCAACATATATGGTTCTGTGCACATTTCTACCTGATTTTCTAAAGAACTGAACTCGTGTCCATTGCAGCTGGTTACAGGTAGATGAGCATTTTGTCAAAGCCTCTCCAAGCACAGCAAAATTTTATTGTAAAACACATTGGCAGGACTGTCACAAGATGGCTCAGTCGAGTAGCGGGCTCGCCACTGAACCTGACAGCCTGAGTGGAGCCCCCGAATTTCATGATGGAAGCAGAAGCAGGTTGTCCACACACACACACACATACACACACACCACATACACACACACACACACACACACACACACACACACACACACACACACGTACATACAAGATAAGCAAATGTATTTAAATTTTTTTTAAACCACACTAGCTAATGATAAAAGTTGCCACTAGAGCTGGAGGATGATTCAGGGGTTAAGACTCTGCCTCACAAGCAGAAGGTCCTGAGTTGGGGTCCCACATAAACCAACACTAGGCAGAAACAGCGTCGGCCTGCACTTCTGGCTCTGGTGGGTGGAACCTAGGAAATCCTAGAGCGAAGCAAAAAGGGATAGAAGCAATCCAGGATGATTACTGAGTTCACCTTTAGTCTTCCTAGGGACACACAGTGCCCTCTGATACACACACACAATAGATAGATATCTAGATAGATAGATAGATAGATAATCTAGATAGATAGATGATAGATAGATAGATAGATAGATAGATAGATAGATAGATAGATAGATAGATAGATAGATAGATTTTAAATGTTGCCACTAATTACATGGTTGACCTAAAGTGAAGTCTGAGCATTGTGTCTCCTTATGAAACACGAGTGAGCTTTTACTAATGTCAACATCATTCCTTTTAAGAAGGTAAAAAATATATTTTTTAAAAAGTTGAACTTGAAACCAACACTTCTGTATGAAAACATTTACAGGATTCTATACCCCATCTAGCTAGTCTAGAAGGCAAATAACAAATCTGGGAACTGATTTTTTTTTCCCATGAGAAACTGAAGTGTGAGGGACTAGATTTCAGCCACAGATTAACTGAACCGATTTATTAAGTATTACTAAGCACTTCCTGTTACTGGGTCTTACCTTTGAAGGAAACAGTGAGCTTGAGGAATGAACAGCGGGAAGCTTTCCTCGAACAGCCCAGCACACTTGAAAACTAGTGCTGTGTCTGAGCCCCCAGGGAAGCAGGAAAATCTTCCGTGGAGAGGTGAAGCGTCCTGGAACAATAGCAGCAGAACAAAGACCCCCTACAGCAGTTAGGACCCTAGCGCAGGGAGCGCTCATGGAGGCCAATTTAGAACTGAATGGCAAGCCACAAAGCAAAGACATATTAAGCAAGAGAGAAGCATTATGATGCGTTACTATGTGGGCATTTTGGAAGGCAACCTGCGTGGGGAGACCGACTGATAGACCCTAGTGAAGACCAGAGCCTCCAAGACAAGCCAAGGGGAGGGGGGGAGTTGCTTCAACAGCATTCATCTGGCGTGCAACTCAAGCCAGTTGGGTGAGGAAATGTGGGCTCCCCCCCATATCACACAAAAATGAAAACAAGCCCAGATCCTGCTGCCTAACATTTATTTCCCTTTTTATGGGGAAGAAACAGAAGCTAAACATTCTTTGTTATCTGAGCTAGTGGAATTGGCTCAAGACAAATCTGTTTATTTCTTTAAAAATATTATTTATTTGAGAAAATGAGAGGGCAGGGTGAGAGAGAAAGCAAGCCCACAAATTCTTGTAGTGCATGGGTGGAAGTCACAGGACAACCTCAGAAGTCTGTTCTTTCCTACCGTGTGGGTTTCTGGGATCTCAGGTCACCAGGCTTTGGAGCAGGTGCCTTAGAGCTGAGTTCTGTCTCCAAACTCTAAACTTGAAAATACAAACACATATAAACAAGAATCCACTAACGCTTTGTACTGGATTGCTGATAAATAAGTTTAATGCAATCTTATGACCTTTCTTTCTTTCTTTCTTTCTTTCTTTCTTTTTTTTTTTTTTTTTTTTTTTTTTGCTTTCTGATTATGGGCACTTGATTAATTTTCAAGTAAAAAGTAAAATGTTTCAAGTTTTGCTTCCTAGGGAGAGACTCTGCTTTCTAAGCTGTATGCCTTTTAAATAGGATTTCTATATTTTCATAAAATTCCACGTTGTTGTGTTCCCGCCCATCTCAAGACAGGGGCAGCATCCTGCCCACGAGTCCCGAGCCACTGAGATGTGCTTTGTTCTTGGTATTTGTTTCATGGTGTCCATTATAAGAGAGTCATGTGAGAGTTATGATGGCTATAAGTCATCCTAGGCCTTTAATAGCTAAAATATTAGGGCCATTATAAAGGTTTCATTTTTAAAAAAACTGGCATTTAATTATTAGTTACATATTCAAGGAGTTTTTCTCCAAATATGATTTTCACTTACAAAAAGGAAACAAGTTATTCAAATGAATTTGAGACATATTTACATTGGCTAGCTTTTTTTTTTCGATTTGGGGATTTTTAGTTTTTGTTTTGTTTTGTTATGCTTTGACTTTTGTCCTCTTGCTCTGAAAAAAGGGGGCTTCTTGTTGCTAGAGATGGTTTTGAAATATATTGGGATGACAGCCAGTTTCACTAGTTGTGGTACTGGTAGAGTAAGTTACAAACACTTGTTGATCTTGGTCTATAACTGGGCAGAGAGCAATTTGCAGAGGTTTGGCCTGAGATGTGGATATAATATCACAACTTTAAAACAAACTCCTTACATTTTCAGCTGCAAGCAGGAGAGTCTACATGAGGACACTCAGGAGTAGACCCAAGGTCCTTGGAACTGCAGTGTCCCTCTATAAATCTTGGAAATAACTTTCTTGAATTTCAGCCACCTTTTCCCGCTCAGCACAGCACAGCATCAAACTACCTAGAAAACAATAATCTTTCACAACAAAACGTGGCTGGGTCTTTTGAAAATTTGCAGTGGGATCGAACTGGGTGGCACGTCAGTTCACCGTGGGAGTGTGTAGTTGATTACTAAGGTTCTGCAGGAGAGGCGATGGGAGCAATTGTGTGTGATTGCAGCCATATTGAGGGGATCAGAGCATAATGTTGCACTGGTGACAACATCAGATGCAAGAGAGCCACAGAGCCCCCTGGGGAGAAACAGAGCCCTGAAGGGCAATCTCTCTTGCCAGCACTGGGCTCTGCCAGGTTCATCCAGATAGTCTGGCATGGAGCCCTTTCCATCCATCTGCCAAGACAAGATTCAACTTAGAGCCGGGAAGAACATTCAATGGGCTTTAGGCACTGCTGGGAAACTTTTCTGCAATGCCTGTCACTCCCTATTTCTCCTCCTCGTGACCTCTTCTTCCTCCCAGATCTTGACGGAAGGTCTGGCATCCATGTCACCATCCATCTTCCTGTTGTTTTAAGCGGTGGAACTACTTGTCTGTATGTTTAAGTTTCACACCTTACCTCTCAAGGCAGTATTAGATGGTTGCAATTGCTTCCCGCTCACAAGAGCAGGGGACACATGGAGTAGTTGGACCCACTGCTCTCACACCAAGCCCACTGACACGCAGAACCTGAGGCTCCGGGGACCCCTCCCCCGCCCCCCGCCAGGCCCTTAGCCTTCAGGTTCTACTCTTGCGGTTTACACTCAGGACTAGGGCTGATGTTTGTTATACTGTGATTGTTTTCCTGGTCAGTACAGTCGGGAGCTGCAGGCCCTGGACTCCAGTCCTAGGAAAGCAGTCACTGCCCCCAAGGGCAAATACTACACCAAGAAGCGGTAAAATACCAGATGACCATAGGCGTGCAGTGTTGACAAACAGGCCCGGAACCTGTGTTTAAAACGAGGCGATAGATGGAGTAACTCTCGTTGCTTCTCAACTGTCCACCTGTGTAATTCTAACAGAACTGGGAAAAGATGGCGTTTCAAAAGAGTCTCCTAGAACCACTGCTGCATTTCCTCACCTGGAGAACTGTCTCTCTCTCCTCACCGCTCCTTCTGCTCTTGGTCATCGAGTGTTATCATTTACTTCTTTGACTTGTTTCTTAACTCTTAGCTTTGCCTTCAAGGTCAGCCCCTTCCAGACACATCTATCCCGTCTACATGGACCCTCTCATTCTTTTGCATCCTGTGGGACCAGCATGACCTGTCCCCAAATGCTACTTTCTCTTAAAATTATCCAATAAGGGAAAACAGTTCTGTAATCCACCAGTGTAATTACACATTTTCAGTCAATAAAATGTTTTGAATGTGATATGATGAGTCAAAACAAGCAGTAAACAAAGCCATATAGAATGATTACTGGGGCTGGAGAGGTGGCTCAGGGGTTAAGCCTCTGCCTTACAGGCAGAAGGTCCTGAGTTCGGATCCTAGACCCACATATAGACGCCGGGTGGAAGCGGGGGCAGCCTGCGTTTCTGGCCCTGATAGGGCGGAGCCTGTGAATCCCCGGGCAGAGTAAACAAGGAGGAGGTGGAGGCGTCCATGGTGGTTCCGGAATTCACCCGTGGTTCTACACACACACATACACACACGCGCACACGCACAATTGAATAAAAAAAAAAAAGAATGATTACTATATATTTGGATTAATAAAAAAATTGCAAAATAGTGGATCATCAATGGGTAGTGACATTATACATGATTTAGTTTTGGTTTTTTGTCTCACTATTTTGCATGCATCACTATGGCCCAGACTGATTTTATATGTTCTTATTTATATTTCTTTGTATTTTCTAAACTTTTATAATAATTAATAGCTTTATCGTAGTGGTAAAGCTGAACTGACAAAGGCGATAACAGTAATAAAAGATAATATTTGTCGGGCTTTTTCTTTCTTTGCAACCCTGGAGATTGAATCCAGGGTCTCGTGCGTGGCAGGCCACCGAGCTTTGATTGTAGGCTTGGCCTGTAGCAAACGTACTGCATATATCATCTCACAGACAGAGCTGTGACACAGAGTCTCATTACTTTACTTCTGCCGTGCAGATTAAAGAAACGAGCTTTTGGGAAGCTGAAGCCCAGTAGAGCACACAGGATCAGATTAGAGATCAGAAGCTCAAGGGTAACTGCCTGGACTGTACGGTGAGACTCTATTTCATAAAACTAGGAAAGAAAAAAAAAACACACACATTCAAAAAAAAAAAAAAAAAAGGATAGGGTTACAGAAATTAAATTAGGCCATCTCATTCCAGAATTCACAAGTTTGAAGAATTTTATTGATGCAGGGAAATGATCTTGAATTAAATATTATGACTTTTGCAGTACACTGAAAAAAATTTAGAGCTAAAATATTAATAGCAGTCCTGGAGATGGAACTTGGGAAGATTATTTTTCTTTATATTTTTGTAATCATCATACATTATCAGAATGATAAAGGACAATGATAAAATAAGAAATTATGTTATAGGCTAACTAGCGCTGTGGAAAACATTTTAACTAGAAGAAACTTGAGGGCTAAGGATACAGCCCAGCGTAGAGCACACAGAGGCCTTGGATTCTATTCCTGGCAGCACACACGAAAAGAGAGAGAAAGGGAGGGAGGCAGCAAGACAGCAAATGTGTTCCAAGTTTCAAAACATTAAAAATAAAATCCTTCCGAGCTGGGAAGGTGGCTTCATCAGTAAAAGTGCTTGTCATGCAAACACCAGGCCTGGATTTCATCACCAGAACCACCTGAGGCTGACCTCTGACCTCCCATTCACACAACAGGGGTACCCACCCACATTAAATAAATAGATATGTAAAAATCCCAGCCTTCATATACAGAGGCTGCAGTATCATTTCTGCTGAGTTAATGATTATACAATCTGTGATAGTAACTACTAAGGACTTTTTGTACATAGCAAGCTATTCGAAATATTTTTGAGAATAGAATTGTCTCCCTAAACATAGTGGTGAAAAGTGGCAGTGTTAAAATATTCTGACAAGTTGGACTGTCCCCTTTTGCTTTGGTCAGGAGGCACCACGACATGCCAGCCATCATTTGGGGCTCAGACCCAAAGTGGCGCTGCCTACTGTGACCTGGGCTCTCTGGGACAAATGGATGAGAAGGAAGGACAGGAAGCTCTATCTTCAAGTGCAAAGTCATCTCTTAAGATACTGTCTCAGAAAGGTACCTGCTTCCAGGGAGGCTCAGCGCGGCGTCAGCTGCAGGGAATTTCACCTTGCTTCTCTAAGAGGCAATCACAGGCTGTCCTTCCCCAATTCTAACTTAGTGGCAAGGCTCAGGGGACCGACTCCAAATAAATAGAAGCCTGTCTGCTTCTTATTTGGCCTCTTGAGTGGAAGCAGCTGCTAGGGACCTTGCTCTCCTCCCCCTTACACACACACACACACACACCCTCTCCTAGGACTTTATTCTAGAGTCTGTGCTTGGTTTGCGTGGAAACACTGCCACCTAGTGGGAGAAAGCAACACTCCGATTGTGTTCACGAGCATTGTAATAGCAGGTGATGGATGATAGGTTAACCTCACAAAACGTCTCTTCAGCTGAGTCACATTTGAACTTTTCCTAGGAAAAGCTTTCATATCGTCTTCTTTCTACGGCAAAAGTTTTACTTCAGCGAACTGAATGAAGTGCAATTGGAAACTGGTTTCCTGTGGGAATTTTCAGAAATCTGAGCTAGACAGGAAAAGAAATGAGGGAGAAAATAAAGGTATTTTTAGCTCATCGTCCACTTGCTGTTTCCATTGTTATCATTTTTGTGGACGAGTTCTGTATAACTTCTCTGTTATATTATGTATAGCTCCGCTATCAAAGTCTCAACCCAGTTCAGCCCCATTGTGTGGGTTACTTGGCTGAAAACCATCCCACCCTCTATTCAATCTCTTTATTTATTTATTTATTCAATTGTGCATGTGTGCCTGTGTGCGCGTATGTATGTGTGTGTGTGTGTGTATGTGAGTGTGAGTGTGTGTGTGTGTGTGTGTGTAGAGTCACGAGCGAATTTGGGAACCACCATGGACCACCTCTATCTCCTCCTTGTTTACTCTGCTCTACCAGGACCAGAAACGCAGGCTGCCCCTGCTTCCATCCGGCGTCTATACGTGGGGTTTAGGATCCGAACTCAGGACCTTCCGCCTGCAAGGCAGAGGCTTAACCCCTGAGCCACCTCTCCAGCCCCATCCCTATTCAATCTCTTGCTTTTTCTGTATTCTCTAAAGAAATAACTGTAAAGATAGAGATGAGAGGATGACCCCTTACTAAGTGCGAACTCAAAAGAATCATATGTACATTTACAAAATTCATATACATACATTTACAAAAATGTTTTTAGCATCAAATGTAGTGATGCAGATATGTGACCCCCCATATTTAGGAGGTCGAGATAAAAGATCATGAATTTAAAGCAGTTCAAGCATCAATCTGCCTCAATGAAAAGGACAAAGCATTAAAATAAGTTTCCTTAGTCTATTTGGATTGCTATAATAAAATACCATAAGGTGGTGGCTTATTAATATAAACAACAGAAATGTATTGCTCATAGTTATATAGAGAGACGGGCCCACCTCCTGGTTCATAATTATCATATTGTCTTCACATGGAAGAAAGAAGAGGCCTCTGGTCTTACCTCAGTTCCTTAAAAAAAAATTGGGCTGAAGAGATGATTCAGGGGTTAAGACTCTGTCTCACAAGCAGAAGGCCCTCAGTTCAGATCCCAGGTCCCACATAAAAAATGCCAGGCAGAAACAGTGGTAGCCTGCACTTCTGGCTCTGGTGGTCGGAGCCTGGGAAATCCCAGAGCGAAGCAAGAAGGATGTAGAAGCAATCCAGGATGATTCCCAAAGTCACTCTTGGTCCTCCACAGGGACACACAGTGCCCTTTTACACACACACGCACACACACACACACACACACACACACACACACACACACATTAAATAAATAAATAAATATTGTTTAAACATTTTATTTAAAAGAGAATAAGAAGAAGAGAGAGCAGGCATGTGTGTATCATTTCTCATGTATAGAGGTCAAAGCACAGCTTTTGAAAACCAGTTTTATTCCCCCGTGTGGGCTCTGGCAATCGATTCAGACTACCAAGTTTGTTTGCAGGCATCTACAGCCACTGACCTCAATTCCTTTGATAGCACTACTGCCTGCCAGTTTTGAGGGCTCTATAGTCAAGATCTACATCCCTCTAAAAGGCTCCTACGTCATGAGACCATCACACTAGGAGTTTGAATTTGGGTGGGACACAAACATGCAAAACCACAATGATAGTACAGAAAGTTCGAGACAATCTCAGAGAGAGAGAGAGAAAGAGAAATTCTATACTGGCATATCAGTCAGTGGAACTGAAATCATTCATTATTCACAGACATGGACACCTGAAACCATAATTAGAGATCATTAAAAATTCAGAGTTAAGAAGAAACATTTTCGAATTTTAGGAAGAAAATATACACACTATTTCTATAACTTCAAGGCAGGGAGAAATTGGGGTAGAAAGAACTACCTAGGTCCGGTGTCAGCTCTACAATATACTTGCTGCATGAATTTCAGCAAGTTACTCTGTTCTTTAGCTCCTATAATTGAAAATTATAATAATATGGGCCCCTGGAAATACTGAATAAATAATATGCATGAAGTATTGAAATCGACATTTATTAAGAGCCGTGTAAGTTCTGATCGTTTCATTAGTAGTAACAGCAATTGTTACTGTGGAAGTAAGTACGAAAGACAGTTGCCCTTGTTTTGGCAGATATATACCTAACAACATTTATAAATTTTAGTAGGAGAGGGCGGCAGTTCGCCTGCATTGTTGCTGATAAAATCACCATCAAAATGGCTTAAAGGAATAATGGTTTATTCTCTTATGATAGACAGGACAGCTCACACCAACATTAGGGCCAAGAGAAATGGCCACACCATCTCCACATAGTAACTGAGAAAGGGACAATACTTGCCACACCAGTATGCCTAGTCAAGTATACACAAGGATGCCAACTTCCTCAACCAGCTTTTTGTATTTTATTCACCTGTCCAGGGCCTAGTTCCACACACCATGAGCTGGGCCTTCCCCATCAACCAGGCAACTTCCTGCAGGCTTGCTCTGGGCTTAACTCGACTACTAAATCTCTAGAAATGTGCCTAGAGCTCAAACCCTCAACTATCAAGTTACCTAACTACAAAAGAGAGAAAAGAATTTTACTAAAAAAACAAAAAAGAAAACCATAATAAAGGATGGATGAAGAGTTCATAAAACCTAACCATAAGTAAATGAGCTATGTGACTTTTTAATTTGATTACTCGTCTGTACACATTTCCTCTATTAATCCTAAATGATCTCCACCAAGAATGTGTGGGGTTAGGTTTGTGTCTGAACTTCCCCATTCAAAATTGCACTGAGCATCATGGGCGGCCAATAGAAATTAGGTGATCAAGGGAGCGGACTCTTCAGCCTTGATTCCACAAAGATGAACAGGATGATATGCTCCTTCTCCATAGGAAGGTGTATCTTTTGGGTAAGATGTCACAAAATCAGAACCAGTGAAACAGTTGCAACGAAGGCTGGACATTGATGCTAGGAATCATCCTCAATCACTCTTCCACCATGTTCTTTGAGGCAGGGTCTCCCGATAAGCCTAGAACTTGCTGCTATGGATAGTCTCACTAGCCAGTTTGCTCCAGGGACCTTCAATCTCCACCTTCCAAGGCTGGAATTACAGACATGACATCATACCCTTCAGCCACTGACATTGGGTCTTAGGATCTGACCACTAGTCCTCCTGCGTGTACAGCCACTGAGTAATCTCCCTGGCCCCAGAATCTTTCCTTATTTGCCTTTTATTAGTAGTCTTGTTACTTATTTTTAAAAATCTTCTGGATTCCATAGTATTTTATCTTCATATTTGTATCATTTAAAGACTGCAGTTTACCAGATTATTATTCATCTGTCAACGTATTATGCAGATAGATTGTGCTCTCCCACAATAATGATGTGGTCTTCTGTAGCAATTCCATCATTACCCCATGTTTTTTTTCTTTGAAAATTCGTTACTGTTCCTCATTTTATCAGCCAGTGTAACATAGTTGTGCACTTCCTGCTTTTGCAAGCCGGGTCTCAACTATGAATTGTTGTTTTTAGACAAGTGAATCCTGACCCTAAATTTCATTTCTGGTGAGCCAACTAGTAACACTGCCACAGATATTTGTCACCTAAAATCAGGAGGGCCACAGGTTTATAAAAACACTACCTTGAACAAATCTTAAAAGTGACAATTGAATGAAATGTCCAAAGTTTGCTGTATTTTCTTTTATGATAAATGTAACAAAATAAATCTTTTTAATGTTTTATCAGCATATAGTAATCTTATATAATAATGAGTTTCATTATAATATTTTCACGTATGTACCTAATGACTTTCTATCCCCCTTACCTCTTCTTGTTCGCCTTTCACTCTAGTCAATCTCCTTTCTCTTCCTTATCATCCCCCATCTTTCAGTGTTTTTTGATTTGTTTAGTTTGGTGACTCTCTCCATAGGATCTTTTACAGAAGCATGAGTGAGGGTGCGTTTATAGACACCTTACCAGTGGCTATACCACTGAAGAAAATGTATCTCTCCACTCCCATCAACCATTACCTATATAGGAATCCTCAGGAGGGGTGGGGCCTTGTGAGCCCCTTCCCCTTCAGATAAGATTGCTGACAAGACAAATATTGTGGGGATCTTGGGCAAGTAGTCACGGCTGCTCTGAGCTCAAGTAACCGCCATGTCACGCCCAGGAGTCACAGCTCCTCAGTGCTCACTTCCCTTCCTCCAGCTCTTACATTCATTCTGATCCCTCTTGCACAACATTCCCCAACCTCAGAAGAAATAACACTGATGTCCCCTTTATATCTGGGCATTCAACAGTCATTTATTCTAAGTACTTTGACCAGTTATGAATCTCTGCAGTTGTTGAACTTCTCTGACCAAAACCAAAACCAGCACTAATCCATTGGCAGACACATAGATATATAGAAGGCAATTTTATGGGCATATCATGCCCACTTATCAAAGCAGCAGCAGCAACACACCCACTAGGGCCTATGACTTCCCTGGCAACAGGCTTTCGACCAGGTCTACAGTACTAGATATAAAGTCCTTCCCATGAAGCAGGCATCAAATCCACTCAGAAGTGGTTGTTTACCCTCATAACAGATGTGCCACTACTACACCAGTGGACTTGCCCTGCCTGGCTGCCCAGTATTCTTATAAAACAGAACTAGCAGCTGAATAAGAATGCTAATACATTTGTTGCAGGCAGCCTGCATGGTTGCTGATAAATCACCATTAAATGGCTTAAGGGAACAAGGGGTTTATTTTCTTATGATTGTCCAGTTATAGTTCATAGTCCAGCTTGACAGGAGAGTATGCATCAAACCAGGGCTGAGGGAATTGGCCATAATGGTAATGGCTGAGAGAGGGACGATCCTTACTTGCCAGATCAGCATGTCTGGCCAAGTGTACACAAGGATACCAACTTCCTCAATTTTGTATTTTATTCCAGGGCCTACTCCCATCCACCCTGGGCTGGGCCTTCCCCATCAGCTAGACAATCTCCTGCAGATCTGCTCTGGGCTTAATTTAACCACTAATTCTCTACAAATGTGCCCAACCCCTCAATTGTCAAGTTGACACCTGTTCCTATGACAACATTCTCTCCCAGCAGTCTGCATAGCACCTTCTAGCACTGTGAGTGCTAGTCAGAAGGGAGGAAGTGTCCTCCCTTGCTATATCTTTGTCATGTGATCAAGGCATGTGACATCTTCAATGGTAAGTTCTTATGGTGTAGTTCTGGTGGGCAAGTAACAGTAGTGACAACCACCTATGTTGTAACACCAAATCTCTTCTTTAAAGTCTACTTGTTAGAAGAATTTAGTTCAGAATTAGGAAAACAATAAATAAGGAACGCGGTTACCTTTCTTACCATTCTCTTGCCTAGTGGAGTCCTCCCACTGGGACAAGAAATTTGGTTTTGCTTCTGGTTATATCACATGACTACCTGGCTTATGACAACAATGGCTTCTTAGGGCTTCATCAACAGTATTTGTAACAGGCATCAGCATTTTTTGATGAAGGCCTAGTGGAATAGGATAAAGCATCCACATCCACATTAGGAAATGCGTGTTGGCAATAAAGTCACCGGAACGGCAGGGTTCAAGGGCTGAGTGTGAGAATTAAGTATGGCCGGTAGATGGCAGAGTTGGTCAGAAATCCAAGACTTGATGGCTGTACTCCGTGGCTGACTTCCCTGTGGTTTAAAGCAGAATTTGAGTGGCTGGCTGCCCACACTCCAGGCAGTTTGGTCCCAGTCTTTATTGCCAAGGCCTTCTCCACCTAGCTAACTGATGCTTGGCAGAATGCAAGGGTCTGGCGAGCTTTCAAAAGCTAAGCTCAGTTACTTCCCCAATCCCTAGCTTTCTACATGGATTCATAAATCTACCTGTTCCATTACACTGGTTGTTTAATATTGGGTCAGTTTGTCTCCTATGAGTCTCCTTTCTCTTGAACATACATTTTGGATACCTGCGGTTCATTAACTAATAGGTGGTAAAGGGAGGGGCTAGTTTGCATTCTGTGCTTGAGCTGTGGTCTTGTGTTAGTCAACTTTCACAATACTGTAACTTAGCTGAGATAATCAACTTGAGAAAAGAAAAAGTTGCGTCAGGGGTGGTTCAGTTTGGGGGAGAATAGGTGGCTGTGCTGTCTGGAGCCGTGAGGAACAACTCATCAGGGCAGCAGTGTGTGGTAGATCAAAGCCACTCACCCCATAGTGCTGGCCATAGCAGTACAGCCCTGCTCCGTGCTGCCAAGAGCCCCGCTCAGGCGAAACCAGGCTCTTCACCACGCAACAGAAAGGAATTTCAGAACCAGTCAGTGTGAGGCAGAGACGGGTTCATGAACTAGAGATCGGAGCGATAATGCACGCTTTAGACCTAAGCGTGGGTGTTCAGAGAGAGGGCCCATACGTGTCTTCACAATAGCTATTGGTATGATTTCGTGCTTTTGGAAGTTATATTGTTGAAGGGATTAACAAGTTTAAAAATTAACTAAAATGACGTGACGTGCTCATTGATCTTGTCCGTTGGACTGGATTTAGAGGGCCCTGGAAATACACTTCTGGTCGTAGCTGTGAGAGTGCTTCCAGAATGGCTTCACTTAAGAGGAAGACCCCCTTCCATGTGGGTGGGATCATTCCGTGGACTGGGGTCCTAGACTGAACAGAAATGGGAAACAGGAGACAGTAAGCTGAACACCAGCCTTCATCTGCCCTCGCGTCCTAATGTGGAGCAGACGTGACCGGCTGCCCCACGCTCCTGCCACTGAGCCTCCCACCGTGGTGCACTGAATCCCTTCAACAAGTCTTTCCTTCCATAAGTTTGCTTTTGTCGGGTATTTTGTCAGCGATGAGAAAAATAATTAATACAGCCAGTTTATCTAATCTTTCCTTTAAAAATCTCCATATTTAATTTTATTTATTTTGCGTGCATGCATACGTGCGCGCGCGCGCGCGCGTGTGTGTGTGTGTGTGTGTGTGTGTGTGTGTGTGTGTGTGTGAGAGAGAGAGGGGGGGGGTACTGTATATTCCTGTAGAGGACCAAGGGTAACTTCAGTGATCATCCTACATTGCTTCTTGTCATGGTTAGACATAGGTGTCAATTTGACTGCTGAGGGTTTGAGCTCTGCGCACATTGTGGTTGGATTAAGCTCAGAGCAAACCTGCAGGAGGTTGCGTAGCTGGTGGGGAGGCCCAGCCCGTGGTGGGTAGGACTAAGCCCTGGAATAAAATACAAAGTTGAGAAAGTCAGCATCCTTGTCATGCTGGTCTGGCAAGTAAGGATCGTCCCTCTCTCATCCATTACGTAGGGATGGTGTGGCCAGTTCCCTCGGGCCTGGTGTTAGCATGAGCTCTCCTATCAAGCTGGACTGAGAACCGTAACAGGAATCGTAAGAGAAAACCCCTTGTTCCCTTAAGCCACTTGATGGTCATTTATCAGCAACCACGCAGGCGAACTGCAACACTTCTACCTCCTTTTTTGCTTCACTCTGGGATTTCCTTTATTTACCTTACCTTCCAAAGCAAACTCTACATTTATGAGCAGTTACTCTCCATCTTACCACAACCGATAGCCCCTGCCAACCACTGATAGACTTCTGTGTCTAAGGATTAGCCCGCTGTCGACATTCTGTATAAATGCAATCATACTATACAGTCGCACAGGTTTACTTCACTTGGATGATATATGCTCAAGACTTCTCCATGTTGCAAGTGCATATCCGTCAGTGTTTCATTCTCTTTTATTACTGAATAACATTCCATTGTACAACTACACCTCATTTTATTTATGTAGTCCAGTTGATGCACATA
Organism: Typhlomys cinereus; assembly: GCA_023101885.1. Lineage (NCBI taxonomy): Eukaryota > Metazoa > Chordata > Mammalia > Rodentia > Platacanthomyidae > Typhlomys > Typhlomys cinereus. Next base: position 6,562,421 of record JALPQD010000029.1, read on the forward strand.
GATTGTTTTATTGATTTGTTTATCTGTGTCCACATCAGGGAGATAGTATCTTAATGAGTCATACTTTGTTTTAATAACTCATGTGACAAATCTCCCTACCATTATCCACTAATGAGGGGATGTCAGAATTTGATGAGAAAGAGAACCCAGTCTCCAAAATCAAAGTTGTTTTCTTTCTTGGACTAAGTTACTCTGGCGTTTGGGGGAAAAATCACTAGATTCAAATTTGAGACCAAAAGGCCAAGGGTCTGGGGAGTGGGGTACTGGTGAGCCTCAGTGACAATAGGAGGATGACTGGGGACACTAAGGGTCCAGTGAAGGTGTGTTGGTTTCAGGGAGGGGAGACTGTGCACCTCTAAAGTCCAAATTCCTGGAAATGGAGATTAAGAGAGAAAAGTGCAGCAGATGGCTGGGGTTCATGGCTCTTACAGATCTGGTTGTTACCACTTATCAGTGACCCCCATAATCCAAGACACACAGTAATTTGTAAATTTTGCCAAGACACACACTGGGATCCCGTCAGCTGAGAAGCTTCTGTGCAGCCACGAGTCGCTTGTTTGGAGAGCAAGTCCAGCTGGCTGCCCAGCATCTGCATTGCATCGCACTTTTGTTCTCTAGAAATTTCTGGAATACGCGCCAACTGTGAAGTGACAGGGACTCCACTGCTTTGAAGATGCAAGTCAGATACTGTCACAAAGGTGAGGTGAGGTACAGCCATGCTCCAGAAAACCATCCAAGGGACTGAGGATGTCACTTTGATACTTGGGTATTGTTCTATTTTATGGAGATAGTTATATGAGACATGTTCTCAAGTGCGTTTTCAGAAGCTCTAAGGAAATATTCTTTTAAACTATCAAGTTTTTTTTTTATTGGCTAGAGAAGTGGCTCAGGGGTTAAGACTCTTATCTCGAAAGCAGAAGTACCTGAGTTTGGATCCCAGATGCTACGTTAAAAACCCTAGGAGGAAATAGCAGTGGCCTGTGCTTCTGGCTCTGAAAAGTAGAACCTGGGAAATCCCAGAGCAAAGAAAAAAGGAGGTAGAAGTAATCCAGGATGATTCCCAAAGTCACCCTTGGGTCTCCATAGGTGCATGTGCACACACACACACACACACACACACACACACACACACAATAATAATAATAATAATAAAATTTTTAAAATGATTCTTTTTATTGGAAGAGGTAAGGCCATCATTGTAGAAGAAAGTCTTACCAGAACTGATTTTTAACTTACAGAGGGAAGGATTCATTTTAGAATCTGGAAAGACTGTGCCTTAGCTCGATTTCCCCAGGAAGCATAACAACAGCTAAAAAGAGAGAACAGTGCACACGCTCTAGCACTTTCTGGGGAAGTGTGACCAGCAGAGCAGGGCGAAGGAGAGGGAAGCAGTGAGAGAGGCAGCTCGAGGTACACTGCTGAGCAACTCGAGCCTAAGAGCCACCGGATAAACCATGTGACACACAACTCAGTACGCCACATCTAGGGTGAGAAAGGACATTTATCTGCTGGCTTCATCCCTGTGGGTCAAAGGATCACTACCCTGAGGTACTCGGTCCCCCAAACTTATGAGGGTTCCAATATGTTTACATAGTCTCCGTGCACAGCGACAGCAGAGAAGCTTTGGGATGGGAGGAAAGAGGCAGGACAACCCTGTGTGTCGCCTCCCAGACCTGCGGCAGAGTTGGTCACCACGGAGATGTCTGGAATGAACAACAGCTGTGGCTAAAGAGATCCGGCACAATGGATGAAAGTGTCGATGCAGATGTTTGTGGCTGAAAGAGAAGTCGTTGGGGTGAACGGAATGATAAGAAGGTCCAGGGCAGGCTCCCAACTCCTCACGAGCGCAAGAACTCCTTAGAAGGGTGGGGCGGTGTGTCAGAGTATCTGACAAGGCTCATCAAATCCACTGGGCGGGAGTGGTCTGGAAGAGCGGCAGCATAGCTTCAGAGGGTCACTTGAAGCGGGATCTTTAACTCTGAATTTTCTCTGTCAGCACCTGCTCTCTAAGGTGGGCGCAAGGAGGGAGAGAGGCTGACATGGAAAAATAGAGCAATAGCAACTAAAGGGATCCTCTGAGTAGCATGGAAGTGGCTGATCACACAATCAGGCCAAATAGAACAGACAAGGTAAAGCCAGAGTCTCCGAAGTCTAAGGACTCCCTTGAGATCAGAGCAAAGCAGGGGCAAGCGAGGACGGCCGAACTCAGCGTCCTACGATGATGGCAGATCTAGAACCAGGTGACCTGCCCCGGATGGAAGACGTGGCAATGATCTGGAGGTGCTAAGAGACTTTAGATGAGAATTCATGAAGAATGGGTGTGGGGACAGGAAAATTGCAAGACTTGGAGTGGAATTATTTTAGGGAATGAGCATGTAAGTAATAATGCCAAAACAATTGCTGAGTTCTAAAAACTAAGATTCTTTTTTTAATCAAAAACTTTCCAGATACTATTTCTCCAAGACAAGTTGGAGAGGAGGATGTCAATTTTCACTTTGATTTAGTACACTGACATAATTTGAATTTACTCTAATGATTGTGAGTCATTTCTGTTGTGCCCAAATTTCTAGTTCCCAAGAGGCCACTGGAGGTGACACCATTGTGAACACACGAGGGTTTTTATTCAAGGCTCGAGCCCGGGCTTTCCCCGCCACTGACACAGCAGATCAGACAAGAGCCCTGGTCTTTGTTTTACAGGGACTTTTATAGTTTATTTCTATAGGAGGAAGAGGTTTTTAATCTAGCAGATACATGACTGGGTGAATTGAGGCAAAAGCCGTGTTGGCATGTAGGGATTGGTCAGTTCCGATCACCACAGTTTTGGAGTGCCCTATAAGCAGTCTCTAGTACCTCTTACATTACTCATGGCCCTTGGAATTCCTTGAGCAGTTAGTGACTGGCTTCTGATTGGACATTTCTACTTGCTCTGACCACAATTCTTATAAGCTATCATATCAATTCCGTCCTTGACACCTTGGTGAGGTGGTTGATTATGCAAGGACCAAATGTTACTGTAAAGGCTGCTCTTCCCATTAAGGGGGGCTCCTGGAACGTTAAATATTTCCTAATTTGGAGCTGACTGATCATGGTCCTAGTCATAGCATCTGGCACATCTGGTGTTTCAGAGAGAGGTCAAGTGAACAAATACAGATATACAAAATGGCATTTCTTATGTTCAGGTCCCATAATTTCGTGATTGTAAAGGAGGTTAAATAAAATTAGTTAAATATAAAACTAGAATTCAATCCTATTGTGAGCAAACACAGCCAGTGTAAGGTGTGGTTCTATGAGTCTTCCCAACACTTTTTTTTGCAAGGTCAATTTACAATATGTGGGGCTGGAGAGGTAGCTCAGGAGTTAAGCTCTGACTTGCAGGCAGAAGGTCCTGAGTTCGGATCCTAGACCCCATGTATAGACACCGGGCGGAAGTAGGGGCGGCCTGTGTTTCTGGTCCTGGTAGGGCGGAGCCTGTGAATCCCGGGGCAGAGTAAACAAGGAGGAGGTGGAGGCGTCCATGGTGGTTCCCGAATTCGTCTGTAGTTCTACACACACATACACACATACACACACGTGCACACACGCATACACGCACAATTGAATAAATAATAAATAATAAAAATAAAAAATAAAAAAAAATTTACAATATGTAACCTGATTAACAGAAAGACCAAATGGATTTAGATGCTTTCGAAAGATAGGGAGATGTAAAGCCTATGATAAATGTTCAACATGGCATCTACAGAGAAAGCCCAGCTTCGTCAGCTGGCCTGCGAGTTTCTAGAGAGCTATGTATTTCCTCAGCATTTGCCTTCAGCCCAGCACTGAACTCATCAAGAGAGTCAGGGAAGCATGGACTTCATAGACGACAATGAATAATGGCATCAACTGTGCTTCCCGAAGTCCTCTGTGCCCAGTGCATGTTAAGTATTTATGACGCGAGTCCTTAAGTAAAGAGGAAAGAGGCAGATGAGAGACTGGGCCTGTCTGTAATCATAGCACTAAGGACACTGACGTAGGAGCATCAAGAGTTCAAGGCCAATTCGAGCTATGCCGAGAGACCTTGTCTCAGAAAACAAATGTGAGGGGAGATGCTCAGTTGCATGACCTGACTGTGATCTCCAGACTCTACATAAAGGTGGAAGGAAACAACTGACTCCACAAAGTTGTGTCACGGCATACATATGCCTACGCACCTCCACATCGCCCACTTCCACCCCCCACATACACACACTAATAATAAATGTTAAAACAAAATAACAGTGAAATAGATGAAATAATGTCAGCAAACTTCCACTTTCCTTCTCACTGCTCACTGGCATGTCAGTCACAGTTCTTGGTTGTAGACAACAGGAACGACTGCAGCTTGTTTAAACCAACAAGCAGTTTCTTAAAATATAGGGAAACAGATTCCTGGATGAACTCTGAAAGTCACCAAAGAATTAGGTCAGCAAGGAAGCCGCTGCCTCTGACACTGGCAGAAGGTTGTCGAATGGAGAGTCCACCATCTCCACAGGAAGCCAGTGCCACCAACAGCCTCTACAGGACCATGTCGCGGCTGCCATCATCAGGAAACATCTTTGAGGACAAGAACCATTTATCTCTGTGCCCTTTGAATCTTTTAGCACAGTATATAGTGAGAATTTACTAGATGATAAATGAATGGATGGATGGATGGATGGATGATTGATAGATGAAGGATGGATGATGGATGGATGGGATGGATGGGATGGGATGGATGGATGGATGGATGGATGGATGGATGGATGGATGGATGGATGGATGGGGTGGATGGATGGATGGATGATGGATGGATGGGATGGATGGATGGATGATGGATGGATGGATGATGGATGGATGGGATGGATGGATGAGATGGATGGATGGGGTGGATGGATGGATGGATGATAGATGGATGGGATGGATGGATGAGATGGATGGATGGATGGATGATGGATGGATGGATGGATGGATGATGGATGGATGGATGGATGGACAATGGGTGGATAAGATGGATAAATGGATAGATGGATGAGATGGATGGATGGATGGATAATGGATGTGATAAATGGATGGACTGATAGGATGGATGGATTGGTAGATGGATGGGATGGATCAACAGATGATGGAAAAACAGAGGGATACATGGATGAAATATCTGGAGTGAGATTATCTTTTCTTTAGAATATTAGAAACTTCATAACCAAGTAAATACTGATTGCCCTAGTCCCCAAGTGTATTAAATCACTACCATCCATCTGATTTTTTTCCCATTTTTAATGAACCCCTAGTTGATAAAAACTTGAATCCTGTGTCTCTCCAAAATTCATATGTTGAATTTCCAGTGTGGGATTTTCTTTAGGATGACTCTGGGTCACAAGGCTGCAACCCTCATGAATAAAGATGCATACAGAAGGAGCATATCCTTAGACTCTGTGCGCACACTTCTAAAAGGGGCTGTCTGCGGCCCAGACAGTGGGACCTCACCAGACAATAAATTTTGGATTTCCCTGTCTCTAGAAGAGGAAGAAATAGATTTGTTGTTTTCAGACCACCTACTTTATGACATTTTCGTAGCAGCCCAAATGGATTAAGCCATCATTTAATGAATATAGAATTTCTTTTTACATACTTGTTTTCTGGCATCTAATAGGAGAGAACAGGACTGCACATTTTTCTCTTTGGAACAGTCACAACAGAACGCTTTTTACATGCACACACTCACCATAAATAATTCATCAGGCCAAAAAGAGTAGAACAAATCGTGGATGTGAAAATATTGCAGCATATCCTTAGTCTTCATCCAGTTTCCTGCCAGAGTATAATTTCTTCCATTTGTGTCACTTCTTTAGAGACGCCTACAGCACTGGTTCCCTCAGTTTCTTCTGGAAACTTCCCAGTTTAGAGTCCCCAAAGCAACAGGTTCTTTCTTGCTGTGTGGTTAATGAAACTTGTAGGGCAGTGGCTTCCTCCTGGTTGCTATGGAAACAACCAGGCCACTGGCCCTTTGGAAAAGAGGAAAAAAAAAAAAAAACCAGCAAGACCAGATCATGCATTCCAGACCGGTTTTCAGAGTAAACCAGCTGTCAAGCCAGGGTGAAGGATCAGTGGCGGAGTAAGAAGTCTGAGATTTGCAGAGCAGAGAAACGAGGCCCCACAGTAGAACTGGAAATGTAAGTAATCTCTTTGCTCCACTTTGTTTTTAAAGCTTGTCTGTTTCAACGGACAATTGTTCATTTCTTCAGAATATCTGCTGAAAGTTCTGAGACTGTCTGAGGGGCCCTTCTTTGTTCTTTACATTCTCTGAGAATACATGTCATGTCCTACAGGGATGGGTGGTAGCTGTCAAATGCTATTTCAGGCTCCCAAGGATCAGAATAACTTTTTACTGAGCTCTGCCTTCAAAAAAGAAACATTTTCCAGGACACTAAGGGAAGAATGAAAAGTCTTCTCATTTAACCCCCCAGAAAACTCACCGGGTCCAACGTAACAGACAGCTCCTTCGACTCTGAACTTGTTTCTATTTCAAAACATTTTTGTATTCTCTCCTGTTACTAAATAGCAATGAAATAAAACAGATTTTTATCCTATCTTCTTTGTGATTGTGAACCAAAAACCTAGGTGCTGTGTCATCAAGCATTGCTTATGCTGTTTTGAGCTTTTATACTTTTTTAATAGTATTAAATTATAAATATTTAATAGCAATCTATTTACTGCCTATTTACATGCTGGGTTTTATAGAGTTTGTACGTTAGAAAACATAAAAAAGATGAGAAGAAACAGTAAACTCAGATAAACATTAACATTTGGCTAGCTTTTAGAAAAAAGAATGTGCTTTTATTCAAAAGTGAAAAAACAGAACAACTAAGGAATAATGATGAGATTAGGAGAATATTTTCGTTCAAATCTACTCATTCATATCAATTTTATTGTTTTATGAGCATGTTTTTGGACAGTTTCTCACAAAATACAGATTGGTTTATTCGGGGGAAAGAAAATGTGTGAGGTATTTATACTAAAAAAGTTCTTATAAAATACTGAAAAACTCCTTTTGCCTGCAAACTTGTTTGGAACATGATTTTAATGAAAAGTGTGGTCCTTGAGACTTTTAAAAACTTTTTTTGTAGATTGAATAATGTATGTTTGAAAGGAACACAAGATTTTTCATTAATTTTTTTGACACATTGGGCACTTTTTGAAAATAAGTAGTTTTCAATATTCGGTCAAAAGTATTTTTTTTAATTTTTTTTACTTTTTATTATTTATTCAATTGTGCATGTATGTGTGTGTGCACATGTGTGTATGTATGTGTGTGTGTGTAGAACCACGGACGAATTCGGGAACCACCATGGACGCCTCCACCTCCTCCTTGTTTATTCTGCCCCAGGATTCACAGGCTCCGCCCTATCAGGACCAGAAACGCAGGCCGCCCCCACTTCCTCCTGGCGTCTATACGTGGGGTCTAGGATCCGAACTCAGGACCTTCCGCCTGCAAGGCATAGGCTTAACCCCTGAGCCACTTCTCCAGCCCCCAAAAGTATTTATAAAAATGAGTGCTTTTCAACAGCTAAGCTTTCTCTTCCACACTGGTTTTTCCATTGCTTAAAACTGGCTTGCAGTCAACTCTTAAGTCCAGTGTGCAAGGACTGATGGCTGTGTCTGCAGGCGGCATGAAGTCCAAAGGTCGCTAGTGTGGACAGCAGCTGGCCCATGCTACTCTGGGGGCAGCTGCAAAGCCATGGGTTTGAGTCCTAGTGATTCAACCAACTCAGTATATGCCAAGTTGCCCAAGGGAAAAGTTGGCGCGTGTGTGTGTTCACTGGCAAATCCACCATGCCAGGTGAAAGAGATGCATTGTAGCTAGGAGTCCCATGGCTCTCTACGGTACTCTTATACCACATTCTACAACCTCTATTCTAACGATGAACTTAAATTTATTAAATCTAACCTGTTTCTTTTACAAAGATTGTATCATAGTTAGATATAGGTGTCAACTTGACAGTTGAGGGTTTGAGCTCTGGGTACATTTGTGGAGAATTAGTAGCTGAGTTAAGCCCAGAGCGAACCTGCAGGAGATTGTCCAGCTGATGGGGAAGACCCAGCCCATGGTGGGTGGGACTAGACCCTGAACAGGAGAATAAAATACTGAGAGCCAGTTGAGGAAGTTGGCATCTTTGTGTACACTTGGCCAGACATGCTGGTCTAGCAAGTAAAGATTGTCCCTCTCTCAGCCATAGAGATGGTGTGGCCAGTTCCCTCGGCCCTGGTGTTGGTGCGTGCTCTCCTGTCAAGCTGGACTGAGAACTGTAACCAGGAATCATGAGAGAGAATAAACCCCTTGTTCCCTTAAGCCATCTGGTCATTTATCAGCAACCATGCAGGCGAACTGCAACAGATTGTTTCTGAACTGTTAATATATAATAGAACCCACTGACTTTCTCTGGTTTAGACCTCGTTTAGCATAAGATTTCCATTAGAGGCTATGGATTCTAGTAATGAATTACAAGGCACAGGATAGCAATTGAGTGTAGATATAACCACGGGATAGGAAACAATACTGTCACTTGCCCTGCGGCTCTTACTGAGTATTTGGCTATCTTAATTAAAATCTAAGTCATTGCTACTAGCTCTGGAACTTGATAATGTTATTCAATTTATAAGTCTCCATTTTCTCAATATGGAAATGGGAAAATAATATCTACCTTTAGGAATATTGTAAGTACTGAATGATATAAAACATCTGAAGTATTCGTAACAGTACCTGGCACAAGAAAAGCACTCATTATATATTATTTCTGAATAAAGACAGGCATGTGCCTATCATCTCAGCTGTTCAGAAGGATGACTTGAACTCAAGAGTTCGAGAACTAAGACAACAGAGGGAGACCACCCCTCAAATTCATTTCAGTCAGTTTTCAGTATACTTGTATCTCTCACTTTTGACAGTATGTTGCCTTTTATTGATGACCATTTTCTATATTTAGCCTTGGGAATGAGCAGCTTAGGGACAATAAAAAATGACACTAATACTTCTCCTCTAACTAAGAGTCTGAGCTATCTTGGAAATCAAGCGCTATGTGTTTGACAGATATCTCTAGATATCTAGGAAAACTTTCAAATTAAATGTTGCATACATGACCCTGAGACTTGGGGAAGAGCTTAGAAGCTGTAGACAAAGTTTTACTGATGATCATCAGGGAGGATATTTAAAGTCAAGGGCATGGTGCAAACCATAGGGAATTGGATGCACTAGAGGAAAGGGTAGACCAGAACTAGATATGTGACAAGGACAGGGTAGGAAGATTTGACTCCTGTTGGAGAGAAAGAGGAGCAGCCCTGGAAGTAGTAGAAAGACCAGGAAAATGGGTGTTGTGGAAAAACAGAAAGTTCATGAAGGGGCAGGGTAGGGTAGGTAACTGCATCGAATGCTGTGAGAGGTCACCAGACACGAGACCAGGAAACTGGCCGTTGGACTGGGTTGTGGGGCGGGAGTTACTGAGAAACTGATGTGAGTGATTCCAATGGTTCCATGGTAACAAAAGCCTCATTGAAGGGCGAGAAGTGGAAGTGGCTTCTCTGCAGATAAGGAACAGGAATCATCCCGACCTAGGAGGCAAAGTGAGCAGCTCAAGGAGGAATTCAGTCAGAACTGAAGAAGAAACAGGAGAGCCCATTGCTGGCTCTCTTCTCCCCTTCCTCCTCCTCCTCCTCCTCTCTCTCTCTCTCTCTCTCTCCTTGATAACATTCATTTTCCCAGCTCAGTGCAATCCTTACAAGAATTACTTCCCATTTGCATCTCTGAAATGCCTGGCTTCCCCTGTTTAATGATTAAGAAAGCCAGAACTGGAGATGGAAAGGTTGCTCAGTAGGTAAGAGATGCCTTAGTAGGTGAGAGGTAAGAGTGCTGCTGTGAGAGCATGAAGACCCGGGTCTAAAACGCCCACCCAACCGCACACTCGCCCGTAACCACAGCTTGGCCCAGACAGACAACGAGGATTGCTAGGGCTTACTGGCTGCCAGTTTACCTTCAAGTTCAGTGACACTTGCTTCAGAGAAATTAGATGGAGAGTTCTAGAACAGGATACCAGAGTCCTGGTCTAGCCTCCCTGTGTGCACATGCTGTGGCACCACGTGCATATTTGCCACAGGCACACATGAAGGAAGGGAGGGAAGAGGGAGGGAGGGGAGGGAAGAGGAAGGGAGGGAGGGAGGGAGGAGGGAGGAAGAGGGAAGGAGGAGGGAGGAGGGAGTGGAAGGAGAGAAGAAGGAAAGGGAGAGAGAGAGTTGAGGGAAGGAAGGGAGAGAGAGAGGGAGAAGACGGGAGAGAGGAGAGGGAGGACGGAAGGAAGGAGAGAGAGAGGGGGGAGGGAGGAGAAGGAGGGGGGGAGGAAAAGAGAGAGGGAGGGAGGGAGGAAGAGGGAGGGGAGGGAGGGAGGGAGGGGGAGGAAGGGGAAGGAGGGAGAGAGGGGAAGGAGGAGGGAAGGAGGAGGGAGGGAGGGAGGAGGAGAGGAAGGTAGGGAGGGAGGAGGGAGGGAGGGAAGGGGAGGGAGGGGAGAGGAAGGGGGCGGGAAGGAGAGGGAGAAGGAAGGGAAGGAGGAGACGAGGGAGGAGTGGAAGGAGGATCGGAAGGAAGGAGAGGAGAGAGAGGGAGGAGGAGGGAGAGAGAGGCGAGGAGGAAGGGAGAGGAGGAGAAAGGAGGAAGGAAGGAAGGAGAGGGAGCGGAGGGAGGGAATGGAGGAGAGAGAAGAGGGAGAAGGGAGGAGGAAGGAAGGGACGAGAGAGAGGGAGGAAGGAAGAGAGAGAGAGAGAGAGGGAGGAAGGAAGGGAGGGAAGGAGGGAGGGAGGAAGGGAGGGAAGGAGAAGAGAAGGAGGGAGGGAGAGAGTTTCTCTCTGGCCAGAGGTCTTTAGAATTCATGAGAAATAGCACTTAAACCATTTCATGGGTCCTTGGCTTAGCCAAATGTGATCCAGATGCCACAGGAGTTCCGTCATCACACAGCCTTCAGAGTCGCTCATGTCACGAAGTGCTCCTTAATACATATATTTTAGAAGAGTTTTGGTTCTACAGAAAAATGTGCCAATGGTTACAAAGAGTCTTGTATAAACATCTTGCATAAAGCATCTTATTATTTGTCAAAAAGGTCAGCAAACCAATATCAACATCTAATTTTGCAAACTAAGCCCAATCACTGTTTGGAGCTCCCCAGTTTTACTAATGTTCTTGCTGTGTCTGAGGAGCCCCGAGATGATGCCATGTTAGCTATAATCGTCATACCCAGGAGTCATTTTAAAATATTTAAAATATATAAGAAAGAAACAAAGTTTAAATGTCCTTTGGTTTTAATATTTGTATCTTAAACCACCTAAGAGAAAACCTTAAACTTGCTTTTTCAACATCCGATGGTTGGAACTTTAACTTGAACCGAGAGGAAAGGAAAAAGCCTGAGACTTTAACCTTGAGGCAACAGTTCATGTTGGGGCGATGGTAATGTACAGCTTCAAGGTAAGGTTCGAATCCCCTTCAGTGTTCTGGAAGCAGGTAATTAAAGTGGTGGAGGCTTGCCAGACTTTTCATTTTCTAGCACGCTCTATCTTTGGTCACCTCACATGAGATCCTGGCTCAGTGGTTTGAATGTAGTTGTTCTTGAGTTCCTTTTATGAACGGGCTCATACATGGCAGGTTGTGTGAGAATTTTGCAGCAAGCTCTGTTATAAACCTTCAACTGAGTAACAGGAAGACTTTTGGTCATGCTCACTGAGACCTGTATAGTCACTCTCTGCAGACTCCAACAGCCTCACCCAGAAAATATCCAGGCACTAGCAAGCTAGCTCAGCAGGTAAAAATGCTTTCCATACAGGCGATTCCAAACAGTTATCGACTACTTCCACACATACACCAGGCACATGCGTGTGGGCGCACACACAATAAATACATTCTAAAAAGAAAATCTTCAGAAAAATATCACTTTTTGTACTGAATGAACACAAACATATGTAGACTTTTCATTGTCATTATTCATTACTATATTGTTTAAGGAATTACTATATTGTTTAAGTCAACTATTTACATGGCAATCTAGAGATGATTTTAAGTATATAAGAGGATGTACATGGATTATATGCAAATGCTGCCAATTTATATAAGGGATGAATGCATAGTTTTGGAATGTTTTAATTATTTTCAGGTGGGGAGGGTAGACTGTGGAGGGGATTCTATGAACTTACTTCTGTGTACTTGGCAACTCTGCTTGTGCTTCACAGAGGCCTTGATGTGGAGCAAGTGTATTTCATCCTACACTGTCATCAGATTTACAGTAAAGTTCCAAGGACGATGTTCTGTGATTGCCTAGGATGATGAGCTCAAGCCTCTCACCCTTCCACGTTAGTTGTTGCCCTGGCATGAGAGCATCACACTTGGTCCTTCAGAAAAATACAAGAGCTCAGAGCATAGTTATAATAGCTCACAGGCCAGTCAGAGACAATAATAAGTCACATGAAGTAACTAACTGAGGATTTCAAAATAAAAGGTTGGTTAATTTGGTCCGTATCTGATATGGTAGCTCAGCTTCCTTGTCATCTCTATGTTCTTCTCCTATTGTCAACCCATCACATTTCTTGCAAACTTAGCATTTTAAAGCAATACAAAATTATTCTTTTACAGTACTGGAGGTTAGAAGTCCAGTATCAGACCAAATGGGTTTCCAGCAAAGTGTAAGTGGATTGTTTCCGGAAGCTCTAGGGAGAACCCATCGTTGCCCCCTGACGCTCCTAGGGACGACTGCACTCCTGTCCTTGGAGCCACGCCAATCAAATGCTCTTGCTCTCACACCTCCTTTTTCTTCTCCGCCTCCTCCTGGGTTCCTTTTATAAGGATCCCTGTGATTACAGGGGCCTTAGCGAGTCAATCCACAATCAGCGGCAACTCTCCGGATCCTTAACTTATTCCATCTACAACATTCGTCTTGTCACATGTAGCGGTTTGAATGAGACATGTGCCCCACAAGTTCATGTGTCTGAATACTTGGTCCCAGCTGGCACTATTGTTTGGGGGAGGCTGTGGGGCTTCCAGGAGGTGAGGCCTGGCTGCTGGACATAGGTCACTGGGATTGGCCTTTGATAGTCACAGCCCATGCCACTTCTGAATGGGCTCTTTGCTTCCTGCCTGTCCCTCCATGCTCACAAACTAAGCAGCTTCCTACCACCATGCCATAATGGAGTAACATATTAAAACTGCAAGCCAAAATAAATTCTCCCTCCCTAGAGTTGCTCTGTCAGGTATTTTGTCACAAAATATATGCCATGTAAAGTCACACAGTCATCACACGTGACAGGAATTAAGACATGGGCATCTTTAGAGGCTACTATCCAGCCGACCTACCATCATGGTGGTGCCAAGACCAGGAGTTATGTGTTCTGTTGACATCCTATACTGCTGCGATTCCTTTAAACATCTTAAACACATCTGCATTAGGGGAATGGAAAATGGATAATTAATTTCTATTAATTCTCAGGTTAACTTACTAATAATTTCAGAACTTCCCAGATCTAAATAATTTGTTGCGCATCTGATTTGGCATGGTACAGAAAAAAAATCAAGGAAAGAAGCCTTTTAGCTTTACAACAAAGCTTAATCTTTGATCCAATTTTTGGCATAAGTGATTCAGGAAATGAGCTGGTTATTACAGATTTCCTTAATGTGTTTCCCAGGGATGTCTTGACATAGCATACTAATATAGTCCTATTATCACTATAATTCTGATATTATAAAGAATTACAGTTTGTGAATAGTACTATGCCTGTGGTCAGGTACTTATGAGGGACCAATACTTACATATATTTATAAACAAGCCAATGCATGTTGCTTTGTCCTAATCTAACGTGAATGGTATGATTATCATCCTTGGTACACTGACAGGCATGAGACAGACTGGCTCTCAGCCTGGCCCAGCCACATACCGTGAGTTGAACATGAACAACCACAAAGATATTTTAATGATGTCTCCTAATGACACAAATTGCATCGCATGCCTGAAGTAAATTCTGCTGAAATTCCAACTTACTAAGACATGAATTTTTACTTCCCCTTTCCTATACCAACAAACATGTGAGGTGACAGCAAATAGTCTAATAAATCAACCAGAATGCTGATTGCATCAAAAGCATGGTGAACTCAGGTCCTGCCTCTCACTGTGAACTTTATATAAGCCACAGTGAAAGAGGAACAAATGCTTTTCCCTAACAGAGGGGTAACTTCAGTGTCCAACACTTATAAAGCCATGTGAAAATTCAGTGGCTCATACTGGGGATATGGGTCAAGGGTGCTGTTCTAGAATGCAAAGAAGAAAGAAAAGACAGCACTTATCACATTAAGAAAACATTACAGAGAGACCCAAATTAACTTCAACTTTATGAGCTTCAAAATATTAAGCAACAAAGATATCATTCCCCTTTTACATATTATCTTACACTGTTTCTCTGTAACCTACCTCCTGCAGCGCATTCATGGAACGGAGCCAAAGAAAAGAAAAATGTTTAAAAAAAAAAGTTTCTCTCAAGAGTCTTTGAAGGTCCCACACGGAAAGACTTAGGTGCGATGCGCCGTGAGTATCTCATTCATATAGCTTGGCACAGCCAGCCTCACTTCTCAGCTTAGTCGGCAAAGGTGACTTTGGTCACGGACAAATGGTCACATGCCCCCATTTAATCCTTGTTATTCTTTTAACGAGGGTCAAAGTAAGGATAAGAATTAAAGTACAAATTCTGTTGCAGTCTGCCTGCATGGTTGCTGATAAATAACCATTACACAGCCTAAGGGAACAAGGAGTTTACTTTCTTACGACAGTCTGGTTACAGTTCATAGTCCAGCTTGACAGGAGAGCACGCACCAACACCAGGGCTGAGGGAACTGGTCACCATAACAGCTGAGAGATGGACAATCCTTACTTGCCAGACCAGCATGTTTGGCCAAGTATACAGAAGGATGCCAATCTCTCAATCAGCTCTCTGATTTATCCAGGGCCTAATCTCACCCACCATGGGCTGGGTCTTCCCCAGCAGCTAGACAATCTCCTTCAGGTTTGCTCTGGGCTTAACTCAACCATCAACTCTCTACAACTGTGCCCAGAGCTCAAACCCTTAACAGTCAAGTTGACACCTGTGCTTAACTATGACACTCCACCCCTTGTCAACTTGACACAAAAACAATAGCATTTTTAAACTGTAACCTTTCCTTGTCCCCACAGATGTTAAAAAATATAAATACATTCATTCCATGGACAAATTTAAAATGTTCTCATTGAAACTTCAGTTCCAACATTTTAAAAGTTCAAAATTTTTTAACTTTAAAAGGGTATTAAATCAGAATAAGTTAAATACTTTAAAACATTAAAACAGAAGGATCTTGATACAACAAGAAAACATTTAAAAAGATCAAGGTCCAACAAATCACCACATCCTGTACTTCAATGTCCATCTTCTCATCACGTAGTCAATCAAGGTGACTCAAAGATTCTAGGCATTCCCAGTCCCTGTTTGCAGCTTGAAGTTGTAAGAGCAGAGTTCTTTGAACCAGGCTGAATCTCCACTTGCAGTCGTCCTCAGCAGCAGTCCCACAGTTCTGGCATCTCAAACACCATTCTGAGTTCGCCTCTGCAGCTATAAGCTTCACCTTCTCTTGCAGGACTCTACGCCTGCCACTCGGTGCCAAGCTTTTTCTGCTTTCCATGAACCCCTCAAATCATTCACCAAAACCAGTACTACCTGGAGGATGCTGCCAGACTCCGAAGCGAGTTTGAAATGTAGCTTAGTCCACTGGAGCTACAGCTGCACCAACTTTAATGCCCCACTCCTGGTACCAAATTCTGTTGCAGTCTGCCTGCATGGTTGTTGATAAATAACCATTACACAGTCTAAGGGAACAAGGAGTTTACTTTCTTTTTTTTTAAATTTTTTTTATTATTTATTCAATTGTGCGTGTATGCGTGTGTGTGTGTAGAACCACGGACGAATTCGGGAACCACCATGGATGCCTCCACCTCCTCCTTGTTTACTCTGCCCCGGGATTCAGAGGCTCCGCCCTACCAGGACCAGAAACGCAGGCTGCCCCCGCTTCCGCCTGGCGTTTATACGTGGGATCTGGGATCCGAACTCAGGACCTTCCGCCTGCAAGGCAGAGGCTTAACCCCTGAGCCACCTCTCCAGCCCAGGAGTTTACTTTCTTATGACAGTCCGGTTACAGTTCATAGTCCAGCTTGACAGGAGAGCACGCACCAACACCAGGGCTGAGGGAACTGGCCACCATAACGGCTGAGAGATGGACAATCCTTATTTGCCAGACCAGCATGTTTGGCCAAGTATACAGAAGGATGCCAATCTCTCAATCAGCTCTCTGATTTATCCAGGGCCTAATCCCACCCACCATGGGCTGGATCTTCCCCATCAGCTAGACAGTCTCCTTCAGGTTTGCTCTGGGCTTAACTCAACCATCAACTCTCTACAACTGTGCCCAGAGCTCAAACCCTTAACAGTCAAGTTGATACCTGTGCTTAACTATGACAAATAGCATTGGGCACAGTGTGTTGGCTTACATTCCAGCTAAGCAGCTGGTACTGACTGGCTTGGAGTGGGTTTTCAGCACTGGGCACTTGGAAGGAATGGATGAGGGGATGCTTAAGGAATTAGAAGGAAGCACAGCAAGGGAAGCCCGGGCTCCGCTCACTTTTACAGCTTGCCGATAGCTCGTCCTCAGAAGCAGCTTGGCTTTCTGTCCAACAGTGAAACTACCCTGAGCCTTCTGTCTTTGAGAGAATGAGTTCTGCTCTTCTCTGACCACAAGACACCACTGGTTCCTCTCTAAGAGGTTCAGGCAGATGTCTCAAATATATGCCACACCTCAGGCCTACTTTCTTCCCTCTCTCCACCCACCAAGGAGTCCAGAGATTGATATACTCTATCCGGACGGCTTGGAATATAGTCAAAGAGGGAGAGATGCAAACCTTCAAAGGAGAGTGTTTCCTTACTTAGAACACATCTCTTTCCCCTCACCTCAGGTGCTCTGGTCTTTGCTGTCTTCCTTAAACACGGTTCTAAGCAGGTTTCCCCCACGACATCTTCAGTGGTTCACGTTTGTCTCGAGGGGTGTTGACTCTGAAGAGCAGGCACAGGCCCTGGTGAGTGGGGAAGAGCTGGGACTATGCAAACTTTCATATTGTTTCTTGTCTAGCTCAAATTTTAAAATTGTGCCATTTGTCTAATGTTTATCATTGTAATTAATATATAGATTGCCACATAATGATCTTTGTAAATAAAAAATCTTACCTATTGGCGAAATTGGCTTTGCAATTGTTTTATTTGACGGGATGAAGATTAGATGCGTTTTGCAGTCAGCATAAAGTCTAAGCTGCTCACGTAGCCAGTCATAGCACACGTGTCCTGTGCGTTCTTGGCTCACAGATCTCAGGAGAGCTGGTGTGCGTTCTGAACATAGTAAGCATGTCAGTCGTTCCAATTTCATTTGTGACCTTCATCTCTGCCTCACCTCTCCTGACCCCGATCTCTTTTCTACACGGTCCAAAAAACATCTGTAACACTTCATCTGATTCTTTAGCCAATGGCAACGAAAGTACTGTCCTATTATAGTCAACTGTTCAGTTGTCTGATCCTAAAGTACATTCCAAGTCCCCTGAGTATTTTCAAGGCCCCCGAGGGAAGTACGATGTCGTTTTTCTGATTTCTCCTGAGTTAAACTGTAGCTAAGTAAATGTCCTCTACTTGTTGACTCATCATTGTCTTTTAAGAACACTAAATCTGAGTTGCAGTCTTCACTCAGCACCTATTGACAAACTTTAAAGCATCAATGACTTACAACAGGAAGACCAATTTTTCCTTTGTATCATCTAGTGACGTTTAAAGAGAGGGGTGTACTCTGCTCCACAGTCATTCTGAGAATCAAGCTTTGCCATTTTCAAGGGTCCTGGGGTCCTCCACAGAATCTTCCACTGTATTCCTTTAGTCAGAACTCACACTGCATCACTCCTTTAAAGAAAACGTAAACATGAAGTCAAATAGCGTACCAAAGGGAAGAGGAGAAAGTGGGTGTTAATGGGCACTACAGATCTCTGCAACCCCCAGCTACAAGACCCAGTAAGTGATACAGATGGTAAAACTGCATAATCGCCATCTCTCTGAACCTTTAAATCATTGATCATATGTACACAACAACAGTGCTTTCTATTCAGAATCCACTAGTGCAGGTTCTACTTTTGTATTGCAGCTAAGGAAATCTCAGTAACAAGTAGCACTGGAAGCTAGCTGTGGGAAGCAGGGCTTTGAATGAAGTGGATACAGCCATCAGTGGCTTCAAAACAAATTCTACAGATTCCTGCTCAATCTAGGGTTACGCCCAACATTTAGATCATGTTTACACTTGGCTCCAAAAGGACCATCTCAAACTAGACGAGTTCTGTTTATGGGGAGACAGTATTCATAAGGAGATGTCGTGTTTGGGGGAGGAGAGCTCTCGGACCATGTGCTCCAAACACACTGAAAATGTTGTAAATAATGATTTTTTGAAATCTACAAACTTAACACAAAGGACAGTAATCTAACTGGAGAAAATGTAGTGACATTTTCTAAATCGTAGCAAGAATTTAAAATTAAGCATGGTTTAAAATTGAATTCAGAAGTGAATTTCGATTAAAATCAGAAGTGATTTTTATTTTTAAAATGGAAAGACAATTAGTATTGCAGTTAGCCTGCACCGTTGCTGATGAACTCATGACTTTCAAGGAAGAGAGGTTTGTGTGTGTGTGTGTGTGTGTGTGTGTGTGTGTGTGTGTGTGTGTGTGTATGTGTGCGTGTATGTGTGTGTGTGTGGGGGGGTTCTCATATGATAGTCTGGTTACAGTTCTTTGCCCAGCTTGGCAGAAGAGCCCATACCAAGACCAAGGGCCAAGGGAATTGGCCATACCATATGCACTTAATGGCTGAGAGAGGGACAATCTTTACTTGCCAGACCAGCATGTCTGCCAAAGTATACTGAAGGATGTCAACTTTCTCAACCAGTTCCCTCCATCTTATTCAGCTGCCTAGGAACTAGTCCTGCCTCCCATCATGAGCTGGGTCTTTCTTTCTCATCAACTAAATCTCCTACACTTTCACTCTGGGCTTAGCTCAACTACTAATTCTCTACAAAGTGTCCAGAGCATGAACCGTCAGCCATTAAGCTGGCACCTGTGTCTAACTGTGACAGTTAGAAAAATGAAAATGACATTATCCCCAGTGATGTTGAAATATTATACTGGAGGTAAAGGTAGAAGAGAGTCAGGGACTGGACCTCAAGAAAAATACTTTGAAGCCAAAGAGTTATCACAAATTTAACACCTAAAGTTTGTTGCTACAAAAAAAAATACTTAAAGAGTCTGAGAAGATAAAGGAGACTTAGGTATATTCTGTCAAAGGAGTGTGTTAGTGTGCTTTCTGTTAATACAGTGAAACACCCAAGTGTGGGTAGTTTATGAAGAAAATGAGTTTATTTAGCATATGTCTGAGCTGTACCAACTCTGGTAAGGGCTTCGTTGAAAGACGGCATCATGGTGAGAGCAGATGGGGAAGACAAATTGCAGTTTGAGTCTCAGAAAGACAGAACGAGTCTAAGGGAGACGTCTGAGTCTTTCATTCCCCACAGCCTCTCACCAGAGCCAGTCGGCATCCTATGAGAACTGCTTCAATTCTTCTGAGTGCAATGCCTCTCAGGAGGGCCTATCTATGCTGGGGTTCTGGATTCTAACAGATGAACATTTGGGGGACAAACCAGATCCAAACCTTAGCAGTGATAAAACACCCTCATGGTTGGAGCACATTTCACCAGTGCTTTGACGAAGACTCTGAAGAGCAATGAGGTCACGCTCCCACGTGAGTTTCAAGGGTATTGGTTGTTCTCCTATCTTGCCTTTCTCTGTACCCCTTGTGCAGCCTGCGTTCTCTACCCCTTGGTCACAGCTAGACAGAGGTGTCAACTTGATGATGGTTGAGGGTCTGAGCTCTGGGCACATTTGTAGAGAATCAGTAGTTAAGTCCAGAGCAAACCTGCAGGAGATTATTTAGTGGATAGGGAAGGCCCAACCCATGGTAGGTGGGACTCGTCCCCAGGCAGGTGAATAAAATGGAGGGAACTGTTTGAAAAAGGAGGCATCCTTGTGTATACTTGGCCAGACATGCTGGTCTGGAAAGTAAAGATAGTTGTATTTCAGCTGTTACATGGAGATGGTAGAGCCAGTTCCTTTGGCCGTTTGGTGATGGCGCATGTTCTCCCGCCAAGCTGGACTAAGAACTGTAACTAGACTATCATAAGAAAAAATAAACCCCTTGTTGTCTTCAGCTGTTTGATGGTGATTTTATTGGCGACCCCGCAGGCTAACTGCAACACCCTTCAATTCACTGTTTCCTATATGCCTTAGCCCACTGAAGAGCTGAGTGCATGTACCTTTTGTGAAAGTTAGAATTTTCTCCCCTCTGGGATTACTCTGTCGATAGAAAATAAACACGGATCTACTAGTAACCATCTTATTCCTAGAAGATGTATTTGTCTGGTAATGAAGCTTTTCTAGGGAAAGAATTAAATGATATATATTTAATAATATTTTTGGAGTAGCTAGATCAAATCATTCTTGAAAGACTTCCCTGTTTTTTTTTTTTTTTCAAACACGTATGGTAATTACTGTCACTTAAGATAGTCTGGACTGGACTTCTGTAACTGATATTTGGAGAGCTATGTTTTTCCATTCAATCAATAAAATTTGTTGAGTCCTTGGCGAGATGCAAAGCAACAGTGCTAGAAGCAAGCAAAGAGCTAAACAAGCGCCCTCAAGGGGCTTTCCCCCAATGGAAGATACCTTTAAATCAGCAATCAGGGCATACTGCAATCTCCCACCATGACAATGTGCATACCATAGTAAATCTGCGCCTGACTACATCTGCAGTTTGAAGATGTCAGATACACTTCATATCTGGAGGGGATTTTATTTTTATATTCTTCTGAGGTAGTTTATTCTTAATATTACATATAAAGAATCCCTAATAAATCCAAAAGAGGTGCCATTTTTAACAGATAAGGATTTCATCTGATTATGTTGCTATTATTACAAGTCATAGTTTACCTTTCATTTTTAAATGTTTTTATTAGCATATGCTGATTATATAATGGATTTCATTCTGACATTTTCTTACATATAAAAAGATATTTTAAATCATATCCTCCCCCTTACCCTCTCTTGTCTTCCTTCTACTTCCACTGATCCTGAGTTGGGGAATATTTCTTAAGTGAGAAAAAGAAAAGAAGAAAACTGCCAATTTAATTAGCATAAGATAACAAGAATTTGAAAAAAATTAAAAGCAAGACAGAAAAGGTCGAGGGACTATAGTATGGCAGTAGGAGTGGGGGTCAGGGGTCCTGATTGGCTGACATGTTCTGACCCACCTAGATCTAGCATCATCTCCTCTTGTGTTCCCCCCAGAGAGCACTTACCCCTGTGCCATCATGGGCAAATGCATACCAAGTGGCAATGTAATGTACATGTACCCACAGCCATTGCAGTGAAATGAGGGTGTTCACGGTGTTGTTCCGCAAACCTACAGAAAGAAATCCATGGCAAACTGAAGGAGAAAAATGGCGAGCTGGCATAAGATGGCTGCCACGGACTACCAGTACACACCTTTAGCAAGGCTTCCAGCATCGGCCCTTTTTAACCTTTGACCTCCCTGATTGCAGTGGGCAGGAACCACCTGATTCGTGGGAAGTGGCTTACAAATCCATCTGGAGACTTCCAATGGCTATGCTCCAAAACCACCATCCTGGCCCCTCCTGTCCCTTTTCTATTTCCTGCTTTCCCTGCACAGTATCAGCACCCGAAGAAGGAGACAGACAATTTCTTCCCAGGTTGTAGTTGATGCATAAATGTCCTCTCATATCCCACTTTCCCTTTTAGGCTAGAAAGAGAGATAGAAAGATGACAGACAGACAGACAGACAGACAGACAGACAGACACAGATAGATAGATAGATAGATAGATAGATAGATAGATAGATAGATAGATAGATAGATAGATAGACAGATAGATAGATAGATAGATAGAGAATATATTATATTGATAGTATTTCTACTACTGAAAACACAAGGGTTACTGGGATAGAAAGTCCCAGAAACCTCTAAAGAAATCTGGGACAGCTGATCATCTAAAATTATCTCGTAGTTAAATTTCTTCCTGTTTCTTCCTAAGTGGGCTAGTCACCCACAGATTCAAATATCATTTAAAACATTTACTCCTCTGGTTTACAGAGACTGCTGTTGGCTCTCCAACTTTCTCGAGGCTTTTTTTTTTTTAAACAAATGCACTTGTGAATACCTTAAGACACTCAGTGTTCACTTCAC
Source organism: Typhlomys cinereus (assembly GCA_023101885.1). NCBI lineage: Eukaryota > Metazoa > Chordata > Mammalia > Rodentia > Platacanthomyidae > Typhlomys > Typhlomys cinereus. Next base: position 6,584,844 of record JALPQD010000029.1, read on the forward strand.
AATAAAAATAAGACACTACAAACACCTTATCTGATTGATCCCCAAGTTCCACGTCTTTCTGCTACATCTTTACAGCACCTCTGTGACTAGTGTAGCTCTTTTCGGTTCAGTCCTGCTTGTCCTCCTCCTTTGAGTACAAACCCCTAGAGGGCAGCACCCAGGGTTTGTTACTCCTTTCTTCCGTCTGATCTGGGCCGGGGCCTGGCACGCAGTCAGCGCTAGGTACTATCTGATTTCCGACTTGGCTGCCATCCTTCTCCCCTCTGCCAAGCTCTGGGTCCTCATGTGCAGACCTGGCTTAGCCTTGGACTGTAATGACACAGGAGATTGGGAAGCAGAATTCAGTCCATTAGGGCATAACAAGTGTCTAAGGGGCCTACGGTATTTCTCAGGGTAAGGAAAGTGCCCACCACCTTATAAACTCCTGATAATTATGAGCTCAATAAATGAGTGGACAAATCAATGGATGGATGGATGGATGCATACATGGAAAGACTGCAGGATGGACAGATGGATGGAACAGATGGATAGGTGGATGCAATTACGATTGCTATGAACCAATACCGCACCCGCTGTTCAAGATAACTCAGCTGAGCTTATTTTTATCCTCCCTACACTGTGGCCACCCGCCAATGGATTCGTGCCTGTCTGCCAGAGCCCTGACATTTTTCAGCCTTGCCTCCTCCCAGCTTCTGATACCTCGCCATCTCCTTTTTCACCCTCCCTGCTATCTCCATACTCTTTGACATATATAGATATATAACACCTCAGAACGATCTTTTCATCTCTCGGTCCCTCCTGTCCGTGATAGGACCTTCTTAAGTCTCCTGCTAAGTTTCTCTCTGTTTCTACCATGTTCTGTAGATATGGAAGAACTGGACTGTGTTGCTTGGTTTGTCTTTGATCATCACGTAAGTCAGAGGAGAAGCTTTGATTATTTGTCAAAGTAATTTTGCTGCCATAATGTGGTGCTCGTTTATTATACGAAGAGCATGGTTGGCCATTTCCCCGACTGGGACACCACTGTGTTGTATGAATTACTTTTCCTGGGGAGACACAGTCTTCCTACCCCAGATAGGAGTTCCATGACAGACCAAATTGATGACCAACCTGCAAGCTCATTGGGGTTACTCGCAGGAGCAGGGGTGAGAGTTATAAATGGGGGCAGGGACAATTCATGGGCAGCTTATCATAGCTTGGCTGACAGCTTCCGGGGTGCATCTAGATGGATCTCTCTCTCTCTCTCTCTCTCTCGCACTGTTCTGGGTCTTCTAACTGAACTACTTGGCTGCCCAACAGTCTCTTCGAGGCTCCATCGCTGCTTGGGGGTCTCTTTCAGTGTGCTTCTAATTGCTGTGCAGTTGCTTGGCTGGCAGGAGTGGCTCTTCCCCCAGCTGTTACTTTTACCCTGGAGGGCCCCCCCCAGCTTGTCAGTTTCAGGAACCTCTGGAGATGTCAATTGATGGAGACTGCGGCAAAGGTCAAGATGGCTGTTCAGAGGAAAAAGTGCCACACAGCACATTGTTACTCGTTAAGATACAAATGCTTTCTATCTTTTTGTTGTCATCGTTAATGGTGTTTATACATAGTTTAGTTTGGGATTCTACAATAAGTTACTTGAACAAAATAAATTCATATAATTTGTTCTGGGATAGGAGCAGGTAAATCAAGATAACTGCGATTAAAATTGGTGGGTTATTAGTGCTTTGTTGTCTCATATTGGTGGGTTATTAGTGCTTTGTTGTATCATAGTTACTATCGATTATAACACACAAGCAATCAGGAAAACAGCATTGTTACCAACTGTGTGGGGCAGGAAAGAGATGATGGACCTATTAACAGATTAATATGCTGGAGAAAGGCACGGGAGACACATTTGTCTAGTTAGAAATGGAGGCTTACAATAATCAGCTGAATGTTTCCTTGCTATTCGTGGCGTGCCGTTTGACAGATAGTGTGTGGGTAGCTGAATCCTACAAGGCACTGCTTGTCTCTGAATTCCAGGAAGTCAGATATGGAGTGGGAGGAGGGCATGTGTGTGCCCAGGGCCTTCAAAGTACAGGTAGGAATCGGATGTTTTCAGGGCGTACTCCCTTGAATAACGCCAAGCCCCTGCCCACAGACAGGGTCTCCTTGCTGTCATCGCCCCAACCTCTTGGCATGTTAATCTCACCCTCGGCACGTAGCACTGAGAGTTTAAAGCCTCGTATTCAGAAGGCTCTGAGATACCACGCCTCTCTCTCTTAGAATCGCAAGACAGAAACGGTTTACAATTGGTTGTTCAGGGGGCTCCTTTCCCACAAGGCGGGCATTTCTAACGAGAGGCCATGTGACGAAGCTGCAGTTTTCTTTCAGGGGCGCGTCAGTGAATTGGCTCGTGAAGGAGAAACAGGAACATGCTCATCCACACTGGACAGGCATGGCGTCACCTTGCAGCCGCCGCCTTCTTCTGATCAGCGCCCTGGGCATCTGCGCGCTTGATTGCTTCACGGAAGGTCAGAACAGCACACTCATCTTCACGAGGGAAAACACCGTTCGGAACTGCAGCTGCGCTGGGGCCGTCCGGGACTGTGACTACAGCTTGGCTAACTTGCTGTGCAGATGCAGCACTGTCCTGCCTTTTGCTGTGCAGCGAAGCAGCTACAGCAGCCGGCTGATCATCTGGCTCACAGAGGCGTCAACACTGGGCCGCCTGCTGAACTTCACTGTGGTCGAAGACCTGACGCTTTCCCTGTGCAGTCCCAACACCTTCCCCACGGAGTACCTGGCTATCTGCGGGCTGAAGAGGCTCCGTATCAACACCGAAGCCAAGCAGCCCTCCGCAGAACAGAGTCTGCTCATCCACGATGGAAGAGAAGGTGATTCCTTATACAAAGGCTGGCAAGCGTGTATGTTCATCTCATTCTTAGATACGGCTCTTCTCAACAAGGACTCGACTCTAAAATCATACAGCATTGATAACATTTCCAACCTTGCCAGCAACTTCCCTGATTTTTCTTACCTTAAAACCTTTCCAATGTCCAGCAACAAAAGCTATGTCATCACAGTCATTTACTAAAATTGTAAACATGCTCAACTACCAAGAATTTTTTAATCTTCATAATTCATCTTTTTATCCATAATGCCTCTACTGTATATACTTCTGCCCTTAGTCACTTAGCTTATCAGATTGATCTAAATTATCAGATTGATCACTTGAGGCCTGTCATGCTTATATTCAAGAAACCCATATTTGCTCCTTAATGGGCCTACCATTCAACATAGCAATGCTGGCAATGGGCTATGCCAAAGAGAAGTGCTTCCTTGAAGTCCTCACAAGAAGATAAGTACAGTATGTGTATGAGGGAATGTTTATATCTTTTGTTATGGTATGTTGTTAATTTTTGTTAGTCTCATAGTGAGCCTAATTGATAAGTAATATTTTATCACAAGTCTGTATATATAGGAAAACACAGCCTACATGCAGTTTGTAGTTCCTGATGTACATTTCTTTCTCCATTTTTCATCTGGCATCCCTCCACAGGCTGCCGATCGTGTGGCTGACCCCCATTCACAGCTCAGGACTGAGTCAAATTGTGCTTTATTTTCACTGTTTTTCAAAGTATCTCCCAAGGTCGAGCAGCGGAGCAGAGAGAGCTACCTATTCTTAGTTGTGACTCTTGCAAAAGGGGGCTGGAGGAAGGCATGATTGTAGGGAGGGGGTACCTATCTCCTGGCTTTAGTCCCAGACTCCTTGTTCAAATGATCCATCATTTGTCAATCTCAGGCAGAACTCATCACACTTCTCAAAACAACTTCAAATTTAAAACTAATGATGTACAGGTGAAACTACAGTCCAGGGACTATTACATTTTTTGTTTCATTTTGTGACATTAACTGGAATCCTCCTAAGCCAAGAATGATAGATTTCATAGGTTTAGAGGCTTTGAATTCACCAAAGTGACTATGTCCTCTTAGGCTCATATTTTGGGAGTGGTTGAGGAGATGGCTTAGGGGACAAGGTACTTATTGCATATAAGTATGAAGACCCGAGTGCTATAAAACGCTTCTGTAATCCTGGTGTTTCTACAGTGAGATGAGAAATAGATACAGGAGAATCCACAGAGTCTTGTGGGACAGCTAGCCTGGTATATGTGGTGCAGTAGTAAACAGCAAAGATACTCTTGTGCGAGGTGAAAGGTCAGGTTGTCCTTTGACGTCTCCATATACACCATGCCACATGCATGCACACACACACACACACACACACACACACACACACACATCATGAACATATATGTATTCACATATACATTATATATACAGAAAGTAGGCAGAAGAGTGTATTTGTGGAGGGCAAGAAGGTAGAGCAGGCAAGGCCTGGGTGGGATCTTGGCACCAAAGAGGATGTAGAAGTGAAAATCAGAAGACAAGAGAAGCATATGCGGTATCTCAGAATTTTGCAGGCAGCACTGCGCAAGGAAGTTTCCTTCTAGTCTTTCACACTCACTCCCTCGACTCACGTTGCATCTAGTGCTTGTTCACTCTATTCTGCTTCACATCATTTTTTCCTTCCCTCTTATCCTCCTTTTCCTCTTGCTCCAGAAACTGAGACTTAGATTAATACCAGTAGGACTGTTAAGCCATATTAGGAGCTGCCCTGGGAATTTAACACCTTTGTAACGTTATTCTTATGGGCAACAGTACAAAGAGATAACTTCAAAATGAACTTTTGGTCCTGGATCCTTTTAGAAGTTTCAAGGTTGTGAAGTTAAGAGACTTTCCTATAACTTAGTTAACGCAAAGTGGTATTATGGATATTAATAAAAGGAACACAAGGAATGTTTATAAAATAATTGAATTGACTCACCATCATACAAAGAAAGCTCCTTTCATGAAGACCTACCTTATTATTAAAATGAAATTTAGAAAACCATGGAAGTTGTGATACAAATACTTAAATGCAGAATGGAATAATGCTGAAACATCATTGTATTCATGGTAGCGTAATGATGAGAAATAATTTTATTATAAAATTACAGGATGCCCCAGGTTAGTCACATCCATTATAGATCACTTTCATAACATTTTTCCTCTTAACCTTACATAGGGTAACTGAAATAGCCTGAAACCTCTACATTTGCATAACTGGCAGGGGATTTGGCCATTTAGACTAATTAACACGAGTCCGCAATGTCAGCATTTAAATTAGGTCAAAACAAAGACCAAAGTTTAAATTTTAATAGAAAATGTAACGGCCTCATTACTAACACTATGCTTCAGAGGTAACATTGAGATGATAGAAAAAGACTAACGGTAGGAAAAAAGAAGCAAAAAAGATAGTGAGAAATATACATCCACTATTACTCATTACTAAAAATATAACAAACTGAATCTCAATGGGTGTTTATTCATAATGTATAATTAAATGACATTAAAAATTATGTGTCCCCTATACATACCTCCCATATGTTCACTTTTCATAGTTTCAAAGCCCTTTCACGTATATATGGGTTATAGGATTCTTAGGAAAAATCACTCTGCACTGATGGATTGGAACCAACAGAAAATGAAAGCTTCCTTAATAAGAAATCAAGCCTAAGGTTTCCAGACTTCTTGGCTGAAAATGGCTTGGTTGCTGATGTGGGATAAACAAGCAAAAGAAAATCACGCAGAGGCTTGGGGCAAAGCAGTTTTCACTCAGCCGTGAGTTGGGGGCGGAGGGGAACAGGGAATGGAGGCGCTGAAGTCCAACTGCAATTCATCAGGGGTCCCTGGAGCTCAGCTGCAGCTGAGTCTGGTCATGAGTGCACCATGAGCCAGAGCCGATGCATTAACAAATCTAGGAATTCTAGGGCTTTTTCATGTGAAATCCCACCGTTCACAAGTGTTAGTATGCCACAAGCTTTTCGTTTGTTTGCTTGCTTGTTTCTAATAACATCACGAGGTTAAGAAACCATTTCGGTGGTTTCATGTAGTTTGTGGTCAAAACTTTAATATCCCCTGTGGTCAGTGGTATGCCGACAAAAGTTTAGCTACCAGGAGAAGAAAGAAAAGGAGAAGGAGGAACAGCAGAAAAAGGATGAACCCCCACAAATGCATATATTATGCAGAGTTTATTATAAATTTGCCTAATGTAAAGGTTGACAGAGCACAGTTTACAAATAATTAGATGTTGGGTTGGAGAGATAGCTCAGGGATTAAGCCTCTGCCTTGAAAGCAAAAGGTCCTGAGTTTGGATCCTAGATCCCACGTAAAAAATCCCAGATGGAAATGGTGGTGGCTTGTACTTCTGATCTTGGAAAGTGGAGCTAGGAAATCTCAGAGCAAGGCAAAGAGAAGGTAGCACAATCCAGGACAATTCCCAAAGTCACTATTGGGTCTCCAAAGGCATACACAGTGCCCTCTCATACACACACACACACACACACACACACACACACACACACACACACACACACAAATAATAAAAGAAAAAAGATAAATGAGATTCTTGATTACACACTCCCTCTAAACAATTATTGAAGAATGTTTTGGTCAAATGCTATTCAAAGTCAATCTAAGATTGAAATTATAAGAAAATATTTTTACTATATTAGGAATAAGACTAACATTAAACATGTGTCACTTGATAGTCAACAATGCACATAAGTTTTTTGCAGAATCAAATGCTTATTTTCAAACACTATTGGGATTTACTTATTATGGACACAACTTGCAATGTAAGGTTATAAACGTGGCATGTTATTTTAATGTAACTGCATTTCTTCATTGTATCCAACAAATAAATCAGCCTCTGTTTTATTCCAATGATACAAACACTGCCACCAAGTATTTAAGTATTTAAGAGAACATAGTTGAAAAGAGAGCAGAATGTGCTGAGGTGTAGCTCAGCGATTGGACACTTGTACTCACCTAGCATAAGTGAGCTCCTGAATTTGGTCCTCAGCAGTGCAATAAAGATACATAAATAAACAGGCACAATAGCACACCATTGTATAGTACGTCTGCCTAGGCATACGGAATTTCAGGAACATGAATAAAAGTAACATAAAAGTTAAAAAGCCAAAAAAGTTTAATTTTATTTTATTATTAAATAAAATTAGCAAGCACGATGAGTAGGTATCCCTATTCTCCTCTGTCCCCCCCTCCTTTCCTCTCACCCTTTTCCTTCCTCTCTCCCTCTTCTCCCCCCCTTCCTTCTCTTCTTTGTCCATCCAACCTGCTCCCCCCACAACTCCTGTCTATCAGCTTCTATAGGTCCCAGGTTCCCCTCTGGATCATCTGTTCTAGTGGGGGTTCAGGCATCTTTGGGTAGACTACATGGTCCTTCCTTGGGTGGACCACTGATGTGGGCACTCCCCTTCCCCTGTGTAGCCCTAGCCCCTAAGGATCCTACTGCTTGAAATTATTTCTCTGGAGATCCTCCACAGTCTATGGAGACATGTTGATCTATATGTCAGTCATTATGCGGGTCTGGTAAAGTCAAGTCTCATTGCGGTGAGTTCCTGGCTGCAGCAGTCCTGTCTTGAGTGAAGTGTCTTGTCCTCCCCATCTTTAGGCTCTTCCGGTCTTACCGCCCACTCTTCTGAAAGGTTCCCCGAGCCTTATAATGGAGAGCGATTTGGCTGGTTCTGGGTGAACATTGTAGGGTTGCCGGTGTTCTGCATTCTGGTTGGCTGTTGTCTATTTCACTGCTCTTCCACTGCATAGGCTGTGTCCTATCTGGGTGTTGAGATCCTCTCCTATCTAAAGATGAAAAACTGTTTAAAGAAGGCCTTGATACAGGAAAAGGCTTAAAGGAGAGGGGAGAACAGAAATAGGACACAGTGCTTAGCCTCCAGGCAACACCCCCCCACTCTGCCTTCTAGCCCTCAACCTCTCCTTCATGATGGCGAACACTTGCCCAGCACTGCAAACTAGTCCAATCACCAGTGGACAGGAAGGAAAGTAACCGTGGACAGGGTCAGATGTCTCAATACTTACAGGAAGAAGCCAAAAATTTTGAGTATTTATCATCTTTGTTTTGACATAATTTATGTAATTGTAAGCTTATGTAATTCAATTTTAATAATAGGTGTGTTTGATAATCTGACGGAAAGATTCTTAAGAACGTAACTTTGAGTCTCAGGGAGCCGATACAAGTCCATGCCAGCACACACTGACTGCGGCAAACAGAATTGCTGAAGGAACTATGTAAAGATACAGGCTTAGGGTTTGGAAGTCTCCCATGACACAGACATGCAAGTGTGAAAAGGATCATTCATAACAGCAAAAGTGATCAAATGGAATACTTAGGACTGTTCACGGTCTATGTGTGTCATCATTTGTTAATTGCAAATGCAATCTTTCCACTGGAGAAAGATTTACACTGAATGATTAAACTTGTCAAGAACCATGTATTCATGCATTTTTGCCAAAAAAATCAAATATGCGTCTCATCTAAATCCAAATTCAAGGACCTTTTGTGGGAAAAAAGAAAATAATAACCAACCAGAATTCTTAAAAAATCTCAATGTCATGAAAATTAAAAAGCACAATAGGGTTATCCTAGAATAAAGAATAAGTAACTATGGTTTAGGTTGGAAGAAGAGCAGTTGTGAAAAATGGAAGTGTTTAGGGATACAGAGTCAAGATGTTCACATAAAATTTTCAAATGATTCATCGATGATAAAGAAAGCAAATATAGTAAAATATTAATAATGATGAATCAACAGAAAGATTATAATAGGTACTTGCTGTACTATCCTTGCTTCTTTTATTGCTTTATTTTTGACCATTTAATTATACATTCTATGATACTTCCACATATAATGTATATTTTGTGTATTGATTGAATCACATTAATAATAGAAAACTTGATTTTTTTATACATTTCAATTTTTTCAATGTGAGAAGTTTGGGAGAAAGAATAAGATGATTAACATGTACTTATAATGAAAGGTCTCAAAAGACACTAGATTGAAAGAATAAAGCAAGTTATAAATGACACAGTTAGTTCAAAGATACATGCAGTGCTAGTACAGATGGTAATAGATCATAGAAAAATAGGTAGGTGACGAGTAGATAGATGGTAGATAACTGATAGATTGGTCAGTTATGATGCTTGGTCAATTATGAAACAGAAAACATTTTGGGTAGAAAATGATTAAACACAGACAACTGGTTACCTGCAAAATTTTAGGAAGACTTGGAGGAGTGGAAAGTGGCAGTAGCCATCCACTAATACCAGAAATTGGTAAGCTGCTGGCCCAGCAGCCACCGGCCCTGCCCTCTACACCCAGAAAGTCACATTTTATTACCACACTTCTAGATGCACCAAGAGCTGGCAAGTAGCAGACTTGACACTAAGCTCCATAACTGACTAACTGCTTTTGGCACACAAGCTTGTTCATGTGCTGTACTAGGGGAAGATCGGTAGCCTTCATCTCACATCAACTTTCCAAATGTCACATGGGGGTTTCTAGTCAGCAGCATAATGTCAATAGAAAACCAGCTTCAAGGGAATCTTCAAATATGACTTTTGCTTCCCTGCCCCTAAGATGTTAGAAGGCACTGAAAGGGAGGTGGGGAAAGGTTGCAAGTGCCAAAGGACTGTATTTAGTAAGCTCCATCTTTTTGGCTACCAACACCCATACTTTTTCTCACACTTTTATATTGTGTGTGCACGCGTGTTTGTGTTAAGAGAGAGAGGAAGGGAAAAGAGAGAGAGAGAAGTGTATGTGTGGTGCATGTGAATGCATGCCTGTGTGTGTATGTATGTATGAGAGAGAGACAGAGACAGAGACAGAGAGACAGAGAAAAACAGAGTTGTATGTCTGGTGCACATGCATGTGTGTGCATTGTATGTATGTGTGTGTATGTGGAGACCAGTGGAAAGCCTTGAGTGTCATTTCTCAGAAATTATCTACCTTTTTTTTTCTTTTTTTTAATTTTTTTTTGTTTTTATTATTTATTCAATTGTGCATGTGTGCATGTATGTATGCGTGTGTATGTTTGTGTGTGTGTGTATAGAACCACGGACGAATTGGGGAACCACCATGGACGCCTCCACCTCCTTGTTTTTACACTATCCCTGGCATTCATAGGCTCCGCCCTACCAGGGCCAGAAACGCAGGCCGCCCCCGCTTCCACCGGGCGTCTATACGTGGGGTCTAGGATCCGAACTCAGGACCTTCTGCCTGCAAGGCAGAGGCTTAACCTCTGAGCCACTGCTCCAGCCCCTACCTTTTTTTTTTCTAAGACAAGATCTCTTATTGGCTTGGAACTCACCAAGTAGGCTATCTGTGCTGACTCAGCTAGTCCCAACGATCAGCCCATTTCCACCTCTCCGAAATTAAGATTACAGGTGCATACTACATTTTTACCTGGGTTCTGGGAATCGGCCTGAGGTACTCATACCTGCATAGCAAGCACTTTAGAGACGGAATCTCTCCCCAGCCTCACTTTTGTACTGCTTAGTAGTGACAACGGCATCAAGATATGCTCCTTCCTAACTTAATGCCACTATCCTTCTTACATTCTCTTCAACATCCACAGTCTCGGCTTCCATGTAAAACAGGCATATACATAGGCAATCCATCTCTAGAATCATCACAGTTAATCATGCCTAGTATTTTATAAAGTCTAAATTCTGCAGCTGATCACTGCAAATCTTCCTTAAATACAAAACAGCAGATGATGATGGGAGGGAAGGAAGCAAGAGCTCAACTTTAAATTATACATATGCATAAAGGTAAGCAAGAGAGGATGCTGGGGTCCTTATTTCTTTAACTGCCACAAGATAAAATTGGCTATCTATAATTCTTGCATCTGCTGCTCTTTCCTTTTAGCCTGTTCAGCCAATGAGTCAGCTGAATAAGGTTCTCTATTTGTTGGCAGAATGCAGAACTTATTCCTGAGGTATCTGAGCCCTTGACGGTCATGCCTTAGTTGGAGTGAAAACCTCCCACTGAAAAATTCTCTAGGTATGGAAAGTACCAGCAAATGTCCCATAGGGACCTCACATTCCAGAGATGCTCTGCACACCCCCTATTGCACAAACGCAACCTTATTTCCCCTTTGACCATCAGGATCAATCGTCCAATGCACCACAGTTAGCCACTTTTACCTAATGATTCAGATGTAAGGAATGCCCAAAATAGCCACAGTGCATACTCAACTGACAATTAAATGCAGCCATCATGTGAATTCTTTCGGAAGCTTTTCTTCTTTAGATAAAGGGTTACTAAGTGCAGTTTGCAGATAAAGGCTATGGAAAAAAGATGAAGTGAGATGTAATAGAAATGCTATTAATACTTTTGAACCTTGGTTTTTAGACTATGTATTCTACTTATATCTTAGTCTCTGGCTCAAAACAAATGCTACGCATGTTCTACAGAGTAGGACCTCAGTTCTTCCAGAATTGTCTCCAATTGAATGCCAAAGATAAGTCCTTCAATGAACCGCTTCAGTGTTCTGTAAGATCAGAAACATGAAAAGACTAGCAAATTGTGTGAACATGAACTTGTTGCATCATTTTTAGCAAAAAAAAAATCATATTTTTGTAAAATTTATCTCTAGGCAAAAGCAATGCTGTACGGGGCAATACCACGATGGGTGTACTAGTTACTCTTTTTTTATATTTTTTTATTATTTATTCAATTGTGCGTGTGTGCATATGTGCGCATGTGTGTATGTATGTGTGTGTAGAACCACGGACGAATTCGGGAACCACCATGGACCACCTCCACCTCCTCCTTGTTTACTCTGCCTAGGGATTCACAGGCTCCGCCCTACCAGGACAAGAAATGCAGGCCACCCCCGCTTCCTTCCAGCGTCTATACGTGGGGACAGGGATCCGAACTCAGGACCTTCTGCCTGCAAGGCAGAGGCTTAACCCCTGAGCCACCTCTCCAGCCCATAGTTACTCTTATGTGTTAAGGGAGATTTGTTCAGCTTATGGTTCCAGAGGGGACACACAGTCTTTCCTGGTGTAAGTGACATGGCTGGCAGCAGAAGCTGGAGGCAGGCTGCGCCACACTCAGAAGGCTGCCAGCTACAAGACTGCCTACTGCAAGAGCAAGCCTATCTGGAAAGTAGGGTGGAGCTAATCCACCTCAAGGTCCACCCCCTGTGACTGCCTTCCTAACATGGCACCTTCCCAAACACGAGTCTGTGGGGGACACATTTCAAACCATGACAATGAGAAAAAGGTTTTACCAAGTTCACAGGTAGTGATACTGGCAGAAGTACTACAGGCAGAATGTTATTTCTTCACGTGGATAAATTTCTGTTTCCTTTAAGATAGAGAAAACCTAATGCAAGAATAGTTGCTGGTTTTCTCAGAAAAATGATTCAAATTGGGGGAACTGAGTTAGAATCCCAGATCCCATGTAAAAATACCTGGCAAATAACTTGATATACCACAGAGGTCTGAGCCCTCATAGGAGTAGACAAACCAGAGTGAACCCTGGGGTGCAGAGAAGCAGACAGGCAGAAGGGTGGAAGGGGTGGGAGGAAAGGGTGGGAGGGAATGGTGAAGGAAAGGGGACGATGGGCGGGAGGGGGAAGGAGGGAAGCTGGGATAAACAGTGGATATGTTTGTAAAAGTAGAAAAAAAAGAAAAGAATAGAAAAAAGATGTCTGGTAGAAATTGCGGCAGCCTCGGCTTCCCACCCTGCAGGGTGGAGCCTGAGATAGAGCCAATCCAGGGTGATTCCTGATGTCATCCTTGGGCCACCACAGGCTTACACAGTACTCTCCTCTACACACACCCACATGTATACATCCACACCTACACATGCAAAAAAAGTATGCACTATGAATATATAACTATATTGGCACTATGGCTCTAAGGTACACTCTTTCACATAAAGAGTACGGAAGATATAAAGTACTGACTGAACAAATGATTTCAATGACTCACTTAACATGCTCTAAGGAAAAGTTTGCTAAAGAAAATACTGTAGTGCTATTAATTGTTAATCATCTTGCAGAAAAGTGTCCTATCTCAATCTTGAAAATCTGTACATATTTTCTAACAGTAAACATACAGAAATGGCTATTGGTGCATATGGCCATTCTTGTTTCTAAATAGAAAGTTCTTTAAGAAAAACCTTCTGGATCTTTAATCTTGAGTCACCATCAATTGATGGATAGAAAGGTAAAAAATTAGAAACAATGGCAAACTTTTAATGGGATGTGAAATAAATAATTTAGATTTGGTCAGGAATGCTGTGGATGGAACTCAAGACATCAAGCATGCTTATCATACATTATGCTACTAAACTACATATATACTAAGTCTAGAAAATTTTTATCACTTTTACCTAAGGTCAGTTACATTCTATAGAGGGGGTAATTACTTTATTTGTAAGTTATTTGCAGTAGCTACATACCTGGGAGAGAGGGATGACCTCACTTTTACCTGAACAAAAGTTACAGCTGAAGGCTATTAAACTGATAAACTTCAAAAGTTTTTGTATAATTTCAGGGATTAAAAAAAACTAAGAATAATATAAAAAAATCTCAGTTATTGGAATTCTTTGGTTCTAAAATTTTTGAGTTCTAAATTATAATGAAAACAGAAAAAATAATTTAAAAATAAAAAAACACAAAGAAATTTATGACAAGGATTTTAGGGGCATCTAACAGAATCCATGAGCTTGAGCACAGTCCAGCTGTAAGGAGAACTGAGATCATGAACCTGAAAGATCCCAGAATCCTCCAGGTGTTCTCCACCCTTGATTGTTCTTTCCATGCCTGCTTCCTCCTTTCCCTCTGCACACTAGTCTTCTTGATTCCCAAGCCGGTATGTTCATTGCAGTTCCAACTACTGATTCAAATGGGACATCTTGGGGGGAAAAATCTCATTGGTTCATTTTGAATCAGTCAGGACAATGTAAGACACCTACTCCCAATCAGGAAAATGAGACCAGTGACAACAATGTAAACTACCTACCCCAAGACAGGACAATGTAACCAGTCTTTTCTTCCTCTGGATTGTTTTCCTTCAGAGGAGAAGTTGCCAACAGTAGAGTAGTTTGGACTATTTAACTACCTTGTAACTTGTAGCAAATACATTGATATTATGTCTTGGTAACAAAGGGACAAAAGTGTAGAAAATATCGATTTCTATCAGCAGAAGATAAACATTTATTGTCAAATAAACAGACTCCTCCAAAGACCATCTGTATCTAAATGTTACTTTGGGTACTATGAATTTAGCACTGAATAAAACATAGACATCTTTTCCCACAAAAACAAATTTGCATTTTACATTAAGTTAATAAGTAAGTTAATGCCTTTATTAAGTGGAGGTCTTAAGAAATTCAATTTAATAATTGAGCAGATTTCTTCACTTACTTTCCAGATTATTAAGATTTCTGGAAGTATAGTTAAAAAAGGCTTATATCATTGATTCCTAGACTATTAGATTTTACCTGTAAAAAAAAAAATACCCTGTGGCAAGACTCTCAAGTTTTGCTACATGCTATTTTTCCAAATGAAAGCATGAAAACAAAATTCTATCTCATTCTCATGCTAATGGGAGAGACAGAATCTCATAGTAAAGGGCCATTTCGCTCACCTACAGTCATTTGGCTCCTCTATAGGCACAGGCTGTCCTTGCTGCTCTCATTTGGCAGATGATGAGAAGCATTTTTTCAGACTCGACATATGGAATTGGTTCTTCTTGGTTCTAGGATCTAAGGCTGAGTCAACAAACCAAACTGACGTGACTATTTTCTCTGAATCTATGGATTGATTGATTCATGTCAGGTTGCAATTCGGTAGGAAAAAAACCCCAAATTTAAATCATTGCTCAAAATATAACCTCAAAAATTTGATTTGAATAACTGATGTAACAGTTTGGTATATGTAGTGATGATGATAAGTCCATCGTTATTAATAAACAAATTAGTCAACTTACTACTCAAAGCACAGAAGAACCTTATTGAACAATTCCTTTCTGACGTGTGATATACTAGCTGAAGGGCAATTAAAGCAGCTACTCAGTTTCAGGAATTTAATTTCCACCAGATCTCCTGGTCAGCAATATATATAACTCTCAAGTCTACAACTTTGCCCTTCAGCTGAATAAGTACACTGGCAAAGTTATAACCACTTTAAAAAAATCTTTGAATGTTTTGGCCTATTATAAAATGGTAAATGTCTTTCCTTCTATAATATCCAATCAGCACTTTTACACGAGGAGGTCAAGGCTATCTAAAGCTCCAAAATGATATTTTAACATATTTTAACCATTTTCTTCTTAAAGACCTGGGGATTTAACAGTGTCTTTCACATGCTGAGCCAGTATTTTATCAATGACCCACACCATACCCACTTCTTGTCCATATTATACTTCTAGTCTTTATCTTTACTATCTTTCTTTTACCACAATTCTATCTTGTGGCCAAAATATGTAGAGTGATCTGAATCTTTTACTATTGAAAATGGGAGTTTGATTTCATCAAGGATGTTGGAATCTTAAATGAATGCTGAAGAGCCAGAATATAAGAAGTAAGAGTAATGTGAATAAAATGGAAGTCAGGTGGTATTAACTTTTTCCATTTACTGGAGAAGAAGGTTGTAGCAGATGCTTTTAGCTTAAAATCTGGGTCCTAGAAAGACAGATCTCAAATCTAACTTAAGAACTTCTGGTGGATATGGGACCTTCTTTAACATGGAATTTAAATCCCAGTGATATTTTGAGGGGATATTACAGGCAAATAGACACGTATCTGCTGGTGGAAGCATAAACTGTACAGTCTCAAGCTAGAATTAATATAATGAAAAATGTATACACTGGGATCCAGCAATTACAATTCTAGTTCATGTAATTATGTGATGATTGAAATTTTCAAAGCTTTTCATGGCAGCAATATTACTGTGGAAGGAGGAAACATTGTACTCTCAGAAATTTCAGTAAATGAGTGAATGGAATAAGCTGAGAGTTGACTAGCAGGAGAACTATTTCAACCATTTAATGCTTATGCAAAGACGTCCCACAAACCCTGAGACTCAAAGAAGGACCAGAAGAAGACCAACGCTTTTTAGAATCTATTGAACAAAAAAGGAACAGGAGTTTGAAATTTCAGGGGTGATGTGGTAACAAGATATGGGGAAGGTAAGGGGAACAGCAGTATGGTGAAAATGGTTGTCTTGCCATGAAGATAGGTGATGTCATGCTGGAAAAGCCCACCACATAGGTGAGGATGATCAACTTGATGTATACCTTCAGCTTTTCCTGAGATCGTGCTGCCAGCTTATTGACACTCCTAGGGAAGGGACTTAAGACAACTGTGTTTCTTTTCAGGCAGTCTATTTTCAGATTGAGAAGGAAACTCCTTTCTGAACTTTTTTGGGGATGGCAAAAAAAGGTGAGGTAATAAGACAGCAGGAGGTCTTACAGAGAATTAGATCTCCTTTAAAGCACTTTGGGGCATGCCAAAGCCCTATAGTTTCCGGGGAGCGGGGTGTTGTTTGTTTTGTTTCCTGAGGCAGAATTGATTTATGGATCTGAGAGGACTTTCGATTCAAGGATAACTTTGAGTCCTTGAACCTCCCTCCTCTACTTCTCCAGGGTTGGGACTACAGGTGTGTACCACCATACGCGGTTTATCAAGCCCAGCTTCCTACAGACTAAACACTGTGCTACTTGAGCCATTTCCCCAATCCTGAGCTATCATTTTTTGAGCCCCAACAACTAGCTGGAAGCCTAAATGTTAAATTCCATCATTAATTAAAAATGGTATGTCTATGTAAAAAAACAGTATGAGACAAGGGTTTATGTATGGATATAGACTGATTTCCAACTTATATAAGGCTTAAGAGCACATCATCTATGCTTGCTTTAAATGTTCCTAGAATGTTTCTAGAGAATCATTAGAAACTGAACTGCCCAGATATATTTTTCTCTGTAACAAATATGTTTTGGAATTGAATTCACAAACACACATACTAATGCATCAGAAGGATAAGCCGAGGAAAGGATATGATCCAAGATTGCAGACTTTGATAAGGGACAAGCATGTTCAACCTCCGAGACAGTCACCTAAAAAGGTCTTTATGGTTCTCTTTTTGGGACACAAGCCAAATGATCGTAGACGATAAGGGACAAGCATGTTCAAACTCTGAAACAGTCACCTAAAAAGGACTTCATGGTTCTCTTTTGGGGACACAAGCCAAACGAACTGGAAAACTGTCACAACCTTCCCGCTCCTAGGTCAATTTTTCCTTCTATTTTTGAAATTCACTACGCTTAGGAAGACAGTCATGGAATTGCTAGCAAATTAGCTATCATTCTTCCCAAGACACGCAAACGCTTTCCTTGAAACACTTGGGGAGCGGTGGTGGGGAGTCATCAGCCCAGAATACATCTTATCATTAAAAAAAAATCCACTGTCTTTAAAAAAAACTGTCTCGTTGTATAAAGTTGTAGAAATACGAAATATTAATAGATAATTACTAATTAGACATATTATATTACATAGACAATTACAAATAATATTGATAATTACTATGGTCACATCTCAAGTTCCAATTCTGAATTTTTACCCTGGGAACACACTTGCCCCGCCCCGCGCCGCTCCGCCCCGCCCCGCGCCGCTCCGCCCCGCCCCGCGCCGCTCCGCCCCGCCCCGCGCCGCTCCGCCCCGCCCCGCGCCGCTCCGCCCCGCCCCGCGCCGCGCTCCGCCAGTGGTTTCCTCACGTAGGGCTTCGCGTAGGCGGGGAAGACGCATTGCAGCACCAGCTTCACAGATGGCAGAGTGCCCTCTTCCCTCTCGTCTCTATGGTCCTCTTTGTGACCCGTCGAACGACGCCGGAACCCGAGAGTTCCATGCTCAGAGTCCTCCGGGCCGACAGGGGGCGACCTAAAAGAAAGTTTCCTGCCTGGGCGCGGGCGCCCGCTCTCTCCCCGCGTGGGGCGGACGCGCAGGGACGCATGCGCGGTCCGCGGGGCGCGCGCGGCCGGTAGCGAGGGCCGGGGCGGCTCGGCCGGAGCGCTGCAGCGTGCGCGTGCGCCGTCGCGAGCTCGGCGCTGCCTCGGCCGCCGGGAGCTGCCCGTGTGCGACCGCGGCGCCGGCGTCTGGGATGTTCCGAAAGGCCCGGCGGGTGAACGTGCGCAAGCGGAACGACTCGGAGGAAGAGGAGCGGGAGCGCGATGAGGAGCAGGAGCCGCCGCCGCTGCTGCCGCCGCCGGCCACCGGCGAAGAGCCGGGTCCCGGTGGCGGCGGCGGCGGCGACCGGGCCCCCGGGGGGGAGTCGCTGCTGGGCCCGGGGCCGCCGCCTCCCGCCGCGACGACCCCGGGCTTCGGGAACGACGCCGGGGGCGGCATCCCCGGGGGCGCGGAGCCCGGCAACGGGCTGAAGCAGCGGAAGCGGCCTCGGGAGAACAAAGACGCGCCGCGGGCCAGTCTGCTCAGCTTCCAGGACGAGGAGGAAGGTGAGGGGCGCGCCGCGGGCACCCCGGGGCCCCGGCCGGGCGCGCTCGCCCCGCGGCCGCCCAGCCCCGCACCCGCCCAGCCCCGCACCCGGAGCGGGTCCCCGCCCGGCCGCCCGCCGCGGCCCCTCCGCGCGGGCCCCGATCGCGTCCCCGCGCCGCCCCCAGCCCTCCGCGCGCCCGGGCGCGCTCGGTGCTGCCAGGTGGAGGCGGAGCGCGGTGCCGCCGTCCTGCCCGGCGCGGCGCTGCGTGCCCGGCCCGCCGCTGCTCGTCGGCCCCGCGCCGGGAGCCCGCGGCCGGGGAGGCGGGTTCGCAAAGGGGAGCGCCGGGTCCCTGCGCGAATCTCGAGTGTCGGCTCTGGGTGTGCGTGACCTTGAGCCAGTCCCGTAAGAACCGCCCCGCGAAGCCGGCGAGGTGCCCGGTGCCGCCCGCGGTGGCGTTTGGGCCGCGAAGACAAAGGAGGAAGGTGCCGGGCGGTCAGCGGACGGGGTTGGGCTTCAGGTTCCGAGGAGCGTTCCGTGCTTGTATTTCCCGACCAACGGAATGCGTGTAACAGTGTCCTGGTAGGAAAAACGAAATTTAGAGTTTTGGGCCGTGGGTCTCGGTGCAAGTTGCATCCAGGTTTCTAGAAAGGTAAGCGGGTTCTCTTGGGCCTCTCGTTCGTTTGAGGCGCACAGACCGGCTTTAGGTTGTTCACTGCGCTGTTTTGCACTTGAATTTTCCGAAGTCAAAGATAACTATCACCAAAACATTTTGCAGAATGATTTGCCTGAGGCTTGGTATAATAGGGAAGAACTCAGACTTGGCAGCATCTGTGATTTGTGGTACAGTTTTAGGTTTCTTAAATTTGATATCTTGAACCTTTTTTTCCCCCCTGCTGGAATAGATGATCTAAGGGGGAAAATTTTCATGATGTTACATAGGTTACAGCCCCTTTGAAAGTCTTGGAATTTCCTTACTTCAGATTTATTTGTGAAACTGACCTCAGCTTTGTGTCTGTGTGTTTGAAATAACTTTAAGTTATATTTTTGTATATCAGTATGTATTGAAAAAAATTATTACAGCAGCATATAAAAAGCATGAGAAAGAAGGCAAAATACTGAGAATGGTCGTTACAGACTTCATTTAACTTTTTTTTTTAAAGAAAATGAAGAAGTTTTCAAAGTGAAGAAATCAAGTTACAGCAAAAAAATAGTAAAGCTGCTCAAGAAAGAATATAAAGAAGATCTTGAAAAATCAAAGATCAAGACAGAACTTAACTCGACAGCTGACAGTAAGTATCAAACCAGGAAGATTCCTTTCAGATGACATTGAATTTGAAAGTGTCAAAGGCCCTTTCATTGGCAAAATGAGAGCACGTTCCTGCAGTCTTGGAGGTGTGAATTCATTCTGCTGACGGTGGCCTAAGTGTCCGCACCAAGTAGTACCCAGAGTAGTACCCAGAGTTCTATAGTTTTCACATGGCTGCTTTAGAAGTATTGTTAGATTATTGTTGCTTCTGGATTCTGACCTTTGCAGTATAGAGAAAGGTTTTCCATTTCAGTTCCAGAAACAGATTTATTCTAGTGTAAGTTCTTTTTCTGGTATTTTATAGACAAATTTTCAGTTCCTTTTGGTGGGATTTCCATAGATTTTAAGAGTTTTAGCAATTTTATTGGTTAATGTTGATAATACTATCAGAAGCTTAGTCTGATCCAAAGAGGCACCCCCCCCCCATAAAACCCCTGAGTTTAAATCATTTATCCTTCCCCCCTTTTCGGTAATTCTACCAGTGAGCCAAGTCCTAAGTTTAGAATACTTTTAAGTGGTTATTTTGTCTTTAAGAAAGTACGTTTATTATAAACTATTATAATAAATGAGTTACTCTCATAAAAATGTTTTAGAGAATTAAAGATAGAGTATTTTTCAGGTTCTCAACTATAGGCTTAATGTGAATAAAACTGTTGTTGTGTCTCAACTTTCCAATTGATTTGTAGAGATAATGTCATGTAAGTCTATAACATAAGTATTTAACAGACCTGAGTTTAATCCCCAGAGCCCACATAGTAGAAAGGAGGGAACCTGCTTGGGAAAGTTGACTCTAACCTCCACATACTCACCATGGTGATGCGTGCCTGCTCTCTTTCAAATCAATAAATGAAATATAAAAAAATAGCAAAATACCTAGTAAGTGGCGCATAGGGTAACTACACACTTTTGGAGAAGAGGGAATACTGTTCATGGAAACGCAGGACGTGGAATTTACTAAAGATTAAGAAAAAATACACCTGACTAGCCAGCACAGATGATGGGTTCACCATGCTGTTGACAGACTGCAAGGGATGACCAAAATGCAGTAAGGTCGAAACGTTGTTACGTCTGTGGCATGTCAAGCTGGTGGCATGATGAATGCCTTTGAAACCCTAACCTGGTATTAGCATGCATCCTGGATTGGCACAGGGAGAGAGTGGAGCCCTGAAGCAGTTTAAACTCAGGCCAACTTTGATACATTAATAATGGGTTTAAAAAGACCTAGTTGAGTGAAACTGAAATTTTTCCTGTCTCTGGAAAATTGTAGGTAGGCTCAAAGCAGTTGCTGTGAAGGTGGGAGAGGGGTCAAAAGAAAAGATTACTTGAGAAGCATCTCGGGGAGAATCCTTGATGGGCTGGATGTGTGCTTTGCTGTTAGATTTAGAAGCAGTCACCAATTTGAGACTCATGCTTAGGTGAACGAATCATGTATTATGTACTGAAATAGGGAAGGCAAGTGGGAGGAGGAACATTTTTAGGGGTACTTAACTATTCTGGAATCTCAAACACCCCATTTTCCCTAGAGTTCTTGAGAGCCAACTATATAATAAGATAGTACAAGATCATGAAATGAAAATTGAGAAAGGCCTAATGCTGTGGCCTCTATTTACTGTTGGGTTTAGAAATTGAAGTAAAGGTTTTCAAGCCGTCTTTTTATAGCCTTTGCTTCTTCCACCATCACTTGGGCTGATACTCCACTCACCAGGTGATTCAGTGTTCTCTTGTTACTGCTGTGGAAATGACAGCTCTAGAAGCTTTTCTGTTGAATACCATCAAAATTCTGTACATTTAGTCCTAAAATAGACAAAGATGAATTTAATTTCAAACAAAAGTAGTATTGACTTGAAAATCATGTTTTTGTGATAGACCTAAAATAATGATTTATTCTTTAACTTGAATTTGTGCAGAAATGTCTGGTGAACAGTTGGAGGTGTAAGTTTTATACATGATGCTTATATGGTAATTAATGTGGAGCAGATGAATGAGAAAACGGTATAAAGGAGAAATTACTGAGTATCAGAGACTCTTGCGTTGTAGTAATCCTGCTTATTGTCAGGAAGTTTTACCAAAGAGAAAAATGATTCAGAAATGTCAAAGGACAGGGAGAAAACTTCAGAAGATGGTCAGTTCTAAGAAGTAGTACAAGAAAGAGGTCACAAATTGAGGTGAAAGAAAGGGCTAATGGGTGGGTTCCAACCCAGAGTCCTAAACACTCTTTTAAAACATTTGAGTCGTGTCAATAAGATCAGGTTTGTATGGTGTAAATGTCACAGTTGGGGTCTGTTCCCTAATGATAGAAGACAAGTTACAGAAATTTATCTGACCATTCCTGACCCCAAGTATTTTGTTTCTAACAACAGAAAGCGGTCTTAAATAGGTATAGAGTTGATGAGGTAATGAAATAATGTTCAAAAGAAGTATAAGCAATGACCAGTGAGATTTTAGAGAAAGATACTGTATAAGTTTGATAAAGTGCCAACATTTTCACAAAATTAGCTGAAATCTCATTTCTTCAGTATTATTTTTACTTAATCCTGTGCCTTTTCATGCTCCTGTATCAGTTTTGAATTTTTAATAAGTAACTGAAATTATTGAAGTCATAGTAGATGGAATCCAGCATTGAGTAAAAGGTATCTTTATAACTTAAAGATTTTAAGTATATGTCACTCGCTCTTTCCAAACGTCCAGATGACCCGCCTCTGGACAAAGCAGGGCATGTGAAAGACACAAATCAAGAAGATGGAGTTGTCATCAGTGAGCATGGGGACGATGAGATGGATATGGAAAGTGAGAAGGAAGAAGAAAAGCCAAAGGCTGGCGGGACTTTCTCAAATGCTTTATCTTCTTTAAATGTTCTCCGTCCAGGTTTGTACTTTATTCTTGGTATTAGGGGCAGCCCTCAGGACGACTAGATGGGGAGAGTAGCTAAGTAGTATTGCTAATTATGGCATCTTTCTTTGAAGCAGAGTGTTCCCATTTGCAAATGCAGGAAATGAGAGAACCAGAAGTTTTCCCAGTTAATTAACAGGGAATTTTATTGTTGAAGCAAATGAACTTTAAGTAAATGCTAAATGATCCTTAAGTTTCTGTTTGCTTCTATGTGTATTTTTCAGGTAAAAACTTTTAAGTCTTTTTTTCACAGTTGCTAAAAAAGTAGAACTAATTGCTGTTACTTTTATGCCTATACTTTTTAGTTTTCTGTAGGAAATAGTTTATACATCTGTATACTGGCAAATCAAATGCTTTAAATACTTAGTAATCAGTTTTAAATTATGAAGAAGTACCATTTAACTCCTAGTAGTGTGTATTATACTTTCGTTCTGGGGAAATTGTAATAAATTGTATACTTACATTCCTAGTGGCAACTACTTGTTACAGTACTTACAGAAAGCTATTTTGCAATATGAAGAAATTTCAAAATGTTCTTGCCTTTAACCTTTATCATTCCATATCTAGAAATTTATCCTGAGGAAATGTCTTTATTGCAGCATTATTGTAAAGAACAAAATTTAGAGAAAATATCTGTCAGAAGGGACAAGGCTTAAATGAATTACAGGACTTTTATTTAGCTGGTAAGGTGGCTGTTAAGGCAATAGCAAGGCATTGGTTCTTACTGTAGGCAAATAGTCAATTCATATGGTTACTTACGCTTTATTTGTTCAGGAAGTGTTGCTAGTCATGAATAAAACATTGTATAGAACAATAACACGAAGTAAATCTTTTTATTAATATAACAATCAGATACAAAATTATATATTCAGTGCATGCACATATATGTGAATTAAGAACAATCCTTGCAAGACAGATTTACTATAAGTACTATGAAGAATGCTGTTTTGAAATTTTTAAATTTTCAACACTTACAAATACAATGAATTTATTTTTACCCTAACTATCCAGTACCATGTCTCCTTTCTTTCCCACTGCATACTTGCTTCTTTCCAGTCACCATCCCTCCTCCTACTTTGACATCTTCCTGCATGTATGGACCACTGAGTTTCATTTGGGTTGCTTGTACTGGCAAATGCCTGAGCATTTGTGGGGGCATGGATGACCATCAATGGATAAATCAGTGAGAAAAGTAATGATTTTTGAGGATCATGACATTGTGCATGCTATTTTTATTTATCAGCAAAAAGATGTGAAAGTAGGAGGAATACTGGCTGGAAGAAGAAAATATGAAGTGGCACAAGAGGAGAGGGAGTTGGATAATGAGGGGTAAAAACTCATCATTGTATTGAGATACGAAATTGTCAAAGAATAAAAGATTAAATAAGTAAGTTGGAGATGTAACTCAGTGGTAGAATGCTTGCTAAACATCACGAGGCCCCTGCGCGGTGCGCGGGGGGGGGGGGGGTCTTTCAGGTGGATTGCAGGGACAGGTTAGGATGGGATTGCTTGCGGTGGTCGACTTGAAATCATCACCATGCAAGGCTGTCTTGTTATTTACTCCTCCTGTTTTTAAGACAACCTCACATTTTGTATTTTGTATTTTTTCACATTTGTTTCCAGGAGAAATTCCAGATGCAGCTTTTATACACGCTGCAAGGAAGAAACGTCAAATGGCCCGCGAACTGGGAGATTTCACTCCACATGACAACGAGCCAGGCAAAGGCCGACTTGTCAGAGAGGACGAGAACGATGCCAGCGATGACGAGGACGACGACGAGAAGCGGCGCATAGTTTTTTCTGTGAAAGAAAAGTCACAAAGACAGAAAATCGCTGAGGAAATAGGTAATTTGATAAAACTAGATAGCAAACTCACCACATTGTTTTTAAGTGTGAGTTAGGCTTGAGATCAGTTAAAAGTTCAAATTTTTTCACTGGTTTGTATTAGAAACTTGTTATTGTTTAGGTACAGACATATTGTTATTAACTCAGTCTTAATAAAATGACTTTTGTCCTTAATTCTTGTGATTGCGAACAGGATCCTTTTCCTCCTGCTTTGGATGTTACTTTGTTTACTTTGTCTCGTGGTTGCAGGTATTGAGGGCAGTGACGATGAGGCCTTAGTGACCGGAGAGCAAGATGAAGAACTCAGCCGGTGGGAACAGGAGCAGATAAGAAAAGGAATCAATATACCTCAGGTAAGAACAATTCCATTTCAAAAATTAAAAAAAGTTAGACAGAGAACCACTGCTTTAGACAGAATATATTTTTCTGGATACCTCTTGTTCGTTACAAAATTATTTTTAAGAAAAGATGGGTTGCCTAGAAATGCAAACCAATAAGATTGACCAAAAATATCTAATGAAGTACTTCTAACAATTTGTTTGTAAAAGTAGGTTATGTAGTAAATAAGTGACATAATGTAAACAGCGTTTCTTTTATTGATATTGTTAGCATTAAGAAAATAGAACTTTAATGGTAAGAAAACAGACTTAGTTTGTAATCGCTCAATTATTGCCCATTTACTTTCTAATCCTGGGCAAGTGACTTAGCCTCTTTTATGGTAACGTGTAGGCCTTGGTTATCTTTATTTCTATTTCTAAACTTGAGAATGTGTTTTTCCAAAAATAATTTGAAATAAAATCAGTGATTCCATGAAGATATACCAGGCATTTTTATCTAACCGAACTTAATATTTGACTTCGAAGAATTCTGCAATTATACATTTTAATTACATCCTGTTTGGTAAACAAGTGTAATTTTTGAAGTTCGTTTCATTTCAATTTCTCTCTTCTAGGTTCAATCAAGTCAGCCCACTGAAGTGAACATGTACTACCAGAACACTTACCAGACAATGCCTTATGGTTCATCCTATGGCATACCTTATAGCTACGCAGCCTATGGATCATCAGATGCCAAATCTCAGAAAGCAGATAATACAGTCCCTTTCAAAACTCCCAGTAATGAGATGACTCCCGTTACTATTGATCTGGTAAAGAAACAGCTTCAAGACAGGTAGGGTAGATCACCTTCTTAAAGGTCTGTCTTGCTTTCCGGTCCCTCAGGCCACTTGTAGTCTGGGGTAGCAGATGCAGAACACGGCAAAGAAGATTCCTGGTCCATCTGCAAAAGCCAAACAGAAGATCACTTCATGCTTTGCTCTGTTACCTTGGATACTTCTGTGGAAGCCTGGAAAAGTCATAGAAAGTGCTACTTCATGAGCTTGTTGAAGACAGTTCTGAGTTTGCACCCCATGGACTCTGAAACAATGTGTAGTCAAGAGATGGGGGGAAGCAAAACAGGAAGTTTCGGTTAGCCAAGAAATAACTGTTGAAGTCTGTAAACTGCCCTTTTTTTCCTCTTTTTTTGATTTTTTTTAGAAAAAGCAGTACAGACAAAAAATTCATTCAAGTGTTTTTGTTCTAATAGTGGAACTAAATGCATTATGATATTGCAAGAGTCCTGACACCGTAGGCTTCTAGGTGTAAATGTGTTATATTTATCCTTTTGTGTTCTTAAGGTTGGACTCCATGAAAGAATTGCACAAAACAAATCGACAGCAGCATGAGAAACATCTGCAAAGCCGAGTGGACTCCACCAGGGCTATTGAAAGATTAGAAGGGTCTTCTGGGGGTATTGGTGAACGGTATAAATTTTTGCAAGAAATGCGAGGGTATGTCCAAGACTTGCTTGAGTGTTTCAGTGAAAAGGTAAGAATGCAACAATATTAATCTCTTTGAATAAGGCAAAGATAGGGAAGGCCAAATGCCTTGTGTATTTAACACAGTCTGTCATCCTCAGAACATGTACACTGAGTTCAACCTTAGACATGGTAAAAATCATGCTTCATTTTCTTCACTTCATTAGTGACATCTATTGAGGGCAATACAGTGCTATGTTAAAATTGAGAAAAGACACTTCCTCAGTACATTTAAATAAGACTGACAAGTCTTGATAAAAATGATAGATTACTGCCCTGTACTGAATTAATAAAATAAAAAGTATTCACATAAGTTAATTTTACGGTTTTAATTTAAGCATATTTCTAAACGTAATTATTAGCACAATATGTAACAAATTTATACTAGCCTTTGTTTTCTTCCTATGGGTAGTGGGATGCCATTGTCATTGATGTTTTCATCTAGGTAAACCAGTGCTTCGACCATTTCAGAAAACATTCATTGAGCACAGTTTCTCATTTCTTCCACGTTCACTGTTTAGAATGCTCATTCAACAGATTAGTTGCACAGCTTCTCAAGTAGCTTTGTTTTTTTAAGAGAGAAATGTATGGTTTGACAGACTGACTTATTTGAAAAATGTTAAAATCATGGTTCTCAAATATTCTATTTTTGAACCTTGGATGAGAAGGTTCATTTTTTTCTTTACCATTGATTAGGAGTACTATAGAATCTTTAAGCATAAAATATAGTTAAATGAGCTTTTTAACGTTTGTCTCTGCTTCAATACCATGAAATCAAGGTTAGCAAAAAAAAAAAAAAAAAAAAAGATTTGTTTTCTTGATGGTTCTCAGTAGTTCCAATCAGTACATGGTTAGGTCCTTGATGATGGATTCACAATGTTAGTATTGCCTCCTTTTTGGGAAAGCACTTAGTGGCTGGGTGTTGGTATCACGCATGGCACATTAGTTGCTTAAGATAAATGAGATGCATGGGCTCAGCTGTGTTCCGGCAGGGGCTGGAAACATGGCAGTAGGTGGGACTACGTATCAGAGTCAGAGAGAGAGAAGATTTCTCTTAACTTTGTGAGATTTATCTCTGGGGTTTTGGTTCTCTAAGTATCTTTGCCTTTGCTTTGGAACTTACTTGAGTAAACTTAGACATTCAAAATTACAAACACCATTAATGCTAAAAAAATCTGGCAGTAACATCAGTAAGATAATACTATTCTTGGACTAAAAAGAATGGCAAGACAGTTTGAGTTGCAGAACTTGGTGTCCTATCCTAGATTACCTTGTTCCTAGGAAGTCTGAGTTATTTAAATATTTTTTGGAGCAGATCTTAAATCTTATATAGTGAGCACATTTTCATTAAAAGAGGCAGATAATACTATATTTCAGAGGTGAACATTTTATACTTCATTTTCTCACATCTTCCTATGCATGCATTCAGTTGCATTAGTGTGTTTCTAAGTTGATAATCTTCAATATTTTAAGATAAAAGTCTTATATTTAGGGACAATTGAATGGATCTGAGTAATCAGTTTAGTTGCACTATAAAAATATTCTTCAGAGTAAAACAAACATTCTAATTTTTCTCTTCATTATAAAAGTTGAAGTAATTTTTTTTTTAATTTTACATTATTTGTAAGTGATTTTAGGTTTCCATTGTTAAGCTTTCCTTCTAGCTATCTTATGTTTTTTTTTGCCCAGCATCTGATCAAATGTGATAGTAATATGAGAGTTTTTACATCAGAGATGGTAAAGAAATTGTCATGGTGTAGACTTTGGATAAATCAATGTTGTTAAGAAACGTTGAAGAAAAATGAGTTTTGAAGTTTTATTCATCAGAGGCAGAGGGCTTAAATTCTGTGTTGTACTCTAGACTCTGTTAAAGGATATTCCAGGCACCTATCTGTGAAAAGAATTTCAAGATGAGAATCTTGACTATAAACTGGATACTGTTGTATGATGTCGGCTAAGGCTTGTAGCTTACAGTAGAGGAATGTTGTCCAGCACTGAAAGAATGTGTCTTGGGTACATTTGTCCTTAGCGCTGCATGGTTTTATAAGAGGGGGCATAGGTGGGTGGATAGGTGTAAGTCACAACGATAGGACAGTAATTGCTAAAGAAAAAAATCAGGTTATAGCAGAATTTAATGATAGGGTCTTTGAACTCAAGAATAATCGTTGGAACTTTGGGGACATTGTTGCCCAGTGTGTGACATTTTAAGAACAAAGTGTCAGGTTTGACCTGCAGTGAACGTTTTGCCACTTTTGCAGTAGAATCATTCAAGTATATGAATTTATTTTTAATACAGACATCTTTGTATTCTGTCTTCTTTTATTTTCCATTTACAGTTTATTCAGTTCAGGAAGTTGCTATAACACTTGGTACCAGTGTTCCCAAACTCTGAATAATGTGTTTTCCAATTGTTCTGATCAGGAGGAAACTAAATGTTTGGTTTCCTCAGGTATGTGCAGTGGTCATTAGTGTTTCTTGAAGGCTTCAGAGTATTTGGTTTTCATGTAAAGTATTCATCAAGAGAAATTTTTTTCCCCAAAAATTTATATGTTGTGTTCTGTTAGCCTTTGTGTTCTCCATGAATTAAGTGAATGAATGAACTAGCATTGGAAAATGTTACTAACTTTGTAAACTGATAATTCATATGAAATTCTAATATGAAATATGGAAAATATTTGGTAGGAAAAATTTAGACATTTCTAAGTTTGAGAAATATTGTCACACTGGTTAGCAATAGCTAGAAATTTTATTTGCCCTGCTAGTTTAATTGTAAAATGTAATGTATAATAAAGCTGCAAAATATTGTCGCAGACTATGTTAAGGTAGTTGGTACACATGATGACAGATTTCTGTTTTTCCTACTATAGTTTCACTGCAGTGTTCTTCAGCATAGAACAACAGTAATGGTTTAGTTTAAACTACAGTATTTGCTAGCTGTTATAGCAGGTGCCTATAACCCAGTACTCTGGAGACTAAGGCAGGAGGCCAGCTGGCTTCACAGTGAACTTCAGGCCAGCTCGAGCTACATAATGTGAATCAGTTTATAAAAATGAATAAAGCCTACAAAACTGCAATGCACATCATTTTGCTGGAAAATTTTTTAAAGATGTAAATTTAAAAAGACTTAAGTAATTACATTTTTCTCTATAAAGATAAAGCATTAAAAGACTGACATTTCTTTACATGCACTCCATTGATATTGTAATATTACATTTATTGACCTGACTTTTGCTCCAACAACTAGGCACTGGAGAATATAGCTTTATAACGTGGATTTAAAGAAGAAGCGATGTTTCCTATACATTATAAAACTGAATTGCTATCTGTGTCCTGTTGGGGATTCATGGTTATTTTGTCCATAGACAGTACTTTCTCAGAAATCCGGAAGTAGTATGGAACCCTCAAAGAGTAAGCAACTGAGGAGTTGGGTGTTACGGAGTGTGTTGTATTTTCACAGGTGCCACTGATTAATGAACTCGAATCAGCAATACATCAGCTGTACAAACAGCGAGCTTCCCGCCTTGTCCAAAGACGACAAGATGATATTAAAGATGAATCTTCGGAGTTTTCAAGCCATTCAAGTCAGTCCATCTTGAAGGTTTTTATTTTTCATTAAACAACCTTGTTTACTTAGTGCAGCCTAATTGAAAATTAGAGATCCTTTTTTTTCTTTCAAAGAAACAAATTTCCTTGCTCATATGTTAGGTAAAAATTATAATAATGTGTACTTGAATTGTGATTAAGGAAAGATGACCTCAGAAGGAGCTAAAAACATGCACTAGTATTCTGTCATTCTTACTCTTCCTTGGACATATTTTCATTCTTTAGAGTATATAAAATATATTATCAGTATTTTATCTTAAAACTGCTATCTAACTGCCCCTACCCCATTTCATTCTATTATGACACTGATAGAAAAGCTGAGTTTGGTCACAGTGACAGGTTTTTACTTCAGGGACTGGAAAGTTCTCTAGGGAGGGGGAAGGAAGCTGTGTTATAGGAAATGGCAACCTCAAGATTAGAGAAATTTGAGTTGACCTTTTGATAAAGCAATTTTTTTTTTGGTATTTTCTTTCTAAATGTTCTTTTTCTAGTTTGTTGTATATGCCTTTCTTTCA
Organism: Typhlomys cinereus; assembly: GCA_023101885.1. NCBI lineage: Eukaryota > Metazoa > Chordata > Mammalia > Rodentia > Platacanthomyidae > Typhlomys > Typhlomys cinereus. The sequence goes on from JALPQD010000029.1 coordinate 6,615,247, forward strand.
TTTTTTGTTCTTAAGTTAGCTAATGCCTGCATTCTTAATACTTTGTGTAAAAGTGAAATTGAGTTTATATTCCCTGTGAGTTGTGAAAAAAGCAAAATTAATTGGTCTTTTCATTTTAAATTCATTTAAATGAGATTGTTTGTCCAGGTGTTTTAAAATACCTTCTAATTCATTTTTTTCATTGCCTTCCATATTCCCAAGTGGTTTAGTGGGCGTTGTTTAGAGTGTGGGTCCTTGTGGCTTCTTCTGTCACGTCTGTGTTCCTTGTGCTGGCATTGCCTCAAGTAGGTGTGTGTGTCGTAGTTCCTTGTCTTACTCACTTAAAGTGCTGCTTTCCTGGTCCTAGCCCTAGAGCTCATAGCTCTTTTCTATCTAGAAGGCTGCATGTTAATCAACTGATACCAGGTGACCGAAGCATAAAGGAACCTAATGTTTTTCTTAGAACAGTGCTTTACTGTTCTCCCTGTCCTCCCTGTCAGACCCTGGATCCATGAGGAAACGTCCTCCTGTGTCTGACGGGTTTTTGAGAGGCACACAGAGAAGGTACTGTGGCCCCTAGACCTGGTGCAGATTCATTGTGAGCCTTACAGATGGCAATGGCTTTAAACCAGTTTTACCTCAAACATTTAAATGACATCATGGAACTTGGGCACCAAAATGGCTAAAGCATCTGTCTCAGATCAGTTTTGATGCAGACAGAATCTGATTTCTGGGGCAGATTACAGGTAACCTTTATACAAAAAGGGGAAGTAGTTTCTGTTAGGTTAAATATCTGAGCTGCGTATCTCATTTATAATCTGTCCATAATATTGAGCTATGTAGTTAATGGAATTTGAAGTGATAGTTAAATGATGCGTGCTAATGAGACTGAAAATTAGAATTAGAAGATAATAGAAAAATGAAAAATACCATTCTAGGGGAAATATATATTAATTGCAAATATTTAAGGGAAATTACATGAGACAATAAAGAGTCAATTCATTTTCTGATTTTTTTTAAAGAAATTTCTATACTCTTTCTTGCAATTATTGTATACTTTTTACAGAAATGAAGCCACAAATTGAGTCTTCATAGTATTTCATCTAACTTAGGAACTTTAGAGCATACTTTCCTCCTAACATTAGCTGTTTTGAAATAATGAAGAACAGTGTTTTAAAAGTTACCTTTTAAAAATAGTAAGATCTAGACTAGTTCAGAAGTACCAGAGAGCTTAATTTTGATTTCGGTTTTTCTGTTGCTGATTTGTTGGTACACTGTTGAAAAAGAAACCTGCGTATGTTTTAGATGAGTGTCATTTACGTGTTTCCATCTTGCCCTACCTCCAATCCCTTGGCTTTTTTGTTCTCCCTGCTACTATTCTATATTTTCCAAAATATTTTTTATAGTAGACTAATATGTAGAAATGAGGAAAATACAGAAGATAAATACATTCTCAACCTTTCTTCTCTAATAAGATGGAAGAGGAGTCTTCTGAGAAACACAATTGGGTCCAGAGAAAAGAACATGAGTCCCTCACTGACATTTGGGGGTCTCTAAAGAAACAATCAACATTGTATCAGTGATCTAATAGAGGTGCCTCTTTTAGATGGTTCCACATACATGTACAGAACTTCATTCTTGCTCTTTATGTGAACAGTTAACTATCACCAGAAAGGCCAGCCCTAGTAATGGATCAGAGGAACTGAGGAAATGGATAGTGCTGATGGCAAAGGAAAACATTAAAACTAATTGATAACCTCAGGGAGAAATTCTCTCTCTCTCTCTCTGTCTCTCTCTCTGTCTCTCTCATTGCTGATCATCAAACCCAAGGGTTCGTGCAGGTAGGCAACTGCTTTATCAACTGAGCTGTATCTCAGCCTATATGGTCTCTTAATACAAGGAGAGAATGCTCCAAAAGGAATATTGCGAAATCAAGAGCTACCTATTGGAAAGTAAATATATGGTAACAGAAAAATAAATTTAAGCAGGATTGGAAATCAAAGCTAGAAATAATTATAGAACTTTCAAAAAGAGATGGGATACTAATAAGAATTGAAAGAGATAGGAGAAATATATAGAAGAGAAGCATTTGAGATGTTGTAAGTTGGCCCTACTCAGGATTGTCAGTATACAGAATTCTCTTAAGAAGTGATATCAAATAAATGATTAAACCCTTGGTAATAAACTTTTCTTACGTGTTTCTTCATATGTTTCTTTGCTGTCATTTTACATAATTCAACATGTGATGCCTAAGTTCTTCTTCCTTAAAAATTTTCCCCTTGCATGGATAATTTAGATTTTTCATTTGCGTGGTCATCATAATAATATAAACTAGTTCTATACTTAGACAAAAGTAGTGAGCAACTCCAGTTGCAACGTTAGGGTCTTTAAAAATAAATCATTTTAATTCTTCTGTTTCTTTTTATGGAACTCATAACAGGTACATTTAGTACTAAAATTCCATCTAGTTTATCAGTCCTGGTAGTATAATCTTGCTGCTGAGATTAGCAGTCTATCATAATGACGTATTCTGTGCAAATTCTTTCCTCAGGATTGTTGAAGGAAGATTTTTAATTTTAACCTTTTGGTGTTTTACAGATAAAGCTCTGATGGCACCGAATCTTGATTCCTTTGGACGAGATCGCGCACTGTATCAAGAGCATGCAAAGCGTCGGATCGCAGAGCGGGAGGCCAGGAGGTAATTGTAAAAATGCTTGCTGTAAAATGCTTGCTGTACTTTGTGCAGATGGGAGGAGTCTCTGTTATTTCTAATTTGGGAAATTGAATATTGGTTATGTAGGACTCGCCGTCGACAAGCCAGAGAGCAAACCGGTAAGATGGCGGATCACCTTGAAGGCCTTTCCAGTGACGACGAAGAAACATCTACAGACATTACTAACTTCAATCTGGAAAAAGGTTAGACATTGTTGGAAATGGGACTCATCAAATTGGTTTTTTACTTTGCTGTATTTTTAAACCATGGGATAGTTAAGATTGTAGCATTTTCTGCAATAAAGTCAGGTACTCTTACAACCACTATATTATGGAATATCACGGTGAATTCTCAAAAATAGAGTTAACAGTTTGTTACAGGGATGAATTGAAGCATAGTAAGTGGCATTACTCTTCAGAATTGTAGAATTTTAATAAGGAAAAATGTGACACATCCCCACTGTCCTACAGCTTGTCTGGTCTGGAAAGGTAAAGCTAGATGGGTGTCAGGAAGCATTCATCCCTGAAGGAGCCCCATGATCACGGAGTCAAAGTATATATTAGAATCTTGCAAAAACAAGGAGGAATATGTGATTATTTCATAAGCAAATTGAAACCTAAACTTCTGTTTATCCTTTATTCTGAAGTGACCCATTTATGAGCCCATATTATTAGTATTCAAGCTCAAGGAAAACTGAAAATAACAAACTCTTGTTTTTCTTCTTCATATTAAATTATAACTCTTTGTGGTTTTCTTTCCTCCCTCCCTCCCTCCTTCCTCCCTTCCTCCCTTTTGTTGTAGATCGAATTTCAAAAGAATCAAGCAAGGTTTTTGAAGATGTCCTTGAGAGTTTCTATTCAATCGACTGTATTAAATCACAGTTTGAAGCATGGCGTTCAAAGTACTACACGTCTTACAAGGATGCTTATATTGGTCTTTGTTTGCCAAAGTTGTTCAATCCTCTTATCAGGCTTCAACTCCTCACCTGGACTCCTCTTGAGGTAGGTTACGTCTTTCACCGTTAGAAAGCAGTATAATCAAGATTTTTGGGTACTTTTTGTCTCGCAGCTAGAGATGCATTTCAGTGTAGATAGGGCATAGGCTAATTAAAACATTGCATATGGAATTAATCTTTTAGGTTTTTATTCTTCCATTTTTTCAATTTATATATAACTTTCAATTTATATACAATCTAATTCTAATCAATAACACTGGGATATGAATATGAACAGTAAGAAGTTGGTCTTTTCCATCCTAGGAGAACTTAGAACCTAATGCAAAAAAAAGTATGTTGGGGTGCGAGTGAGACTGTGACCTGAGCAAGCAGAGGGTGGCACATTAAACGTGGGAGATGCAGTCACAATACCTGTTTTCCTGGGCATGTAAGGGAAAGCACAGTTGACTGGACCCGTGTTGGTGTTTATGGTAGGGTTTTTAATTACTGACACTTGTGAGTCTCAAGAGTATGATTAGTACTGACTGGGTTGGATGTGTAAACTATAAGAAAAAAAAAAGATGATTTTTGGTGAAATGTTGGAATACAATTGAAAAGATTTGAACTCTGGAAACTGTTCAGCTCTTGGATACTGTGACACCCCAGGTACAATTTCATCCTGTGTGTGGATGTCCAATAGACAGCAGAGGCTGTCACCTTAGCCTCCCTCAAGTTCTATTTCTGTCTCAACTTGGTAAGACTGCTGTGCTGTCCTGAGCTGAAAGCTTGAGTCTTTACTTTCAAGGAGCATAGCCCTGTGCTCTTCTGGCTCTCAACTGAGAACAATGTGTTGTGTATTTTGTCCAGTATATGGACAACCTGAGGCTAAATTCCTGTTTGGGAAATGTTTTTTAATGTATTTTAGGCAAAATGTCGTGACTTTGAGAACATGCTATGGTTTGAATCTTTACTGTTCTATGGTTGTGAAGAACGAGAACAAGAAAAAGATGATGTAGATGTTGCACTACTTCCCACCATTGTGGAAAAGGTGATTCTTCCTAAGTTAACAGGTAAGTAGGGAAATCAACATTTAGGCACGTTGGATCTTTTTTTTTGCATGCTAGATGTGTTTGTGTATGTATCAGAGGACACTGTGTGTATCCGGGAAGCCCAGGAATAACTTGGAAAGCTTCATGGATTGCTCTTCCTCCTTTCTGCTTTAGAGTATTCTAGACTCTGCCTTACAGGGCCGGAATTTCAGACTGCTGCCATTTCCATTGGGTACTTCTATGTGGAATCTGGGATCTGGAGTCAGTTCCTTCTGATTTTGAGGCATCTTTTCATCCCCCCACATTGGATCTTTCAAATCTGTTTTCGAGTTTTTAATTTAGAGACTATTTCATTATAAGTATCACATGATAAATAATAGGTTTCACGTGGCCCAGAGATGGCTAAAGGAGAAGGAATTCTTAGCTTGACACTTGAAGATCATTTTTAGGATGGACCTTAAGTTGAGAGCAGTAGGTGAGTTTCAAAAAACTCCAAAATTTCCTTAACCAGAGTCTTTGATTAGTAGGAGAGGAAGAGCCAAGCTTGGTGCTACACTTATAAATCCACCATTTACGCAGGTGTGTTTGTTCACTAGCAATTCAAGGTCAGCAAGAGCTTCAGTTGAAAGTCTGTCTCAAAAACAAAGGACAAAGAAACACTGAAACTTCTGTTATACAGAAAATGAAACAAAGATTAACTTTTTAAAAACAGTTTCGATGATTTATTTTTCTTCTTTGACTTCTTACATGTATACACACCTTCCATTTATTTTCCCCCCTCAGTTTTCTCCATTTCCGTTCCTGCTTTTCTCCCCTTCCCTTCTTGTTTTCCTTCGGTCTTCAAAGCATCAGGCTCCCTGTGATCTAGGGTTGGGATGGTCTGTGGATCACCTGCAGTTCATCGGTGCTTTGCAAGTCTCATGGGTTTAGCTGATCTGACCATGTAGGTCCTGGTGTATTTTCCATTTGGTTTTCCTTGCAGGTTTGACTTTTATAATTAAAAGATGATTTGAAATTTGATTAAAGTAAGCTGCAATTTTTATACTTTATCATAATTTTTTTCTTAATAGTGATAGCTGAAAACATGTGGGACCCTTTTTCTACAACACAAACTTCAAGAATGGTTGGAATTACGCTAAAATTAATAAATGGATATCCTTCAGTGGTGAATGCAGAAAATAAAAATACACAGGTAACTTAGTTTGGGGAAAGTTTCTTTCTTTTGAAAATTGTCTATATTTTGAGAAACATGGTGTTATTCTAAAACAACCAGCAGATTCTCCTAATTGGGTAATGAGGACCATTAAAGCTTGTGGGTTTCAGTTTTTTTGGGGTTTTTGTTTTTTGTTTTTTGTTTTTTTTTAATCTGTTTGTGGAATGGAGAGAATTCATGCAGTCAGAAATAGCACCAAATAGTACTTCCAACTCTGGAAGGTGGCACAGGAAATTCCCATAGCAATGCAATAATAATTGACTCCTTAAGTCATCCTTGGGTGGCACACACAGTACATTCCGATACACATTCATACACATGCAAGGAAAACATCTATTTGAAAGACAGATGTTATTAGTTGAGAGCACACCCTTTCTTCTAATTTCATAGTCATGTGTCCCGTTAAAAGCTATACTGTGGCTGGGGAGATGCCTCAGCAGTTCAGGTGCCTGCTGAGCAAGCAGAAGCGGATCCTTAGGCCCCACATGTAATACCAGGTGGGCATGGTAGCCTGGCTGTAATTCCAGTCCCAAAAATCAAAGATTGGGAATCCTCAAAGCAAGTCAGAGTAGCCCCATCAGTAATTTCTGAGTTCGATTAAAGATTCTCTAAGAGAGAGAAAGAGGGGAATAATGGAATGAAGAGTAATTCTTAATATGAATCATGGATCGCTGCAGGCACACACATACATATGAACATACATTATACATATATACACATGAAAGTAGAAAAAGGAAAATAAAAATATGTACTTTGGGGAAAAATAAATATATAAAACTAATAAGGTAGTTGATAATTATTTAAATTTAAACAGTATTTAAAAACAACTCATTTTTCTGTTAGAGCTAACTTCTAAATTTAAAATTGCTGCTCTCAGTAGATAACTTAGGAGCTAAATCTGGAAAAGCTGCTCTTGATCACTGGTCAATTTCTGTTTTCCTTTTTTTAATAAGAAGCATATTGTGTGTCTGTTTTATTGCTTAGTAATCTTTGAAGATTATTATAACTTAATTACAAGTGTTAAAAATGATTTAAAGTTAGTCTAATGCATGGTCTTTTTTCACTCTTTAGGTATATCTAAAGGCACTTTTATTAAGAATGAGAAGAACTTTAGATGATGATGTATTCATGCCATTATATCCCAAAAAGTAAGTGACTCTTAAGAATATTAAGCATAATACTCTACATTCTCTTTCGGAGAGTTGAAAATTCTAGAAAAGTAAATGTACCTTGGCTTGAAATGTGAATTTTACCTGTGTAGCACAAAATTACTCTAGACAGACCAGGAAAGTGTTACCTTGAGGGAATAAAGCAGTTAGTGCTCTTCTCCCAGGGCACCTGTTACATACCCGCTCATGTATTTATTCTATTGCCGCTTTAACTGACAGGTTCACTAGTTTAAGCTACTGCTCCTGCCTTAGCCTCCTGAGTACTAGGGTTACCACACCAGCCTTTCTGTTACATGTTATTGACTGTTAATCTTTAAAACTTGAATTCATTTTCATTCACTTCCACCTGTGTGTGCTTTGATTATGAGGATTAAGTCCAGGACCTTGTGTACATTAGGCAATCTTTTTTTTAAATAAATTTTTGTTAATAGAAATTATGTGGCACTTACATATAAAATATTTGATCATATTTTGTTTCTCTCCCTTTTTTTTTTTTTTTTTTACTTAGTGTCTTAGAAAATAAAAATTCTGGGCCTTACTTATTTTTCCAGCGACAGTTTTGGTCTTCTGTCAAGGTATGTGTTTATAGGCCATCTACATTTTGGAGTTGTAATTTTTTCATTTGACTTTGTATGTTTTGGAAAGTATTTCTTTTTTTCATTCTGTTGGTATAATGTATTATGTGTGTATTCATTTTACTGTCTGCCTGTTTTTCTGTTATAATAATTTATATATGTTTACTCTTTTAGTGTATAGTTTTGTTCTGAGTTCTAATGAATGAATGCTGTTGTCATCATTGCCAAAATGAAAGATTCTGTAACAATTTCAGGTCATCCTAAGATTCTGCTTTATAATTTAGTCCATTTCTGGAGACTTCCCTAAAACCTTGTTTAAATTTTTTATGAATTTCTTTTCAGTCTGACACTTCTGAATTCTTTTGCATTTTATTATGAATAAAATGCTTTTTACTGCTGAATAATATTTCATTTATGTATTGTAGAAAATAGTTTGGATTTTGTTTTATTCATATCCTAAAAAAATGAAATTGTTTCTAGTTTGGTGTAATAATGAATAAAGCTGCTATAAGCATCTTCTGAGTGTTTTTTAAGTTTCACCTTATTTAAGAGAAACAAACAGGTAAAACTTTTCTAGAGTGTCTGCCTTTTTTAAAAAATGTTTACGAGAGTGAGCGAGAGGAGAGCCTACATCCATTCCATGGTCAGAGGTCAGAGGAAGTCAATTTTCTCCACTATGTGAGGCTTTGAGAAATCGAACTCAGGTCATCAGTTTGCAAATAGGCACCTTACCTGCTGAGCTCTCTCTCTAGTCCTTGTGTGTCTGTGCCTTTTGGCATTTCACCAACAGCATGTGAATGTTCTAGTTCCTTCTTCCTGTCTCTGTGCTCCATGTTTGCTGCTGTGTTGAGCCTGTTGTGTCCTTATTTGTCCTTTCTGTATATTTTTTGGTGATCTGCCCTTAAATATCCTATGTGCATAGGTTTTGTATCATTTTTGTTTGCTGTTTCTGTTTTGAGACATTTTCTTGGGACAGTGTCTACTTTCAGAGCTATTCTAGGATTCAATATAAAGGGTGTGACATGCTTTGCATAGTTCCCTTTTTCATTATCATCAGCTAACCTGTTTCTACATATTAGTTCATAACACACAAAATAATCTTTGTCTTTTCCCTCTTAAAGACTTAACCATGTCCCTAACATGACCTGTAGTGTCATTTCACTGGTAGTGATAGAGATTGTAGGTTACTCTTAACCTACAATTGCTGTGAGAGAGCACCCAAAGTCAATCAACTTAAGGGAGAAAGGGAGGTTTATTCAGCTTACGGTTCCAGAGGGAAGGGACAGTCTCTCAAAGCAGAGGCGGCATGGCTGGCTGGCCAAAGCTGGAGGAGGCTAAGTCACCGCAAACATCTTGGAAGCTGAGAGCTGCAGGCTGCTTGCTGCAAAGGCTGACTTCTCCTGGAGGTAGGGTGGGACTAACCCACCTCAAGGCCCACCCCTTGTGACTGCCTTCCTCCAGCAAGGCTCCACCTCTCAAGGTGCCATGACCTTGCCAAACACATGAGACTGTGGGGGACACATTTCAAACCATGACAGAGATGGAACTCTAACTCAGGCCGTTCTACCTTATGAGTAGCTTCTCGGTCTCTCCCTCCCTCCCCTCCCTCCTTCTTTCCCTTCCTCTCCTGTAGTAAACTTTGTGTGTGTGCTGATCAATATGGTAGCCACTAGCTGAATAAGGCTATTCGAATTTTAGCTGATGAAAATTCAAGTATATCATTCTAGATGTATTTGGACAGTTTAAAAGTGTTTATTACTACTTTGTCAAGGCATCCATTCATTTTATTTCATTTGTTTTACTATGTAACTATTTGTACTTAATTGTTTAATTTTGTTTGCTTCTGAATTTTCTTTCTAGCTACTGGGAAATTTTCTTCAATGGTATGGCATTTTCTCAAATAAAACTCTTCAAGAGTTATCAATTGATGGTTTATTGAATAGATACATTCTCATGGCCTTTCAGAATTCAGAATATGGAGATGACAGCATCAAAAAAGCCCAAAATGTGAGTTGAATAGCACAGTTATACTTTTTAAAGCACATAACTTAAACCTGAATTAGTTTTTTTTTTTTGAAGAGCAGTATGAGAATTTCCTCAAGTTCCTTTTTGTTGAAATTGCTGCTAGAGTGACAGTAATTTACCTACTTAGGTATTCACAAGCCCTCATACAAGGTTTTTTTTTGTACAAAAGTACAGGCATGATCATAACCAAAAGGTCAAGAAGTGATTCATGAACATGTATATTGTTTGTGCATGAATCTGTTTTTGTGGATATTTTTGTAGGTAATATTGAAAACTTCAGGAATAATTTTTTTCTTGGCTTAATGAATGGTATTTTGAGCAGCTGAGAATAATTGCTTTTTTCTCTCATTTAAGAAATAATTTTATTTTCTGATTTCCACTTGTAGTCATGGATTACATAGTCTGATAATTTTAAAAATATATTTGAAAGTTATAAAATAACATGTAATAAAAATTTGCTAGTAGCATTATGGAATTTTTTTCCCCAGAGCACAAAAGAATAAATCTTTGGCATAATGTTCTACTGCCCCTGAATATATTTATGTATATTTTCTTCAATCCTGTTCACTCTTGTGAACATAATCCAGTAACATTAGGGAGTTAACTAATCCTCAGTAACCCCGCCCAGTGTGCGTTTTGTTAGTTGTGTCTAACCATCCTTCCACTGGTAAGACAAATACCTGGATTTTGTATTGCATTTAATTAACAAGCCTCTTTAGTCTCCTTTAATGTAAGTGAATGCTTTCGTCTTCATTGGCTTTTATAACCTTGACAATTGCAAAGATGGTAGTTTGCCAGTTGCTTTGTAAGAGTGTGCTCAGTTTAGGTTTGTTGACATCCTTTCAATTAGATTCAAGCTCTGCATCTTCGGCAGAAATTGTTCCATATTTTCTGAGTAGGAATCCCTTAAAAAGACTTCTGCAGACTTATGCAAAGCAAATGGAAGGTAGAAACAATCCAGGGTGATTTCCAAAGTCACCTTTGGGCCTCCATAGGCGTACACAGTGCCCTCCGATACACACAGACACACGTTTTTAAAAAAACACCACACCGCCATAATCACCTGTTCACCATCCTGAGGCTTTTGCTCTGGGCTGCACTTACGGTGTGAATGAATGTTCTCTTAACCTCATTTTTTGGCCAACTTGACTCCTACTGCCAGCAATTCAGGTGGGAATGCATGCAGTTAATATGTGTGTGCTTTTTGAAAAGAACTTGGTTGTTTTATAATAAGCTGGAAAATTGGGGGGGAGGCGGAGAGAAGCAATTATTGGTTTTATATCCCAAATTATTTTTTGATACGAATACCTGATCTATTATTGATGGAATAAAAATAAAAAGCCAGGTATACTGGTATAGATAATACATGACTTCTGATTTCAAAAAATATCCCTTCAAGGTAAAATTGCTGTAGTTTAATAGATCTTTTATGTTAAGTTAAATATAATAAACCCATTTTCATTCATTCTATTCTTAACAATTTTATTTTATATCTTCTCCATAGGTAATCAATTGTTTCCCTAAACAGTGGTTTGTGAATCTGAAAGGAGAAAGAACTATTTCCCAGTTAGAAAATTTTTGCCGATATCTTGTACATTTAGCAGATACAATTTACAGGAATAGTATTGGGTGCTCTGATGTGGAAAAAAGAAATGCAAGGTAATCTAGAATTTCTTTACCATATTTAAATTCAAAACACTTTAGTCATTTAAAATTTTATATTCACTTAGTATTGCAAGCCTATGTAATTTTTTGTTTGTCAAGTTTCGGCCTGTTTTTGTTATGTTGGTTTGTAAAGGTTACTAAGGAAAGACTTATGATAAGGACCATCCCCAAGAGAAGATGGAACTTGTTCTCATGTCTCTTCTGTCAAGTGTTTTAGGGTGTAATGAACTTGGCTCCTAGTGATTTGCTATATAGAGGTAACCTTGCACAGGATGAGTAGGTAGGTACACCTACAAGGATGTTGATGGTTTGTCTCAATTTTAAAGCTCCATACTTACCAGAAGTTCCTAGAACGAGAGCCAGGCCTGGCAGCATAGGTCTGTGATCATGGTGCTTAAGAGGCAGAGGCCGGAGGACGTCTGGTCAGCAGCAAGGCTTATCTAGGCTTCAGAGTGGATTCAACCCACCAGGGCATCTTAGTGAGAAAATGTCTCAAAGGAAAAAGAAAGCCTGGAGATGTTGCTCAATGTTGGTAGATAGACAAGACAGGCAGACAGATAGGAAAAGTATGCTAGGATGGAAAGAGTGAATGAAGCATTACCTTTCCTTGAACATTGATTTTTAATTTGGTAATAAATATTACAAGAAGCATGTACTAACAGTTTGAAAGAATTTTTTTAAAATTCTGATTTTTTTCCTTTTTTTAGTAAGTTTTTTGTTAGATCTTATCTAGGTAAACTTCAGAAGGTTTGGGGGAAGAAAAAGACAGGGTTTTGAAAGGGTTAAACAGATTGCTTCCTTTTCTTTAAACATTGGTGGAATTTACTGGTCTGAATGAAACTGTGTTGTGTCTGTTTGAGAAATGAGTTCCCAGTCATTAAACATTTATTTATGTTACCTTTCATATGGATGATTATCAGATTTTGTTTTTACATACTGAAACTTCAATGTCTTTGTTTCATACATTTAAAAATGTATATAATTTGAGGAAAATTAATTTGTAGACTCTTTAAGATCAAGTCAAGAGCAAATTCTCACAAAGGTGCTGAAGAGATATTGCCACATTTTTTATTCTCTTTTAGGGAAAACATAAAACAGATAGTAAAACTTCTTGCAAGTGTTCGAGCTTTGGACCATGCTGTGTCTGTTGCAAGTGATCACAACGTGAAGGAATTCAAGTCTTTGATTGAAGGAAAATAGACCTGAGAAAACTGAAAAGACAACTTGCTTTAGTACCATTCCCACTGTATAAATTCTGTATATATGTAAAGTTTCTTAAATTGTAAGATAATTTTTGTTTTAATACAAAAAATTATATTAAATACTGTGTCCTTAAATGCAATTTCTTCAGAATGAAAGGAATTCAGATTATTTCTAGAAGTCTTTGAATGTTTTCCTTACTGCCTGTCATATTTTGTTTACAGAAGTATTTTGTACCCTCATTAAATTAATCCTTTCATTTAACTGTCCTATAAAATGATGTGTTCAGTGTAAATTGTGTAATTATGCATATATGTATTTATACCACCATGGATTTTCACACTGGAAATTTGCATTGTTTTCTGCAGAGGAAGCCATTTAACAGCAGAAAATTACCCCGTAGCAAATTGTTTAGGGAAATTACTACACTGTTGCAACAAAAGGGCTGACAAGTCACTAGTAAATGTTTATCCCATGTGGTTAGTGTTGCTATCACTGTAGCTAGCTGTGCTGCCTTAAAATGAAAGTTGAGACTTAGTCATTGAGTGAATGTTGAACTTTCTTCCTTGAATCAGCACTACAGATAAAAGTGGGTTTAATGTGAACTGTAAGTAATAATTTACAATGTAGTTTCAGATGGACCACTAGGAATTTAGTTTTTGAAAAGAAATCCACGATCTTAACTGCATGGTTTTGGCTGACTATCCTCACTCATAACTTAGCTCCTGCCCAGAATTTTGGTAGTCTATTATTATATTTTGAATCCCAAATATGTGAGTTATATATGCAATAAATACACCTTGCTGATTAGCCACACCCAGACAATTCAATTTCCATGGTCTTCTATAGTGTTTATACCACACTGTAAATATTCAGAGAAACTTGTTTTAAAGTTTATGCTTTCTGATTCTGTGATTTTCAAAAGAGGAACTTTTTGGAAATTAAGGACTATCGTTTGATAATTATATATGTAATTAAGTCTTAGCCAAGCATTAAATTAATTTTTAAATAACACTTTGTTGTATTTGCTGGTGACTAATTTTAGAGCATTTCAATGATTCATATAGTAGACTGTGGGCCTGTGTATATTTTCAGTCAAGGCAAATATTATTTTGGACAGTATATCTGTACTTGGAACATACCTCCACATATTCATTCTGGTTAAATACTTTTGTTGTATCTTAGAAACCTCCTGAGAGGAATTAAACTTACAACAGTCATTCTCAATGTCAGTGGAATAAAACAACCATTCCTGTGTCTGGGCCATAAAGTATTTCCAAATCCAGTAGATGAACTGCTGTTTTATTATCTACTATTAAGGACTGCTAACAATAAGCCTTGACATTTTTTAATTCCATGAAATTAAAAGCCACTTAGATTTAAGAATGGGTTTGACCTTTGGTTCAGGACTTTGATGCAAGACATCCAACAAACAAAATTCACAGGATGGTCTTGATATCTCAACCAGTGAATTTTCATTACTGAAGTGGCTAAAGAGCATTATTTTTTAGGAATTCTCATTGGCTATAAAACAAAGTGGTTAAATAGCTGGAAACAGGATAATTCTAGCATGCGGAAGGCCTGAAGTTGGAGGGCAAGTGTCAAGCAGGATTGTGCTCTACTAAGGAAGGGTCTAGGTCCACATCATTCCTGGCCTCTTCCAGCTTTTGATGCTTTTTGACTAGACATCACTCCAGTATCTGCACCTGTCTTTGCACTGTCCTTTTTTCTAGGTGTCTGATTTCCTCCCTGCTGGTTTTTGTAGACACTTTGTTTCATGCAGGTTCTACCTTGCTTATCCAAAAGAATCTCAAGATCATTAACCCAACTATACCTACAAGGTATTAGGTATCAGCGTTTAGGGAGTTTTATATATATGTACATATATAATTTTTTTCCAGCTTTTCACAAGCCTATCCTTGCATCAGTTCCAGGCCATGAGAGTATTGGCTTTTATCTGCAGATCTTGCCTATCTCAATAGGTCTATTTATCCCTGTAAGTCAGCCCACCATAAAGACAATTTGAAGCAAGCAGCCATTTTCAAGTGTTGCAACAAAGTATAAATAGGCAAAAGAAGGAAAGCAATGTTCATAATTGTTTTTCAAACCCAGGACTTGTGTCTATTTCATAACTAAAATGATCTATTTTGAAGATTTGGAAAAAATACCTGTAGAGATGAGTGGTGCTTTCCATTTTAATTTCAAAAATAAAAAAAGCAGGTACCACCTAGCTCTCCACTTCCCTTGTTTAAAATTAAAAGGAACCAGGAACAGAGTATCCATGCTTCCCACCTGAAGATCACAGGTTTTTGAGGTGGAATGAATAGTGACTTAAGTCTGGTTTCAGCCTACATAAAGCTGCCTCCTAGCAATGCCATTCAGAAACATCCCCCCCCCTTCGGATGCTGTGGATCTTGAATATAGAAGCATGAAGAAAAATTCCATTCTCTCCCACTCATTTTTCTCTGTCAAGGACAATCCCCAACAGAAAAAGACCCTTCTAGAAAGGAAAATGATTACATGCAGTTAAGTATGTTATTGTAACTTAAATTTGAGGTTACTGTAACCACAAAAAAGTCTTTAAGCTAAGGGACGGACTGCCAAAGGAGAAATCGCTATTAATTTCTGAACTAAGCTTATTTGTATTTCCCCTTCTTGACTTGGAGCTGGCTTTTTTTTTTTTTAAACGTATTTGATGTTTAACGTTTAATGTTTGTTTCTAAATAGTTTCCTGAAGCTCAGGTGGCTTTCACTTCTCTAAAATGGAAAAATGTTAAGTCACTTGACACGACCTGGAAGGAGAGATGGTTTTGTACAACACATCAAGTTGGAATTGTGCTTGTGCCGAGGGAAGGGGAAGCGGTTAGGAAAAAGCAAAGCAGATGGAGCTTCAGAGTGCTGGCGGCTTCCCCTTCCTCTGTAGCTCTACCCAAGGCAATGCAGCAGACAAACCCTCGCAGGCACAGTGCGTGGCCCCCGGGGGCGGCGCGCAGGGTCCGGCGCCGGAGCTCCCGCTGCTCGGCGGCCGAGCAGCCCGTGGTGGCCGCCATGTTTGCGCTCCCGGCGGTCGCCTCCCTGCCCGGCTCCGTGCACCCAGCGGAGCACGCGACAGACCCCCGAGGGGTCCAGAACACGCGCACCGGCGGGTACCGGCCGGGGCGCGCGCCCGGCAACGAGCGAGACACCATGGACAGCTCTCCGGGCGCCGCGGGTCCCGAGCCCCCCCTTTCCCGGCAGGGGGTGGTCCCGACACCCGGCTCCGGCACGAATCAACACCGGCCCCCGCCGCTCTTCCTGGAGTCCCTCCCCGACGCCCGCGGGGAGGGCGGGCGAGCTGCGCAGAGCCCGCGCGGGGAGGCCGGCTCCTCCGTCTCGCGGCGTCCGCGGCGCCGGAACCCGCGGCGGCGCCCCGAGGCACAAGTGGCCCGGGCGACGGCCGCGGTAGCGGGCGCCCCGGGGGGACCGGGAACGGGCTGCCGGCGGGGCGGCCCGGCCGAGCGGCCCGGCGTGGGCGGAAGCGGCTCCGCCCCCTCACCCCGAGGGGCGGCCCTTCCGCCCCCGGCCGCGGCGCAATGCGGAAGAGCTGGGCCTGCTGGAGCGGAAGTGACGCCTCGGGCTGTGGCGGCGGCTGCGGGAGGAGGCGGAGGAGGAGCCGCAGGAAGAGGTGAGCCAGCAGGCGGGGGACGGGCGGGCAGCGGCCGCGGCGGAGCCAGGGGCGGGCGCGCGGACGCTTCCCGAGGCGGTGGTCGCCGCCGCAGCCGGGACGCGGGCGGTGCGGGACGGCTGCGTGCGGAGGGAGGCGGCGCGGTGAGGAGCCCCAGGGCGGCGGGCGGCGGCGGGCGGCGGGCGGCGGGCGGCGGGCGGGCGGCGGTGACAGCGGCTGTCAGCCCGCGGCGGGAAGGGACGGCGCCGGCCCGGGCTCCGCGGCGCTTGTGCCGCATCATGGAGGCGTTGCGCCGCCCGGAGCCGCCGACCTCCCCGGAGCCGGCCCCTTCCCCGACCCCCGCGGTGGCGTCCGTGCCCCCGAGCCGTCACTTCCCGGCACCCGGTCCCCGCTGGCCGTCCCCGCAGCCGGCGGGAGAGGCCGGGCGGGCGGCGGCGGTCACCTGCGTCGCGTCCTGTGCCCCCGCGGCCGCCGAGGCGGGGAGCCCCCTCCCTCCCCGACCCCCCACGGGCTCCGACCGTCCTGGCTGCCCCCCTCCCATCATTGCTCCCAGGGATCGGCTGCACATTTCCCCAGTCGCGTCCCTTCTGCACGGGGACACCCCGGAAAGCAGGAAGCCCACGAACGTCCCCCATCGAAAATACGCTCAATTTTTCCCCTTCTGTTGGTAAACACAGATTAAACGTGAAACTCACCCAACCAAACCAGGACTTGCCGAGCTAAAAAGAAAAAAAAAAAAAAACCCTTATCTTGAGAATTGCTAGCTTTTCCTTTTGATTTTCGGTAAGATTTAGTGACGACCTATCTTTTGGAACAGACCCTGCACCCCTGAGGTCCCTGTTTCCTCCCCCGCCTCCAGCAGAGCCTGGCGGGGAGGGACCTGCGAGCGCCCTGCAGCCGCAGGAAGCCTCAGCCTCACTGCTTTGCTTTGCTTTGCTTTGCTTTGCTTTGCTTTGCTTGCTTTTTTGCTTTGCTTCGCTTTTTGCTTTGCTTCGCTTCGCTTGATTTTCCCAGGGCAGTCTCGGAAGAAATGGCGTTCAGCAAAGGATTTCGGATCTACCACAAATTGGATCCCCCACCTTTCAGCCTCATAGTGGAAACCCGGCATAAGGAAGAATGCCTCATGTTCGAGTCGGGGGCCGTGGCGGTGCTCTGTAAGTCATCAAGTCTTATTTTCCTTTAAACTCTGGGTTTTCATTAGGGGAATGCAGATTTTATTTCTAGGATTTTCTTGTGCTTTTTCTGCTTCTAGACGTATTGATACAGCTTTTTCTAAAGAAATACTGTTGCAGTTTATGTCTTAATAAGAGCTCCTTTATCATTTTGCTGCCATGCACAGAATTTTGGAGTTCAGTTGTGGTAGTGATATTATCTAATATTATTGTTATATCTTAGCTGAATTCTTAAATGTTCTCTCTCCCTCCCTCCCTTCCCCATAGGATTAAAGCCAGGGCTTCAATCATGCCAGGCAAGCAGTCTGCCTCTGTTCTTCTCTAACTCACACTTTTGTATTTTTATTTTCATTGGGAAAAGCAAACCAGTTCTAAAATCTTACCTGCATCATGTGATTGATTTCATAACGTTTGAAAATGACTTTGATTTTAAAGAATAGTACTAGTATTTGTATCATAAGAAAAATAGATGAGACAAATTATTTTGTGGAATATTAATAAAAACACTAATATGAATGTAAATTTTGTTCTTATTGTGTGCTTGGGGCAGATGACACTAATTTAAGATGGTTTCAAAAGAACAGTGTTATTGCAGGCTTTCTGGTGAAGCTACTTGTTCTTTGTGATATATATTATATATTAAATGTGTATGTATATTCTGAGATAGGGTCTTATGTGAATCTGGCCGGCCTTGAACCTCTTGATCCTTCTAGTAGAGACCTTCTGAATGCTAGAAATGTGAAATGCATTAACATGCCCAGATTATGCAGAAGGGATCAAACTCGGTGCCTTATGATACCAGGTAAACTCTATCAACTGAGGTACATCCTCAGTCATCTTTGTTGTATTTTTGTTTAGTTTGTTAATCAGTTTTATAAATTACAAATAATGTTTCAGTTGACAATACAGCTCAGTTGGTAAAATGCTAGTTGAACAGGCACGAGGAGGTTAGTTCTATCCCCCAGTATCACCTAAAAGCCTAGTGGTGCAGTATGTAATCCCTGTAATCCCGTGTCTGAAATCCCTGGACCGATGAAGCAGAGAAAGGAGGATTGCTAGGGCTTGCTGGCTAACAAGTCAAATAAGACTGTCTGGCTGCAGGTTCAGTGCAAAATTTTCTTTTAAAAATTAAGGTGAAGAGTGACTCAGAAAGACACCATGTCAACCTCTAGTGTCCACAGGTACCTGCATACATTTGTGCACATGCACAATACGTGCACAAACATATGCACAGTTATGTACAGGTGCACACACAAATATTTGGAAGGCATACTTACCAAGACAAACCTTAAATGTGTAGCTTTCTCCACACTTGGTGAATGAAGAGCATAAGATCTTAACCTTTGATTTAGGTATAATGAAATTTATACTAATGGGGAAATTGTGTAGCATCAAAAAACAGAATATAAGATACATATTTTGTTGAATGCAGTAATATGGATATGCATAGGCAAGGCTTAGATATTTCTAGGTATCTAAGAAACCAAGTATAAATATTATTCAGTATGAACTTAATTTTCCCAAATTGATTTTTTATTAAACTGAAAAATAAGTTACAGTAGTAATCCACGTAGCATACATTTTCATGTTACAAGTATACTTGTAATGATCAATATATATGAGAATAGAGAGGTTTAGTTTAGTAATATAAAATGATTTTCAGCAGGGATGGAGAGAGGACTTAGGGATTAAGACTCCCTCACATGCAGAAGGTCCTGAGTTCAAATCTCAGGTCTCACGTAAAAAATGCCAGGTGGAAATGGCTGCAACCTGCGCTTCCTAGAGTGAAACAAAAAGGAGGTAGAAGTAATCCAGGAAGTCACCCTTGGTCTTCCACAGGGACACACAATACCCTCTGATACACATACAACCAAAAACAAATAAATGAATATCAAAAAAAGTGATTTTTTTAAACAGCTTTTCTTTTGCTTTGCATCACCTATTTATTAATGCTATGTAAATTCCAATATTTCTCAATTGTGGTTACTCGTAATGGGAAGTTATTTCATAGCCTAATTTTTTAGGGTTATCGCTATACTTTAGGATTGCAAAACCTAAGAATTACCATACCTCCAGCCATCATCTGTTACGCCAAATAATGATTTAAGAAAGGCTCTAAAATATCCATTTTTTCATTAATATTAATTTGAGGGAAAAGTATTAAACTATCTCAAGAACAAGTTTGCTATGTTAGTGATTAAATCTTTATATAGATCTTGCTATTATAGATTACCAAATCTTTTTATGGCATGTAGATTTTATCTAAACCATGTTTCTGGAATTTCAATACTATGGTTATGGGTAGGGTTAATTGTTTTTTTAAGATGCCCTGTTGAACTGATAACTAATGTGCTCATAACACATAGTGTAGAGTTTCCCTATCACATGGAACTGTGTTCAGTGCACTTGTGGGAGAAAAGGCCTATGTCTTAATACTTAATCCAGCATTTTGCTCCTTTAAAAAAAAAAAAAAAACTATGCATGTGTGCGTCTTTCTCATATATCTGTGAAAGTCATCATATATATATAATATATATATAATACATATATACACATAATATATATATACATAATATATATATATATTATATATATATATATATATATATAGTGTGTGTGTGTGTGTGTCAGAGGGCCAAGGGTGACTTTGGGAATCATCCTGGATTGCTTCTGCCTTCTCCTTACTTAGCTCTGGATTTCTCAGACTCTGCCCATCAGGGCTGTGGAAGCATAGGCTGCTGCCTTTTCTGCCTCACATTTTTATGTGAGACCTGGGATCTAAACTCAGAACCTTCTGCTTGTGAGACAGAATCTTAACTCTAGTCCTGTTTTGCTCATTCTTGAAGAACAAATAGTCGTTCAGTAAATAATGCTAGTGGGAAAGACTAGCTTAGATTAGAAAGCTGACAATCATGAAGTTATTATCTGTCTGAAAATATGACAGCTTGGGCTGGAGAGTTGCTGGCTGAAGTGGGTTAAGAGCTTGCTGTACAAGCATGAGGACCTGAGTTTGACTCCCCAGCACCCATTTAAAAGAAGGGCTGGAGGGTGAGTAGGAAACAGGTGGATCCTGGGAAATGACAAGGTCTAGACACAGTGAGCTCTGTTTTAAAAAAAAGGAGAGACAGGCAGATACTGGAAGTCAACCTCAGGCCTCCATATATGCACACACAGGAAAGTGCACTTGCATGCACATTTTTACACCACACACATTTAAAAGAATACATAACTTTTTTCTTTTATTTATTTGTTTATTTATTTATTTTACATTGTTGAGGATTGAACCAAGAATTCATACATGCAGGCAAGCACTTTACCACCAGCTATACCCTCAATCCGATTTAATTTTAAATTGTCATGAATTGTATAAATTTATGGGCCATAATATGATATTTCCATGTATATAGACAATGGGCATGAAGCAATAGTTCAGAGTAGCACCTAGATTCTGCTAGTATATTGCATTAGCCAATATATGTAGCAAGTGAGATGGTCAATAAGTTATAAGAGTACTTTTCTTCCCCTGAAAATGAATTTGCCAAGAGATAAAAGGAGACTGCAGCATTGTGTATGACTCACAGTTCATGGCAAAAAAAAAAAAAAAAAATCAAGGACAAAGCTGTCAGGCATACATGTTTTAAAATCAGTCTCATTTCCTGCTTCAGCAAATAAATCTACTGAATATTCATATCTTAAATAGAAATAAATGAAAGAGAAGATCAACATGTAGGAATTGTAGAATGATTGTAAAAGGAAGAGTTAATAGTTCTCCTATTTAAAAGATCTCTATTGAGATCTGGGGATGTGGCTGTATTTAACTTACTGTATGTTAAGGCCTGGGTTTAATTCCAAGCATTGCAAAAAAGTTAATAAATAACAAGCAAACAAACAGGAAACCCAGAAGATAGGGTTGCAAGAAGGTAATGTAAATTGCTAACTCTTAAAGCCTTGCTTGAATATCAAGTTAGTGGTAAGAATAAATGACTTTTTACTTGTAATATTATGTTTCAGTGGTAATATTGTATTTGCTTTTTTATTCATCATAATTTGAGTCATTTCAGGGCTCAAATCATATACTTAATAGATAGCAAAATCATATTACTTAATTGGAGACCTGGTTTTGCTCTGAATATCCATCTGCATGTCTTCTTTTATCTAATTCTTCATATTATGGAAATGTTAGTTATAATACTAATAATATATTCTAGAGCTCTTCATAGAGTATGAAATACTCTGACTTTGTGAAACTACACAGTATAAGAGAAAAATAACAGTGAAAAAATAGATGTCATTTGCTGGAAGATTATTCTACTAGTCAGAGTATTAAGCCAGAAGTTTGACAACTTTATTGTTTCATGATACCTTAGAGTCTCATTAAGTTATTACAAAATACTTAGGCCATAAGTAGTATCTGCTAGATCTGTTTATTAAATAGCAGGATCAAAACAATAATTTTTTTTGAGAAAAAAGTCTCTCTCAAGCCCAAGTTAGTTGAACTCTCTGTAGCTCAGGCTGAACTCAAGTTTCACAGCAGTCCTCCTGCTTTGGTCCGCAAGTGCTGGGATTACAAGCATAAACCATCATGCCCAAACAATGAATATTAAAGCTTTAATGATAATCGAACAAAATAATGCAGAAAGTAGAAAATGATTTAGTTAACTTCTTAAATAACCACGTTTATTCACTAGTGGGACCTATGTGCCGGCTGTGTGCTGAGTAACTTCACACTTTGGAATCAGGTGGAACATGGCCATCCTCATATCTTTTCTGTATTGATTTCTGAGTGATATTTGTTGTTTACCACAGCAACTGCTGGAAACCTAGCTTCATAACGGATAGATTATCAAAGGAATACACTGCGATCTTGTGCTAACGCTCTGAACTACTCCAAGCTAATAGTGTGACTGGCGTTCAGTATTTATCAAGAACATCAGCAGTTTCTTCAGTTCAAAGTATCTTTGCATCTCACTTTGCTACAGTGTACTGGGTCATCTCAGCATATAGTTGAGGAGTTGTGGTAGTCACGGGCTTTATTTTATTTCTCTTGTGCTTTCCGTTAAAAATTATTTGAGAGTGGAAGAAAGGAAAAGGAAGAGCAACCAGAGAGAGGAAGTGAGAGATGCATATATGCATGGCATGATGCATGGGTGAAGGGCCAGAGGACAGCTCTCAGAAGTTACTTCTCTACTTCAAGTGGGCTACTAGGGATTGAACTCAGCTTGCCAGGTTTGCAAGCAGGCACGTTAACCACTGAGATACCTGCTAACCGCATTAAATTATACTTCTATCCATTGTTGCAGATGTGGAGATTGAAGTTTTGAAAGGTTAAATCAGGCTGGAGAAATGGTTCAGGGGTAAAAGCATTTGCTTTGCAAGCAAAAGGATTTGAGTTTGGATCCCCAGATCCCATATAAAAACTCCAGAGGGAAATGGCAGCAGTCTGAATTTCCAGCCTTGGAAGGCAGAGCTTGAGAACCCCAGAGCAAAGCAATAAGGAAGCAGAGCAACCCAAAAATGATTTCCAAAGTCATCATTGTGCCTCCACAAGCACAAGCATTGAAGTGCCAGCTTCTGTACCCTCCCACCACACTCACATCTGCACACACTCAAAAAAAGAAAAAGAGTAAATCCTCCAATGACAGTCCTTCCATTCGATTTGTTTTCAGTTGATAATTGTAGTTATCATTTATGCTGTTTGTGAGGGTGGCGGCTCTTTCATTCTGTGTAGAAAACCAGGAACATAAAGATAAACCTGTAGAAAAGACCAGTTAAAATAAAATTGGTAATGTTATCTATCTAATGAGGGAATTATTAAACTTGTGTTGTTGCCTCTGAAGTATTAATATGTTAGTACATTAGTTGGAAGTATGGTCTAACCATTAAGAACAAAGTTTTGTTTTTTTTTTTCCTGGACCAAATTAAATATCAGATGTTATAGTTGAGACTATACTGTCTGGAAAGTTCTAGACTGTAGCAACAGAGGATGAATTCAAACAGTGTAAAGGTTTTTTTGTTTTTTAAATTACCACATTCTATCAGTCAGAATGACTGCCCTTTAGATAAATCACAGTATCCCAGCTCTGTTTAAAAAACACTTGCAAGTTAAGGAGAGAACTGACTTTATAGTTGACTTTTTTAAGCACAAAATAATGGTATTTAGATTTGTTATAACCTTATGTTAAGATTGCAAAGTTCATTTTCTTTTTATAAATGTACATATTTAATATAAAGTAAATAGTTTAAATATCAAATCTTAAAAAAAACAAAAACAGCTATTCCAATCTTAACTGGTAGCAGGAGTGGTCAGCTAATGTAGAACCAAGTAAAACTACTTAACTTTGCTATGTACAAGTAAAAAGGAAAAACAAACCCTATTTATCAGATATCTCAACCTGTCCTGTAAAATGTAGATAGTCTAGAACTTAAAACAGAATTTTTAATTTTGACTATGTTGAAGTAGCAGAAACTGGATATTCCCTCCCACTTTATGATAACAACAAGCTTAAATATATGAAAAATAGGCAGCTCTGATCACTGAAAGAAGGAAGGCAAATGAGTTGAATGTTATAGTTGAACCTGTACTGTCTGGAGAGTTCTAGACCGTAGCAACGGGGTGAACTCAAAACAAAACTAGTACTCTAGATTGAGGAAGAAGAGTAGGGAATAAAGGAGGCCAAGGCTGCTAGGCTTCTCAAGTCTCAGTACAGAAAGAAGATAACTATATGGACAGCCCTAAAGTTTTATGGAGAGTTCTACCAGATACATCAGCCAAATACTGACCAGTGCCAGTATGTGAGGAAGCTACTTAAGGTAGAAAAAGAACAACTAAGAGGAGCAGGCAGAAAAGTTTCTGGTGATTATAGGCTGGGAATTAGTCATTCTGACTAGCCAGTAGAGAAATCTTGTAATGCATAGTGTTGTAGTTTTCTATTGCTGTGAGACAACACTCAAACTCAGAAAAGCAACTTATTTGACATACGCTTCCAGAGGGGAGATATTGTTCATTATGCAGAAAGGGCATGGTGGGCAGCAGAAGCTGGAGGCTTCTTGGGTCACATTTGTCATCAAGGGGCAGAGGAAGCAAGCAGCACCTACAGGAGTGGACTGCCAGTAGAAGCAGGGTCGGGGGATACCCAGTCTCAAGCCCACCCCCTGTAATGGGCCTTACTCCACCATGCTTAACCTCTTTGTGCCACTACCTCTCCCAGCATGTGAACCTGTGGGGGACAACTCACATTCAAACCGTAACATGTAGGGGCTAATTTGAGTATCAAAAGAGCGTATTGCTTCACTAGTGGTGGAAAGTGCTCTAGATAACCAACAAAGTTTAAGACCAAGATATGTCCTTGCATCTCACTTTGCTATAGTATACTGGGTCATCTCAGCATACAGTCAAGGAGTTGTGGCAATCACGGGCTTTATTTCATTTAATTCTTTTAGTTATGATTTCTTTTAAAAAACTAATTTGTGAGAATAAAGGGAAGTTCCTTTTTTAGGTTCCAAAGAGACTCCAAGTGAACATTGTTTACTTTAATAATAAAAAGTTAATTCTCATATAGCCATATTACAGAACAAAATTCAAGGAACAAAGTTGAAGGATTACGAGCTGTCTGTTCAACATAGTCAACTTTGTCATATTCATAATCAAATTGGCATATAAGCAAAGAAGCAGAAAGTATAGCTATGTATAATGAAAAGTCAATCTGTAGAAACAGATGCTAAAGTTAATAAAGAGCATTACAATAACTTCTCAGTATATTCATATGTTCAAGAAATAGAACAAACATGTTAAGAAAAACCATGAAAATGTGACTCCAGTAGTGTTGCTAGAAATGAGAATGATAATGAAAATATACATGATCAGTACATATGATACTACAGAAGAAATGGTTGGTAAACTTGAAGACTTAGAAATAGAATCTATCCAAAATGAAACACAAAAGAAAGCTAATATAAATAAATAACACCAATTAATTGTGGGACAGCTTCAGGTGGCCTGTGTGTATTAGAAGTAAAAAGATAAGGAATGAAAATGTCTGAAGAAATGACTGGCAATTTCCCAAATTTAGTGAAGACTGTAAATCCACAACATCAAAATTAAATTAAACCTAAGGAGAATTACACCTCAATGCAAAATAAAATTGATATTTACTAATTAAGGATAGACAAAAATCTTAAAAGCAACCCAAGGAGAAAACAGATATTTATGTACAAAAGAGTAAAGGTTAAGAATAACGTTCAACTTCTTAGCAGTCTAAGCCAGAGGACATAGAGCAAAGGCTTGTATAGAGCAGGGAAAAACCAGCATCAAACACATAAGGTTCTAAGTGGAACTATAAGAGAAAGAGACTTTTCTGCACTTTGAAAAGCTAAAAAAAATAATAAGAGCTAAACATTACAAGTAGCAGTTAAATTGTAATGTTTTTGTTTGCATCCAGTGACATTTTTAAACATTCTGATATGATAAAGTCTGAGTCAGTGAGATTCTGAAAGGAGGACTGTACTAAGGAGTATGTTGGACTGGTTCATGTGGCTAGCCTTGTAACTAGATGCATTGCTTTAAAAATTGCATGCTTTATTTTGATTTGCTTTGTTTGAATTTCCAGTGGTTATTAATAAGAATTTGTGTTTTATATTTTTTGTTGTTTGTTTTAACGGGTGCTGTCTCACACAGTAGCCCAGTCTAGTCTGGTCTGTAACTCACTGGGTTCAAACTTACAGTGATTCTCCCTCCTCCGCCTTCTAAGTATTGGGGTTACGGATATGAGATATCACACCTAGTTTGTATTTTAACTAAAATAGAGACAACCGAGTTACTGAAAAGAAAAAAAAAACTTAAGCTGTTCTCAACTCTTTGTATTTCTGTTTATTAAATGTTATACCCTTTAAACCATTCTTTATCTTTACATAATTTCCTTATGTAACTTAATATATTAAACATGTTTGGTTGTATAAATGACTTTTAGCATTAAGTATTTATCGTGGGTTGTGTTTTACTCTGTTCTCTAGACCATATTGCTATAATCTATCAAATGATTTACTAAAGTACAGATAAATGAGTCTTAAAGTCTTTTAATATCCTGTGAACCATATGTAAAGTATAAGTGGATGAATCTTATACTTAAATAGATTTCTTGCTGGTTGCTCATTAATGATGCTTACTTAGTTGTCATCCTTGGCCAACACTAAAGTTTTTGTCCTACTCTGTTTGATGATTCTCTTGGAGAATGTATTAGAAATTATAGTTGTCAGACTTCTTGTAGAGCTTTGTGGGATTGATACAGAGATGAATAAAATAATTACATTCACTTAACCTGAATGCAAACTCTTTAAGATAGCCCATAATAAAATCAAACTGCCTCAGTCTTCAATACTCCACCTCTTGGTTTCTAATCTGAGAGTCTAATAATTACATACAGTTGATCCTACTTTTTTATGTTGAGGTAATGAACTAGAACCCATAAAAGGAAAATTCATTTTTACTGGCATCAGATTAAACTGAATTTTTATTCATGAATAAACTGCTTTGACTGTAGGAATAACATGCTATTTGAATTAAGGAAATCATTGGAAAAGGAAGATAGAAATTGCTATAATTGTTCAAATTTCCTTAGTTTATCCCAGACAATATGGTGACCAAACAGTAAGAGTTGAAATAACTATCATTTTAGTGGCCATCCTGACTGTTGCATACTTTGAAACCAGTTTTGTCAACTAATATTTAATTGAGAATCCATGTAGCAAATACCACATTAACTAGATATATCCCAGCAAAGCTACTGTCGTCTTTTTAATGGAACATTCATATAGATGCCTCTATATAATGCTTCTTCCCCACCCCCATCTTTTAAAAACAATTTAGTTCATTATTCCCCTCTTAATCTGATTCGGTGATTGGCCACTTAACCTGAATGCAAACTCTTTAAGATAGCCCATAATAAAATCAAACTGCCTCAGTCTTCAATACTCCACCTCTTGGTTTCTAATCTGAGAGTCTAATCTGAGAGCTGTTTCTTCTGCTCATTTTTTTTTATTTCTTGTAATCAGTTTATTATGTCACATGTAAAAATGTAAATTGTAAAAATAAAGCCTAATGAATTTTTTATTTTTTTGCCTAATCATACAATAGGTAACCTCCTTTTTTTCTCTTCCCCCTCTCTTTCCCCGTTGTCCCCATTGCATTTTCCCCTTCTTCCTTCCCCCCTCTTTCACCCCTTTTTCTTCCCTCCTCCTCTTTTGATGCTTCCTGCTTTCTTCCTCCCATCCTCCAGAGTATCTGTTTATGTGGGTACTGAATTTCTCTCTGAGTTGTCTGCACTAGGGAGGATTCAAGACCCAGTGGCATAGCTTGGGGCCCCTTCTTGGGCTGCCCGCTAGTATGGGAACTGTATTATGACTGTTTAACCCCTTGCCTCTAAGGATCCTACTGCCTGAAGCCTTCTCCCCTGTGATCCATGCTAGTCTTTGGAGGGTTGTTGACATGTCAGCCATTGTGCAGGTCAGACAAGGTTTAATCACATTGGGACTATATCCTGGCTGCTGCAGCCCTGAATTATTAGAGCGAACACACTGCTGCCACCATCATGTTGAGAAATACAACGTCCTATTAACTCTGCAAAGATCCTTTCATGCTCTTTCCTAGCTTCTCCTATCAGGACCTGCAGAGACAGTCACTGTTCTGACTTCTTACATCATAGATATGTTTTGCTTTCATTTTAACATACCTGGAATCACTCAATATGTCTGATTTCTTTCTCTCAGTGTTGCATTTAGGTTATCTACTTTGTAACTCCAGCAGTTTACTTCACTGTCATGACTGTGTCGTTTTCTGTAGTCGTGTATTTAGCTGTCTTGTTGACATGTGTTTTATTTCTAGTTTTTACTATAATTATTGTCTGCAAGATTTGCTTTTTGGTGATCACATTCTGTTGGGAATGTATATTCTTAGTAATGGAATTGCTGGTATTTTGCCAAGAGTGTTTTATCTCTTCTCTTCCTTTGACTGTTTTCTTATTTATTAACCAGACTTCAGTGTAAAGGTCACTGCTTCTGTCAGTCTCACTAGCTTCTGTCCTCACCAATAGACAAGTTAAATAGGCCCACCCGTTGCAGCCCATGGAACTCCATTATAGTTGATGCGTGGGCCTGAACCCAGGGTCTTGTGTGTCTTTTACTTATATCCTTTGGCCTTTTAAAGGATTTCTTACTATTTCGCCTACACTATCCTTGAATTTTGATCTTCTTGCTTCAGCTTCCCACCAGAGATACCGGACTTAAAGGAAGCTATATATTAGCATTTGTTCAGTTACATAATGCCTGTCTTCCTAATTTACTGTTAAGGAAAATATCAAGAATCTACAACCTTGGGGCTGGAGAGGTGGCTCAGGGATTAAGCCTCTGCCTTGCAGGCGGAAAGTCCTGAGTTCAGATCCCAGATCCCACGTATAGATGCCAGGCGGAAGCAGGGACGGCCTGCGTTTCTGGTCTGCCCACGCGCGTGCGTACACATACATACGCACACATGCACAAGTGAATAAATTAAAAAAAAAAAAAAAACACCCAGCATGGGGTAACAGACTTAAAAAAAAAAAAAAGAATCTAGAACCTTGTCAGAACCCTAGTACATTGTAGGTATCACTAAATACTTATTTGCAGAGTGAATAAAAACTTTTTTTTCTGAATGTTGCAAAGATTGAGACATATAAATTACACAGAACATTAATTAGTTAATTCATTGTCTTTCATCAGTTTTTTAAATTATATAAGGAAAATCTTGTCCCGTAAATTTTTTTTGTTCGTGTGTGATAGACATGGAAAGAAACTTTGCTGCTAGCTAGTTAAGTATGATCTTAGATGAATCACTTAATCACTAGGTTTTTTTCTTCTGAAAATGAGAAGCTTGAATTACATGATCTCTAGCATCCTCTGTGCAGGAGGTTCTGTACCAAAGTGTTATTTGCATGCAAATAAGCTGACCGCAAATTGCCATGCATGCAACCACAGGCAAATTGTGATTCTAGGAGCAGCATTCTAAGTTGAAATCTTGCTTTATTATTTTTTCTGGACAGGATTTTGGTCTGTAGTTCAGTAGGTGATATATGACCTTGAACTGCTTATGTAGCCCAGTCTGTTCTTGAACTCTCACAGTCCTCCTGCTTCAGACTCCAAGTGCTGGAATTACAGGCTTGTACTGAAGTAATTTTTAAGTAATCTATTCGTTTTGGGTAGTGCATCAATTTTGTTAGTTTCTGTTTAGAAGGTAGAGTTGTCAGTGCAAGTGTGATCTCTATTCTCTTAAGAGTTTAGAGTCACAATTCATGAAATAAAAATAAATATATATGATTTATGTTATCTGAATTCCTGTAATCTTACATGTAGTGGTTCATTATTTGTCTTAACTTTTACTTTGAGCATGAAGGTAGAATAACAACACCTCCGAGTGGCGCCAGGGATGATGTACTGGGACATATTGCTGTATCAAGCCACAACAGGAGCGTGATGCTGGGGGAGGGAGGGATGTATCGATGTGTTAAATTTTCGTAGAGAGTAACTAATGTATTTGTACTTTCAGAGGGTTTTCTTGTTTGTTTTTTGAGGTAAGAGTCTTGCTATGTTGTTCGACTAGCCAGGAAATATATAGCTCACATTGGACTCCAGCTCATAGCAATCTTACCTCTCAGCATCCTGAGTGCTGAAATACAGAGTAAACAAAAATAGACTCTAAAAACATTATTGGTAATGGTTCTAGAAATTGAATCCAGGGTTTCACACGTGCTAATTGAGTACTGTGCCAGTGAGCTGTACCCCCAGCTCCCGTGAGTTTTCTATACTTTTTAATTAGACTATCTCTGCAATTTCTAGTTTTATTACCTTCCTGTAGCTTAAATAAGAAATTATTTGTACATTCATATTACATTGCTTATATTATATATTCAATAAATAATTTTTTCAAGTAAAAACTTTGAAAATATACGGAGCTAAAATAACAAATGAGTTGTCTGAATCAAGATGTAGGAACTTGCTTCCACATGTTTTCATGTAATTTTAATTTTTTAACTCTGTTTCTGATGATGAGCGATGGTAAGCTTATTTTCTAAGCATAGTTTCTTTTATTTATTTTACGCGCGCGCGCGTGTGTGTGTGTGTCTGTGTGTGTGTGTGTTTCAGAGGGCACTATGTATCTCTTGTGGAGACCAAAGGTGATTGCTTTTACCTCCTTTCCGCTTCACTCTGGGATTTCCTAGACTGCTCCCCAGTTATTTTCATGTGAGACCTGGGATCCAGACTTGGTACCTTTTGCTTGGGAGGCAGAATCTTAACCCTTGTGCCATCTCTCCAGCCCTGCTGTAAGAATAGTTTCAACAGAGTATAATATTAGGGGTTTTGCATAATTTTGTTATTCTCTCAGTCCTCCCTTGTGGAATCATCAAACCCTTTCCTTTCTCCATTTGGTATATAGTTGTTGTTTGGTGAATATTCCACATCCTTGGGAAGAGTAGACTGTGGGTCTTTCAACAGGCTGTAGGACTTAATGCTTACAAGTTTATAAACATCCAAATGTCTGTCGAACTTTGGTTAATAGCTGTTGTTTAGAGTAGCTGGATGTAAGTACTGGATTCTCACTAACAGCGTTTTCTTTTCTTTTTGGATTGATACAGTGTAAATATTGTAATGTTACAATAAACTTTTGTGGCATTTTTAGTAGAAGTATCACACATATCAAAGTAGAGTGTGACTGACTACAAGGTATCTGTCATCCAGCTTTAATAGAAATGAATTCACAGACAACTTTTTTCTATCTACTTTGATGCTTTCTTTTCCCACTTAGTTTCAAGTAGATTTTAGACATCGTAAAAGTCTAATTTTAAAAGGGTAGAGCTGATTTTTGGTGGTGTTTTTTCCTAAATCAAGATCTCATTGACCTCACCCTTCCACGATACTCTTGCCTTGTCTTCCTGAGTTGGAATACAGGAGGAGATCATAATACCCTATATTTATTTTTTAATGTAATCACCACATCTGAAAACTAACAATATCAAACTAACTTAATATCGAATATGTAATCAGTGTTTAGCTCATTCTGTTTTAGCTCATTTCTGATGCATCATATTTTTGTGAGAATTGCGTATATTACCGATGTTTTTTTGTTTGTTTAAAATTCTGTTCTGTGCCATTATTTTTATTGTGTTATTTTTTAGATGATTGTGCTAACAATGTGAGGGTATGTTTCAAATACAGTTGTAAAAAAGTAAAGACAAACTAAATCTAACTATGGTAGTAAATTTATGCTTATGGTAGCTCTGCATTCTTATGAATTTTTTTTATTTACTAGAGATTGAAGAGAGAAGCAGGTACATGCGTATCATGGTGTGAAAACAGTTCAGAGATCGGCTCTTTCCTTCCACCATGGAGGCTTCTGGGGGTTTTTGAGCAGGAGCCATATACTCGAGCTGTCCCTTAGGAAACCCATAGTTCCATGATTATGGACTGTTAGTCTCCTGGAGACTGAGTTTGGGCACATCTGTGAAGAACTAGTAATTAAGGCAAATGCTAAGCAAACCTGCAGGAAATTGTCTAAGTGATGGAGAAGACCCAGCCCACGGTGGTTGGGATTATTTCCTGCCTAGGTGGGTAAGATGAGGGAGCTGGTGAGACTAGTGAGTTCCATGAGCATAAGCCCACTGCCTTAACTTCTTCAGCTGGTTCAGTGACTTGACACGTCAGCATGGTGTATGGCAAGTGAGGTTTGCCCTTCTCTCAGCAATGGTGTGGTGTAGCCAGTTCCCTCAACCCCTTGTGTTCGTGTGACCTTCCCTGTCAAGCTGGACTAACAACTGTAACTAGACAGTTATAAACTAGAATAAACCCCCTTGTTTTCCTAAGCTCTTTGGTAATGAACTTATTGATAATAATGCAGAATGACCACGACACAGACTAAGAAAATATTTATTTTTGCATGTATATATGTATTTGTACGTGTATCAGAGGGCACTGTGTATGCCTGTGGAGGCCCAAGAATGACTTTGGGGGTCACTCTGGATTGCGTCTACCTCCTTTTTGCTTCACTCTGGGATTTCCCAGGCTCCATCTTCCAGAGCTGAAAGTCAGGCTGCTGCCACTTCGGGCATTTTTATGTGGGATCTTGGATGTGAACTCAGGTCTGCTTGCAGGACACAGTCTTAACTCCTGCAGCCATCTCTCCAGCCCAAGAAAATATTTAAGTGTGTGTGACATGGAAAGAAGAGTTATTTCTCTTTCACTGTTTAGCTTTCAGTTCATAAGCCTATTCAAGGAGTGATATCATGGTTATTGTTTACTTTGATGCTCGTGTTGTTATAGGTTTTTTTTTTTCAATGAAAGTCTCATTAATTTCGCTTCTGAAATTTTCTGTAAAAGGTTTGTTTTGGTTCAAGAAATGCTTCAGGTTTATCTTGTCCTTCTTGCCCTTAAATCATCCGTATCTCCAAGATGTCCTGATGTCTTTTGATGGAGGATGGAGAATGGAGATGTGGGTCGGGGAGATGGCTCAGTGATTAAGATACTTGCAATGCAAACATAAAGGACAGAATTATGATCCCCGAATCCCAGATAAATGAATAAAATGCCAGTGGGTATGACAGCCCACTTACAAATCTAGCCTCAAAAGGAGGAAACTGGGACCTCTGTAAGCAAGCTGACTAGCCAGACCAGCATTTTCAGTAAGCTCTGGGTTTGAATAGAAACCCTGTCTCAAAAAGGATCAGGTGGACGGACTCTTGGAGTTGATTCCCAATGTCAGTTGTTGGTGTTCACATGCCTCAGCACACACATAAAGTATGCGCACATATATACATGTGTCCCCCCACATGACAATGTGCATATACATATGTGCCACCTACATAGGAGAAAAATGGAAAAAGAAAAATATAAAATAGACTCAGAATTGCCAATTCCAGTTCTGAGCATAAACAAAGAAAGAGGTATAAGTTAACATGCATATATCTTTTTATCTAGAAAATTGTGTGTTTACACACAAGTCAACACTGCAGTGACCTCTCCTGTCTTTCCATATTTGTAATTCTCTTTCGTAATGGAGAGAAACTTGGCCCCAATATCCTTTATCCTGTATATAGCTACTCTCTCGATGCCACAGAAGCCTCCCTGTGGATGGAGGCTATCCTACTGTTCCTGAGGTCTGATGGCCTGTGTTGGACCTTCTTTTATCCTAAGACAGAACTGTGAAGCACACATGGAAGAATAAGAACATGTCTACAGTTCTTTAGAGAAATATTCTGGAGACAAGTATTCTCTAATGAAACTGGAAGCTGCGCAGTTAAAAGTATACATGACGTTTATTACATCACCAGTTGGTTAAACATGTGGTTATGAGCCACTTCCTGCTGTAGTAGGGAAGGAGCTAGGTAAAGTCCCTTCATTTAAGAAGCTCCAGTCTTGACTGGAAGCATTAAATAATTCAGATTACTATAAAAAAAAAAAACTCTAGTCTCTTAATAATGGCTGTTGAGGCTTAAGTTATTAACCTCTTTAAGCCTTTTTCTTTATATGTCAGATAGTAATTTTACTCCTTAGATTATTGTGAAAATTAAATAATGCATGAAACAAGTAGCCTAGTATAATAATCACAGAAATAACACAAGTACCTCATCTGAACTATTGTCTTTAAATTGTTTGTCATATTTTGAGAGAAACTAAAAATCTTCTAGCAGGAAAAATGCCATCTACTATTTTTTTTTTTAGCCTAAATATGGTGTGCGTCCTTGTGTGTGTATATCCTGTTTCTTGATTCTCAAAAGATAATTTACAAAATACAAATAGCTAAACAGTATGTTTGCATATTTATTTGAATTGGGTGACAGTATAATAAGTGAACCTTAGATCTGAGAGACTGGTATGTTAGTCATATTTGGGATCCCATTTATGAGAAGATAATTATTTTATTACATTATTAGAATCTTGGTTACATAGTAATTTAACTTGCCCCAGAGACTTTCACTATTCCATAAGAAAGGATAATGACATTTTCTTTTAACTCTTGGTGTTTGCTGTCATTTGAACCCAAATAATGATTGCTGCTGACATTGACATAGCCAATGATTCCTATATTCCTGTATCAGTGATGATATTTTAAATGAATGCTGCACATAGCTTATAAAATTCTTGAACATTTGTGTTGGCTATCATAGCCATATCTTCTGACATGAGGAATGTAACAATTGTTTTTGAATGTTTGTTTTTATGTATACAATATACAGTGATACTCTTCTTTTTTTTTAATTCAGTACCTTGCAAATGTTGGGTAAGTGGCTCTCTCAGTCCCGTTCATTGTACTTATAATGAGGTAGTAGTATTTCAGAAAAGAAAATTCTTGTTTTACTTTTTAAAATGTCGTCAAGTATACATTGCAAAATTTTGCATTTATGTTGAATGTTAGTGTAACTGTCATATAAACACATTAGGAATGTGAAATGAATGAAATACAGATCCAAGTTACTTTAGTGGTGTGCTGAAGTTATTTCCCACTTCAGTTTTATACCAGAGAAAGGTCCACCCTTAATCATGAACACATTGGAGAAAGCAACAGTGTTAATTGAGTGATCAAGTCATTTTATGTGTGCTTGTGTTGCCAACTAAGCACAATTCATCAGGAAGTAAACTCTTGGGATAGCAGAAGCACGGATACAAGGACAGTGACTTAAAGAGTAGAAACTCTGAAAAGAGGTGAAGCAGATAGGGATATAAGATGTTTTGGCAAAAAAGAAGTGGATTCCAGCCCAAAGTTGCAAGGAATGTTAAAAATTTAAGTCCCCTTTTTCAAATAACAATAACAGAAAATGACAAGCCAGAAAATTCTACTTTCTAAGTCCTACTTAAGATTCTATAATTCTGTATTATGGATGGATAAGGCATTGAAAAGGGAGTAAGTATAATAAATAAGAGATAACCATAGAAAGAGTTGAGCTAAGACATGAGCGAGTGAGAAGGATTATTAAGGAAAGGGGGGCAAAGGAGTAGGAAGGAAACTTGGAATGAAGACAAGACAGGACAAGGAAGAGGAGTATTCCTTTCTGAATGGCACCTTCAGAATGTGTTTTTTTGAAATTGTTCTTCGAAATTCTTAGTGTGGTTTTTATTTCTCTGGTTTTTTGTTGCATTTTAAATGTATATTTTGCTAAATGCTAAGAAGGTATTTTCCTTCAAGCTTTAGAAAAAAAATTTTTTAATTCTGCTCATACAAACTTAACAGGTACACTGGTCCCCTCCCTCCCTCCACCCCCCCCCCCCCCCGACCTCCCTGCTCCCCCCTCCCCTTCCCCCTCCCTCCCCATTCCCCAGTGCCTCCCCCCCAATCCTCGGAGCATCCTTTAATGTGCATGCCAAACTCTCCTCTGGGTCCTCCTTTCCGATGAGGTGCAAGGACTCAGGGACATTTCCCAGAACCCTCTCCTGTGTTCCCCTTAAGCTTAGGAACACTACTGTGACTGTCAGTCCCTAGCTTCCAAGGATCTTAGTGCCTTTAGTCCATCCTAGACTTTGTGGAGTCAATAATGTATTGTACATAACACCATCAAGGACTGCAAGTAAGTAGTGAGACATCTGGTTAAGTTCACAGACTTTCCTTCCTGATCATTTGCAACTGATGGGGTATGATCTCACCAGAAGGGGAGTGCATATAGGCTGCCAGAAAGTAACCATTTTGCAAATGGGTGATTGACCCTTCTCTGTCCGCGGTCTCCTACTTTTATTCCATCTACCTTTGAATATACTCTTATAACAAGAATCTAATTTAACAGGTTTTTATCTCTGGCCAGGGGAGCCAGGATGGAGCCAAGGGCATTGCAGGAGCAGAAAATTCTTTTCGTTGCCTTTTTTTTCCTTTTCAGTGGAATAATCATAGCTAACTCCTTCAGGGAAATGATTCTGTAAATTATGCTCATTGGTAAGATAACATTCATTTTATAGTATAGTAGAAAGAGAAATGTGCATGCAAGCATGCCATGGCATATGAATGATGGTCAGTGGACAACTTTCAGAAGTTGATTTTTCTCCTTCCACCATGTGGATTTCTGGGTATTAAACTTGGGTCATCAGATTTGCAGACTATCTCACAGCCCCTTGAGCTCTATTTTTAATGTCATGCATAAAAGGATGAATAAAACATCAGATTAATGAGGGAAGATAGATTGATTAACAGATGGTGCTGGAATTGTTTAATTCTGGAAAGAACAATTATGTTACCAATTTGAGAAAGATCCTTATGCAATACATTGTAGTTCAAAGTATTATTACATTTGGAAATTTTGGGTTCAAGGTTTGGCTTTATACCTAAATAGAATTTTATGTCTGTAGTCATTTTCCCCCTTTGGTCTAAAACTTTTTTTAAAAATTTTAAACAGCATCTGCGGAAAAAGAGGCAATTAAAGGTACATACACCAAAGTACTGGATGCATATGGACTCCTAGGTGTTTTACGGTTAAATCTTGGTAAGTTTGCTATTCATATAGTTAACTTTTTTTGTACTTGCTTTTGTAATTCGAAATATTTGAGAGAGACTACCTACTTCATATTTTAGCTTTAATTGTTGTGTACCTTTTAGACATGCAGTATTTTCACGCTCTTGGGGTTTTGAACTTTGGAAGATTGTCTTGTTTAAACATTTCAGAAAATCAGAATATTTTATTTTTCTTTGCTTGGGTACATCTGGGAATGCATGTCTTCCTGGAAAGATTTCCCTAGTGTACAGTGGAAAGACACTTGTTTCAGATTCAGGTCGTAGCTTGAGCCTATGCTTGCCTCTTCATGTTACTACAGGGCTGCAGAGTAACCTTGGTGATTTTAGTTTGTTAAAGTATGACTTGAAATATAATCCAAAGAAGGTACTGTTCTGTATTTTGTTACTGCTGTGTGTGGGAGAGTAAACTTGCACTGTTGTACATATCTAACATGTAGTTTCCTTCATTGATAAAAATCTTAACTGTAAAATATTTTAAAAGTAAAGGGTGAATCAATGTAGTAGATTTCTATTATGACAGCACTCCTTTCTCATTGTGTACTGCTAATGGTTCATAGACTGTGCTCTCAGCAACTCTGGTGAATTACTAACTGATCATATAAGGACTCTGTCTGCATGCTTTATTATTGTCTTAACTAATCCTGAGCTAAATGAGGGATTTTTCAGGAGGGATTATATTGCAGGTTAGCCATCCTAAC
This sequence comes from Typhlomys cinereus, assembly GCA_023101885.1. Classification (NCBI taxonomy): domain Eukaryota; kingdom Metazoa; phylum Chordata; class Mammalia; order Rodentia; family Platacanthomyidae; genus Typhlomys; species Typhlomys cinereus. The sequence continues at coordinate 6,652,813 of JALPQD010000029.1, forward strand.
ATACTGAATATAGTCTGGATGATAAGTATTAGAGTCAAGATTCCGCTTACTTCTTCCTGTGTCAGAACCCCTGTTCAAAGTATAGCACCGTTGACATCCGACTTCATGCTAGTTTTATAGGACTTTTATTGCAATTATATGAAAACTGTTTATGAGCAGTACATGGTAGCACATGTTTGTGATCTCAGCATTCAGGCAATAAATTCAACCTGGACTGAAAGTTTTATGAGCCAATTGTCTTTACAAATTGTTACCAAGATTTTTTCCTCATTGCCATCATCTTCGGCTCACATTTTTATGCCATTTATGAAGAACTTCCACATTGATTATATTATCTGAACTTCCTGTTCCTAGCAAGGGAAGGTAGTGAAGACAACACAGTTTTTTAATAAGTTTTTTATGTTTTTATAACTAGGAATAATCTTATAAATATGACATTATCAATGCTTATCACAAAGATTTTCCCCTGTTTAAAAAACCGCGAATGTAAATGTCCAGGATAAGCTTGAAATTATCACCATGTCATGCATAGTGGTGTACACCTTATCCTAGTACTTGAAAAGCTGAGGCCATGAGTATTGAGAGTCTGAGGTCAGCTGGGGCTCTGTAGCAAGAGTTTGTCAAAAAACAACACAGATTTGAAATGAAAAAGAAGGAAGTCAGAAGAAACCTGAAATATCTGGAAAATGTTGTGATATTTCATCCTTAATATCTGTGTTTTGAAGGTGATACCATGTTACACTATTTGGTCCTTGTCACTGGATGTATGTCTGTTGGGAAAATTCAAGAATCTGAAGTTTTCCGAGTTACTTCCACTGAGTTTATATCACTTCGAGTTGATGCTTCAGATGAGGATCGCATTTCAGAAGTACGAAAGGTTTTAAATTCAGGAAATTTTTATTTTGCATGGTCTGCAACTGGAGTCAGTTTAGACTTAAGCCTTAATGCGCATCGTAGCATGCAAGAGCACACGACTGACAATAGATTTTTCTGGTGAGTCTGTTATACTTTTGTCTTTTTAATCATGTGTTGTGTGATGATAGCTTGGTGATTCAAGTATGCTCAACTTGGTGCTATTTCTCAAGATAACAAGAGATGAACATTTCTGATTGAGTGTATAACTTTTTCCTGCTCTCAGATCCTTAAGCAGATATGGCAGACAGACTCTATCAGTTTGGTGAAGTGGACATATAACAAAGTCTATTTGTTCTTCCTCACCTGAACTAATCTCTCATTTTAGAAATTTTACTTAAAACATTCAGTTTATTTGTAATGAAATTATGTCATTCATTTACTACTCTTAGTTTTGAAATCTTGTCTCTGACATTATAATCATTCTAAGTCAATATTCCCTTATTTCCAGCTTTAAAATGATAAAGAAGTACTGTTCTGGGACAAAGTCTAGCACTGTGGTAAATAAAGCTTATGTAGGCACCTGTGATATTATTACATAATCACATAGAACTGCTATATTATAAGCAGTGAGGGACCATCAGACTATAAACAGTATGATGACTTTATTGTAGCAGACCAGATTTCTAATATAGTGCTTTTGGTGTCTAAAACTAGCATAGTAAATAGTAACTTTTCTCTTTAATGAATGTGCAAATTGTATTTCATCATATTAACATACATTGTAAGGCCAGAGTCCCAAGATAACTATGTTCCTGGCCTCTTTCAGTCATTCAGATTCAAGTCATTGCTGTTTATCTTTCACCATCATTTACATGGTTCTCAAATTAGGTATCCAGGTTTGACATATTTATTCTGGTTATCAGAAGTTTCAAAGTCATTGACAACTGTAGGTGAGGAAACTCACCTCAAGTTATACTTTATGGTGCGTATGAAAGTGTCTTGGCTCAGAAGAGAGAGTAAAGAAGCACAGAAAGCAAAATAAGCAAGTTGGAGAGTCTACCAGGGACTTGGGCTTAACAGAGGAGACAGTGAATGGTGAGAAAGGAGATGAGGATCCCGTGACAGAGGAGGCAAGTGGCCATAGAGCTGTGCAAATGCAGAGCCTCCAGCCGATGCATGTGCTGCTGTTTAGTAACAGAAATGGGCTTTCCAAAGTAAAACCTTATCATCCTGTGCTTTTTTAGTGGAAGACATGAAAGTCGTGTAAAATAGGTACTTGTGTTCCTTGGGGCAGCTGTCCTTACCTTTCTCCTAACATATCCCTATTTCCAGATCATCAAATTGAGAGAAAAAAAACTTTTCTGTCACTTTGGAAGTCCAAGCAAGCACAGTTGCATTTGCAAAGTTTAATCAGTAGAAACAATTCTTTCATCTTTTTATTTAATTAAAGGTGGACATCATACACTTTTGAACCACAAGAGAACCTGAGGGATTTGTCCTGTAGGAGACAGTTGAATAAAAGTGAAGTTTGTTCATTTTTTGGATAAAAATTGACATATTCAATCTTCAGTTTGTCTAAGAAAATGAAAGTTTTGGAATACACATCTTTGTACTTAGTCTGAATAATTTTTTTGGATATAGTAAGTTTTATAGGCAAAGGGTACCAAATATTTACCACAAAAAGTATTTAGTTTTATTCCTTTGAAGGTTTTAAGCTGCTGCTTATCAAATTTTGTTCATACACGTAAGTAGAATTTAAACAGCAATACATTGATAGTGAAGAAAAAAGAACTAACAGCGAGAAGAAACTGCTACATAAAGTACCTAGGACGCAAGGTCCATTTCAGCAAGGACAAGTGTATCTCATATCTCTGTATCACAACTTGACACTGCACCGCAGTGCCTTGGACATGCTGGATCATTGCCAACTGAACCTTACTCACATCAGTGTAAGGTAATAGTAGAGTGTGAGTGCTTAATGCTCATCACATTGAAGTTTCCTCATTCCCTTATAGTCCTGTGTGCTTTCTCGAAGAAGTATGAGGCGTTAACATGGTAGCATCTACCAGAACTACATATGACTACACTTAGCGTATGTCCCCTGCAGCCTGTGACCTGAGGGGTAAGAGTTGAAACTAGGCTCTAACAACATTGCCACCTATTTCAATTATTAATGAGCCTGAATTTCAAGGAAGCATCTTATTATTTAACATTCGTGTATCATGTGTGTTTGTGTTATGTGTACTCACATGCACATATGCACAGATACTCATGCATGCATGTGTCTGTGGCTCATGAGTAAAGATCAGAGGATAACTTTCAGGAGTCTCTTCTGTCCTTCTACCATGAATACTCCAGGAATTGAACTTAATGTGTAGGCTTGGAAGAAAGCATCTTTACCCACTGAGCCATCTTGCTAGCCTATTTTTTCTTATATTTTGCTTAAGAAATGAAGGTAGTAGAGAATACCTAAACAAGATTTCCACTTAAAATGGTAAAAAAGATAAAACTTTAAAATTTAGAATATTCAATAATAGAAAATTAATTTTTGAAATGATGAAGTCTTGTGAATTACTTTTTTTAATAATGGATTTTTCTGTAAGAAATCAGTCTGATAGGAATCAAGTATGGTCCCATCTTTGCATTAAATAGTGAATATTTTTATCATTTGTTTTTTGAGTTTCAATATGTTTAGTTAAATAAAACATTTTTCCTTGTAAAAGTTTATAAATTGAGTCCCACTCTAATGCCTACAAGACTATAATGTTTTGATGGACCCGTGTGTGTACTCTGGTAGGGCACTTGACTGGTATAAAGAATAAGGTTTCATATCCCATCCCCAGAACCCCAAAGTATTTAGAGATACAGAAATCACTGTGATTTCATTTTCTAGTGTGGTAGCTACTCACCATATCTGCCATTTAAATAAACTTAATTAAAATACAGCCTTATAAAACTCAAGTATTAGTATTATAAACAAATCTCTTTAAAGTGTCATATGCATGTGTAATTGTTTTGAAGCAAGTTTATGTGCATTGCATAAAGCTATAACAGAAATGGGAAACAAATGCTAAGTCACAAAATTTGGCTACTTTTAGTACTCACTGTAGATCCCATAACTAATATATCCATTTCATTATACCTGTCTTTACCTTAGTTAGTACAAATAAATAAAGCTACTTTATTTTGGGATTCTTTTAATAATATTAATGTTCTGAGAGCACAGGTTTTAAAAATTATGCCTTGTTTTGTACTCAGTAACCTAATGCAGTTGCTTCTTTTTCCCTTAGGAATCAGTCTTTGCATTTACATCTCAAGCACTATGGTGTGAATTGTGACGATTGGTTATTGCGCCTCATGTGTGGCGGAGTAGAAATCAGAACTATTTATGCTGCTCACAAACAGGCAAAGGCTTGCCTTATTTCAAGATTAAGCTGTGAACGAGCTGGGACCAGGTTTAATGTACGGGGAACAAATGATGATGGTCATGTTGCCAATTTTGTAGAAACAGAGCAGGTATATGATACTTACATTGTTTATGATGTGTTATAAGAGAAGCACAGAAATTTTAGAGTAACAGACCATTTCACTAGATTTAAAGCACATTTTGCCAAGTATAGTGTTGACTTAATGATAATTTTGGCTATTTGTTGGCCTTAAGAAAGGATTGCCCTAAACAAACTTATTGAGGTATAGTTCTTCAAATATGTAATATTAAGGAATTAATGTGATATAATCAGTACTGTACACTTGAATTTAGAAAATCTTCAACTATAGAGCTAGCTATATGTTGAATATAAAACTAATTCCAACTTTTACTGGTAGATATATGTCCTACCTAAAATTTAAATGTTATGAAATACTTGTTTATGAAACCATACAATTATAAAATTAAGGCTATAATACAGTCTTCAAATTTGTTTTGAAAATACAAACACTAAGGAACAAATTAAGCGAAATATAAACGTATATAGGAAAAGTAAGTATATATGTAAAGTATTAACATTTTGAAGAGTTCTTTTTGACAAGTTAGGATTCTTATGCTTATATTTTTATTTTTTTGGTTAATAGTAACTGAAAGAAAAATTTGGTGTCCTCTTTTGAATTCTTTGACAAAGGTAGTTTTTGTATATGAAGGATAATCATGAAATATAATTTATGGTTTTAGTAACTTTGTATAATAGAAATAACAGTTTTTACTTTTGGATTGATCTTTTTTTTTAGGTCGTATATTTAGATGACTGTGTTTCTTCTTTCATACAAATTCGAGGTTCTGTTCCATTGTTCTGGGAGCAACCAGGATTGCAGGTATGTGTCTAATGATAAGGGATTTGTTTGTTTCCTCTTTGAAAAATTCTCTATTCTATTATTTGAAAATAAACTTTCAAGATGGGTCTTGAATTAACTGGATCATCCTCTTCTATATACAAATATTTATTGCAGATTTACAGATGAGGATCTGTGAAGAGTCTTGTTTTAGTTTTTTTTTTTTTTCCCTTTAATGCTTTTTCAAATAGTTTGTTAGTCAATTTCGTATTACTATACTGAGCCATCTGAGTGAGACCAGCTTTGCAAAGTAAAAGAGGTTATTCTGGCTCATGGATCTGGAGACTTAAAATCCCAAGACTGAGGAGTCCCACAGGTGTGACAGCTCCACTGAAGGCAAACAGGGGCTCTTGGCGTAGTGTAGCTGTAAAGGTTTTTGCGTGACTTGTGTTTATTTTACGGGATTTTGTTTGTTTCAGGGTCTTGTTTTATAGCCCAGGCTGACTTCTGCTTTCACTCTAGGAGAGTGCTAGACTCACATTTTCAGCACTGTGGCTTAACAAGTATTTCCTAATAGTAGGACTGTAGTTTCTTTGCTACCAAAATAATTTTAATTTTGTCATGTGCATCATGTTTGAGACTGCAGTTATATTACTGGTCTCTTTCATATAACTTAAATGTACATTGAAAACATGTCTCCATTTAAGAAATCTTTGAAAACATAATCTTAGTATCTTTCTTGTTACTTTATGTTATAAATAACTTAATAGTAAGTTTTAGTGAATAAAGTTTGAATGTTCATACTTATCTTATTTCAAACTTTAATTATATATCCTGTATAAGTTCACAAATATAACTTACCCTCTTAGATCTATGTTAAGTTATTCCAGAAAAAGATTGGATGAGATTTTTATATCTCCTCCTAAATTCTCACTCTATTAATCAGCCTACTACTACAAAATCATAAATAAAACAGTTAACCTCTTTAAAAGTACATATACATTTCAGAGTTTGAGAACGATATCCCCTCTGATTTTATAACTCACATGCAACACAGTTGGTATTGTTTATTACCAGTCATTCTTTTTTTAAAATAATTTTATATTTCTCTTTTCTCTCTTCTTTAGTCCCCATTTCTATCCTGCCTTTTTCCTTGACAGCTCTTCATCTCCCCTTTCATTCCCTCCTATTTTCAAGTCTTTTTACTTGTGTGGCCTACTGTGCTTCATCTAGTTTGTCTTTGATCATCTAGCTTGTCATCTAGTTTGCCTGACCAGTCAGATTCTTAACGGTTCTTGTTGTCTCCCAACTTTTTCTGCCAGTAGAAACCTTGTTAAAGATGTCTTGTATTAAAAAGTCAAAATGGCTAAAAGCCATAATTTGCTTTTTAAGCATCACCTCAGCTATGTTGCCTGTGTAACCCAGGTAGACCTTTAACTCATGATTCTTCTGCCTTGGGCTCCTGAGTAGCGCAGATTACAGGCATGCACTACTATGCCTGAGCAAAAGATGAGATTTGTATAAAAACAAGGAAGGCAGCTGTCAAAATATTACTAAATCTTACTAAAACCACTTCTGTTTGTCTGAACAATAAACATGCTCCAGAAGGGTAAATACTTGTACCATCATTTAAATGGTATCTAGCAAAAGTTAAAATTTATGAAATAATGAAATCAGATTCAGGCCAGTTTAGTCTTGAAAAAATCTGAGACTTTGTTACTGTAATAGAGCCAATGGTGTCCTCAGTTTTGTCTTAGAACCATCACTTTGATGAATTAAAACTTTAAGAGTAAAAATAATAACACAAAAATTATTTTAGAGTATACGTTGTAAATTTCATTAGTTTTATTTAGTGACTAGAAATCCTTCCTCTTGAAAATGTTACATACCTCTGAAACTCCTGTCTACCTATCTAGTGATTTATTAGTAAGCATTCCTATTCCTTTCTCTTTGTTTTTGTTTTGTTTGAGACAGGATCTCAACTGCACAATCCTGGCCTGGAATTGGCTGTATAGACTAGACTGCTCTCCTGCTTGATAGCAGTCCTCCACCCTCTACCTGCCTAGTGCTGTAATTATAGGTGTTCACCACATGCCTAACTTCTCACTTTTATGTAAAATAAAAAGGAACTTTGCATATTGGCAGTATAGTTTCTGCCTTATTTGTTAGGTCTTTATACATTATAAAATTTAGAAAAGTATTCTTTACTAATATTCTCATTATACTTAAATGATTTCAACCACAAATAATACTAAGCTAACCCTATGGTACTTTTGCTATCTAAGTTTCTGGAAGTATTGATTTTCTGGTCAGTTAAAAAAAAAAAAAGAGTACTAATGTTGTAAGCCACAATGCCCTGCTAAAATTGCTTCTTTTTTTTAAAAAAAAAAAAATAAAAGAATTGGAAAACTCTTAGAACTTTCGAACAAATTACATGTTTCTAGCACTAATATTTTTGTGTGCATAGTAACTATTTTTCCTATAATTAAATGCATATTCTTTTCTAAGGTGGGATCCCATCGCGTCCGTATGTCCAGGGGTTTTGAAGCTAATGCACCTGCTTTTGACAGGTAAGACTGATTACACAGTAAGTTTTGGTATTGCTAAGCAGTCTAATTAGTTATATTTACTGATTCCCACACTTAAGTAAAATTCCTTCTCACTCCTAATTCAGTTGAAAAAAACCAAGCCACCTAGTGTAGTGACTTCTAAGGGTTGTTAGTGCTGGAAATGTAGTCATAATCTTGACCTTGAGTGTCATATTTCTTATGTAGATACTTTCCATATGTAGTTACTGAACACTTGAAAATTCGACTCATTTAAATTATGATATGCTCTGAATGTCAAGTACATTGCTGGATTTTAAAAACTTAGTACAAAAAAGATTATAAAAAGCCTCAAAAATTTATTTTGTATTGATTATATGTTGAAATTATTTAAATGTAAGTCAAAATTAAGTACACTTAATTTTTTGCCATTTTTAGGTGTTTTCTTGGAAATTTAAAGTTATAGATGAGGCTCATCTATATACACAGTAGCATCCTTTTATAGTCATAGTATCATTTTAAGACCTCTTCCCTTTATTTCCCTGTGACTTGTGGGCACTATATATGTTTATATACTCTGTATTGTCTTTTTCTTTTTTGAAATAAGGGCTCAAAACTCCCCATTGTAGCTACTAGATCTTGAACTCCTGCCCCATGCCTCCAGCTCCAAGTACTGGTATTACTGTACCAGTTGACACTGTTTTTTCTTAAGCATGATGTTGTTGAAGTTTAGTTTAGATTTAGAGACGAGACACAGTAAGAGAGTAGCAAGAACTAATAGCAAAATACGATGACTATAACAGTAACGGTAAATAAAAAATTATATGAATGTGATGTCTTTCTCTAAAGAGTCAGCACAAATGCTAGTATTTTAGAACCATGATTGACCTCAAGTAAATGAAACTGAAAAACAAAACCACAAGTAAGGAGAAGACTACTGGATAGCCTCTGTGATGGTTATAAGCTGGGGGGGAAGAACCCTTCACGCATAGGCTGTTGTTAAAGGAGCCCTTTTGGCTAGCTCTGGAGCACACGATGACCTTACATGGGTGGTATAGCCCCTCTGCTGCTCTTGCAGCCAGACCAGCGGCCTGAGTCTTGGCCTTATCTGCTTCCAACCTCACAGTGGGAAGCAAACTGGGAGCTGCATGACCCCTAAGCTCCATCCTAGGTGGGGTCTTGGTGTCCATAAGTCAGAAAAGAAACTGTTGAATCAATTTTTATAAATTCAGATGTTTGAGAACATATAGATGGATTTGTATCTAAGGTAGTCAATTCTGTGAGTTCAAAATACTTGTACCTAGCCTCCGTTTAACAATGGATTCTTGTTTATTTAAGAAATTAGGATTTCTCATTTGAATATGCTGTTTCCTGTCCTTTTTCAATAGGCATTTTAGAACACTTAAAGATTTATATGGTAAACAAATAATAGTGAATTTGCTTGGATCTAAGGAAGGTGAACATATGCTGAGTAAGGCTTTCCAGGTGAGTATGTTTATTTCATCTTCTAGACCATAGTCACCTACAGTGGTGCTAAAAAATAATAAAATTATCAGATTCTCCTAAGAAATAAATTACTTCCTAAGGAAAGATTAGACACTACTTGAACTCTTTAACTTCTGAGGTTATTAGGAAACAGTACAGGCTAGTGCTGCTGAATCTGGAAAAATGAGAAGTTTTCCAAGCAGGTAACACTGTGCTCTAATCTACTTAATTTAGTTTTGTAGGGAACAAAGAAAACGTCCTCTCCCCAAAATATTTACCTATCAGAGCAGAGACATAGGGCAGTTTCCCCTTTCATTGCCTTGCCTGCAGCCTAGGAAAATAGTTGTTTTAAATCTACGAAATGGTGAATAATGCCATTTGTGTGAATTTTAGGACTTATTGTCTCATATTAATGAGAGAGAACTCGAGAATTTCAAGTAAAAAGCACTCAAAGAAATGCCTAACTTCTAAGGAAAAAACACTTTACTTATTCAGTCATTAATGGATCAATATAAATAATAATGTTATACAAGATAGCTTAAATGAAATAGCTTGAAACATCTTGCGTCTGATTAAATCTAAAAATAGCCTAGTTAGCTATTTTTTAACTTTTTGAGATAATTGTAGTAAATAAACACATGATGTTTTGGAGGGTGACATTTTAATGGTAGACTTAAAACGTACACATGTATTAAATGAAGGCATAAAACTAAGTCTTTTAGCACTGATAGGCTGTTAAAAAAGTAAGATACTTTTTTTGAAATTCTGTACTATGTATATGTAATTGTTAGATTTGTGTTGTAAAAAATGAAATGGTTATTGCTAATTTTCATTTTTGAACCAAATGAAAGTATTATTTAGGCTCCCTCCTGTTAATTATACCGCTCAATCTCTCAGGTATAGTATATGAGACTTTAGAGGATAAATTCTTTCAGATATCAACAAGTAATGCTCCATTTTACCACTAGTGTCAATCCAAGCTTTGGGGGAGGTTAGTACAATTTCAGGAGACTACATTGAAGCTTTAGCTTAAATGTAAACATATGTTTATGATAGGGTCATATTTAGCTAACATTTAGGTGAATATTTGCCCTTCTATTTTCAGAGTCACTTGAAAGCTTCTGAGCACGCTTCTGATATCCACATGGTGAATTTTGACTATCACCAAATGGTTAAAGGAGGAAAGGCAGAAAAATTGCATAGTATTCTTAAGCCTCAAGTCCAGAAGTTTCTAGATTATGGATTTTTTTATTTTGATGGAAACGAAGTTCAAAGGTTTGATAGTTTTATTTCTCTAATCTTAAAATGCTGTAACTTAAATAAACGTTCCAACACTGAACCTTTGTTTCCTTTTTTATATTAAAGTTTATAATTTTAAAATATTTTAATGATTTTAAGCTTGTTTTCTTTCTATAGAATCCAACAAGCATCAATAAGTTACATGATTCAGAACATACTATGGGACTATCAGTGTACTTAGTCTTGCTTGTATTGGTAACAATCGTAGAAATAGAATCTACTGTTACGCGTCTTACATTTGAGGAAATTGAGGGACAGCCTGTATTCTACTACAAATCATATAGCTAGAAGATACTAGAACTGGAATTCAGTTGCCTACAAACAGCATGTTGTTAAAACTAAACTTTCAGCAGTTCTTGACCCTTTTAAGGACAGTAAGTGCAAATAGAAGTAAATAACATTGTGTACTATCTGAATAAATAGAACTTAAGTTTTTACATATAAAATGGGAAGAAGTAGTAAGCTGACAGCTTCAATTTCAAAATAAAGATCAAGTACACTTTCGTGAGCAGAGCTGAAATAATCTCACTCTTTTCAGTTTGTGTATTTTATGTCAGTGCTACAGCAACTGCATAGGACAATCAATAGAGACAGCAGACCTCAGGATTTTCTTCAGTATTCATTTCCAAAAGTGTCTGACTTGTGCAGAGAATGTAGGAACCCTAAACGTACATTTAGTTCTTAAGTATGGGTTAATTAAAAAGAAGTGTGAGGGGGCTGGAGAGATGGTTCAGGGGTTAAGAGTCTGCCTCGCAAGCAGAAGGTCCTGAGTTCAGATCCCAGGTCTGAAATACCAGGCAGAAATGGTAGCAGCCTGTACTTCCGGCCCTGGTGGGTAGAGCCTGGGAAATCTCAGAGCAAAGTAAAAAGGTGTAGAAGCAATCCAGGATGATTCCCGAAGTCACCCTTGTCTTCCACAGGTGCCTTCTGACAGACACACACACACACACACACACACACAAAATAGTAAGTGTGTAATAGATATGCAATAAAGATATATGGCAAAATGTTAATAGATATAAAACTGAGATGATAGGTATATGGATATTTCTAGTATAATTTTTTCAATATTTTGTGCTTGAAAGTTGTGTTTCTGCATTTCAATCATATCAATTATTGGTCAGTTTATTTTTATTACAAACTAACCATGTAACTTTACTGAAATTGTTGCAGATGTCAGAGTGGTACTGTTCGAACAAACTGCTTGGATTGTCTTGACAGAACAAATAGTGTCCAGGCATTTCTTGGCTTAGAGGTAAAAAAAAAAAAAAGTTTCCTAATGTTTCTCCCATCTGTTCTTCATATTCTTTCTGAAGGTAGCTGTCTACTGCCTTCTGTTCGTCAACGGACCTTAAAAAAAACTGGTATTCTAATAGTAATTGCTTCTTTTGCCTATCTTTTGAAAATATATATTTGACTTTCCTTGAATGTTATCTTTTAAGATTTTCTTTTAGGACAGGGAGAGTTTGTTTTATATGTATAATAGTATTATGTTTTTGATAGTTTATAACTCAATTCTATTTGTTATTTTCAAATCAGCAGCTTAAAAAAAAAAAGTCAGGTGCAAATGCCATAGCCAGAGTGAAAAAAAAATGACTGCAATTCAGCCTCTTTGAAGATCCTGAAAAAAGTTTTCCCCACCATGTATTCATTAAATTCAGTCTTACGTACATAATCTCATCTGTTGTACAAACTGCAACAACAGCAAGCTTTTCTGGACCTCCCCGGTAAAGGGCTGTGGTAGATCTCAACTGAGTTAATTAAGAACTTTTATAATCTCAAATACTATTAAAAACCAGAACAGGAAATTACTGTTCTTTTTTTCCTAGCTAATGATCTTAAATTTGGTCAGTGTGTTGGTTAATTAATTACTTTGTAGTTGTTTCTTTCTGTCCCAGAAGTGAAAGTATAGTATGTAAAACTCTCATATTTTTATGTAACTAAATTTTATTGTTTGGGCTCCTTATAACTCTGTCATTGATATTTATTATTATAACTTATTTCCATATTATGACAGAGGAAAGCTGACAGAAGGCATATGTTTGCTAGTTATAATTTTGATGGAACTAGTTACATGGCTCAGGTTTGCTTCAAGTTTGGTTTCAAGTGACTATGGAGACCTATGTGGATTCTGCATAATATTTGTGAAATTCTTCAATTGGTGGTTGAAATTTACCAGGGATTAGTTTTTCTGTCTCTCTTAGCTGCCTCTTTACTACTGGTAGTTGTAACATTTGGTTGACCAGTTACAAAGTTCACTGCTAAGAAGTGAACAAGCTAGTAAAATCAGTTTTTCTTGAGGAGAAAGGTTTAAACAAGGTAGTCCTGTGAGCTTGTTTTATTTTATTCTCCATATGAGAAAGAACAGCTCTGGTATAAGTCTACAGTTGCAAAACAAACCTGTTTAAGGGATTTTATTACTTTTTTAGTCTTTGGTTCTTCTGTGATTATTGATAATGACCATACCTAACATAAAAACAAAACATAAATGGGAAGGAGTTTAGTAAGATTGCAAGTCACTGATCACTGTTGAATTTCAAGTAAGAGAAACCAACTGGGTAATGATTGTACTTTGCCTGACATTCCAGATTTCAAGGCTAGAGTTCATACAGAGTAAAGATCATTAAGTCTTTGAACCTTTTTATTAACATCTGAGATAGAAGAATTGTGGTAGCCCAAAGGTCCTTGAAATTCTTCCTTATTGTGGCCTCATTTCTTTTATCCATGTTATCAGTGTAGACTTTGATGAAAGCTGCCATGAATTATCCAGAGTTGTGATTTTTATGACAGTTTCAGTGCAGCTCCCCCCTCTTTTTTTGTTTTTTGCAATGTCTTGACTTCAAGTACTCAAACTGACAATACCAAACCTCAAACCTAAGCATATTTCCATATATTTAGGTCTTTTTGATGAGCAAAACTAAATCTGATTATAAGAACATTAAAGATTAATTTTTTTCTTCCAACCAGAAAGAAGTTATCAATATAAGAGAATATTACATTACTTGTAGTTTTCCTTTTTTATCTCCTAATATACCATTTCTGAATCTCAAAACTGCCATTTTATTAAACTGCAAGTTTTACTTTAAAAATTGAATTGGTGAGGAACAACATTTAAAAAAATGTTAATGCTTTCAGAGTCCTCTCTTTAGCTATAATTTTTAGGCTTATTAATTCTAATCGTCCTTAAAAGTCATATTGCAGTTTGAAAGTCATGTTGTAGCTATTTCTGTATTTATTTTTTAAATTCTTTTTTGCTATTATAGATGTTAGCTAAACAATTGGAAGCTCTTGGCCTAGCCGAAAAGCCTCAGTTGGTAACTCGATTTCAAGAAGTTTTTCGGTCCATGTGGTCTGTGAATGGTGATTCAATCAGTAAGATCTATGCAGGAACTGGGGCTCTCGAAGGGAAGGCCAAGGTAAGTCCAGATTTAGCATGACATAATGTAGATCATCTTTTCTTCTGAAATGGCTTTGTTTAAATTAGTAGGAGTTATACATTGATGACTGTCTGTTAGAATTCTGTTTTATTGTCTTTCTCTGTGCTATTAAATCCTTCTACAATACTATATACTGATGATGTAAATGCAGTATAGACTCTTTAGTCTTAATGGTGAGCATATATTTATAAATGATCTACTAAAATGGTATAAGTATTGTTTATTTTATATGGTTTTCAATTTGTTTTTTACTCTATAGATTATGTTAATTATGAATGATATTTTTAAAAAGCATGGTTCTTCTAATACAGTGTCCTGTCTCTTTAGGTCTTCTGCTCCTGACAAAAGTGCCACCTATTGAGTAGGTGTGCGGCAAATGCTGCAAAAACAAATAATCACAACTACTTTATGCAATAGTTAACAATGAACCCAGTATTACGTGGATTTGTTTTCAGGTTTTTACTTACTTTGCTTTTATTTTTTTATTTTTATTTTTTGACATATACCGGTGATCTACTCTGCCAGCCATAAAGATAATTGCATTGCAGGTTGCTATATAAAAGACGGAGGCAGAGCGTATGAAAAATTAGAAAGAGTCGCACCTCTCCATCCACGTGGGCCTGCTCACACTCCTTTTGCATCCAGCTCTGGTCTTTGGAGGAGACAGTTCTCGTCTAGGACACTCAGAGCCTTGGCTCTGAGACTGGTTTTTCCAACACCAGCTTTAATTACCTTTGCACCTCTTCTGGAGACGACACTGGTTACTTGTTCCTTTTTGTGGCCAATACACAATATGACCAAGGTAGTTCAATAGCGGCTGCCAGTAGCTGCTCAGTCCAGTAGTCCAGTCAGTGGCAGCTGGAGGATTCCTGGAGAGTCTTCGGTCACATTGATGGCTTGGAGGGTTGGAGGGCTGGAGGGTCAGAGAAGCCAGGAAGCAGGAGGAAAGAGAGTTAGCTTTTATTTTGCTTGTAAATTGCTCGTATTACCTTTAGATTATTTTCACCTCCATTTTTTGCAGTTACTTAGATTTTGAATATTTTTATGAGTTCATATATATTATTTAGCTTTTTAGGGACCCTTGCCTTAATGGAATTTATCTTAAATCTCTCCAGTTCCCAAAGTATTTTCAGGACAAAAGTAGGCATTTATCTGGGCACGGGGGTGCATGCCCATAAACACAACACAAGGGAGGCTGAGGCAGGAAGATTGCCACACGTTCAAGGCCACCCTGGGCTGTTAGGTGTTGAATACCAGGTTTGCCAGAACTACATAGCAAAACTGTTTCAAAAAATCAACACAGCAGAAAAAATGAGAGCACCATCCATTTTATGAGTATTATTTCACTTCTTTAGTTTAACAGCTGAAATTCTGTAAAGATTACTTATCATCTCCAAGTTCTCTTTTTATGCCACACCTCTCCTCTCTCCTTAGTCTCTTAAAATACAGTCCCTCTGCCTGCAGTGATTGGCTTTATCTCCAGAATAGCACTGGAAATAAATTACATTAACATTGACAAATTCTTATTTTTTTCAAAGCTATGTTTTTTGAAAACCTGAAATTGCTTAACTCTGATTTATTTCTTTCAAATAGCATAATTCTTGCTGTTAAAATCTGATTCTCCAACTATTGTTTAAATATCCTTTTTATATTCTTCTGCCTTTTTGTTTCTCCTGTGACTTTGACAATATATGTACAAAAGCTACATATATTTTTAGTGGCCTTTGATCTTTAACATGCATAGATATGAAATCTCTATATATTAAATATACTAGTCTGAATTGAGCTAAAATCTAACATCTGAACTGCTCTTTCTTTTCCTTTCTTTGGGCTCCTTTTGATTAATTGCCTGATAATGTGAATGGTGAGTGTTTTTTTTTTTTTCAATAATGTCATTTTATATGTTACCATATAGAAGAAAATAATGATTTAATGCCATATTAAATATGTGGTATTTATTTAGCAGCATTAAAAAAATCAGCTCTCTTCTGAAAAGTCTCTACTGTTATTTCTCTAAGGAATAAAAATTGCACATTGAGAACTAAGCGTGATTTATGTTCATTAAAAGTTATCATAAACCCTGTCACTACAAGAAATAGGTATATTTATAATACCTATTTGTGTAGCTACCAAAATGACTTGTACAAACTGAAGTTAAATATAATATTTATGACATGTAATTATATTTTTTAAACTGGATCTTTTAAGTGTATTTATTTTTTAGTTTTACAAGCATATTGAATACTAACTAATCCCAGCTTTCCTCCATCACTTCTCCCTCCCCCTCTGTCCCATCTCTCCCTTTCTCTGATCAATCTAATCCACTCTCTCCTACCCTCCGACCTGACTGCTTCTGTGAGCCCCAGGGTTCCCTCTGGCTTGTGTACTCTTGTGGGGTTCAGGCCTCTATGGCAACCTCAGTTTTATTTTTAACTAAAACATTAAATTATTTGGGAGCAATTTTATGTTTATACTATCAAGTAATTTGAAGGGTTTTTTTGAAGCATGTAAGTTCATTATACCATCATTTATCCCTTTGTGGTTATACTCTAAAGATAGGATTAGGACCTTTGTTTTATATACAAAAATTATGTAAAACCAGTTCAGAATTTCAAAATACTTTTTGAGTAAATTTGTCAATATTTAGAATGAAAGTCTGTGGTCCTTTCTCCTTCACAGACTGGAAAGCTAAAAGATGGTGCTCGTTCTGTCACCAGAACAATTCAGAATAACTTCTTTGACAGCTCCAAGCAAGAAGCCATTGATGTTTTGCTCCTGGGAAATACTCTAAATAGTGATTTAGCTGACAAAGCTCGTGCACTTTTAACCACTGGAAGTTTGCGTGGTATGCATCTTTATATTTGATTTACTTTATTTGTAGTCTGAAATAGTTCAAGAAGTAAATACAAACTTAATTACATAAATAATTTTCAGGTTATGGCTGATTTAAAATTTTAGAAAGTATTTCTGTGTAGGTAATCTTTTAAATTTTCATTCTTCAAACAAAAGAAGATGCCACCTAAAGTATTTATACCATTGGTACTCTATAAATTATGCACACTTTCCTCTGTAATTTGTGATTAAGTAAATAATCTTAAATATTGCTAACTTTGTACAAGCAGGATTTTTTAAACTGTACTGCCAGCACTAAGAGTATTCCATAATCCAACTCTATAGAGTGCTTTATTGAAAAAATTCCATACCTAAAAATCTTTCATCAGTATCCCAAACATCACTGTAACTTGATCCTTTTGGTTGTTACTGTTCGATTCAGTATTAAGTTACATTAATTAATAACTTAGTAGTAGTGATTGTTTTGGGCTACTAACTACTATTACCTATTTTAATGTTTGACATAAATATTTGACTTTTAAGATACCTTTTTTAGAATGACTTTTTTTTAATTTTTTTTATTATTATTATTTATTCAACTGTGTGCATGTGCGTGTGTATGTGGCACGCGCGCGCGTGTGCGTGTGTGTGTGTGTGTGTGTGTGTGTGTGTGTGTGTGTGTGTCTGTGTAGAGCCACGGACGATTCGTGAACCACCATGGACACCTCCACCTCCTTCTGCCCCGGGATTCACAGACTCCGCCCTACCAGGGCCAGAAGCGCAGGCCGCCCCCGCTTCCGCCTGGCGTCTATACGTGGGATCTGGGATCCGAACTCAGGACCTTCCGCCTGCAAGGCGGAGGCTTAACCCCTGAGCCACCTCTCCAGCCCCTAGAATGACTTTCTTGTTTTGTCTTTTTCTTTTATATATATATATATATATATATATATATATGCATATATATGCACATATATATATACATACACACACACACATATATGCATGCATATATATATATATGCATATATAGTGTGTGTGTGTGTGTGTGCGAATCAGAGGGCACTTTGTGTCCTTGTGGAGGACCAAAAGTGACTTTGGGAATCATCCTGTATTGCTTCTACCTCCTTACTTTGCTCGAGGATTTCCCAGGCTTCGCCCATCAGGACTGGAAGTGCTGACCACTGCCATTTCTGACTGGCATTTTTACGTGGGACCCGGGATCTGAACTCAGGACTTTCTGTTTATGAGGCAGAGGCTTAACCCCTGAACCATCTCTCCAGCCCATAATGTCTTTCTCTAAAGTCAAAAGAATTTGAACTTTTCATGTCATGACCCCTTAATAGTATTATGGAAAAGTTCAGTATTCTTTAAATATTTGACTGATTAAAACTTTTTCTCCTCCTGTTGAGGTGCAGTTAATTGACAATTTGAATTAGATTTCCTTAGTTCCTTTTTTTTGCATTATAATTTTTGTAGCAGTACAAGCTTTTTTTCCTATTAGTTCAAAGTCAAACCTTCCAGTGCTTCCTGTTTAAATAAAAGAAACTTGTTCCCCAATCAAGTAATATCCTCTTAGGTAATTGGTCATGTAAGTGATCATACATTCTTTATAGAATTATACATGATTCTATGAAGGTAGATAGTTGTAAGCTTCTCTGTGGGACCACTCAAATTCTTTTTTAAAAAATATGATCCTAGCTACACTGCTTTCCACTTCAGGCTTTTTCCTGGCTTCCAAAAGTAGAAACTGATTTCTGTTTTATCACGTCTTTCCACCTGTGCCTACTTTGATGTGGAGGCATTAATAAACAGCAATTGAAAGTAAGTGTATGAAGGAAAGAAGAGAAGCAGAAAACCTAAGTAATAATCCAAACTTAAGCATCAGGGTTTGGGTTTTTTTTTCAGTTTTCTACACATCTTACTGTATGTAAAATATGCCTTTAAAAAGTATAGTCATTATAATGCCTGTTTTGAGATTGAGAATTTGTTCTAATATAGTTCACGTGAATGATTTAAACATAATGCCAATTTTGCATGCGCTTATGCGTGATTTTGCTGGCAAGTAACATTAGCTGACAGAACCATTGCGGGTACAAATATATAAACCATGCCACATGCACATACTTTAGATACCTTCCTTCCCCATTTCACCATGTTTTGAGCCATACCCACCTACATCTGGTGTTTAAAACTTCCTATCCATTTTCTGATAACTTTTCTGTTACCATTCAGTTAGGCCTTTCTGATGCCATTTTTATATACCAGCTTCATAAGTTTAAGGATAAAGTGCCTTGTTACTATATGTTCTTACATTTCATAGTCTTTCAATATATACAATGCTGCACTATTGTTTCTATTAGTTCCTGTGTTCTTGGTGTGTCACTTTTGAAATCCAGCCATGGAAGTTTTCACAATTTTATTAGTGTACGTGGTGTTTTTAGAATGTACATGTCTTATTATATCTGAACTGATGGTACTTACCAACTTGTGAGTCCTAGAGGAAGATAATAAAATGTTATATATTAAGACAGATCCTTCCATTTCTTCAGCTTCTTAGATTTCATAGTCATATTGTCACATGTGTATACACACATGAATGCACATGCACACACATGAACATATGGAAGAGCAGGGTCTTCAGACTGTGAAATAATGGGTATTGCTATCAGTATAGGATTTCCTTAGATGCAGAGTATTTGTATCCGACATTGTCAATTGTTGTAATTGCCTTTGGTGTTCTATAGCTTGAGAAAAAAAAATCAAGTCATCAGCTTGAAAGATGGTTAAGGCCATCTCAGAATGTTTTTATTATAACACTCTGGATTTTAAATATAACTTGTTTTACTAATGATTCTTTGTTTTCTTCTTAATGCATCCGTAGTTTCTGAACAGACATTACAGTCAGGTACTGTATAGAAAATCAATCCATAAAATGATTTTTTTGTTTTTTAAAATTGGTAATTGTACACAAATGTGATTTTGTCCTCAGAATATCATAGGATAAAACGATATTTTGTTTTAGTATGAGTAAAAATTTTAAGTTTGCAAAAATTACCTATTTTATTCAGAAATAGGCTTAATTGCAAAGAAGATTCAACTGTGTTAGGTTTCACTTTCAGATTTCATGGAATGAACATTAATAGTGTTAGTATCATACTCCAGATAAGCTATGAGAAAAGAAAAAACCCAAATGTAACTAATTGCATTTATTTCAGAGAACTCTCTGTGTTATTTATGACCACTCAATAGTGTTTCACACATACACAGTTTATTTAACAAGGCATTTTCTCATTCTCATGCAGATGAACACTGAAATAAGAGAGGAAATCTTTTCATTGAAAAAAGCATAAATGTTGCTAACCAAGTCAAAACAGCTTCGTGTCTAAGACATGAAGGTTATTATTTGTTTTTTAATCATAAAACGTTCATCTCAGCATTCTCTCATTAAGGTTTTTCATCTTGTCTTTAAAGATAAATTTATAACTAATGGAACAAAAAAACAAAACTCTTGCCAGAAATTTAACTGACAATAACATTCTCTTCTCTTTCTTACTATTTGTTTTGCTGAGTTATTTGCCAAGTCATATTCTGAATCTTTTAAGAAAGACTGTTGTGTTTTTTTTGTTTTGTTTTGTTTTGTTTTTTGAGAAGAGTGGAGAAAGGAGCACAATGCTGTATTTTGGGGTCACATAATGATTATTATTTTCTGAAATACATAGATTAACATCTGTTTGAGCACAGACGCACTTCTTTAAGCACATCAAAGTGCCAATTGATTTTACTTTATTATTTCAAACAGCATGGCAGCCTGGCTTTGTTCACAGTGTACATTCTTATCTGGCAGAATTTTAAGGTGTATATTCATAGCACTTATATCTTGACAGTGAGTGGATTTTAAAAGCTGTTTTCACAATAACATTGACAGTGACTTTAGTTATAACAACTAGTGATAAAACTCAGTAATAAATAATGATTTTTATTAAATCTAGTCAGCCATAGCAACAGGCCAGAACAATCTGCTTTTATTACCATCTATCATCTCCATAAATAATAGGAAGAGATTGGGAATCTGTATATCTGCTCCTGAAACAAAGGGATAGTTAGCATCTCTATTCATTCTTTTAGCAGTCACAAAGGTCATAATCTTAATGTATTATTGATCTTTTCCACTTTCAGTTGCTTAGGAGACTGCTGTTTTGAGATACAAAAAATAATACAGTAAAGTAAGATTTATAATAAAAGACGAAGGTAGTTTTGAATTATTTACTGATTAAGTGCAGATTTCAACCTAAGGTCACTTAGAATTCTCTCCACGTTCAAGTTCCAAGAATTTAACCAAAATAAGTATGCTTTAGAAGGGAAAAGGTAGGTAGTAGATAAAAAAATATGAAAGAGAGAAACTGATATTTCAAAATGTATTGTGCATTCATTTTATAATTATATATTAAACACTTACTTGTACCAGGTATTCTTTGTTACTACCAATAGCAGAATAAACAAAATAGTCCAACATTTCTACCCTCTGAGAACCTGTCTCATGAATGGATGTAGTTGCAGATTTAAATGCACACACATAGATTGAGTATATCTTATCTGAAATGCCTATTGTGATTTAGATTTTGGCATTTTGGGGTTTTGGAAAATTCACATAGATTTTTATTTGAACTTGTCTCTGATGTCACAGTCTGATATTCAAGGTGCTTTAAAATCCTAAGCTACCCAGCATGTTGGTACTCAAATGTTTTTGGTTTTCAGATTAGAGATACTCTCCCTGTACATATTTTGTAAATTCTGTAAAGAAAATAAGGAAGAAATAGTGGAAGATTAGAATGGCGTTCAGTTTAAGTAGTGTGATCAGAGGAAAGATCTGAAGGAGTGCTAACAGATGCTCCAACAGCCAGTGTAATGCCCCAAGCAAAGACCTGGCGTCCCTTAGAGTTAGCAGGGAGCCAGTGACTGAGCAATGAACGAACGGAGAGGGTAGACAATGAGGTCAAAAAGACTGCATTAGTTATGCCCCACAGACCATCTTTACAGACTCCAGCTTCTCCTCTGAATGATGGGAAACATTCTGCAGTGACTCTATTTTCAGGCATCTCATTATTGTCCCAATATACACTTTGTCAGGGAGCCATTACTCATCGAGCCACATGTCAGCAATGAGAATGCTAAATGCAAGTGATTTTCTTGGGTGAGAAAACTTTTATTTTTATCTTTTTCAATAAAAGTTATATGAAAGTCAGTTGCTATATTCCTAAAAAATTTATAGTTCCTGGGTTTTATGCTTTATAAACTAATGGTACCATTGATACAGAAGCGTTCCTTCAGCATGCTTTATGATACTGCAGTGGTTTTTGTAATAGTATTTTTTTTGTATTTGATATTTAATTTCATCGATGCTTTTAAATGTTGGTTAATTACCTCAGGCTGGGCTTTGCATTCAAGGCTGATCTTTTTGTTGTGCTTATGCATATATCTAACTTGTGCTTGTGATGTGTTTATTGTCTTTCCCAGATGTCATGTGTGCTGTGAAAACCAATTTTTATAAGCAGTTTAGTACAGCTGAAGTTCTCTTGTGTCTTATTTTTGATCAGCATCTTCAAAAGTATTAAAGAACATGTGTGAGAACTTCTACAAATACTCAAAACCCAAGAAAATTCGAGTGTGTGTTGGAACCTGGAATGTGAATGGTGGGAAGCAGTTTCGCAGCATCGCTTTTAAGAATCAAACACTTACTGACTGGCTTCTTGATGCACCCAAGTTAGCTGGCATCCAGGAGTTTCAAGGTTGGCTTTTTATAATGTAGTTTAATTAAAAGCTTGATTGCAATGAGCACTTCACATATACACTGAATTTATAAAAGAAACCCAGGGTTCATTTGTCAGCTTGAAGGCTAACATTTTCATAAGTCAGCTGTATTAAAAATCTTACTTCATGTAATTCTAGACATTTATTTTCTGTTTCTAAAAGTCTGGTGGAGCTGGGTATGGTGGCTTATATCTATAATCTTAGTGCTCAGGAGGTTGAGACAGGACTGCTGAAAAAAAAATTAGAGGCCAGCCCATGCCAAACAGTGAGTTGCTGGCCAGTCTAGTCAACAGAAGAAAGCCCCGTCTCAAACATAAAAAAATCTAAAAAAATAAAAATAAGAATGTTTTTCTTTGGAAGTTGGTTCTCGGAAAAATTGGGTTCCACATATAAACAGGTTCCTTTGAAGGCAGCTGCATATACAAGAGAAGCTGTTTTTGTTTCTTTAAATAGATATGAACTAAGATTATTTTGTCATTGATCATTTCAGTTTATTTTTAAGCCTAGAACATCTCATTTTCCAAAGGGGTATTAAGCCGTCTTAAAAAAAAAAAAACCTTGTGATATTTATTGGTACTTTATAACTTAATGTTACTGTTTATCCTTGTAAAAACTTGATTATCAATCAGCTTAATACTCTGCCACCAAATTGCTCACAACAGACCCTTTACACATTAAATTGAAGATACTTTCATCGTGATAGTGGTGAAAATCAGGAATTTAAGATCTTTCTCTCTCTAAAAGTAAATTTATAAAAATAGTATATAATTATCATTGTTGCATATGTAGTCAGTACTTGTATAAAATAAAATAATATAGAAATATTTCTTTTTCATTTATTTTTAAAAGTGACATCTTAGCTCCTAGGATTTTTCCCCAGACATTTGTTGTTGTTGTTGTTGTTGGTATTACTAAAGTGTCCCTTCCAGTTAAATTGATCCGGACAGAAAGTGTCAATAATAAAATAATAACATGATAGTCTAAGTACTTTATATATTCTTAATGGCTGATTTATACCGATGCAATTATTCCATTTTGATAGATGAGGCACTTGAGAGACAATAGTAATGAAGGCAGGATTACATTGGCTCCACAGCCCTTTTGCCATGTTGCATTATGTTTGAACTTGGGAAAATCTTTAGGTTTTTTTTAAAGCTTCAAAATTTTCTGTCTGGAAATAAAGGCAAAAATTCTGCTTTATCAGGTGTTTGTGTGATAACCAAATGAGGTGATGGCAATGCAGGATTGAACCATTGGCAGGATGCCAACTAATAAATATTCTTTATTCTTGATTATTTTTTTCTAAATAATTTCTTCTCTAATTTTGATTCATTTTAACTTTTAAGAAGTAAATGATTTCTCTGTTATCAGTGTTTAAACTTAAGCAATATAAAATGTTTTCTGTAAGTTCCTAGGGAATCTTCAAAATAATCTTTAGCAGTTTTAAGATAGTTAATTAATAAGCAAATTTAAAGTAATGTCTTCCTCATAAATATTTGTTTTTAATATGAATTAAGTTAAACCCTAAACACAAAGGATTTTTTATGTAATCTGGAATTGTGATATATTGGCTGGGATTTTCATTGATTATAAGGCTGTATGTAAAATCATTTTTTGGATACTTAATTATAGATAAAAGAAGTAAGCCAACAGATATATTTGCAATTGGTTTTGAAGAGATGGTGGAGTTGAATGCTGGAAACATTGTGAATGCAAGGTAAGCTAGCGAGGCAACAACATGGGAAATTTTCCTGTTCAGGACAAAGAGTAACAATAAAGCAGGTACTTTTTAAACTGTAAAATATCAGTTCTCAAATTATTTGATATTTGAATTGTTTTTCTACTCTTAAAATGTGATATTTATTAGAAATTAAAACTGAAAATTTATAAATTTTTATTTTAAAGTATTAATAGGAAACACTTTATAGCTGGTATTTTCTCTTAACATTTACAAAACAGAAATTTGAGAAGCATGGCATTGTTGTACAGTTTTACACATTGGTTAGTGCTAACATTTGCTCCATATACTTCCACATCACTGCTGCAGTGAATTGCTCTGGGAGAAGTATATGAAACATGAAGGAAAATCATATGAACATATGCTACAAAGGAAGTAACTTTAATAGCCTTTTCAGAAAAGTTCTTCTCTGACACACTGAAGTGTCTCTTTCTTAAAATGAATTTTAAAATTTCTATTAATTGAGAGCCTTAACTCAGGGTTCAACCTGCATCTGCAGCATGTCGGTGATCTTCATGCCAAACTGGCTGTGAGGCAAGGACAGAGTCAACCCGGAGACCATCCTGGCTTCCAGGAGAATGACCAGCTGATCCACTGGAGAGTGTCAGAACAAAGGCCCAGCAAGTGAGCACATGCAGTAGTACCAGCATGTGCTACACAGAAATCTCATTTATTTAGCTACCATCACAGATGCCAACACAGCCAGTCTTTCAAAGGGCGTAGAAGAAGATTCCAAGTAGCTATAGAGAGGTGTGACTGAATGTAGAGACAGGATCATCACCAACTCAGCTGTTTAAAGCATGGGTGAAAATTCCTCTGCTCCTATTTAAAATGTGAAGAAAGTTACTGACTTCTCTATATTTTCAGTATAAATATTTCAGTAACTAAGCAGATCCCACAGTAAAATGCTGTCAAGTGTGCAACAACAGTGCCATTTTCCTTGTTGATAAAGTTCACGGTGATTCTTAATTATAATACTAACATTGTATAAGAATATATTACAATTTTCAAAAAAATTTTTATTGGTTATTTATTGTTTTAGGAGCATCTGTGTACTTTAAACTTCCATCCATAGAATATTGGTTAAATAACTTCAGTAATATCTACTTAGAGGTTAGTTGAAAGAGGAATCTTGCCAGTAAGCTTTTTCTACTATAATTGTGCAAAAAACAGTCTTTTAAAATCTTGGTGTGATTTTGTAGCGTTATTTATTGGTCATTTAGGAAAAGTTCCCAGAGTTATGTAGATCTTCCCAATTGAATACATCTTATTCAGTGTGAATGCATCGGTTATTTGTTATTACTACTTATTATCTCATCAGAATTCTTTAAATATTAGGAGGTTGTTAAGGTCCTAGTAACTAATACATGATTTACAAAACTCCAATTTAAAATTCAAGTTTAAACAATTTTTTTTTTTTTGAGACAGGGTTTCAAGTACCCCAGACTGGCCCTATAGTTGAGGATGATCTTGAACTTTGATCCTCTTGCCTCCATCTCTCCATCTCACAAGTTCTAGGATTGCAAGTATTTTATGTTTTTCTGGGGATGGAACCCAGGACTTCATGCATGATACAAGTGCATTCTACCAATTGAGCTACATCTCCTGCCCTTCAAATTTTATTATTAGAAACCAATATTCTTGGTCATTGTCCTTGAAGAGACATTAATAGTTGAAAAAAAGTTCACATGATCACTCTGTCTTTAGCTAAAAGTAACAACTCACAACTCAGAAGTGTTAGATGTTTCTCCTTTAGTTAATCATACTTCATTATATAATGGAGTACCTAATGCAGAATATTGAAAAGATATAACTCAAAATTAGATTTTAATAAAATTAATGATGTTTACTGCTTTCCCATGAGCATTTTTTTTTGTTGTTGTTGAGACTTTGGATACTTCTTTTACAGTTTGGCATGCACAGAATTTTTCAGCGCATTATTTTTAATCAAATCATATATTGAAGGCTGTTTATACAGAAAACCCAGGAAATAAAGTGAATTATTTTTCATGGAAAAACTTTAATTATATTATTACAGTAGAAAATACAGGAGATAGATAATACCTGAAAAAAATAATGTAATACTAGATTTAAAGTTATAGCTCCTCAAGGACAATACTTAAGAGAAATGAGTTTTCTATATACTATAGGTATAATGTAGTAAGGGGCAGAGTGACTGGTGGGACACTTTGGTGTCTGAGTTTAGGTAACACCATCAGCACTTTCATACAGTGTTGTTTTTGCACATCAATGCAAGTGTCAGTCAACATCATGAAGCAGGTGAATGGGTCTTAGTAGCACAATGAAAATAATTTAACTCCATTAGTTTTCAAGAGCATCTAGACCTCACTTTAGTAATGCCACTTTAAAGCAAATTACAAATGTAAATAATATGAAAGTTTGAACAAATATGCTTACATGATGAAAGCTATAATAGATGTATACACATACATGCAGGCACACCCTGATCTTGAATATATGTGTCTGTGGGTCTTAATTAGCTATTCCTAAAGCTAAAATGAGCACAATTTTTTTTTTAAAAAAAAGCATGTCTGCTTTTAAAATGAACAGTTGCCCATTCTTTATAATATTTTAAGATTTTCAGAAGTAAATTATGGACTAAAATGTCATGATTTAGTTAAACAATTTTGCAAATGGTATTTTCTTAGCCAAAGTGAATATTGGTTTAAATAAGGAAAGAAAAAATAAATCTAAAATCACTCATTTTGCTGTTTGAATTATCTTTCCTGAGCCGAAGAAGTTGATCGGTTGGTTATTTTTCTAAATAGAGTTTAATCTATTTCTTTTAATCAAATGATTATTTTTCCTTTATTTATTTAATCAGTATCTATTGACTGTATTACTCTGGAAGCTAAAGATATATCCAAGTCAATAAATGGGGAAAAAATCCCTGTCTTAATAGACTTGTCTTTTAATGGGAAGAAACAGATGAGGATGATAACTTTAATGAATGAATGCATAGAAATTTGCTGTGGAAAGTGAATAGATACTAGTAAGAAATTTGGTCTGAGAAGGTAGGAAGAGACTGGAAGTTTAAAATGGAATGGTCAGGGAAGGGTTTACTGAGAAGCTGAGTTGAGTAATTACCTGATGAAAAATGGCGAGTGTCACTTTTTCCCCAGAGTCCACATTACAGTTGTAGGGTTACAATGGGAAACAAGCCATGTTGGAGGCAACATGACACACAGTATCAGATAGACAAAGGTGAGGTCATACTTTTGCTTACCTCTGAAACAATTTTCTAGAGCAATGAAGAAAAAAATACTTTGCCTTTCAGTTGAAGATTCTGAGGCTTGAACTTGAGATGAAAACTTACAAGGAACAAAAATCAAACATTTATCCTGTCTTTTATGAACATTGCAGAATAATTGGATAGCTGATGAAAGTTCTTTTTTTGAAGAACTACAGATTATAACAATTGCCTGTGGAATGCCAAAATTATAAAAAAATTGCAACTGTTAATGAAGTAATTTAGGCAATGATCATCTGTACTTTTGAAACCCTTAGAAAAATAGTGGTGGGGAATTCCGTAATGAGTGTGAAACCAACTTTGGAGGTGATGCCCTTTACTGTGGTACAGAGGGAAAGACCCAGCACCACCCAGATTATTTCAGCCAAAATAAATCTTTAAAAAATGAGCATTGGGGGGAGGAGGAGGGAGGGAGGGAACCGGTTTACCTACTAAGTTTGTATGAGTGGAAATAATAATAAAAAATGTTTTAAAAAAAGATGAGCATATTTTTTAAGTTTCTATACCAGTCAATTTTTAAGGAAATATGAGGGATAGAGGGACAAGTGAAGGTTCTGTGACACAGACTGCTGAACATGTTGCAAACAAGCAGCCCACTCTTCTGCATTTGTTTATTTTCAAGACATTAGAAAAGCAGGATGAGAAAGAGGCTTGAGGGACTATTAAGATTAAGAAAGATTTAAGAGACATGATAAGTAAATGCATTATGTAGGCAATATTTGTCTACTTCAAGAAATAAACTGCATCAAGGGGCTGGAGAGGTGGCTCAGGGGTTAAGCCTCTGCCTTGCAGGCAGAAGGTCCTGAGTTCGGATCTTAGACCCCATGTATAGACTCCAAGTGGAAGCGGGGGCGGCCTGCGTTTCTGGTCCTGGTAGGGCGGAGCCTGTGAATCCCGCGGCAGAGTAAACAAGGAGGAGGTGGAGGCGTCCATGGTGGTTCCCAAATTCGCCTGTGGTTCTACACACACACACGCACACACACACACACGCACACACATACATACACATGCGCACACACTCACATGCATAATTGAATAAAAAAAACTGCAACAAGACATTTGTGTAGATAATGAAAGTAAATATGAATTATTAGATGGTTTTATGGAAGTAGTATAGAATGTTTAAGTTGATTATGTCATTGTGGTTATCTGAAAACAATTATGTTCATTGTGCTAAAGATACATACAGAAGTATTTATGGATAAAATGGCACATGTCTAGTTGTGGTCTGAAATATTTTAGGGTCACCAAAAAACTGATTGACAAGATGTTCATTGCATTGACACTAAATAGTGATTTACTATAATCTATTTGGGGCATGTTCTAAATTTTCAATAAGTTTTTAATGACATTTGTAGAATTTGATTCAGGGAAATAAGAAAAGTAGAAGAGGATGTGACCTAGCTGTCTGTACTGTCCGTGAGTCTAATGAATACCTAAGAAGACATAAGTGTAAAGTATGGCATCACTCACCTATCATTGTGGGTAGCTGTAGATTCAATGTTGAAATGCCATGTTACTTTGGTTAATTTGGGAATTTTTCTTGCAAAAGGTAATAATCAAAAATACCCTGCATAAAGATTTTCTAAATCTTAAGAAATTTGGCTAGATGCAAGTATATCTACTTAAAGATTTCCTTATTGATATTTTCAATAGCACTACAAATCAAAAGTTGTGGGCAGTGGAGCTTCAGAAGACAATCTCTAGAGACAACAAATATGTGCTGCTGGCTTCTGAGCAGTTGGTGGGCGTCTGCCTGTTTGTTTTTATCAGACCACAGCATGCTCCTTTCATCAGGTCAGTAACAGGCGGCTCCTATTAAATGACAACCAAAAGTCTTAGAATCCTTGTTTCTTCAGCAAAACCACAGCAATACTACTTTAAACTGTTTGATTCAAGAATTACTATACTATTTCATAGGGTTGCCCTCATTTAATACATTAGTTACATGGTTGTGTAATAAAGCTAATTTTTCATATACGTGGGACTGTTGAAATGTATCTTCCATCTAGAATTCTCTTTTCTAAAGGGATGTTGCAGTTGACACTGTGAAGACTGGGATGGGAGGAGCAACTGGAAACAAGGGAGCCGTCGCCATTCGGATGCTCTTCCACACCACCAGCCTCTGCTTCGTGTGCAGCCACTTTGCTGCAGGCCAGTCACAAGTTAAAGAAAGAAATGAGGATTTCGTAGAAATAGCGCGAAAGTTGAGTTTTCCCATGGTAAGCTGCTCTTGCTTGTACTTCAGGATAAACCTTTAAGTTGTATCTTAATTTATCACAAATTTCGTGGCACAGTTTTTGAAAAGATAGATCTTAGAAACATTAGCAATATTTTGTACTTTGTGTACTTTTACTTGGGGGGGGTCAAGGAATAGGATTGGGAAGACAAGCATATCTGTGGCAAAGAAATGTTGTAAAATATTGTTTTGAATTTCAAATTTCATCTTTTTGTTTCTAGGGAAGAATGCTGTTTTCCCATGACTATGTATTTTGGTGTGGTGATTTCAACTATCGAATTGATCTCCCTAATGAAGAAGTTAAAGAGCTCATAAAACAGCAAAATTGGGATTCTCTTATAGCAGGAGATCAACTTATCAGTCAGAAAAACTCTGGACAGGTAAACGCATACTCAAGAAATATTTGTGTTAAGACTTTTCCCATATTAAGAGTTCTATTTTCATGTCTGCATGTATTGTGTGCATTTGTGTTATGGATATTCATGTGTGTGCATGTTTGTGTATGTGTCTGAGGTTGTTGGAAATTATTAATCACTATTCTACTGTATTCTTTCTGAAACAGGTTCTCTAATCAATCCCAGAGCTAGCCAGCTTGCTGTAGGAATTCCTAGACTCTATTTCTAAGGCTGGAATGACATGTGCCTGCCATACGCTCAGCTTTTTATGTGGGATCTGTGGAACCAAGCTCTGCTTCTTTGTTTATGGGCAGGCATTTTAACTCTGACGCATCTTCCCAGCCTAAGGGTTTTTTTTTTTTTTAATGAAATACATATTCCTTTATCACTTCTTTTTCCATTTGTTGGGAACTATTTATACTTAAATACATATCTGTAAAAAACATACAGAATTACTTTTTCCTGAAAGAATGAGAGAAAAGAAATGAGGAAAGGGAGGAAAGGTATGAGAGAAGGTAAGGAAATTGCTAATTCCTACTAAGAAGGAAACTGTATTAACGTTGTTTGTAAACTGCCCTTTTAAATAGAATGTTCTAATATTGGAGGATGGTAATGATTTGGAATCCTAGTTAAGTAGAAGTGACCGGAGTACGCTTGGTGCAGCACTTGGGGTCATCAGACCAAAGTGTTTACCCTTTGGAATCTTTATATTAGAGAGTGCAGTGTCAGCTAGATGGTTTCCAAAATTCCATATAGTTCTCTTATCCCACATAGCAAGGAAGTTCCCTCTGCTATTCATGTTTTTATAGTTCATTTAATTGAAGGTCAAACAGGTATTCACATTCTGGCTGGTTTTCTTTTAAATTTTATTCAATTCCATTAAAAGTGTTCATCAACTCAATGTCCAGCATATAAAAATATAAAAAATAACTCACTTTGTGTCTATTTATTTTAGATTTTTAGAGGATTTTTGGAGGGAAAAGTAACCTTTGCTCCAACCTATAAGTATGACTTATTTTCTGACGACTATGACACCAGTGAGAAGTGCCGCACCCCCGCATGGACAGACCGCGTCCTCTGGAGGAGGAGGAAGTGGCCTTTTGATAGATCAGGTTGGAAATGGATTCCTTGATTTAGGATTTTCTGAGGAAGGGGGAAAGATAATATCAAATACAAACAAGACCCTTTTATACATAATATCTAGAATAAAGCAAGCTTTATAAAGACTTTTTAGATATTAATATTAAGTGCTTTCTGTTCATTGACAATTTCATATTATGTGAAAGAAAGAACTATTATGAAATTTTAAATTGAATTTTAAAATTGTAACTATGTGGCTTGCATGTATTTCGAATTGCCACTTGTCTGTTGAACTGTCTGTGAAACATTGTTTACTCTCAGGCCTTGTAAGTAATCTTAGAAGTAAAGCAGCATCTTACTTCTTACTAAGTGAATAACTGCCTGAAAACCTGCCTGGTTTAAAGTTGTGCATAACACCTGACTCGTAAGAGTATCTGGCAGCTGAAGCCAACAAAAGGAAGGGAACAGGGGGCAGTAGCACCACCTCTGACAGATCAGCGGTTTGCTCATCGGTCTGTCCTGCTCACATAGCTTCTCTTGTTTTTGTTGTTATCACTACAGCTGAAGATTTAGATCTTTTAAATGCTAGTTTTCAAGATGAAAGCAAAATCCTGTATACGTGGACTCCTGGCACTTTGCTGCACTATGGAAGAGCTGAGCTGAAGACATCTGACCATAGGTTTAAGCAGTCTGTTTTCTAATGTACTTGAAGTTGATTTGAATAAATCCTTCTAAAATCATTTCTAATATCTATATCTTCCCTTATGCCTTAAGGCCTGTCGTTGCCCTGATTGATATAGATATCTTTGAAGTTGAAGCTGAAGAGAGGCAAAACATTTACAAAGAGGTGATTGGAGTCCAGGGTCCACCAGATGGAACAATATTGGTCTCAATCAAAAGTTATGCACAAGAAAACAGTTTTTTTGATGATGCTTTGATTGATGAACTTCTGCAGCAGTTTGCACATTTTGGTGAAGTTATACTTATAAGGTGAGAACTATATTTATTGCCCAAAAGCAACTCGTAGTTCATAAACAATAGTTTCTATATTAGAAACACCTAACTTGGTGATTGAATTAATGTGTTATAATTCCAAATTAATCATATTTTAGGTGTTAATCAAAGGGCTCATAGGTTTTGAAATTGAATTCCCTATTTAGAAGCTGAATAATGAAACTTTCATATGAACAATTAAAAACAGAAATTTACACAAGTTCAGAAATGATCTCTACAATATTTCTGTACAGAGGAGCATATAGCAAAGCCCAAAATGAAAAGGAAACTCTGATTGACAACTGTATTGTTTTAAGGAGAGTTAAAGCATGTGCGGTGATACACATCTGTTATCTCAGAACTCAAAAGGCTGAGGCAAGAGAATGGTGAATTCATAAGCAGCCTGAGCCACATGAAGAGATATCGTCATAAGTCAGTAACCTAGAGGGACTTTTTCTTCCTTTAGTTTAAGAAATTTCATATTTAAGATAATTCCAAACATGTCTGATCTCCAACCAGCAGAAATGAGATGAATAGTCAGGAGTCATCCACGCCAGTCTTTGTTGATTTAACCATCTGCTTTTTGCAGAACCAAATGCCTCTTATTTTAAGAGTGCTGTCTTTCACACGTACAGCAATCTAGCAGAGAGTGAAGACTGTGTGTGTGTGTGTGCATGTGCGTGCGTGTGTAAGAGAGAGAATCTACAGAGAAGGAAGTACTTTTTACTTTTCATGTTGTTCATTTTCTTCTTTAGTTATATTTCATAGCTGTCTGATGGGTAGATGTCTGTAGTATGAGCTGAAGAAGAAAAGAGAATTTGAAGACCTGTGTGCTTGTATACTGGTTGAGAAAGTCAGCATAATAAATAGTTTCCCCAGATCCTAAATGATGTGGTTTCTGTAAATTGAAAACCATACCTAAGACACATCTTGTACTTTGCAGGGAGTAAAGGAACAAAAAGAGAGAAAATTGTATTTAGATCTACCTCAAATATTTTGAAAGCAGTCTACCCTAAACCTTCATTAAACTTTAAAGCTTGTAGGGCTGTAGAATGTACACTATGAAATTCCCCAAGTTCACAGATGACATTAAGCTTTGCCAAGTGAAGAAATACCAGACCAGCAGAAGCATGTGTGAACTGTGGAGTGGGCAGCACAACAGCAGATGCGCGTCTTCCTGAGCTCATGCGAAATGCTGCTTTAAACTGGGAAGACCAGAGTGTGTACGGGGAGAAAGACTGGAGGAGAAAGGACTTGGTGTCTTTCCAACCTACAGATTCTTAGCTCAGATTTGAAGCTAAAAAGCTTTCCTCAAAATGCTGTCAATGGTAGGAAAAGTTTGGTAAGGAAATAACATACTAATAATAGTAAACTGTAGCATATCTCAATACTTAAAATATTCTGGTTACACTGACGATCAGGTTGATAAAGAAAAAATGGCAGACAATGAAAGTACAGAAGAGGTAGATGTGGAGTGTACGGTTATGAGCATGCTACCACTGTCGGAAAACGAAAAACTGTACTGGAGAAATGACTAAGCATGTAATTGTGCTGCTGTGCAAGCCATTGGCCTGAATTGGTTCCTTGGAACCCACATAAAATTAGACGAAGAGAATCACTTCACGTAATTATCCTCTGACTTTTACAAGCACACTGGCATATGCCCCAGTCCCACACACATATCACAGAAACGTAACAATAAATGCATTAAAGAAAAAGAACAAGTAACATTTAGTGTTAAGGACATTTCTATAGCCTTAGTTTAACTTTGAAGGGGGGATTGTACCAACCTTTTGGTGGTATTTGATAAGAGTGGTGTAGTATCTGTGTGTTTCAAATGATGGAATCCTGTAACTTGATCACTTCATACCAAAGAAACATGGTCAGTTAAAAAATATATGTTTTGGGGCTGGAGAGGTGGCTTAGGGGTTAACCCTCTGCCTTGCAGGCGGAAGGTCCTGAGTTCGGATCCTAGACCCCATGTATAGACGCCAGGCGGAAGCGGGGGGCGGCCTGCGTTTCTGGTCCTGGTAGGGCGGAGCCTGTAAATCCCGGGGCAGAGTAAACAAGGAGGCGGCGGTCCATGGTGGTTCCCGAATTCGTCCGTGGTTCTACACACACATACTCGCACACACACACATACAAGTGCACAACTGAATAAATAATAAATAAATATATATATATATATATATGTTTTATTTTGCTTTGATCATATCTGAGTGAGTATAAACTTTCCCAACCCTTGATTTCAATGAAATAGTTAAGTATACTTTGTTTTGGCCTTTTCTTCTTAATAGCTATAATCTTTATGTTTGAATCTTAACATGAGAAAGGTTTTCTCCATAGTTGGAAAAGTTCATCTTATAAAATTGTTTTTGTGAGTTAAGATTGATAGCATTGTGCTTTTGTACATAATCTGTGACTATCCTGTTTAAAAATGTGTTCTAATATCCAATTTTGTTGTTTATTTTTTTTCTTTTGGAGGTTATTTCAGAAGCACAAATTTTTAAATCATAGCAAAACCCATTAAAGAATCTATAGAGTAAAAATGTGTGATCCAAAGATCCTAGCCTAATACTTCTGCACCCATTTGAGTTGTTTGGTTCGTCCTCTCACTGACGCTCTACCATCTTTCTCATCAAAGGAAACATCTCTTAGGAGATCATTGAAACAGTGAAAACACATAGTGTTGAATGGTAGAGACAGGACACCTCTCATCTAGGGTCACAATGAAAGCCTCCTTTCAAATCCTGGTTGTTTTGTTGGAGTTGGGGTTGCGACTGCTGTGTGGGAAGAGCGCCCTCTCCTGGTCATCCACAGCATGGCAGCCTCCCTTCCCTAGTCACTCTGGCCTCTGGGCTCCAGCTTAGTTTTTGAGTTAGTTATAGCTAAGGAGTTATTATGTTTTATAATTTATTTTTTTTCTCTTTCTTAAAGATTCGTAGAGGATAAAATGTGGGTTACCTTTTTGGAAGGAAGCTCTGCTTTGAATGCTCTAAGCCTAAATGGTAAAGAGGTAAAGTAGATTTTTTTTTTTAATTCTATTTTGAAATTAAGTACCCAAAGACTGTATTTTTATAGAAACTAAGAGTTTCTAAGTGTGTTTTCAAGTGAATGCATACAATCTAGTACTCTGGAGTTGTTTTAGTCCCTCCTTACACATTGCATTGATAGAAATTAAAGAGAAGCAGGTTTATCGCTGATTTTCTAATACTTTTTTTAAAAAAATTCTAGTTTTACAAGTACAATCAGGGTCATATGTGCTCCATGCCTCCCTCTCTCCCTTCTTTTCTCCCCTATCCCTCCCCTTCACTAATCATTGCACCCTCCTGTGGCCCCAAGGTTGCTTTGTATTGTCTACTCCAGTAGGTGTCCAGGCCTCTGTGGCAGATGCAGTGGTCCTTCCTTAGGCAGACTCACTAATAGGGGTGTTCCCCTTCACCTGCCTAACCCTAACCCCTAAGGTTCCTGTTGCCTGTAATTATTTCTCCTGAGATCTTCTCTCTCTTGTCTATGGGGGAGTGTTGATGTGTCAGCCATAGTGCAGGTCTGATGAGGACACGTCTCACTGCAGTGAGTTCTTAGAGGCACTGATCAGGGACAGCATATGGCATGTCTTTATCTTCTGGGATAGTTCACTCGGTATGATTTCTTCCGGTTTCACCCATTTACTGACAAGTTTCATTAATTCATCTTTTCTGACAGCTGAATAGTATTCCATTGATCCACACTTTGATTAGCCATTCATCAACTGTTGGATCTCTAGATGGGTTCTCTTTCTTTGCTCTTGTGAAGCAAGAAAAGAGCTGCTATGAACTCATACAATTGATGCAGTCTGTAGTGTTCTTTGGGAATATTCCCGGGAATAGTTTTGTTTGTTCTTTTGAGTACAGATAACATTAATGTAAAAGTAAGTGAGGAAAAGGTGAAAAGCACAAAGATAAAGGCCAGCCCTAATCTATCATTTAAATCATCTTCAATCTCATAAAATTCTGTATATGTTAACATAAATGGAGTATTCACATACACAGTGCAAATGAGATCCTCTTATGAATGCTGTTTCTTACTATATCTAAGAGTATATCACGGGCATCTTTCCATGTAAATGAATATGTCATTTTTAATAATGGCATAAATTTCATTATATGGATAAGTAAATGATTTATTTAACCAAATTACTATTATAAACTTTTGGGTTGTTTCCACTTTATTTACTTATTGCCCCTTGCATGTAACTTGTAGGTGTATCCGTTACTCCTTATGATAAACCTTTTATTAAAATTTTAATGCCAGATTGTCCTTCAGTACTCACCAGGCATGGTGGTGCGGTCTGTGATTCCAGCACCTGGGAAGTAAGGGCAGGAGAATTAGGAAGTAAAGATCATCTTTGGTTTCGTAGATGCAAGAGGACACAGTATAACTTGACTATATGTTGATAATTTCATAAGATCATATGTCATCTCAGTTACTTAAATGCACAGAGAAAACGGGTTCTGCTTTGCAAGTAGCAGTCATTATGGTTTCAGAATAACTATTTTTAAGGAGAATTTAAAATAATTTTCAGTTCTCACACTAGTTTCTGACATTTGAAGATCTAAAATTAAGTTAGCATTAACAGCTTGCAGTCACCTCTTGGGATGATAATCCCAAGCTGGAGAGGACCAAATAAACAGGAAGTGCAAAATAAAAGTTTCTGTCTCTTTTGCTGTTGTTTCAGTATAGGAACAATTATTTAATTTTTGGATCAAGATCAAAGATGTATGCAACTGAAAAAGATCTTCCCTTAGCATCACAAGCTTGTACAGGTAGAATGGAAAACTGTCTGCATATGTTATTTAGGTATATGTGAAAGAAATATTATGACTAGAATGTAAACTGTTTACACCCTTGCATAGTGTAACAAAGGTACCCATTTTTTCGAAATAGTTTTAATGTTTTTATTTTATATCTTTTTTATATCAACTAGTTATTAAATCGGACTATAACCATAACTTTAAAAAGTCCAGACTGGATCAAAAATTTGGAAGAAGAAATGAGTCTAGAGAAAATTAGCGTCACTTTGCCTTCATCCACAAGCTCCACCCTACTTGGGGAAGATGCAGAGGTTGCAGCAGATTTTGACATGGAAGGTTTGTTTGTTGAGCATCCATCATTCCATAGTGGTAGAGATACTAAAATCTTAGTATCCGAGCTTATCTTCCTACCCCTTGAGATTCCATATGAAGTGATACTTGGTTATTGTAATATGGTGTTTATTTTGCTTCTCCCTAGACTTTATAATAGTGTATTTGCTATTCTGCCACTCATATAAGAATATTTTTGTAAATGTTAGTTTATATTCTTGTGTGATAAAAGCATAAATTGGTATTTTTTGCGTAGTTTATAGGAGAGACCTCTGATGTGGATCTGTGGATTTTGACAAAATTTCCCAGAAGAACTGAAACTTAAGTTGAGACTTTGAAGATGGAATTGTGTCAGAGAGTGTAGAAGAGGAGTGACTTGGGAAAGAACATGAGCAGGCTTCAGGGAGAGACAGGAACCAGGCTGATCACAAACTGTTTTTGAGGCAGAATGAATTAAAAAAAAAAAAGCAGGAGGAGAAATAATTATAGGATGGAAGATGGAGTTCGTTCTGATCATGTTAGATTTGAGATGTCTGTGGGTTCAACTGGCTGAATTGTCAACTATTGACTGTCCTGGCGAGAGCTGTAGATCACAAAGGATTGTAATAGCAAGTGAAACCATGAGAACTTGTTTCTTTAGCCGTGGAATTATTAAAGACATAAGTATGGAAAGAATGAAATGAGCGTGGAGAAACAAGGACAGGTAGAAGCAAGGAAAACAAGAAGACACAACTAGAAATGTCAAAGCACCTAGAGAAATTTACGGCCTAAAGAAAATTGAGAAAGGAAGGAGTGGTCTGTGATGTCTTATACCTTAAAGAGATAAGGAAAAATGAGGATAGAAACTTGTCCTTATTTAATAACAGGTAAGAGAAGCTGTTGACGACCTTTATAAAACTAATTTTGGTGGTGTGATAAAATCAGATGGTGGAAATTGTTAAGTGTGAAAAGTAAAGAATATGAGAGTGTCACTAGACCACTCTTTATAAGGTTTAGCCAAAATTTAGAGAAGAGAACGCTGCCCAGGATGGTTGGGGGTCCTGTATGGCTCTTTTAAATGGGAGAAGCCTGAAGAATGCTTAGTACTAGTACTGGTGAAAAATTCCTGATAGAAAGGAGCCAGCTGATAATGGTGCAGGGCAGGACAGAGAAAAATAGCAGAATGGGATCACTGAGAAAACTAGGATGTGTAGACCTCATTGATTCCAACCTCTAATACCTGAGCATCAGACTGTGTAATGAGATTGCATCTTACCGTCAGGTGTTTGAGAAAGAGGTCCCATCTTAAGACTTCTCTTCACTATGAAGTTCAAGTATTTAAATTATCTTCAGGAATAGGATAAGCCACAACTTTGGAAACTCTGAGATAATGTTTCTAAAGGGAAGAGATGAGTTGAATACTCAACCCGGAAAAAAATTGTCAGATGACTTTGGGAGTTCAGCAGAGATTGAAAAGTACAAATTTAATGTAATTTGATCATCAGGGTCATGTTGTTTTCTTCAGTAGCAGTACTCAGCTGGCCAAGCGAAATTGCACAGATTGAAGAGTAGAATTGTGCACAATAGGAGTTTTGTCAAGCATGGGCAAAGGGAGAATCATGAAGTAAGAGAATGGCCAAATGAAGAACCATGAAGCCTGAAGCTACACGTAAGAGACACTGTTCCAACGGCGTAGAAATAGCGAGAGCTCTTTTAGTAACCTAGCGTCAGGCGCAGGTGCTGAGGAGTTATAGGCATCTCTACATTTTCTGTAAGAGCATTTATACCGTTCTGACTTTTATGTTCATAATTTTTTTACTAAGTTCAATTGGAAAAAAACCTCTCTGATTAGTGAAAATGGTGGCGTCTTTGGTAACTTTGCTTTTCCTTAGGCGATGTTGATGACTATAATGCTGAAGTGGAAGAGCTGCTTCCTCAGCATCTGCAGCCGTCCTCCAGCTCTGGCCTTGGCACTTCTCCAAGTTCTTCACCCCGGACTAGTCCCTGCCAGTCACCAACAATACCAGAGGGTCCTGTACCTTCCCTTCCCATCAGGCCCAGCCGAGCACCATCACGAACCCCAGGGCCTCCAAGCTCACAAAGTGAGTGTTTACCTGAAAATTTTGTGTGACTTTGTCTAGCCAGTTAGTTTGATTTTAGAAAACTATCCTTTAGCCTGTGAGCCCATATACTGAAATGCCTGCACACAAAAACAGAATTTGTAGACAGTAAACTCTTAATGGAACAGGGTCACAGCATTGCTTCTACCAGATGAAAATTTTTCTGGACACTTTTTGAATGTAATCAGGATTCAATTTGTCTTACAACTGATGATTTTCAATAGTAGAGTAGCGTTTTCTTTCTCTTCTCCCTGCTAACCAGTAGATTTTACAGCCAGTAAGTAGCATCACTGCAGCCAGGGTTCCAAATAGTAGTTTAATGGTAGGATTTTGATCTTGTTTATGCTGAAGATGTGCGCCCCTTCTAGTGTTCAGAGTTTTTAAGTGAATAAAATAGAATATTCTACGTGAAGCATGTGCATTGCTTCCATCCAGCACACAGTTGGCCCCTGATGTTATTTGCTCACTCTTTTAGGTTCCCCTGTTGACACTCAGCCAGCAGCACAGCTGCAGCAGAAAGACTCTGCCCAGACCCTGGAGCCCAAGAGGCCGCCCCCTCCCCGCCCAGTTGCTCCTCCAGCACGTCCTGCCCCACCACAGAGACCACCTCCACCTTCAGGTAACCAGCTACTCTTCAGGCGTCTGCTAGATTTTATTATACTCTCCTCTACTTTATTTAAAAACATCTTGCATCCTTTATATAACTAGTGTCTAGATTTTTTAAATTATTGTTGCTGCTGCTTCAGGTTTTCTCAGAACACTGTAAAAACGACAGGACCAAATATGTTTGCCAAGTATATTTCTCTAGTATATTTTCAGAACTGTCTTTTACTAAAGCACAAAAGGTGTTTATTTGGATTCTGCTAATCTGATGTAATTAGGCATGTACAATGTTCTTCATTAAATCTGGGTTTCATTTTTTTTAATCCTCATTTGAAGCTTTATAAAGACCATTAAAATTTACTAGTAATATCTGTAAAATTTATGATTAGACTCGAAGAGCATCCATATTTTTAACATAAATTTTTACATATTTATTTAAATGTTACTTTCAAATAGTGTTCAACTCTTACAGTATATGCATTGAATAATAGTTTCTTTTAATAGCTGTATGTTTATATACATAGTATATACATAGTTCTTACATGACATTTGTAGCATGACCGCTACAGCAGATCTTGGCATTTCAACTCTATTTAATTTCATTTCCTTTCTGCTGCATATTTCCTTATGAACTATAAGGGGCTAGGAGTCCTGCACCTGCTAGAAAAGAATTTGGA
Organism: Typhlomys cinereus; assembly: GCA_023101885.1. NCBI lineage: Eukaryota > Metazoa > Chordata > Mammalia > Rodentia > Platacanthomyidae > Typhlomys > Typhlomys cinereus. The sequence goes on from JALPQD010000029.1 coordinate 6,693,559, forward strand.
GGTAATTGTTTATATTTGCTATCATGTGTGAATGCCGATGTATTAATAATGTGGTGTTGGAACCCTGTAACTGAGAGATGGTATAGATACGGTCGGTAGGCATCAAAATGAAACGTATTTATACTCCTAAGTTTAAAAGCTCCCAAATTCTATATTCTTGTTACATAATAATTAGGGCTTAGCGTTATCTGTGAGTAGAATGAACAAGGGCAAAGCTGGTGCCATGAAGCAGTGGGTAAAGGCGTTTGTGCCAACCAAGTCTGACTACCTTTTCCCAGAGCCCTAATAGTGAAAGAAGAGATGCTGTTCTTTACCTCCACGCACATGTGCACATATATATAAACACTAAAAATAGTGAGGGCTTCTCCTTGCCACGGTGGGACTACTCAACATTACGTAAATACTCGTTCTCAAAACAACGTTTTTTTTAAAAAAGTTGTTTGGGTTCCAGCAGTCACATTACTATCAAGGGAGTGAGGTACAGTGGATACAGAACATTAGCAACTGCTTGATTGATGATGCCCAGGCTGATGCTTTCCTTTCTAGTGGAAAAAGTTTGTGGATTAGAGGTTTCCTAAGAACACAACCTAAATTTGGAATAATTGTGTGAAATATATCTTTTATTTTGCATTTTGTGCAAGTTGTTATCAAATTCTTGCTTTACTTGTTTAAAAGCTATGATTTTCTTTTCAATAGAGAAATTTCTATTCACATATGGGTTACTTTATTTAAAGTGTAATTTATTTTGTTGAAATAAAAGTAAGTCTGGGACGTACGTTGATGATAATGTGCTTACCTGACATGTGTGGTCCCTAGATTCAGTCCTCAGCACTGCATGAAGATGAAAACTGAGTGTTCAGGTTGAAAGATTTATCTCAAGTCATTTTAATCTAAATCTCAAGAAAAGATAAGGAACTCTGTCACAGTTCTTTAGAAAGGCTTGTGCAAATCCAGCATTAATATTACTAAAACCCACTGACCATGTATAGTTGATCTCTTTCCATTCTAGCCACCTAATCATCTTATTGATCAACACTGCTTATGTGTAGATTTCGGTGTTTGCTATAAGGACAGCTAAATTGAAAAGTGACCTACAGAAAAAAATTCTAATTTCAAACTCTTGCTTTTATTTATGTTTTCATGATGATAAGTTCTACTTAGCTTGTGCTTTAATCAGGAAACCAGTCTGTAGAAAATGTATTTTAAAATGAATTTTGCAAGATTGTATCATATTATCAATTTAGTAATTTATGTGGAAATCTGCTTTGGGGCTGGAGAGATGGCTCAGTAGGTTAAGAATGTCTGTTCTGCATGCATAAAGACCTGAATTTGAATCCTATCACCCATGCAAAAAGGCTGACCATGGCCGTGTGTACCTGTTCTCCAGCGCTGGGAAGCAATCTGGGCGCTCTGGTGTGTGTGCTTCAGGTCACTGAGAGACCCTGTTGCAAGAATAACACCTGAAACCTGAAACCCTCCTCTGCCTCCATGGGGGGCCAAGGGCATGTGCACATGCATGTATACACCATATATATGTAATTTTAAAAATTCTTCATAATTCTTTTGTAGACATTGTTTATAACCTATTTTATTCCATAACAGATAATCCTTTAAGATTGTAAGATTATGGGAAAAAATCATAATTTTCTTAGAGTTTTTGAAAATTATGCATCAAAAGCTAATTTTGGGGCCAGAGAGATGGCTCAGCAGATAAAGGTACTTAACTCCATGCCTGATGACCTGGATCTCCCATGGTGGAAGGAGAAAATCAACTCCTGCAGGTTATTATCCTCTGGTTATTATCCACATGTGCTCCATTGTTGCAGTCCACTGCCGCAACCTCCATATCAGGGCTTCCCCCTCCCCATTAAGTGTGCAAGGAGTCGAAGGATGAGGAACAAACACAAATGCAGCCCCAGGCTGAGTGAATCTGAACCCATTTATTGAAATTTTTAGCAGAGTTTATATACTTTAGAAAATCCAGAATAAAGGGCAGGGAAAACATCAAAGAAAAGCAGGACCAAATACTTTACAGGATTATGTAAAATGTATTCATTCCAGGTAACAAAGGAAGGGCAGAAGTGACATCTTTTCTGTGTGGGACCAGACATGGTGTCTCCAGGTAGAGTTAAAGCAGGCATGACACTCAGTTGCTAAAAGCAAAGGGACAATGAATGTTTCAAAGCAGATTTTCTCTGGTTTATGTATAAACATCAAATGTATAGGGAAGGAACTATAACCTAGCTTGTCCTAAGAAAAACAAAACAAAAATCTAAGAACAATTTCCTAGAGGAAGGAATCCTCCTGCCAGAGGCAAAACTTAATTTACATAGGTTGGAGACCCTAGTACCTACCAACTGCCCATTTAGATGTTAATGTGTCACTCCCCAGCTAGCAGGCTTTAGGCCAGAACCGGGCAGTAACACTAAGGCCTGACTATCCCCATATTTTCCTTATTTCTCTTATTTATATCAAATAATGTCATGTCCTTTATCCAGAAATCGTTCCTTTGAAACAATATTCTGCCATTCCGGACCTTGTCAAAACAGCATGGTTGGATAAGGACGTGGCACTCCATACCACATTCATACCTTCACACAAAAAGGAAGGGAGGGAGGGAAGGAAAGAAGAAAGGAAAGAGAGAAAGAAAGTGAGAGAATCCAACTTCTGCAGGACTGATGTAGTCTCATAGAAATTGATGAGAGGTGGGAAGATGACTAGGCAGTCAAAACACTTACCTTGGAGAGCAAAACCAGGAGAATTCAGATGTCATCGGGATGTGGCAGCCCACCTGCAATTCTAGTCTCAGAAGACAGAGACTTAGAGTCCATCTCTAGAGTAAACAGGCTGTCCAGACTAGCCTATCCTAACTCTTGGTTTGTGCCGCAAAAAGAATAAGGTTGTAGAATGAGTGAGGTCCCAATATGAAACTCATTTGTGACTATGAAATTCACAAATGCACCCAGACATGTGTGGACACACATACACTCCCCACACATGTGAAAAGATAAAAAGAAAGAAATTTGAGATAAAACATTTTTATTATTTCCCTTTTTGACTGTCAAATAATGGAGTTTATATACATAATTTACCTCTAGATATAAGAAATGAAATTATTATAAAAAAGACTTCATTAAATATTATAAAGGTCGCTGCTGTTAGCAATCTCAGTTATGGAAAAAAAAAGGTACAAAAAGAAAGTTGTCATCTCACTTCTCTTAGATTTGGGCCTAGCATCTGAAGTCACTTTGGCTTGTATTGCTATTTTCCAGCCTATGTAAAGCAATGAAGAAGCCTTTGTGGAAAAGTAATTGTATGCCTGTCTCTTCATCTCTGTACTATGGGCTCTGAGCAATATATAGCTTTTGTTCTTTCTCTAAAAAGGTACTGGAGCCCCTCCCAGTCCTGGGGTAGCTAGGAGAGAGATGAAAGGTAACGAGATTTTTCTACTGTAGCAATGGTTGTCATTTTATTTCTAAATGTCAGCAATTCCAGCACTCAAGGGCATATCAAATTTTCACAGCAGATTTACACGTTCTTCCCCTTTACCTATACTTTGTGGGGTTTTTTCTCTTTTCTTTGTGTGTTGTGTATATAGTTAATGCTGCTGTCCATTGTGAAAGTGTTAAAGAATGCCCTATTTTTTTTTTCTGGATAAGGCACATGTTTAGCAAAACCCTTGACAAACACGAAGCTTTATAAGTCAGTAGCTATACTTAAGATTCAGTAATAGGCTATAGTACATGCTAATATAGTAATATTACTAACATAGTAGTATTATATATATTATTTTATGGATAAGTTTTTGGATAACATAGCTGTTTCTAACCATTTTTGTATCAGGTTAGATTTGTTTAAAAGACAAAACTAGATCATTTGTTATAATTGTAGTTATTAATAGGCTAATATCATATAACCAGTATACGTGAATTTCTGTTCCTTTTCTCTACAAGAGCAATTTTAAGTTAATTCTTAAGGTACCTGTCTAATGTATTTAAGCCACATTGTGGTAATGACTCCCATTAGGCAGACCATGGGTAGTGAGCAGGTGTACACCTGTCCCTTCACGCGCCTACTGTTGTACTGTAGAAATGCAATCCTAACGCATCCACGTGAAGCTGTAGGATGAAGCACTACAACAGTGCTGCTAGGAGCTTTTTCTGTGACTCAAAAAGTGAGTCCTGCCTGTGACTGGGAGCTTTTTGTTGGCCAGGGTGTCAGGAACATTTTCTTCAAGGTGCACGGAGAACACTCTGAAGACTCACGAGGCCCTGCACGAGTGCTACACTTGTTCCCACGAAGGGCCTTCTGACGTTACAATTTTCCATCTCTAACCAGAGCTAAGAGCTTGTTTTGTTGTCTGTGTGCTCATTTCTGCTGGTGATGACACACAACCACCAGTCCGTGTTATGTGCTATTGTTTTATTGCTTACTTATGACAAATTTTTTTCCTTCCTGCTTAAAGCACCCAAAAGTCCTGGAACAACACGGAAAGATAATATAGGTAAAAACACTTTGAGTGTGATTACTTGCCCTTAAAACTGCATCATGAAATAGACACTTAGGATAAAGATGCATGTTTTCTTCTTTTCACTGTTTTCTTTTTTCCTTCTCTCCTCCTCTCTCTCTCCCCCTTCCCCTCTCTCTGTCTCTCTCCCTCTCTCTCCTCTCTTGCCCCTCTCTCTCTCTCTCCTCTCTCTCTCTCTCTCTTCTCTCTCTCTCTCTGCCTCCCCGCCTTGTCCTTAAATACACGATGTGATGTCTTTGATACAGGTCGCAATCAGCCTTTGCCTCAAGCAGGACTTGCAGGCCCAGCACCTGCTGCTTATGGTGCAGCCAGACCTGTAAGTAACGTCAAGCCTGGGAGCACTGGGTATTGCTATAGATTCCAATTTACAACTAATGTGTTTGTTACCTTGGAGAAGTCTTGAGACTGTTCAGAGCTCTAATTTCCTCAACTCCAAATGAAGAAATAAGTAATCTCTGAGATACCATTCAACTCTGACATTTTAACACATTCTTCAAAATGACTAAGCAAAACTGTTTGGATAAAAGTAATGTACTTAATTATGACCACTAAATAAATATCTGCTGTCTCTTAAGAATATGATTAAGGGGCTGGACAGATGGCTCAGAGGTTAAGCCTCTGCCTTGCAGGCGGAAGGTCCTGAGTTCGGATCCTAGACCCCACGTATAGACGCCAGGCGGAAGCGGGGGCGGCCTGTGTTTCTGTGTTTCTGGTCCTGGTAGGGTGGAGCCTGTGAATCCCGGGGCAGAGTAAACAAGGAGGAGGTGAAGACTGTCCATGGTGGTTCCCAAATTCGTCCGTGGTTATACACATACATACACACACACGCACACACACATGCATACAAGCACAATTGAATGAATAAATAAATGAATAAATAAAATTAAAAAAAAAAGAATATGATTAAGAAATATATTTGGGTACCTGCTTATCTGTGTAATTAATGCAGATATTGTTACCCTTTTTTAAATTTTATTCATGTGGGATGTATGTGTGTCAGAAGGTACTTTGTGTCTCTGTGAAGGATCAAGGATGACTGGTGGATTGCTTCCTTCTTGCTTTGCTCTGTGATTTCCCAGGCTCCACCCACCAGGGCCGGAAGTTCAGGCTGCTATTTCTTTTTTTTATTTATTATTTATTCAATTGTGTGTATATGCATGTGTGCCCATTTGTATATGTATGTGTGTGTGTGTATGTATGTGTGTGTAGAACCACGGAGGAATTTGGGAACCACCATGGACGCCTCCACCTCCTCCTTGTTTACTCTGCCCGGGGATTCACAGGCTCCGCCCTACCAGGACCGGAAATGCAGGCCACCCCCCACTTCTGCCTGGCATCTATATGTGGGGTCTAGGATCCGAACTCAGGACCTTCCACCTGCAAGGCAGAGGCTTAACCCCTGAGCCATCTCTCCAGCCCCCAGGCTGCTATTTCTATCTGGCATTTTTACGTGGGACCAGGGATCTGAACTCAGGACCTCTGCTTGTGAGGCAGAGTCCTAACCCCCGAGTCATCTCTCCAGCCCTGTTATCCTTTAATAAGAAGGATTCTAGCATAAAAATTACAATAATGGGCTCAAGACATGGGTTAGGAGTTAAAGTCTTTGCTGCAACAGAAGGCCTGAGTTTAGATCCCAGATCCCAGCTTTAAAAAAAAGAATGCGCATGGAAATGATGACAGTTTCAGTTTGGGCCTGGAAGGCAGAGCCTGGGAAAATCCCAGAACAAAGCAATAAGGTGCAAGAGCAACCTAGGTTGATTCCTAATGTTTCCCATGGGCTTCCAAGGCACACGCACTCAGGTTCCCGCTTATACACATACCAACAAACACATGTTCAGACACACACTTGCAGAAAATATTACAATAGTGTTTCAAAACTAGTTCCAAAGTCATTCGAAATAGGGGCAGAATGTTCAGAAGTGACTCTTAACCAAATCATTCTTTACATGTGAGCCTAAAGTCTCAGCTCTCAAGTGTCAGTCTGACTGCTGAAAGTAACGTGGACACAGTCCATCATGGCAGGAAAGTCACAGCAGCAACAGCTTGAGGGAACTAATCACAGTCACACCCTCCGTCAACAGTGGAAAGCAGCGGTTAAGTCAGCGCGTGCACACACGCGTGCACGCTTGCCTTCCAGTGCTCTGCTCACTCGCTCCTTTTTGATTCAGTCACAAACTGTCTGCCTAGGGAATGGTTCCACCTACTATGAACAGGGCCTTATCACATTCATTTTAAAATCCAGATACTTTATGACGAGCATGTCCAGGGGTTAAACTTTATTCTAGAGAATCCCTCTGAGGAATGCCAAAATGCCTGCCTGATACCAAAGCCTATCACATTTTAGACATTACTGCCTGTCATGGTTAGATATTAGTGTCAGCTTGGCACCTGAAGGTTCTGATCTGTGTGCACAGTTTTGAAGAAGTAGGAATTGAGTTTAGCCTTGAACAAGCCTCCTGGGGTTGTCCAGCCCCATGATGGGTGGACTCGTCCTTTGGAGGCTGACTGAGATACAGGGAGCTGGTTAAGGAAGCGGGCATCTTTCTGTGCACTTGTCCAGGCAGCTGATCTCAGGATTGTGACCGGCTCCTTCAACCCCTGGGTTGGTGCAGAATATCTTTTGTTTATTTTTTTTATTAAGAATTCTCCTTTTACACGACCCCTCTTTCTTCCCTCCCTCCTTTAACCAATCCATCTCTTTCCCCTCTCACCCTTGTGCCTGTCTGCTTGCGTAAGACTCACTTCTGAACAAGCCTATAAGAGGTTGTCTTAATTGATGGGAAACTAAACCCATACTGGAAAAGTAGGTAGAGATGAGAGAGAGCTAGTTCAAACCTGGCCAAGCTGGTGTCCAGCAGACATCCCATGGTCCTTGCCCTCTCTCTTGCTGTGGAACATGGCCAGTTCCCTCAGCTAACACTCTTTCATGATGAAAATTTTAAAAAGAAAAAGAAAAGAAATAGAGGCTGGAGAGATGGCTCCAGGATTTAGCATTTGCCTCACAAGCCGAAGGACCTGAGTTCAGATCCCAGATCCCACAAAAATGCCAGGCAGACCTAGTGGTGGCCTGCACTTCTAGCCTTGTAAAGCGGAGCCAGGAATACCCCAGAACAAACCAATAAGGAGGTAGAGCAATTCAGATGATTCCCATAACAACTCTTTGACCTCCACAGGCACACTCTTCTACACCTACACGTACCTACTCCCATGTACACAAACCTGCACTTATGCAAAATACAAGATACTAGGAACAGGAAAGTAGATGGCTTGTAAGATTCCCATAACAAGAAAACGTGTGTGTGTATCATGTTTTCTTATGTACATAGTACTTCCATTACTTTTGCAAATGAAATTTTCTCTGAACTGTAACAGGCAATCAAAAAGAAAGAGAAAATGGAACCCAGTTTACAATAATTTAGGTCAGTATAGTAGATACCCATGTCGAAGGAGAAGAGATCTTGGAGTATCACTGTGCCTAGAAAGTAATATTGTGTGACCCTAAGAAACTATTTCTCATGAAGATAGAAAATCTGTATTGTAGTTGTCTACTTTACAGTCCAAAAATCCTTTTTCATGTGTGATAATAATTCAAATTAAAATACCTGTCAAATATAAAGATAGCTATTGCTTTTTCCAAAATGGGAAAATTTCCATATACTAAACTACTACCATGCCACCAATATAAGAATAATATATTAATAGTACATAAGGATAGAGAAATTCAGTATTTTTGTGTGGTTAAAAGTCCACACCACCAAAATAATATTAATAAGTATATAAGAATAACAAAATAATAAATATATAAGAATAGGACAGTAGTTTGGTGTGGTTGCAAGTTCATATTAACACCCGGAATGGTAATTTACACCTGTAATCCCAACCAAGGCATTTGCTACTGTGAGTTTAAGAATAATCTGATGTGTATAGTGAGTGAGTTCTAAACCCTGTCTCAAAAACAAAAGTTCATATTAACCTTTGTTTCAGATTATTATTGTGGGTCTAAAGCCTTCAGCAAAATTATGAAAATAGAAAGCATTTTTACCAATGTGTCTTCTGCTACAAATATTGAGTTAATTGTTCAAGAATTTACTTTTTTGTTTAAAAAAAATACATTGAAGGGGTTATTCTGAAGTCTCTTAGTTGCTCAGTATGCATCTCCCTGTTTCCCCCTGTACTTTACTCTAAAAGAGCCCGTCTCTTCATGAAGGTAGCATAGCACAGTCACGTACTCTTGCCTTCCATGCAATGAGTAATAGACCTTGGCTGTGGCTTCTGTGTATGCTCAAGCGGTGTATATGCACTTCTTCACTTAAAATAACATCGTATCTGGCACGTGTTTTAAAAATTAAATTAAAATGCCTCCATAGTGTTTAACAATGCCTAGTAAACTGTCAGAAAGAAAAAAGGAAATTTTAAAATGTATCATTACAGCTACAAATAAAGTGATCACATGACAAGATGGGATATAATACCAGTGAGGGGAATAAATTAAATACAAATGCAAATATTTCCACAGAATTTTAGTGTTGAAAATAAATATCTTAAGTGTCTTTCATATGTGTAGACAATTCCACCCCGTGCTGGCGTGATCAGTGCTCCCCAAAGCCAGGCTCGAGTGTCTGCTGGAAGGCTGGCTCCTGAAAGCCAAAGCAAACCCCTAGACGCATCGAAAGGTAGGCACTGCTAGAAATAGCATGTGTGTTCTGTGTTTCCTTTTACTTTATTTTTCTCTTTTGTCATTTCCCACCTTTCATAAGACCCAACTTATTCAGAAAGGAACATCCTTCTTTATGCTTCTAGGGATATGGCTATTTACTAGGGAACAAGAAAAAAACAGCTGAAATATCTTCACTTATGTACGAAGCTTTGTGCAACACAGCTGATATGTGACAGTTATCAATGTTTTAGGTTCAGCTGTCCTGCCAGAACCACTGAAGCCTCAGGCCGCGTTTCCTCTGCAGCCTTCTCTGCCCCCACCTGCTCAAAAGCTGCAGGAGCCCCTTGTCCCCATGGCAGCACCTGTGCCTCAGTCTGGCCCCCAGCCAAATTTGGAAACCCCACCACAGCCCCCACCTCGGAGCAGGTCATCTCATAACTTGCCTTCAGAATCTTCACCCCAACTGCAGGTAAGTTTCATTGCTTCACAAAATGCCTTTGACAGTTACCTAAACTGTATGAGTGGAAGTTTAAAATATACAGATGATCCTATTACAATAAATGATCATTAATTTAAAAACTTAAAAAAAAAATAATCTTGGCTAGTGAGATAACTCAGCCAATAAATCACCTGCTCGGAAACCTGGTGACCTGAGATCGATTCCTGAAAGGTCACGTGGTGGGAGAGAACTTCTGAAAGTTGTCCTCTGACCTATACTGCATGCCACGGCTTGCTCCCTCTCCTCTTTCTCTCTAGCCATCTTGCTCTCCCTCTTTCTCAAAATGTTTTTAAAAACTTTACGCTTTGGCTGTTGGGAGATTTTAAGGGTTTTTGTTGTGGTCATTGTTATTATATTGCTTAGATCACAGATCTGGATGTGATTGATGATTTACACCGGTAATTAAGCTCTTGGAAGGCTGAGACAGGAGGATCATGTTGCAAGTTTCAAGCCAGCCAGGGCTATGTAATAAGATTCTGTCTTAAAAAAATAAAACAAACACAAAATTTTCAAATACTGATTCTAACGCAGGATTCTTTAAGAGATTTCCATTGGTTTTGATGTTAATTTGTAATTGTTTTAATGAATAGTTCATTTAGATAGTTAATGAGATAAATAATAATAATTTGTTTCTGTTACTGCTCAACAAAATGGATTACTTTTGCAGAGAGACAACTTAGTTTTTAGACATGGCCATAGTGGTTTATTGCCTATGAACAGAGAATAATTCTTCAGTACCTCTTTAATACAAGCAGTAATTCTGTGTTTAGCTGATGCTGTAGTTCAGTAGGTTGCAGTTATTACAGGGCAATTTAGATGGTTTTATTTAATTTGTAGTGTACATTTAAGTACACATGATAAAATGAAATATAAGTCTCTTTGTTCCATTACCTACAAACTCTTTACTTGAAAATGTCGTGAGAGACAACGAAATGTGTGAAGTTTCAAGAGTCTCCTGCCCAACTTTGGAAAGACTCACATATAAAAATATCATATATTGGCAGTGTGCCTTGAACATATTTTATGAGTAATAGATGCATTTTTTATTACTTATTCAATTGTGCGTATATGCATAGAAGTGTGCGCGCGCGCATGTGTGTGTGTGTGTGTGTGTGTGTGTAGAACCACGGACGAATTCGGGAACCACCATGGACGCCTCCACCTCCTCCTTGTTTACTCTGCCCTGGGATTCACAGGCTCCGCCCTACCAGGACCAGAAACGCAGGGCGCCCCCGCTTCCACCCAGCATCTATTATGTGGGGTCTAGGATCCGAACTCAAGACCTTCTGCCTACAAGGCAAAGGTTTAATCCCTGAGCCACCTCTCCAGCCCCAGATGCATTTGTTTTTATAGATGCAAATGTATTCAACTAATTGCCAGACTATTTCTAACACGTTTCTGTATGCTGAGACATATTTTTAAATAAAATCCATGTGTGCCTGTGGAGGCCCAAGGGTGACATCAGCAATTATCCTGGATTATTCTACCTCTCTATTGCTGTGTCCGGGGTTTCCCAAGATGCTGGAAGGACAGGTCTCTGTATTTCTGCCTGGCATTTTTACTGGAATACGGGGATCCAAACTCAGGTCCTTTTACTTGTGAAGCAAAGACTTAAATCCCTGAGCCATCTCCCCAGCCCTTAAATAAGACTCGCAATATAGTTTGAACCTATAGTTTGATAGCAGATGGCAGTCATTAAACTATCATTCACATTTGTGAAAATTACTAAAGAAAATTTGTAATAGAAAAATAAAGTTCTCGGCTGATTAATACTGAAAATTACTCAAACTTAGGAGCTAAAAAAATGTTAAAATGGATGTTCTGGTTCTTCTGTTGCTGTGATACTCTGACTGCCACTTAAAGGAACACAAGATTTATTATTTGGCTTACGGTTCCACAGGAGACAGTCTGTCGTGATGGGAGAGGTGGCAGGAAGAAGTCATGGCAACAGAAGCTGGAGGCTGTTGCATTCTGTCCATAGGAGGGGGACGAAGGGAGAGAGGAGAGAATACACAGTAACAAGAAGCAAGGCCAGTTATCAAGCCTCAGTCCCACCCGTATTGACACACTTCCTTCAGCCGGCCCCTACAGGTTTCAAACCCTTCACAAACAGCAACACTAGCTTGGAGCCAGTTGTTGAAACACATGAGCCTATGGGAGGCAGCTTACATTCAAACCATGACATCGGTAGCAGCCCTGTAGCCAGGAGTATGTCCAGAAGACAGGTCTCTGAAGTCTGTTCATACCTTCCACCTTGCTTAGGAGGCAGCTCTCCTTGTTTCTGCTGCTGCACCATGTACCGTAGGTTAGCAAGCCTGCAAACTTCCTGCCCCACCTTGCCTAGGAATTCCGGGATTGCAGGTATCCACTACCACATCCAGCTTTTTATGTGGGTACCCGGGATCAAATTCAGGTTGTCAGGCTTGCAAAATAAGCACTTTTATCTGCTGAACCATGTCCAGCCTTCAGTTAACTGTTTCAAGGCATCATTTCAGAGTAGCAGTACATCTTAATTTCTCCTATTTGGCAGTGGCCTAAGTCTCAATCTACCTGTGTGGAAACAGATACAATGCTGTACTCTGAAAAAGTTAAGCAAGAGTTAAACTGCCCAAAAAGATTATGACATAGTACTGTGGTAGGAACATATACATGATTGCCAAGTATCATTTTCTCAGGTCATTTTTCATTGTTTAGGTTTTTGTTTTTCATTGACGTAAACTTGAGAACATTTATTGGCCAATAGTACATTGTGTATGTGTGGTCTGATCAACAGTATTCTTGATGTGTGTGTGTGTGTGTGTGTGTGTGTGTGTGTGTGTGTGCGCACATATGTGCACATGAATGTGGACTGAAGTCAGCTTCAATGTCGTTCCTCAGGAGCTGTCTACTTTGTTTTTGAGCCAGGGCCAGCAAGCTCCAGGGATCCACCTCTCTTCACCTTCCCAGCACTGGCATCACAAGGATGCACAATCATGTCCAGGTTACATGCTTGCTGGGGATTGGACTCATGTTTGCAAGACAAGCACTTCAGGATTGACCTCTCTCTCCAACCCTATATTCTTTAACATCCTTGTAGTTAGTTCACCAAAAATGACAAAGATGTTTGTTTTAAATTCTAATTTTCATGTCTCAGCTATCCAGGGTTGATATCTAGTTCATCAAAACACATACATAAACATTTTTCCTTCCTGGAGGGTGGAGGTCTTGTTTATGTGCAGATTGTACAAGTGATGGGGCCTAAAGGTATGGAAGGGAATATTTTTCTTATCTTTCCGAATCTTTTGATTTGAATTTGAACCATGAGTTAATGCTATTAAACAAAATAAAACGTGAAAAATTCTCTTATATAAGATTTTCATATGTATGTGTCACTGGTGATATTTTTAAATATGACAACTTTAATATTTCAGTAACAACATAAAATTATTTATTGACCTACACCATATTTATGTGTCTAAAATACAAAAAGTATGATCCAGTTTTAATTTTTAATGTTCTTTGACTCTCTAATTCTCTATAAAGAGGATTCTTTTCATTGGAATAATTCCCTAATGTGTCATATATCTTCTACAGAGCACAAAAATTTCTCATCTATCTATCAGACTTCTAACATCTAAGTATTTCATCTCATTATGGGAGAAAATCAAACAGGAAGTACAGTGACAGGACCAGCATGTCAATTGATAGGGAGGAAGGACCAAATAGGAAACTGTATTCAAGATCCACTAACTAAAGGCTACAGCAGCTCCATACCTTTTCCAGCAAGCCTGCTCCAAAAATCATCATGACAATGACAGGTTAAATTCCAGACTATCATGTTAAGGGGTAGTGTTGGAGGCTTCTCAAGAATATACAGTAGGCTTTAAAGTGATATATTTAGGAATGACATGTCCAAATTGCCAGATTTACAAATAAGCTTTCAGTATTAAAAGATCTACCTCAAGGGGCTGGAGAGATGGCTCAGGGGTTAAGCCTCTGCCTTGCAGGCGGAAGGTCCTGAGTTCGGATCCTAGACCCCACGTATAGATGCCAGGCGGAAGCAGGAGTGGCCTGCATTTCTGGTCTTGGTAGGGAGGAGCCTGTGAATCCCAGGGCAGAGTAAACAAGGAGGAGGTGGAGGCAGTCCATGGTGATTCCCGAATTCGCCTGTGGTTCTTCTACACGCATGCACGCACACATACATACATACACACACGCACAATTGAATAAATAATAAAAAAAAAATACAAAAGATCCACCTCAAGCTTCTCAGGTTTACAGGATTTTTAAATACTGCTAAATTATGGAAAGTATGGTGTCAGGGGTGTGTGTGTGGTATCCCTGTGGAGGACCAAGGGTGACTTTGGGAAACATCCTGGATTACGTCTACCTCATTTTTGCTTTGTTCTGGGATTTCCCAAGTTCCCTGGGATTTCCACCAGGGCAGGAAGTGAAGGCTGCGGCCGATTCCCACCTGATGTTTTTACATGGAATCTGGGATCTGAACTCAGGACTTTGTGCTTGTGAGGCAGTCTTAGCTCCTGAGCCATCTCTCCAGTCCATGGTTTCAGTTTTAAAAAAACAAAAATAAGTTTCTCATCTTCCAGCTAATACATTGTAAAGTATTCATAATAGTATTCTCCTTTGGAAAACTTCATTAACAGAACAAATCTAGATAGATCCTGATTGTTAGATGAATACTAATTAGTACTTTTGCAAAGTAGTGCAATTTCATATATTTTCTGTAGTAATAATACCCATAGGAAACTAGGAATGTAGTCAGTGATAGAAAATTTGCCTAGCAAGCCCTGGGTTCAATCCCCAGCACCACCTAAAATAATGAAAATGATGGCAGGAACATTTCCATAGCATTATTAGAAATGTTCCAGAAGGAAGAAGCAGTCATTACAAAGGGAAAAAAGAGAAATTGGAAAGTGGCTGTCCTAAGGCTATGTCTTACTAATCAGCTTAAACAGTACAGTGTTCTTTTAGAGTTCTGGAGGTGGGAGATCCAGGATCTCGGTGCTAGTCCAGTAAGATTCTAGTGAGGGCTGTGTGCTGAGCTTGCTGGTAGCCACGTTGCCGTGTGTGCAGGGAGCATGTGCACAACCTGTCTGTCTCTCTTACCAGCCCTGGGGCTCCAGCCTCCTGAGCTCTTCCAACCCTAATTCCTTCCCAAAAGTTCTGCTCCAACACTATTGTGTCAGACTAGGCCTTCGATACATAACTTGGCTCGGTGTTTGTTGGTTTGGATTTGGTTTGGTTTTTGATCTTATGAAACAGAGTCTCACCATGACAGCAAAGATGGCCTAGTGCTTTCTGGCTGGCCCCAAAGCTCACAGCATCTCCCCTGATTCTCCCAGCTACTGAGATTATAGGCACACATAACCATATCTATGTACGTGATGTGGGAGGGGTTATATGTATACGTAGACATTCAGCCTATAACTGGATACAGTATGTTAGAGCTCCAAAAAACTTGAATAAATAGCAGAACTTTGAACTGGTTAGTAATCAACCTTATTAGACAAAATTAAAATTCATATCCTGAGTCAGCAAAATACAAAGAAATCAGAATTGTCGTGTGAACTTACACTATCACCTGTAAGCATCGCTGCTCTTGGGATCTACTTGAAACATAGAACTAAAGTATTCTGATGATTGAATTGCTAGGATTGCTGGTTGGTCTTGAATTGTGCTCCTAACTCTTTCCTTTGATGTCTGTTCCCTTCCTCAAAGCAGGAGCAACCGTCAGGGTAACAGGTATCTGACTCTTTCTCAATCTTACATGTGCTTTTCATCCGTCTT
The DNA here is from genome assembly GCA_023101885.1 of Typhlomys cinereus. NCBI lineage: Eukaryota > Metazoa > Chordata > Mammalia > Rodentia > Platacanthomyidae > Typhlomys > Typhlomys cinereus. The sequence continues at coordinate 6,709,030 of JALPQD010000029.1, forward strand.
TTCAGCACACTAGATGTATGAGTCTTTTGCTTCATACATCTAAAGTTTCACCCATTTTAAAACCTACTTGTTCATATTAATAAGTTTTATTATCATACCATAAACTCAAACCTGCTTTTTCTTTTTTTAGTATTTTAGATTGGGGGGGGACCATTTTAGTTGGTCTCGCTAATGCTTTACCATTTTTGCTTTGATTTTTTTATGAAAATTAACAAAACTAAAAAGTATAACTTAAAGAAGGTAAGCTTTAGATATGTAAGCCTATTTGGCAACATTTGGGTCTTGGTTTTAGTGATGATATAATTACATGAACACAAAGTTCAATTTTTTTTCTTGATTTATTTTAGAAAGTTTTTTTTCAGCTATTTAACTGCTAGATTCTTTTCAATAACGAAGAATTGGTAGATGAAAATTAATATTTAAATATTCTTCCAACACCTTTCTTTGTAAAAAAAAAACACTAATTTTAATGCCATCACAAATTTCCAGGTCCTGCTTAGATTACAAATTACTTCTAATTTGAGGAATGTGGCTGTCATTGTAATTTTAAGTCTGGTTGGAAAAGCGTGTATCCCAACCAGACTTCATGAGCAGAGATGTAGGAACAAGCACATGACTTCAGACGGCCGGGAGGTTACTCTGCGCTCTGCCACTGGTCACGTGGCCAGTGCACGCAGGGCCCAGAGTCATTATGTCATAGAAAATGGGATGTCCTCCTCCACATCTGACAGGTCAAGGTCAGTTAAAGGAAGTTGTCACATTAATTACAGTTTCTTCTACAAAGAAGAACTTAACATTAAAAACCCTTTAAAGATTCACTTTTCTAGACAGAAAAGATTCTATCTACAGATTATAAATATATTAAATAAAATTAGCTTTTAGTCATAAATTGAGTTTTAATAGTAGTAGTTTTAAATGAAAATATAGTTTTTAAAAAACAGTGGAAAATGTTATCCTCATAGATGGGTGTTGGAAGTTTATCATATATATTTAGCCAAAGTTCTTAGTATATGAATTTAAGTTTGTGTTAAAATTTGAAAGAACTGAACACACACAATTCATTAATCTTGTATAATTCCCTTTCTTATTTCAAAGATTATATGAAAGAAATAAGTTTCATCAAATTTCTTTAAAGTTTAAAAAACATGGATTTAATAAAAGGATTTATTTAATTAAGAATTCTTAAGGAACAGGATTTTTGGCTATTTCATCCTACTTGTTAAGCCACCAGATAACAAACTATACAAAGTTACTTCTAGTTTATGAATTTGTATAGTTGTCTGAGAAAAGGAAGAATAATTGAGATAGGGAGAAAAGGGGGTATAAAGAAATACAAACTGATTTTTCAACATTGTCATTCTTTTCCAGGTAAAAACAAATGGAGTCTCTGGGGTCAAACAGGACCCACCATTAAAGAGCGACCCATTTGAAGATCTGTCATTTAATCTGCTTGCTGTATCAAAGGCTCAGCTATCCATTCAGCCGTCACCTGCCCTGACCCCAGATCCAAAGAGGTTGATCCAGTTGCCTTCTGCAACACAAAGTAATGTTAATACTGTGAGTTCTGTAGGTTGCATGCCATCCATTCCTCCAATTCCAGCCCGGAATCAATCACAGGAAAGTACGGGAAGTTCTTTGAATCCATTTCTTACTGCCGTGACCAGCACAAACCCTTTTACGGACAGGACTGCTGCTCCTGGAAACCCGTTTAGAGCCCACCCTCAAGGGCCAGAGGCAGCGCTGTGGCTCTCGAAAGAAGAGCCTGTCACCAACAGTCGTTTCCCTCCTCTCCTGCCTCTTGCTCATGACGCAAGCAAGCCTTCATGTTCACTCGATGGTTTTGATGACAGTTTTGGTCTGCGGGGCCAGTCTACAGTAAAAGCAAGCAACCCCAAAGAGTGGGTCACCTTTGATGAAGAAGACTTCTCTAAGAAAGGAAAGTCAAAGTCAGCCTATCCTGACTCGCTGGGTCATGAGCCAGGCTCACTCGACGATGACTGGAACAAAGGTACAAATGTTTCTTTCTGCGTGTTGCCGGCCAGAAGACCACCTCCACCCCCCATCCCGCTGCTCCCGCCCAGCACCAGCTCTTCTGGGCCCGATCCTTGCAGGAGCCTGACATCGAAGGCATCTCCCACACTAGACTTTACAGAAAGATAATGTCCTATGATAGGAAAAGAGGTTTGTTGTTTTGTTTGGGGTTTCATTTTGTTTGTTTGTTTTGGAAGGACAGCGCCAAACAAATCGGGCATTCCTTATTCACTATGTGCAATAAGTATTTGTTAAGTGCACTGATACCTTCATAAAATACCACTATAGAGTATGTACAAAGTTGACATATGTGTATATTGGAAATAAGGAAAAGACCTTCCACTATTAGATTTTTTGGTGTCTTTCTCTTTGGATGAGTGAAAAACAGCAGTAGCTAAAAAAATAAAAATAAAAAAAATTTTAAGTGCTTAAAACTACTATCAAAAATAGTCCTTCCCCAGAAATTCCTGGCCAGTCTTTTAAAAGCCCACACAACTTTTAGCCGGCCCTTACCATTAACAATCGGCATTCATAGATATTTACCAAAGGAAATGGTGGAAAGTTTTAAAAGGTGTTGCTTTAACAAAAGGTATATGTGATATGTGTATACATGTTTGTACACACACAAATTTACCTGTGTATAGTTACATTTTTGTGAAAATCTATGTCCTAGGATATTCAGGTCCAATTTTATCTAAAAATTCTGAAAAATGGTTTTTAATTACCTAAAAAAGTCCTTTTTTCAATATTTCATTACCAAAAAGATGACTGCCATGTTATTAGTTTTGCATCCCAGACTATAAGAATAATCTCACTGCAGAACCATGGTTTCCTACTGTTTCACACCCCAGCCCTTCTAACGTGTCCACGTTATCTTCTCCTCCAACACCATCACATGCTTTTTTCTAGGTTCTTACTGGTGGCAGCGTATTTTGTGGTCAGTCTTATGGACGACCTCTCCGGCCTCAGAACAGTACTCTGGCCTTATATATGGGGAAGGCACATACCACTGTGCACTGAGAACATTAGAGCTACATGTACTTTCTTCTGTGCATTAAGATTTCTGTTGCCCCTTTCCCTCTCTTTTCTGTTTGCTGCTTTTGCTCCAGAACTCTGCTTTTTACAAGACAAGCAGCCACCTGAGTACTTTGAATTTGAAACGTAGCCAATGCGTGTTCTCCTCCCTCCTGCTAAGAGACGGCGTGATGCATCTGGCTGCTGCCTTAGGTCTTTTAGAGGCTTACCTCAAATTAGCTATGGATTTTGTCTCCTGCACTGCCAAGTATGCAACTGATCCTGCTTTTATTATTTTTGTGAAGAAGTACACAGAATTTTTACAAAACATGTATTTTGATATCAAGTAAATCAGTCACAAAACTCCTTGAGCAATTGTTGGTTAAAATCATCTTTCCCCATTAAGACTTAGTGTTCTTTTTATATATATTTTAAAAAGTTAAGTTTGTCCACCTAAATTCCTGTGTCCACATTTAAAGATGTATATTGGGAGAATAGCTGAAAGAATCCATGGCCTAAGTTCATGTACAGGATAAAAGCACAGCAAACTGCATTGCACTTCCAACACAATCGATTAGGACAAAGCTCTTTTTTAAATGCTCAGATGTTATCAGAATACTATATTTATAGACGTAATCCTCTGTTAACAGTCAGGATTTACTGTTAGAAATAACTCTTGTGAGTTTTATATCGTGCTTTTTGGAGGTTCTAATCATTTCAGCATTAGTATCTTAAACGGCAGTATTACTATAAGCAGTGTGCTTCAAAATGTGAATTAACTTGTTGAATCGTGGCTTTAACATCTCTGTGATTAGTGTGTATGGTATTTGCTCTCCATTAGCAGAATGTACATCTTTAGATAAATTTAAGTAGTGCAAATTGCAGTTCTGTGCAGTTCTGTTTCCTACTGATTATAAACTGCTCTCAGAAATATGCATATCAGGAGCAGTTCAGCCTTTGTCAGGAAATTGTACTTATCGACTTGCTGAAAAATGCAGTTAAGGAAGTTAAGGTCTGCCGCAGACAACTAGCCGTTATTCTACATGTTGAACATTGATCTGTTCCGTTCAAAGACCAGAAAGTAGACACTAAGACATCTCTGTGAATATTCGTTCTCTATAGTAGATTGCTGTTTATATGTATGTAAGAATTTTATTGCTTATGTGGCATACAATATTTATAACTATATACTTTATAGACATACAGTATTAAAGTCAGTGGTATACATTCTGTACATATCCTGTGAAATGTGCTGTCATATGAAATAAATATATCTGTCTTTACCATATTGACTTCTTTTTAAATATATTTTATTTACTTTGTGTGTGTGTCTGTCAGAGGGCACTGAGTGTCCCTGTGGAGGACCAAGGACAATTTCAGGAATCACCTGGATTTTTTTCTACCTCCTCCTTCTCTCTGGGATCACCCAGGCTCCACCCAAATGCGTGGGATCTGGGATCTGAACTCAGGACCTTCTGCTTGTGAGGCAGAATCCTAACCCCTGAGCCCTCTCTCCAGCCCCATATTGGCTTGTTTCCTTAAGAGAATACTCTTCTCAACCATTTTCTTTGTACTTTACATGTATAAATTTCATGACCTTTGAAGAAAACCCTCTTTTTTGTTGTTTGTGTGCAGGTGTGCATGCACCTTTGCCGGGTTGGGGAGACCAGAGGCCGCCCTTGAGCATCTTTCCAAAGTAACCATCTGCTTTGAGTTTTGAGATGATTTCGGTGGTCTGCAACTCAGCATGTAGGCAGGGCCAGACTGGCCAGTGAGCCACTGGGGGTGCGCTTATACTCTGCCCTCCCTCTAGAATTACACTCTCACGCCACAATGTCTAGCTGTTCTTTCTTAATTAACCTTGTTTGTTCGGTGCGTGTTTGTGCGTGTACACATGCGTGCATTTCATGGCACGTGTAGATATCAGGTGACAACTTTAAGGAGTCAGTCTTCTGCCTTATTGAAGGCGGGATCTGTCTTCTGCTCTGTGTACTGCAGCTTGCTGCCCACGAGCTTGGAGGTTTTTCTCCTGTCTGCCTCTCATTTCCCTTCAGGAGTGCTGGGTTCCCAAACGGGAACCACCACATCCAGCTTTTCTTTTTTTCTAGGATTCCAGGGATCACACGAGGTTGTCAGGCTTGCACAGCAGGGTGATTCTACCCACAGACATCTTGCTGGCACCTCGCTTTCCCACATGGGTTTTAGGGATAGAGCTCCCTCATTATCTGCATGGTATGATGGATGATGAGTGTTAATTAGCAACTTGACACTTAGGAGGTAAGCCTCTGGGTGGGCACACTTGGGGGGAATTGTCTAGATTAAGATTAGCTTTGAGCAGAGCTGTGAGGGACTAATTACGTTAACTGATGTGGGACTGACCCACCCTTCCCCGGAAGCAGGGGATCCCCGGCTGTGTAAGGAAGCAAGGGAGCTGTCACTCCTTGCTCTGTTCTCACGGCTGCGGAGGCACCATGACCAGGTCTCCCCACCCCTGCTGCCTGCTTAGACCAAGCTGGAACGGAGCCAAATAAACCCTGTCCCTTCAGTTGCTTTTGTCGGTTATTTCATCCCAGCAGCCTAAAGCAATTAGCCCCGTGGCGAGCACGTGACGCCCTGCGCCCGTCCCGGCCTTTTTCATCTTGTGTGCAGGGTTTCTTCGGTGCATCTTCCTAGTGTAGATGTGTTGCTCGTATCCGCAACCCTGTTACCTTTCTTGCCTCTCCCGCCCACCTTCCTTCTGTATGTTGTTCATGGGCGTCTTTGTCAAAACTGAGGTGGTGTATGTAGCTGCATGTGCGCATCTCTGGTCCTCCACTTCATTGCACTGTCCACGAGTGTTTCTGTGCGGCCAGGCTGCTGTCCTTGGCGGGGGTTCTGAAGCACAGCTTCCGAGTGTTTGCTCCCCGCCGCTCTTCCTGCCGAGGACCCCTAGCCTGTGCGCTTTAGTTTAGTGGAAAACTGGCACGGTGTGGGGGTCACATTCACTGTCGTTTCTTCCTCGTTTCAAAGTGTTCATTGTGAATGTCTTTCACTTCCTTGCTTAGGCTTATTCCTAGGTTTCCTTTATAATTTGCTAGGGGTATGTTCATTATCCGTATTTAAAGTCAGTGGGGGGAGGGGGCTAGCAGCCCAGGGCCTTACGCTTGTGCTGCGGGTACTGGATCCCTAGACCAGAGAACGTTGGAGTAACCGTGGGCGCGGTGGGTGGAGCCACTGGCCACCACGTGCTTCGGGCACAGCCCTGGCCACGCCCCGCAGTACTGACCCGAGCGTCCTGTGCCTTTCGGTGCCATGTTCTCTCTAGGCGAGCTGGTTCGCTGGCTGGGCCTCACCGCCTTTGATCTCTTCATGCACTTGCTGGTCTTGTTGGCCTTTTCCATCCTGCTGGTGCTGCGAGTGGACGGCCTGGTCGCGGGCCTTTCCTGGTGGGCCGTGTTCGTGCCCTTGTTCGCCGCCGACGGGCTCAGCACCTATTTGGCCACCATCGTGTCGGTGCGCCTCTTCCATCACCGGGTGACGCGGCTGGCGGTGCTTCGCCTCTGCTGGGTCCTCACGGTCCTTGGCCTCAAATTCATTTTTGAGATGCTGCTGTGCCAGAAGCTGGTGGAACGGACCAGAGAACTCTGGTTCGACCTGATAATGTTTCCGGTCTTAATTCTCCTGCACCTGCTGGTGATCCGAGCTTGTCGCATGAACTAGCCTCGCGGCGGAAGGGGCGCTGCGCCCACAGCTAGACCCCGGGCCCACCGTTCACCTCCTGGTCCAAAGGCAGCGCCAGCGTCCGCCTGGTTCAGTGCTCTGTCGTCTCTGTGTCTGTGATTGTGTCCTCGGCAGATGTTATAGAAGTGGAGCCTTGAAATGTATTTCCCATGAGTCACCTTCTGAGATGCCATCTTAAATTGACATCGCCATGCCAGACAGTACCAAACTCCTTTACATTTGGAAACAGCATAAACGAATGCTGCTGGTGGGGTCTGAGTATTTATTTGCCCGCTTGTCCTGCCTGGAACCCCGACCTGAGAGCTTACCTCTGTTCATCCAGGCCAGACCTCCTGAGATGATGGTTGGTCTGAAGCCGCAGAAAGGCTTGTATCTCCTTCCCTGTACCGTGGGAGAGTGGCCATTCGTTGGGACCCAGGCAGGGACAGCAGAACTAGAAAGAGCATGGTTAGGAGCCTATGCAGATATCTGCCACCTGAGAAAAGAACTCTGGTCTCAAGGCAAATAACAGCTTTACAAACTTTAATACCAACTCATACTAAAGCATTTGAGAGACACAAGCTTCCCTGAGGGATCAAAAACAGGAGTAGGGCATGGCGACCTTACACCACCTACACGAGGGGCCATGTAAACAGGCTGGGTCTTGGTTTGATGCCAGGTGCCAAATGAAACTGGCACAAAACTGGCTGAGGTGGGAAAAAAGAAATGCTTTCCTGAAATCAGCAACGAAAAACTTCTCATTGGAGTCAGTGCGGTGGTACATACCTGTAATCCTGCCCTTCTGGAGGCTGGGATAAGAAATTGCTGAGAGTTTAAAGCCAGCTTGGCTATACACCGAGTTTGAGGTCAGTCTGGAATACATCATAAAACCCCATCTCTAAAGGGCAGGGAGGGGAGGATAAGCTACTGGCTTTTGTATGATGGCTTTGAATCCTGCTACTTACTAGAAAATGTTCATCAGATCTAAGAGCTTTATGATATACAGTCCTTAGAGCCTTTAAATAGGCCTACAGTCTATAAATACACACGCTAGTATAAGGTATAAGATACCTATAGTCTACAAATATAAATGGTTTCTTATTCTTCATGTCCCTTTTACTTTTCCCGCTTTATCTGACTAAGGTTTCAAGTACTATGCTGAATAAGAATGGAAAGAATAGACACACTTGTTTAATTTACGAATTTAGAGAAAAGACCAGTTTTTCCCTGTTTAGTAAAGTGCTGGCTATAGACTTGTTGCACATACAAGGTCTTCTGTTTCTTTATGGCTCTTATAAAGGGATGTCGATGTTAGGCTTTGTCAAAACTCTTTTTTGCATCCATTGAGATGACTTTTTGATTTCTACCCCTATTTATCTGTTGCATTACATTTATGGATTTGCATATGTTGGACCATCTTTGCATCTCTGGAATGAAACTAAGTGAATTGTAGTCTTTGAGCTGCTAATGATCCCTTGATTTTTGGTTGTTGGCTTTCTGCTCTGTATTTCTGACTTTGTTTCTTATTTTTTTTTATGCACCTCCTGGACTGATTTTCTTTCTTCTGCTGCTGGCTTGTATCTTTTTTGAAAAAGATTTTTTTTTAACAAGTAGACTTTCGTATTCTTCATCTGGCTTTGAATTTACTAGTAAAGGAGATAAGATCTTTTTGCAGGAGTCATATTCCCTTGCTCTTTCGTGTTTGTTTTTCTGTGTTGTGATTTTCATGTTTGTTGGTTGCTTAGCTATTCCTGTTTTATGTGAGGGTCTTATAAGCAGCCTTTTGTTGAGGGCTCAATCCCAGAAACTAACTAGAGAAGAAAACAAACCAGACAGCTATAACACTAAACCAAATAAGAGACAGAAATACTTGATAGAGAACCCAAAAAAAGTCGATTTTGAAATAAATACATAAGCAAAACCATAATTGTAAGGAGAAAGAAGTAAAAACTTTTAAAAATAAAGTGAAAATACTAAAGATACAGTGAACAAAAAAAGGAAACGAAGGAGCCACACAAAAAAGAAAAATTTGAAGAAGCATATTGAAGTGGCTTCTTTCTGGGTCCTTTAATGTTGGAGCCTTACAGATGGAATGGTCAATTGAGGTCGGAGTCTTTGTTTTTCTTATTAGTGGAGCTGGTGCTGAGCCAGGACCAGTCAAATGTCAAATATCCACTAAAGCTGTCTTCCTTTTAAGAGCTTCTTTTCATTGTGTAACAGGAGACTTTGATGAACACCCTTAGCTCTGTAGCCTGTGCACGGGACGGGTTCTCCAGCGATACCACAGCTTGTCTGTCCCGGGATGGCTAATGATCTATCCAGTGGTGTCTCCTAACTTTCATGGAAGAGCTTCATGGCAAACCAGGGGTGAGGTGAGGGGTGGGGGCGAGACACTGAAAATCCCCAAATTAAGAGTCCATAACTCAAAACTTGAGACTGGTCTAAATTTTCTCTTTTCTGTCTTCTCAGAGTTGGGATTACAGGTGTATACCACTAGCATACCTAGCTTATATAACATTATGGAAATGCCAAAATTATAAAAATAAAGAATAGATTGGTAGATTGAAGATTTTAAATGCACGAGAAAGGAAACAAGTGTATCTGGGAATTGGGGAAAATATTCTCTTTTATAAGTGTTTTGGAGTTAGGTAGTTGAGGTTGCTCACACATAAGAAATCTAATAATGTCCGATAGAACATTCTAGAAATTCGAACTCACTCCACATTTCCATGTATAGGATCCGATAAGATTAAAACAAAAAACACAAACTCCAAAACCATGGGTTTGGAATCATTTTAATGCTACAAAGCACAGTTGCTCCGGTTAGTTTTCGTTACAGCGCTCCGAATTGGCCTTGTCCACTTGTTACTAAAATGTAAACCCCAAGGCGCAATGGCTGCATGTGCAGCTGGGTCGCCGAGCACCTAGAACCTCGGGCCGCTCACCCTGCAGTAAGAATGCGCAGGGTGACGCCTGGCCGGCTCTGGGTGGACAGGGGCTCTGCTGCAGTCTCTGGAGCCACCAGTGCACGTTGAGTCGTCCACAGGTGCGCGCAACTGGCCTTGGCTCCGGCCACTGAAACGTGGCGGCCTCGCCCTGAACACCCAGAGGACGCATTTCTGGAAACAGAGGGCCTGCGGCAGAGCCAAGTCCTCTCGGTGCCCACCACTCCACCCACTGCCCACCCAAAAACCCCCACGCTCCGTAGGCTCATCTCCCGGGATGGAATCTCCTTAGGATTCACTCCCTCCAGGAAGGCTAGGTTTGCGTATCAGTTGCCCGGACAACAGCTACTTCCGGTAGCGGACTTCCGTGAATCCGCTCCGCAGGTGGGTCAGCCACGCCCTGATCTACGCGGCTGTCGGCCCTGGCAGCGCCTACGCAGGGACAGATTTCCGGGTCTTTGAGCCCGCGACTTTCGCAACCTTGGGTTGCTCCTGGCAACAATCACTTCCGGAAGGGTGCGCCGTTTTTCTTCCCCCCCTCCCGGGGGACGCGGAGCCGCCGTCTCTGGGTTCCGCCCCTGAGCAGCGGTTAGTCGGTTTCAGCCGTTGACCTGCGGGACTGTTCCCGGCCGGGCGGCAGGCCTCGGGTCGCCACGCTTGCCGTCCCGACCCCTCGGAGGGGCCTTTGAGGCCGCCATGGTCGTGCTGCACGTAAAGAGAGGCGACGAGAGCCAGTTCCTGCTGCAGGCGTCCGGGAGCACCGAGCTGGAGGAGCTCACGGTGCGGGTGACCCGCATCTACAACGCGCGGCTCAAGGTGCAGCGCCTCTGCTCAGGTGCGCCCGGCGGGGGCGGGGCCGCGGGGCTCCATCGCGGGTCCGGGGCCGCGGGGAGAGCGCAGGACCCGCCGGGGCCGGGGGCAGGCCGGGGCGAGAGGTCCTGGTTGAGATTGGCAGTGGTTGGTGGCGAGAAGGAACGCCAGGCTCACAGAACCGTTTGATAAAGGACCAGCAGAGAGAGCCGGGGGCGAACCTGGCATCCCCGACTGGGAAGTGGGCGGGAGAGGGAGGCCTCGTGCGCCCCGGCGTGTCCGTACGTGGGAACAGATCGAGTCAAAAGACGGATGCGTCCGCTGGAGTTGGAGCTGAGTGTGAGCAGCTGGAGGCTGGGGAGTGGGCGTTCACAAAGGGGAATGCTCTATTTTGAGACTTCTGACATTAAAAGCCTTGGGACAGCTCTTCAAAGGTGAGAATGCAGTTAGGAAAGGCTCTGTGCCCTTTTCTGTCTCCTTGGAAACACGAGTCGCCCGGGCCCCAAACATTAAAAGGCCGCTGGCCAATGAAACGGAAGTGCCCCTTCTTTTACTGTCCAATCAGCGTCCACTAGCCTCACGTGTCTCTTGAGCCTCTGAAATATGGCTAGTGTCATCAAGAAATTGAACTTTTTAATTAAGGCACGTTTCGAAACTCACCTGCATTTACACCGTGCAGCCCCACAAATATTAGCATGATTCTCCAAGCATAAGATGTCATCGATTCTCCAACTACATATGCATAATATATATACATAATTTAGGCTATTAAATTTACGTGATTAATATGTAACTAAGTTTATATTACTTATTAAAGCAATGAACTGTTATTTTAGCAAATGTAAAACTTTTAAATTTTTTTATATTTATACGTGTGTATATTTATGCACATGTGCCCCTCCTTCAAAGAATGGGAAGGAGAAAGAAAGGAAGGCAGACAATATTGCAAGGTGCACATGTAGACTGGTTTAGAGATGAATACATGAGATAGGAATCATATAAAGCCACACATTAAACAGTGAATATGGTATCAAGAAAATCGAGGTTCTGTACTTCTTGCCTTTGAGGCCTATATATTGCCTTAAATCCTCCATTTCTATAAATGATTTAGGTAGTGGCCACATACACTTTTACATAAAGCATTAGCTGTGTGATTTTAGCAAACCTCAGATCACAGAGCTATAAATTAAAGATGATGAGTTAGCAAACCATGTTACCTGCTTCACAAGAGTACATTAAAACTGATCGTCTGTGTATTTGGAAAACTAGATGGAAAAGGTGGTCTCTCTTTTTATATTTATTTATTTGTGTGTGTGTGTGTGTGTGTGTGTATCAGAGGGACTGTGGAGGACCAAGGGTGACTTTGGGAATCATCCTCAATCTTTCTTACTTCTTCTCTGGGATTTCCCAGGCTCTACCCACCAGCAGGCTGCTGCTGTTTCTGCTTGGCATTTTTACATGGGACCTGGGATCTGAACTCAGGACCTTCTGCTTGCAAGGCAGAGCCTTAACTCCTGAGCCATCTCTCTAGCCCGAGTTGTTCAATCTTTTTTTTTTTAATTTTTAATTTTTTTTTATTCAGTTGTGTGTCTGTGTGTATGTATGTGCATGTGTGTGTAGAACCATGGGTAAATTCAGGAACCACCATGGACCACTTCCTCCTCCTCGTTTACTCTGCCCGGGGATTCACAGGCTCCACCCTACCAGGACCAGAAACGCAGACCGCCCCCGCTTCCACCTGGCATCTATATGTGGGGTCTAGGATCCGAACTCAGGGCCTTCTGCCTGCAAGGCAGAGGCTTAACCCCGAGCCACCTCTCCAGCCCCCCGAGTTGTTCAATCTTATAGTGTTAGTGTTATAGCTCATGAGTTCAGGCAGACCAACCTAGTGCAAAGACAGAATCCATACTGTGTAGGATGGAAGCAGGATCTGCTCTGAAATCATCTGTGCTTCTGCTGACCCATAGCTAGAAGTAAGAGAGTGTTAAGATAGCTGGATGAGCCAGGCCCAACTCTCAGAAACACAATCTGTGGGGTGTAGGAATCATAATGGTGATATTGCAATGCAATACTCTCTCTTTTTTAGAAATGGAAGAATTAGCTGAACATGGCGTATTTCTCCCTCCTAACATGCAAGGACTGACTGATGAGCAGATTGAAGAACTGAAGTTAAAGGATGAGTGGGGAGAAAAGTGTATACCCAGCGGAGGTTCAGTTTCCAACAAGGACGACATTGGACGAAGGAACGGGCATGGTAACTGAACTTTCTCTCCGTCCTGTGCCTGGGTGTACCAGTAAGCAGGAAGGCAGTGAAGATGACAAACTCACCATCATTTCAATGCAAATGTCAAGTGCTGCACTGTGAAACTCACCGTAGTAAAATTCCCGCAGAAGGTGAATCTGGAGATCAGGAAGCCACTGCCTTCCTGCTCTAAGTCACTGATTAGCCTGAGGAACCCCGCAGAGCTGCTCTTTCCGTAGAGCAGAGTGGGTGTTAGGGACCTCTTGAAATGCTGTCTGCAGATCTGGGGGTTTAGACACTGAGTAAGGACGGGGTATCCGCTCTGAATGGAAGACCCGCTTCCGGGGCAGAGCCCTTCGGCACAGGCGGAACACTAAGGAAACCCTCCTGTCCTGGAAGGTCACAGTAGGATGTGAGGGAAGAGGGTCTTCTCTGATGGCCGATCCTCCACTCCTTCCACGCCCCCCCCAAAGGAAAACACTCCATTTTACTTTATTTTAGATCCAAGCTGGCTGTACGTGTGTCTGCCACCTACCTGGCTTAAATCTCCCATGTTGAAACTATCATTGAGGGACTGGTAAGCTGGTTTATTGGGTAAAACTGCTTAATGCCAGGCCTGAAGACCTGCATTTGACCCCCAGACCCCACGTGGTAGAAGGAGAGAACGGACTACCACACATTGTCCTCTGACATCTCCCCTCAATTAGCAAACACCAGCTTGTCTACTACTGTGCCCACCAAACACTGTTAAAAACAGAAGAAATGTAAAACAGTATTACTGCAAAGCATTTACAAGCTTGTGTGTGTGTGTGTGTGTGTGTGTGTGTGTGTGTTTGCGTGAATATATATGCATATATTGAATAATTTGGATTCTTATTATTTCATATTAATTACTTTCCTGGTCTCTGTGATCAAATACCTGACAAAAATCAACGTAAGGGACGAGAGGTTTGTCTTGGCTCACAATCCCAGGCTGCAGTCTGTCGTGCAGGGAGGTCGTGCTGTGTCGTGAGGCAGCTGTGACGCTGCATCTGCAGTCAGGGACAGAGAGAGATAAATGCGTGCGCCCAGCTCACTCTCCTTTTATTCGGTCTGGGACCCCAGCCCACATTCATGGTGGGTCCCCTCACCTCACTTAAACCCAGTCTAACATCTTCCTCACAGATGCCCAAAGGCCTGTCTCTTGGGTGATTCTAAGCCCTGCCAAGGCGGCAGTCAATATTCACCATCGCTATTTTAACCTGAAAAATACCCACTTGTTTTTATGCCTAAACTCATTCTTGATCTAGAGAGATTCTTTGTTTTTTGGAAGGAATTACATCAATGAAAAAAAGAAAAGTCATTAGCAATCGGTTGATTCAATTTTTTTTATCTTTAAGCCTGTATATTCTTAAATTAACAACTTCTTATTTTCTAATATTTTTTGATGTCCAATTCTGTTATTTATTTATTAAGAAAGTATGATTTAGACCTGTACATTTTCCCTAGATAAGAAGATTTCATCTCCATTGTATTTTCTTTTAAACTTTCAGCTTGTGGGTTTTTCATTCCTTTTATCTAAGGATTAACAAATTACAGGCCATGTGCCATTTGGAGTTCAGAAAAAAGTTTTGTTGGACACAATATAATATTCCTGCCGTCCTACCTCTCAAGAGGATGGGGACGTCAGGCTGGACTAGCTATGAGAGAGACCCTGTCTCAAAGCACACATATGCACGCATGCATGCATAGTTTTATTGGCACGCAGTTGCCCCGAACACGTGTCATGTGCGGCTGTTTGTGAGCTGCCCTGCATAAACCCGCAGCTGAGGAGCCCGAGCTATTTCCGGTGCCTTAGCCTCGTGCAGTTGGAGCGCGCCCAGCTTGTGTCTCCAGTGGGGCGCACCGCTGCTCTCTGTAGCTTTTGCCAGGTTACATAAAGGACCCAGCAGGATCTTTACCTAGCTTCCCACCACCTGTCTTCTGATGTCTCGCATGCAGTTCCAGATCTGCCCGCTGTCCCTTCACAAGTGGCCCGCCTCAGACAGACGGGCTTGAGAGAGTTCAGAGGAATTTTAAAGAAACTATATATTTAATGGCTGTCTCTCTCCTTTTTTCCTTTTTATAGCCCCAAATGAAAAAATGAAGCAGGTTTTAAAGAAGACTGTAGAAGAAGCCAAAGCAATAATATCTAAGGTCAGTCTTTTATTCTAAAGCTGCTTTGAAGTAAAACCATAAATGGGGGGTCCCTGAGCTGCTAAGCAAACTTCCTTCCCACTCCTCCCTCCTTCCTCTTGGTTCTTTTGTGTGTGTTTTCCCTTTCCTAGCCTTCCAGTGGCAAGGGAAGTGAGCATGTCCGGGGCAGGCCCTGGCTTTTCCTTGTCACAATTATAATGCTTGTCCAAAATCCCTAGTTACTACCAGGAAAATACAAGTTGTGTTGACTTGCATAAAGCTAGCTCATACACGACATGTGAATTAATTTTTACTGACTTTTCGTTACTCTTACTGTTTTGAAGACCATAGAAAGGTAAGCAGGAGAGATTGGAATGTTATGACCATAAAGTAGTTAATATAAAGCCATTTTCTGCAGTTGCCCTCAATATTTCCGTGGAAAGCATTTCACAGAAGCATGAGGAACAGCGATCGCATCTTCACTTGCCCGGTCATCTGAGGCAGTACCGGCCGCTGCCACCCACATCTGCTAGGTGTCTTAGTGAAGCTTCTTAGTGCCACCCTACCTGGTCTACTCCTTAAAACTTTTTTTATAAACATTTCTTAGTCTTCAAGCTCTTCACCTCTTTAAAAATGTTGTCTAATCAATTTATTTATTTTTCTGTGTGTGTCTCAGAGGGCGCTGTGTGTCCCTGTGGATGGCCAAGGGTGACTTCAGGAATCATCCTGGATTGCTTCTACCTCCTCTTTGCTTTGCTCTGGGATTTCTCAGGCACTGCCCACCGGGCCAGAAATGCAGGTCATCGCAGTTTCCATCTGACATTTTTATGTGGATCTGGGTTCTGAATGCAAGACCTTCTGCTTACAAGGCAGAGTCTTAAACCCTGAGCCATCTCTCCAGCCCTATTTTTTATTTTTAAGACTCCCAACTGTGTAGCCTTGGCCGGCCTGGTACTCGGCCCTGAAGCGTAGGCAGGCCTTCCTCCTCCTCCTGCGCACCTCCATGCCTAGCTTGCCTGCTCTTTGCAAGAGTTGGTGAAGCCGTGCGCTACAGAGTAAAGGCCTCAGTTCCATCCATTGTTTGCAAGATGCATTTGACTGAAGAGCTTGTTACAGAGAGAATCAGTAATGACCTCTCTGACCTTTCACCTTCCTGACACCTCAGACAAGGAAGAAAGCAGTGGTCTGGATGCTGTTCTGCCCCATGGCTCCACAAATAGAACTGTAAGAAGATCCCAAACAAATGTTACAAGGGACAGTCCCTTGTAAATGCACAATTCCAAGGGCTTCTGAAGCTCAGCGCCAAGAGCCAGGAACAAAAGGAAACTAGATATTTTATCGCTGTATTCTTTCCTCTCTCCTCTTCCAACTGGTCTCCCTCCAGCTAGGTCCACATGGCAAGATTAGCCCAGTACCATCACTGCAATGTAGAATATAAGAGTTGCCCTGCCTGACAGAAAATGCCATGTGCTCACCATTGCTAACACTCGATGACCCCTCTGACCCCTGCTTGCCCAGCCCGAGTGGCCCATGACCCGCCCTCCTGCTCTGCTGTCCTGAGCAGGCTGCGCTCTGGCTCCTGCGCTGTCTCTCTCGTCTGCGCCCGGGCTGCCGTGGCCCTCAGCAAGCCGCTGCTGGTTGGGGGTCTGCCCCCCACCTCTCCTCCGGGGTGCCCCAGGGGCTGCTTGTGGCCTGGGTTACAGTGTTTGGCGCAGCCTTGGAACGTGGCCGCTGCTCGCTGGAGAGCTGAGCGTTGTCCCGGCTCACGGTGTCTGACTTGCTTCATCAGTACTTAGTGAATCAGTAGCTAATGGTGCCTTCGCTTTCAGAAACAAGTGGAAGCCGGCGTCTGTGTTACCATGGAGATGGTGAAAGACGCCTTGGACCAGCTCCGCGGTGCCGTGATGATTGTTTATCCTATGGGGCTGCCGCCCTACGATCCCATCCGGATGGAGTTTGAGGATAAAGAGGATCTGTCGGGAACTCAGGTATGCTTCCCTAGGTGCCCTTGGAGGTTCGGTTGAGGGGCGCAGCCCCCACAGAGGAGCAGGAGGAGCTTGTCGGGCTGCCCAGCAGGAGTAAGAACAACTCCATTCCCTTTGGCTGCCCGGCACAAGTCCAGTTTGTGCTGCTTCCTACAGCTGTGCCAGATCCTGCTCAGCGTGTCCGTCCCCCGCTTCCTGTGGCCTGGCGTTTTCTCGCACCTGTGCACCTTATTTCTGCCCTTTCAGATATGGCCCCGGGCCCTTGAGTGGGGGGTGTGCAGCAGCAGACGACCCCACTGCCTCTTGACACACCCAGCCGCAGTCCTGAGCGTCCCCTGGCAGTTACTCTAGCACCTTACCAGCCCTGCGCTGTGGCTGAGGGCTCGTAAGCAGACTCCTCCCGCAGCCAGACCTTAGCTGAGTCCATCCTTGGACGTGAGTGACACTTAACAGGCGGCACTGAAAACAGCAAGCTCGGGGTGCGCTGTGGCCACAGTCTCGGGGAGAGCGGGGAGCTGGCAGCCTCCAGGCTGGCATGGGAACGGACCATTCCTACCCCTCTGCTTGGCTTAGGCAGGACTCAGTGTCATTACGGAATCAGAGGCCCAGCTATGGTGGGCAGCCAAGGAGCTAAGAAGAGCAAAGAAGCTTTCAGACTACGTGGGGAAAAACGAGAAAACCAAAATTATCGTCAAGATCCAGCAAGTAAGTGCCTGGTTCACATCTCAGAATACTTACTTGCTTCACCCTGATGAGACGAGACAAAAATGTAAATGATTTTAATCCAAAAAACATCCTCTCAGTGCACACCCACAATACTGGAGAAAGATACAGTTTAATTGGTAACTTGCTCTCATTCATGGGGCAGGAAGGTGTGCCAGGTTAATTTCAACCTAGGAAGGCGGCCTAGAGCGAGTACAAATGGTTCTCAAAATGAAACACAGCTGGGTCCTGACCACAAGGTTCATGGACGCTGGTGCCAGCCTGTGAGAAGTGCGGGGGCCTTGGGCGACCTGGTTTCAGCTCCGGGACTCTTACTATGTACCTGTGGGAACGGGGCCCAGCAGCAGCTCCTCCTGAGCCTGGGCTCTGAGCAGCTCCCCCCTCCCGCTGGGCTGGGCCCACAAGGGCTGCAGCGGACGGTATCCATGACAGTCCAGAGCCTGGGCAGAGCCACAGCCCAGGATGCCCTCGGCGCCCCGGGGCTCATGGGCATGGGCGGCCCGTCCGCCTTAGTGTTGGCAGAGGCAGCCGTTCGCTGTTGGGCTGGGATGACTTGGTGGATAAAGTGCTGCGCACAAGCCTGAGAGCCTGGTTTGGGGTCCCGGATCCCACAGCGCAGGATGCAGCGGGGACGGTGTCCTAACCCCTGCGCCTGGGAGATGGCAGAGCCCGAGACTGTAACTCAGTAGCAGGGAAGATGGGACCGGGAACAGGTTGTCCCATGGCCTCTCCACCCGTGCCTGGACGCCCACACATTCTCACCCCCCACCCCACACACACACGCGCACACACACACAAAGCACTTGTTGCTGTTCCGGGACTGCGAGATGTGCAGTCTGCAGCTTGCTCTCGCTCTTGTCTTCGTAGAGGGGCCAGGGCGCGCCCGCTCGAGAACCTATTATTAGTAGCCAGGAGCAGAAGGAGCTGATGCTGTTTTACCACAAAAGACAGGAGGAGCTCAAGGTAAACGACCGACAGGCGGGGTCAGCAGGGCTGCTGTCCCATCAAGCACCGAGTCTTCCGAATGGCCGGTGCCCGTGGGGCCGTGAAGTCTGCAAGATGTGGGGGAAGGGCCTTCCGGAGTCCCGCCTGGCCAGAGCCCCCAGCTTCTGGGTCTGGAGGTTCTGCTCTAGATGGGAGGAGAGGATGGAGTGGCCCACATTCTTCCTCTAGATTGTATGCAAAACAACAAATGCTTTCCCCTCCTGCCCTGAGTGAAGCGTTTATTTGCAGAAACTGGAAGAAAATGACGACGACTCCTGCCTGAATTCCCCGTGGGCCGACAACACTGCTTTGAAAAGACATTTTCATGGGGTCAAAGACATAAAGTGGAGGCCCCGATGATGCCTCCAGCTGAAGCTCTCGGGACTGCGAGCTTGCCTGCCCTGGGCACAACAGTTACAGTAGTGAAGGACTCGCCACCTGCTATCAAAGATGTTGAAATTTCTATTTTCCTTTTAGCTTAAATTTTGAAATGAGTCACCCAAGGTTTCAGAAGCTAATAAATACATCACCAATATGTGTGATTATTCTCGTGCGGGCAGCTGGGCACGACCTCAGAATTTTCTCTCCTCACCCACTAAAGATGAGTAGATGTGTTGATAGCCTCTGCTTTCTCCTATTTCGCATTCTCCTGAAACCCACGTGTCGGAGGGAATCTGAAGGTAGGGATTCCTTGAGGCAGCGTCCTGTGGCGCTGGCCGTGGGGGGCACTAGAAGCCGCCAGCCACAGACTTGTCCTCTCTCTGAGCCATGCCGAGGGGAGCCTGGCTTCCTGCTGGCGCTACCCTGGCCTTTTCTTCCAGGAGGAAAGGCCACCGGTGATGGAGGTTGGTGGCCAGACAAACTAACCCAGTGTTTGGAGTTTTCCTCCAGAGCAGAGCCAGAGACAAGCTCTGATCCTGTGCTGGCGCTGCGCTGACGGGCCGGGCTCACGCCCCGGCTTCCTGCTGTCCCCAAGCTGCGGTGCCCTAAGCCTGGGGGTGCCGGGCTCGGGCAGCCACAAGGTGCCACTGAGCCCCTCATCCTTTGCTTGTCCAGCCGGTCTTCAGCCGCTCAGACCCTTCAGCAAGAAGTGGCCAGGACTTGCAAGTGTGCATCTATGCTTGACTCTGGCCTAGGGCTCCGTCTCCAGCTGGGGGAGCCCCTCTTTTCCCTCCTTCCTGCCTGGGTGCCCAGAGAGGAGTGAGGGAGCCCAAGGCCCGCCGGGTCCAGCCGCTCAAGGGCAGGAGCCTGCATCCCGCGTCCAGCCACTTGGCAGGACTCTGGCTCTCGGAGGGCTCGTCTGTCCAGATGCCCTTCCCCAGCTCAGGGCGTGACTTGGGGTCCCCACAGGGGCCCCGAGTTAAGCCCCAAACCCTCAGCCTCTCGACCTCCCCTCCTGCCTGC
Source organism: Typhlomys cinereus (assembly GCA_023101885.1). Classification (NCBI taxonomy): domain Eukaryota; kingdom Metazoa; phylum Chordata; class Mammalia; order Rodentia; family Platacanthomyidae; genus Typhlomys; species Typhlomys cinereus. The sequence goes on from JALPQD010000029.1 coordinate 6,729,021, forward strand.
ACTGCCTGGACCTGCTGCTGGCTGCTCAGTCTGGACCTCAGTGTGGCTGGCACGGCCCCCTGGTGCTTGTTCCCTTTGGCTGATCAGCATCCTTCTCCTTGCGCTTTGATTAGATCTTAAGTGTCTCCTTGAAGTTTTGCCCCTGGGCAAATCAAGACTGGTTCTATTTGAGGAGCTGTCTACTCTGCTGAGATTCATGCTCCTGGCTACAAGGAGGACACAGGTCGCGTCACAGCTGAAAGCCATCTGCTGCTGCTCCTGAGGACCGCTGGTGACTCGTGGGTGCAGTGCCTCCCGTGGAACTGACGGGCAGCAGGACCCGCCAGCCGGAACATGGCCTTTCATTCTCAGAGAAAAACATGGATGTAAGATGAGTGGCAGCATCCTATGCTCCTCTGGGGAAGAGTCAATGAGAAGGTCACCCTCTCGCCCTGCCCTCCCTGCCTCAGACCCTCTGAAGGCCGAGTGCTGGGGGCAGCGTCTGTGGGTGGGTGAGCAAACGATACTCACACGTGCACCACCCACACACCCAACAGCACCTGGCTGGTGGAGGCGGCTGCCTGGTGTTGCTCTTTTGTCTTTAATCCAGTCCGTCCTCAGATCATGACACATGGTACCTAACTGGGTGTGCGGTTCATCCTTTGATACAACTTGTCTTCCCATTGGGCTCTTTCTCAGCGACCAGGAATGCTAGTAATAAAATTTGTCACCACCCAAAATGCTTTTCACCTGACGAACCAGTAGCATCCCACAGTGTTTCTGTCACAGGACCACCGTGCTCCTTGGTGACCGCACTACAAAGAATGTGTCACGGAGCTTGAGATTGTCACTTGCTCAGGGAACTGTCTTCATGCATTAGCAATGGTTTATTTTTTTCTTCTTCACGTCAGATGGGTAATGTGCCGATGTAACAATGTTTGTGGGAGGTGTATATCACACAAGCGCAGGAACACCCAATTGTCACGCTTTTGAACTGGAAAAGGATCAGTGGTCTCTTTAACAACATGTTTTAAAAAGCCAGACAGAGGCTGGGATGTGGCTCAGTGAATAAAGCGCTTGCTGGCAAGAATAAGGACCTGAGTTCACCGGCACTGCGGCCCCTTTAAAGAGATTTCTTCCTTTTTTTTTTTTTCCTTAGTGCTAATACCTAGAAGACAGCCATAATGCCTAATCCAGCAGCCATCTTGTGCCAGGAGATGACCTTGCAGGGGTGGGGGTCACACAGGAGATGAGCCTCAGTCAGTGGCACATGAGAGCGCCCACTCAGGCCCCCGTGTGCTGACAGATGACTCCAGTCTCGCTGATGGAGGCACCGTCTCCTCTCCCACTCACCATGCCGTGCCCCCTGGTTCTGGGTGCCTAGCAGGTAAAAGGAGGAAGCTAGAAGAGGAATTGATCAAAGGTGCCCGCGGCTGGTGTGTTGTGCGGAGTGTTGAAAGACTGCAGGCTGTGCGCCAGCCGGAGGATGGCAGAGGTGCGCCTCAAAGAGGCCGCCTCTTCAGAAACGGCGCTGCCTGTCAGCCTGACAAATGGGGGATCGTTCTTGCTCCCAAGTAAACATCTCACCTGGCAGCCTCCTGTCTTTCTGCGGCAGTTTTTGCGAAGTCATAACAAGCCCTGGCCAACATGAGAGAAGGCAGGGAGCTGAGCATAGAACTGGTGATATAAGGGGAACGTGGGCTCTTTTTTTTTTTTTAAGCAAAAGAAAAACACTAATGATTCTGGATTGAGACTGAGCAGCTTCCCTGAGGTGGCGAATAGGCGCCAGTCCTTGTGGGGTTTCGGGGAGCCTGGCGAGGACGCCGGGCTCGGTGCCCACCATGATGCACATGCTCCTCTGCTGGGAAACCCGAGGGGATGGCTTTGCTTTGCCTCCATTGCTCGTCCACATGGAGGGAATGATAATGTGGGCTAGACGTGTCTCGTCCGAAATGCTTGGGACCAGAGGTTTTTTCAGAATTTGGATGTCTTTGGACAAGCCATGAGCTATTTCAATGACTGGGTACAATGAAAGTGGGCTTCTCCCTCGCGTGAGAGACCCACGTGGCTCTGCTGGCGCTTCAGAGACACGGGTGTCCCCAGCCTGGAGCCCCAGGAGGTCCAAGTCCTAGTTTGTTTCCACCTGGTGAGAAGGTAAAGAGGGCGCAACCACTCCAACATGTGACTTCGCCTGCCTGCAAAGGCTCTGTGTGCATACACATGTCTGTGCATGTGTGTGCACGAGTGTTTGTGCACCTGTGTGCTTGCATGTGTGTATGCATGTGAGTGTGTACAAGTGTACACGTGTGTGCTTGCATGTGTGCATACGAGTGTTTGTGCACATGTGTGTTTGCATGTGTGCATGTGTGTAGCTAGAACAGACTAGAAAGAAGCATTTGGCTGGGCATCTTGATATAATCGCAAATGCGAATACCTTTAGTTCATACAAGGTAATGTTTGCAGGTTCCAGGGATTGGGAAACCTGACTATCTTTGAATACCATTTAGCCCACTATACTTACAAACATCATTATGGCACCCCAAATCCCTCTCTCAGAGGGCTGGGTGAGGGGATCATGCTACATCCATTCACCAGAACCCCACCCCAGGTCACCAAAGGAGCGAGGTGTGAACTGATGGAGGAGAGAAAATCAAGCGCAGAACTGTGTCCACAGCCTGCCACTTATTTTAACAGGGAACGTGTGACTATGTCCCGAACAAGCAGATGTGTAGGATCTACTAAGCGGAGTTTCCTTATTTCTCTAGAACCTTGGTGGAAGAAATGAGCTAGGGAGAAGAAAAAAGGCTCGTTCCCGGCGCTCTGGTCAAATCACCTTTGTGAGGAGCAGGTGGCGGGTGCTCGTGATAACGATAAGCGCTGTAATTTGAAGGTGCTGACAGATCCCCCCTGAGTGGGGTCAGCTGTGCACAGCCGGTGGATGCTGGCTGGTGAAGGTGCGGGCTTGCAGTTCCTTCATGTTGTCAGCAGGAGGAGCCACAGTGGTCTAAAGTGGGAGCAAGTGGAACAGATCCTTCCAGAACCCAGGCACTGGGCAGTGCCTGAGAAGCTGGGGTCCCTGCCACCAGCACATTCTCCTTGCTTCTCTTGGGGTCACATTCAGGAGCCCCGAACATGTCACCCTGTCAGCACAAGAAAGGGCATTATCCCAGCTGACAGGGTGTCTTACATTGCCTGCGCTTGACTTGCAAGACCTTGAATGAATTTTGCTGAAATAAACGCTCATCTTTGGGTGTAGTTCAAGTATGCAAGGTTCTGGTCTCGGAAGTCTTTTTCTTTCTTTTCTTTTAAAAGAATATTAAAAGTGACTGAAAAGAGGGATTTAGAAATGAATAACCATTATTCACTATGCCGTATGAAATGGAAGAAGGAAAAGCTATACTATTTCTTAGGGAAACGGATTAATGAGATTTGAAGGCCAGGGCCATTTATTACTGTGTGACCTAATGTCCCCAGGGGTCTCAGTGTCCAAGCCCAGAGTCAAGGATGTAGAATTAGGGCGACCTCCAGCCAGGATCTCCTAGGATTGGTCCCCACTCTTAGCACTGCAGGGCCTGGGCTGCAGGGAAAAAACCCTCCACCACGGGAAACCAGGCCTTCTGCCACTCTACTGAGCATGACTGCAGCTATGAGGGATCTCCCCTCTAAAACAGCCGGGGCAGGGGGGGCACATCTCTTAGTCAAAGCGTCTTCACATGGCATCTGAGTCAGGCATTGGATCCAGCACCAAAGTCAGAGACATACCAGGACCTGAGAGATGGGACCCCCTTCCCACCTTGATCCTAATCTCACGGGAGACACTGTCACGTTCAGAACTGAGACAGTGGATGGTAGAAGCCACAGCCGAGAATTTCAACACAGAGCTTAGATCAGCCCGGGGTGGGGGGAGGGATTGGGCCGCTCAGCCATTGGAAAGCTGCTAGAAGGCGGGGGCTTCGCCTTCTTCATGCACACATTTCTGAAGCTTGGGCTGGTCTCTGACAAAGAAGCCCCTGATGGTTAATCTTCATTGGCAACTTGATTCGTGGTTTTTGTTTTCTTTTGTTTTTTAGCTTAGGGAACACCTCTCTGAGTGTGTCTGTGACAGTGTCCCCAGAGAGAACTAGCTGAGGAGGGAGACACACTCTATGTGGTAAGAGCAACCTGTAAGCTGCGGACCTGGACTGAACCAAGAGGAAAAGTGACAGCACCACCAATCATTGCTTGCACATACCATGCGGCCAGCACCTCGCTCCTGCTGCCAGCCCTTCCTTGTCCTATGACTGCAGCCCCACACCATATAAACCCTAAGTGGGTTTATTTGATATTTCTATCACAGTCATGAGAAAAGCAATTTAGGTCCCTTAAGAAGCAGCTACTGTGCTGGCAAATGCAAGCAGGAGTGTGTGTGCACCTGTGTGTATACATCTGTGTGTGCACCTGTGTGTATACATCTGTGTGTGCACCTGTGTGTACATCTGTGTGTGCATCTGTGTGTATACATCTGTGTGCATACGTCTGTGTGTGCATCTGTGTGTATTCATCTGTGTGTGCATCTGTGTGTGCACCTGTGTGTATACATCTGTGTGTGCACCTGTGTGTATACATCTGTGTGTGCATCTGTGTATACATCTGTGTGTGCATCTGTGTGTATACATCTGTGCGTACGTCTGTGTGTGCATCTGTGTGCGTACATCTGTGTGTGCATCTGTGTGTGCATCTGTGTGTGCACCTGTGTGTATACATCTGTGTGTGCACCTGTGTGTATACATCTGTGTGCACCTGTGTGTATTCATCTGTGTGTGCATCTGTGTGTATACATCTGTGTGTATTCATCTGTGTGCACCTGTGTGTATACATCTGTGTGCGTACGTCTGTGTGTGCATCTGTGTGCGTACATCTGTGTGTGCATCTGTGTGTGCACCTGTGTGTATACATCTGTGTGTGCACCTGTGTGTATACATCTGTGTGTGCACCTGTGTGTATACATCTGTGTGTGCACCTGTGTGTATACATCTGTGTGTGCATCTGTGTGTGCATCTGTGTGTGTACATCTGTGTATGCATCTGTGTGTGCATCTGTGTATATACATCTGTGTGTACATCTGTGTGTGCATCTGTGTGTACATCTGTGTGTGCACCTGTGTGTATACATCTGTGTGTGTGCATCTGTGTGTGCACCTGTGTGTATACATCTGTGTGTGTGCATCTGTGTGTGTACATCTGTGTGTGCGCACCTGTGTGTATACATCTGTGTGTGCACCTGTGTGCATCTGTGTGTGCATCTGTGTGTGTGCACCTGTGTGTATACATCTGTGTGTGCACCTGTGTGCATCTGTGTGTGCATCTGTGTGTACATCTGTGTGTGCATCTGTGTGTGCATCTGTGTGTACATCTGTGTGTGCATCTGTTTGTGCATCTGTGTGTACATCTGTGTGTGCATCTGTGTGTGCATCTGTGTATATACATCTGTGTGTGCATCTGTGTGTGCATCTGTGTGTATACATCTGTGTGTGCATCTGTGTGTGCATCTGTGTGTACATCTGTGTGTGCATCTGTGTGTGCATCTGTGTGTATACATCTGTGTGTACATCTGTGTGTGCATCTGTGTGTGTACATCTGTGTGTGCATCTGTGTGTGCATCTGTGTGTACATCTGTGTGTGCATCTGTGTGTGCACCTGTGTGTATACATCTGTGTGTGCATCTGTGTGTGCATCTGTGTGTACATCTGTGTGTGCATCTGTGTGTACATCTGTGTGTGCATCTGTGTGTATACATCTGTGTGTGCATCTGTGTGTATACATCTGTGTGTGCATCTGTGTGTATACATCTGTGTGTATACATCTGTGTGTGCATCTGTGTGTATACATCTGTGTGTATACATCTGTGTGTGCATCTGTGTGTGTACATCTGTGTATGCATCTGTGTGTGCATCTGTGTATATACATCTGTGTGTACATCTGTGTGTGCATCTGTGTGTACATCTGTGTGTGCACCTGTGTGTATACATCTGTGTGTGCATCTGTGTGTGCATCTGTGTGTACATCTGTGTGTGCATCTGTGTGTGCATCTGTGTGTATACATCTGTGTGTACATCTGTGTGTGCATCTGTGTGTGCATCTGTGTGTATACATCTGTGTGTGCATCTGTGTGTATACATCTGTGTGTATACATCTGTGTGTGCATCTGTGTGTATACATCTGTGTGTATACATCTGTGTGTGCATCTGTGTGTGCATCTGTGTGTGTACATCTGTGTATGCATCTGTGTGTGCATCTGTGTATATACATCTGTGTGTACATCTGTGTGTGCATCTGTGTGTACATCTGTGTGTGCACCTGTGTGTATACATCTGTGTGTGCATCTGTGTGTGCATCTGTGTGTACATCTGTGTGTGCATCTGTGTGTGCATCTGTGTGTATACATCTGTGTGTGCATCTGTGTGTATACATCTGTGTGTATACATCTGTGTGTACATCTGTGTGTGCATCTGTGTGTGCATCTGTGTGTGCATCTGTGTGTGCATCTGTGTGTACATCTGTGTGTGCATCTGTGTGTATACATCTGTGTGTGCATCTGTGTGTATACATCTGTGTGTGCATCTGTGTGTATACATCTGTGTGTATACATCTGTGTGTGCATCTGTGTGTATACATCTGTGTGTATACATCTGTGTGTGCATCTGTGTGTGTGCATCTGTGTGTATACATCTGTGTATGCATCTGTGTGTGCACCTGTGTGTGTGCATCTGTGTGTGCATCTGTGTGTGCATCTGTGTGTGCACCTGTGTATACATCTGTGTGTGCACCTGTGTGTATACATCTGTGTGTATACATCTGTGTGTATACATCTGTGTGTGCATCTGTGTGTATACATGTGTGTGTGCATCTGTGTCATCTCTAGGGTCAAGTGCATCAACAGGTCTCTCGACAGCCCACAGATGTTGGCATCCAGGCTGGGCATGGTCAGTCCTGGCCTGACCTCACTTCCCTGGCCTGGTGGACATCCCAGGAGGCTGTTCTGCTTCTTGCTGCCTCTGGGGGGGCTCTGCAGCCATCAGGGGTGGGGACACCTTGCAAGCTCAGCACTGGCGTCTGTGAGCGTCATGTCCCAAGACGTCCACAAGGCCCCGCTGCTGCCAGCCTTCCTGTTTGCATGTCCTGCAGCTGGCTCTTGCTGGCACCGGCCTGTAGCGCTGACAGCTAAACAATTAGGATTTTACAAATGGGTTCATCGGTCACTGTTAAAAAATTACATGAGCTCACAGTGAAATAGTTTATGGTAGACAAAGGGCAGTAAATTTTCCACACTCGTCACATCCTAATTACCGCATTTGTTCTATCTCTGCTCTCGTGTCACTGACAGAGTGACAGGTGGAAGCACTGTGGAGCGGGGGCTGCGGGCTTCTTCCCCTCTCGGTGACAGCGACTCAGGCGCGTGCTGGCCAAGGAGAACGTGCCTACCGTTTATGCCATAGAAACCCACAAATCCTGCACACCAGAAGTTTCCCTTTCCCAGCCTGCCCGTGGCTGCTCCTTTCCCCCTGTGCCCACTAGCCTCAGCTCACAGGCTGGCATGAGACGGCTCTGCTGCATTTCGTAAAGCACCCTGAGTTCTCTGAAGGCGTCGCCTCCTCTGTCTAGGATCCGGGAGGAGTGTGCACCTTGTCTTGAACGACTCCCACTCCCGGGAGCTGCGATCCACTCAGTCCTGCAATCAACGGCTGACATGCGCACCATGAAGAGCCCATGTCGTTTTGGGGGTGGGCAGGTCCACGCTGCCTCCCCTGGGGGCCTCCCTTGCCTGGGTACTTGCCACCTCTCATCGGGGTGTCTTGGTCTACAGCTGCACAGCCTCCCTTGTCACATCCTTCTCCATCTGCCTGTCCCCTTACCAGGCCGCCAGTCCTTGGATTTAGAAACTGTTGGAATCCTTCATAACCCAGTTTCCGCTGAGTTCCTCTTGGAAGGACCACTGTTGTATTTCCTGGGGAGATGCCACACAGCCGTCTATCTCCCCTAACACCCCCATGTAGGAATTCAGTGATAGACCAAAGTAATGATCATGCCATGGTCTACCTTGATGAACCAATGAGTCTGTTGGGGTTACTTACAGGAGCAGGGGTAACCCCAAATCAGTCACACTAGAAAGTCTCATCCCAGCATGACGGACCGGTCCCCCAAGGCTGCATAGTGAAATCGCCCTCCAATTAATCTCCCTCAATCTATATACTCTATTGTCCCTCCAGATCCCAAGGCCCCAAGAGCACGTGTTGGAGTCTTGTGCTGGGGCCATGCAAGAGCAAATGCACGTGGGGGCTGCGTGAGAGGACGCGTGGAAGGGCGCCTGCGCTCTAGCCCCTCCCCACGCCTCGGGCCTGGCGAGCGCTCAGCAGCATGCACGCCGAGAGTGGATCACACATTCATGCTGGGAGCAGCCAGCATCCCAGGTGAGGGTCCGACGCCCCGGCCCCACCCCCCGTCTCAGAGGGATTCTTAACAGTCAACAGGTGCGATCCTGAGGGTCTCGGGCAAAGATGCGGCTGTCCACGCGGAGGAAAGCTCTTCAGAGAGAAGGGGGCGAGGGCTCATCAGGCCGCTGCTGAATCCTTGCGCCAGCTGCCTGGCATCGGTGAGCCCTGGGTGGGCAACTTGCTGCTTTGTGAACAGCAGAAAGTCCGCACCTGTCTTGATTTTCAGTGATTGCATCTCCACCTCGGTGATCAGTCTCTTCCGGGTCACCTTCAGAGCCTCATTCTCTTTCTTTCTTTCTTTCTTTCTCTTTCTTTCTTTCTTTCTTTCTTTCTTTCTTTCTTTCTTTCTTTCTTTCTTTCTTTCTTTCCTTCCTTCCTTCCTTCCTTCCTTCCTTCCTTCCTTCCTTCCTTCCTTCCTTCCTTTCTTTCTTTCTTTCATTATGGGGGAGGGGGGCCCTGTGTGCCCCTGTGGAGGACTTCAGGAATCATCCTGGATTGCCTCTACCTCCTTTTTGCTTCACTCTGAGATTTCCCAGGCTCCGCCCACCAGGCCAGAAGTTCCGACCCCGCCCTTTCTGCCTGGCGTTTTGTTTTGTTTTGTTTTGTTTTTTGTTTTACGTGGGACCTGGGATCCAAACTCAGTACCTTCTGCTTGAGAGACAGAGTCTTAACCCCTGAGCCATTGCTCCCGCCCCAGAACCTCATCTTAAAGACATTCAGCCACTGTTCATTTGCATGCAGCTACAGGGAAGCTTCCAGACCACTGACACAGAGATTATATCAACTCCCTTCATCCTTGCTGGGAAGATGCATGCGAGGAGCGCTTAGAGGCTGGTTTACCTCAGTCCCATCCCATGAAAGAGACCGACGTACTGAAACCTCAGAAAGAATGTCAGCGATCCTCAAAGAGCTCACCAGTGCCGGGGAGGGGCGGCTTGAGACAGAAAAGCACCCCTAAAGCTTAAGGTAGATGCCTATGTGGCTTCACCCTGGTTGTACTAGTGGGGGGCAGAGGGGCAGGGAGAGGGGCAGGAGGGAGGCCTGGGCAGGCACTGGAAGAGAGGGCAGCGTGGATGCTGCCTAGCCCCGCCTGAGGCTCCCGCTGCAGACAGACGAACAGAGATGCAGGATTTCTGGAAGCACAGGGGGATCCTAGGAACTTACACTTGGGGATGTCTCTGGGACCCGTGTCCCAAGAGTCCATCTCTGTACCCCACCCTCCTTAAAAATGAGATCTCAGTGCTACCCAGGTGGCCCCAGACCCATGGGCCCAAATGACACTCATGCCTCGGCCTCCCAAGTAGCAGGGATGGCAAGCACCGTGCCACCTTGCCCAGCTTCTCGGTGCCTGAGGCAGGGGGCAAGGGAACCCATCTTTTGTGGGTACCCTGACCCAGTGTAGAAGCGCCCTAGGCGGCCACTGAGGATCAGGACTGGTCCTGAGTGACAGGCATAGCTTGATCAGGGGAAGTCTGGGTACAAGAAGCCAAGTTTACCAGGATGCCCCAACGTGGCTATACTGGAACCCTAATCTGCCCTGGGCATATCGCAGAAGCTGGCACGTGGTCTCCTTCCTGTCTTCCATCTATTCCCTCGAAGGTGAGCTGACCCGATTGGATGTGAGCAGCTGGCTTGAGAGGGACAGAAAGGACCAGAGCACAAGGTGGGAACAGGACCGAAGCCGCTTCTAAGCAGCTGCGGGCCCAGAGCCCAGGAGCACATCTGGGGTCCTCCCATCCGGGCCAGTTGCTGCCACTGTTCCGTGCGGCCCCCATCTGCCTCCACGGCCCTCCGGTGGGTTCCGTCTCCTCTGCTTGGAGCTCCCCAGAGCCCAAATGAGTGACTCTCAGCGCTTTCTAAAGCGTGAGAAGGGAGCGCCAAGGGCGGAGAGGCGGAAGCCAATCTCTCCCCAAGCCATGTCGGGAGGCCCCCAGCCCGCTCAGCCCCCCAGCTCTGCAGCACACTGTCCCCTGTCAGTCACTCCAGATGCAGACTCGACACCACCTCTTACTCTGCTCTTCCACCCCTCCCACGTGGTCCCACTGAGCTTGCAATTGATTTTGTCCCTGGGGAGCAAGTTCAAGGGCAGGGCTGGGTCAGAGCCTCTGACCTCACCCTGGTTCTGCTGAGAGCCGAACTCACCGTGCTGATGCTGACTTTGGAGGGAGGTGGCGACTTGGCTCCTGTGGAGGAGCCCAGGGTCAGAACAGAGCAACTTTCCCCATGCTGGGGGGGTGTAAAGGGGGTGCTTCTTGTGGAGATGCCAAGAGTGAGGAGACGGGCAAGATACAGGACAGGTGAGGCTGGGGGGTGGTCGTGAGCCACCAGGTGAAATGGCCTGCTTTCGGCCGCTTTCCCTGCAACCAGAAACTTCAGTCAGACCCTCTCTGGGGTCGTCTGTCTGACAGCCAAGTATTCCCTTTTTCCATTTGTCATACATGTGTCAACCTGAAGACTGAGGGTTTGAGCTCTGGGCACCTTTGTAGAGAATTAGTAATTGAGTTAAGCCCAGAGCGAACTTGCGGGAGATTGTCTAGTGGAGGGGAAAAGTCCAGCCCATGGTGGGTGGGACTAGTCCCCAGGCGGTGAATAAACTGGAGGGGACTGTTTGAAAAAGTGGGCATCCTTCTGTATGCTTGGCCAGATGTGCTGGTCTGGCAAGTAAAGATTGTCCCTCTCTCAACCGCTATGTGGAGATGGTGTGGCCAGTTCCCTCAGCCCTTTGGTGATGGCACGTGCTCTCCTGCCAAGCTGGACTGAGAACTGTAAGTGGACAATAGTTAGAGGAAATAAGCCTTGTTCCCTTAAGCATTTTGTCATGATTTTATCGCAGCATGCAGATCAACTGCACCACCGTTTATCACAATGATATCCCCCCACCCTGTAAATATTCACTTAATGACCGTCTCTGAGCCTAGAATACTTGCTTATCCCCTGCAAGCAGAAGCCACTTTTTCCACCTTTGTATTCCAAGGTCCTAGCACAGTATCTGACTCGGGGCAGAGCTTGGAAGAGCTTTTTACATTAGTGAAAAGGGGTATTTGATTAAGAAAAAGGCAATGGGCGCAGAGGAGGAAGAGGAGAGGAAGCCGCCAGGCCTGTTTTCTGTCTGGGATAAAGGTCAAAAGTCTGCAGAGCCAGGGGCGGTCACAGAACCTCGCAGAGTTGGCGAGACTGGACCCATTGTTGGTTTAAATCAGCGTGGAGGCGAGCGCTGCCCCCGAGTCTGTGGGCAGAATGAATTCATGGAAGGATATGTAGGTGGGAGCAGAGGTAAGGTGTGCCCAGGCCGCTCCGAAAAGCCATCTGCTGAAGAAGGGAAAATCTCCTGCATCTCTGTTTAACTTGGTTTGCTGGGGACTCACACAGCAGCACCCCCAAATAACAGGGAATATGAGGGAGCCAGGGCTGCCAGAGGCAAGGACCCCTTTATTACTTCCCCCCTGGGCTCATGGATCACAGGTTGAAAGAGCTCATTTGTCATGTGGTGTCTGTTTTCTTCCACATTTTTTTAAGTCACCCACAGACATCTTCAAGTCTCCATGGCCCTTCTCACAAGCATAAGATAACTGAGCCAAGGGGATTCTCCCCTAAAGCAAAACAACTTGATGCTTTTGCCAGAAGTTGCAACTGGTGGTTCGCCTGTGTAGGCTGCGTTCCACTGTTCTCTCCGTTAGCCCCAGGGGTCCATGACAGACCCCACCTCCTCAAACAGGTGCTACTGTTCTTGTCTGTTTCTATTTTACTCAAGTCCGTCCACTTGGGGAACTTGAGGTTTGCCTAGTATAGTTATATACTTTGGGGATGTGGTTTGTGTTGGGAGGGAAAAGAACAACAACAAAAGAAAAGGAGGAGGAGAAGAAAAGGGAGAAGATGGGAGGGAAAAGGAGGAGAGAGTGAAGAAGACGGGGAGGCAGATCAAACTCCTTCATACTCGCAAATGTCGCATTTTATTACATGGATGAGATGAGATAAATTCCGATGGTCCATGTGATCTGGAAAGTTCTTATGAGAGAAACCAGAGGCACGTGCATTTTCTTTCCTGCTTCCTTCTTGGACTGCATGGGACACCGAATGGCCTCAGTCTTGGTTTGGGTGGGGAGGGAGTTGGCGTAGAAAGGTGCAGCTCAGCGGTCACCACAGTGGGGTTTGTACCCACTAGATTCAGCCCTTCGTGCCCAGATGTCTAGAGAGAAACAAAAATGATCATCAACATTCCCGCTGCCAGGGCCCACGGCAAGTGAAGATTAGTGCGAGGGGCAGAGAAGCTCAGTACTCAGAAACGAGCTGAACACGCTCACGGCCCTGGCTTCAGCCCCAACACTCCACAAAAGAATGCACTGCCTGAGTGCAGGCCAAAGGATGTCAAGAGACCTGCGCATGCAGCTGGATGGGGCAGCGAGGTCCTGCCTGGGGGTAAGGAGCTCCCTCACCCTCTGCCTGTGAAACAACTGTTTGTTTAACTGCTGAAAACTACTGAAGCGAAACCACAAACCATCACTTAGAGTCACTGGAAACTGCCCAGAGGGTGCGTAGTAAGTGGGAAAAAACGCTTCCAAGAAGAAAATATCCTACTAATCTCATTAAGAACGGCCGATCTGTGGCCTAGGCCGCGGTGACCCAGTTCCTTGCTCTTGGTGACTGGAGTTACACACTGGGCAGCTGTAGTCCAGAACACAGGGGCTCCCTCTACCCTGCCAGGTCCCCTTTGGGGGCTACAGTTTCACCCTGGGAAGAGCAGACAGCCAGCATCCCTTCCCCGTAGCTGCATGCCGTAGAAACCCCGTGCTGCGTAGGCGCTGTGACGAGGCCAAACTCCCTCCCACAGCCAGCCCCGTCGCCTCCCTGGGGGCTGTCACATGCCCGCCACCAGCCTCAGGCCTGTGCCTTGTTGGACAGAGGTGCTCAGAAGAGGGACCACGTGAAAAGACCAGGGGCTTCATTCCATCCCTCATCCACCCTCCACCGGCACCCTCTCCTAGGACGACGTCACCCCAGAAGTAGAACTGTCTCTGGTCTCTCTGGGCACAGGAGAGAGCTCCTGCTCAGAGACAGGACCACACCCCCATTTCAGGATGAGAGCTGCCCCGTTGGCTCTGCTAGCAGGGGCCGACTTCACTTGGAACCCAGCCTGGAGAAGTGCGTGTTTCAGGGTACCGCTGGAGCCAGGGGATGGAATGGTGAAGCAATCTGGGCTAACGGCTCCCACATACTAGTAGCAACAAGTGGAACTGCAGAGCCGCCAGCATGCAAGACTCGGGGAAGATCCAGCTAAGAAGGGCCTCGGGGACCACAGTGACGGTGGGGGGGTGTACATGCACGGGGCTGCATCTGCTCAGGAGTGGTGCAGGGACTTAATACCATAAGAGTGTTATGGTCCGCGTATTACTTCACAACTTCCACTTAGCAGTTAATAATAGCCAAAAAGATTTTATTTCAGTCCGCAGACATCTACCTCGGGGAAAGCACAACACAACTAATTATTATTTTTCCCCTCAGACATCTCGAGTAAGAAATTATCAACACACACAAACTGGGTGACAGAAACGATACTCCAAAGAAACGTGTTTGACTCATGGGATTTATGTGGCTCCCCCAGTCCCCCCCCCCCGCTCCCCTCCCCACACTCTGCCAACACCTGACTCTCCCAGGGTCCAGCGGCTTTGTCGTCAGAGGTCAAATCCTAAGGAAGGAAGTTTGGGAGCTGAGAAGTTGGGCGGCAGCTCGCACGACTCGGTCATTCTTCATAGATTACTAACGCGTTTTCTTTCCAGCTCGCTGCCGGAGCAGAGAGGGTTTCCTTTTTCTCTCCCATGAAGTAATGTCACTAGTTCACGCACGTCTCTAATTGGGCTCCCTCCCTTCCGCAGAAACCACCCGAGTCTTTTCCAGGTCAGATGGTTGTGCTTAGTCATCTGAACACAGGCGCCCTTCCTCTTCCCTTCATCTTCCCAGGCTGGACTCCATCTTTGAAACAATAGGAAATGACAGGCTCTATTTTTCTTTTCTTGAAAGCACTGGATCAGAGAGCCCATGAGCTTGGAACAGAGAAAGTATTGGGAATTCATGTGTCCCCTCCAGTCGGAAGGGCCCTGCTTTTCCTCCCTTTGTTTTGCCTGGTCCCTGCAGCCTGAGCTCATGAGCACGGAATGAGCGCTTAAAGCAGGAAGGCAGTACTTCTGCCCCCGAGATAAGTTCTCAGTTGGATTTTCTGTTGGAGGGGTTTGAAAGAGATGCAATTAGGCAATGAGGGCCCTTCAAGGATCCGCTGGGAACCTTCCAAAACAGGGCTCTGCTGAGGGGTGCCGGGGAGGTGCCTTGTCGGATCCTTGGCGTCCTGTAAATGGGATACTTATTGCAGCTGTCAGCGTCCACAAAACCCGGGCGGCAGAATAGCTTTCTAAGAACGTCAGTTTTAGTTTCTCCGGCAGAATTAAGATGAAAGGCGGCAATTTCCAGGAAGTCAAGATTAAGTGGATAGTGACCCAGAGGCAGTACCTATTGCTTTTGAGACCCCTAAAAAAAGAGGCAATGACCCCCAAGATCTTAGTTGACATCCCCAGGCCTCCCTTACGGACTCAAATGGGCACCCGCTCCTCCTCCTCTCCTCTTCAGGCGCCCCCTGGCTCCTGGTCAGCAGGGCACTGAGTTAGAGCAGTCGGGATTTTATCTCCAAGGTTACCATCCTGGGTGGGATTGGGCCAACTCTGGCGGTCAGGCTTATAGTGAATTTATCAGACTCAAGCTATCACAGCTCCGGGTCGTGACGACACTGTCAAACCTGGGCAGGACCCCTGAAGTCCATGCAGGAAGCTTTACAGGGGACTTGGCTTCAGAGTCCAAGGACATTTGGAGCTGGACACTTGCCTCTGAGCTCTGTAGACAAAGCTATTTCTCCCCCACAAACTCTTCCTCAAAGAAGGCGTCAGAAGCCCACCTGTTCTCCCCTCTTGGCTCGCTCTGGTGGTGCTCATCTTCTGTACCTTCCTGCGGGCCAACGGTTCACGGCCGGCTGGTGCTGGCCCTTGGGAGGAGACGGCATTGGTGGCAGCCTGGTACGCTGCCGTCCTCTCTCCTGCAGCGCGTCGTCTCTCTCCATGCTCCCTGCAAGCGCACGCTGTCACAAAGGAAGAAATTACTCACAAAGCACTAACCCGTCATTGGATCAGACCGGAGCAACCCAACGGGCAAGGAAATCCAGCGTCCAGGGCCGGTGCAGAGTCACACCCAATCTGATGCCAGGCCTCTGTGCTGGAAGTGTGGGGTTGGCCATACTCCTCAGGAGCTCCTGATCGTGTGGCCGGCATCCTGCCTGGGAAAGCAGGCACGGGGCTTTCTGCTGTGGCCTTCACATCGTTGGGCTCCCAGAGCTCACGCATTGCAAGGCTGGGCCCCAGTATAATGGTTGTTGAGAAACTGTGGAATCTTTAAGCGGCTATTAGGGTCTTTACCCTCCCGAGGGACTTATGGAGTTCCCTCAAGAGTGGGCTATCGGGAAAGCTGGTAGCGATGGAGGGAATTCAGCCCCCTCGGTTTTCTCTTGTCTCCCCTCTGTCTTCTCCAAGTGGCTGCTTCTCTTTCTCCCATGCAGCAGGCAGCCCTCCCCATACACTAGCGCCATATTCATGGACAACCAGCAACACGAGCACAAATAAACTTCTGTTCTTCAGAAATCTTCCAGCTACAGGTATTTTATTATAGGACCAGGAAATGGGGCAAGAAAGTCAGTTCTTGGCAGAACGTCTCAGCACCAGGTTTTGCTTCCTTGGGTGACCTGTTGCACGAAGCAGTTTCTAGGGACTCATGAAGAAGGGGGGTGCATTGGGAGTGAGTTCTGGCAGTACCCCAACTCCCTAACAGCTTGTGCTGGAGAGGAGGACTCCCCGATGTTCCTTTGGTGGCAGTGCGAGCAACAGGGACGGCAACCCAGGCCACAGGCTCCTCCCACTAGGATGCTGTGAGTCAGATTCTGCAGTAGAGACTACTCAAGTCAACTCCTCTTCCTCCTCCTCCTCCTCTTCTTCCTCTTCTTCCTCCTTCTCTTCCTCTTCTTTTTCTTCTTCTTCCTCTTCCTTCTCCTCCACCTCTTCCTCTTTTTCTTCCTTTCCTCTTCCTCCTCTTCTTTTCCTTCTTCTCCTCCTCTTCCTCCTCCTCCTCCCTCTTTTGATAGAGTCTCATGTATCCCAGATTGGCTTGGGATGTAATTAGTGTTCTCTCTCTCTCTCTCTCTCTCTCTGCATGTGTGTGTGTATATTTAGTGTATCAGCACTATGTGTCCCCGTGGAGACCCAAGAGTGATCTCAGGACTCATCCTGGATTACTTCTACCTGCTTTTTTGCTTGGCTCTGGGATTTCCCAGGTTCCGCCCACCAGGGCCAGAAGTGCAGGCCTCTGTCACTTCCACCTAGTGTTTTTTTATGTGGGATCTGGGATCCAACTCAAGCCCTTCTGCTTGTGAGACAGAATCTTAACCCCTGAGCCATCTCTCCAGCTCTGAGATGTACTTATTGTGCAGCCAAAGGTAACTTGGAATTTTTTGGTACTTCTACATCCACCTTCTGAGTGCTGAGGTTGTAGGCACGCACCACGCCCTGGCTTTAGGAAGTGCTGGGGATGGAACTCAGGGCTTTGTGCATGTTAGGCAAGCGCGTGACCAGACACACGCCATCTGCAGCCTCTGCAGTGTGGATTCTTGAAGGAGAATCTACCGAGGGCGTGTTCTCTGGGAGAGGAGAGGAGCTCTCTTCTCAGATGGGAAAGTGGGCCTTCACCGTGCACTGTCCCATTTGTGGGTCAACACTGGGGTTCCCTACAGGGCTCCCCGAAGCCTGCTTGGGCCCCGGGTGTGACTTCCTACTGGAGCCGCAGACTCTATGGCACCCGCGAAGCCCCGGTGATCCTGAGTTTGAAACGGAGCCGAGTCCAAAGAGCAGAACCTCAGCTGGTGGCCGGAGGCTTCACGTCGTCAGCATCCGAGGAAGGCGTGTTGCAAAGCTGCTGGCAGAACTTCTGGGACCCCACCGCTTGAAAAGGACAGCGACTGCCCAGCCGTCACCCAGGGTAGCAGCCACTGTTGAGCTCAAGATCCCTGGGTGGACTCCACGAGGGAGCTTCGTCCTTGCCACCGCGGTCCAGTGGCCAGCCCTCATCCAAGGCTGCTTTGGTCATTTCTTCCTGGGCTTTGTGCCCATCCAAACAACAGTCTCAGCAGGACCCGTCAGGCTCCTGCCAGGAGAAGAATGGGGCATTCTTTGGGGCTCAGAAAATGCAAACATAACTTATTACATTTGCAAAGGCCAAAGATTGACCCTTGGTCTGGCAAGAAGGGCATGCAGCTGTCCCTGCAGGGGACTTGGGAGATGCATCGTGCGTGTGTGTGTGTGCGCGTGGTGCGTGTGTGTGCACGTGTGCATGCGTGCATGTGTGTGTGAGAGGGAGACTCAGATAGGACAAGTTGTGACCAACATCAGTGTGGACATAGCTTTCTCTGTCAAGGTAAAACGCTTTCTGCTGCCTTGTTCTTTGGTTCTGAGGTGAGAAGTATCAGCTCAACAGCATTTATGTGCACAGAGCCTGAGAAGCGACTGCTTGTGGGGGGAGAGGGGGACGCTATGGAAGAGCTCACTCTCTGAGAGTCAGGACAAAATCAAAATGTATCCCCAGGGATCTGGGAGAGAAGAGACCTAGATTCTCCTTGATTGCAACATCATCGCTATGAAGGGGTTGGAGCTTAACAAGTCTCTTCCTGTCTGCTAGGGTCTAGGATAGATGTCTCTCTGGTAACATGTTGGAATGTCACCTCTCACCCTTCAGCTTTTCTGCATGCCCTGCCTTGTAGATGGAGGCCTCGACCCTAGGCACCCTGAAGAATTTTGCTCTCCACTCGGATCTCCCCTGTCTTTCCATATGACCCCCCCCATGACACTCCTCCTCACTAGTCCTTTCTAGTCATGTACCATGGGCCTCAATAATTAGCCTGTCAGCCTCAGCTTCCTCACTGTGGTGGTCGGTATGGGCAGCCTGCCAGCTGGAAGGCAGACCTCTGGGAACCCCTCAAGGAAGGCTCTAGAAAGCAGCAGCAGGGTCATCCCAGTTCTGAGCCTATATTAGTGACTCTCCTGCCTCAGCAAAGTCCAGCATCCTTACCTAGGGAAGAAAAGGGCTGATTTCGGTTCCTGGTTTCAGAGGTAACAGTTTATCGTGGTGGGTGGGGGGAGGCAGCTGGAGGGACCGTATCTGAAGCAGCAGCATTGTGGGGGGCTTGTTCTTATGGTGTAGCTGAACAGGAAACTGAGTGATAGACTTGAAGCAGTCAGCGATGACACATCCCAAGAGCCCACCCTTGTGGGGTACTCCTCCTGCTAGGCCCCGCCTCTCAAAGTCTCAGTGCCATTAAGAAGGAACCAGGTGTTTAAAGACATGAGTCCCCGGGGGACATTTCAGACTAGAACCATAACAAAACCCAGTAGAACTAAAAAGAGAGGAAAGGCCCAGCATCTTTCTTAGTTAAACTGCTCCTATACACTTCCTGTCCTCCAAGGACGCCTTCAAGATGGTCAACTGTGTCCTAAACACCTCTCTTCTGCTCCTCCATTGGCCCAGCCTCCTTTTAGTGTAAAGTGCTAAGTTACTGCTAAGCATAAGTTGAGATGGAAAATTACTGAGCCCCCAAGACACCACCCCACCCCCCTGACCCGCATGCATGCATCAAGGTCCTGGGCCTTCTGCAGTCAGCCTGCCCTGGTGACACTTAGTAACCTTTGCTTCTGCTTCTGGGAAGTCCTGCTTTGCTTGCTCCTCTGCCCTGCTTTAGTAAAAGTGAAGCTACAAGCTAAAGGAGACCTTTGGAGAATGATCTTGATTCCAGACCACCGGGGAATAAAACTCCTGTCTCCCACCCTAATTGGTTTCTGAGGAATTATTCCAGAGTAATTCCTGCAGAAGTAGGAACCAAGTTTGCAATGCCTTGAAAGTCGCATCTGCTTGATCCCTATCGGCTGCCTGTTGACTACTCTCGTCGCTGGCTTTTAGCACCAGAAGCTCTGCAGTTCTGAACCCCAAACCTGGACTCTGCTAGCATTTTTTGTATTCTGGTGTTCTAAAGCACCTTTAGTTACAAAAACGGGATGCGGACCAATCTAGCCTGCTGTCTGCTTTTGTATAGCCCTCTAACTACCAACAGCTTTCTATGCTCTTAAAATGGTGTTTTCCTTTTATTTGTGTGTATGGTATGTATGTGTGTGTGTTCCTTTATTTGTGTGTATGGTATGTATGTGTGTGTGTTCCTTTATTTGTGTGTATGGTATGTATGTGTGCATGAGTGTTCACGTGGGAGCGGGACCAGAGATCTCCTTACCTATTGAGGCTCGTCCCTCCAGCTAGTCTAGCTGGCCCGCTAGATCAAGCGCCTTGCCTCTACCTCCTGAACACTGTGACTACAGGTGGGCCGCCGTCTCTCCCAGTGTTTACATGGTGCTGAGGATCTGAATTCTAATCCCTACACTCGTGCAACAAGTGCTTTAGCCACTGCTCATCTCCTTGGCCCTAAAATGGTTTATTTTAAAAATAAACTTATTTGTAAATGTGTTTTAAAAATGAACTTATTTGTGAAAAAAATACTGCGTTAGGAAAAGCCACTTGCGAGCCAGGGATGCAGCACATAACTGTTATCGAAGCGCTGGATGCTGCGGCCAAGGATTGCCAGTTCAAGGCAGCCGAGAGATAGGGAGAGACTCTGTCTCAAAAGTAAGTAAGTCAGTTTATTTTTTTTTCTTTTTTTTTTTATTAAAAATTTAATTATACATTTAAAAATTTTTTACCAGTTCCCTCCCTCCCCCCTCCTCCCCCTCCCCTAGTGCCTCCCCCCCAATTCCCAGAGAGTCCTTTATTGTATATGCCTAACTCTCCATTGGGTCCTCCTCTCCGATGACATATAAAGGCCCAGTGGCATTTCCATAAGCCCTTTCTCTTGTTCCCCTTAAGCATAAGATCACTACTATGGCTGTCAATCCCTTGCCTCCAGGGGTCTCGGTGCCCTTAACAGATGCTAGACTTTATGAGGGCAACAGTGCGCTGGACATTGCGCAGGGCATGCAAAGTCCCATTATGATTGCTTTGGCCCCAACTATTGTTGAGAATCTTGCAAATCGTTGCTCCTCCCATCCTTTTGCTCTTACAATCTTACCGCCCCCTCTTCCGCAAATGTCCCTGAGCTCCAGGATGGGGAGAGATTAGGCTGTCCTAGTTCTGTGTGATTGATATAGTCTCTGAAGTTCTGGATTGTGGTTTGTTGATTTTCTTTTGCAGTTTTGCTGCTCCTACAATTCCCTTCACTTCATTCTGCTGGGCACTGTATGTCACCCCTTGCAGACCTTGATGGAGGCCTATTTTCTCTGCTGTAACATGGTCTCCTCTCTCCTTGTTTCTGGTGTGGCCCTCCTAACCCATCTCTCTTGTTCATAATCCTTGCAATTACTGTGTTTCATAGGTTTACTTTTGAGTGTCTCAATGTGGGCTGGGTGAGTTTGGTACTAGGAGCCACCTATTAGGGAGTACATACGGCGCTTAATTTTCTGGGTTTGGGATACTTCACTTAATATAATTCTTTCTAATGACATCCATTTCCCAGCAAATTCCAGTAATTCATCATTTTTGATGGCTGAGTAGTACTCCATTGTATAGATGTACCACAGTTTCCTTATCCACTCGTCAACTGTTGGACATTTAGGTTGATTCCATGACTTTGCTATTGTAAACAGTGCTGCTATGAACATGGTCGAGCTTGTGCTATCGAGGCGAACCTCTGCTGCATGGGGGGTTATTCCCAAAAGTGGGATAGCAGGGTCATATGGCATTTCAATCTTTAATTTCTTTAAGAATCTCCAGACGGCTCGCCAGAGTGGCTGTATGAGCCTGCATTCCCACCAACAATGTAGGAGAGTTCCCCTCTCTCCACATCCTCTCCAGCATTTGTCGTTGTTTGTATTGTGGATTTTTGCCATCCTGACCGGGGTGAGATGATATCTCAGGGAAGTTTTGATTTGCATTTCCCTGATGGCGAAGGAAGTGGAGCATTTTTAAGATAATTGTTAGACATTTTAATTTCATCCCTGGTAAAGTTTCTTTGAAGTTCCAGGGCCCATTTTTTAATTGGGCCAGTGTTTTCCTTGGAGTTTAATTTTCTAAGTTCTTTGTGCACTCTGGACAGTAGAGCTCTGTCAGATATGTGGTTAGTGAAGATTTTCTCCCATTCTGTGGGTTGCCTTTGAGCTCGTGTGACAATCTCTTTATCTGAACAGAAGCTCTTTAATTTCACAAGATCCCAACTGTTGAGAGTTGGTAGCAGTGATTGTGCCATTGGATGTCTGTTTAGGAAGTGTTGGCCTAGCCCAATCAGCTCGAGGGAGTTCCCTATCCTTTCAACTATGGTTTTTAAAGTCTCTGATATCAAGGTCCTTGATCCATTTGGAATTAAGTCTTGTACATGGTGACAAGTACGGGTCCAGCTTTAATCTTCTGCATGTGGAGATCCAGTTTTGCCAGCACCATTTGTTGAAGATGCTGTTCTTTTTCCATTGGATTCTTTGGGCCCCTTTGTCAAAGACCAAATGGCTGTAACTTTGTGGGCTTATATCTGGGTCTTCAATCCTTATCCATTGATCTGTGTGTCTATTTTGGAGCCAGTACCAGGCTGTCTTTATAACTATGGATTTGTAGTATAGACTTAGGTTTGGTATGGTAATACCTCCAGCTGTGTTTTTGTTACTCAGGATTGTTTTTGCTATCCTGGGTCTTTTGTGTCTCCATATGAACTTTGAGATTATTTGGTCAACTTCTTTGAAGAATTGCTTTGGGATTTTGATTGGTATAGCATTGAATCTGTATATTGCCTTTGGTAGGATGGTCATTTTTACAATGTTGATTCTGCCAATCCAGGAACAAGGGAGGTCTTTCCACCTTCTGGTGTCTTCTGCAATTTCTTTCTTTAGGGTTTTAAAGTTTTCATTGTAAAGGTCTTTTACCTCCTTAGTTAGGTTTATACCAAGGTATTTCATTTTTTTAGGGGCTATAGTAAATGGTATTGTTTCTCTCAAGGCTTTTTCACTTCTTTCATTGTGGGCATATAGGAAGGCCTCTGATTTTTGCACATTTATTTTGTATCCTGCCACCCTGCTGAACTTCTCAATTAGTTCCAGGAGCTTCCTGGTGGAGTTTTTGGGATCACTCAGGTATAAGATCATGTCATCTGCAAATAGGGATAGCTTGACTTCTTCCTTGCCGATTTGAATCCCTTTTATGTCCCTTTCTTGTCTTATGGCTTCAGCTAAGACTTCAAGTATACAATATTGAATAGAAGTGGTGAGAGTGGACAGCCTTGTCTAGTTCCTGATCGAAGTGGGAATGCTTCCAATTGTTCCCCATTGAGCATAATCCTTGCTGTGGGCTTGTTGTATACAGCTTTTATTATATTGATAAAGGTTCCTTCCATTCCTACTGTCTCTAGCGTTTTGATCATAAAAGGCTGTTGGATCTTGTCAAAAGCTTTTTCTGCATCTATCGAGAGTATCATGTGGTCTTGGACTTTGGACTGGTTTACATGATGAATTACATTTATTGATTTGCGTATGTTGAACCAACCTTGTGTGCCGGGGATGAAGCCTACTTGGTCCCCATGAATGATCTTTTTAATATGTTTTTGAATCCGATTTGCTAAGACTTTGTTGAGAATCTTTGCGTCTGTGTTCATCAGGGAGATCGGCCTATAGTTTTCTTTTTAAGTGAATCTTTATTAGGTTTTGGGATTAAAACGATATTAGCTTCATAGAAGGAGTTTGGTAGTGTTCCTTCCTTTGCTATTTGATGGAACAGTTTAAGGAGTATTGGTGTTATTAACTCCTTAAATGTCTGGTAGAACTCTGTGCTGAATCCATCTGGTCCAGGACATTTTTTGGTGGGAAGATTCGAGATTACTTCCTCAATTTCCTTATATGTTATAGGACTATTTAAATAATTCACAACTTCCTGATTCAATTTAGGTAAGTTGTGTTTACTTAGAAATTCATCCATCTCTTTTGTGTTGTCAAACTTCACAGAGTATAAGTTTTTGAAATATGATGTTATAATTCTCTGGATTTCTTGGGTATCAGTAGTGATAACTCCATGTTCATTTCTAATTTTGTTAATTTGGGTTTTCTCTCTCTGCTTTTGGTTAGTTTAGCTAGGGGTGTATCAATCTTGTTGATTTTTTCAAAGAACCAGCTTTTTGATTGGTTGATTTTTTCTATCGTTTTCTTAGTCTCGATTTCAGATATTTCTCCCCTTATTTTGCTAATCTCTTCTCTTCTACTGCTTTTGGGATCAGATTGCTCTAGTTTCTCTAAAGCTTTAAGCTGCATTGTTAAGTTGTTTATTTCTGATGTTTCCATTTTTTGACGTGGGCATTAAGAGCTATGAACTTACCTCTTAGAACAGCTTTCATTGTGTCCCAGAGATTTTGGTAAGTTGTATTTTCGTTATCATTCACTTTCAGGAAATCTTGAATTTCCTTTTTAATTTCTTCCTGAATCCAGTTCTCATTCAGCATCATAGTGTTAAGTTTCCAGGAGTTAGTGTATTTTCTCTTGTTTGATGTGTTGTGGATGTCCAGCTTTAGGCCGTGGTGGTCTGATAGGGCACAGGTTAGAATTTCAACTTTCTTGTATATGTGTAGATTCATTTTGTGGCCCAGTATGTGATCTATTTTGGAGAAAGTTCCGTGTGCTGCTGAGAAAAATGTGTATTCTTTGGTGCGTGGGTGAAAAGTTCGATAGAGATCTGTGAGGTCCGTTTCTTTCAGGGTTTGATTAAGTTCCAAAGTGTCTCTGTTAAGCTTTTGACCTGTTGATCTATCCCATGTAGAGAGGGCGGTGTTGAAGTCCCCAAGAATTATCGTTTGGGGGTTGATTTCATGCTTTAGACGCTGTAGGGTTTTCTTAATGAATGTGGAGGGGCCCGTATTGGGTGCATATATGTTCAGTATTGTGAAATCTTCCTGGTGAATTGTACCTGTGACTAAAATGTAGTATCCATCCGTGTCTCTTATAATTTTTTTTGGTTTGAAATCCACTTTGTCTGATAGCATAATGGCTACCCCTGCCTGTTTTCTGCTTCCATTTGCTTGTAGAATTGTTGACCAGCCTTTTATTTTTAGAGCGTGCCTATCTTTTGTGGTGAGATGGGTTTCCTGCAGGCAACAGATTGATGGATTGTGATTTTTAATCCAAGTTTGTAATCTGTGTCTCTTGATCGGTGAATTAAGTCCATTAACATTTAGTGTTATAATGGAGAAACTATTGTTAATTCCAGACATTTATTATGTTTAGTAGCTTTTATAAGTATATTGCTTCGCTTTTAATGGTGTTATATTTGCCTTCTGTTCTCCTGGATATGCCTGTTTTTTTTCTTCACGCTTGAGTATCATTTCTAGCAGTTTTGAAGGCCTGGTTTGGTGGCCATGTATCCCTTAAAGTTGTCTTTGTGCTGGAAAATTTTTCTTTCTCCCTCGATCATGACTGATAGTTTTGCAGGGTAAATCAGCCTGGGTTGACATTTTTGCTCATTCAATACTTGAAGTATGTCTCTCCAAGCTCTTCTTGCTTTTACTGTTTCGACTGAGAAGTCATTTGTTATTTTAATAGGTTTGCCTTTAAAAGTGACTTGTTTTTTCTCCCTTGAAGCTCTCAGCACCAGTTCTTTATCTTGAATGTGGAGTGTTTTAACTATTATTTGCCGCGGTGTGCTTCTATTTTGGTCGTATCTGTTTGGGGTGCGGAATGCCTCTTGTATATGAATGGGCCTCTCTTTTTTTAGATGAGGAAAGTTTTCCTTGATGATCGTTTGAAAAATTTCCTCAGGGGTGGTATTTTGAGATTCTTGCTCCGGTATTCCATGAATACGCATGTTAGGCTTCTTCAGGGTGTCCCATATCTCTTGGATATTTCTCTCAAGTATCTTTTTGGCTTAACAACCTCTTCCATTGAGCTGGTTAGTACTCCCACTTTATCTTCAAGGTCTGAATTCTGTTTTCTGCTCATTAGTTCTGTTGATAAGACTCTCTGTGGCGTTCTGGGTTGAAGATAACTTGTCTTTTAGCTCAGTTTTAAACTCTGCTTGAGTTTGTTTTAACTGCTCTATGCCACTTTTTGTTTCTTGCACTGTTTTTCTCAACTCCTCCAGATGTCTGTTGTGTTCCTCTTCAAAGCTATTGATTCGATTATGTAATTCCTCCCGGATTTCCTCTTTCATAGTACTGAACATGGTAATGATCATATTTTGAAAGTCGTTATCCTGGGTCAGGCTTTCTTGGCCTTTTTCCGCGGGTTTGTTCTTGTTGGAATCTAACATTATGGGATTAATTTCTTCAGTGGGAAATTTGTTTACTTGAGTGTTGCTTCTCATGGATTTGCACTTTGACTTTGGCATTGTCATTTTAACTCTTAAGATCTCTCAATTTCACTAAACTGAATTATTTGGCCTGGGGTACTGGTAGGCGGGGCCCGAACGGGGACTCACCTAGGGCGTGGGGTGAGGCCCGGGTGGACCGCGCGCGTGTCCAGACCGGGGAGCTGGGTGGGGTGTAAAGGGAGGATGGGAGGGTCGGCTTGGAGCTATTTAACCCGAGGGCAGCTGGGGCGGGGCCCGGGCGCAGGGGGAGGTCCTCCTCGTCCCTCGGCCCCCGCGCGGCTCCGGCTGGATGGCGGGAGTCGGAGCCGGGTCCCTGTGGGCTGACCTGGGGGTCCTAGAGCGCGCGGTGAGGCCCGGCTGGATCTCGCGTCCGCGTCCGGACCGGCGGAGCGGGGGGAGGTGAAGTCAGTTTATTTTTAAAAATCTGTTGAGGGGCTGGGTGTTTGGGGGAAGGAGGAGGCGGGGAGGGAACTGGTCTACCTATTAAATTGTATGAGCGGAAATAATAATAATAAATGTTAAAAAATTTAAAAAAATCCGTTGAGGGATGGTGAGACAGCGGTGGGTGAGGTGCCTGCTTGCAAACCCGCTGACCTGTGTTTGATCCTTAGAAGCCCACAGGGTAGGTGGAGAAAACTTCACTTTACTCACTTCCAAAAGTTGTCCTCTGACCTCCACCCATGGACCATGGCATGAATGTACTTTCTCTCCGATGAAGAAACAACAGAGCTGAAGATGCTTCAGGAGTTAAGACTGTGTCATTGCAGCCCAGGGCAGGAGAGGAGCAAGTGGACAGCAGGGCCGCCATGCAGGCTCAGGTGCCGGCGACCCGGCAATGCGCACCCGGAATCAGCCAACCTACTCTCTCCCCATCCTAAGGCTGAGGGAACCTCATGGAAAAGGGGGCAGTAGATTCTAAGAACTTAAAGGTCCACAGTTGGACAAGACATTCCATTCAAGGCAGGACTGCTGCATCCAGGAACTCACTGCAGTGAGACTTGTCCTTACCAGACCTGCATAATGATTGACGTACCAACATCCCCCATAGACTGTCAAGGAACTCAAGAGAGAGAAGAACATAGGGCTGGATTAGTGAAGGGAAATGCCCCTACCAGTGGGGTGGCACTTGATGGGTCAACTTGTACGCCACAGAGGCCTGAACCCCCACGAGTAGTAGACAAGCCAGAGGGAACCCTGGGGTCCATAGAAGTGGCCAGGCAGGAGGGTGGGAGGGAGTGGGATGGATTGATGAAGGGAAAGAAGAAGGATAGGAGGGACGAGACAGGGAGGGAAGCAAGGATAAGTACTTTATATGCTTGTAAAACTAGGGAAAAATTAATTTAAAAAAACCCTTTTGTCTTGTGAGCAGTAGGTCCTGAGTTGAGATCTCAGATCCCATGTAAAACCGCCAAGCGGAAACGGTGGTGGTCTGCACTTCCAGCTCTGGTGCGTGGAGCCTGGGGAATCCCAGAGAGGAGCAAAACACAAGGTAGGAGCAATCTAGGATGATTCCCAGTCACGCTTAGGCCTCCACAGGGACATGCAGTGCCCTCTGGGACAGACAGACAGACAGACATGCGTGTGTGTGCGCATGACTGCAAGACAATAAATAAATAAATAAATAAATAAATAAATAAATAAATAAACAAACAAACAAATAAATAAATAAAAATACCACGCGAGGTCGTCTGACAACAGTCCTTCTCATGACATCGGTGCAGAGGAAATGTGAATTCTAATGACGTCAGCATAGAGACACGATTCAAGCCAAGCACAGAACACAACGTCATCTTTCCTCTTCATTTATTTCGGCAATGTCTGTAAACGCTGGAGTGTCCCTTTGCCAGCTTTCTGGCTTCACCAGTCACGGATGACGCGGCGAATTCTCCTTCACAGAAGGTACGAGTGAACCAGAACTGGAGGGGGGTTCTGGATCCTTCCCTCCCCAGAAAGCACGGCCCCCCGCAGAAGCCCCTGCTTCTCAGTAGAACTGGCCCGTGTTCCCGGGGAGTGAGGCGTCCAAACCACTGCTGAGCCATATTTCCTGGATGATCTGCTCTCTGCGCTCGATCCTCTCGGCCAGCTCCGCGGCCTCCACGGAACCGTAGGCCGGACACGAAGTCCTACGGAACCCTGAGAGTTCCCCGGGAAAGTCTGAATCCGAGGAGTCCTTGTCCTCGCCGTCCTCCTCGCTGTCCTCCTCGGCCTCGTCACTTCCCGGCAGCAGCTGCTCCTGGCCCAGCTGCAGCTCCCGCAAGTCCTTGGTGCAGGACACTCGGATAACCAGGGCACACAGCGTGAGGGTCAGGCCGATGCAGACGCTGGAGACAAAGAGCAAGGCGGCTCTCTCAGGGTGGGCTGCAGAGAGAGAGAGAGAGAGAGAGAGAGAGAGAGAGAGAGCGCATCAGGATCCGCAAGGAATGTCCCAGGTCACCAGCCCCAGCCCCGGGATCGGATGTCTGCCCAGGCAGGTGGTTAAATTGAACACTCATCCGGGAGCAGCCACTGGACCATTCGCACCAAGCTGATCCCAGCCCCCAGTGACTGACGCATGTATGCATGTGACACACAGAAGGATGGAAGAGTCCAAGACCCTGGACTCCACTCACTAGAGTGGTCTCTGTTCCTCCAGTGGTCCCATGGAGCTAATAATAACTCCCTCACCTAGAGATGTCATGATGAAATGAGCTCAATTCTAGAAAGTCCTTAGAATGCTCAGAAATTCTCATTAGGGTGTTAGCTATTAGTAGTAGAATTAATCTATATATAAAGTATACATGAACTTAGGTGATATTACTATTGCTAGGAAACTTAATATTTTACATTAAAAAGAAAGAGAAGCTGTAGTAATTTTTCCTGTATCTAAATGAATTTTCTCTCTAATAATAACAGAAATAAAATAAGGCTAAATGTACCCGGTTTAAACCTTGACATTCACATCGTCCACTCATGAGCTAGGTGTGTGAAGAGCTATTTTCTTTTTGTGTGTGTCCGTGTGTTTCAGAAGGCACTGTGTTTGCCTGTGGAGGTCCAAGGGAGACTTCCAGAATCATCCTGAATTGTTTCACCTGCTTATTACATGACTCTGGGTTTTCCCAGGCTCCACCTTCCAGGGCCAGAAGTGCAGATCGCTGCCATTTCTGCCCAGCATTTCTACATGGGATCTGGGGGCCCAACTCAGGACCTTCTGCTAATGATGCCAAGGCTTGAGCCCCTGAGCCATCTCTCCAGCTGACAAAGGTTGTTTTGACTCATGGGTTCAGAGGTTTTTCTGTCCATCATGGCGGTGAAGGCATGGGGTCGGGGTCACGAGGAAGAGTCTGTTGCCACCACGGTGGGCCGGAAGCCAGGGCCTGGGCTATAACCTTCAGAGACCATCCATGACCCGTTCCGTCATCTCCACCCCACTTACTAGAGGTTCTACAGCCCCCCAGGATAGCGCCACCGTGGGGGAAAGAGCCTTCAAAACATGAGTCTGTGGGGGCATTTCAGACTCAAGTCATAACAAGCAGCCACAGATGACATGTAAAGCACAAGACTGTGTCTCAATAAAACATTATAGACTTGGGCCATGAACGATTGACACCTCATGATTATACAGATGCTCAAACTGAGGCCCAGAGGGGAAGCCGTTGCCTGAAGTTGGTGGATTCTCCAGGCAGAGTTGGACTGGATCCAGAAGCAACTTGTGGGGTACACTGTGGTATTCCCAAACATTTTCTCAGTACATCTTAATTGTTTGGCACCTCCCCCTGGCATATAACTCCTTTTATTCTGGGAAAAATAATGAAGATTGTTGTCCTTCCCCAGGGGTCCAGGCTGGAGTCTCAAAACTCCAGGACTTGCTAAGCTTCGCACACAGGGAGAAATCCTGCCGCTGAATGGGTCGGGAGAAATGCAACTGGGTCACCTTATCTTCTGCAAAGCAGACACCTCCCCACCCACTTCCTTCCCGCTCATCTGTGTCCCCACCGCGATCTCCTCCGTCTCTTTGAGACCCAGATGTCCGATGTCTTCATCAACATTTGTCTTGGCTGAGACAGGATCAGCAAATCGTGTCTGTCGTGCTAGCAGTACAACGTGTGTTTCTGAAGAGTCCAAGCGATGTTAAGGATTTGGTCGCAGAGAGACGTGTGACCTTTCACCTCTGGGAGCAATGGCAGGATGGAGGTCTGGAGGTGCTGGCACTCGGAATGGGGTCATCAATCCGTAATACACAGAATTCGCCAAGGTTGGGATGTCAGTCAAGCTCCTCCCCCTCTCCTCCCCCTCCCCTCCCCCTCCCTCACTGTCCGCGGTGGTCTGGTGTGCTTGAGTGCCTCCTAGTTTCAGGTGCTGAACCTCTGTTGATCCTTTGCTAGCGAGCCGTGGGTGGGAGAGAGCAGCTCTGAGTACAGACTCAGTCCCTGTAGGGCCAAGCTTCTGAGGAATAAAGATCATCCACAATCCACTTCCTGTGTTATGTCCTGTTCAAGCAAGGACATAACGGGGAGGTGGGGGGTCCTTAGCCCCACGGGCTCAGATTCAAGGTTCGGCCCTGCCACAAAATCGATTTTTTTACTGTACCTCTTTGATTTTTAAGAATTTCTTTTATAGAGCTGGAGATTAAACTCCAGGGTACCATACATGCTAGGCAGTACTCTACCAGTGACCCATACCACCAGCCTTATTTTTAAGAAATTTAGATGAATGGGATTAGATTACTTAAAACTCTTAGGCACATAACATTCTACTTATTAGCTAATACATGGTCTTTTTATATTTTATATTTATTTCATGAATTACTTTTAGTGTACCTGTGTGTTTTTTTAAACATTTTTAAACTTTGTTTATGTGTGTGTGTGTGTGTGTGTGTGTGTGTGACCAAAGGTGACTTTGGGAATTGTCCTGGATTGCATCTACTTCTTTTTTTTTTTGCTTTCCTCTGGGATTTCCCACGCTCCGCCCACCAGGGCAGAAGGAATAGGCCACTGCTGTTTCTACATGGCTTTTTTTTTTTTTAACATTGGACCTGGGATCTGAACTCAGGACTTTCTGCTTGTGAGGCAGAGTCTTAACCCCTGAGCCATCTCTCCAACCCCAGTGTACCTGTATTTTGAGTAAGTTCCCTATGTGGGAGTGTAATTCTCCACCCTCCCCACGAAGATGCCTGCCACCTGAATTCACATTCACTAGTCCCACGCATGCCTCTCTGTTCGCATCTGCACATTCCTGAGAACTCTGTTATAACGGAGCATGATGTTGCAGAGGGCGTTTGGGACTAAGTGGTTTTCAAAGTGGCTGTCACGTGAGACATCCACGGGACTCTCACCTCTTGCACTTGCTGTGGACAGACTTAATTTTTCCCCAGTCATGTGGTTTAGCATCCCATCGCCTATGGTCCTTTTCTGCATGGTACCAATCACAAACCTGTGCACGAACATGCTTACTGTTCCCTCTTCTCATAATGCTGAGTCACATCTTCACTCGTCCGTTGGTTCTTTCCACTGGTTGCTTGCAGTTATGCCTCTTCCCACGAAGGACACGCACATTTCATAAATCTTTGGTGCCAGTCCTCTTTGTGTGTATGTGTGGTGTGCATGTGTGTGTGTATGTTCGCATGTCTGGGGGATACAGGTGCACATGTGTGCACATACTTATGGAGGTCCAAAGTTGATTGTGGAGTTTTCATCTTGCCATCCTCGATGAACCCAAAGCTCCATGATCCAGCCAGTCTAGCTAGGCCAGCCTGCTCCAGGAATCCCCCAGCTCTACTCCCATGCGCCAGCACTGCAGGCAGGCCACCATGCCCACCTGGCATTACGTGGGTCCTAGGCAGCTGGCCTATGGTCTGTACTCGGTGCAGCGAGTGCTTCACGCACTGAGCCCCTCCCCTGCTGTGACAGTCCTTTGGAGAACGCACACTGTGACGGTGAGGGGTGAGGGTCTTGCATTCTCCCTTCCATAAAGGTGGCTTCTCGCCTAATGAGTTCATTCCAGTAAAGTAGGGGCGCTGCTTTGCTCTACCTTCCCTGAGGACAGCTGGTTCTCAGCCTCCTCCTTGCCTCCCTTTTTTCATCTTCCCCACGTGCCATTTTAATCTTTTCAAAGGCAGGTGCCCATGGTCATCACTGGCTGACTTAACACCTGAGAAACGGTCTCCCTCTCAGAAGGGAGTCGTCCTGACCAGGGCCTATGAAGCTCGCGATGCCGCAGCCCCCGCGTCCTCCCCGGGTTCAACTCCCAGGAGTCTTCCTGTTGCTCTCTGCTCTGCCCACACTAGCCTTTCTCTGCCGTGTGGTCAGCTGCCTTCCGACCTAGGGCTTTTACGTGCGCTCTTCCGTTAGCCTAGAATGCTCTTCCTGCTTGCTTGCAAGGTACTCCACGCTACCTCAGGCCTAACCTAGAGAAGGGGGTTAGGGATTGGGGCACTAGAATGGGTGCTTTGTGAATGGAACCCCATAAAGTCAGCCTTCCCCACCCTCTTCCTTCACTCAAGAAGGTGGGGTCTGGGTTCTTCTCCAGGTCATGTGTGATCTCTCTCTCCTTCTCTCTGGGGCGTGGGGGTCCCATATTGATTCAATAGACCAAGATGGAGAAGACAGGAAGCTCTGTTAAGCCCATGGGGTAAAGGTTCCTACCACAGTTACAGGACCGGCAATACAGAGTTAGGGGTGAGTTACCTAACTGTGCTTCTGTGCAGTCGCCTTCCAAAGCCCCCACTGATTGAGACCCCAGGCTCAGACCAGGTCCCCACCCACCATCCCAGACTTTACACACAAATCACTCCCTTTGCTTTCTAGACTCAACTGGCCCACTTCAGGCTTTTATATCCCTGATTCTTTTTTTAATTCATTTATTTGAGAGAGAGAGAGACGGAGAGAGAGAGAGAGAATGCATTCCACCGTGCACAGACGGAAGCCAGAGGATGACTTTCAGAAGTCAGTTTTTCCCTTCCGCCCCATAAGGAAATTGAACTCAGGTCTCAGGTTTGCAAGCCACGCCTTTCTGCTGAGTCATCTTAGCGGTCTCCTATGTTCCCTTTTCTGACACCTACTCTGCAACGCTAAAGACATTCTTCTTGGGGCCAGTGAATCTTCCTACCGGACTTTTGTGGGTCTTGTTCTAAATCTAGTCTCAGCTCCTCACAGGCTACAAGTGGATGACTTTTATTTTATCTGTTTTTTGCTCTTGGGAACCTCACCATGGTGACCAAAGACCTCTAGGCCCCTTTTGTTCTTTAGATCCAGGCCTAGCTCAAATTTATTCACATCCAGATAAGACACAGGAGGCACCGAGGAGGATCCAGCAAGTGTCCCGACTCTTGGGGTGCTGGCTCAGGTCAGGCCAGCCAGAGGAAACACAGGGTGTTTGGAGCCTGATCTGACAGCACTCAGGGGTGTGACAGCAGCTTTCTGTCTTTCTGTCATAGAACCCAAGACTGGGGACCTGGGAACTCACGTCTATGTGACGAGGTGGTACTGATCTCCCGCCGCCTCCCTGGCAGGCTGCAGGGCAACTGTGACTTTGGAATGTGTGATGAAACTTCCGTTTCATGTGGCGTTTGATATCTTTCATAGGAGACAGCGAGGCTCTCCCAGCTGGGGAGATGTGGTCAGGTCTCTTCAGGTCCTGATTCCTTTCCTAGGGTCCTGGCTACTCCCACATATCCCCAGAGTGTGCCTGAGGGCTGAGGACACAGTGGTGGGATGCGGAGCCATGAGTCAAGCCTGCGGGCCTGGACGAGGTAAACACACAAAGCCAGATGCCGATTACACACTAAGCTGGAGGGCTGAGATGGTCATGTTATTTATTTAGAGAACAAGACTGTCTAAATAATCAAGTCCCCTCAGGAATAATCTGCCAGGGGACCATGACTCCCGCTGAGCCTGCTAGTAAACTGCCTTCGTCGGAAGCACACACGCGACACCATATACACACCATACATAAGATATGCACACCACACTGCACATAACACACAACACACATGCTATACTCACGACATATTACACACAGACCACACTATATATAGCACACTATATACACCATACACTCACCACACACACACACAAACACCATACTACATACAATATATGCAACACACTACACACATGCCTCACGCACATACCACACTATACACTTTCTACATACACCCATACATATACTAGTGCATTATACTATATATACTCAACACATACCACACATACACCCACTACACATACACACACACCGCACTAACACATACACCCAACACGTACTCTTGCCGTGACTCTAACTGCAGCCTCCATCTGTGTTGGGAAGCACCCAGCGATCACTCGGACGACCACTGTCTACCAGAGACCCTTGAACAACTTCTGAGGTTTCCAGGCCCAAGACGGGCTCTGGGTTTTGGTTGCACATCTACTTGTGCCCACGTTGCATGCATTCGCGCGTCTGATGGGAGAGACGCCCTTTCTCGTATTGTCCTTATCTGAGGCCTGGCTGTGGAAATGTCTCCTGGGATTTGCTCAGTTTACCAGCGGCTCGGCGATGTGGAAGGACTGTTTCCTGGCTGCGTTCTTGGTTTCCCAGCTGCTCTGGCCAGTGAGTGACCTCTCTCTCAGAGGGTACCCGAGACCTTCACCAACCCTCAGACCACAGTCCATGAGGAGTTTGAGAAGGGCCCTGAGAGTCCCCTGAGAGCTGGTCACCTCTTTCCTGTCATTTCCTGTCCTCAGCATTCCTGACCCTGGCCTTGGCCGGCCGCCTGCCCCGTCGACCTCAAGCTCCGTGTGTGTCACACTCGGGGCGAGCCGCGAGCGCGGGTCCTGGCAGGATGTCATCGGCCTGTGATCTCAGCCCCCAGCTTCGTGGGTGACTTTACTTAGCCACCGCCCGACACCTCACATTTGCACGCGTTGTCTTTGGGCATCAAGACAAATGCACCGAAACACCCTTCACCAGCCTCCCGCAGCGGGACCCTTCACCGGCCTCCCGCAGCGGGACCCTTCACCGGCCTCCCGCAGCGGGACCCTTCACCGGCCTCCCGCAGCGGGACCCTTCACCGGCCTCCCGCAGCAGGGCTCACAGGCGGCGCAGCAGGCAAAGCGCCTGCCGCACAAGCGTAAGGCCCAGAGCTGAATTCCGAGCACCCACATAAATGCCAAGTGGGCATGAGGAAGTGGAGATGGGGGGATC
The DNA here is from genome assembly GCA_023101885.1 of Typhlomys cinereus. Lineage (NCBI taxonomy): Eukaryota > Metazoa > Chordata > Mammalia > Rodentia > Platacanthomyidae > Typhlomys > Typhlomys cinereus. Next base: position 6,764,068 of record JALPQD010000029.1, read on the forward strand.
CCCAAGTTGGCTAGCTCCACTAGCCAAATCAGCGCGCTCTGGGTTCCAGCGAGAGACCTTGCCTCACCGACTAAGGTAGACAGCGATCAAGCCAGACACCCAATGTCAGTCTCTGGCCTCGGCACACATGCACATATGCACAATGTGCCTGCACACACATGCCCACATATGTGTATGCATACATGTGTCCTCACATGTGAACATACATACCACACACGTATACCAAAAAAATCAAATAGCAGCCCACCAAGTCCTCATATTTAAAAAGTATCTATAAATAGCAAGTTATGGGTGGTGAGATGGCGCAAGACAGCCAGTCACATGGTGTCAGCTCAGGATTCCTCATCTGGCCATCGTTAACTACTCGCCGTGGCCTAGCCTGTCCCAGAACTGTGCCAGACACAGGGATACGATGCCACTGTATGTAAGACAACGAGCACCTGTCCTTACGGTGCTCTTTGCACGTAGACAGGCACTAGGCAAATGCATCATCCTGAGACCTTGCTGCAGTTCGCCCGCATGGTTACTGATAAATCATCAACTGGCTTAAGGGAACAAGGGGTCCACCCTCTTTTATGATCACTGGCTTCAGGTCGTAGTCCAGCTTGATGGGAGAGCAGCACCAACACCAGGGCCAAGGGCCACACCATTTCTACATAATGGCCGAGAGATGGACGATCCTTACTTGCCAGACCAGCATGTCTGGCCAAGAAGGATGCCAACTCTCTCAACCAGCTCTCTGTGATTTATTCCAGGGCCTAATCCCACCCACCATGAGTTGGGCCTTTTCATCAGCTAGACAATCTCCTTCAGGTTTGCTCTGGGCCTAACTCAACAGCTAATTCTCCACAAATGTGCCCAGAGCTCAAACCCTCAACTATCAAGGTGACCCCTGTGCATACGACAGACCTCTAGGGGATGAGGGTGTAAAAGGACAGTCTGGATGGAGCAAAGCTAACTGACATGACTCAAGGACAGGACGCTCTTGTCCGTCAATTCTCAAGGACTAACTTCTCGCCAGAGAAGCCAGAGGATGGATAACCTGTCGCCAGCAGTGTGGGCGCTGCCCTGTCGCTGTCCATGGTGCCCACGACCCTGGAGTGCCTTAGGTGCAGAACGGGGAGCAGACCTCACTCTTCAGAATCATTCCTTTGGACTGATTGCCCCCCTTATTGCTGAAGTCCTACCTGCAAACACGACTATATTTGTATATGGCCCTTTCTGAAGCTTGGGTCCTCTGGTGCATATACCTAACACGCATGTGCACCCACCCACATGCAAAACACATACGTACATACGCATGTACCCCACATGCAATGCACTTGAAAAAGAAAAAACCACAAGAAGAGTTCCACTCCCCTCTTTGTCCTCCCGCATCTTCCTCTCGCTTTGTGGAGACAGTGGGGAGGCGGCTGTCTAGAGAAAGAGGATCCTCCCCAAGCATCTGTCAGCTTGCTCAGGAACTGCCAGCCCCAGAACTGTGAGAAAACAGACACCTGGTGCTCGACCCCCGGTCAGCGTTAGGTGGTAATGGCTGAGCAGAGGAAGTGGCTGGAGGGAAACTGACTAGGCGCTGGAAGCAGAGAGCACAGCCTGGCCGCAGCCCGGCCAGCAGCAGCCGGGCACCATCGCTGCCCCGGGACTCTTGAGACGATGCAGTTAGTCCGGAGAACAAAATCCTCATGCTTATTCTCGACAGTTGTCAGGAACAAGAAGACACAGGAACAGGAAAGGAGCCAATAGCCACATTGACAAACCCACAGGGGCTCCTAAGTGGGGAAGAAAATGGATGGGCAGAGTGGCGGGGCGAGCTGTCTACCTCCAGGACAAGATGCTTCCTCAAACTCTTACTTCCCCCAGGAGAGCTCAGCTCAGATGTTCCTTGGATAGCAATGCTGTTACACGCTGCATTAACTTACGCACAGGTTTGCGTCTCTGCTGCAGTTTCGATAAGTTGCCCCCTAAGATCCATGGGTAGAAATTTGGTCCCCAGGGTGGCGCCATTTTGAGGTGTTGCCAATCTTTGTAAGGCGAGCTCCCCCCACTTCTCTCCTCTTTGTCTCACTCCATCACTGTGGAAGGTCTTTAGGAAGATATCCTCAAAGAGGGCTCTCTCATCTCTCTCTCACTGTCTCTCTCTCTCTGTGACCTCTGGCAGAAGCTGCCACTGTGTCATCACAGACCCACACTGTTGGGGCCACTGGAACCTCTAGTACCGCAAGCCAGAATGTACCCCTCTTCAGTTCAGCTGCAGCAGCCTGTGTCGGGCAGGCAGGCTGAACCTTGCAGGCCCCAAGGCAGTCTGAGAATAAGCAGACAGTGGCAAGGGCAGGATAGGTTCCTCCCCGGAGGGTACCGCCAATCCGCCAGGCCTGCTGCCCTGCCCATGCAGGACTGCTGTGTCTGACTGTCCCCCAGGGAAGAGTAACTTGGTAGCCCTGGCAACCATGAGAAGCAGCTCATGAGACTCCGCAGCTGACCCTGCCTCTCCCGGGTGTGACCTGTTTTGTTGGCTATGTGGCATGGAATTCAACAGTCCCACGCCCTTCCCAAATCTTAGCCCTAGGGAAACAGTCCTACTTTTCAAGGGGGAAAACACCTTAGGGGTCCAGCCCAGCTTCAGGAATGCAGTAGCTTTATGCCTGTTTTTCCTTGCTAGTTGCCTGGTGGCGTAGGTATTTGAATTCCAACCTCTGTGTTTCTGGGTCTCAGAACATTGGAGTGGCCAAGTCCACGATCGAGTGTTGTGACTGAAAACCACATTTGTTAGCTAGATATTAGAACAACTGTCTGCATTCCCAGATGCTGGATTCCTGATTCCTTGACTTACCTCTAATGTAAGCAAAGGCAGCCAGAGAGTTGCTGACAATAACTCCATCTCTGCGCACAACCCTGGATCCACTGGGGTCCGCGTTTACCCCTGTGAAATGCAGAAGCGATGCATCAGAGCTGTTCGGAGCAGACCTGCCCTGAGATAACCTTGCGGAGCCTCACCCAGACCCCCTAATAATTAAAAATCATAGCTATCAAACAAATGGGCTCTGGAGACATGAGGAGGAGGTGTTAAGATCTCAATGGGCCATGGCCCTTGCATCCCTTGCAGACTGACACATTTGCATACTCGATCTTTAGTTAGTGACACTTTTTTATAAAGTTATGGAATGTCTAGGAGGAGGGGCCCTGCTACAGGAAGTGAGGCACTGGAGAGGGTCCTTGGGGTTTTATGAACTGGCTCCACTTCCTGCCTGTCTACGCTCTTGCCTTCCCACCCCAATGGACTATACCCCTTCTAACGCAGTGATCCAGAATAAACCTTTCCTCCTCAGGTTGCTTTGACCAGGTATTTCGTCCCAGCAAGGAGAAAGGGCCATTTCTGAAAACAGGAAACTATGAAAGGGATTTTTGAAGGTGTGGGCTCCGCCTTTGGGTGTGGCTCATCCCATCACTGTCCAAGAGGGTACACTTAACTCTCCCATCTCCAAGGCAATAGCAGCCATTAGGCCTCACTGAGGCTATTAAATAAATAAGGTCTCATTTTCCCATGGGGACTGCCATCCACTCTGTGGCCCAGAGGTGTGGCAAGCCTTGGATTACGGAGGCACGTGGCACTTCTCTTGGATGTGATGGGAAGCCGCCTGGCTGGTTTGCTTTCAGATATGGGTGATCTGATGGGGCGTGGCCAGAGGCCATAAGCCAGGCTTGGGGCTCAGGGATCGCTGAGAACACCGCAGGGGGCATTCTCTGCAAGAAGGGCGCAGGGAGCTCTCAGGCCCCACTGCAGTGGGAGCCGCGGTACTCGGAGATCAGGTGGGAGTCCCGGGAGAGGAGCTGAGACGCAGAGCCTGGCAAACGGCGTGGAGAGCGAGAATGAGGATCGTCTCATTCAGTCGGTACCTCTAGACTTTAGACAGGGGTGATTTCTATTTATCAGTGTAGTGTTTTCTTACACCAAAAAGGATACAGAAGAGAAAACAAGTGTTCTTGCAGAAAAGATATTCAGAGAAAGTCTGCGTTTGCATTGAACAAGCACAGACTTTTTCCCTCTCTGCGCATTTTCAGCACAATGGCTGTTTATGCCATATTGATGCTGTATTTGGGATTATAAGGAAGCTGGAGATGCAGTTTGCAGGATACTTAGGAAAATGCTATGCCATTCTCTCTTTTAAAAAGTAGTTTTAGGGGCTGGAGAAATGGCCCAGGAGTTATGCCCAGGTCCCACATAAAAATGCCAGGCAGAAATGCGGTAGCCTACACTCCTTGCCCTGGTGGGCAGAGCCTAGGAAATCCCAGAGTGAAGCAAAAAGGAGGCAGGAGCAATCTAGGATGATTCCCAAAATCACTCTTGGTCCTCCACAGGGATGCACAGTGCCCTCTGATACACACACACACACACACACACACACACACACACACTAAATAATAAAGTATTAAAAAAGGTAGTTTTAAGTTTTTATTATTTATTTTGTGTTGGACAACTTGTGAGCATCAGTTCTCTCCTTCCACCATGTGGTTTCGGGGACTGAACTCAGATCATCAGGCTTGGAGGAAAGTGCCTTTGCCCGCTGATCCGTCTTGCTGGCCCCTAAGCCATTCTCTATAGGGACCTGAGCACCTGCTGACTTGGGTTATGTGAAGGGTTCTGGAAACAACCTCCCCGGAGATACGGAAGAGCCGGAGGTGCAGCTCAGCGGTGGAGTGCTTGTTTATCACACATGAGGCCTGAGGTTTAATCCCCAGGGATTATTGGACCTGGGTTGGATCTCATGCCCGCATGGTGGAAGGACAGAACCGATTCCCAAACGTGGTCCCTTAACTTCCAAAAGGGCGCTAGGATACATCTGTGCTCACACATACACACACACACACACACACACACACACACACACACACACACATACACACACATACACACACACACTCACTAAGTTTTGGAGTGTTAAATAAAAGGGCATTCATGCGAGAAGCAAAGAGGGAGGCGGCTGGGCGTTAGGTGCCTCAGTCCCACCCATGAGGCTTCCCAACAGGTTGGCTTGGCCACAAGCTTATTGTGTCCTGGAAACCCGATTTGTCTCTGGAATCCCATGTTGGAAATGATTTTTTTTTCTTTTTCAGAAGGAAAAGAAAATGAAGGATACATTTATTCTGTTTTCAATTTAAAAAATCAAAATGCTAGCGCCATTTGCAATGTTTGGTGATAGTATGAAGCACCGTCAACTCCCACATCCCACACTTTATCCTACTTCCTCACCCACCCCTCACCCACTCCTTCACCTACGCCCTCATCCTATACCTTTACTCCACTCCCTCGCCCTTCATCCTCACCCCACTACCAACATCTCCTTCCATTCTGCTGTGTCTGTCTGACTATGCTCAAGGGAGCGATTACCTTTACTTAAAGAGAAATGCTGGTAAAGCCATAAAAATTACCATATTCACCATCTTTCTTCAAAGGAGGATTTGGATTAGCAACACTTGGATCGATTGCTGCGAGTATGTTCTTGGGAACTAAAAGCCAAAAAGAAATATTTTACACACTCGGAATATTGAAAACATTTTATGTTAAATATGTGTTTAAGGTTCAGTAATATAAGATAATATATGATTAAAAAATACTTTTAGGGTTGGAGAAATGGCTCAGGGGTGAAGACTCTGCCTCGTAAGCAGAAGGTCCTGAGTTCAGATCCCAAGTCCCACATAAAAGAGCACCAGGTGGAAATGGCGGCAGCCTGCATTTCTGGCTCTAGTGGGCAGAGTCGGGAAATCCCAGAGTGAAGGAAGAAGGAAGTAGAAGGATGATTCCTGAAGTTACCCTTGGTCCTCCACAGGGATACACAATACCCTCCTTCTCTCTCTCTCTCTCTCTCTCTCTCTCTCTCTCTCTCTCACACACACACACACACACACACACACTCACGCACACAGAAATGGTACATTTGTGATTATCAACTATCTAAGAAAGCTGAAATCTCAGGTCCATATTTGTAATTTTTTTTAAAGAATTCCAGCACTTGGGAGGTAGCAGGATTGCAAGTTTGAAGATAGCTTGGGCAACATGGGCAAGATCAAAAGAAGAAAGAAAATACACAAAATGTGTACATTCATCAAATGGAATACAATTTAACAAGAATTATGTGCTGACACATGCTACAAAGGTGAATCTCAAAATATCATGTACCGTAGGAAGAAAACCATTACAAAATTCCATTAATATGAAACATACAGAGGTAAATCTAGAGAAATGCAACTTGTGTTCCTAGGACCAGGAGTAGATGTGAAGAACTTTGGGAATCATGCAAAAGTGAGGATGGCGTGTGGACCAGTTAGATACCAGTGTCAAGTTGATAACTGAGAGCTGAACCATTAGGCACACCTATGGAGAATTTTTTTTTAGTAAGAACTGAATGAGCCCGTGGGAGAGCATGTGATTGATGTGGAAAGACCCAGTGCATGGGTTGTGGGACCACTCCCTTGGCAGGTAGATAAAACAGAGAAAGCTGGTTCGGTATTGTAGCAGATTGGCAAGTTAGAAAGTTTGTCCCTTCCAGGGGCTGGAGAGGTGGCTCAGGGGTTAAGCCTCTGCCTTATAGCCGGAGGGTCCCGAGTTCGGATCCTAGACCCCACGTATAGACGCCAGGTGGAAGCGGGGGCGGCCTGCATTTCTGGTCCTGGAAGGGCAGAGCCTGTCAATCCCGGGGCAGAGTAAACGAGGAGGTGGAGACGTCCATGGTGGTTCACGAATTCGTCCGTGGTTCTACACACACACACATGCATACACATACATACACACACACACATAGGCACATACACGCAGCATTGAATAAATAATAAATAAAAAAATTAAAAAAAAAAAAGAAAGTTTGTCCCTTCCAAAGCTTTTCCTGTGAATATGGCATGGCAGTTCCCTCTGCTCCTGATTTTGGTGCAAACTCTCCTGTCATGTTGATGAACCGTAACCAGAAACGGGTCCCCTACTCATTCATCAATGAGAAGGTGAAACCAACCCAGCACTACAACTCTAAATTTTCTAAACATCATTGAACTTGCCCAGTCGGTAGACATCAAGGTTCGTAGCAAACATCAGCACAGCCCCTCGCTCAGCTTTGAAATCCCCAGAGACACAGTCCAGCAAAAACATCAGCACCAGCTCCAGATCCACCACCCGCACCTACTGTGCTTTATCCTGCACGCCTCGCTTCCAGCGCGACAGAACACTCTAGAAGTTAGTGCTAACGAGATTCATTAAATCTGAGAAGAAGGGGCGGAAGATGAGAGGAAGGCAGAGGGGCAGATTTTTCTGGAAGGTGCTCGACACAACCCTAGACCGTGAGGTTCCCCCAAGAAAAGCAGCTCACAGAAGACAGCTAAGCGAGAGTTCTTGAAGGCTGAGCCCACTTCTGCAGGTGGGGAGAAGGGAGAGGAAACCAGGTATGCTCGCTGCAAATGAAAAAACAAATACTTCATTTGTTTATGACAGAAGAGAGAGGGGGAGAGAAAGAAGAAAGGCGAGAGATGGTGCTTAGGAACTCATGGGTCACAATGCGTGCATGGTCCTAAGGTCATCTGGCAACCCTTGGTGGTGGGCTCTGAGGACTGATGGTGGTGGGCTCTGAGGACTGATGGTGGTGGGCTCTGAGGACTGATGGTGGTGGGCTCTGAGGACTGAACTCAGGTACTCAGGTTTATGCACAGTCCTCTCTCTGCTGAGCCATCTCATTGCCCCTATCGGCTTGTTTCTGTTTGACCCTCAGCCCAGCTATCCCTGGGAGAAATGGCTGCAGGAAACAGATGCAGCCAGCACAGCCGGGACAAGTTCCACAGCGCTGATTTCTACAGAGTGGACGAGACATCCCCAGCAGCCGGCAAACCTCGCTTCCTTTCTCCGGGCGATTAACTGAATTCTGGGAGATGTCCCAGAACCATCAGAGAATCTCCCTAAACCGTGATTCGCCCTGGCACCTTGGTGCCCGTGAGTGGTCAGGGTCATGTTCTGCAGGGGTCCAGGGTGGGGCTGTTAGAAACCCCTTCTGACCAGCCACGGGGCTCCTCACTGACTCAGGCACCCGGGGGAAACACTCGTTCAGTGCCTTCCTGCTCGTTTCTGGGTTTCAAGAGCGCTGTCCCCAGCAGCCGCAAACCCCACCCAGACGTCATCTCTGCCAAAAGTGGCACCTCCCTCTCTTATCTGCCTTCTGACTCAGTCTCAAAATAGGACCTGGAGAGACAAATGACAGAGGCTTTACGAGCTGGAAAGGAAGGGTGTCCTATGAAGACTCTGTCAAGCAACCAGGAGCCCAGCACGTTGCATGGCTTTGTCACGACACGACACGGGTCCTGGGCCACTTGCCTGTCTCCCCTGCAAGGACGGCTCTGATTCTGATGGATCTGTTCGGTCATGTAGCATAACAGGTGTCACCGAGGCTGAGGAGGCGGCTCGGTAGATGAAAGTACTTGCCGCACATGCCTGACGACATGAGTTCTGATCCCCCAAACCCCCAAGATGCCGGATAGATGGGTTCTGGGGTGTGGCCGCACCAGCACCTGTTATCCGTGTGTTCCTCAGGGCAATGAAAAGAGGAGACAGGGCATCGGCAGCTCACGGGCCAGGTCAGACGGGGGAGAGAGCTCGGCTGGTGCCGGGTGCTCGCGTAGCATTCGTGAACCCCCGAGACCCATCCCAGCATCGTCCAAATGCTGTCACCCTATAAATGGGTCACAGTGGCTCACGCCTGTAATCCCAACATCCAGGAGATAGAAACAGAAGAATCGAAAGTTCGAAACCATCTTTGGCTACAAAGCAAGTCTGAGGTATGTGAGATACTCTTTGGTTAGAAAAAAATAAAATAACCATCCTTCAACACACTTGTGATATTCTTTAAACTGGCTCAGCACGGGACAGGAATGGGAGAGCAGCGGCAGCTCAGGTTGTAACACTCGGGATGAGTTGGAATAGCATGTCCTAAAAAGGAATAGAGTAGCAGCACAGCCACGACATGTGAAGGCTCTGAAAACACACTAGGTTAGGAAACTAGACCCAAGAATTCCTATTGCAGCATTCCAGACACACAGTAGTAGACGCAGCAAACGGAAAGACTGGTGGATGCCTGGATCGGGTAGGACATAATGCGTGGAGTGGGGTGATAATTAAAGGACTTCTTAGAGAGATGCGATTGATGAAGGTGAAAGCAGACGGGTGGATGTCTGGAGTCGGGGTGGGGGCGTTGCCAACAGTGTTCGCCCAACTGTGGTGACGGTCGCGCAGTTCTGTGAACACACTCAAAACCCTCATCTCTGCGCGTGTTTCAATGGGCCAGTGCCTGCCCCGCGAGTTACAGCTCCACAAGGGAGGCGCAACAAAAAGCCAAGGACATTTGGTAAGGGGACAGGTGTCAAGTTCTTAGGCCCTTAAGTTTCTTGCTTTTTGTTCATTTCAAAAGAACAACAAATGTATCAGGATCCCCAGCCCCCCAAGATAATGGCTGATGATCTGCTTTTCAGTCGCTCTATGAAACCGGAACCGAAACCATTTTATTCTTGAAGACACTAGAAAAACAAAGAGCTGCTGTCTCCCAACTATTTCTAATTGTTTTAATGTGCCCGCTTGCTTTGTTGACTCAATGACCTGGGTACGTAGACAAAAGAGCTGTTGGCAGCATGGTGAGTTAGTCATTTCGGCCCAAAAATGGTACTGGAAAGTTTACCTAGGGGCCAAAGAATGCCTCGGTGACCTCACACGGCACGCTCATAATTTCTAGCGCTTCCTAAGAACCCAGCGCGGAGTCGCTGTTGTCTGTGACCTCGCATTGGCCGGGTTGCTCGCTCCGTTCCCAACGCTCCCCATCCTCTGCCAATCTGATTGCCAGAGCTCTCTTAAAACAAATTTCCACCAAAGAAAATTCTGTTGCTTATCTGATGCGAACATCACAAACAAGGAGAAAAGTGTGGGATGACTCAGCAGTTTCTCCAGGACTGCCCTGGGGTACCCTGTGAGCTCTGGGGTGGCGCCCACACCCTTGGGGGAAGTTCTGGGTCAATGAGCCTGCAGGGGCCCTTCCTTTGGTCTCAGTAAAAATTGCTCAAAGACAGAAGCTGGCTATACCCAGAAGTCTTCCAGCTGCTTGGGTCACACCCAGGTGTCCCCATGTCTAGTCTGCCCCCTTTATGACCCAGGTAAGCAAGCCTAGAAGTGTTCTGTCAGCCACTGTAACCTTTTGAACAAGCCCAGGAATGTGTCAGTCATCTTTCCTTGAACTATGACCTTTAACCAAGCATGCTCAGTCAAGACCATCTTCAACTGACTATCCTGGAGAATGTGTCTACTCCCAAGGCGTTTTCCTATATGAATAAGCATAGTCTTCCAGAATGTTCTTGTGCTGCAGGAAAATGCTGATCTTTATTCTTTTATCTCTGGTTGTGCTTATCTGCACTCCCCCAGGGAAGAGGTCATGTGACCAGTTAAAAATCCCAAGCACACTCCTGTCGTTGACATGGTTACCACCCCCCCTCAAAAGCTCACGGAACTCCCTGAAGTTGAATTCTTACCACATGCATAGATGACAGTAAGGTATTTTTTCACTCCTGGAAGACAGGGGCTCCCAAAATGGTAATTGTTGACCAGGACTTTGCATCTCTGCTTCCCATAGCACCTTCTGGATAGGACTTGTAAGGCCGAGTAAGACAGGCAGTCTGGAAGGGAAACAGCAATGCGTTGCCACACAGCTTACACCAGTCATGGTAAATATACGAAGCTAGATTTCAAGCCATTGGAAGCTGTTTCACCTCACGAAACGCCCAAGATGGGCTGTACCAGGTTCACAGTCGGGTCTCAGAAAGCCCTAAGCTTGCCTGCAGGGCCCGTGGGCGCCATCTTGCCTTGCTGACATGGTTTTGATCTGGATGATCTGAATGTTTGCTTGCCCTGGACTCTGTGAAATCTGAAACTGGTCTTACCACAGAGAAGATAAAAGATGCAGAACACTGACAGAGGTTCTTATTTCTTTCGTGACCTTCCTCTTTGAACTATTGAGTTTGCTTAAGATTGTTTCTGTTCTGTGTAATCATGAGCTCCATGTAAGAATATTTTTGTCTCGTTTATCATTTCACTTCCACTGTCTGGCTGACTATAGAACCCCAATAACCAACTGATGAATGAATGAATAATAAACTAATACTACTAATAATAAACACATTAATACATGTAACACCCTGACACCTGTTGTCATCGTAATTAGTATTAACTATGGTTTGGGTGTTTCTCCCACCCCCCAAAAAAAGGTTCATGTATCTGAAACTTAATCCTCAAGACACATTAATGGCATTTGGAGGTGGGGTCCTTGGGAGGCAGCTGAGAAGAGATGAAATCATGAGGGTGGCCCCCTCTGAGGGATTAATGGCTTCAGAGAAGTAGAAGAAACAGCCCTAAGCTATGTTCTCAGTGGTGCTGGACACAGCAAGACCCTCGCTAGGTGCTGCTGTCATGGTCTTGGGACTTCCCAGTCCCAGAATTGTCAGCCAGATAAGCTTCCATTCTTTACAAATCATTTGTCCCTGAGTGTTTTGATGCAACAGTGTAAAATAGACTAAGATACCTATTCTGCCTTGCATTGGAAGGATATGAATAATAAACTAATAATAATAACAAACAAACTAATAAATGTAACACCCTGACACCTGTTGTCATCGTCCAGTGTGACTGGACTGAGAGGTGCCTAGGAGATGGTAAACACACCTCTGGGTGTGTCTGTGGGCGTGTTTCACTGTGGGGGATTCACTAAAGAGAGAAGCCCACTCTCATGTGGGCATCTCTCATGAAATAAAAAGGGGAAAGGTAGATCTCTCTCTTTCTCTCTCTCTCTCTCTCTCTCTCTCTCTCCTTGTCTCCTTCCCTCCCTCCCAGCTGCTGTGTTATAAAGCTGCTCTATTCTACCACCCCCTCCCCCCCATGATGGATTACCACCTTGGAAACCACGAGCTAAAATAAATCTTCCTTCTATTCTGTTGGTCGTTACCAGCCGTTCTGTCACAGAGACCAAAACAAAGCAAAAACAAAACCTCGAATCCCTCACTAACACGGCAATAGAGGGGGAGAGTCCAAATCCACTTGGAAGGCTAGCGACTGATGAGGGTTCAGTGCCAGGATGTTAGCAAGAAATCCAGAAAAGAGATCCTGGGATCAAAGGCCAGAGCATCCCTGTGGACCAGATGCTAAACAGGCCTTTGTACACAGGACCTTCAGTCATGGAAGGGAGTGCAAAGGAGGAAGCGGCAAGCCAGACAGAAGTGTATGAACACAGGCAAGTGGGCTAGAAGCAGCGTGGGGGGGACTGTCCCCATGGGGTGGGAGGCCCTCCTCAGCAGTGTGGGGGCAAACTAAGGTAAGACCGAGGATGCCACCTACGGCCTCAGGCGTCCAGCTGCACCGTGCAAGCAACAGGGGTCTAAGGAAACCATCCAGCACTGCTGACCTCTGAGGACAGCGCCCTGGAGCAAACCAGACCTGAGGAGGGGAGAGCTGTTTAGAAGCAACTTTAATAATGCGCGCTGTAGGAGGCGTGTAAGGGCTTAAAGAGCAGGGAACGAAGATGGAGAATTTCAGAGATTTTGCAAAACACAGTTCGTGTCTAACGAAGCTGACATTGCACGGGGTACTGTTCTTAACATTGTATGCTGGCTGATAGATAGCATGTCCCCTGTGAGGAAGACAGACACGGACACACCACACACACACACACACACACACACACACACACACACACACACTCTCTCTTCAGGGATAACGGAGCAGAGACTTGGAGGTGGGATATGTTGAGGAACATCAGAGCGAAGCCCAGGAGCCTGCGGGATCGAGCTCTGAGCTCCATCCCCGGCGCCCACAGAAGACGGGATGGAGTTGTCTAGGATGACTGAAATCTCCATCTTAAGCTGCAGGGCTGGGGGAAGTGGTAGGAGTCGGCGGTTCTCAGAGGAAGAAGTGTGTGGATCTGAACCTGCCCAGAGAGGCATGTGACTGACAACAGGAAGCACGTGGTGGGCCAGAAGCAGGACCCCAGTCACATGTGTGTCTGCTCATAACCCTGTACTCGAAAATCCCGGATCCTGTCTCCGGCCTGACCTCTTTCCTTCTCAGTCGGCCTTTTAAAAAGGTCCTCTATGCCCCCTGCCTCGGCTATACGTCCCCCATTCCCACCGTCCCTTCCACTCTTCATCGGCTCCGTCCCCTCATACCACACGGATCGTTCTCCAAAGACCACAGCACCTGCCACTGCTCCATCCGAGAGACGCGAGCCAGCAGGGACCCTGCCCATACGTGGGGCTCCTGGCGCCTGCACCCCTTGTCAAGGGGTTCCTTTCTGACCTTGGCTCCCTGGGTTCTTCACCCTGCTTCGTCTTGGGGTTCCTCTCTCTGGAGACCTCTGCAAGGCCACCCATCTGCAGAGACCTCCTTTCAGGATCTCCATCTCCCTCTGTCCAGGCCCCAGTTCCAGCTTTTCTCTGCCGAACCACTAGATGACTACCCCTAACCAGGGCCAACCTTCAGAACCCCCAAGAAACAATTGCTTATATTATCTTTCCAGATATTTCTCCCTGCAGCATCGACACCAAGGGTGGTGGTTAATGTTGTCTAACTGACAGAATCTATAATTGCCTAAGAGATAAACCTCTGGGCATGTCTTTAAGGGAATTTCCAAACTGAGTTAATTGAGGGGGAAGACCCACCTGGGGTCTTGGACGGTATAGAAAGGAGAAAGCAAGCTAAGCATTCGCCTCTCTCCTTCCTGACTACAGATGGGATATGACCAGCTGACTCACGCTCCTGCCACCATGTCTTCCATACCTCGATGGACTGCATCTTCAAACTGTGAGTAAAGCAAACCCTTCCTTCCTTGCGTTTCCTTTCTTAGGTATTTAGTGCAGAAACATGAAAAGTAACAATGCGCTCCCTAACACGCATTAGCCAGCCTGAAATCTTGTTTTACACTAACTTTCCCTAAGTTCGAAAATCTTTGGCTCTCTTCGAATGGAATGTGAGTCTTATAGAAGTTGCCTGCACACACAAGGAGTAACAGCGTAAATCATGACATTTATTTTACCAATCTGATATTTTAAAACTCAATACTTGTGGATTTGGTTTTTTTTTTTTTTGGTGAAATAAATACATGTTCATAAGTGAAAGGCACAGACAACACAGGAGAGAAAACTTTCCCAGCAAATCCTCCTTTCAAAGAGGAAAAATAAAGCTAAGCAAATCTGTTGACTTCCAGTACACCCTTCTAAGCAAGTCATGGTATTACAAGCTGGTCATTGAAGCACAGTGGGAAATAGGGGCAGGAGAACTATCAATTCCAGTCCAGCCTGGGCTATATAAGACCCTGACTCAAGAAGAAATAGTAGAAAGAACATCTTTGTAGCCACTTTTTTCTATGTAAATGCCCGTTCCCCATCAGATAATACACACCGATTGTTCTTTGTGGCATTATTTCGTTTTAATATATTTGTAAATTAGCATAAGCTTTATTTGAAAGAGCCACCTAGTTGTTTGTTCTATGGATAAAGCAACACCCTGTAGGACATTCAGTTTTCCGGTTTTCCATAATTCTTGTATATATCTGTGTGTGGTGGGGTGTCTGTGTATATGAATGTGTGTGTGTGTGTGTGTGTGTGTGTGTGTCTGTGCGTGGATACAGGTATGCAAGCACATGCGTGGGAATATGCCTAAGACTCACCTTGGATGTCTCTGTCAATTACTCTCAGAATGAGGCGGCCCTCTCACTTGAACCCAGAGCTGGCCAGCTTACCCAGGATCCCCTGTCTCTAACTCCTGTACAATAGAACTGCAAGCGGGCAATCACGCCTGCTGGGAATTGAAGTGGAGACTGGGGATCCAAATTCCTGGTCTTCACACTTGTATAAGCAAGTACTTCATAAGCTGAGCCATGTCCTCGGTCCCCAGATTTGTTAATAGAATAAGCAGTGAGTCACAGAGCTAAATATCTGCATGCAAGCGAAACACTTTCCACAGGAAGGCTTGATCATAGGTGGTTCAGAAAAAGACGGTCCCATGACACACTGACAAGCTTCTATCTAGAAGAACAACCTTTGTACGCTGCTGATGGAATCGTGAGTGTCTTGTCTAGAAACCTTAGGCTTTCTTGGAGCATTAAGGAAGAGGTTTATGCATGACCATATTTTTTATTTTGCTTTTTGTGACGGGGTCTCAAGTAGCCCAAGTGTTGGGATTACAGGCATGTACCACCACGCCCAAATTATGTAGCCCAGAGTCTGATGTGTGGTGGGCAAACTGAGCTTCATCTCCAGCCCAAACTGGCCAGATCTTTTGAAGCTAATAGAAGAAGGTTAAAAAAAATCCTCCTCAGTATATAATCAGAGGAGTTCTTGGGACCATCGTTGGCATGTACTGGACATCTTTTTATACTTTAGTGAAAGAACTTCTCTTAACACTAAGGATTCCATTTTAGCTGTGATTTCAGGAAGTGACCAAAGATAATCCAGGTGTAACTGTATCTTTGTTGACGCTGAGCTCTGAACCATTACCAGGATTTGTTTTTTTTTTTTTTTAAAGTGGGTATTTTCCCCTCCCACACAGATTTTACTCATAACTTCTGTTGCTGGCATACCACCTTCCACCCCGATACATGTGATAACAAGATAGCCAACCATTTGGACTTTTATTTTCTGGCAATTGTTTAACACCACGACTGAAGTTAATCGCTCTGCACAGCCTGTGTTTATTTAGATAATTGAGCTGGCTGCTCTTAAGTGGCCCCAGCTTGGCAGCTAGAATTCCTGGCACCTTGATCTTGGCTGAAAAGTCCAGGCCTGCCCACACTTGGCTTTGGGACATTGTTAGTCCAACCTTTGGAGTCCATTTTGTGTGTGT